>JARHVA010000554.1:1897500-4395000 GCA_037957365.1 Torreya grandis
TTATTGGCAGGGCAGATTTCCCCTGATGGCCAAACCTTGGCACAAAGATTTTAATCCTCTCTCAGAATCCTTTAACAAGATCCCTATATGGGTGTGGCTCCCTTATCTTCCGATACATTTGTGGCAGGAGGCGGTTTATAAAACCATTGGAAATGCTATAGGGGAGTTTCTATATGAAGAAGACAGTACTAAGAGCCACCATTCGACTTGTGCATGATTTCTGGCTGACCTGGATGTTTCAAAGGGCCTTCCTGAGGTGATTTGCATTGATTCCCCAAGGGGTTCTTGGACACAAATCTTGGATTATGAGGGGATTCCTTTTAGGTGTAGGAAGTGTCACCAGACGGGACATGTTGCTGCCCGTTGTGGTGTTGGGAAAAACAATCCCAAACGTTCACCTTCTTGGTGGCCAAAGGATTTCTCTAAATATAGCATAGACAAACAACCTTTGGAGACAACAACAGATTCTGAGACCGAGAACGAGGAAAGGTTGCAATCCGATTCAGAAGATGAAGAGGAATCACTGGAGAAACAATCAAATGTAGCCTCTGAGGAGGCTAAAGTTAAAGATACAGCTGAGCCTGAGGAGGAGGTGGTGATTTCTTCCCCTATTTTGGAGGATCTTTCTAAGAGCCAGACTATGTTTGACTATCACAAGGAGTTCATGCCTTCTGGTGCCCACAGATCAGTGTCTTCTGAGGCATGGGTTGCTGAGGCAGCTAAGGTAGAAGATGGCTGGACAGCAGTCAGAAGAAAGAAGGCTAAGCCTTTGGTCCCTCCTTTAGAAATGAATCTTCGGTCATGCAAAAAGAAAAATCTGAATTTAAAAGATTCATCCAAAGTTCCTTTCTGGTGATTGGTTTTTTGAGGGCAACAAACCGGTCATTTTTCTTGGTTTGCTGGTTACGGATCTGGAAGTTTGCTAATCCATTTGGTTTTCTTTCAGTTCAGTGTTTTGACAGCTATTTTTTCATGTTCTTATCTGTCGGTAACAGGTCCCTGTAAAACCTGGTCTTGGTTCTTTTTTGTTATCAGGTTCTTGTGTTAACCTGGCTGTGCTTAAATGTATATCTTTCTTCTTGTTCAGGGTTTCGGGGTCCCTTCAAAACCTATTTTTACCTTAATCTAAAACTCAATGTGGATATACCCTATCTCAAGCATCATTCAATCCTTCCACATTACCCCACATAATTAAATGTATATAATTAAATTATTTAACTTTATACTTTGATGCAAACATGCATTCAATCACATATGCATATCAAAATAAGGGCATTATGTAGACACTTATTTTTGTACAATACATTATTCCATAGTGCCTTTTCTTCATTTTTCTATACTTGGTCCACTTGTGTATAATTGTTTGTCTATATGACTTATCCTACCCCAGACTAGATTATATTTGGCATTTAAGCATTTTAATACCCTAACACTTCATTAAATCATTTATTTTTAACATTTAACCCAAATTTAAACACTTATTTGTTGATACTCATGCCTCACACCTCTATTTTTATTGAGTTGAAATTTTCAATGTTGTTTATTCTTCCCTAGGTGGAATCATCAGACCCACCAATTCTATCTATCCTTATCTTTTGGTCACCTTCACCTTTGTCAAATTTATTTCACCTTGATATTTTCTATTGATATTTTATAGGGTTAGCCTTAACACATGTCATGTCATAGAGCATCCTATTTATACCAAATCATACTAAGTTATTTCTCTAAGTACTAAGTGTCAACTACCTATCCTAAGGTGATTATTACTCCACCTTATATTTTGAGAAAACCCTTGCATATTTATTGATACACTATGATGGAGTCATCCACCTTGATACATAAAAAAAAATTGACATATCTTTTGTACCAAAATAAGGTTTAGGCAAATGTGCATATAGTTGCATCTCCACATAGGAAATATGAGGTCAAATCCCTTGCTCTATATTTCATTTTCATCTCATAAAAAATATGTTGGCTTTGATTATAACATGTGGGATATTTATATGCACACTCTTGGGGTTGCCCAACCCATAAATTATTTTTGTTGTGGGTTGGTGGCAAGCTCAGTCAACTAAAGGAAGAAGAATACATTTTAGACATTTTCCTTGTGATTTTTAAAATTTTAAAGTACATAAATATATGACATCATGAGGCAAACTTTACTATAAACTATAGATTTATAAATAATGCATAATACATATTTGGTGCAAGCAAACATAGTCATCAATCACAAATACAAAAAATTAATTTTACCATGTCAAATCATAGGTCATGCAATAGGAACTATTTCTACTTTTCCATAGTCAAAAGCTCAGATTTAACATAAAGGAAAATACAAGTCTACATAGTTCAACACTACTTCCAAAATTTATAATTGATCATCGAGTGTGATTATTCCATCACTTTTTATTTTCACATTATTTATTGCTTTTTTTCAATTTTTGATTATGCTTATTTGTAATTTATGACACATTATGATAGATATTAATTACTATTTTAAAATTTTAAATGTTATATCTCCTTTGGACAATATTTTTTACCCATTTTATTAGTGTCATTATACCCTTGTGTTGCCATTTGGTAAAATAGTTACATAGCTTGTGATAACCCCTAACTAGAAACCACAAAACCCAAACCAAATTTTTTATGACTCATTTTATGATAAAAATAAGAAAATGATAACAATAAAATGGTTATTAAATATATCTTATAAATAGTTTATTTAATAAAAAGTAAGATTACTTCAACTAATTACTAGGATGAGTTGTGCTCTAGGTAGTGCATACACACATTATCCTTAAACTTTATCAATTATTGATGCTTTATCTCTTTTTGGAACCCATCAAATCTTAATTTATCTGAGTTAATGCCTTAAAGGGTGCATAGGGAAAGGGGTGGGAAAATTATTGGTACTTTGTAATATTTGTGTCCCCTATACCACCACTTGAAACCAACACAAACCTCTCCTATATACTTCCCTAAGCTTTGAAACCTCCCTTATACACTTCTTCAAGTAATTCACTACCCCAAACAACCCCTACCTAAGCCAAAACCTCTTATTAACTTTTACCAGAAAAAGTCAGCCTGAATTAACCCTATACTTAAAATAGATGAGAACATTATGGGATTAGGTCAGCCTTAGCCAACCCAATCTAAGACCTAACTAATTTATTTATTTAGTGATATAGAGTCAATTGGGTTGATTTTGTTGGCTAAAAATTTGGAATATTTTAAGGTTAGATCCAACTATATATACATATCATTTTTACCATTTCATAGAGAGACAAGGAGTAAATCATTATTCACACATCTTCTTATCTACCATTATACTTGAGGAGAGATTGCTTAGGGTTTCAATACTAAACTTGGAGATATGAATATTGTATTATGGGAGAAGGATTTTGCATGCATGTGAGAATTTGTGTAGCCTAGAGCTGACCTATATTTGTTATCTTTACAAACCACAACAACATCTTGTGAAGCACCTTGGCCAAGGGAGAGATTAAGGCTCAGTGGGTTTGTCTTCAAAGGTTAAGTATTCCTAACTCTTTCTCATCTTTATTAAAGTATATAGATTTTCATTTGTTAGCTTATGTGCTTCTTTCCATGAATTAGGATTACCTCTACATTAACTTGAGTAGAGTTTATCTATGCATGTTTAATTTTATGTTTATTACCCCTATTTTGTGCTACATGATTTGGTGAGCACTAGGTTAGAATTTGATTTAATTTTTCATTTACTTATGAATAAGAAAATATATGACCTATATAGGTTTATTTCATGATATTTCTTGACTAAATTTTTTATAGACCTCTCTAGTGACACTATTGTGTTAAAATACCCCTTGGTTATGTCTAGTAGATCCATATTGGTCATGAACCTAATTGTCTAAATGCATCAACAAGAAAAAGGTCTATTGTGATTTATCTTCTCTAAAATAGGATTCATTTTTAGATCAACTTCAATTTCCCTTGTGTACATTTTGGTAAACCCAACATGAATCTAACCCTTATAGATTTTTCTTCATGCCTACATTTATTATCATCTATTATATATTTTTATTTTTTATAGTACTAAATCAATTTTTTTGATATAGTCTAACATTTTGTGTGCATGTATAACACATGGTCACTGCGATTGACTCTATATTTCTTTGTGAAAGTCATCTTCAACAATAGGTAACTGGATTGATTAGATCAACTCAATTCACTTATTTAAATATAGGTTTTCAAACTCAATCACCCCATTTAACTCTGTTAGTAGAATAAAAGTCATTATCTAAATAACATAGTATAAAAGTAGCAAGGTTAGGATCTTCAAAAATTATCAGGTTCATTATTTCCTTCTTATTAATTTCTATTCTTCATTTATAGTTCTATTTTTCATAGTTTTCAATCTATAAAATTATAACCCTACAGTGAACTGGGTTGAATCAATCGACATAGTTATATATCTTGATTTCTTATCTAAAAACCTTAGTCAACTTATTTGACTATATTCTTATGGATCTTGATTCAATACATAGCATTGACCCTATCAATTTTGGTCTATATTATTTGCATATAGGATCACCTAAACTGATATTATACTCTTCAAATAAAGTAATTAACCTATCCTATTAGTAATTAATTCACTTTTCATCTTTTTTATTTGCTTACTTAGAGTAATAAACATAGACTAAATAAGAGGTTTGTAATTTATTGATTTAGTCACCCTATTTTTCTCTTTCACACACTTCCAAATCACATAACATCAAAATTTATTAAATGACTTCTACCCAAGGTCTACCTACTTAAATTTCATCACCAAGGGGGAAGCCAAATTGGTTTTTTGGCCAAGTATAAATACATGGTTGATGGTATATATTGGTAAATCACCTGACACCCTTATCACTACAAGATTATGAACGGAGGGGGTAAGCCCCAATACCAATCTAGTACCAGCACCTATACACATCCCTTTCATCCTCAACTACCTAAAACCATCCTTAGATTGATTTTCTAGTTCCTTCTTATAGCCAACTCTCTATCACATTTATTTTTTAAATCATTATAACTTAAAAAATTTATGAATGACCACTTACATTAGGATTTCTATTTTGTTTCTTATTTTTTGATAATTATGTGTTATTCTAAGACTTGTATTAGCTAGTGTTAGTATAAGGTTTGTGTTATGTGCCATAACTACATTGATTAGATTGGTATAGTTGTTTGTGTGTTTCTTTCAATTACTCTTCACAATAAAACTAGATCATGTACCATATTCATTATCAAAACCTATCTCTACCTTTAGCACAAAGTCAATCTACTTGATTATGTCCCTTATAATCTCTATTTTCCCATAGAACATAGTCACTCTATTCAAACCACTCTCTTACAAATTACTTATTCTATTTCCATTCAACACATAATTAACCTATCTAATTGTGTCTTTCATACTCTCTTCTTTTTAACATCTATAGAACACAGTCAACTAGTTTAATTATGTCTTTTGTAGCCTATTTTATTTATTTTCCTACAAGATAATACCAACTGGTTCAACCCTGTACCATATTGGTGGATCTTTATTTTTATCAATTTTTAAATCTATCTACTTCATCATGAATTTCTTGTTTGAGGATATACATAATTTAATCAATCAAACATGAGTTTTAGCAACCCTAATATGTTCCCTAAGACACATATTGTGTCACTCATTGTGGATCAAAGCAATATCCATGTTACCACCTACACGACCAATTATGTGACTCCTCCCCATTCTTCATCAACACTTAACCATTTATTTTATTTAGAATATGATCATGATCATAAATACACCATGTAAATGCTTTTCTACATTAATTAACACCCTCAACATAGAGGAAAACATCCTACAACCATCTTTAATCCCATGATGGGATGTTATATAAGGGAAACCCATTAACCCTCCTCTACTTTTTCCCACATCTTTAGGGGAACCCATTTTTCTAATCTCAATATTTCCCCACTATAATTTCACCTTCCCATACCATGACATCATCTTCTATGTCTTCTTCAACCTCCATGCCAAGTATTTCTACCAATATGGTCGGTTCAACTTATAATGGACTTCTTTAAAACACCCACATATTTAACCATGCTACCAATGATTTTTTTATACAATTCTTATTTTTATACTCATGTTACTAGTGTGGCACATGTTATTTCATCATCACACACTCATATTACATCATAAGCTCTTAATACCTACCATAATACTAATGCATCACATGTTGCATCCACTAGTCAAAATGTTACTCAAACTAATCAAATTATATTTAAAATTCTTAACCAAATACATAATTTTCAAACCAATAATGTAAATTTGATGTTGTAGATTCAAAACCATCTCATACATCTCCAAAACCAACATCACTAGGTTTTATGGGGAACACAAAATCTGAATCCCCCCGTAGGGATTCCCATGTTAACCTTATCCCATAACCTCTAATCATCAATAAAATCATCACACATATACAAAATTAACATCTATTACCTAAAATTTATAACATTCACATAGGAGGTATCACCCCCACCATCACTTATAATAGATCTATCGATCCCACCTTGCATCTCAAAACATTTGGTAACCTTTATAAATATTAGATTAAGATTTATACTTTTTTTGCTACCAAAATCTTGGCTAAAATGCTCTCAGAAGATGTTTTAAATTGGTATAATTAATTAAAACCCCACTCTATTAGTAGCCTAAAATACTTGGTCAACTCACTAGTCCAAAATTCCAAACTAGTGATCTTCCTAAGAACAATTTAGCCCATTTTATAAATTACAAATAACTCAAAATTAAAATGGCACAAGCCTTCATGAAATGATGTAAAAACTTGTCTAAAAAATATGAGCATAATATGATGGATGACAACCTTTACACCTATTTACCAATGCTCTACACCCCAAATTATAATATTAGGGTAGGACCCTCTCTCTAAAAACCTTGGAAGAAGCTCTTGACCAAGCCAAATGAAAATAATTCATCATGCATCAATTTAAACCACCTCAACCTAAAATGGGAACTTTCATGCTCATAAAAAATAGAAACCATCATATAACTAATGATGGTAGTAAAAACACTTGTGACACTATATAAACCATCCATGATATTGCTCCAAACAATGCCATGGAGAATTTCTCCCCTAACAAAACTCTTACTCCCACATTTTCTCAACATAACCATACTAATATGCATAAACCATTATCCCTAGTAAAACTTAAAAAACATCTCCCAAGACCTCTATCATGAGATCTTGAATCCACTTGCCCTATGAAATCATGGTATGATCTAAAAAAATATATGTTAGTTTTATGCAAGTTGGGGCTATTCTCATGAGACTTGTAGGAGACTATGAAATATTTCTATGGATTTTCTTATTTGTCATAACTTTGATCATGAATCCATTATCTAAAAACATCAAAAATATTATGACATAACTTTTAAATCTAATAAAATGTAAAATAAAAACCAAGTTGATGCTCATCTCACTATCTACAAAGATCCCCTTCTTAACCGCCAAGATAACATTGAACAACCTACTCCTATTACTAATAATTTTAAAAGTCTCTTAGACCTTACCACTAGTGAATAAAATATGGTTAATATAACTAATATGAGAAGATTAATTTTTTTTATTGACTCACATCTAACACCTACAAATCACACCTCTCAACCATTCTATTACATTCAAGATACTTCCCCATCCCACCTCATAGAATTAGTGCAAGAGAAACCAATACCCATCCAATCACCAATTTCAATAACACAACTTTATTATACCTCTCACACTATTTATACTCTTCCCCCAAATTCAACCCCACAAGACAACATAGCCCAAACTTCCAATAGTATTTCTTCTACCCAACCATAATAAATACTTCAACCAACCATCACATCACTTGAAGAAAATGAACCCACTTGAAACCAACCATAACCTATCAACATAAGTTTAATTATACCTCTAACCCTCCTTCCCAAGAGATCTTTCAACACTATACACCTATATCTAACAATCCTCCCATAGGTTATGATGAATGAGATCCTATTGTGAAAATTTCCGATCCCCCATCTCAAATACCTTTCTTAGAACTATTGATAACTTCTCCCTATCATCAAAACCACCTAATGAAATTATTATTTGTAAATAAAATCCCTTGTCTTCCTCCTGTACAATGTGAAGCTACATTATTTAGATATGAAGATAGTATAATTTAACAATGTGAAGATATGTACATCCACATTGATGAAATAGTGAAATTTCTCTCTCACTTAAATTCCCTATCACTTCCATGATTCCCAATGAGATACTATTTCATGTGAATGGATCGTGCCATGATAGGTCCTTATAATTTTTCCAAATACTATGACCCTTACACTTTACTTCCTTTAGAGATGATAGCCATTGTACTTAGACCCCTTACATAGCCATATTTACCTTCAGATGAGCCTAGTCTAGTTTATGCTCCAACTCCCCCTTTCTTGATGATGTAACTCTTCCCTTACCATAGCTTTATTCCTTTCTTTCATAATGTGTAGATCAACCTTATTGTGATATTCATAAAGTTTTTAGTCATTGGACCATATATTGCCATTTATATTTGCATCCTCAGGCTTATCCTTCCACACCTTTAGCTATTATACCCCCATAGTCTACTAATAAAAATATTTGTTGATTTCATGGGATAAATAACCACTCTTATACCCACTATCAAAAAATTAGGCAATAAATATACATATTGTGCTAGCCACTACTCAACCCATAGATAAGGCCATACCTCCTCCCAAGATATTACCAAAGTATATCCCTAAATATGGGGAAGTATATTGCCTTTGGCACTAGTTTAGTACACATCATACTAATCAATGTCAATTAATCCAACATCATCTTCATGATTTACCATAATTAACACCAACACCATTTATTCCTCTTCCTATAGATCACCCATGCAAGAAGGCTCTTCCTTCTCTGTTGGTTGCACCTCCTTCTAGCTCCACATATATCATTACCATTGAGACATCCATTCCTCACCTTGAGTATCCCACAAAAGAGATACCACATGATTATTAATCTTCATCTTATACACCTACCTTTTCAATTGAGATGATACAGAAGGAAGTCTTTGCATTACTTTCTATGAAGATTGTTGAGACTCTAGCTAGTGTCAGAATTAAGTTTCATAGATATGTTTTGGATGTTATGGATAATATTTGTGGTCAAATATATTAGTATTTATGAACATAACATGGTGGTATTTCAAATTTTTCTATTTTATGATTTGGATTGGATTTGTGATCATTTTTTATATTTTTTGTATACTTGACTATGTGTCAAATTTGATTTCACTTATCTATTTTACATGGACCATTATATTATGTTTTATTTTTTTTGCATGGTTTCATTTTTTTCACCTTTTGTTATAGCTTCTTATCATTTTTATCATGAATTCAAACTTATGTTTATGATTTCACTTCTTTCAGAGATTATTTTATTTTCTCTATAATGATTGTATTTTATCTTTTACACTTAAAAATTAGATAATTATTATTGTGAATTTGGTATACAACCTTGATTCCCTTATTATTATATCTCTACTATATGATCAGTTAGCAAACAAGAATTCTCATTGTATTACTACTATCATATACCGATCTTTCCTTATTCCCCTTTCACATTCTAAGAATATATATAGTTGAAACTTGAGATTACATACTAGTTCATGGTCAGCCTAAGTTGTTTAGTCAATCATATTTTAGGTTACTTAGCCTCCTTTAACCAAATTCTAAATATCATTCATGTGTATCACTTTTATCACTCATGTTGGTTATTCCAAATCCATATGGAGGAGGATTCACAAAATCCATAATTTTAAAAAAAATCTAAATAATTTAAATAAAAGGCAATGATTTAAAAGGTAACATACAATTCAAAAATGTAATCACACCAAAAGATGTGATTCATAACACATCTCCTATTTTCTAATTAAAGATAAAAATCCAAATTTGGCCTCATGATAGAGATGATATCCATTGGGGTGCATTAGGATAGTAGATTAGGATAGGAGAACCAAGAAAAATCTATAAGTGTTACCTACTTTATCACACAATTACCCAATCTTCATAGTAGACCAACAACTCTGCAAGAGGTCCTTAGGAATGGGGAACATGTTGTGGGAAGGTAGGCCATTTTAATTTTCTTATTTGTATAACCTTCATGAGTTGTTATTAATATCTCATGTATTTTCCTATATAGATTTGTGTTTATTGTGAGCAGGTATCATTTTGATGGTCACTGGACTCTTAGTGTTTCTCTTTTTTACCTAGTATGCCTCATGTTTACTAAGGTTTTCTCATTATTACTATGTCATGATTTTTACATTCCCTCTCTCATTATAAAAATATTAATATCTCCCCTTAAAGAATTTTTTTTGCTAATTAATAATCCCCCCTAGGGTTTCTCTTTGTGAGTTGTTGTGTAAGACCATGATTAGGACTAGGCTCTCCTCACAAATTACCATAATAAAACATTACCTTATTTTTATCCTTATTACCATTTACCTCATTAGTTTTCACCTTGTGAGTTGTAGTGTAATACCATGGATAAGATTAGGTTTTCCTCAAAAATGACCACATTAAAACATTACCTTATTTTTATCCTTATTACCATTCACCTCATTGGTGTTCACCTTGTGAGTTGTAGTGTAAGACCATGGATAAGACTAGGTTTTCCTCACAAATTAACACATTAAAACATCTTTAAATTATCTTCACATTTGTTCCACCTCATTTGTATTCCCTTTATGAGTTGCAGTGTAAGACCTTGGATAGGACCATGCCCTCTTCATAGAATATTCTAATAACCAATTCATACTATAACCAAGTCACAATAAAATTACATGCTTCAAATTTGAGATAATTTTTGTTAAGTTATGATTTACATGTCATTGACATACTTCCCACCTTGATTTAGTATTTTTTATGCTTACTTCATAATCACTTCACTTTTTATCTTCTTATTTTTTGATTGTATGTATGTTTACAACCATTTTATTAAATTTCTCATACTTCCCATCTTGATTTAATATTATTAATTTGTTTTAAACTTACATTTTGTTTTTATTTCCATACTTCCCATCTTGATTTAGTATGATTAATTAACTTTATTGTTCATTTGTTTTTATACCATTTTGGTTTCTTATATTTACTCATCTTTGTTTTTACACATTTTCCATTGTGATATAGTGTGTATTACATTTGTTTTGATTATTTATACTTTTCCAAATCATTTTGATTTTATTTTTATTTATGAATGTGTACCACATAATTCTAGAAAATAAAACATACATCATATATTTCCTATAGCATATACAACAAAATTAAAATACATGTGTTAGAAAGGAAATATATCTATACATCCATCCACATACAAGTTCAAATCATAGACCAAAGAACTATCTATTTAAATATATATAGCATGAGTTATATATAATACAAATACAAAATATAATAGCTATAGTTATAAGGTTGCATTTCATCATTCCCTATGGCCTAGCCGCACTACTCATGGATGCCTATGACTGATCCCTCTAAATAGTATGTTGTAATTAGGTAGCCCAAGATCTCAAACCATCAATGTAACCCTATATGTTTCCCACCTAGGCCTACACACATCTGAGTTCTATAGTGGTTTACATATGTGAAACTCATTCATGTACCAATGCCTACCAGGCTTGATCCTCTCCCTCTCATACCCATGTAGTTGGATATGAACCATATCCTCATGCCTATAGTTATCGAGTAGTCTTCCCCACCAATATAAACTATCTAGTATAATCTAGGGTAGATGGCACCATAGGATCAACAACCAAGGTGTATGGATCATAATGTGATAACATCCCATTTAAAATACCATAGTGTGAAACCATAATCATGGCTCCCCTTCTGATTTCCTAAAATGCAATACCTACAAAATAGAAACCAAATATACATTATATATATATATATATATATATATATATATATATCAAACCATCTCTTTATCATTAAATACATAAATGGTAATGTAACTAGTGATCTATGTCAAAAACTTAATAAATCAAAACATTTATCACTAGTGTTGATAACGCTAACCATGGTCTTCCCATAAACTCACCTATTGAGCACCTCCTTTGTTGACTACCTTAATATAAGTGAAAAACTAGGAATCACTTCTTGAACTCATTGTGATCCTCTCTTTGGTGGCCTCTCTATCAAGTAACTATGTCCCATATCCACTATAAGATCACCGTGTATGAATACCCATGCCTCTATCTCCTCTCATCAATGGTTCCTCCATATTTGATGAGTTTTAGATGGTCATTGTGTCCCTTGTTATGGCTTCACTCTTGCATATTCATATGTAGCATCCACATTCATAACATCCTTATCACTAGGATTCACTACCTCCTATTACCATACCTATCCTATCCATGGTCTTTTCCACTATGTCTAATCATAGGTATCTCAATAGGCTCTCTAGCATGCCATGCGCAATATGTAGGCACTACTAGAGAGACATTAGATGTGGTAGACCTAGATACCTGGGTTTGTGAGATACTAGATGCAACTTCACCCATGAAATATAGTGGTTCATGATTAAAACATGCACCAAACTAGTCACAATAATCACCCAAGATGGTCATATGGTAATAATGGTGATGTAAGGCTACCATATTATCTACCCTTGTGTAATATTATACAAAGCTAGAACATGGGGCATGCCATGCACTACATGGTCTTGAATCCACCATACAACTTAAGGTAGCCTATCATCAATCATATGGGGTAACCCAACTGACTGATACATAAGGAATCTATCATAGATATATGTACTTAATAAAATGATGGGACCCATCATCTTCTACCCATAGGTCAGCATCCCATACATATCATGCATGAGTTGTACCCAAATTATAGAACCAAGATAATATAATGCACCTTACTTCTAGATGGATTGACACAAGGCTATCACATATAGTGTTACCTTCTCATCTAATTTGTGACACAACACTTATGTTATCACAAGCCTTATCAAGGCCTTATAGACATCTAGAATGGCCAATATATAAACATTAAACAAGATAACATGAAAACCAAGATAAATCTAATCTGATCCTATCACCCATTAGGCTAGGGCTCATATATCATCATTTGCCTTTGGTTTATCATATATAACTTGAGCCCTGATGATAGGAAGTCCAAGTAAGGTATGAACATCCTCCAAGGTGATTCCCACCTCTATAATGCCCTTATCAACCTCCCATTGAAAAGGGTTGGTTAGTCACTCCTATGCTCCTAAGAACATGACAAAGAGATCAACACTCAAAGGAATGCTCCTCATCTTCATGGTTCCTCCAACTCTAAAGGTAGATAATTATCTTGGCCCATGTCTGATAAATGTTCCAATAAATTTGGTAGCTAAGGTGCATCCACCATGTGCCAATATCTTCATCACCTATGCAAAATATTAAATAAAAATGAATGTATTAGATCTTAATGTCATAATAATAAAATATATTCTTAAATATTCTCAAAAAACTATAAATTTACTACTTCATCAACCTACTTATATTAGTTTTCCATTTTTCCTATACAATCAACCTATTTGATACTAAATTAGCCTTATCAACTCTTTACCATACTACATCATCCATGTGATACACAATCAACCCATTCTTATAGACACAATCAACTTATTTAATACTAAATCATTCCTTTCTTATATATGAAATATTGTATCAATCCTCTACCATTTAGTCAGCCTCCTTTAATATATTATATCGGCCATATATTATGTAGTATATCATCTAGAAGGTACTATATCGACCATTTATTCATTTCTAACTAGACTAGACCTCTGTTATGCAATTAGCCACCCCTAGTGATATAAAATCATCCCACTACTATGTAGTCAGCCTCCTTGATTTCTCTTGCCTTGCAAACTAAGTTGATAGGGCTGACTCTATTCTTATTTTTTAGTGACATTTCAACCATTTACCATAAATTCCTTAAGCATTTATTAGTCTGATTCTTTCCTACCTAATACCTCATTTTATGCCTAGTTTACCTAAAAATTTCTTAGGGTCATTTTTGGTATCTACATTTAGCTTAATTTCAATTATAATTACTCAAAAAATTGAAATTAATGCTTCACTTACCTAAGTTTTACTCGTCATAGCTGCTAGGTGTCTTCCCTTTCGAAGGTGTCATCTCCTCACCATGGTCACTCTTTAGGCTCAAACTTATCTCTCAAAGTAATATTTTCTCAAAATAATAAAAACAAAAAATGAATTAATTTTCACCCTATTTATATTTACTATTCAAAAATATTTACCTGCCAATTATTTACAATCAGATTTCATTTTTTGCCCATAACTTTTTTTTTACTAGCTCTTTTTTGAACCAAAAGATGTTCTAGAATCTATAAATCATATAGAATCTTTCCACTCATTACATGTATATTTTGTAAAAATATTATTTTTTCACTTATTTATAAGGTTCACCTAATGTTCCTTACATTGGAACCCTTCACATTTCTCTCATTTCTATCCTCTTCTATAGCACTAAGGTATGTAAATGTATGTATTTTTTAATTATGTCCTTTTATTTATCTTATTTGCTTCTTACTATAATTTATCTAAGCTCAACATTATGTGTTGCTATGTTATTTTCCTAAATCACCATTCCATGTTGTAACTACATGACACATGATGAACTTTGAGTGGAAAATATGTATACACACAATGTTTTTAAACTTTATCAATTATTGATGCTTTATCTCTTTAAAGAACCCATCGAGTCTCAATCTCTCTACGTGCACACCTTAAAGGGTGTACCAAGAAAGGGGTGGGTATACCATTACTACTTTGTAAGATTATTTTCCCCTATAACACCACTTAAAACCAATACAAACCTATCCTATGCACTTCCCTAAGATTTGACACCTCCCTTACACACTCTTCAAATAAACGCACTACCTCAAATATCCCCTACCTAATCCAAAACCCCTTATTGACTTTTACTAAACAAAGTCAGCCTAGGCCGACCCTATACTTAAAATATATGAGCACATTATGGGATTGGTTCAGCCTCAACTAACCCAATCTAGGACCTAACTATTTTATTTATTTGATGATATAGGGTCGATTGGGCTAAATCTATCAACTAAAACTTTGAAATAGTTTAGGGTTAGATCCAGCTATATATACACATCTTTTTTTCCATTTCATAGAGAGACAAGGAGTAAATCATTATTTATACATCTTCTTATCCACCATTGTACTTGAGGAGCCATTATTTAAGGTTTAAATACTACAATTGGAGATATAAACCTTATCTTATGGGAGAAGTATTTTGGATGCATATGAGAATTCATGTAGCCTAGAGTTGACCTATCTTTATTATCCTTACAAACCATAAAAACCTCTTAAAAAGCATCTTGGCCAAGGGAGAGACTAAGGTTTGGTAGATTCATATTCAAAGGTAAGTATTCCTAACTCTTGATCCTCTTTATTAAAGTAGATATATTTTCATTTGTTAGCTTATATTTTTCTCTCTCCATGTATTAGGATTACCTCTACATTGAATTGAGTAGAGTTATTCTATGCACGTTTAATTTTATGTTTATTACCCCCATTTTATGACACATGTTTTTTTATCACTAGATTATATTTTGATTTACTTTATCATTTAATTTTGAATAAGAAAATATAGGACCTAGGTAAGGTTATTGCATAATGTTTCTTGACTAGAGGATTTGGAACCCTCTATAGTGATATTTTTGTGGTAATGGACCCCTTGGTTAGGTCTAGTGGACCCATATTGATCATGACCCTGATTGTCTAAATATACCAACAAGCAAAAGGCTAGTGTGATTTATCTTCTTTGAACTGGGATTGATTTGTAGATCAACTTCACTTTCCCTTATATATAGGTAGTAACTAGTAATTTTTATTAATTCATTTAAAAAAGTGTACAAGAAGAATTTGAGGTCATTTTAAAAAGTGTGAAAGAAGGATCTAAATTAATTTTAGAATTAATTGGGATTTTTTGTTCATTTATTACCTTTTTATAACTTTTCATAAATGTAGGTTGTAACAACAAACATGAAATAATTTTATTTGTAGTCTACCAATTTGGCTAGACTATTATTTATCCCAAAAAGGATAAAAATACTATTTACTTAACCATATATAAATTATAAATTTGCACTTGAAATTACTATTAAAACTATATAAATAGCATATTTTACTTAATAGTTAACTATATACAACACATTTGTAAATATGCATAAAGGAATATAGTCATAAAGTACATAAAATATACAACTTATTGAATACAAGCTTAACATTCAATATAAACAAAAATAATGTGTACAACTAGCATAATCAATTACACACACACACAAGCACACACACACACACACACACACACACACACACACACACACACACACACACACACACACACACACACACACACACACACACACACACACACACACACACACACACACACACACACACACACACACACACACAGAGAGAGAGAGAGAGATAATTATAACTACCAACTAAATATTGAAGGAGATAAATGAAAATTTTCCATTGTATAGTGATAAGGATATGCATGATATCATTGAATATATTTACCTTCAACCAAAAAACCAAATTTTCCACACACACCTTCCCCAATCCATAAAGTGGCTTTACTCTTCGATAAGGGTGGTATGACCTAAGAGACAATAAGAGAGAAATGAATATATAAGTATAACTATCAACTGAATATTGAAGTATATAATGTTTCCATTATATAGTGATGAGGAGAGGCATGATATCATTTAATCTCTTTACCTTCAACCATAGTTCCAACACACACCTTCCCCAATCCATAAGTGGCCTTACTCTTAGATAATGGTGGTAGAACTTGAGACAACAAGATAGAGATGAACATGTGAAAATATTAATGTCACTTCATTCAATGCACACATAGAGTAAGGCATTAATTTAAGTATGATCATAAGGAACATGACATATAATGGTACATAAATCAGTTGATTAATTTGGCCAAATAATTAATATGACATATAAACATACCCCCAGCTATCACAACTTGATTAAAAAAAAATACATAGTACCTTGGATTGCCTTGTAAGAATCCCAACATTCTAAAATTTTTATTAGTGTGTATTCATTCTCATTATGAAAGAGAATAATGGTTTATAATTTCCTCAGTAACATAGTCATGAAAAAAATCTTCAATAAGATATCATAAAGCATAAATGCATTAAACATAATTTCAATCCATGAGTTATAATAACTTGAAAATTTATTGATGTTTAACAAGGGAGTGTGGGATTATATATGCAATCTAGTTTACATAGGGTCTTGTATGCATGAGCTAGGATGACCTATAACTATCCTCTTTCTCTCAATAGATTAGGACTCAAATAAGGTCAATCAATAAAGCCTGCATATTCTTGGATGATCAAGTAAGGATTTATAATAACCATATACATAGTAAAGGATAATATAAAATCAAATGTAAAGAGGGAAGGGTTATAAATCATAAGCCTATGACATGTGGTATATCTCTCACTAGGGCTCAATCATATGGGTAAGTTATTGTAATAATGTAATAAAAATTAAATGATGGGTAAATGTTTGTAAAGAAGTTAAGACACATTACTCAACTAAATGGGGGTCTATACAACCTAAGTTGATAAATGGTAATCCTAATAAACCATATATCTATATTAGCTTCTTTAGTATAAGGAAAAGCTTAAGCAAGGATATACACATACATCCAAAAAATAATAAACCAATCAATGTCTAATATACTAACTAAAAGAAAGAGTATATGGATATAAATTGTTACCTTTGGGTGGACCTATTGATTCTTTAATATCTCTCTTTGGCTCAAGTGGAAATTTGTAAGAGATGTTGTAGGTTGAAGAACTTAAATGGTAAGATGAAGACCTGCATATCCTTAGTTAAGAACTCCAAATACCTATCTTATTGAGATTTAATGACACCACAAGATAAAACTTCCAAGATAAGGTTATAAACCTCCAACTCTCCCACATATTACTTAGGGGCATAAGTGTGAATCTAAGTAGATTCTATGAATGTGATATATGTTTTATAAATTAAATATGATCCCTATATATATGGATATAACACCCTAAACTAACCCTAAACTCTAAGTTGATGGTATCAACTAGGTCAATATAGTTATAATATGTCCGTTGACATAATATGATATTAGCCAAATTGACATAGCATAAATGATAGAAGATGGATTCAAAACTATATCAGGCTAGCCAATATAGTACAAGGAATACAAAGTATGAAACATATCATATCAGCTAGGCTGATATAGTAAGTTATACGGAAGCTATAATATTTGCATTGAAAGTAGATAAAGAGGTAAGATAGAAAAAGACTCAAAGGATTTCAAACTGATAGAAATGATGGTATGATAGAATAGTATGAAAACATGTCTCAAAAACTACTATGAGATGATCCAACCCCATTATTGATATACCTTTTAAGGTAGGCATTCAAGTAGATTGATGTGCCTACAAGCCCTATAAGATAAAAATCAATAAAGTTATAAAGGTGAATAAATGAATAACTAAAAGTAACTTATACATACCTTGACTTACCTTTCTACTGAATGACTACATGTAAATACCATAATCTTGATTATGGAAAGCATAGTAACTGCATTAGATAAACTTTGAACATACAAGGCTAAAAATGGATAACATCAATGTTTGTGTACATAAGATGCTCGATAAATGGATGTAAATGAAAAAATATCAAAAATGATTGAAAAACATGAAAAAAATTTCTATCCGAGAACAATAAGGATAGGTTAGAACTAAAATATCTAAGGAAATAAATTTAAAATAAATGAAAATTGGTAAGCCAAAACAACGAGGTTGCTTATGACTTAAAAAAAACAAAAATGCATCAAAATTAAGATAAGAAACAATCTAAATCAAACAAAGGACACAAAGAACTACTAATTTATAAAAACATCAATGTAAGATTAGTCACAAATCAAACTCAAACAAAGATGCCAAAAAGGTATAAATAATACTTGGTAACCCCCAAAAATCTAAAACATGAAAACATAAAAGGTAAAAATGGGACCAAATGGCCCACACAAAATTGAATAGAGTTATCAAGGTCTCAAAAATAACTAAGATAAATCCTATAAAGATAAGGAAATTACCAAGAGAGCATCTCATAAAAACTCAAAGATGCAGCTTCTATTATAAAGATGGAAAAGCTAGAACTACTATAATGTTATCATGTCTAAAAGAGATGGAGAATAAGAAATAAGTAATATGAGGTAGATTAGAAAAAAAATTGACTATCAATGGGGGATTTAGATGGATGGAAAATAAGACATTACAAAGGAAAATTTATGGTCTTTACAAGAAATAAAACACTCAAATAAATTTTACAATACTAATAGTTTTCAACATCAATGGTTGTATATAGCCCTACCTAGAAAACATAAGATTATGCTAACTAGTGAAGTATAAATATCATCCCATGAAGGATAGAGTGTATAAAAAATTAAAGTTTTACACCTTATCACAATGTGTTCCCTAGTCTTTGGGACCTCTTATAAATCCATTTGTCTATTGTAAAGATTAGGTACTTATGTAAGAAATTAGGTGTCACTAGAATCTAAGAATATAAATAATGATTTAATGATACCTCCTACCCTATCCAACTAGCCTACCATACCCTAATGCACCTTAAATATATAATGAGACCAATTATGGAATTTTAGCTTTGACTATCATAAGAGATGTGCCAAAATGATCATGTCTTTTGGTGTGATCAAACTTTTAAGATTTGATTTTCCTTTTAATATTTCCTTTTATTATGATATGGATTTTAACTCTTTTGTATTTTTATATTTTCCTCCTCCATATATATTTGTAATAAAAATAATGAGTGTTAAAGATGACTATCACAATAGAGCTTACACATATCCATTACATAGGAGAACATAAAGGCCATGGTTCCTAAGTACTCCTAGACTCGCACCTTAGAAAAGAGTTTAATCTCAAATATGACCTTGGTGAGCCCAAAGTGGGATGAAAAACTGGAAGGTCATGGAAGTGATCATAGAATGAATGGGTTTCCCCAACCACAAAAATGTGAAAATTAGGATGGTATAATGATAGGTAGGTATGAAAAATCATCATAAGGGAAGTTAAAATATGGATGAAGATATGAATATAAACTACTATAATTTTACCAAAAGATATTATGGCTTATTCAAGTAAGGAAAAAACTACTCTCAACCATTTCCTTATCTTTATAAGAAGACACCTAGCTAAGGTTTGGAGACAAATAAATCTATGTAGAAAAATAAATAATGATGGATGTTTGTGAAGAGGGAATAGTTATTTCCCCAAGTCTTATTATGCAACTCAGGAAATGAAAAGCAAATATTTGTAATTAGCTATGAAGCATATAAATTACAAGGCTTTGAAGCATAAAAATTATAGCAAAAACACAAAGAGTGTATATAGTGGTAAAAGAGACCAAAGAATCACAAAGGAAACAATGGTTGATGAGAGAAATAAAATAACCATAGGTATAAAGATAAAGAGGATGGGAAATATAAATAATGGTTGATTCACTAGGTAATACCATACATATCACAAAAAAAAAACCAAAAGGTGTAAAAATTACAAAAGACCTAAGGAAAAAGCAAAGGTATTAAGGCTAATGTGAAAGAAACTCAAAGGTTTTAAAATAAAGCAAGGCTAAGATGTTATATAATAGAGTCAAAGTAGAAACAACAATAAATGTTAGCTCAACAAAATAAACTAACTATAAGCATGTAAAAACTATGTATATGAAATGGAAAAACATGAATAAAATGAAACTAAGAACATAGGTCAAGAAAATACTTCTTTAAGCATTGAGTGTTGGTTGGTACCTTGAATATATGATATTATTTCATCTATAATCTATGCATTGGGTCAAAGGATTTCCTTGATTATATAATTACCCCACCACTTTTGGGCTTACTTTCCCTCTTTTTCATGGTGTAATCCAATTTTAAAACTAGGTATCCAACATTAAAATTAAAAACTTTGACTTTATTATTATTATTATGTTTAGCAATGCAACTTTTATATTGATGGTTATGTTGTGAAGCACTCATATGTAATGCATCAAGTATAAAGCATGAAGGTCAATTCACATATCTCTTCATCAAGAATGATGTTGTGAAGATAAATTCACATAGAGAGCAAATATATTTCTAGTGGTAAGACATATTCAAAACCATAAACTAAATAAAATAGAGTTTCCCTGGTGGTAGTGTGAATATCTATATTGTAAACCCAAAGTGTAGGGTAAAGTTGAAGTTGTAATTCTAAAAAACATTCCCTAATATTATTTTACAAGATCTTATTTAGGATTTTTTTAGTGTCTTATTTTTGGACATTTTACTTAGGGTGATAAGGTGTGTAAAATTTTTGGATAATTTTGAATTTTGATCAAAGATGGTTCATGTCTTTTTTTTTGAAATTCACACCATTATAAAATATAATGGTTTGAGGAATTCAAAAATGACATATGATATGATTAAGGACAAATTTGGAGATATTGATGCCAATAACATGAGAAAATGTCATAGATTCTACCCACTCAGTAAAGTACTTGGTGGGTATAGTAATGAAAACATGGACATATTATGATCGAGGTAACTTGCTGATGAGATCTAATCCCCATATATAAATTAGCAAAGGATATACAAGTGTATAAATCTTAACCTAAGGATAATAAATAACATCATAATGAAGTTATAATGGATTACACTTATTTTTGAATATGATGGCTTCCTTTTCAATAGTATGTCAATAGTATCTCATACATACACATTTGTGGGTTATAGTATGTCCACTATAATGGCCACCATAAATTACCCTATGTTATTGCTTAATAAGAGAAATGAATTATTCTTGAGTAAAAAAATGGATTATGTTTCCTTTGACATTATGATAATAAAGGATATTATGTCTAAGAATGAATTTAAATACTTACTTTTGGAGTTTAGTCTTTTCACAAGAATCAACCTCAGGAAGATAGGTATGATGTTCAAAAAATTAAATGATAGATTTATACGATGATGTTTTTAAAATAGTGATATATTATATGTGGAATTAAGATAATAATTGAGGCATTAAGATATATGGAGACTTCTTCATGTGGATGACAAACTGAGAGTCATGTAGTGCCTAATGAGGATGAATAAGAGAAGTTAAATAAGCAAGAGAGTTGGCTATAACATTTTTTTCTCATGGAATTACCTCAATGGTGAAAGACGTAAAATATTTCACAAGATGAATATCAAGATAATAATATTTTGTAAGGTTTTCAAATTCACATTGAAAATTTCCACTGATTTTACAATATATAAGTTATGAGTCACCTAGAGCATGCAAGTAGGAAATGTATAAATTGATGGATACTTGCATCCAAATGATGAGAGATTCATATTCAACCATGTTATTAGTAACATTTAAGATTAATTGAAAATATAAAGGAATTATTTTTCCATAGGGATTAGCTAGGACACATCCTACATTGGCTCCTTGAAGGCATTTGGCTCTATTAAAATGGATTGTCCAAGTATCCTTGTGAAAATATATGATAACCTTAGAGAGTTATTATAAGGCATCTATAGTATATGGTTTACAATTAAACACTAATATTTTAGTTTTTTTGAGGGCCTGAGCCTTGATATCAATTGTGAGATTTTGGAATTAGTCTATAAAGGAAACAACTTTATTGATGCCTTTAATCAGGAGGACATCCTCATCGAGAAGAGTATCATGAAGGTGCCACTAGGTTGATATTGATATGAAAGAAAGTTGGTAAATGATAAATTAATATTTAAATAATTTTAAGTGTAAATCCTAAGGTAAAATTCCATCAATAGTACCATCTATATGCAATCAAAAATCCATCATGTCTATAAATCAATCTTGGCTCAGAGAAGATAGAGCATACCTACACTTCTGATTGGGAATATATTTGTTAAATGGGATCATGACCAATATGGGGATCCACTAGACCTGATTAAGGGGTCACTTATCACAATACACTATGTTAAGGAGGGTTACAAAGCCTCCAATCTAACACAATCATGTAATAACCCTAAGGGGGTCCTAGGTTTTAATATTTCACCTATGCTAATAAAAAGAAAGTAAATCTAATCTAGTGCTCACCAAAGCTTGTGGCACAAAGTGGGGGTTAGAAACAAAACAAAACAAAAACTAAAAATGCATAGTAGACATATACTCACATCAATGTATATATAATTTTAATGTATGGAATATAAAAACAATTGCATTATCTATCTACTCTTACAAAAGGAGAAATAAAGTTAGGAATACTTACCCTGAAAATGAACCCATCGATCCTCAATCTCTCCCTTGGCCAAGGTGCTTCATAATAAATTATTATGGTATATAAGGATAACAAAGACAAATCAGCTCTAGGATACACAACGAATCAATGCATCTAAAAGAATTCTCCACAAGATAAGATCTATATCTCTAAAGAAAGTATGAAACCCTAAGCTTTACTTCTCAAGTAGAATGGTCAATAAGCAAATGTTCATTCACACTTCTTATTCGCTTCTTTTTAATCAAATGGTGGGAAATGAACTTGTATATATAGGTAGATATTTCCCTAAAACCTTATAAAAATGTTAGTTGACAAGGTCGACCCAGTCGACCCTCTACAATTTCAAATAATAATTCACTATGTCCCAAACTAGGTTGGCCAAAGGTCAAAATAGCTTCTAAGTGAAAATAACCTAAAACTGTATAGGATCAAAATAATTGACCTTGTATAGCCAACTAAAAAAATGGGATTTAGGTAAGGAAAAGGAGGTAAAGTGTATCAAAAGTCTAGAATGTGTACAGTAGATAAGAACAAACTTAGGGTAAATGGTTTTAGGACACAAGTGTGTAGATAACATGTGGTAAAAGGGACAACAATCTTATGAAGCACCAATGATCTACCTGCCCCTTTCCTAGTGTACCCCTTAAGGTATGCACTCATAGAGATTGAGACTTGATGAGTTCTTATAAGATATAAAGTGTTATCAATAAATAAAAGTTTGAAAATGTTATATGTATACATATGCCCCACTCTAAGTTCATCACATGTCATGTGAGTGCAACATGAGATGATGTTTTAGGAAATAGAATATGATAACACATAATGTTGATGCTAAGTAAAGTAAAGTAAGTATAAAATAAGATAAATGAAATGATAGAGTTAAAAAACACATACCTTTACTTACCTTAGTGTCGTAGATAAATAAATTAACTACAAGAGAAGTAAAGGCAACTAATGTGAAGAACACTATGTGAACCTGTATAATTTAGTGCAAAAGATAGCCAAACATTAAAAAAAATTGGAAGATAAGAATATTAAAGTGTAAAATATTCTCTATGTCATCACAAATCCATAACATTTATGGCTTGAAAAATGGATGAGTAAAAAACAATATAGAGGCAAAATAAGGAATTTACAGGAAAATAATTGAAAGATTTAAATTTGTGAAAAGTGGTTTTAAATAGGGGGAAATGAAAGGCATTTTCTATTTTTGACTTGTGAAGGAGAGAAAAAGAGTTACGAGAGACCAAATGAGCTAGGATGGTGAGAAGATGATAAGCTAGGTGAGAGGGACTCCCAAAGGCAGCAACAGGTGCAAGACATGTAGGTAACTAAGAATATTAAGCCATTTTTTGAATATGTTAGTTTTTTAAGTGTATTTTTAGAAATTTATAATTTTCAGAATTTTTAGATGTTGAAATGAAACCAACTCAGATGTTATGGGTAGTAAAAAATGATTAGAGAAATGAGTTTAAATGGTTTGGGAAAAGAACTGCTAGAAGGCACTTTTTCATAAAATATAAGGGTTTGATAGTGAAAAACAACTAGGTTGACCCAGTTAGCTAAAAATTGGCAAAATCCACATTGTTAACCTAATAGGTATGTGTTAACCCTATACATTTTATAGATTACTGACCTAGTACAATTTGCCAACTAATCCAAAAAGTCTATAATGACAATGTAGTACTAGGGGGAAAATAAGAGGGTTTACATAGATTTTTAAGTCAACCAGGTCAAAAATAGGGAAATTTTGGTCAAACTAGTTTGACCAAAGAACCAAAATAGTAGGGAAATGCATGCCAGTGGATGAAAGAGTGCTAGAATGGCCTAGAATAATTGATTGAGAGCAAAAAGGGTCGAGTAGGCTAAAAATAGGTTAAAATGAATAAATTAAAGTAGTTTAGGCTTGTTTTTTATTAAAATTGTAAAAAGAATGTATTTTGACTATACATGACATGGAGGATCTAATACATCTTTTGTTATTTCATGATTGTAGGGATGACCCAGATTTTGGTAATTAGTAAATGCATCATAGCTACCAAATCTACTATAGCATTTGATGATAGAGGATAGAGTAAGACTAATATTTTTAGGCTAAGGTAGCATAACAAAGATGTGTAGGATACCCTTGAGCTTAGATTTATTAGTCATGTTCCTAGGATGTTGGGAATGATTGATTAACACCTTTAGCTGGGAGGTGGAAGGGGATATGATAGAGGTGACTATCACCTTAGATATGCACATTCCATCCTAGGAATACTAATAGAGGGGACTCATATGATGATTGGGATACTAGATAGTGATGAGGAGAGGAGATCCCTAGTCATATGGGTTACAGGCTCAAAGATGATAAACTTAGGTTGAAGAGTGAGTATGTTTGATGTGTATACATCATAGATTCTAGATATTCAAAAGGTTGTGATAGGACTTATGATAGCATGAGTGATGTGCCATAAGTCAGATGGCAAGGTACCACTATTCATGATAGCCTTTATTTAGATAATTCTAGAGGAGAGATTACTATATGATCTAGGGTTTGTCATCTAGGTCCAACTCATACATCACATGTATGTGATATTATTTAGAGGGTATAAGTCTATTGAACTAATCATATTACTGATGGCATAGATCTATGAGAGGTTTCCCATGTATTGATCGATTGGGTTACCCTGTTTAGTTGATGATAGGTCACCGAAAGTACTGAGATGGAGATAGGACTAGGTAGCATGGGACATGCCCCTCATGCAAGCACTATGAGTAGTGAGACAAATAGACATAGTATGGTAGCCTTATGGGAATATTATGACTACATGTCCTAATGAGGACATAGTTGTACTAGCTTTAACATGGATAGAAGTGATAGGACATTATACCTAGTGGATATAGCCACATCTAATGGCATGAGTACCAAGGTAGATAGGATTACCTCAAAAAATGGAATCAATAGTGATGCCCATGGTTTGGGCCTAACATGTTAGAAAGTGATGGGGAAGGAGATGGCTAGGGATACTAGTGGTGAGTTTGATGCTCAGGCCATGTTGTGAGAGACCATGGATTAGTCAATCATGATAGGTAATGGAGTGGGTAGAGATAGATGTAGAGGCAAGAGCACCATAGGTAGCACCACCGACTCCATAGTAGGATGAGAAATGACCACCAAGGACATGGCATCGATGGAGTTAGTAGGAGTAAGAGATAGCAGAGATTATGGATATCTTAGATGACCCAGTAGGTGGGCTAGGGAAGAGTTGGACTATAGAGAGGCTAATCAAGTGTAGGTTGAGATGATCTCAAGCTATGACTATAGGATTTATTCTTAGGAGGTGACTAATATAGGAGGTTATTAGATTCCATTAAAATGGGTGGACTATGCTTGAATTTTGTGTGGATGGTGAGACCATAGTAGATAATACATAGATAGGTAAGAAAAGATGATTAAAATGTTGCTTAAGTTTATTTTGAAATATACTAGAGATAGATAGATTTTGAGAAATAAGAGTGATCTAATATCTATCTAGTTTATTTTTTATAGGTTTATTAAAGATGAAGAGATAATAAGTGGGTTTGATCCAAAACTCAAAATTTTTGGTTGACAAATATTTCAAGAACACAAAAATAACATCGTAACAATGAATTCTCTGAGAAGAGATGTTTTATTACTCAAGATCGTAATACAACTATATGCTTATCTCTGTGAAGAGATGTCTAATTTCCATTTCAAGTTACATCTTCATTTATACACATTTTTAAAGTAGGGTGAGGATGTACAAGGTCACCATCTCAAGCGAGATGAATTGGTTCAACTTCCATGATTTAAAACAATACAAAATTTGAGGAATTATTATTTTTAGAAACTTACTATTTTTAGATTGCACTACTAAAATTGAAATTTGGGGAACTTTCATTGGGTTTTCAAGGATTAAAATTCATTGATCAGATATCCATTCCATCTCACCATGTTATCCTCATTCTTATCTTTCCAACAGTTCAAATGGCAAGTCAATTGGAGCTACGGTGCAAGAGTTATGGCTCCCAAAAGTTCCATCATCAATTGGGGTGGAACTGTCACCTGAATTATCACCTGAATTGTTGCTCAAATCATTCATCCCTCCTAAAGGTACCACTACATAATGTCCTAGATGAGGTACTAATTCCATATGGCCCTACTACACTAGAGGACCCCAAGGTACCATCTACCCCAGCTCATGCAAGGTAGTTTAGACTAGCTAGAGAGGTAGCAAGGAAGATATGAACATACAAAGAGAGGGTATAACCACAAAAAAAGATGGGTATAAATGAGAAATAGGCATGGTAAGCCTTGGTTGAGGAGAGGGTTTCACATCTAGCTTCAATGACATAGATGATACAGGCACATGCCTAAGATAGAGTGGTACAAAAGTAGGAGAGAGTGACACATTTGGTGACCCTGGCCCAATTAGCATAGGTGCAATCTCAAGTAGCTCATTTATAGGGGTAGGTGTCAGGACTAAAATCTTAGATAACCTTATTATATTATTCTATTTTGAGGGGTCAAACTAATGCATCTATAGGTAGTGTCGCTAGGCCATGAGATAGGTAGGATAAGGCCCAACCATAAAGCTAGAGCATTATATATGATTGTATTTTTGTATCAAAATCATGATATATATATATATATATATATATATATATATATATATATATATATATATATATATATATATATATATATATCAGTTTGCCATTTTGGATATTAGTTATATGTGTTATCATTATAATTATGGTTGTGGATGCTTTAGATATATTTCTTTCTAATACATGTATTTATCTGTTTGTTGTATATGTTATGGGAAATATATGAGTTGTGGTTTATTTTCTATCATTATGTAGAACACATGCATGGTTAAAAATAAATAGGTAAAAAAAACTTGGTAAAATATAATCAATCAAAGAAAATGTATTAAACACTATTTCAAGTTGGGAAATGTGTAATAACAAGAAAATGACTAAGTATAAAGAACCAAATGGGTGGTAAATAAGATGGTAAAAAGAAATTTGTTTTTAAACCAAATGAATATATTTATGTGGTTTAAACTTGGACTAAATAATAGAAAAAATTGGCCAAAAATTGGGTCTTAAATTTATCACACTAATTCAAGCTGGGAAGTAAGAAAAATTCAAGAAATGGTTGTATTCTTACATGCACTTATAAAATAAGAAAATAAGAGTGAAAGAGAAATAAAATAATCATAAAACATACTAAATCAAGATGGGAATTATGTCAATGATTTTTAACTTCATAATCAATCATATCTTATCTCATATTTGACACATGTAATTTTGATTGTGACTTGGATTATTGGAAAATTTTATGAGGAGGGTCAAGTCCTATCCATGGTCTTATATTATAACTCACAAATGGAACACCACTGAGGTGGAATAAATGTAAAAATTGGGTAAATAAATGATGTGGGTAATAGGAAGGTAGAATGCAGTAATTTATAAGGATGGTTGGTTCCTATCCACGATCTTACAATGCAACTCATAAATGAAATCCTAAGGGAAGTGATTAATGAACAAAACAATATTTCTCAAGAGTAAATATGAGGAATGTAGGGAATGAAAAAGATAGTTTAAAAACCATAATTTAGGCATCTTATGAGAAGAAATTAGGAGACATGAGGCATACTAAGGACATGAGAAGACACTAAGTGACTAGTGACCATCAATGTACAAAGAAAACTTGCTCACTATAGACACTAAGCTATGTAGGAAAATAAATGTGCTAATAAGATTAACTCATGAAGGTAGATTGGTATAGAAAAGGTAAAATAGACCTACCTTCCCATGACATGTTCCTCGTTCCTTAGGACCCCCTTACAGAGCCATCGGTCTACTATGAAGATTTGGTACTTGTGTGAGAAATTAGGTAACACTAAAAGATTTTTTATCTCCTTTTCTAATCTACTAGCCTACTGCACCCCAATGGACCTTGACTCTATCATGAGGCCAACTATGGAGTTTGAGATTCAACTAAAAGAAAGAGATGTTTGTTGAATCATGTCTTTTAGTGTAATTTGACTTTTAAGAATTTTGAATATTTTTACCTTTTGTATCATTGCCTTTTATTAAATGATTTGGATTTTTACTGTTTTATGGATTTTATTATTCCTCCTCCATAAAAACTTGGAATGACCAATCATGAGAGATAGAGTGATATACATAAATGATCTATAGACTTAGGCTAAAGGAAGATAAGTAACCAAATACAATACTGACTCAAATACGTAGGCTTAGCAATTATCCAGCATGTGATCTCAAGTCTCAACCATGTATATGCTTAGTTTATGAAAAGGGAATAAGGATATCTAAAGTGGACTAGTATAAAGAAAGTATAATGAGATGAATTTTTTGCTAATTTATCACATGGTAATAGGAAAGGACTAAATGGAATTAGGTTTGTATAACCAAGTCACATAATTTGCCATGAAAAATAGAGATAAGAAAGCAAACAATTATAAAGAGACAAGAAAGGAATGTGAAAGAAATGAAGAATTAAAAAGAGAGAAATGATAAATAAAGACATCTAAAACATAAATGATAGTACGAGCAGTATAGAATGTAAAAGTAGAATCACCATCTAAGAAAATAATAATTTGACATAGTGTCAAATGATATAACAAATAGAAAAAATTTAAAATTGGAGCATACGTCCAATCTAAAAGTAAATGTAAAATCACCATGCATGTGTTCATAAATAATGATAAATCTTCCCACACACATTATCCAAAACATAAGATAGATCTTTATGAAGTTGGATGAAAATTACTAGTAATGTCTCATATATCTTGAGTGAGAACTAGGAAAATATCTCTCATCTAATCTCATCCATAAAAAAAGTGAGAATGTTAGACGGATTGTGTTGAGGAGGGAAATTAGGAAAGGGATGCTTGAGTGAATTCATGAGAGTGGGCTCTATGGGAGACACAGGAATCATTGGTGGAGAAAGAACCACATGTGAGGGAAGATATATGGGTGAATGAAGATCCATGGGTGAATTAAGATCCACAGGTGAAGGATGATCCACGCATGAAGGATTAATGCATGGAGACATATAAGGTGATAAATGGACCACAAGAGGGGATGAAACCATAAGAGGTGGAACCATGGGATAAGAAAGATGAGCATTCTTGTAGGAAAAACCTATGGGAGGATTGGAATAAGTTCTAGGAATAAATATAATGTGATCCTTAAGGTGTTGTTAAAGGATGCGGTAATAATCAGTGTGATGGGTGCCACATTGGTGCCAAAAACACTGAATCTCACCATACTTAGGCATATATTTAGGTAGAACCTTTGGGGGAGGCATGGTTTTATCTAAGGACTAAGGGGAAGAAGGATATAAAGTATCAAGATATTATCACAATTTACAACAATGGGTAGATGAATTATTATATATTCCATGGAAGTAAAAGATATGCTTGTGAGTGGTTTTAGTAGAATCACTCATGGGAGGAAGTGTAATAGGAGTGGAAGGAGCCAAAGAATACTTGTCAGCCCATTTGGGGGGTAATGGAGTCATCTTAGGCAAATAAATCAAACCATTACCAAGGGAGGGTGGTGGTGAGGAAGGAACTAGATTAGGCTCAACAAAATGAGTGATGGGATCAAAAGCAGGGATACACTCAAAAATAACAAAAGTAGTAATAGGATCAGCTATAGTGGGAATAATAATGGGCTCAAATATAATAGGAATAGGAATGGGTTTCAAATAAGGTTCTAATGTTGGAGGGGCGGGATCTACAGAAGACCTAAGAAGGGTCACACTCATCTTAGGGGTAAACTAGTTATGATGGTCAGGGTACCTAGCAAAGTGATAAAGTGTAGTCATAACATGATCTATGAGCATACTCCTACAAGGATAATAAAAAATTGGAGTTGTCATTGATATCTCTATCTTTTGATAAAGAGGAAAAATAGTAAAATTAGGAACTACAAATGAGGGAAGATGGGAAGATGTATGAAAAGACTCAAACAAAGAAGAATGATAATGGAAAATCTTAGCATTATAGGCTTGTATAAAACCACCTAAGAATGGATCATCTAAAAAAGAACCAACATTGTAATCTAGTGTGTGAAGGTCAATGAAACAATTATGAATGACCTTATCATATAATGAAGTGTAGTTAATAGAATTCCAAGGCTTGTTTAAGACAACAAGAATGTCATCACAAGGTGGTTTACGATAATGAGGCTGTAAAGAGTAGGAGGCTACAAGATGAGATGTGGTGAGAGATCAGAAGTTTTAATCTTTAGTTCAATCTCATTAGGATCATCATCATCAAAATCTAAAAGGTTAGGAGGGATATTCTTAATAAGTTTAGGATGCCCATTGTAACCTCTAGTCAAATTAATGGGAAAATTGAACCATCGAGACTCACAAAATGGAACACTAGGTAAAGGTTCAAGAGTAGTAATTTTGAAGACACCATGGTCTTGGAATTATTCAAAATTCTAAGGTTTAGTTTCACCTTAAATCATATAAATGGATCCATTATGAGGTAATTTAACACATTAGCAAATAGAAGAAGCAACTACTCTCATATGGTGAGTCCATAGCCTACTGAGCAAGAGGTTATAAAAGAGAAGAAAATTAAATATTATCACTTTCACATGGAGAGTGACAGGTGGAAGGGTAATAGGAATCCACACACAACCTAATAGAGGCATTTTCATTCTATCATATCCTTGGAAAGTGTTGTGTGTGGACTTGAGATTACATTCTGAATATCTAAGGGTCTTAATGAAATTGAGAGAGGTAACATAGGTGCCAGAACCCTCATCAATCAATATATGATTAAATTGGATATCACCTATATAGACACTAATGAACAAAGGAGGATCATCTACATGAAGAAGAATCTCATCGAGAATCATAGAGGCTATAAGAAATTTTTAAAAAAGAGAAGTGTCCATTGTTTTATCAACATGGATGGACATCTCTTCACATTGTTGTAAGATGCTATCCTCAGATCTAGATAAGGTTACATCACATCCTACTAGGGGAGGATGAGGGATGTTTAATTTTGAATAATAGTTACATAAGATGGTTTATATACCATGGAGAGGTCCTCATAAGCTCAAGGAATGGAATATGGGATGGGAGATTAGTGAGCTCCATAATGGGATCCCACTCATCATAATCCATAAGAAGGTTGTTAAATATAGATGCATAATGATTAAGAATGTCATCAGAAGGAGGAACCGAAGTGCATTTAAATTTTGATTGATTAGAAGGATAAATTTTAAAACAAGTTTGTAAATTGTGTTAAAAAGATGAAATAGTTGGTTTAGATTGATTTTGAGTATTGGTAGAAGAAGTGTTAGTAGAGGCTTGATTATCATTATTGTTAGAATATGGAGGAATAGTAGAAATAGATGATAAGTGTTATATAAGTGAGAGTTGGGAATTAGATCATCAAAGGTTATAAGGTCATCTTACCCAAACTAATTTAAATGAGTTGGAGAAGAATCATGGATAACATAGAATGTATGAGATAATGGAGTGTAGATAAGTTGGGAATCAATAAAATGAACAACCCTTCACATATTAGTCATGTTAATCACATTCTCTTTAGAAGTAGGGTCAACAAGAATTTATACATTGTCATGGAAGGGGTGGGATTATCTTGGGTATCTTGATTAGGTTTATGATTAGGAAGAGGGTCTTTGTAGATATCCAAATGAGCATTAGCTTGATTTAAGGCTTGAGTTTTAGTATGAGATTCGTGAGCCTTAAAATCAATTTAATAAGCTTTTTGACACTTTCAAAAGATTTAATCATGATAAAAATTAGGACCAATAATAAAATCCATAGCTAAATTACATATTTATCTACATGTCTCATGAGAATGAACCCAACTAGCATGAAACCAACAAAACTTGTTAGGATCATACCAAGATTTCATAAGATAAGTAGGGTTAAGTTATCATGGTAGAGGCCTAGGTAGATGCTTGAGTAATTAAATTGAGGATAAGGGTTTATGAACATTAATGTTATTAGGTGAAGGTAGATGAGGATAGGTATATTTTTTTAGAAGGGGGAGATAGTTCTGAGGATTAGTTAGGATGAAGCTTGAATAGTGTGAATAGTGTCATAAACCATAAGAATTCGTGACACCATCATTAGTAGAATTACAATTTTTGTTCTTAAGAGATGAGGACCTGTAGAAGTTTGTGGTGGCTCAAATTGATGTATAATGAAATCTTGATGTTTAGCTTGGTCAATAGCCTCCTCTAAATTATGTTGAAATAGAGTGCAGACCCAATATTATAACTTGGGAAAAAGAGCATTAGTGAAGAGATGAAAATGGTTATCATCGGCCATGTTATGTTCACACTTGTTTAATAAAGTTTTCCACCTTTTAACAAAAGCTTTAGTAGTTTCATTTTCAAGTTGTTTGCAATTTATGAAGTGGGCCAAAGTATTTTTGAGGAGATCACTAGTTTTAAATTCTTGAACTAAAGCATTCACTAAATCCTCTAAACTAGCAATGGAATGTGTTCTAAGTTGATTATACTAGTCTAAGGCATCACCCATGAGATTTTTGGCTAAGATGTTGGTAGCGACAAAGGTGTTCAATTTGACCCAATACTTATAAATATTTATAAATGTTTTAAGATGAAGGGTAGGATTAGTTGATATGTTATAATAAATTGTAAGGGTGATACCTCCTATATCAATATTAGCAATTTGAGTGGTAAGAGGCTCACTTTGAAGATGCTTAATGGTTTTGTTGACCAAAGGAGGTTGAGGGATGAGATTGTCTTAGGAATATTGAAGAGGATGAGGGGGAATATTTTGGTTATGCATGCCCCAAGTCATTGGTTGAGGATGAGTTTGAAGATGGAGAAGGTGATTTTTCATTCTCATCATTTAATTTGTGTTATGACCTTGAAAGGTATTCATTTGATTAAGATTTTGTAACAATAGTTGGTAGGTTTGATCAGCATTATTTGAAGCATTAGAGTTAGTATTGTAATTGGTATTAGTGGCTTGGGTACCACTATTGGTGTTGATAGGAGCTTGAGAGGAACTATGAAAATGTGAAGCACCAATGGTAAAATTTTCTTGTGTAGAAAAAGATGGAATAGTGAAGGTATGAGAAGAAGAAGCACTAGAAGCATGATTACCTTGGATAGCAAACAATTCACTCGTGGAAGGATTAAGGATAATGGATCTTGTAAGAGGCCCAATATATGTAGAAGCTACCATGTTAGTGGATATATTAGGCATGTTGGTAGAAGAGGTTAAATAAGAAGAGGTCATGGTATGAGAAGGGGTCATAATTGAGGGAAGAGGATGAGATTCAAAGAAAATGGTACCTCTAAATCCATTTGAGAATGTGGGAGTAGTTGAATGAGGCTCTTCAGATTGACCACTAATCATAAGATGGTAAATGGTAGAGGGATCATTTCCTTGATGTTGAGGAAATTTAGAGATAAAGAAGAGAATTTTGGGGGTATACTCTAATTCGGTTGGTCTTTGAGGGAAAAAAGAGGATTATTTTATGCAGAGGTATTAGGGGGGTCCCATACTTTTTTGTGCAAGTGGCAATGTGAAAATTAATCTCATCTAAGAGAGGATCCCTACTTTGCATATGGGAGAGCCTATGATGGTGGTTAAGACTCATCATGTTTATTGAATTCAACTTAGTGCTGTATTTAAATAGAAAATTCATTATGAAGGAAAAGGACTAAAATCAGGTAAGAGAAATGCAAAATAAATGAAACTAGAAGTGGTAGAAATAGTACAAGATCAACTGGGTCAACCCAACATAGGGAATAGGTCTTGTAAATAGTATAGGTCTAACTAGGTTGATCCATTATATTAAATAGAGGCTACAAAATTATACAAGGTTGACTGGGTTGACCTAGTATAATAGATAAGGAAAATCAGAAAGCCTAAAATAGACTATGTTGACTAAAATAACCATGTACTAAAAATAATTTTGAAAATACTTTGAAAAAAGTAATAACTAAAAGGAAACAAACAATCAATTGGATTAATTAGGGTGATCCAAATGAGTCACATAGCACAAAACCTTTCACAAACATTGACCAATACAAGTTTTTGCAATACAAAATACAATGAAGTAAAGATCTGGCAATCAACTTAAAAAATAAAAGCTAACTAGATGGTCAACCTAAATTTTATTTAGATTGTTAGAATATAGTTTTAAATGTGATGGGAATTTGGCTATAAGGAACTAGAAAGTAATATAAGGATGGTTTTAGGATGTTTAGGCTAATAGGGATCTATATTGGTAATGTTATAGGCTTGGTATTGGGGCCTACCCCCTCACTTCACACACCACAGTGATAAAGGTGTCAGGTGCTTAGCCAAAATATATCATTAACCATGTGTTTATGCCTGGCCAAAAAAACCAAGTTGGATTCCCCCTTGGTGATGAAATCCAAGTAGGTTATCTTTGGGTAGATAATTGTTAAAGTGATTATTAAAGATTTTATGATTTGGTTATGTGTGCATAAAATATAAAATAGTGAAACTAAATGGTAAATTGAAAACCAACTAATTAGGCTATATGTTTTATTATAAGCATGCAAGAAAAAAGAAATGAAAATGTGAGCTAATTACTAGAATATAAGGGTTAATTATAACTTTGAAACATGGTATAGTGTTGATACAATCGATAGTGTATGCATAAAACACATAATATGGTTGACAGTGTCACCTCTATACTATGGAAGCTAGGTCTAAGAATGAACATGGTTGATATAGTTGACCTAGTTATCTAGACATCACACAGAATATAGAACTAGGTTGATAGGGTCGATTCAATTGACTTTACAAGGGAAGTTTTAAAGACTGCAAACTATGAAAATAAAATATTATAAGGAAAGAGAGAAATGATAAAAAAGAACCTTGGTGATTTTGAAGATCCAGATAAGTGAGATTATTGTCAAATAACCTTGAGTAATGCTTGAAAATTCTACTAACATGGTGGACTGGGTCGATCTATCTTTACAAGAGCCTATTGTTGAGTGCTTAAATTGTACAGGGTTCAACTGGGTTAACCTAGTATGCTAAACAAGATGCTTGAAAATGTACATGGTTGACTAGGTTGACCTAGTAATCTGAACTAAAATTTTAAAAATATGGAAAACTATATTGGGTCGACTAAGTTGATCTAGAAGACTGTACCTAAAAACCTACACATAGAAATTAGAATTGGGTTGATCTAATCGACCCAGTATGGAAAATATATGATATAAATAATGATAAAATAATTAAATAAGTGAATAACTCTTGTAAGGATTAGTTCATGTTGGGTTCACCAGAATGTATACAATCATAAATGCATCATGTTTATAAATCAATATTGGCTTGGATAAGATACAACATACCTACACTTCCAATTAGGAATACATTTTGTTAAGTGGGAGCATAACCAATACGGGGATCCTCTAGACCCAATTAGGAGGTCACTTATCACAATAAACTATGATAAGGAGGGTTCCAAATCTTCTAGTCTAATATAATCACACAATAACCCTAAGGGGTTCCTAGGTTTTAATATTTTACCTATGATAATAACAAGAAAGTAAATCTAATCCAGTGCTCACTAAATCTTGTGGCACAAAGTGAGGGTTAGAAACAAAACAAAAAGTAAACATGTATAAAAGACATATACTCACATCAATGTATACAGAATTCTAATGCATGTAAGAGAATCATAATTACATTATCTATCTACTCTTACAAAAGGGGAAATAAAGTTAAGAATACTTGACTTGAATATGAACCTATTGAGCCTCAATCTCTCCCTTGGCCAAGGTGCTTTGCAAAGAAATTGTTGTGGTATGTAAGGATAATAAATACATATTAGCTCTAGGCTACACAACCTATCAATGCATCCAAAAAACTTCTCCACAAGATAAGATCCGTATCTCCAAATAAAGTATGAAACCCTAATCTTTACTTCTCAAGTATAATGGTAAATAAGTAGATGTTCATTTTCACTTAATTCTTATTCGCTTTTTGTATTAAATGGTGAGAAATTAACTTGTATATATAGGTGGATCTTTCCCTAAAACCTTTTGAAAATGTTAGCCAATAGGGTTGACCCTGTTGACCCTATATAATTCTAAATAATAATTCAGTAGGTCCCAAGCTAGGTTGGTCAAAGGTCAAAATAGTTCCTAAGTGAAAATAACCCAAAACTATACAGGGTCAACCTAGTTGACCATGTATAACTAACTAACAAAATGGGATTTAGGTAAGGAAAAGGAGGATAAAGTGTATCAAAATTATGGAATGGGTATAATAGATAAGAATAAGCTTAGGGTAAATGGTTTTAGGATACAATTATGTAGATAGCATGTGGCAAAAAAGACAACAATATTATGAAGCACCAATGGTCTACCCACCCCTTTCCCAGTACACCCCTTAAGGCATACACTCAGAGAGACTAATATTTGATGGGTTCTTGTAAGATAAAAAGTGTAAATAATTGGTAAAAGTTTGAAAATATTATGTGTATACACCATCCCTTTTCAAATTCAATCTCCACAAAAAAAATCGTTAGAGAAGAAATGGAAAAGTTGACTAGAATGGACTATGATATAAATCGTCTGATAAAGTATATAGTGTTGAAGGTTTTTGGAAGAAAATAATTTTGTGAGGTATTCATGATCCACTTTCATGTCATGGATCTCATAATATCTTAAATCATGACTAATAAATTAAATAACATATTCTTTATCAGATTCATCTTGTTGTGTAAGCATTGCCCCAACTAATATGGGGGTATATAATGTGTACAATATGAGAGGGTGATCATTATAAGGTGATCATAAATTAGGAGGATGAAGTAAATATTTATTCATGTTATTAAAGGTTTTTCGACAATCATTAGTCTATTCAAGATTAACACCTTTCATGAGAAGGGAGTTTACCAAATATGAATGCTAAGCTAACTCAAGAATAAATATGTGGATTTCCTCAAGTTTTCCAAGATAAGTGTGAATTTCAAGAAAGGATCAAGGTATAGGAATGTTAATAATAACATTAATAATATATGTATCCATGTCAATCCCTCATAGTGAGATCAATAATTTTATAATTTTTTAGAGGTAACATAAAAAACTGAAGGATTTATCTAAATAATCATCAATGACATAGAATGAAGTGTGAAAAAATAATAATTCACAATACTAAGTTACCTCTCAAGTGCAAACCATAAATGAGACGAGATTTTTAAAATGTAAACCATAAAGAAAAAGCCACGTGATCTTATTAGAAGGCTTGCAACCAAAATCTCCATAAGTACAAGATTGAATCAAGATCACAAGAGAATAATAGAGAGAGATATGAGATTCTTAGTAAGGAAAAGAGAAGAGAAAGGGATATTTCATAGAGATAGAGAAGGAAAATGGGAGTTAAATAGAATCCCATTATAACCTTATAAGGAGCATTAAGTATATTCATAAGTGCAATACTTTGGTAATTTATATGTCCTAATCTTTCATGCCATAAGTTATCACCGTTAGAAACAAGCAAAGCATGAAAAGAGAAGGAAAAAGAGAATACAGTAAAATTGAACAAATTATCATTGTCTAAAAAATTAATAACAACTACTTTAAAATCTCCCTTAGTAGATTTAACATAACAAGTGTCATTAATAAATTTTAATTTATAGTCTTGTTTGCATAATTAAATTATAGAAAGAAAATTCAATTTTGAATTAGGAACAAGCAAGACATTATGCAATTCACCATTAGGGATTTTAACAGTTTGTATGGTTTCAACATCACAACAAGCATGATTTACAAGACTTAAATTATCATTAGAAAGATCTTGTTCTAAAGAAGTAAATAAATGAGCATTAGATATCATATGTTGTGTATCACCAGAATCAACAAACTATTTAATAGGATAAGTACATAAAACACAAGTAAAAATAACTCCAGTATTAGACTTTTGTTTTTTTTAGTCTTATTGTTACTAGTGATAGCATTGTCATTGACCTTAAGCTTTCCATTTTTGATATCACATTTATTTTTAAAGCAATGATCTTCATCATGAGTGATTTTATCACAATAATTACACTCTAACTTTTTCTTAGGTTTATAGTTACTTTTTATCTTTCTTTTCATCTGTAGTATTGGACTTCGCATGTTCTTTGTCATTGTTATTGTAGACCAAATTTGACCCTATAAGTCAAATTGGAGACCCTATAGGTAAAAACTTGACTTTAAAGGTTTATATATGGTTTAGTATTTTATCATGGGGTTTATTATATGTCATTTATTGTGATTTCATGTTAGCCTTGGCCATTAGTCTTTTTAGTCCTTATATCATTTTAAGTCATTTTGGGGTCAAAATAGGGCATTAAATGAGTTGTATGGCCTCCTAGGGAAGTTTGAAAGTGTAATAAGGGTAATGTCACATGACATGTATCCTATTATGTATTAATTAGCTTTTCATAATTTAAATTAGTAGGTGTTTTATAAGAAATAATAGTTTTCTTGGGAAAAAAGAAGAGTTTGGCACTTGTACGGCCCATGAGGGAAGGTGACACATGGGAGAAGGTGATGGAATGTATTTTAATCTTCTTTAAACTCATATCAATGCTTTACATTATTTGTAAGTTATAAAAATACACAAAACCATTATATTCCTTTCTTGCACTTCTAAACATGCAAAAGTGAATAGCAAGTTTATTCTTTGCATGATCAATTGGAGAACTTCTAAGTCAAACTCATTTTGGAGGTGAAATTACACTTAGATAAATTAATTTTAATAACAATATTTAAAATAATGGTGGCTTGTGTTTTATGAACCATCCTCATGAAGTTGTCTATGTTTTTTTGCTTGTCAATATGTGCACCCTATAGGTTTTGCTCCATCTTAGACAAGTTCATACAAACCAGTTCATGAAGTTGACTCCAGATGAAGTTAGATATATTATAAGATGTAAGCCATACTTTTTTAGGTTTAATAGTTTTTTGGTGATCAAACCATCTTAGGTTGGCATATTAGTCTCATTTGGAATGATAGGCAATTTTACACATTTTTAGAACTCACATGCTTTGATAATGGTTTAAGAGGGATTATATAGGTTCGTTACCATGTCTCAATTCCATATTTATCACCTCCCTTCATGTTTGATCTCACTACATCATGATTGCATCAAACATGTATCAAAATTATGGAATGGGTATAATAGATAAGAATAAGCTTAGGGTAAATGGTTTTAGGATACAATTATGTAGACAACATGTGGCAAAAAAGACAACAATATTATGAAGCACCAATGGTCTACCCACCCCTTTTCCAGTGCACCCCTTAAGGCATACACTCAGAGAGACTAATATTTGATGGGTACTTGTAAGATACAAAGTGTAAATAATTGGTAAAAGTTTGAAAATATAATGTGTATACACCATCCCTTTTCAAATTCAATCTCCACAAAAAAAATCGTTAGAGAAGAAATAGAAAAGTTGACTAGAATGGACTATGATATAGATAGTCTGATAAAGTATATAGTGTTGAAGGTTTTTGGAAGAAAATAATTTTGTGAGGTATTCATGATCCACTTTCATGTCATGGATCTCATAATCTCTTAAATCATGACTAATAAATTAAATAACATATTCTTTATCAGATTCATCTTGTTGTGTAAGCATTGCCCCAACTAATATGGGGGTATATAATGTGTACGATATGAGAGGGTGGTCATTATAAAGTGATCATAAATTAGAAGGATAAAGTAAATATTTATTCATGTTATTAAAGGTTTGTTGACAATCATTAGTCTATTCAAGATTAACACCTTTCATGAGAAGGGAGTTTACCAAATATGTATGCTAAGCTAACTCAAGAATAAATATGTGGATTTTCTCAAGTTTTCTAAGATAAGTGTGAATTTCAAGAATGGATCAAGGTATAGGCATGTTAATAATAACATTAATAATAGATGTATCCATGTCAATCCCTCATAGTGAGATCAATAATCTTATAATTTTTTAGAGGTAACATAAATAACTAAAGGATTTATCTGAATAATCATCAATGACAGAATGAAAGTGTGAAAAAATAATAATTCACAATACTAAGTTACCTCTCAAGTTCAAACCATAAATGAGACAAGATTTTTAAAGTGAAAACCCCAGAGAAAAAGCCACGTGATCTTATTAGAAGGCTTGAAACTAAAATCTCCATAAGTACAAGATTGAATCAAGATCACAAGAGAATAATAGAGAGAGATATGAGATTATTAGTAAGGAAAAGAGGAGAGAAAGGGATATTTCATAGAGATAGAGAAGGAAAATTGGAGTTAAATATAATCTCATTATAACCTTATAAGGCTCATAAGTGTGTGCCACTTGTGTCCTATTCCCTTACAAAGTGAAGGGAGGTGTGATTCATGTGGGGGAAGGAGTTACTTGTGCAAGTAACACCCAAATATTAAATGAGCACAAAGAGGTGACTAAAACCTCATGGAATCTAGATTTATATGAATTATTAATTCACATAAATAAAAATTATTTATACATAAAAAATAACTTAGGATAAAATAAATTATCTTAAATAAAGGGTTCTTATAACACTCCCCCTTAGACTTTATTTAGGAGTTTACAAACAAGAAGGGAGGAAACATCACTAACTCTCCCCCTTGATGATAACTTCCTTCAATCTTAACTTGTTACAAAAGAAGACAATACAAAGAATGCACAGGTCTCAGGAGAACTTAACTTGTCTTTACATAGTGGCTAAGTGAAGATGTCAACCATTTGTTCTTCAATAGGATAGAAAGAGAGAAGAATTTGATAATCTTCAATAAGTTTGCATTGAAAGAGATGTTGAATCTCAATGTGCTTGGACCTTAAATGGAAAACTATATTTTTTACTATGGTAATGACACTTTGATTATCATTAAAAATTAAAGTAGCATAATGTTACAAGTGGCCCAAATCTATACGAAGTCTTCTAAGATAAATAGCTTCCTTTGAAACATGATTACAATATTTATACCTAGCCTTTGTGGAATATAAAGATATAGTAGTTTGCTTTTTACTATTCAAATTAGAAGCACAATCAAGACACCATTTTTAGCAATGTTAACATCCCTTTTAATATTGATTTTGTTAGTTTGTAGATCATACACCCTATTAGATTTAAATATAAAGTTATTGTTTTAGAATCTAAATTCTTACATTTTTCAACTAAAATATTAACAAATGCATCACAACCAAAAACATGTAAATGCTTTAAATTAGGTTTTATACTACTCCAAGCTTCTTCAAGTGTAATTTTTAAAATAATTTTAGTTAGAGTCCTATTAATGAGATAGATAAAACAATACATGGATTTATCCCAAAATTTATAATGCACATTTTTAGCATGCAACATACACCTAGCTATTTTAGTGATAGTCCTATGTTTATGTTTAGCAACACCATTTCTCTCAGGTATGTAAGAAACATATTTCTCATGCTTAATTCCATGTTGCTTAAAATATTCAAGAAAATCATTGTTAACATATTTAGTACCATTATCATTACATAATATCCATAAATAACAATGAGATTATTTTTCAACAATGACGTAAAATTCAATAAAAGTGTCTAAAACTTGATCTTTAGTTTTTAAGAAATAAATCCAAACTCGCTTAGTGCAATCATCAACAAAAGTTAAAGAATAATTAGCACCATTAATAAAAGGAGTTTGCATAGGGCCTAAAAGATCACTATAAACTAAATGGATCTTTTTAATAACATGCTAAGAGTGATTTTTAGAAAAATATTCTCGATGAATTTTACCATCCATACAACTAGTACAAGTATAAATAGTGGGAGAAATGTCAAGAAAACCTTGCACCATATTAAGTATATTCATAAGTGCAATACTTTGGTAATTTATATGTCCTAATATTTCATGCCATAAGTTATCACCGTTAGAAACAAGCAAAGCATGAAAAGAGAAGGAAAAAGAGAATACAGTAAAATTGAACAAATTATCATTGTCTAAAAAATTAATAGCAACTACTTTAAAATCTCACTTAGTAGATTTAACATAACAAGTGTCATTAATAAATTTTACTTTATAGTCTTATTTGCATAATTAAGTTATAGAAATAAAATTCAATTTTGAATTAGGAACAAGCAAGACATTATGCAATTCACCATTAGGGATTTTAACAGTTTGTATGGTTTCAACATCACAACAAGCATGATTTACAAGACTTAAATTATCGTTGGGAAGATCTTGTTCTAAAGAAGTAAATAAATGAGCATTAGATATCATATGTTGAGTATCACCAGAATCAACAATATATTTAATAGGATAAGTACATAAAACACAAGTAAAAATAACTCCAGTATTAGACTTTTGTTTTGTTTGAGTCTTATTGTTACTAGTGATAGCATTGTCATTGACCTTAAGCTTTCCATTTTTGATATCACATTTATTTTTAAAGCAATGATCTTCATCATGAGTGATTTTATCACAATAATTACACTCTAACTTTTTCTTAGGTTTACAGTTACTTTTTATCTTTCTTTTCATCTATAGTATTGGACTTCGCATGTTCTTTGTCATTGTTATTGTAGACCAAATTTGACCCTGTAGGTCAAATTGGGGACCCTATAGGTAAAAACTTGACTTTAAAGGTTTATATATGGTTTAATATTTTATCATTGGGTGTATTATATGTCATTTATTGTGATTTCATGTTATATTAGCCTTGGTCATTAGTCTTTTTAGTCCTTGTATCATTTTAAGTCATTTTGGGGTCAAAATAGGGCATTAAATGAGTTGTATGGCCTCATAAGGAAGTTTGAAAGTGTAATAAGGGTGATTTAACATGTCATGTATCCTATTATGTCTTAATTATCTATTCATAATTTAAATTAGTAGGTCTTTTAGAAGAAAATATAGTTTTCTTGGGAAAAGAGAAGAGTTTGGCACTTGTACGGCCCATGAGGGAAGGTGACACATGGGAGAAGGTGATGGAATGTATTTTAATATTAATTAAACTAATATAAATTATTTACATTCTTTTTAAGTTCTAAAAATACACAAAACCATTATATTCCTTTCTTGCCCTTATAAACATGCAAAAGTGAATAACAAGTTTATTCTTTGCATGATCAATTGGAGAACTTCTAAGTCAAACTCATTTTGGAGGTGAAATTAAACTTAGATAAATTAATTTTAATAAAAATATTTAAAATAATGGTGGCTTGTGTTTTATGAACCATCCTCATGATGTTGGCTATGTTTTTTTGCTTGTCAATATGTGCACCCTATAGGTTTTGCTCCATCTTAGACAAGTTCATATAAACCAGTTGATGAAGTTGACTCCAGATGAAGTTATATATATTATAATATGTAATCCATACTTTTTTTTAGGTTTAATAGTGTTTTGGTGATCAAACCATCTTAGGTTGTCATATTAGTCTCATTTGGAATGATAGGCAATTTTACACATTTTTAGAACTCACATGCTTTGATAATGGTTTAAGAGGGATTATATAGGTTCATTACCATGTATTAATTCCATATTTATCACCTCCCTTCATGTTTTATCTCACTACATCATGATTGGATCAAACATGTAGTCTATTGTCATACTCAGTCAACTCCTTGCCCTGTCTCACTTATAACCATGCTAAATCACTTGTGTAGAACCTCTTTAGTATGTTTATGGAGATGTATTGGAGATATTAAGAGGTTATAATGTGATTATAAATATGAAATAATAGGTAAAATCCTAAAAATAGTGTGAAAGGGGACTTTGGTTGTCATATTGAACACTTTCACACAGTCAACCATGGACACACACATACATGTGCTCTCAAAAGTTACATTCACATTGAAAAGAGTAATTTGGAATTTTTTGAAGTTTCCATAAAATGAAGTAATCCATATAAAACCTTAAAATTTTGTAAATTTCATGTTACATTCTCATAATCTATACATCCTTTCCAATGTTCCTATCTACCTGCTACAACTCAATCTTCATCTACATGAGTCTCCTTGCTGAAATCATATTAAGATGGAGAATTTGATAGTTTTTTAAATCTCTCAAAGTATAAATAAGTGAATTTAAACACTTTGTGAGGGTATATAAAATGTTTATATACATAATTATCTCACATATTGTCCCAATCTACGTTTCTACTTGTATGTGACAATAACCACCTATAGGTAGCCCTGACAAAAGTATATAGGTCCTTGTATGGGAGGATGGAACATGAAAAAACTTTTCATTGGGTTATTGGTAAGTGGAATTGACCATGGCAAACCAACTTGATGGGATATGTTAGAAATGGAGTTAAAAATCACTTTAGAAGTTCAAATGATAGTGTTCAAGCCCTTTGTCCCTAAAACAAGAAAATAAAGGTCTGGACCATTTGGTTGGTAACATAAAATAGGAATATAAAGAATTTTGAGGTATCCTAATGGATTTTTATTGCATCCCTATCATAATAAAATACCTAATAAATATATGTAATCAAGGGAGAGTAGTGAAGATAGTTGTTAAGAGGCTCAAAGTTACCAATTTATGCATTATTTCTTATTAATATCATCTATAAGATTAGATGTTTTGAGTGACCTTGCACTCCAAGTTGAAATTTCTAAACCATTCTAACATATGGGAATGGTTCCAAATGGTTAAATTGACATCTATGATCTAAAATATCATTATAAGGAGATGATAATTAGTTATTTTCCCCCATCTATACCTATAGGTCCCCTTTTCACCATAAATGTACCCTACAGGTTGGCTATAGGGTTATTAAAAGGGTTGAGCTTGATAAACTTGGTGATAACCCTTATTCAAAGAATTATAAGAGAAATTAAAGTTAGATCATGTCTTTTACTTCAAGGAAGACATTAGGCATGAAAATAAGGCCTAGATCATATAAAAGACACCCACATGACCCCATACAGTCAACTATAGTTGACTCTGAGGGGCAGAGAGCAAGATTTGAGTTCCTTGATGTGGTTAAAGGATGAAGATGAAAAAAATAGACCTAAAAAAATTCAAAATTACCCTCAAGTAAGTAGAGAGGTTGTAGACATTTTTTTCAAAGCTTAACCATGCATTTTTACCTATAGGTACACACCAAAAATAAGAACATAGTTAAGGAATAATACTTAGTTTGAGTAGGTAGAGATTATGAGGAATATGCATAAGTTTGGATGGATGATTTAATTTTATAAAACATTAATAATAATCAAAATATATTCATATTACCCTCATGATGTGGAAAATAATCAGATTTAGGACCCTAAAGATGCATCACTTAGTCCATAGGGTAAAATCCTTTTGGTAAAGTCCATTTCACACAGTCAGTCTTGGAATTTTGAAGAGTTAAAGGGTAAAATTACTAGATAAAGAGTTTAAAACTAGTATATAGTGTCCTTGTCACTTATATAAGCTCTAAAAACTTTCACCTTGTCTAAGTAAATAGGGTAAGTACCCTCTATTTTGTATCAGATAGGGGGTACTTCCCCTTAAGTGTAAATTGGTAGGTTTTGGGGAAAAGGTGAAAAAGGGTGGACTAGGGGATATTTGGGCATGGAAAGGAGGTGTGTGAATTGTGAATAAATCTAAAAAAACATGAGTAACACCTCATAGAAGGAGGGAACCCAATAAGAAGTCCTAGGTGGCTAAGTTTGTAAGTGGGCCTAAGAGGCAAGATTTTATTTTAATGTCCAAATGGGAGGCCAGTGTTTCTTACAGCCTTAGGTATAACTTATAACTCATTTTTAAATTTGTATGTGGTCATGATATATGTTTCAAAAAATTATTCCTTGTAAGGAAATCCATCAAAAATACATTTTGGGCTTTAAGGTGCAGATAGGCTTATTAGGCAGGTTTAGGCCTAGAAGCCAAATAGAGGGTCAAATTAATTTACAACCTTGGTAGATATTTGAAATAGATTTTGAAATGTTTTTAATATCAACCCAAGTGTGTAAAATATTTAAATTTTCATAAGAAACATGAGTAATTCATTTTTGAGCTCAAAAATAGTCCAATTTTATAGGAAAGGGAGAAAATAAGCTTGATAGGAGAGTTTTGTAAGCTCATATCTATTATGATGATTTGCATGGATAATAAATAAACTTGTATGAGATGTATAGGGTCATAAAAAACATTTTTATGGCATTGGATTAAATTTAAATGTCAAATCTACATGAACAAACCATAAGAGGGTAAAACAAGTTTAAACCCTTGATAAACCCTTACAATGACCCAAATGGAGAAATAAGGATGAAGGGATATTTTAATGGAATATAATGGAATGAAAAATCATTGGATTTTAAAGAGGAATTATTCAGGCTCCCTACCATCAATATTAGTTTTAAATAATATATATGGATAGGGTAAAAAATGGGTTCTTTTGACTATTTTGTGTATTGTGTAGGTTCTAAGAACATTAAAGAGATAAAATAAAGTTTTGAGGGAATATTAAGAATTAATTTAACTCCATATGGATATTTAATTCCTTGAAAAAAATCCTAATTGTGTTTAATAGCTACTTCATCTTAGCTAGTCAAAACTGGCATAGTGAGCAAGAGGGTGAGAAGTGTGAAAACGCCAAGTGAGAGCCTTTTTAAGGTGTTCCTAATACCTCTAAGTCCATTTAGGTTATTTATGAGTTTCATCCACTCCATTTTATGAATTTACATGGAAAACTAATTCTTTTTAGAAGCTAAGTGTGCAAGGTGTGTGGAAGAGGAGTTTAATTAGATTATAGATGGAGATGGCTCATTCCCAAAAGTTTATAGATGACTAGGACTATAATAAATGCATGGAAAAACATGTAAAAATTCCTTCCCTATCATTCCAATCATAATACCTATCCCTAATTAGTTTTGGATGTTCAAATAGGTGTGGATGATAAAAGCAATTTTTTGAGTCAACATAAGGAGTTTCATGCCTTGTATGGACACTTGTACTTCCTAACCTTACATGGTCCATTTCAAACTCTCTTTAAATTCCAAATTAACTCATTTTATCTATTTTATAAGTGTCATTATGACTTTTGGACTTCTATATTATCCCCTCTCTCTCAAGTTCTATAAGAACTAACCATTTTGGCTTTTGTAAACTATGCTCCACCTGAGTATGGTGAAGATCTACTCATTTTCATATCATTTGATCAATAAGACTACTAATTTTTACCTCTTATATGACTATTAATAGTGTGTTTTACTTAGATGATTGATCTTACTTAGTGATAACTATGATTTCCTTAGCATGTTGTCTCATTCTCTCACCTATTTATAGTTAGAAAGCTTCTTCTTTTAGGGCATGTGAAATGTTTTATGATGTGTCAAGGTTGAATGATTTATTATATTCACTAGTGCCATTCAAGGCCTCTTGTCTAGTCCTCCTAGCCTAAACATTCATTCATAACCTCATTATATAATATTGATGTAATAAAATATAGATTGGAGAAGTGTATGTTTGGTTAGTCCTTTGTTCTCATATGTAACATGAAGCTGGTTAGAAGTAATCAATAAATTTGGTATATCACCTCCCTTAGGATAGTTTGATTTCAGTTTTCTCTCTCCCTTTCTCCCCCCCCCCAAAGTGTAGGTGTAGTAGTGATCCAAAGTGGTACATCAAGGGATATAAAATTATTTAGAGATTCACCTCATTTTTAGGCTACCCAAAAGCCTAGATTTGTTTCAATTATGACACTTGGATGAGAAGAGCTAAGAAATCTCCTCAAAGTGTGAAAATCCAAGTAACAACAGTTTTTGGCACCCCTAGTAGGACTCTTAGTCTAAGAAGTTGAAATATTTTTGGTATTATCTTTCAACACATTAGCCTTTATAGGAATCTATCTAAACATAAATGGTGACTCCAAAGCTACATTAGTTGGTCAAGTAGCCTAGGTATTCTTTTGAAGATTTTTTATAACCATTCCTTGTGTTCTTGCTTCCTAATGAAGTTTCATGGCTGAATTTGGTGTTGATTTTTATTTGACACAAGGTGGTGAGGTTTATCAATCTTATGGAATTCCTTATCATCCCTATCATGATCCTTATTATCCCATTCATGAATTGTATCATTACTATAACCAACCTCCTCAATATCTTGTTCCTCTTAGTCAACTAGTCACTTCTCAAGTCAATTCATTTCCACTTTTAAGCAAACTTTTTTGGGATATGAGAAGAATATGTTAGATCTTGACACACTAATGGGAAATTTTCAATATATTCATATTAATTTCATTCATAAGGTGATAGATGCATTAGATCTAGTCAAAAGAGAGTGGGTACCCATTGAGAGAGTAACTTGGCAAAGGATCACAAGTGAGATGCTAGATATGAGTGGCCTATTTTCATCCTTGAAAGATAGGCTAAAAATTCATGAGAAACAACCTCACCAAATATATCATCCCTCATATCCACTTCCCCAACATTTTTATCAGTCCTACATGATTCCTGCTCATAAACCCAATCAAGATGATCAAATCCATTCTTTTCCCAATCAACTAGAAGAGAGACTTAGAAAGACAAGCCTATTTTTTGAATCAAACCTTGAAAGGAAGATTGATTTTTCCAATATGAAAATGAATTAGTCCATATTAGCATCAAAGTAAGTGTAATATATTCCCCCATTTACCTTTCTTATTACATCCCCACCTCAAGAAGAGACCTCTAGATATGAGATTCCAAGTTGGAGACAAAGTGGAGAATCCAAGCCTAAATAAATTCCAAGTTTATTGAACACTTAATCAACTCCTCAAGTTAAATCACTACCTCAATAAGAGAATCTTAATCCCAAAATAATAATCTGGAATAAGGTAGTGAAATCATGGGGAAAGAAAGAGGAGAAACCCCTTGATAAAGAATGTGAAGTTGAGAAAGACATTGATCCTATGCAAGTCCCTCCCACCCTTCCTCAAGAGACCTATTGAATTCCATGTTAACCCTCTTATAATCCTTATATTCATGAATATTCCTATTAAATTCAAGAAATACTTTTCCAAGAGAACCTATCCAAGAAAATTGAAGAGTTAGATTCAAGGATGAAATTGCTAAGTCAAGGTGTGATGGAAGGTTTAGACCCCAAAGAAGATCTTATGCCTAAAAATACCCCATCTAACCTTCCTAAATAAAGTTTTCAAGTTTAATTAGATGTAAATGAAGTAATTTTAAAATGGAAGGAAGAAAACCAATCTATTTTAACCCAAGGTCTTCTTTCCCTTCTTCAAGAACTCCTAAAATCAAATGTTGAGTTCTATGTGCCACCTCCACCAACTATTTCATCTTGTCCTCACCCCATCACCATTTTCCTTGATGAACCTATGTATGGTAACCTAAATAAGATTAGTTTGTTAATAAAAATTTATAATTCTTTATTGAATAAGACATACATCCTTGGAAGCCTCATTGGGCTAGGTCACATGATTTCAAGATGCCTAGTCTTGGCATCACCAAGAAGGAAAAGGATATGGAAGATCTTAGAGCCCTTAAGAAGAAAATTCAGGTTATTATAGTTGATATATAACTTGATATCCCTCAATAGGTCCCAAATGTTGAATAAAACTATTTTTATGACCTCATACATCAATAATAAAAGATTGAAGAGGTTGCAGTCCTAGAAGACTCTATTGAAACCAAGGTGGAAGTTGTTGTTCTTAAAGATGACCCAATACCTCAACATAATTTTAAACCACCCTCATATGTATTAGATCTTGAATAATTCCATATCTATGAAATCATACATCAAGAAGATAATATTGAAGAGGTAGTGGTTCTAGATGATAAAGATGACAAAGATGATTGGTAGTTGTAAATGAAGTTCTTTCAAGAGCTTGAAGAGAATTTCCAAGTTGAGGGTAAAGTACATGACAAGTTGAAGAAAGAGTCTTCCATGGAGGACAATGAAAAATATTGGGTAGGATATGAAAATATGTTTAATGAGCTATAAGAACTTGTAACTGAGAAGAAACATAATCTTATTGAGAGCACTATGGAAATTAAGAAGGTATGCCTTGTTGAACCACTATTGGAGGTTGTAATTGAGAATCCATCTGATAAAGTTGAGGATATTTGGATGCAAGAAGAGTGCATTTAAATAGATAACCTATTTATAACTACTTGGTTCTCATTGAATATCATGCCAATTAAGTTGGAAAACATCATGAAAAAGTTAGAGGCATCAATGTCAAGGATCAAAATACTATATATCTCATTCATTCCTTCATGTCATGAAGTAAGAATGGTTTCAAAATTCCCATTTGATCTAGGTAAGAGTTTTCATCTCAGGTTAGTGTTTGATTCAGTTTGTTTAGTTTGGTGTGTGTGTTCTATAAGTGCTCATGAAGCACATGTGTGTTTGCTTTTGCTTTGTGTGTCTTCTATTTTGTGTGGTTGAGGTAGTCATTGGTCTTGTATTGATAAAATATTGTTGTCAAGGTCCTCTTATTATTTTTTAGACTTCATATAACTTCTTAATCCCAATGGACTGATAAGGCTACTAGTATAGTTAGTATAGTAGGCATACTACCCCTATGAGTCACCAATTTGTTGACCAAATTTGACCTTACAGGTCAAATTAGGGCCCCTATAGGTAAAAACTTGAATTTATAGGTTTATATTGGATTTAATCTTTTATCATGGGTGTATTATAGGTCATTTGGTGTGATTTCATGTTATATTAGACTTAGTCATTAGTATTTCTAGTCCTTATATCATTTTGAGTCATTTAGTGTCAAAATAGGGCATTAAATGAGTTGTAAGACCTCTTAGGGAAATGTGAAGGTGTAATAAAGGTGATGTCATGTGACATGTGTCCTATTATGCCTTAATTAACTATTCATAACTAAAATTGGTAGGTGCTTTAGAAAAAAGAACATTTTTATTGGGAAAAGAGAAGAGTTTGGCATTTGTACGACCCATGGGGGAAGGTGACACATATCAGTGATTGACACACTTTGGAAGTTCTTAAAAATATCCAAAACCATTCTACTCCTTTCTTTCCCTTTTAGACATGCAAAAGTGATCAACAGGTTCATGTTTGGAATGGTCAGTTAGAGAACTTCCAATTAAAATTCCTTTGGGAGGTTAAATTATAATTAGAGAGATAAATTTCCATATTAATATTTTTAAGAATGGTGGCCTTTTCTTTATGAACCATCCTCATGAATTTGACTGAGTTTTTATGCTTATCAATTTGTGCACCTTATAGGTTTTATTTCATCTTGGACAAGTCCATACAAACTAGTAGGTGATGTTGACTCCAAAGTATGTTGGATATCTTATTAGATTCATTCCAATCTTGTTTATAGGTTTCATGGTGTTTTGTTTAGAAAACCATCTCAGGTTTGTAGATTAGTCTCATTTGTAATGACATATAGTTTTTCACAATTTCCAAAACTCCCATACTTTGATAATAGTTTAAGAGGGGGTATATAGGTTCATTAACATGTATTAATTACATATTGAACACATAAATTCATGTTTTATCTCACTACATCATTCTTGGATCAAACTTGCAGTCCATTGTCATACTCAATCAACTCCTTGCCCTATCTCACTTACAACCATGTTGAATCATGTGTGTAAAACCTATTTAGTATGTTCATAGAGATATATTGGAGGTATTAAGAGGTTTTAATGTGTTTATAAATAGGAAAAATCAGGGTAGATCTTCTAAATATTGTGAAAGGGGACTATGACAGTCATATTGAACACTTTCACACAGTTAGCCATGGACACACACATACAGGTGCTCTCAAGAGTTAAATTCACATTGAAAATGGTAATTTAGACTTGTTTAAGTTTACATAAGATGAAAGAATACATATGAAACCTTAAAATGGTTTCAAGGTCATGTTACATGCTCATAATCCATACATCCTTTCCAATGTTCCTATTTGCCTACTACAACTCAATCTTCATCTATAGGAGTCTCCTTGTTGACATCATACTGAGATGGAGAATTTGATAGTTTTTTCAATCTCTCAAAGTAAAAATAAGTGCATTTAAACACTTTTTGAGGGTATATAAATTTTTCATAAACACAATCATCTCACATACTATCCCAATCTACTTCTCTTCCTGTATGTGATAATAACCACCTATAGGTGGCCCTAGTATAGGTATATAGGTCCTTGTATGGGAGGTTGGAACATGACAAAACTTTTCCTTGGGTTTTTAGTAAGTGTAATTAACCATGGAAGACTCAATTTTTGGGATAGTTTGGTAAATGGAGTTAAAAACCACTTCAAAATTTCAAATGACAGTGTTTAGGCCCTTTGTCCCTAAAATGAGAAAATAGAGGTCTGGGCCAGTTAGTTGGTAGCATACAATAGGACTATAAGGACTTCTAAGGTATCATAATGGATTTTTCTTGCATCCTTATCATATTAAAATACCTTTTCAAGAGATGGAGTCAAGGGATAATAGGGAAGGTATTTTTTGATAGGCTCAAAGTTGCTAATTTATGCACTATTTCCAGTCAATATCATCTACAAGATTAGAGGTTTTGAGTGACCTTGCACCCAAGTTGATAGTTATATACCATGCCAACATATGATAATGGTTAAAAATGGTTAAAGTGACATATATGATCTAAAATATCATCATAAGGATATTATAAACAATGTTTTGTTCCCCATCTATACCTATAGGTCCCCTTTTCACATAAATGTACCCTACAAGTTGGTTGTAGGCTATCAAAAGGACTGAGCTTGATAACCTTCATGATATACCTTATTCCAAGAATTATAAGAGAAATTATAGTTATATAATGGTTTTTATAACTTCAAGGAAGACATTATGCATGAAAATAAGGCCTAGATCATATAAAAGACACCCACATGACCCCACACAGTCAACTGTAGTTGACTATGAGGGGTAGAGAGCAAGATTTGAGTTAATTAATGTGGTTAAAGCATGAATATAAATTAAGTAGACCTAAAATAATTAAAAATTACCCTAAGGGAGGAATATATTTTGTATACATTGTTTTCAAAGCTTAACCATTCATTTCTACCTATAGGTACACTCCAAAAATAAGAACATAGTCAAAGAATAACACTTAGTTTGAGTAGGCAGAGATTATGAGGAATCTATAGAAGTTTGGAGGGATTATTTAAGGTTAAAAGACATTTATAATAATAAAAATATTTCCATATTTCCCTAATTATTTGGAAAATAAGTAGAGTTAGGACCCTAAATATGCATCACTCAGTCCATAGGGTAGAATCCTTTTGGCACAGTCTATTTCACACAATCAGTCTTGAAATTTTTAAGAGTTGAAGGGTAAAATGACTAGATAAAGAGGTTGAATTTTTTTATAAATTGTAATTTTAACTTATATATTATCTCAAAACATTCACCTTTTCTGAGTAAATAGGAGAAGTACCCTTTGTTTTGTCTTAGACAAGGGGTACTTCTCCTTAAGTGTAAATTGGTAGGTTTTCAAGAAAAGGTGACCAAGGGTGGACCAAGAGATATTTGGAAATGGGAATGAGATGTGTGAAGTGGAAATAAATATAAAAAAATATTATTAACACCTCAAAAAATGAGGAACCCCAACAAGATAGCCTAGGTGGCTAAGTTTGCAAGCAGGCCTAAGAGGCAGGGTTTCTTTTAGTGTCCAAATGGGAGGTCAGTGTTACTTATAGAATTAGGTATGAATTAAAAAAAAATTAAATGTGTATGGGGTTAGGATATATGTTTTAAAAATTATACCTTTCAATTAATTCCATTAAAAATTCATTTTGGGCTTTAAGGTGTAAATAGGCTTCTTAGGCAGGTTTAGGCCTAGAAGCCAAATGGAGGATTAGATTCATTTCCAACCTCGTCAGAGATTTAAAATGGATTGTGACATGTTTTTATGGTAAACCAAGGTGTGTTTAATCTTTAAATTTGTATATGAAACATGAGGAATTCATTTTTTAGCTCAAAAATAGTCCAAGCCTATAAGAAAAGGATAAAATAAGCTTGATAGGAGAGGTTTGGAAGCTCATATCTCTTTTGATGATTTGCATGGAGAATAAATAATCTTGGATGAGATGGATAAGATCATAAAAAAACTTTTATTTACATTGGATTGAAATTTCAATGTCAAATTTGCATGAACAAACTTTAAGAGGGTAAAACAGTCTTAAACCCTTATAATGCCCTGATTGGAGAAATGAGGATGAAGGGATATTATAATGGACCATAATGGCATTAAAAATGTTTGGATTTTAAATTGGAATCATTAAATATCCCTGCCATCAATATTAGTTGTAATGAATCTAAATGAATAGGTAAAAAATGGGTTCTTTTAACTATTTAATGCATTTTCTAGGTTCTAAAAACATTAAAGAGATGAAATCAAGTTTGGGGGAATATTAGGACTTAATATAGCTACATATGGACATTTCATACCTTGAAAAAACTCTTAAGTTTGTTTACTAACTAATTCATTTTATCCAATCAAAACTGGCATAGTGAGCAAGAGGGTGAGAAGTGTGAAAACTCCAAGTGAGAGCCTTTTTAAGGTGTGTTTGATGCCTCTACGACCATGTAGGGTCTTTAAAAGTGCCATCCACTCATTTTTATGAATTTTAATGGAAAAATGATGTTTTTTGGAAGCCAATTGTGCAAGGTGTGTGAAAGAGGAGTTTTCTTAGACTGCAGATGATGATGGATCATCTTTAAAAGTTTTTAGATGACCAGGATTACAACCAATGCATAAAAGGCATATTTGAAGGCCTTCCCTAGCATTCCAATCCTCAAACCTATCCCTAATCAGTTTGGGAATTTCAAATAGATGTGGATGATGAAGGTAATGTTTTGAGCCAACATAAGGAGTTTTATGTCACTTTTCATGAGTTTCATGCCTTGTATGAACACTTGTACTTCTTGACCTTGCATGGTCCATTTCACACTATCTTTTCATTCACAAGTAACTTATTTTCTCAACTTTACAAGTGTCCTCATGACCTTTGGATTTCTATATTCTCCCCTCTCTCTCAAGTTCTACAAGAACTAGCCATTTTAGCATTTATAAACCATGCTCCACCTAAGAATGGCAAAGCCTTACTCATTTACATACCATTTGATCAATAATAATACTAATTTTTACCTCTTTTATGACTATTTATAGTGTGTTTTACTTGGATGATTAATCTTTCTTAGTGATAACTAGGATTTCCTTAGCATGTTGTCTCATTCTCTCACCTATTTACAATTGGAATGATTTTTATTATAGGGCATGTGAAGTGTTTTATGATGTGTCAAGGTGGAGTGACTTAGTCTATTCACTAGTGCCAACCAAGGCCTCTTATCTAGTCTTCCTAACCTAAACATTCATCCATAACCTCATAATGTAATATTGATGTAAGAAGATGTAGATTGAAGAAGTGTATGTTTGGTTAGTCCTTTGTTCTCATGTGTAACATGCAACTAGTTGGAATTCATCAACAAATTTGATGTATCACCTTATTCTTAGGCTTCCCACAAGCCTAGGGGTGTTTCAATTATGCCACTTGGATGAGGATAGTTGAGACATATCTTCAAAGGATAGATAATAGTTATGTTGGTGTTTAGAAACAAAATCATGTTCATTAGTCTTAAGACTACCAAATTGAATCAACTTTTCTTCTTCTTGATGCAACAAAGTAAAAAATAATTCAAATATTAACAAAGTAGATAAAGTAGTAAAAGTTAGTGTATAAACCATAAATATACACACCTACATTTAAAAATGTTGAAAATCCCCCTGGACCTACCTAGGACCCCTTTGGGACCAACTTACACCTATCTAGCCTCACCAAACCCATCTACACCTAGTTTTACCAAGCTGAGTGACCCTGACCTTCAGGATCCTTTCCTCTAGGCCCTAATCATTGATGGTCAAGGTGACTATCGATAGTCAGCCTTGGGAACCCCTGACCATTGATGGTCAGGATCCACCTCTTAACAAAGAACATGCAAACCACTTGCATTGTTTTTATAAAAATAACTTGTCTAATTCTAGTTGCAAGCCTTTACATGGATGAATTATATTTAGATGGCCTAGTTACACCTTCACTTCTACCTCTTTCTTGTGCCTATAAGAGAGAGAGAGGCTATGGGGGTAAAATCCATCTAAAATAATTATCAAGAGCTTAATAATTTAAAAAATTTCTTTTATAGGTCAATCAACATTATCAGCCATATTATTGGGAGCCAATTTTTTGTCACCTCTCAACCAAGCTCTCAAGTACTGTCACTCTTCCAGAATCAAGCTAGATTCCACCAATAGGCTAACTACATCAACCATCTACCTAATAAAATTTTAGTAAGACAAGTACTTATTTATCAACATTCACATGTTTTATTTCCATTTCACAACCAATCTATCCCTTGCCCAACTATTGAAATCTACCTGTTAGATCCCATCATTTAGCTATTTATCAAACCTAAAATTAACATAGTCAACCACTGATATTCAAACCCTAACCACTGATAGTCAGAACCTAATTGCTGATGGTTAGGCTTAACTATTGATGATCCCCTGTGGTAGTAAAAACTAGCAACCTATTTCCACCTATCTAATACCTACCAAATCTAATTTTATAAGTTTTTGACTACTCATAGATGCCTTTCATATTTTTTGAAGTATACCCTAACCCCTTAGTACTAGTATTAATTATTTAACCACTAAACTGATCATTTCTAGTCTATTTTCTTAGCAATCATTCTTGTGTTCAATTTTAGTACCTTTTGATTATTGATGCAAGTACCCTCTTTCCATTTTTTTGAACTTGATTGTTTGACATGTGTGGATTGATATCCCCTAAGGAAACCATCAATTTTTGGATCTAACTATAGTTAAGCAATCCACCCAACTAACTGTCTAACAAACAAATATGCTTTAGTGATTTATTATCTATAGGTCTTCCTCCCAAGCTAAAGAGGAGATCTTCACAATATTTTGATTCAATGCATGCACAACCTAACAAATTGTTCAACCACACTCGTATCACCTTTATTTTATCTCTTCCCTAGAACTTAAAGTTAAAATTTGTATGAAACATTCTGGCATGCTCGATGGGACCTAGTGTCTTTACTTGCATTTTATTTGCATTTTTATGTTCTTCTCTCTATCTATGCTCATAATAGAAATTGAAATTTCTTTTGGGTTTAAAATCAATTGCATACATTTCTTGCTTTTAAAATTAGTTCATTTTGAATTAAAGAACAATAATCTTATCATAGCACCACTTTTTATTACACACACTAGCCCGACCACTTTCATCAATCAAACATCAAAATAATTCGAGACAAGGCCTGATTGAGATTTCATCACCTAGTGGTCACCTTACCCATTCTCAAAAATTCTACTTATAGGTCATTACCAAGGGAAGAACAACTCAACTCTCTAGTTGAGTACAAACTCTGGATATCAATATATATTGGCTAAGCACTCAACACCCTTATCATTGTGGGATTATGAAGTGAGGGGGTAGGCCCCAATACCAAGCCACATATTGATTTTAATACAATTTTTTTAAGCACCTAAACCAACCATAGACTGCTTTTATAGTCCCTAATTTATAATCCAACTTCTATCACACAAACAAAAGCATAAGCCAAAAGAGAGATTAAAACTAACCTCTAAACTTAACGTACTTCATTGTGTGTCTTGATTGCCTTGATCATTTTATTGTCTTATTCTTGTTTTAGTGGTGAGTTTGTTCTTGTTTTCTTCCCCTTTTTCTTTTATGGTTCTCACTCACCAGTAGCGAAGAGACCTAGTAAAGTAGAACCCATCACTTAAATCAACCTCTTCTACCTCCTCATCTATGGAGTACATCTCTGAGGTAGAATAGTAACCTCATCTATTAAGAAGCCCTACTTTTATTTATGTATTTCCTAAGGAGACATAGAATTTACCACTTTTTTAGACAATAATCTAGTTTCCCTTTAGCACTATTTTAACACCTCCCCTCACCATATCCTGATCTCCTCTTTATGGCATGCCATCCAACCTTATGAAGGGTATCCATGTTTCCATGATCACCACCCAACCTTCAACCTCCTAGGCATCTTTGTCTACTATCCCTTTTGATGCCAAAACTAAAAACCAACCTATCCAACCAATTGCTACCCTTACACCTTCTACCCCTACCAGTGACTCCTCTACCTTGGGGAAAACCCAAACATTAACCTATCATACTCCACTTATTATGGGATCACCCACCACCGATAATACCAACCTCCCCTCTGTCAAACCTAACCTATCAATCAATACCCCTTTACCAAGCTTAGGGGTATCTATCCCTTTTACTTCACCACCCATTAGCATAAAGGTGACTACCTCACCTCTTGTCACTAACCTAACTACCACCCATGCCCAATATATAGGGACTCCTTAGTAGTTACCCATTCTACCTAATCAAGGATACATTGCTAACATAAAAGGGTATGTACCCACTACCCAACCACCATTATCCACCTACCCTACCTAACCTCTAACATCCACATTCTAGTATGTGGAAGCCTCTCAACCACTAAACAATTACCAATATGTTGCCCAACCTCAACCATAATATCAGACTTACAATCCTTTTAGCTCACCACCTCAAACTGACTTGATGAAAATTCTCACAGAAAAGATGACCAACCTTGAGTCATCTATTTTAGGGGCTCATAACATCCTATCCTATGATCATATTTGTAATGAACCTATTCATCCTTTTTTCCCCATTATACCTTACCTTCTTCAATGGGAGCTTCTAAAATTTACCAAATTTTAGAACAAGGAAGACCCCAAAATCACCTTAGGGATTTTAGGCATACATGTTACATGATTGATTATGATGATGCCCTTCTCCTTGAACCTTACCCATGTCTTTATCTGGCCCAACACTTGATTGGTATAGTTCCCTCACCAAGCATTCCATCTTTTATTTCACCCAACTAGCACAAGTTTTCTTAGATCACTTTTCTATTAACATTTCCAAGAAGGTCTCTATCACTGACCTCTATTTTATCAAGAAATTTAATGATGAGTCCATTTCTAATTTATCACTCATTAGAGAGGCTTGATTAATCATATTTCATTTTCCTTGACTCAACTTAAACTTATAGAACTTTTCACTCGATCTTGTGCCAAATATATATCTTCTATACTATGAGTCCAAAGATTCAAAACTTTTGATGAAGCTTTTACCGTGGCACACAAGTTAGAAAACTAGGCCATAGATGAGGGTAAATTAAAGTTATGAAACAAGAACTCTACCTTCAAGACAAATGAAACCTCTTCTTCCAAACCAAGAAACTAAGCCAATACCAAAACTAAGACTAGGGGAACTATGAACTTCCCCTTTACCCAATGTCAATAAAAAAAATCTCCCATTACCTCCAACCAAAACATAAGGAACCCAAACCAAAGCAACCAAAAATAATTTACTCCACTTAAAGAATCTTATACCTCGATTCTAGAGAAGCTATTAAAAGCTAACCTTATATAACTTCCACCCATCAAACCTCCCCAATAATTTGATGCTTCTCATCTAGCACCTTCTTGATATATAATGAGAATGGCCTCTATGATTTTCATTGAGTAATTGGACATGATGTCAATCGATGTAATACTTTCAAAAATGTTTTTAAGAGTCTTACTAACAAAGTGGAACTCATGTTGGATAATCCCAATGCCCCTCAAAATCAAGCTCTTAACATCTTCAATAAACCTTTTCCTAACCATGCCCCTATCAAATTCAAGGACACACAAGCTTAATATTATCATGATGCCCACACAGTCAATATGGTCCTCAATATGCCTATCATCCAACCTACCTTCTTTTACCCCACTTTGTCTATCAAGGTAGTAGAGTCACTTTCCCTTCCTTTATAGGCCCAAACTGAAGAGGTTCCTTTTTCCTTAGCTTCACTCATAGAGGCTTTGGAATCATCAATCACCCCTTTAGATAGTCAACCCAAACAAACAACCATTCCTAACCCACCATCTCCCATAACTACAAACAAAGCCACAATTATGGACATCATGCCTAAGGGATCAACTTTTTCATAAACACCCCTCATGGAGTAGCTACCCAACACAAACTTACTTCCCTTGCTTGAGGAAATAAATGAGGCTATCAACCCTCCTCCTTAACCCATAGGTGTCTCCTCAACACCCACTACCTAGGAGGCTAGACCAGTATATAAACCTTTTTCTAAACTCATTCAAAACTTAGGTATGGTTACAAAAATAGACATGGATCAAACCACTTTCTAGAAATAGTTAAGTCTTCCTTACCTCAAAAAACTTGAACCTTCTAGCATACCTCTAACAAACCAATCCATCATTCCTCTGCCACCTCTTAAACCAATCTAAACTTTTACCAACCCTTCACCCTCTCAATTAGCCAAAATAATCACCATATCACTAGCCAAACCTTTCAAAACTCTTGGTGATTTCCCTACTCAAATTTTGGTTCACCCATCCTTGAAAGTAGAATTAACCTCACCCAAGCCTACACCCAAGTCTTGACCCACACTAACCAAGAGGATGAAAAAATTGAAGGGCTACAATACTAAGACTCTACCTCCCTCTACCTTACCCTCTATCTTAGGGCTTCACCCTTACACTTTGCTTGAAAAGAAACCAATTTTTAACATATGTAACCCATTACCATTGATTACATAGCCCACTTATTATTTGATGCATTGGTCCTTCTCAAATTACCAATAGTTAGACCATCAAACTTAGCCACCCTAACTACCAACATACCTAGACCAAAGCCATTAACCAGAAACACCACCTTACCCAAACCGTCCCTCACCAAACCTATTACCACCAACATACCCATCTTACTAACCAAAACCACAATCCCTAAACCTTTCTTACCTATATCAGAATCATATACGACCATTCTTTAAATATTATAATAAACCTCCTACCTCACATTACCTCTTATTAGGCCTTTCAATCCTCTTAGTTCAAAACTAACCTAGTACAATGACCATCAAATTTACTCCTAACACAGGACACCTAGGCATGACACAAAAAATTGTAAAGCTCCCTAGGCCATTATCCACCAATTATATGATGAGGATGATCTTTTACTAGATGAGCTTCCACCCATTCCTCTACTAATATACCCAACAACCATTTTCCAACATATTCCTAATCCTCTACTCTCACCTTAGAGTGATGGAGAATCTACCCAACCCCCCCCATCACACCTTTCCCCTCTATCCATACCATTAATGTGGTCACACAATCATAATAAAAAGATAAAAGGAAGGCCAAAGCATCCATTCTAGGGACATACCCACCAACTCACCCTAAACCAAACTAGATCCAAACCTCCACATCTGTAGCTAAGCCCAAAGTTACCATCTTAGGCACCTCAGAGACTAATCCCTTTGAATCCATTAGGAGGGTCATTCTTAAATAACTTCACTAGAACCTAGCTAAGATGAGCCTCTATGAGCTCATTTCCACCTCACCCCACCATCATCAAGCCATGATAGAGGCTATGTAATCTATTGAGGTTAGACTAAGAGACTCCCAACCTATAGAGGCCTTTATAGGTGCTCTTCAACTCTTCACCCTTGTTACCTTTAAGGACTTAGAAATACATTCTATCCATCTTGAGAACCCAAATCCCCCTCTTTTTATTACATCCCACATCAATCAAACCCACATCAACTGAGTTATGATTGATGGGGGAGCCAATATCAATATCATCTCTTCCCATACCTATGAGCAACTCAAGCTACCAAAAAATATCATGTCCAAAACTTATCTATCCTTAGATCCTTTAATGACACTATGACCACTACCTTAGAAACCAACATCCTTCACATTCGGCTAAGAACTCATATTCTCCTTAAACTCTTTTATGTGGTTAAAGGGGAATTCTAGTAAAATTTTTTACTAGGGAGACCTTGGATCTAAGCCATGGGTTGTGTACCTTCCACCCTCCATCATTGTGTCAAGTTTGAACACAATGGTCATGTTTTTACCATACAAGTTGACCCTATCCCTTTTTTAGCATGAAATATGACCTACTGACCTAATGACATTTTCATACCTCCATCCAAAACACTATAAATAACCACCACCAATCCCTCACCCATAGAAGTCAAAGCCATTTCTTCCCCTTCCACTATGGCATCTACCAGTTCATATATCCCCATAAACCAGATACCCATCACTAATCCTTTAGAACCCACATTTCAACACCTTACCCTTAGAGAATACCACCTATTCACCCTTGACACCTTTTAAATTCCCTAATAATATGGTACGATCAACCACCAACTAGGTTATGACCCCAATGTTGGAGCCATTACCCCCTTGGGGCCTTCGAGCTATCAAACCCACTTTATCTATGTGGGAATTGACAACCCACTTAAATTTTCCACCACTCCTCTACGTCAACCATTCATCTCCAACTTCTCTTACTTGGACAACTTGGGCTTTTCCAAGCTATACCTCCATAGGTGTGCTTAGAAATGATTTGGCTTAGGATGGTATGAGCATGGCTCACACACATTAATCTTAATTGAGACCTAAAAGCCTCATGATAAACATGGCCTTAGCTTTATTCTACCCAATCATAAGAAATCCAAATAACCTTCCCCTACCATTGTTGAAGAAGAGACCCCTTCCTCACCAACACCCCCTCCACCTAAGGGTGAAAATGAGGACATCATCCCACCTAATGTTTTTTTCATCAACATGATTACACTCAACCCCCTAACTTATCAAAAGGAATGGGCACCTATATCCATCCCTTTAATCCATCCTAAATTGGTACGATAAGACTCTCCTACCATTCACACTATCTAGTGCTAGATGATTATTCCTTTCTCACCTACCTTGGTGCACTTGATTCCTCCATCCACAAATCCTTACCTCTAAAGACCTCAACCATATTTAATGAACCCACCATGGATATTGGCATAGGCACTCCAAACAACCCCCATGTTGTCAAAATAGGACAAACTCTCACCCTGGAGGAACTATAGGACTTCTCTACCTTCCTCTAGGACTAAAGTATTACATTCATCTGGTCATATGCTGACATGCCCAATATTGACCTAGCCATTTCCACCCACAACATTATGACTAATCATAATGTCAATTTTATTAGATATAAACTCTATTGAATGCATCATCACATAGATATCCTTGTTAAAAAAGAGCTCTAATTCCTCTTTTATGTCAACTTCATTCAACCCATTGAATATCCTTAGTGGGAATTAAACATCGTGCCTATCACTAAAGCCACAGGGGAACTACATATCTATGTGGAATTTCATGACCTCAACTTTGCCTACCTAAAGGATGACTTTCCTCTACCTATAATTGACCAACTTGTTGATCTTATGGTAGGCCATGAGATGTTGTCACTCATGAATGGATTCTTGGGTTATAATCAAATTTTGATTTCCCTTCAAGATCAACATAAGACTACCTTTATCACCCCATGGGGGAATTTTTATTATAGAGTCATACCCTTCAGTCGTAATAATGTTAGTGCAACCTACCAACATGATATGACCTATATTTTCCATGAACTTATCCATATAATCATCGAAGACCATGTGGATGACCTTCTCAGGAAGTCCAAACTTCACAAAGACCACTTAACCATTCTCAAGATTATCTTTGAGTGACTTATCCATTATCATTTTCACCTCAATTCCAAGAAATGTATTTTTGGGGTCTTGTTAGGAAAAATTATAGGCTTCATCATTTCCTTTCAAGTAATAAAGGTAGACTCAACCAAAATCAAATCCATCCTCAAGATGATACCTCTAACCAATCTTAAGAAACTCCATAGTTTGCAAGGGAAGATCCAATCCATTCACCATTTTATCTCCTAATTCTCTGATTAGTGTCAACCCTTTCACCACCTCTTAAATGTTAGGTTGTGGAGCTAAAAGCTTCACTGATGTAGACATGGAGGAGGTTGCAGGAGAGTTGCAGAGTGTCACTATCTTTGGCGTTGGTCTGGCCAACCGACGTCGGCAGGTAGGAGATAGGAATGCAACCGATGTCGGTTATGGATCGGCCGGCGTCGGTGACCCCCAGGCAGATAGGGACCGATGTCGGTCACCTGTGTAGTTTGACTGCGAGCTTATTACGGGCAGTTAGCTAACGAACCAAGTGTTTGTATGATTAGATCTATTTTTAGACTGAGAGCTGCGGATCTAATTATTGTAATTAGATGTCTAATTACTATTTGGATGAGATCTATATAATAGACTCATGGTTCTATTGGAAAAGTGTTCTAGTTTGAGTTGAGCAAAGTTAGCTCCTTCTGTGTGTGAGGTGAGCAAGGGTGTTCCTCCTAGTTCCACAACAGTACCAAGGTGGGTGCTGGTTTTGGAGAGTCAGCAAGATTCTTCAGGTGTGTAGGATCTTGGTCACAGGTGCATGGCCTATATAGGAGATCTACATGGTAAGTAAGATCATTGATCTGCAAGTGTATGTGTGTGCAAGGTCAAGGTTCACAGGTGTGTAGAACCAAGTTGATTTGCAGGTGTGCAAGATCAGATAGGACAGTAACACAACAGGGAGCAGAATCAGGTAGGATCTACTTGGAGTACAGGTGTGTACTCGGATAGAGCAGAGAGGAAGGCAAGGGAGTTCCTTCCATAAGTATGGTCTGTTGAGGTGCAGGTTATTGCATGTTCATGGGAGATCTACTTGAAGTACTTTGAGTACTTGTGGAGTGCGTGGAGCACTTGTGGTGTGCGTGGAGCACAGGAGGTGAACACCAACTCTGTGTTTGAGTTGTGTGTTGGGACCTAAGAGAGAGAGCTTTGAGGAGAGAATTATTGTTCACTTGAGGTGTGGCAAGCCTCTGAAGAGGTGGTGGAGAATAAGTGGCATCTTCTTTATTGTATTCTTTTCTGTATAAAGTATTAATACAAGTTGTGTATTGTCTCTCATATCATGTGTTATTTTGAATTCTAGTTACTTGTTGATTCTGGTTAATTCCGCATATTAAGTTGCTTGGTTTGGTAATCAACTGTATGCTTCCGGTGTTTCGTATCCTATCAAGTGGTATCAGAGCTAAGGTTGCAGGGAGCAGGTTTTGTGTTTGGTTATAGGTCACTCTCAGGGGTTTCTGATTGAATGGGAGTAAAGCAATGGCAGATGAAAGTAAGCTAAGAGTGGAGGAGTTGAAAAGCACAGATGGTTACTTACGGTCCTATGGAAAGAAAGAGCAGGTAAAAGAATATTGTTGGTTGGTAGTAGATCAGCATGAAGGAATTGAAGACGCAGATGTTGCAGGTGTTATTGCATAGGATGATTTTGGAGGTTTCTTGGATAAAGTTGAATCTTGGATAAAAGATTCGGTTGCCTCTTTCCATGCAGCCCCAGGTAGAGGAGCTGGTGAGCCTTGCCAAAGAATTGGCAAAGGGGGAGTGAAGCTGAAATTGCAGGCGGCCAACACATAGGTGTTGATGAAGGTCATGCAGGTCCCAAGTTTGGAGATATGGCTAATTTCTTCAGAAAGATTGGGTGATGAGAGATGCACAAGAACTCTCACAGCGGATGCACTTGAATTAGCTGGTGGTAAGAAAATAGGTACTCTTTATCTACTTGTTTATATTACTAATTCTTCTTTTTTTGTGGAGACGTGGCTTCGTAGGCTTGGTCACATGAGCAGGAAGGAGATGCATGTTCTTAAGCGGAAGACAGATATATTTGATAGGCTTAAGAATTGGAAAGCCTTGGTGTTCTTGGAGGAGATGGTAGACAAAAACTAGTGGATGGTGTTGGATACTTCTGAGCAGAGCAGTTTGGACATGGGTTTTGATTCAAAGGAGCTCACGGGTAAAAATTCATCACTCACAGGCGAACACAGATACCGATGTCGGTTAGAAGGAACCAGCGTCGAACAGATAGGTGCCGATGTCAGTCATGTGCAGACCAAAGCTGGCGATGTCGGGCAGCGTAAGACCGACGTCGATCAAGAGGACCGACATCGGTAGTAGGTAAGACCGATGTCAGTCAGGAGGACCGACGTTGGCAGTAGGGACACCGATGTCGGCAGGGTCGATAGTCAGGGACAGACGCATGGGAACCGATGTCGGTCAGATGCAGACTATGGAGTGACTGAGGTCGGTCACTATAACAGATTTTGGGTGGACAGCACGTTGTCAAGGAGTCTCAAACACCCATACGGAGGACTGAAGACGTAAGTAGGCCCTCAAATTCATTATTCCTATTCTTTATACATGTTGCTGATTGTAGAGCAGGAAGGATCCAGGAAACTGGTGGGAGCATGGCATGGATATATTGCAGAACCAAGCAAGAGTTTTGGTAGGGTTGCCAGATGGATGAATGCACAGAGACGAATGGATACCTTAGTTGAAGAATAGAGTGAACGGACACGTGAGATGGAAGACCAGGTATATGGTCTTGAGGAGCTGCAGGATAGTGGTATAGGTTTTTGACAGGTGGAGGATGAAGCATGGCTTCAGTGAATGTCAGGGTAACTACTATGGTTTGCCTTACCAGGGGGATGATGAGTCATGACATCATTCTGTTGCTGTATGTGGATGGTATGTTTTGCTAGCAGGGTTTGTACATACAGGGTTTTGCTGAGCTAAGGGTAAGATTAGTTTAGTGGCATGTCATGAGGAGTTTGGAGCAGCGAAATTCTTTGACATGGGAGACATGGAGATCATAGGTTGATTTTGTTTCCAGTGGGAGCTGATGTGAATCAGGTGTTGGCAAGGTTCAGGATGTAGAGCCGGAGCACACTAAGGGCTGGACAATTACAGTGTCTAAAATCACATGAGGTCTGGTATAGACCTGAGTATTCCCATGCAGTGGGAGCTGTCAGAGAGTTAGGAGCCAATTCAGGGAAGTGTGTTCTTAGGGATTGAGAGGGACCAGCAGCAGGTATACATGCAGGGTCAGGACTTCACTACATGTGTTTGTAGGTTAGGATGTGGTAGGGTACTCAGATGACAGGAGGTACATCATAGGTTGTGTGGTGGGTTGTCTTCAGGATTGATCTTGAAGAGGGATACAAACCAGGAAACAGATTAGACGGAGTACAGGTACAGGTACAGTGCAGCTGTTTATCTCCAAGTGGGAGATTGTTAGGTTGTGGATCTAAAAGCTTCACTGATGTAGACATGGAGGAGGTTGCAGGAGAGTTGTAGAGTGTCACTGTCTTTGGCATTGGTCTGGCCAACCGACGTCGGCAGGTAGGAGACAGGAATGTAACCAACGTCAGTTATGGATCGGTCGGCGTCAGCGACCCCCAGGCAGATAGGGACCAACGTCAGTCGCCTGTGTGGTTTGACTGCGAGCTTATTACGGGTAGTTAGCTAACGAACCAAGTGTTTGCATGATTAGATCTATTTTTAGACTGAGAGCTGTGGATCTAATTATTGTAATTAGATGTCTAATTACTGTTTGGATGAGATCTATATAATAGACTCATGGTTGTATTGGAAAAGTGTTCTAGTTTGAGTTGAGCAAAGTTAACTCCTTCTGTGTGTGAGGTGAGCAAGGGTGTTCCTCCTAGTTCCACAGTAGTACCAAGGTGGGTGCTGGTTTTGGAGAGTCAGCAAGATTCTTCAGGTGTGTAGGATCTTAGTCACAGGTGCATGGCCTATATAGGAGATCTACATGGTAAGTAAGATCATTGATCTGCAGGTGTATGTGTGTGCAAGGTCAAGGTTCACAGATGTGCAGAACTAGGTTGATTTGCAGGTGTGCAAGATCAGATAGGACAGCAACACAACAGGAAGTAGAATCAGGCAGGAACTACTTGGAGTACAGGTGTGTACTCAGATAGAGCAAAGAGGAAGGCAAGGGAGTTCCTTCCATAAGTATGGTCTATTGAGGTACAGGTTATTGCATGTTCATGGGAGATCTACTTGAAGTACTTTGAGTACTTGTGGAGTGCGTGGAGCACTTGTGGTGTGCGTGGAGCACAGGAGGTGAACACCAACTCTGTGTTTGAGTTGTGTGTTGGGACCTAAGAGAGAGAGCTTTGAGGAGAGAATTACTGTTCACTTGAGGTGTGGAAAGCCTTTGAAGAGGTGGTGGAGAAGAAGTGGCATCTTATTTATTGTATTCTTTTCTGTATAAAGTATTAATACAAGTTGTGTATTGTCTCTCATATCATGTGTTATTCTGAATTCTAGTTACTTGTTGATTCTGGTTAATTCCGCATATTAAGTTGCTTGGTTTGGTAATCAACTGTATGCTTTCGGTGTTTTGTATCCTATCATTAAAAAAGGACATCTCTTTTAAGTGGAATGTTAATTATCAAAAGGTCTTTGATGCACTCAAAAATTACTTTCTATCTCCACCTATACTCACACCTCCTAAGGATGACCAACCTTTCTACATTTATATCTCTATCACTGACCATTCCCTAGGGGAAATGCTTGCCCATCAAGATGAAAAATATAAAGAGCAAGCCATCAATTACATTAGTTGTACACTTGTCAAGTATAAGACTTGATACACACATACCGAGAAACTATGCTTGGGTCTAGTCTTCATGGCTACCAAAAATTTTCACTACCTTCTTAACCACAAAACACTTTTCATAACTAATACCAACCCACTCAAGTACATGCACTCCAAACCATACCAAAACTAATGTATGACTAAGTGGCTCATGCTTTTAACTAAGTTTGACCTTGAGTTCCTCTAGCAAAAATCAATCAATGGGAAAGTCATTGTTGACCAATTGGCTGACGCACCCCTAATAGACACCCAACCTCCCCCTCTTGAATTTCTAAATGAGTCAATCAAAAGTCTATCTCAATTATATTTTACTAATCATGTAACCATTTTTTTTATTCTTCCAAATGTTAGTGGGGTGGGGGAGCCGGTATCATCCTTATCCTCCTTGTCGATGAACCACTTTATCTTTTAAACTTGGCTTTGAATGTACCAATAATATGACTAAATATGAAGCCCTAGTAATAGGTCTCTAAACTAAAATAGCCTTGGGAGTTAGAATGATTAACATCTTTGGTGACTCTCAACTTGTGGTTGATCAATTCAATAGCATTTACCAGTGTAAGAATGATATTTTGTAACTTTATATACATTTATTCATTGAAATATTGACATCATTTAGACACTACCATATTTAAACCACCCCATAATTTACTAGTAAGTTTTATAACACCATGGCTTCTCTTGCCTCTTAGATCCTATTAGCACCCTCAGATTCCAAACTTTCAGTCATTTTCCATCACCTCACCGAACCTTCCTACACCAAATCAGACATTCCAACCATCTTTAGTGTGGAAGAGATTATGCCTAACCTTTTGTATCATCAAACCTTTGACTACTTCACCTCAACATCATTCCCTCTGACCTCTCTAGGAATGCTTATTGGGTGTTTATTTAGAGCACCTCCCATTAGATCATTATGGGAGGAATTTTTTACAAACATGGTTTGGATGGCCTCCTATTCCATTGCCTCCATGGTCAAAAATCCTCTCATGCTATCAAAGAAATTCATGATGGTATCTATGGGGGCCACTTTAGTAGAGTCTTTGTGGCTAATCACATCCTCCACCTAGGATATTATTGGCCTACCCTTAACCAAGACTACTATGATTATGTGAAAAGGTGTGTCAAGGGTCAACAACATGCTAATTTACATCATGCACCCAGCCATAGCCTTTAAGTTTCCATTGATTTCTATCCCTTTTCATAATGGGGTCTAGACCTCATTGGTGAAATCAATCCCCACTCTTCATAGTAACACCACTCTATCATCACTACAAATAAATATTTCACCAAATAGGTGGATGTTATTCCTCTTATTTTGACAAAATTTGAAATGATTGTCAAATTTATCACCCATCATATCATCTGTCACTTTGGTGTTCCCCATAAGATCATCATCAATAAAGGGAAATCCTTCAAAAATAATAATTTCAAGGTCTTTGTGATGTATTTGGTATTAAACTAAGTTTTCATCACCTTATCACCCATAAGAAAATGGACAAGTAGAGGCCTCTGATAAAACCTTTAACAAAATGCTTACCAAATTAGTCAATGCCTCAAGTCAAGATTGTCACTTGTACATCCCTTTCACCTTATGGGCATATCATACTAGCATCTGAACCCCTATGAATGTTATACATTTTTATCTTGTGTTTGGAGCTGAGGTTGTATTGCCTCTTGAGATCAAATTGCCTTCTCTTCACATATCTTTGCATGACCTTATTTTAGAAGATGATTCTTGTCAAGAATGTTTAGCTCAACTCAAGATACTTAATGAGCATCATCTATCTACTATTTCCCCTCTTCATGTCTATCAAGAATGAATCAAACATGCCTATAAAAAACAACTAAAATTCTAAGAATTTAATATTAGAGATCTTTCTCTCAAGGAAAATTAACATGTAACTAATATGGAGAAAAGCAAAAGGGGAAAATTAACTTTTAATTAGCTTGGACCCTACATCATAACCCATAAGTATGGATCAGGAGCTTATCATTTATTCTCTCTCATGGAAAAACTAGAACCTAAGCCTCTCGATGCTTCACATATGTGTCCTTTCTATTATTAAACAGGGGTCACAATCATCATTTGCCTAACTTAAGCTCATCCCTTGAAATTGCATTCATTTCCCCCTTATTAGGGGTAACTAAATATAACTGAACATGTGATTATCTATCAAAATCATAACCTAATCTTGAACTATGGGTACCATGGCTCTATCCATGGCATGATTCTCATAGTACTTCCCATCTCTTTGAGATCAATTCCTATGGTCATTTTCACCTAACCCTCTTTTCACCTACTAAACCTTCTTGTTCCCTTAGTCTTGCCTTCATAAAGGTAATCTATTGAGCATGTATAAGCAAGTCTATGTCAATAAAAAGCAATATCAAAATTTAGAAACAAACCATGAGTCACCCCTAACATTCATAGACTATTCCCTTAAAGGACAACTATTTTAATATTCAACAAAAATTGCAAAACATAAGGTGGACTACTCCCTTGAAGGATAGATATCAAAATCATTTAAACTAAGCATATAAATTCAGACCACTCCCTTGAAATATGGTTGATTTTAAAAAAAATCAAATCTATCAATTTCTTGGAAGCTTCCCACTTCAATCAATTGCCCCAACTTTAAATCAAATTCAAATTAGTAAAGACCCCTTAACAAAAGCAAAAGTAATGAGAAATATACAATCGACTCTCATAAAAATAATAATCTTGGATAGTTGTAATCATCCCTCCTTAGTAGAATTCTCACATCGATTATTCTACACTTAATATATGAGGATAGATTTTTTTATACTACCTCTTTGGAAGCCTAAAGCAAAGGCATGCTAGTCTCACAAAAGATTCTAGTTTCACCCATTCTCCCTCCACATATCATATGCACAAGACTATGAGCTTACTTCACATAATTTGATCAAGATACATATTTACCAACATAAATATGTTAATGTGAAGCATTCAAAAGTCTTATTTTCATGAAGTTGATCCAACTCTCAGTTTTATTTCAGTCCTTACTAATGAAAAGGCATTGTGTTCCTTTTCTTATCTTTTATCAGTTCATGTGGACATACCTCTCAAAATCCTTATCACTTTCCTATACATCTAGTTTGTTACCTACTTACTTCATGTATTTCATCTTTCACCATATTTAAATTTTACCTCTAAGAGCATAAACAAAGATCACATTAATAGCATGACATTATGAGTTGTGCCCACAAATAACATCATATATCTATCTATTATCAAAACACAATGAAAAAGCATCAGCCTATCCACTAACCACCATAACATCACATGAGCATATATCATGCCATAAATATCACTAATTATAGCATTCCTCATCAAAATCACAAAACACAATCAATGAGCAAAACATCATGACCCATAACATATGTCATTTGTCAATCAATCCATTTAACATAACATTAACACAACCTATCTAAACATGGTCATTAGGTACCACTATTATTGACCCCACCTGTATCTACACTTGATCCTATGCCACTACCACTAGCCCCACCTATACCTATACCTATGCCTATACTTGTACCTAGTGTGGGTCCCCTTAGGACCCTTGCTTGACCAATTTTAGCAGCCTACTATCTTAGAGTAGCTATAGATGGCCCATCAACCAAACTATCTCTATACTCCCCATACCACATCACCTATGGCATCTGATCCAACACCATCACCTCATAATATCAAAGCTCCTCCATGGTATCTAGATATCATTCTCAAAGCACTATGTCTATTGGCCCTCCTACTATTTTTATGGATGCTCTTTCCCTCTACCTCAATAAATCCCTCTCATCTGTAATAGTGGTAAGATAACCCTATAACATGGCCACCTATTCCTATAAGGCCTATACCTATGTCTAGGTTATAGCTAATTTTGTCCTTGCTTATCCATCATGACCTATAAGATCTAATGCCATAGGCCTCATGCCTCCATCATCTCCACCAGCATCTATAAGTAGTGGGTTGATATTAGGCCATATATCCATATATATACCTAACATTATCTACAGGAGCCTTAATAAGAAGCTCTTTGAAACCACCCTCTAGAACTATCAGAGTAAGCTAGGGCACTGGCAATTAAACCTCTAAATATTGCCTCATATATTGGGGAAATAGATCTAGGATGATCTATACCAAACCAAACTATTGATGTACCCTATCCAACAGAACCAACTCAACCTCACCTTCTCATCTACCCACTACCCACCTATAACTCTGAAGGGAAAGGGTCTACTTCTTGTAGCCTAGTTAGATCAAAAACTATAGGTATGGCCTTCAGGTGATGTCTCCAACCACTAGTGCACCTAGTGTACCCTTGAACCACTCAACATCATGGACACCACTTCCTTCACCTGATGTAGCCATATCATCCCTCCATCACATAAAGGTAATAGGGAACTCTATCTAAGTATAGCCAACCCATGACAATCTTACTGGTCTCAACACTTTAATATGCTCATAGACCCAACAATGTATAACCAAGATGACACTGATATTGTATCTCCTATGGTGCCTAAACCCCCATATCTCCCTATATATCTACACAAGAAAAATAGGGATCCACCCAAACACTATCCTCCTAAGTAATAACTCAACCAATACACTAAGTAACACATACAAAAACCTCTCACTACTTGAGTCTAAGATCCCAAAACATGTAACCACAATCATCAACATCATCATCAACCTCCTATCCTCTAGATAAATTTTGTATAACATTATGTAATGGAACCCTCTATAATTCCATCAAAATTGGTCACTATCATCCCCATACAAATACTCAACAAAACCATTTCTCTCCTCTTGCTCTATCTGTTATATCACCTCACCATATAATGGGTGTCAATTGATCCTATGTATATCCTCTATAAGAATAGTCATCTCCCTGATTGATAGTAAGAAGGTATTCATATCAGGATCCCATCTCTTGATGATTCATATGATTATGGATGCATCCCTAGGTACATTTTGGTAGTACCTCACCACCCCTAGCCCTACCTCCTCCATGTGCACCCAGTCCTTGATGGTCATCCCCTCATGAAGCATAGGGAAGATATGTGGCACATAGTCATGCATCTGGATCTTCTCCTTATCTTATGTTAAAACATATACTTAGCTCATTTCCTGACACTGGTCTTGTATAACCTAGCTTCTAAATAAACCTTAACCCTAATCTTATCTTGAACAAACCATTACCCACTACCTTCACCCATTACCCTTAATCAACCTATTTACCTTGACCCATTAACCTACCCATTTTACCTTAACTTAACCCATTAACCTACCCATTTTACCATAACCCTAAACCATTACCCTTACCATTCACCTAACCCACACCTTAAACACTCATATCAACCCTAAAATATTTATCATATCCATTACCATAATCTAACCCAAACCTTAAACCCCTAACCAAACCCTAAAAAACTTACAAAAGAGTTTATCCTATCCTACCCAACTGCCAATGGTCATACTAACCACCAGTAGTTGGTGACCCCTGATTTCTAGGGTGTCAACCATCGACAATCAAACTTGACCATCGATGGTCACCTATGGGCATTCCATGGCTAGAACACCTAAAACCCTAGAGATAAATACAAAAGCCCAACATGTAATAAACCTACTTAAACACCTAGCCTATCACCTACCCAAACCAAATCACCCACCCAACTTGTCAATTTTTCATTTTAACACTATTTTTTCCCAAAACCCTTAAAAACACTACTTATGGCATACATACCAAACAACACAATCTAGACCTACCCCCCCCCCCCAAGACATTCAAATAGTTAATATCAAACTAAGGTAGAAAATTCACTACACCCCCTACCTCATTCCTCAACCACCTCTATGGTCTAAGCCCATGAGTAGCTTCTTGGTGATCTCCTCATGCTCCTTGAATCTTATGCCCATGCAATCAATGCACACACTTTTAGCCAACAAACACTCACCACCCCAGTAGTCACTCTCCTTGCATAACACCAAAATCACTAGAGACAAAGTCAACAAGGCATGATAGTAATAATACCAACACTTAATTTTGTTTTTTACTTTTACCCATCTAGCATTTTAGGGTTTCCCTTGACCATCAATGGTTAGGGTGACCATCAATAGTCACCTTTTGGGTACCCTAACCATTGACAGTCAAGAAACCCTACAAAACCCCTTTTTTCACCTTCACCTATAAACTACCATTTTTAGAAAACTACACCCAACTTTGCCTACTTTTAGAGATGCCCTACTCCCACTAACCTGACCACCTCATCACCTCACCATTGGTATATTTTAGCACATCTAGCATGCAATTTTATGACACTTTTTGCTTGGTCCTTTTGACCATAGTGATAACATTATCATGTTGAAATTTTACATTTTATACCACCTTGTGCATACCCAACTTGTTTGTGTCTATCCAGGAGCACTTCCTACCTCAGATACTAACAAAACTTGACCCATTTGTGTTTTACATGGGAGCACTTCCTACCTTGGATACCCATCAAAAACATAGAAATCACTTAGGATACTTACATTTATGAGTGTTCCCAACCACTACACCTATAAGAAATGATGAAATTCACTTTTCCCTTGTCCTTCTTAGCATTGACCCTTATTTTTACCAACATTGGTAATTTTAGTCTTTACACAATCTTGGTTATTGCACCTTTTTATCATATTTTGTGTGTAAGTTTACATCTCATATGCCTGACCTTATGTCACTACCTCATGACTAACCATCTACCACTTATCAACCCTTAACCATTTTAGTTTAGCCTAATCAACTCCTAATTTGAGTCTTACTCTTAGGGAAACTAGACCCTTGACCCATACTCCATTTTTTTTTGTAACTCATTCATGCAAGCTGCACAATACAAAGGGGCAAAATGTAGACACCAAAAATCTACACACCTACATTTCTAAATGTCAAAAGTCCCCCTAGACCTACTTAGGACCTCTTTAAGACAAACCTACACCTATATATCCTCATCAAACCCATTTATACCTAGTTTCACCAAGCTGAGTAAACCAGACCTTTATGACCCTTTTCATCTTTACCCTAATTTTTGATAGTTAGGGTGACCATCGACGGTCAACCTTGAGAACCCTTAACTATCGATGGTCAAGATCCACCTCTTAATAAATAACATACAAACCACCTACATTTATTTTTATTGTGAGCCTTTACATGGCTAAATTATATTTAGATGGCCCAATTACACCTTCACTTTCACTTCTTGCTTGTGCCTATAAGAGAAAGAGGCATGGGAGGTCAAATCCATCTACAATAATTATCAGGAATTTAGGAATTCAAGATTTTTTTTTATAGGTCAATCAACATCATTATTATTATCAAGTATTATCAGCCATCTTATTGTGAGCCAACTTGCCATCACCTCTCAATCAAGCTCTTAGGTACTGTCACTCTACTAGAATCAAGCCAGATTCCACCAACAAGGTAATTGCATCAACCATCCACCCAATTAATGTTTGGTAAGATAAGTACTTGTTTATCAACATTCACATGTTTTATTTCCATTTTTTAATGAATCTATCCCTTGCCCAACTCTTAGAATCCACCTATTGGATCCTATCATTCAACTATTTAGTAAACCCAAAATTGACACAGTCAATCATCGACACTCAGACCCCAACCACTGATGGTCACTCTAACCTCCAATGGTCACCTATGGTAGTAAAAACTAGCAACCTATTTCCACCTATCTAATCCCTACCAAATCTAATTTTTTGTGTTTTTAACCACTCACAAACTCCTTTTAGATTTTATGAAGTATACCCTGACCCCTTTAGTACTAGTGTTAATTATTTTACCACTAATATGATTATTTCTAGTCTATTTTCTTAGAAAGCATTCTTGTGTTTAATTTTAATACTTTTGATTATTGATGCAAGTACCTTCTTTCTAGTTTTTTGAACTTGATTGTTTGAAACATGTGGATTGACATCCCCTAAGGAAGCCCTTACTTTCAAGATCTAGCTATTACTAGGTAATGCACCTTACTATATATCTAAAAAACAAGTTTTCTTTAGTGCTTTATTATATATAGGTATTCCTCCCAATCCAAAAAGGATCTCTTCACAATCTTTTGATTCAATACGTACACAACCAAATAGGTTTTTCAACCATACCCATATCGAGTTTCTTTTCTCTCTTCCCTAGAACTTGAAGTGAAAATTTACATGAAACATTCTGAGGGTATAAAATAAAATCAATGTTTCTTCTTCTTGATGAAACAAAGTACAAAATAATTCAAATGTCAACAAAGTAGATAAAGTAGTAAAATCTAGTTATGAATAAATACTAGTAATAAACTACTAAAAAGGTTGAGGCAAACATTTTTTCATGATAATATGAATCAAATTCAAATCTAAAAGTATAACACCTAAACCACCTATTTGAGAATCCAAAAAATGAACTTTAGTTAATAAGTCATCCATAGTTTTGATGTCATTGTACTTTAAATTAGATAATTGATATTTATATTGAATTTGAATTTTATGAGATTCATTCACAATGTCATAAATAGATTTAAGCTTAGACCATGTAGTGGAGGTAATAAAATAACCATAGTGATAAAAAAGATGCTAGGAGGAGAGGAAGGGATATTTTATAGAGCTAAAGGTGGAAAATGGGAGTTACATAGAATATTAAAGTTTATAGGGCTCTACCAAAAACACTTTTATGATAATTAATTTTAACTTTATATTTAATAAGGTAATTGAATAAGATAACTAGGTCATGAAGATGATTTTCACGATTCTCAAATTTAGATATAAGGTCATCCACATGTGTTTTTACTATTTAGTGGATGAGATGATAGAAAATGTGGGTCATTTCACGTTGGTAAGTTACTCCAATTTTTTCAAGGCCAAAAGGCATATTAACATAGAAATATGTGCCACACTCAGTAGTAAATATACTCTTATGTTGATCTTTGGTGGTGATGTGAATATGAATGTACCCCAAAAACCTATCCATAATGGAAATCATCTCATATCCATATATGTAATCAACAATATCATTAATGGAAAGAAGATTAAAATTAACATTAGGGCATGTTAAGTTAATATTACGAAAGTCAATAAAAATGTGAATGACCATAGTGAATTTATTATGAATGAGTAATCTTTTGGAGACCCATTCAAAGTAATCTAAAAGTATAATAAACTTACCATCTAGGAGCTTAATGACTTATTTATGACATAAATTAAAAACATTATGAGGGAACTTTCTTTTCTTTTGGTGGATGGGTTTGACATCTAGATAGGTCACTATGTTATGAACAAATATGTTAGGGTCACTACTTGGCATATCCTCATATGATCAATCAAATACTTGATGATATTTTTGTAGAAATATTCTTTAGTCATCCTTCTCTTTAGAGCAGAGGTTATTAGAGATAAGGATGTATTTGGGTTTTGTAATTATACCAAAGTTAACTACTTGAGTTTTTTAAATAAACATTGAATTTTCATTTTGGAAATGTTATGATGTAAAAAGAAGCTTAGAAATAAGGTTTAGAATCAACCCTAGTAAAAAAATTACTAAAACAAGGAGTATTTTTATCAAAGTGTCCAAGCTTGTGATGTTGGCATAGAATTTGAGGCTTTCTTGCATTAATTAACTCTAGAATGGCTTCATCACTAGGAAGCATAGGTAATGGGCCATAATACTTGACATCAACCTAAAGATCAATAATATTATTACCTCTTATATCAAATTTATATTTATTTTATATTATAGTAGTGGGTTTAGCATCTAAGGTAATATTGAGACATTGAGGATAAATGGCTTGATTTTTTTGTAAATTATCAACTTGCTGATAAAATCTAGTACAACAAAACAAGGATGAATTATATTAGAGTGATCAACATAATTAGTTGATGTACTAATGGTATTGACTATATTAGGTTGGCCAATACATTTTGAAGAATCTAAGGATGTTAGGGAACTATATCAATATTCTTAAATGGTTGGTCATTGTTGTTGTGATCTAGGGTTTGAATTGTATTAGTATGGTCAGTACAATTATAAATTTGGGTAACATGATAACTATATCAAGCTAATCAATATAATTAGTAGTGTTTGAAAATTTATGAACTATATCAAGTTGGCCAACATAGCTAGGATTGTTGGGAAGATCAAAAATCTATTAGATAGCTTGTTAAGACAAAATTAGCCACCATGAATGAGTATCATTCAAAAACTTTGGTCATAATGTTTCTAACCTTATTGATAGTCATATGGAATATTTTATCATGGTCATAATGGATCTCATAGTGATAAACCTTATATGGTACTTGGTAGCTTGTAGATTTATTAAGGTGTTCTAGTTATAAGTGAGGTCAAATTAATTAGTCTTGTCATCAAGGTCATTCAATATGGTCACTTTCAATGTGTTTATCATAGGTTAAGGAAATTTTGACAAAGCTAAGGTTAAGTGTTAATTCAAGTAAATATTGAATCATGGATAAAGAGACAAGGTGGTTATCCTTCCAATAAGAATTATGATCTAAGTTGACCAAATTGACCAAGAAGCAGAACTAGTAAGTTGATCACACTGCATTTCAAGTAGTATGGAGAGATAAAGGTAGTTTTGATAAGATTAAGGTATTTCATTTACTATAGTCTTATTGTATACTCTAATTTTGAGATGATACTTGCTAGGAATGAGAAAATGTTAAGGTTATATCATTGTATATGGGTCTTTTAAGTCATCTAAAATTTGTCTAATTTCATTATGCTTGTACTTGTTTGTACATCTTCTCCAAATGTCTTAACAATTTCTTTCCAACATTGGAATCTCTTTATAACCACCCATTCATCATTTTATAACATCTTAATGAGATATATTGAAGGAGTTTCAAGAAATTATAGGTGTGAAACGTTTTGGTATACTCCACCTCTTTACAGGTTAGGGAAAGTTACAAGATCACCTGGTTAATCATCTCCAGTAGCCCAAGGAGGTAAAATAGGTAGATTCTTGAAGAAAACAAGTTTTTGAAGGTCTTTTACAGAGTTTTTCCATTTACGGGAAATGTATAAAATACTTAAAGTATCATTATAGTCTATTTATACCCAAATACATGAAAAAAATAGAGTTTGAAATCTAAACAAGGCAAAAAGCTCCTTTTTTCCATCATGGTTCTTAGCAACCTCAAGAGGCCAACCAATTTGTAGATGGTACTCAAAGGAGATAAAGAGATGGATCCAAATATCTTGGGAATATTAGGGGACCCTAATTCACTTAAATTTTTTATCATTATTAATCTATTTAATCTTTTTAACTTTATGAAAAAAAATTAAGAAGTTAAGGTTGTAGAAAGATGACTTCAAACCCCACAGGGTTGGTTTTTTCTTGTTACAACGTTTTAAGGTTTAATGAATTCATGAGAATGATTTAAAAGTGTGTCTTAATAAATTTTTTACCTATTAAATAGTATATTTCCTCATGTTATTTACGTTTATATTTAGATTAACACCAAATAGTCTTGATTTGCCAGACTAGACATGATAGTCATGGTTTGAAAGAGTTATGAAGTGTTTTGGTGCATGGAATGAATAAAATAAAGTTTTGAATAGTTTATAAAACTTTATAAATATACCTAAAACTTATTAAAGTAATCATTGAATAAATTAACCTCAATAAAAGTTGATACTTATGCACACACAGGTGGGTTGTATGAATCAACAGACATGGTTGAGATAACCCTTGTCAAATATGAGAACTTCATAATTGTTAGAGACTATTGAATATATATTAATATATACACATGGTATTTAATATCATTATCATTTAGGTATTCCTATTATAAAACCCTAGGAATTATATAATGTTGAGGTATTCATTATCATTGAGGTCATTCAATATTGAGGTAATTTTCACATTTGAAAACATGGGGAAAAGGAGCTCCATGCCTTCGCCTCATTCATCCCATGAAATGATATATTTCCATATATAATATAGTTTTATGTGTATTTTTATTTATTATAATGGACATCTTAATTTTCCAAGAGATAGGTGTGTGGATGCAAAAAAAAAAAGAAAAATCTTGCTAGGAAAAACTAGATGACAAACTACAAAGTTGATTCACCAAGTAAGTGCAATATTTTATTTTATTACTTGTTTGACCCATTGGTTATAGTGGCCATGAAGTCAGTTCTAGTATGCTTAAGGTTATTGATAATGGCCATTCATTTTTCATCAAGTAACCCTTGATCTCATAGGAAATCTACTCGATAATATTTATTATCTAGGACATGTTTCAAATATATGTGAAAAGAAGGTAACTCAACCTTAATATGAAGAATGGCCTCAGTGCCATAAACTAGAGAATATGGAGTGGTTTCTATGGGAGTATGTTAATTGGTGCAGTATGCCTAGAGGATGAGGAATATTTGGAGGTTCCAATTGTGGTCATAATCATTGACAATATTTTTAAATATGTTGAAAATGGTTTTTTTATATTCTTCGACCTAGCCATTACCTTGTGGGTAATAGGTAGTATAAAAATGTTGATTAATTTTATATTTAGCACACAGTGATTTGACATCCTTTTAATATGCTTTTATAGGAGACCAAAAACCATATTATCTTGGTGAAATTAAAGTTAAATTTATAAAGGATATAAAATTGTTATAAAATAATTATAAGAATATATGAAGGCTCAAATCTTAGCTTACCTACCCTCATATGATGCACCCCGTGGTTGTAGGTTTGTGTACAAGAAATGAACTAGAAAAGGGCAGTTGTGTGCATGAGACTTGAGTTGTGAGAGTTAAATAAAATTTAAAATGGCATGGAATAGGTGTTAATAATTTTAAATGACTATTAATTTACAATATATCATAACATATCAATTTCCTTTATTGAAGAATGGCCTAGGCCCATTCAAGACCCAGGAGAGTCATGAGAACCTTAAGTGTCATCTTGGAGAAATCAATATGGAATTGGTTTATCATAAATATATATGACTCAATAATTTTCCTTATATAAAAATTTATATCAAATACTCATTATTTTATTCATTTTAATATGAATATGTACGTATTTTCATGCATTCAAATGAAGGAAAAAAATACCTAAGAAGGGGATTGTGTGAGACTAAGAAGAGGATTGTGAAGGTTTCAACTGAACATCCAAGGTATTTTGAATCCATTGGAGACATGGAGAGAATATTAAAAAAATATTTCACTTTGTCTATACTTTCATTGTTTACCAATTAGGTTTCCAAGGCAAAATAAGAGAAAATAAAGCTTTAGGCCTAATAACCACCTACAGGCCTGTCACAGGCAGATAAGAGCAAAATGTATACTTGTGATGGATGGAATGTGATAAGAAGTTTGTATAGGTATTAAATTGTATTAAAAACACTCCATAATTTATAATATTACCTATAATTCCAAAACCAATCCAAGAGGACTCATTCTCAAGAGGTGTAGTCAAGAAGCCCACGCAGTCACCTATAGGCATGTATGTGAAAAGTAAATAAAGCTTATAATTTTTGGGATGTTTCAAGGATTTAAGAGTCATAAGAGGTGAATGGGATATGGTAATAATATCCCATGAATTTTGAGCTCACTGAGAAAGAAATAAAATGCTCAAGGAGGTCTGTTAGGGTCACTTCAATGTGACTATCCACAAACCCTTACCAATGCCTAAGGAAAGTTCCAATGGATTGAAAGGGTAAATCCCTTCATAATACCACTTGAACATCTCATATTATGTTCCAAAGTCCTAAAAATATGATTTCAAAGATAAAATCAAGCACTTGCATCCCTTTTCCTACCAAATGACTTCTTTTAAATACATAGTTAGGCTTATATTGCTCAAAAAGGTGACTTTTTATATGTATGAACTTGTACGAGAAAGTACATAAATTATTGAGCACATTATGGAATTAAGTGGGGGTTTATACATAATATTATTGGTTTTAGTTCATACATCAAATCCCATAACTTTATCAACTATCATTAATAAATTAGGTGACTCTAAAACCATTGTTAAACCCTAAGAAAGACCCAATGAAAAAGATAAGCACTAAAATCCCCAAAAATAGATTTAAATTACTTTTAAACCAATTTTATGACCTATTTTCCTCTAATAAGCATTTTATAGAGCAAATTAATATCACATGTGAACTAAAGTTGTGCATAAAATGGCTTGAGAAACTCCTTGAGCTTGTTTCCAAGGTTTTGAGCTAGACAAACAATCCTAAGAAATTATAGAGGGTATTTGATACAATATAGAGGTTTTATCACCATATTAAAATCATTTAATAAGTTTCCATATTCATATTATAGGCTAAAATTGGTCAATTAGGCCTTAATGAAGAATCATGACCAATATGGATTCAAGAAGGTAAGGGTACAGACTGGTTGTAAAGTTTTAGAGATAAAATAGTTTTTAAAACACCTTGGAAAACCTATAAAGATCATATAAATAGGACTTATATTCATGGAGAAAAGATAATAATCATTCTTAGCTCTCAAATCTACTTGAAACCTCTATGACAATGAAGATCTCTCTCTACTCTATTGACAAGCAAGTGTGAAGACTATAGCTATAAGGTGATTTCAAATGCTTGAAAAAATGTTCCATGACATGATGTAGGACATACATGAATAAAAAAACTATGGTGGAGGTCTCTAAAGTAAAAAATTGGACTTTACTTGTAGAATTGGACCCTGATAGAAAGAGTGTGAAAATGAGTCATGAAGTTCAAATGAAAGTCCCATATGATGAAAAAGCATTGCAAGTGTTGTATAAAGTTATCAACCATGCCAAATTTAAATTATATAACTTGTAACTTCCCTCAATAAATATATATGTAATTCTTTTAGAATTATTTCTACTCAATAAGTATCAAAAACTACCAAAATGGCCTTCTACACCATTCTTCATGAGGAATCTCCTCAACCCTTGGATTAGAAGGTTAAGAAGTAAGATGAAAACACACTCTTTGAAATATTGGTGTCACTTTATTTATATTTTATAACTGATATAATCATGAGATACATTTCATGAGTTATCTTCTTTTCCTATCCTTCTCTCTTATTTTAATTCTTTTATAAATGAGGCCTTGAAAGGCATTTGATGTATCCTCAAACTAGTTATGGTGAAGCCCTACCAGTTTTAAGACTTGTAATTGCATTTAAAATCAATTAAAGATTAATTATACTATATTAATCTTGCATATAGTTATTTTGAATGAATTTTTTATTAATATTTTCTGATAATGATATTACTTCCTTGCATTTGTCCTTCTCTTTCATGCATCTATGTGAGTTAATATTCTTTCCATAGGTCATATGCAGTGTAGTACATGGTTTTTTGAATTTAAGTGTTTAAATATCATTATTTTCTACTCTTAGGCCTTTTTAATAATCACCTTAACTAGTGTAACATCCATAACCTTCATATATAAACACTTGTGTAGTAGAGCTATTTTGAAGTTGTAAAAATTAGAGTGTAAACTTGTCATTTCATAGTGCAAACATTGGTAAGTAAAGGACACTATATTTAGTGCATAACTTCCATGTTTTATTATTATTTTTATCTCTTTTCTATCCCTTTTCCTTGCAAGGGTAGTAGGAAAATTTTATTTTTGGGTGAAGCATCAAGGGAGCTAACCCAATCTAGAGATTCACTTCACTATTTAGGCCACCCACAGTCTAAGAGTGATTATATGATATCATCTAGTTAGGAAGGTTTGAATAACCTTCATAGTGGTGAAAATTAGATAGATAATAGTTTTGGCATGCTTAGTTGGATTTAATTTCAACAAGGTTATCCAAGATTGATGTTGGTCTTGGAAAATTTGCAGATGTAACGTCCTCCTTCATATAGGATCTAGTGATTCCATTAAGTTTATAACTCTTTGTTACATACTAGAAAGGTAATTTTCATGAAAAAGGTGAGTACAAGTTTAAGGTCCAAATTTATTACTTTTGATTTTGTTGAATTACCTTCATTTTTAGCCAAGATAAATGGATTTTTTTATTCTTCCCCTTATACCAAGACTCCTAGAAGGAAACCCCATTTTCATTGCACTCCAAACTCTCCTAAACCTAACAAGATGGATAGAAACTTGTCCTTTGTTGATTTAAATGGTTGATATCCTCTACACATTGTAAGATATGATGATATCCCTATGGCATCCCTCAAGAGTGTCCCATATTTTAGTGGAGAAAACACCATTACTCCCATTGAGCACATTAGAGATATGTCTAATTTTTACAGTATTCATAACATCACTCAAGATAATGTTGCCATTAGGTTGTTGTAAATCTTATTCAAGGTCAAATAATTGAATTTTTATAGGAATTAGCTCCTAATTCCATTTTTTCAAGGGATTAATTGTGAGATAAGTTGAGAAAGAGGTTTGAAGATAAGAGTGATCACTTATCACTAGTTGAACAATTGACTACTATCAAGAGAAATCCATAAGAATTAATGCAAGGCTTAAATTATAAGCTTAAAAAATATGGGATATGACCCAATTCTTATGATACCTACTCCAAATTATGACTTTCTCTACTATATCAAGGTATTATTAAGTGACATAGCTATTATGATACAATCTATGAGAGGAGAGACCTTACCTGAAACATATTACCTTACCATGAAAGCTAAAAATAACCTCATGCAATCTATAAATATATCCCTAAGACCTTCTATTCTATTGGTTCCTGATATACAACTCCCACTCCTACTATTGCTCCTATTCATACATTAATCAGTCATGAGTTGGTTTCTCCTACTCAACCAAACAAGTCAAATGATGTTGAAGGATTACTCAAGACACTTAGAAACAAGGTTATGGTAATGAAACAAAGGAAAAAAATCAATTTCATAGACCTTATCAAGCTCCATATCAATCTAATCAGTCCTATCATTCCAATAGGCCACCTTTCCATGGTAATTCTCAAGTTAAAGGGCATATTATTAATGTTAGACCATATAATAGCTATAGTCCCAATGTTTCCTCTACTTCTAGAGCTCTAGTACCTACTCAAAACAACCTTGTGAAAGAGCATGAATGGTATTCCCAATGGGAGTCACCCCATAACCAACTTACCAATCAGAATGAGATGTTTAATCAAGATTGTATGGCATAAAATGGAGCAATTCCTTTTATGACACAAGTTGAGATTTCTCATCTTGAAAAGATAGAAGGAGATCAAGTTTAATCAGATACTACATTGGTAAATTGGCAAGAGGAGGATTGGTGTACAATCAATTAGTTAGGAAGCACAAGGATAGTTATACTTATATAGAATCCAATACAAGGTCTAAAAGAAGAGAAATTGATGATGCTTAAGAGATGGGTAAAGGTATATCCAATATGCCTTCTATGTCTCAAGGAATAAAATATGTTAATGTTAAGCACATGCTTATACTGAGTGGGGGGTGAATTAGTATAATATTATCTTTTACTTTAATTAAATTTAATATCCAAAATCAAAGCATTAACATAAAAATGACACAAATTGACATCGAATTTATGTGGAAACCTTTTCGAGGAAAAAACACAAATGAATAGTTGCTTAGAAATCCATCCAAATCTAGTCATATAATAATAATAATTTTACAAAACTCATAGGCACCAACCTAGTGGAGACACCAATCCCCATCGCTAAATAATTTTTATGAACCAACCTACTAGAGACACAAATCCCCATCACTAAATAATTTGTAAGAACCAACCTACTGGAGACACCAATCCCCACTGCTAAGCACCAAGTTAGAAAGAAACACCAATCTCTTTTTTTTAAGGAACCAAACTCTACTAAAATAATATTCCACCTTAATATTGTTGATTCATCAATGAATGATGGTAAATTCAATCTCCTGTTCTTCTTCTCCACAAAAATCTACTATGCTTGAATGATATAAATAATTAATTCCATTCTTCAAATCTGTATGTGTTTGTATGATATATCTTTTTATTCTCCACACACTTGCTTTCTTTTATTATTTATTAATATTCACATATCTCACACTTCAACTTCCATATATTTATTAACCTTCATCCACCTTATATAGCATTTAAAGGCTCTTCACAAAGGGGGCATCCCATCTGAGAGGCACCTCTTCACCAAAATATGTGACTGTTGACATTTCTATCAACATTGCCATCAACATTTATATTGACATTTACATCATCCATCAATAATTCCATTGACATTTATGTTGACATTCTAATCATTTGTTGACAATTGCATCAACATTTTGATCAATAATTCTGTTGACAATTCCATTGGCAATTATATTGACATTAATTACAATTTCTTTGACATCAATGAAAATATTCCAATATTTAATGCAGTTCATAAGGCCTAATAAACTTAGAAAAATTATAATGTGAAGGGTATTTTTATACCCCAAACTATTCAAGCTCAAAATAGTATGGTAGCTCTTAGAGGACAACCAAGGGTTAAAAACTCTTACATCAACATTATAGACAAAATGAAGAGGTTGAATATGAATATTCTTATGTGGGATACATTGGTTCTCCCTAAAGGGGAGACATTTCAAGATGATTTGTCAAAGCTCAACCTTTTAAAAACATTAAAAAGAAGAGAATTCAGTTTTCACAAACACTCCTATGCCTAGTAGTGGGTAGCCAAGAAAAGATGGTAAACCACCTCATGTTTATGTTTTAGTGATTATTATAGATTTCCTAGTACACAATTTCATGATAGATAGTGGGGAAAGTAGCTCAGTGATGCATAAACAAATAGATGATAAGTTAGGCCTAAATTATGAGCCTAATACCAAAGGTGTCTTGTAATTAAATGGTTTAGCTATTAAGATCATGGATGTGATTAAATGTTTCAGCCTTACTCTTCATGATTGTCCTAATTTCTCTATTTCTCAAGATGTTATTTTAATGGATTTGCCACCCTACTTTTCTCTTTGCTTATCAAGAGACTTCATTGCCAATATTGGGGGTTACTTATCATCTAATTGGTCATACATGGCTTTCAAAACTAGATATGGCACTAAGGTTACAATTAGGTCTGAACCTATGTCTAAGTTTCATCTTGATCCATACAAGCCAAACATTTCAAATTTCAATTTCACCATCATTAATGAAGAGGATCATCCTAATGATCAAGAACTAGTTTTACCTCTTGAATTCATAACAAATATTTTCATTAATAAGTGGGGAGTAGAAAACCATGAATATGATCCATATATAGGTTTTGAAGAAGGTAGTCTAGGTTTATATTATTTGCATGAATAAGTTAAAACCATAAAAACTCTCTCTAAGTCAATCGAAGATAGTGATGGCCTATGGAAGTTGTTCTTTGATGGTTCAAAAAGTAAGAATGGAGTAGGGGTAGGTATAGTGCTAGTTTCTCCTTCAAATGATAAGTATTATTTTGCAATTAGATTTTAGATTAGTTGTACTTGTAATGTAGTTGAGTATGAGGTTCTTATACATGGGCTTCAATGGGAGAGAAAGGAGTAAATCAATTACCAGTTTTTGGAGATAGTGAACTAGTAGTCCACCAAGTAGAAGGTAAAAGTGTTGCCAAGAATACATTGTTGAAGTCCTACAAGCATAGGTTATGCGACCTTATTGAAGATTTTGAGGCCCTTAAAATCTAATTAATTCCAATAAAAGAGAATCAACATGATAATAGGTTATCTTTAGTGGAGCTCAATTTGTCATTCCTAATTATGTCAAAAACTCAACCACATATCAAGGTGGCAATAAGGCCATCAATACCAGATAATATATGTCAATTGGAAAGTTTTTGAGTGTGACAAGAAAATAAAATGTTTTATTTAATAAAAAGCTAAGTTTTCTTGTAAAAACTAGGCCAAACTGTGGCACTAATATGGAGATCAAATTGTATAATTTAAGTCTAATAAGCTTCCCAAAGGGCTAGTAACTCTTGAGAACATATTTAATGAGAGTGATAAAATGATAAAGGATAAAGTGATCATGTTTACCAAATAATAACATCATGAGAGAGTGGCTATCTTTAAAGATAAGCTTATTAAGCTTAGAAATGTATGTAATTTAGCTGAGAGAACTACATTTGTTGAGTATGTAGTTAATTTTTTGATGTCTTTACTTGGGAATATAGTGAGCTTAAGGATTTTGATCCTACATTATACCAATATACCATATAGCTTGATCCAAATTAAAAACTTGTAAGACAAAGACAAAGGCCTATTAATCCTAAAGTTGAGATGTTAATGAGAAAAGAGCTAACCAAATTGATAGAATAAAGAATCATATTCCCTATTAGACACTCTTCATGGGTTGCTAATCTAGTCTCTATGAGAAAGAAGAGTGGACAGATCAGATTATGTGTGGATTTCATGGATTTGAATAGGGTGTCATTGAAATACCATTATCCCTTATCCTCTATGGAGTAAGTTATTCAAGTGGTTACAAGTTCTCAATGTTTCTCTCTCTTGGATGGATACTCAAGTTATAGCAAAGTCTTAGTGAAGGAAGAAGATTAATATAAGATAGATTTTACTACTAGATGGGGCACATATGCCTATAATAGAATTTAATTTTTGTTATATAATGTAGGGTATAAATTTCAAAGAGCCATGGATATGGATTTTCAAGGCTTGATCAATCAAATGGTGTTAATCTATCTTGATGGCATAATGGTTTTCTCAAAGAATGCTAGTGATCACCTAACTCATCTTAGATTGATTTTTGAAAGGTGTATAAAGTATGTTATCTCTCTAAACCCCAATAAATGTGTTTTTGCATTTCATGAGGGTAATTATTAGGCCACATTGTCTCCAAGGATGGGCCTTCTATAGACCCTAAAAGGGTGAGTGCCATATTGGATTTATCTTTAACAAAGCATAAGGGAGTTTTGTAAAGTTTTCTTGAGAAAATAAACTTTGTTAAAAGGTTTGTACCTAGTTTTTATAACCTTGTGAATCCTATTAGAACCATGTTGAATAATCACCAAGCCTTTAATTAGATTTAAGAAGGAAATAATAGTTTTGAGGCTATCAAGCAAGTTGTTTCACAAGTACCAACATTGATCAATCATGATTTCTCAAAGGATTTCTTCTTGTATGCTTTTGCTAACCTTGACACCATATAATAATGAATGTCTTGAGTAACCTCTTGGATTATTTAGTCAAGGGCTAGAATATTATAAAGAGAGATACAATTTCAATGAGAAGAAAGTGTTGGAAATCATAAAGAGCCTTAACGTGTTTAGGAATATGGTTTATAATAACAATATTCATGTCATGGTGACCCACTCAAGCATAAGACACTTCCTTTTAAACAAGGATTTGAATGAAAAAAGAGTTGGATGGATAACCACGGTCATGGAGTATGATGTGTAGATCAAGGCTACTAATTTGGTAGGAGGAAGACGGATATGTGAACACTTGGCATCAGACCTTCAAGAAGAAAAAGAGGTTATTTTTGCATTACAAGATGATATTAATAAATTTGTACCTTCACTCTCTCTAAGTTGGACATAATATATGGTAATATTCCTTCAAACATATGAGTGTCTTATAAGTTTGGATAGAGAAACAAGAAGATACTTTAGATTGCAGTCCATCCCCTATGTTCTTGTGGATGGAATCATATTTATAAGGTATATTAATGGGATATTGTTGATTTTTGTTGAAACTAATCTAATTGACAATTTATTGGAACAATTCCATGATGGACCAATTGGAGGTCACTTTGCACCTAAGACCACAATAGAAAAAAGAATGAGGGTTGGGTACTCTTAGCCTATCTTTTTTAAGGACTATTGTTCTTGGGTAAGGAGGTGTCAAAAGTGTGCCTTTTTGATAGGTAAACAAAGGCTTGCATCCTTTCCTCTCAATCTTATTTAGGTGGATCAGCCATTTATGCAATGGGGTCTTGATTTCATTGTCATGAGAAGTCCACATTTGAGTGTTGGAAATAAATGGGTGATTACAACCATTGATTATTTCACAAGGTGGGTGGAAGCAATAGCTCTAAATGAGGATAATTAAAATTTAGTTCTTGACTTCTATGAAGGCCTAGTGATAAAATTTGGAGTTCCTTTAATAATTTTTGATAATATATTGGCATTGTTGACCAATTTTTTCCCCCAAGGCCAAAAATGTCAATACCTATTATTCAAAACTTCCTTCATAGGTCTTCTTAGCTTTGTTTATAGTCATATTGGTCTTGTAATTTTTTCAAATGGTATTTTAAGGTCCTATTAACATTTTTTAAGGATTCATTACATGAACTAAAGGTTTTTTTTTAGTGATAGTATGTTTTGAGCCATTAGATGATGCATTAGGCCTTTAGGAAGGTGTGTTATAAGTGAGAGAAGATACATCAAGTGTCTTTAGAGTTCTATAGTGGCATATAGCATGATTGGAATAAATTAAGGTAACTTAGCATATTTTAAGGTTTTTGGAGAAGTTAAGGCTTGTATTTTACATAGTTTCCTTGTTATTTTAGGTCTCTCCTTGAGTCACACCCTTATGATAATAGAGAATAATATTTAGGATGTCATATGAGGTCTTGTTAAGAGGTTTCATCATTTCAATTAGGGTTATGAGTCACAATACATGTTTTTATATCATACTTTAAAGCTTTTAGCCAAATGATTCATTTCCATGCCTTAACTAATGCGTCAAGGTTCTATTGAAGTCATAGTAGATGGTTTATGCATTAAATGGTACTTTTAAATCATAAAGAACACTTTACAAGTGATAAATATGTCATATTTAGCAATAGTAACATTTCTTTTAGGTTCTTTCTTTCTCTAAAAAACATTTTCAAGAAGAATCATAAACTTTTGGAGAATATGAAAGCTTGTTGCATAAATTTTCATGAATAATATGTGTCCCTATATCTCCCACAAGTCTAAACCATTCTTTCTTGGGAATGAGAAATCAAATCAGGTCAAAGATGCACCTAGTTTTCTCTTAGGTTTCATAGCAACCTCACAAAGGATACTTTTAGGTGTTCATTATATACAAAGGAGATAGTGGTGACATAATATCTTATTTAAATGTATAGGCCCTAATTTAATTACAATTTATGACATTTGTTTTTGGTTTGATCTCTTTTCCTTTATGAAAAATCACTAAGACTCTAGGGTGCTCTTAAACCCTATCTAAACCCTTAAGGGTCAGTTTTGGGTAGTAGGCATGAAATTTTGAGCTCATTGATGAAAATTAAGAATTATGAAGGATTAATATAGATATAACCATAATTTAAAGACTATAATATATCACCATTAGAGCACATTCAGGTTAGTAGATGAGAAAAAAGTCTTCATGAGGTGAATTTGCAGGTTGGACACCATAAGTTAGATATCTCCATGAAAAGGTAAACACATTAAAAGATATTTTTTTATGATATCATCCTCAAATATTATAAACAACATAAAATTTATATCATAGGTTACCTCATGCCTTCAATTTACTAAAGTGGACTCATGCATGTACATTATGAAGTTAATCTCCTCGTTGCAAGTTTGGAATGGAAGACTTTCATTATCTTCAACTCTCACATGGTGTGAGTAATGTTTCAAATCAAGTGGAATACTTGTGTATAAGGTTATTTAAATAAATAAACAACCTTCATGGTTTATAGGTATGTTTTAGGGTGATAATACAGTTAAGAAGACTAATCTACAATGAGAAGGAAGTGATCTAAATCTAAAGCAGGCATCTACAGGCCTAACTGTGGATGGAGAATAACTTGAGTAAAAGAAGCCTATTTTAAGAAAATTTTAAGGTTTATAATTTTTCATAGATATTATTAATCTCATACCAAGATAGATAAATGATGATATATTATGAGAAGGACTCATTCCAATGAAACCTACAGTCATGCCTGTCACAAACCTAAATGAAAGAACACTAGTTGTGTGGGTTTGAATGAATGTTTAAGAAGGTTTAAAAGATTTAAGAGATATGGATAACATGATTAAAATTTAAAATATCACCAAAATACCTTAAATTAATGACTTAACATTCAAGAGACTCAGCCCATCATCTACAAGTTTATTTCTAGGTAGTATCAGTAAAGGGCCATATGGTGAAATAAAATGAAGTTGGGAGTTTTAGAGAGATGTCATGAGAATTATGAGTAATATTTATATTAATTATAAATATCACCTAAGTTATAAGACCAATTTAAATAAGTTTGATTCCTAGGTTGTAGTCAAGAGACTCAAACAATGACATACAGGCTTGTTAGAAGACAAAGTTGAGGAAGGCATGCTTGTGAGGTGGGGTTAAGTGTTAAGAGGTTGGAAGAGGTTATGGAGAGAGTATGTAAGGTATTTATCCTATAATAATATTTAATAAGGTCAAATATAATAAAATAATGCTCAATATCAGACAGACTCAATCAAGATACCTAAATTGGTCATCTACAGTGGAATACATGAATGTGAAGAAACATATAGGTCTAAAGTGAATGATAAGTATGATGACTCTTGAGGTATGTATAATATAATTTTATAATTCCATATATATAATGGATTTAGTGGAAGATAAAAAGTCTCAAGAAATAGACTTTTAGGTTCAAAATGGAAATTGGCTCACAAACCCTCATTACATGCAAGTTAGGTTGTAGAGCCATTTGAAGGAGATTGTTTATGGAAAATCATTAAGAGACATGTTTTAAGTTATCCTAGGAATATTTTAGATCATTATAACCATTTATGATCATTTGGAAGGTTTCCAAACCTAAAATCTCTCTCAACTTATACCCATAGTCCTTTAATGTTGAGACCATAACTTTGGTTTAATAGAGTTTTCATGCTAACCTAATATCCACCTTGGCATGTCTAGATATTTTTTCAAGAATTTTGACTAATGGTTTTGATATCTAGATAGAGGATGAAGTACAAGACATGCACCAATTAGCTGATGGCTAACCAACTCTTGAATAATTAGGACATCAATGAAGATCTAAAGAAAGGTGTCAAGTGGAGCATGGTAATCATGGGATCATGGAGCTAATGATTATGATGATGAAACTCTAGATCATCACTCACATGCATCCTCCACCATAGTAAATATTCTCCTGAAGGCCTTTATAAAGAATCAAATCCAAAAAAGGAGGTAGTAGAGGGAGAATTATAATGAAGCTTTGGTAGAATGGTTTTGGAAGCACCCCCTTTAGAGTCTGCTCTAATTGCTATTAAGGCTTAAATATATAATGGAAGCAACCCAGGCTATAATTATATGTTCCCAAGTTTTCCTATGAATATTTGGGCTATGGATAGTATATTTTGTATTAAAACTCTTATTTTGGACTTTGAACAATTAGTAATGGAGTTATTTTTAAATTCATTTGGGTTTATCTTGGTTCACATGTTCATAGTAGTGCAAGTTTGTGTTATGTCACACTTTGGCTAGTTACGAAAATCTGAAGTTCATTTGTTTCATTAGTTTCACACTTTAATGGAGTATTTTATTTTCCTGACATCAGCATCATTCTACATGCAAAATGGGTATAGATCTATACCCATGAACCCAACCTTTGTTTAATCTCCATTTTCTAAGTATGGAGGATAACTTGAATAAATTTAGTCTTGTAACCCATTTAGAGCCTATATGACCCCAATATTACCTCTAATTAATCCTACACATATGGGTTTGCCCTTAGCTAAGTTAACATCACACTACTTAATCCCCCATTTTGAAGCCTCATGTCATGGCACAAATAGCCTTATACGGGTCCCAATTCCCTCTTAGATGTGATTTGGTTGAGTGTATATGGCATGTTCCTTATTTTAATTGACTTTATTGCATCTTAGTGATTAAATATTGAGCATAAAAGAATTTATCCTATGTTTGTGCTTGTTTACAGGAAACCCCAACATTTAACATGAGAGGCTACTTTGGAAGCTTGGAGATACATAAATAAAATACATGGAAGGTAAAGGCTATTGGAGTAGTGAAAGAGAATATTATACTCAAATTATACACCATTATTTCATGGATCAAATTTATATGCATTATAAACAATCTTTAAGAAGATTGAACATTTTAAACTACCTTAAAACATTCATAGGAGCTCAAAGTGGCATAATCTTTTACTCAAAACATGAAGGAGGTTGTGTATGGGATCAGGTTATATTAAATTATGTTCATAGGGTTCCATTAATTTTAAAATGTATCATTATTTCATAATTTGAGGTTCTCAACTTTATGAACCATTGTTAAGAAAACTAGCTCCTTTAAACCCTACCTAAACCCTCATAGTGACCCGATGGAGGAGATTGACTATTTAAACACTCTAAATGTAGTGAATTAACTTAAAAAATACCTAAAAACAATTATTAATCCAAATATGGCCCTTAATATATAATTTTATTTTACTTTCACTTATACAGACATATTTAATGCTATATTTTTGTAGAATTTTGGGCTCAAAATAGGGTTTTAGACATATGAGTTGATGAAGAGAATTATAGAGATTGGTTTGGAGTCTTATACCTTATAAAACCTAAAATATCCACTCTTTTTCTTATTAAATTACTTGTATGGGTCCATCTTATATAGATAATGTAGAAATACTTATGAAAAGGTGATGTAGTCACATAGGAAAGATAGAGCAGTAAGGTTTTATCACTTGAAGGACATGGGTCATTTCATAACATGGTTATTATCATCTAATATGTATCTATCAACATTGATAAAATATATCATTGAGGTATTATTTATATTCCCATGGATAATACTAAGCAATTTAGATCTAATAGACTAATAGGCCTATATGGATGATGAAGGAGAATCTCTTCCATTGAAAAGAGTAAAGAAGAGGTGTCAATAGAAGATAGAGGAATATTTTGGAAGCCTATAATGGTGTGGATATTACTTCATGAGACTAATATTACATGTGTTAATCTACTAAATGGTAACTGATCTTTCAAAAAGTGCTTGTAACTCTCCAAACATGAGCTCATATGTCACTTGGTGAAGTTCCTCATCAAGTTGAGCCAACACATGCTAAGGAGAAGGATGTAACTGATCTTATACTCTTAACTTTGGCCTTGTAACTAATTTTAAGTAGATTAAACTTATAATTGGCGTTACCCTTATGTCTCTCTCTCTCCCCTCTTACCTTATCTATAAGTATGTCTGATTTTGGCATTTGTAAGGATCCTCCACAATGAGTATCGTAAAGCCTTGATATTTTGTAATGCCTTTGATCAATATATAATTGATTTTTCCTTATTTCATGGATGAATTTAATGTAAATATTTTAATGGTTGGTTAAATCAAGTGTGGACTCATGCTCACCTTGGTTTATTGTATTATTATTCTTACCTCCATGCATTTTAGTTTACTATTGTAGGTTATGGAGAGTGTCATTAGGGATAAATTATGGATTAGAAGTGGTAGGAATATTCCCTCCTAATTCTAATATACCTTACCTCTCCACAAATCACTAATGTAATAGGTGTAAGTTGAGATTAGTGTATGTATTTCAGTCATATAGGTCATAATGCATATGCAATAGGTGTTAGTGATCAGTCAATTTGGTGTATCACCTCCCTAGTTAGATTTATTTCATGTTATCCCTCTCCTTTTTCCTTACAATCTAGTAATGTAGTGTCGTGAGTCTAATTGATACATCAAGAGGAGATATCCATAAAATCTAGAGATTCAATCCATATATTAGTCCACCCATAACCTAGGATTGTCTCCATGTTACCCTAAATTAGGAAGGCTTGAACAACCTTCCAACGGTGTAAATTTGGGCTATAACAGGAATTTAGTGGTGCAAGAATAATTGAGTCAGATATCAAGCATGGAATCTATCTAAGTTCATTTTCCAATTACTACCCTCAAGGGATTGGGCTAGTTGGGTTCACCAACAATAACTTGATCAAAATCATTAAGAGAATAATATAAGACAATCAAAGAGCTTGGTACACCAAGTTGAGGATAACTCTATGGGATGATAGGATCACCCCCAAGAAGGTTATTAGAAACTCACCCTACATTCTCTTCTATGGGAGAGAGTCCAAGTTACCCATTTCTCTTAACTACCATCCCTTGAGGTATCTCATCAACTTGAGATGATGGAGAGTGATCTTATGGAAATAAGGTTGATAGAGTTAATCACCTTAGATGAGACAAGAAATCATGCTATGCATATCATAGAAATCCACCAAGCCCAAGTGAATAATACCATTGATAGATGGGTTGTTTCAAGAAAATATCAAAAAGGAGATCTTGTATTGAAATGGTATGAAGATAGGGCTAAACTTGTTAATCATACTAGGTTTGATACATTATGGAGTGAGCCCTATGTTGTCATTAATTACAAATAATATAATGATTTTTAGCTTCTAAAGCTTGATGGAGAAGAGTTGAGTATCCCAATCAATGGGATACATTTCAAACCATGTTACTAAGGTTATATTTGTATTTTTTTGTACATAGTAGAGTAGGTCATTATTTTCCCTAAGTTATTTGATCACAATTTGTTTGTTTGTTTTTTATTGTTGTCCTTCCTCCAAGTGTCTTATGACACATGTGTGTATTTGGTATATGTTTTGAGTTAGTTTAGTTTCAGTTGGTTTCAAGGCTTATCAAGTTCAAGTTTCAATTTGTATTCAATTAAAGTAGCATTAATGACCCCATATCCCAATGGATTATCAAGTCCATAAGTATAGATGCATAACAAACATGTAATTATATGAGGTTGTCGAAGATGTTAGCCAAAATTAGCCACCATGAATGAGTATCATTAAAAAAATTGGTCATAATGTTCCTAACCTTTTTAATATTCATATTAAATTCTTTGTCATGGTCATAATGGATCTCATAGTGATAAATCTTGTGTGGTTATTGGTAAATATAGAGTTCTTAAGGTGGTCTAGCTAGAAGTGAGGCCAAATCAATTAGTCTTGTTATCAAGGTCATTCAATATAGTCACTTCCAATGTGTTTATCATAGGTTAATGTAACTTTGAAAAATTTAAGGTTAAGTGTGAAGTCAAGTCAATATTTAATCATGGCTAAAGAGGTAAGGTGGTGATCCTTCCAAGAAAAACTATGATCTAAGCTGACCAAATTGATCAAGGAGCATAACTAGTAAGTTGATCACATTGCATTTTCAAGTAGTTTGGAAATATTAAGGTAGTTTTGATAAAAATAAGGTATTTCATTTTCTTTAATATTATTGTATACTCTTATGTTGTGATGATACTTATTATTAAGGAGAAAATGTGAAGGTTATATCTTTGGATAGGGGTCTTTCAAGTCATCTAACATTTTTGTAATGTCATGATGCTTGTACTTGTCTGTACATCTTCTCCAAATGTCCTAACAACTATTTTCCAATATTGGAATCTTTTTTTAACAATCCATTCATCATTTTATAACATTCCAAATGCGAGATATTAAAGGATTTATAGGTAAAGAGAGGTGGTAAACCGTTTTTCATACTTTTTCACCTTCGTAAAGGTTAGGTAAAGTTGTATAATCACCTAGTTCATCATCTCTAATAGTCTAAGGAGGTAGAATAAGTAGATTATTAAAGAAAAAAAGTTTATAAAGGTATTTTTTATAGGTTTTCCATTTATGGGAAATGTCAAAACTCATCCAAGGCTCATCCTAGTCTCTTTAGACCCAAATCCATGAAAAAAATGGAGTTATAAATCTAAAAAAGGCAAAAACCTCCTTTTCTCCATCAGGTTTCTTGGAAACCTCAAGGGACCAACCAATTTATAGATGTTACTCAAACGAGAGAGAGAGAGAGAGAGAGAGAGAGAGAGAGAGAGAGAGAGAGAGAGAGAGAGAGAGAGAGAGAGAGAGAGAGAGAGAGAGAGAGAGAGAGAGAGAGAGAGAGAGAGAGAGAGATCTTATAAATATGTGGGGACCCTAATTCCATTTCATTTTGTGTAATTAGTTGTCTGGTTAAGCTCCTTAACTTTATAAACAATCATTGAGAATTTAAGGGTGTAGAAAGATTACTCCAAACCCTATGGGGTCAATTTTATCTTGTTATAGTGTTTTGAGGTTTAATAAATCCATGAGAATGATTTTAAAGTCTCTCTTTATAAATATTTGACCTTTTAAATATTATATTTCCTCATTGTTCTTGATGTTTGTGTTTAAATTAACACTAAATAATCTTGATTTGTAAAGCTAAACTTGACAAACATGGTTTGAAGGAGTTACAAAGTGTTTTGGTACATGGAATGAATGAAATAAAGTTTTTAATAGTTGATAAAACTTATTAAATATCTATAAAACCTCTTAAAATCATCATGGAATAAATGAACTTCAATAAAATCATATACTTATGCATGCATAGGTGGGTTGTATAAACTGACAATATTGGTTAAGATAACCCTTGTCAAGTATGGGTGTTTATTAATTATCATAGACTATTGAATAGATATTATTATCTACACATGTTCTTTAATATAATTATTATGGATGTATTCCAACTGGAAAACCCTAGGATTCAATGGTTCTAGTGTTTCTCATCAAAGCCAAGTCTAAAAGAAGTTTTGTGAACCTATGGGTCTATAGACCTATATATCAATATTGGAACTTAGATGGTTGTAATGAAAATATATATCACCTATTTAATACATCATCTAATGTTCTCATCCATTTTATAAAATCTCTATGAGTCTAGATATCCAAATTTCTCAAACCAACAATGAAGGGATGGAGTCTAGGTGTATACCAAGCATACAAGCAAGTATAGTTTATGTTTTTATAGGAGAGCAACACCCATCGTATCTTGGTGAAATTAAAGTTCAATTTATAAAGGATATAAAATGGTTATCAATTTTTTATAAAAATATATTAAGTCTTAAACATCAGCTTACCTACCCTCATGTGATGCACCCCATGGTTGTAGGCTTGTGTACAAGAAATGAACTAGAAAAGGGTGGGTATGTGCATGAGAATTGAGTTGTGAGAGTTTAAGAAGAGTGAAAATGGAATTTAATAGGTGGTAATAATTATTAAGGATTATTTATTGACAATATATCATATCATATTTGTTTCCTTGATTGAAGAATGACCTTGGCCCATTGAAGACCTAAGAGAGTCATGAGAATATTGAGTGTCATCTTGAATAAATCAATATGAAATTGGTTCCTCATCCATATATATTACTCAATAATGTGCCTTACATAAAAATTTATTTCACATAATCATTATTATATTCCATTTAAGAGGAAGATTTATGTAATTGCATGCATTCAAATGAAGGAAGAAGATACCTAATAAGGGGACTATGTGAGACTAAGAAGAGAAATATGAAGGCTTCAAATGAACATCCAATGTATTTTAAATCCATTATAGACATGGAGAGGATATTAAAACAATACGTCATTTTTTATATAGTTCTATTGTTGACCAATTAGGTTTCCAAGGCAAAATAAGAGAAAAGAAAGTTTTAGGCCTAATGACCACCTACCGGCCTATCACAGGCAGAAAGGAGCAAAATTCATACTTATGATGGATAGAAGGTGATAAGAAGTTTTTAAAGGTAGGAAATAGTATGAACAAACCTTGCATCCTTTTTAGGATTATCTATAATGCCAAAACCAATCAAAGAGGACTCATTTTTAAGAGGTGCAATTAAGAAGCCCAAGAAATCATACACATGATTATGTGTGAAAAGTGAATAAATATTGAAATTTTTAGGGTGTTTCAAAGATTTAATATTCATAAGATTTTAATGGGATATGATAAGAGGATCTCATGAAGTTTGAGCTTACTAATAAATAAATAAAATGATCAAGGAATTCTGTTAGAGTCACTTCAATGTGACTATCCACCAACCCTTACCAAGGCTTGAGACAAGTTCCAATGGACTGAAATGGTCAATCCATTAATAATACAACTTGAACATATCATATGATGTTTAAAATACCTAAAAATATGACTTAAAATCTAAAACCAAGCACTTCTATCCCTTTTCTTGCCAAATGACTTCTCCATAGTCATAGTATAAGTTTCCATAGTCATAGTAGAAGATAAAAGTGGTCCATTAGGCCTTAATGAAGAATCATGACCAATATGGCTTCAAGAAGGTAAGGGTACGGACTGGTTGCAAGGTTCTAGAGATAAAAGATTTTTAAAAACACCTTGGAGAACCTATAAACATCATCTAAACAAGACTTGGATTCATGGAGAACATACAAGGATCATTGTTATCCCTCAAATCTACTTGAAACCTCCATGATAATGAAGATCTCTCTCTACTCTATTGACAAGCAAATGTGAATACTATAACTACAAGGTGATTTTAAATTCTTGAAAATAGGTTTAATGACCTGATCTATGACTTATAAGAAGTAAAAAACTATGGTGGAGGTCTTTAAAGTACAAAACTAGACTTTACTTACATAATTAGACCTTGATAGCAAGAGAGAGTATGAAAATGAGTCATGAAGTTCAAGTGCAAGTCTCATATGATGAAGAAACATTGCAAGGGTAAGTTGGTATAAAAAATTCTCAACCATGCCAAATGTCAATTAGATGACTTGTAACTGCCCTCAAGAAATAGATATATAACTCTTTGATAAGGATTCAGACTTAAGAAGCATAAAATTTTTCCAAAATGGCCTTCTATGCCACTCTTCATGATGAATCTCATCAACCCTTGGCTTAGAAGGTTAAGAGGTCAGATGATAACACACTCTTTAAAATATTTATGTCACTTTATTTATATTTTATAACTAATCTTATCATGAGAGACAGTTCATGAGTTCTCTTCTTGTCATATCCTTCTCTCTTCTTTCAATTCTTCAATAAATGAGGCCTTGAAAGGCATTTTATGTATCCTCAATCCAGTTTTGGTGAACCCATGCTAGTTTTAAGACTTTTAATTGCATTTGAAATCAATTCAAGTTGAATTCTACTATCTTCATCTTAAATACAGTGATTTTAAATGAATTATTGATGAATTTTTAGTGATAGTTATATTACTTCCTTACATTTGTCCTTCTCTTTCATGCCTCTATATGGTTTAGTCTTCTTTCCACATGTCATATGAAGTGTATTACATGGTTTTATAAGTTTAATTATTGAAATTTCATTAGTTTTTGCTCTTATGCCTCTTGAATAATCACCTTAGCTATTATAACAGCCATAACCTTCATATAGAAACACTTATGTGGTAGGATATATTTTTAAATTATAAAAATCAGATTATAAACTTGCCATTTCATATTACAAACATTGGCAAGTAGAGGACACTGTATTTGGTGCATCACCTACATGTTTTCTTATTAGTTTTATCTCTTTTCTATCCTTTTTCCTTGAAAGTGTAGTAGGTTAATTTTAGTTTTTGGTGAAGCATCAAGTGAGCTAGCCTAACTAGAGATTCACTTCACTAATTAGGCCTCCTATAGCCTAGGAGTGATTCCATGCTATCATTTAGGTATGAATGTTTAAACAACCTTCCTATGGGTGAAAATTAGATATATAACACAACCAATGGATTATTTTCTAATGGTGGGTTGGCATGAGGAATATATCCTTGAATTTCATTCTCATTGTCACTAGAGTCAAAATAAATATGAACTATATGGACATCTTGATTAAAGTCATGCATTTTAACAAGGGATTTTTTCTAATGAAGTACATCCAAGTTCTATGATTAGGTTTGGAAAACTATGTAATCATAATCATATGATGGAGAGATTTTAAAATCATGTGTAATTTATTAATAATTATCATTGGAATTATCTTTTTGGACACCAATTTGACTAATTATTCAAAGAGATAATGATAAAGGATCATTGCCTAAAAAATCATACTCTATATAAGAAGATTCATGGATATTGAAATGAGGTGGGATTTTAGTATTATCATCAAGTATGGTAATTATCCTATCTCATGGTAAGAGAGATGTAGCAATCCATTCCACTATATAAAGAGGTAATCCAATGATGTTACAAATGATTTGTAGTTATTTGGGTTCATCACTATTAGAATCAACAAGGATGCCTTTGAAATTAGGATGCATGTTTATGAACATAAGAAGATGGGGATTATTGATATGATGAATAATTGTGATGCAATATTATATTTTAATATTAGGTAATTTGAGACCCCATGGATTAGGATCAACTTCATGCTTATAACATTTGCCATCATGATTCAAATTAATTTGAGACCCCATAGAAGAGGTGATAACTTGTATGAGATGAGTCTAAGGACAACCTAAAAATATATTTTAGGATAGTGGAAGATAAAAACCCATAATATTTATGCATGCTATTATGAGCCTAATAGTGAGGGGATCCAAATGCAATCAAGAGGCTTTTGGATGATTTTGTCAAATCTATGACATGTGAGTTAAGTTTGTTTGAGGTCATATTTGGAATATCTAAGTTTTTGGATTAGCCAAGTAGAAGTGATATTAATTATTGAACCTTCATACACTGTAACTTTCCATATTAGAGTATTATTTAACATAATGTTTAAAAATAGAGGTGGGTCATTAGATTGAAAAAGTAATTTTATATTCTTCAAGAAACTCTATGGAAATTTTCTTAGAAGGAGGATGAGAAATGATTTTGATAGCATGGACTTTTGTGGATGCGGGACCTTTGGAAGGTTGAGGATTTGGTTCTATTTTTATATATGTGGATTTTTATATATCTTTCAATTGTTGCATGAGAAATTTTTGATGATATGGTGATGTTATCATGAGTTCCATTAAAGGAATCTTACAAAGCATGAAATTAATCTCATATAGGAAGTTCCATTGTGATTTTGGATTAGAACCATAATGATATTTAACTTTATTAGTAAGATTTATTTATTATGTAAAGTATTAGAAATATCATATGTGCTAAGTTGAGGCTTTGATGGTGTGGAAGTCTCATCACTAGGTGGTAAATGGGAAGAGGATTAGTGGTGGTAATAATATCCTTAATAAATTTTTCTTTAGAAGAAGGATTCTTAGGATTAGTGAAAATATCTTTGTGAGTGGGTTTGTGATGGTACTTTACCTTTTACAAATTCACAAATTCATAGTTAGTGTAAGAATAATCATAGTCGGCATCAATGGCATAAGTAGTTTGTTTGAATGTTGTGTATTGGGATCAGATGTTTGAGATGATTTTCGAGGTTTTTTATTTGTTGATTTTTTTATGACAAGATTCATTTTTAAGGATTTCAAGTATTATTTATGATTTTTTTTTTTATGAGTTAATGATTAAATTTCCCCCAAAATGATATTTACCACAAGTTTTTAGAGTGCACAAGATGTCTCAAGAGAGTGACCAATATTGACAAGGAACCAATAGAACTTGTTAAGATCATACCATATGTGGGGGTAGATAAATAAATGTATGGTTTATTTGAATATAATAACTTCCTAATTTATTACATACTAAAGGGATGGTGGGAGTGAAGTTTATTTTCAAGTTCTTAGATTGGGGACACTTATTTGAAAACATTTAGTGTTGACTGCATTGGTTAAGATTTAAAACTTTTCCTTGTTGGTATTTTGAGATGGTTTAAATTGGATCATAAGGCAATCTTCTTTTTTTTTTTAATCGATAGCCTCTTCTAAATTTTGAGCAGAGAAGATCCTAATTGTGTATTAAAAAGGGGCCTTAAGAGTAGTAAAAAATAATTTGAAGATATTTTCATCACTTATTTTATGGTTAGCTTTATGCACTAATGATTTATGTGGTTTGATGAAGTCATGGGTATATTCATTAGGAAGTTACTTATCATTAATGAAATTATTAAGGCTATTTTTAGGAATTTAATTACTTTGGAATTCTATAACTAGATCATTGATTAAGTCTTATAATTGTGTAATGGAGTATCTAGGAAGTTGATTATACCACTATAGTGATCTATAATTAAGGTTTTGGATAAAATCTTGGTAGTAACATAAGTATTAGTTTTAACACATTCCTTATAAATATTTCCAAAAGATTTAATATGTAAGGCATGATAAGCAGTTTCATCATATGTGATGGTTGGAGAAATGCTTCAAATATCCATAGACACAATGAAAGGAGATAAATGTATATTTTGAATATTTTGAAGCATCTTATTGTGAATTTATGGTTGAAGAATAAAGTTTCAATTGGCATCTCTAAGAAGAGGAGGCATGTAATGTTGGTTTTGTTGATTCATGATTAGGGAAGCATGATTAAAAACATATAAGATTTGGTTTTGCATTTGAAGGATTTGATTTCCATTAAAATACTTCATAAGAATCATTTGTGCAAGGACTTGTGAGGAATATAGAGGAGGATTAGAAGTGGATGAAATTTTGATTGATAGGTGGAGGATTGGAATATATGGATGATCCTCAACATTGGTATTGAAATAAAGATTCCCATCATTGGTTTTGGTTTACCTAATGGTTGTAATGATGGGAAAAGTTTACTAAGGTTTATATTCTTATTATCACCAAGGTTGTTAATAAGCTAATTAGGATATCCTAGATCTAAAGTTTGGTTAATTTGAACCATGTTAAATTAGATAGATCTAGGATGAGGTTGGCATAAATTACCATGAGTAATTTTCATCAATGGTGGACACATCAGGAATGAAAAAGTAACCCATATATAATATTAATGGATTAAGGCTCACAAGAAAGATTCTAAGAGGTAACATCATGATAAATAAAACTAAAAAATATGATGTGGAAAGAGGTTGATCAAAATAACCAAGCACTATTAGGTAAGCCAACACAGATGATTACTAAATCTATAAAAAAATACTATATCAAGTTGGCTAATATAGTTAGAATCAAAATTGATAAATAATTATAGTTCAGGCTAGTTGATACAAATTGGTAAAATGACAATATGACTGATGGCTGAAGAAAAGGACTGTATCAGGTTAGCCAATGTAGTAGGAAATAGGTTGGATCAAGTTGGTTGATACAATATGGTCATAAAATGAACTGTATCGATTGACCAATTTAGTTGGAAATTAATTCATAGCTATATCAAGATGGCTAATTCAATAGGCAAAACAATATAATGTTATCAAGTTGATCGATACATTATAAATAGTAAGTAAATTAATAGATTATTCAAATAGTATAAAAATGAATAAAACATGGAAGTATAACTAATCTAGATATGTTTGATTTATAGGGTCTCAGATATATTAATATTCTATGTAAATAGTCAATAAGACCCAGATTCAACTAACTACAAAGGATTCCATTATCTTAGTCACACTATCCTATCTTTGGCATGCATTGAAAATAATTTCCCAAGGCTAACTTCTTCCCAGCATGCTACAAATCCAAATGAATGAAAGTATTCTTATTGGATTAAAAATAAAACCTTAGGTCCTTTTAATAGAATGTGTGGTATATGGAAGCTAAATTATATATATATATATATATATATATATATATATATAATTGTTTATTGGCTTGAGTATTGGGTAGTACCCCTCATACCATGGTTCAAGTAAAATTGATGACTATTTTACCCCAAAAAATAGCTCTTATGAATATTAAAACTATCATAACATGATTCAATATTGAAAAATAATAATAACAATAGATTATTTATATTGAAAGAAAAAACATGCAACATGTAATGAAAGAGATAAATTCTTAAAATGATATTAGGTTAGCCAATATGATTTGGATATAAATGTTGATAAACTAAAATATATTAGGTTGGTCAATGTAGTTGGTAAGAGACACAAAATGGTATCAAGTTGGCTGATGTATATAATAAAAATAAATATTGTATCAGGTTGGTGGATACAATTACATAAAAATATGGAGTTGTATTAAGTTAGATGATATAGTCAATAAGACTAAGAAAACTATATCAAGCTGGCCAACACAGTCAGACTGAATATATATGATAATTTTGAAGATGTCATTGTTTTATCAAATTTGGGATTTATATGAAAACCTTAAATAAAAACATTATTTTGAAAAATTGATAGAATAATATAATAATTATAACATTCAATGATTTAAAACTATTGTATTTTAGAATCTTGCTAAAAATAGTAAAGTGTAAATAAAACAAAGACTTAGAAATTTTTCCTTTGAGAGGAATTAGGGTCTGAAATGTATTGTGCAGATAAGTTTGGTGACTTTAATTAGGATTCTAAAATTATATTTGGACCTAGATAATAGCATTAGTAAGATAAAACTAGAGGGGTGGTGCTCATGTCCAACCTAGGTCACTTATATCCACTTATAATGAAGAAATTAGGGTTTCTAGGTTCTTTATGCGTTCATCTATAGATGTTGTATCTAGTGTGGGAGCTTATAATCAATTTTGGAGACAATTATATAGTTTATTTTCCTTCAAAAACCCTAATTATTTGACATGTGAATACTAATACAAATCAATAGGTTAAAAAGATTTAGAAATTAAATTTGGGTGAGACCTCAACACCCCATTTGTTAAGCATTTCCTACATACCAATAATTTAAATAGGGATCAAACTTCATGTAGTTATTACATGCTAAGGTGGTGTGTGAATAACAAGTGTACTGTGTTAGATTCTATTGAAATACTTGCATGATTATATTTTTTTAACCATGAACTTTGACTTGTGAAATGTACTTAGACTTGAGCTCTAGGATATTAAGGTTGTATGTAGTTAGTATTGGAAGAAATAGGTATTTTTATCTCAGTGTGCAAGTGTAATTATGGTGATTTTGGTGTGGAAGCCTCTTGTGTGCCAAATGGTTTGAAAAGTGCTATATAGTTTATGGGTGTCATCAATCCTTTCATTTAATCAACTAAGTTTATTTGATGTCATATCAAACCAAGGTTAGTGTCCAAAAGTAGTCTACAATAAGGTATGTATGATAATGGCTAACAATTGTTTCTTTGGGGGGTGTTTTAGATCATCTACTTTAAATATCTAATATAGTTACTTGAATATAAATCTACTTTAATGCTTGTGAAATAAACACTCTTATTGTAATTAAAAATATTTTAAAACAAATGCACTTACTTGAAATTGAAATTGCTTTTAAAATAAACACACCCTTAATCTATTTGCATGAATATAAATGCAAAAAATGTAAACACACTTTAATCTATGTTATTAAAATGTGAATGCTTCAAAAGGAAATGCTTGAAAATAAAATATTAAAAAATAAATCAAATAGAAACACACACATTAATGCACAGTCATGAAGGTTTAATTAATTCACTAAAACTTAACATACACACTTTGAAAATATTAGATAACAATAACACAAAACATAAAATACCATAAAAGCAATCATGGTTCCTTGGTTGAGTGGGACCTTGCTCTCCCTTGGAACAAGTTATAGGTCAACACTTAAATATTCATGAACATCAAATATTCATTAAATTAAAAAGTGTTTTATAATATGGAAATACTTAATCCACACTTAATCTAATTCCTCTATTCTTATACTAACCATTACTAAATTTGTTACCTCCTCTAATGGATGAGAAGGTTGTATTTATAATATAACTTCATTAACAAATTATTATTATTGAGTAACAACTTTAACAAATAAATTTAGAATTGATTTTATAACCTAACAACCTAATAAATAAATTTAGAACTTTTTAATTCTTAACAATATAAAAATTTTGTTTAGAAACTAATTTTTATTCTAGCATAACAAATAAAAAATAACAAATTTGGTTCTTACAACTCTGATATGTAAGATATTCATAGTAGTTAGATTACTATAATATATTTCCTTCTTTAGAAATGCCTATTTTAAAAAATATTATTAATATATGTCTAAAAATAGGTTAAAAACATTTTAAGAACTATTTGCTTGTATGTTTCCATAATTTCAAATCTTTGTAATGTTGATGTTTATTTTTGGAAGTTTCTATTTATAAAATTTATATATATAGAAACATTGTAAAACATGTTCTAAAACATTATAGAATTCATCTTTTAGTGTATCAAACCTCAAAATAAGTTATTATTATCTTAAGATCTAATTCTATGTAACTCTAGAGCTGGTCTGATGTACTTTTGAGCTTGATTATTGTACTCTGGAGCTTCATTGTTGGACTCTAGAGCTTCACTAGTATGATTATAAATTTTGCATATGAACTCAGATCAAGATGATTTATTTTTTGAAATTCTCTATTAATTCAAGAGGAAAATAAATATGGAATTAGATTCATAATCAGATATATTCTTGATGGATTTTATTTCTATTTTCCATAACATGTCTAATCTGTACTTACACATGCACATACTAAAACATCAAATAAACCAACACAAAAACACATGACCTATTTTTGGTTGATACAAAGGTGTTTATATGTCTTATATGATCATGTATAAATAATACATCCATATAAATAGAAACTAAAAAACTTTAAATATTATTTACATTGGACTCTAAAGCAAGTGAAGATCTCTGGAGCTACATGAAGTGTGTTCTTGATTTGGTCTTTGAGAGATTCAAACTTTGTTATCTATATTATGACTCCTTTCAACCTACATATACAACATATTTCATATTTTATCTAAGATAATTCCAAAAAATAGTAACAATATAGATAAAAATGACATCTAAATAATAGACTAGATATTATCCCATATTCCACTCTAAAACAAGTATAAGTTCTAAGAACTACATCTATGTCCACTTTTAAAACATGATTTATACAAAAGTGAATGGTCTTATTTATTGATATAATGAGCTAGTTTATGGACTCATCAATATTCATATCATTTAAAAACTTTTTAATGGGTCTTATTAAGGATATGGGTCAACCTTATTATAGTTTTGAATTTGGTAAATTAGTTGTTATTTGGTAGGAAGACAGGAGAGGGTAGAAGGACACTAGAGCAGTTCACTATTGTCCCCTAGGGTGCTTTTGTCCAATGGGTGATTATATCATGTTAAGTGTTATTCAAGGCCTAAAATATGTCTATATTTTATAATAATAGGTAATATTACATTATAGGGTTATTTTTCAACTTAGAAGAGTTGTGAGATAGTTGAAATTGATCAAAAGGGGCCCTAAAATAGGTCTAGAGCTAAGTGTGTAAAAGAGTGGTCACAAGTGCATAGTTTTAACTTAAATAATAATTTTATGCATCTAAATTTTCACCCATTTTATTTTAGTGTTATAAAAAAGTGAAAGCAATAGAATAAAACAAAAAAAGTGTGTACCTGGACTTACCTATGGGGAGGATTATTGCATGTAGGCCACAACATTGAATTGTGCTCCATGCAAACCTATATTGAAACATATGTAATATTAATATTTAATTAAGATGAATATCAAGAATTAAAATAAAAAAATATAGAGAGTTTCAAGGAATAAATACACTTGATTGAGTTTGTGAACCATTGTGTATTTTCTAGTGCAAAAACTAGTATAAAAATTGGTGATTATGGCATGTTGTGTGTTTATATTAACATTGAATATCTTGGATTATAATTTTCATTCCCCACTACTCATCTATAAGTGGGTGTGATCAAAAAATCAATTTTTTATGAATCAATCATCATCATCTCAAAGTAGTGGAGTTTTAGTCATATAAAATGCAAAATTTGGTAACTTGAGTGTGGCTAATGACACCCAATCCATAGGTCCATCATGATTTCTCTCATGGCCATCATAATCATGTTTTCACTAATTCCCAATCATATGTAGCCTCCTATACTAAACCCTTGTAGACCCAGATTGTTCTTTCCATGTTTAATCCATCCCCCTAGGTCATATCTTCTATTGACAATAGCACCCAAACTTGGACTAAAACACTGAAACCTAGGGTGTCTTATTTTTGGTGCTATTGTCCAAGTAAATTTTGGCTTCTAATGATCATATTTTTTTGAATCCTTATCCTAATTCATGTTAGATTAATGTAAATTCATTTAATCCATGAATGTTAAATCCCATATAAAATGCCATTCAAAGTCCATTTAGAAGGGTTGGCACTCATTTACAAGAGAGAAGCTAGAATACAAGCAAGACCACTCAAGCACTTTTCCTTAGTCTTTGCATATAGCCATCCAATAGTATTTCAAGTTTATTTAGACCTTTACACCAGTCCCTAGTCATTATAAGTACACCCAAGTTTGCATTTAGTTTCATTTTCATCACATTATTGCATTTGTGTGATGATGTGGTAGCAATTGTAGTTGATTATTTATTTAGTGTTGATCTGGGAATCCCCTCTATATATTTAAATATCTCAAACAATGCATGAGCAACTTCAATTTATTTATTGATAATGTCAAAATTAATCATGGAAGGCTTGAATATTTTGATTGCTTCATTGATAGCTTCACCCTTTAACCTTGTATGCTCTATTTTGAATGCCTTGAGTCCTGCTCTGAGGGCTTCAACCTTAGTTACTCTATCCTTAAAAAAATTGATTAGCTATAGAATTTTTTCATTAGTCTTATAGATAGTTCCCTCAACTTCCTTCTTAAAGTTATTTATAACTGCAATTAGGATTTTTTACTAATTTCTCAGTAAAGGTTATCACATATGTGACCCCTATGGACTAAAAACTACCCTATCAAGGATTTCATTTGTGCATGCTAATTAAAGGCACCAACACTCTTTGAAATGAAATAGCTCAAATCCCATGCATCACCTTGGGTAGACATTAGGTTCAAATGATTAAATGCATTATTCCTCACATACTACACCGGGAAGTTGAGCCTCTTTTCAAATTATTTTAATTGGTACCAGAGTTTTGGCACCTTTACCCTTTTGTGTTGGGAGTCATCCTAGACTTGAATTGTATTCAAAAAAATTTATAGCCTTGTGGATGCACTTTGGACATTGTACATAATATAAAGACTATTTTGAATAACTTGGACTTATACCCACTAAAGTGAAGTGGAGAAAATTTTCTCTAATTTTTTTTTCTCTATTCCAAATAAATTGAACTATTTCAAACCATTTGGCCATAGATCATTTTGAATAAATTAGACTATTTTGAATAATTTTGAATTATAACCACTAAAGTGGAGTGGAAAAAAAAATCTCCAAAAATATTTTTTCTATATTCCAAATAAACTAGACTATTTTAAACCATTTGGGCACATATCATTTTGAATAAATTAGACTATTTCAAACCATTTAGGCACAGATCATTTTTAATAATTTAGACTATTATGAATCATTTGAAATTATACCCACTAAAGTGGAGTGGAGAAAATTTTCTCCAAAAATAATTTTTCTATATTTCAAATAAATTGGACTATTTCAAACCATTTATACACAGATCATTTCAAATAATGTGGACTATTCTGAATAATTTGGACTTATACCCACTAAAGTGGAGTGTATAATATTTTCTCCAAAAATATTTTTTCTATATTACAAATAAATTGGACTATTTCAAACCATTTTAGCATAAATAATTTTGAATAAATTAGACTATAAGTATATGATATGATGCTAATTATCATCATTATGACACCGACATCCAAAACATAAGTCCCAAAAGGGAGAGCAATAAAAAATGAGGGATAACCTCAAAGATAAAATAGAAACAAGTAACATATATCATAAAGAGAAACCTAGAAAACATTACATTGTTGGAGTGGTCATGTTCACACTGGCTAGTGGTTTGAGTCATCTTTCAAACCAATTTTATTTTTATTTGTGTTTACACCCACTCATAGAGTTAATATTGACTTGGAGTTTTGTTATATTTATTGGATTATTTTATTTGTGTGCATCAATAATATTTTATTGTGCACTTATTTAAATGCAATCTACCCATATTCGGGTTAATCACAACAACCAAGTGGTTATTGTGAAACCAACTCCTTTGTCTATTTATTAGGCACTCCTTGTGCTTCTCATAAGTGCCCAAGAGAGATGAATCTACAAATTGTATATTTTATTGAGGCAATAATGAAGAGACTAGCTTGTGCATAATTAATTTGTGTGTGCATAAAGTCTAAGATGAAATTTTTATGGTAATGGCATACAGGAGTGATACTATGGATGTATGAGTGCATACAACACTCCATCCTAGTATCAGAGCATCTTCATGCATCCATTTCTTAGTGATTTATCCTCTATGCATAAGAGATTTTTCATAGATTGAATTATTTTTTTTTAAGGTCTAATCATGTAAATTTAATATGGTTTTTAAGGAATTATACACCATTATCTCATCACTCCTCTAATTGGGCCATACCATTCAATATTATGGTGTATTTTTTCATTATTTGGATTTATTTTCTTACATACCATACAAACATGTAATTCATTGGCATTATTGTTTGGCAGGGATTGTTCAATATTTTCATTGAATCATTTATGTTCTATATTGAAATTTTTTATTCTTAGCCTCCTAAATAGTCCCATTTCCATAGTTTTTATGATGTGAAATTTGATTACCATCTCAATAAAAAAAAATTGCCATCCCTGGATCTAGCAATGTACTTGTATGGGATGATTGATTATCAGATATTTTAGTTGGAATCACAACATTACATTATACTTTTAGTTTTTCATAGGTTGTTAATCCTCTCATCAACTGCATTACTCAACTAATTGACCCATCTACACTTAGATCAATTTTTGTGTGTGCCTACATCAACTCAGTCTCCACATGGCATGTGTTGTTTTATTTAGTGTGCATGAAATGAATTGACATTGGCACCATTTGAAATTATTTAGAGATATAAACTACCTCATTTCATCCCAAGATTTTATATCACCATTTGATTTGTTAAAATTCCTATTTTTTGGTTTTATATCACATCTCATCACCATTTTACCCAATCTTCTTAGATCTACTTCTTACAACCATTAGGGTTTTTTGAAGGTGCTATTTTTTTTACATAACATATTTTATTTGGATCTATGATTGGATTCAATATTAAAATATGGATTATTGGTCTTTTGATGAGTGATAAAGGATTTTCCATGGATGTAAGTTGATAAAGGAATATTTCTTATTATGATTCTATGGATAATCTACCATTCACCATTTGTGAGTAACTCCATGTGGCTTCACATCTTCTCCTTCATCTCCAACAACCTAAATAGCACTAACAATGTATTGCACTTGTTAAAGTCCTTAGGACTTACTGTAACCATCAATGAACTCCTTTTGACATTCATCAACATGGATTTAAGAGTTGACCACTGGCACCTCTCCAATCCAATTACCCATCTCCTACTACCCATGTGACCAAACATTTTTAAAAGGTTTGAGTTTTTTTTATTTTTTTAAAATCAAATTATTTTACTATTATAGCAATTTATGCAATTTAATGTGTAAATCCATTAAATGGTGGTGTGGTTAGGTCTAATTTTGTAAAAACAATTCTTTGGGAGAGGTTAAGAGGTCAAGGCAAATTTCCTCCTCCACTTTTCTACAAATTAAGGTGGAAATTTATAAATTGGGGTATCTCTTTATATGGTTCAAATTATAAAGGGAGATACATTTTTAAAAGGTGATGCACAATTTTTTTGTAAAGGGGGTTCCTCTTTTTTAAGAGGCTGGTGTTATTTTAAAGGGGAGATATTTTTTTAAGGTGGTATTATTTTAAGTTTAAGGTCATTTTAATTATTGAGGCCATTTTTTTTATTGGGATACCACTCTTCATCCTTATTTATTTAAGATAAAGGGTAAGGCCTAGTCTGGTAGGAGGTCAGACCCCTTCACAAGCAAATAAACATATTTCTTATTTTAACCTTCTTTTTTGGAGGTTGAATTTATTGTACTTGTCACACATTATACTCCTTTTATTGGTGAATACATTTTTGGCTACAACCGACATCCATTTTAGTGTGCATTGTATTTTTGAGCCACATGTTGTACACATAAGATGTATTTTTAATGGTAATCAACATCTTTTATAGAGTCTCTCTTTTATTCACATTTGACTATTTTATGTAACTATTAGTTTTTCATGTCTTTGAGTATCGATTCTCATATGATTGAACCCATTAGTGCTTCAAACTACACCACATAAAAAACTTAAATGTAGATAAACTTACAAATGAAGGTATTGTGGAAAGTTATTTTCAGTGACTTTCCCATTTTACAGATGAGGATGATATTATGTGGCTTGCATATTTACAAAAGGAGGAAATTTTCCTTATTCACCTACATGTTTATAACATTTTTAAAACTCATATTGAGCATGCCATGTCACCTAAGTGATCTTAGACATTCTTTCAACATTGTTTGATGAGGTCACTTCACCTCCACATTGTTCATCTTCATTCTTTCAACATTGTTCCTCTTCATTCTCCTTCCTCTCGTAGTGATGATTTTATTGGTGACATTATTTCTCCACCATCTTATCTTATTTATAAGGATGAAATTATTGATGGTGATTTTCATGATGACTCTTTGAAAACTTATTCTCCTCCTATTATTTCTTTTCCACTTTCCATTTTTAGTGAGGACACATTTTATGAGGATGAGACACTTGTACCACCTCTTCTTACTATTCATGATGTAGATTTGATTATTGGTGGTCAATTGGATGGGGTACCTTCACCTCCTCTACCTAATGATGTGCATTCTAATATAGTGATCATTGCTCCTATTTTTTATTTTGGTATGACTTTTTATAGTACCCTATAATCCCTAAGCAATCCATTAATCATATGGCCTCTTTCCTGGCACTTCAAGAATTAATATGAAACTTGTGATATAAAATTATCTTCTATGATCCTTGATTAATTGAAAGGATGCCCTAATTTATTCTCTAAAAATTAAACTCATTGACATATAACATAATTATAATACCCCATAATTTTGTGTTACTGAAGCTAGTACATATCCACTTGATGGACTTTTATAGTGTGATCTACCAAATTCCAAGCATTGCATTATTCATGTTGCTCTTATTATTACAGATGATACTTATGTGCCTACTATTATTATACATCCCAATCTAGTTCCACCTAAATATATCCATACTTATTTTGAATATCATACCATTATATTTTTCTCCCACATGCTTCATTCCATTTGTCACACTACTAGACTTTTGGGAATTAGGAAACATAATATTATAGTGGTCAAACATGATCTACATGACACTTCTTTAGATGTTTCCTCACATTCTTATACTATGGACTTTGTACCCACTCATAGGCATACATATTCATCTACCATTAATGTTCACTTGGGGCAGATTTTTTATCATTCTTAGTAGTGTTGACAACATTTGAGAGAACTCTATAGGTGAGGTTCCTCTACCACTCAGCTTCTTTGATCTATGAAGATGCCACTTGGGAGGATGAACCCTTTGTGCAACAACATCTAGAGTTGACTCAATGTTAAGGATAATGTTTTTTTGAATGGGAGGGTCATACTTGGTGTGTCATGGGATACGTGTGGCCAACTTGTGGCTTACATGCCTCCTATATATTCTTGTTACTTTTATCTATGTTCTTAGATAGGCCAACCTATGGAATAACCATAGCTAAGTAGACTATATATGGTAGTGGTTAGTCTTTGATCATCATGTTAAGTATTTTACTCTTAGTACATTTTTGTGGATTTTGCCCCATTGAAGTGGTTTTACTATATTATCTAGTATTCTACTCTGATATCAATTATTGTTGTGTGATCTCTCATATTTACTTATTCTATGTGATATAAAATCATTCTATATAAACATTTAAGTAATTTCATTACATTGACTCTAGGTCATGGTGTACACAAGGTACAAATGGTGGTGTGGCATGTGTTTTCTTTGCATAGGGGCTCAAATTTTATGGTACATGTAAGTATGACCTTAACATCATAAATCACATGATGTATAAAATGTCTAGTCTTGATTAAGAGCATAGGTATATCATTGATAAGAGGTTGACAGGATTGAGGTTGTAAAGAGGGAGGAAGTTGGGAAATGATATGAGGGTATACATCAAAAGATTTGATATTGAGGCTTATCTCATTCATCTCATCATCATCAAAACTAGGAGGTTAGGTAGTATGTTCCCAATGAGTTTGGGGTGACCATTATAACCTTGAGTAAAATTATCCAGATAATTAAAGAGTTGAGATTCTTAAAATGGGATACTAAGTAAAGGTTCAAGGGTAGGAATTTTAAAGACAACATATTCTTGAAATTGTTCAAAATTATAAGGGTTTATATCTCCTTAAATATTATAAATAACACAATTATGGGAGCATTTAATGAATTAGCACATGGATGAGGAAATAATCCTCATACGATGAGTCCAAGGTCAACCAAGCAAGATGTTATAAGAGAGGTGAAATTTAAAGATCGTGACTTTGACATGGATGGTGATAAGAGGGCCGATAATGGGAAGCCACATGCAACTTAAAGGAGGCATTTTCCTTCTATCATAGCCTTGATGTGTGTTAAGTGTGGACTTGAGATTTCATTCATAATATCCAAGAGATTTAATGAAAATGATGGAGCCAATGCAAGTACCTAAACCTTTATCAATCAAGGTATGCTTAATTTAGATATCATCGATTTAGATGCTAATGAATGGAGGAGGATCATCCACATGAAGTAGAATCTCATCTGGAGTTATGGAAGTAATAGGGAACTTAAGGGAAAGAGAAGTGTCTATTATTTAATAAACATGTATAGACATCTCTTCACATTATTTAAGGATATTATCTTTGGACCCAAATAAGGTAGCTAGAGGAGGATGAGGGATGTTCATTTCAAATAGAATTTATATTAGATGGTTTTGATGATAGGTGAAGTTTTAATTAATTTTATGAAAGGTATTTGAGATGGGAGATGAGAAATTTTTGCAATGGAGTCCCATTCATAATAACCCACACTGGGATTATTAGTATAAGCACATAATGTTATAAGAGCTCTTGTGAAGGAGCATTAGAAGTGTAATTAAACTTGTGTTGATAAGATGTAGTTGGTTGAGGATAAATAGGTTGATTTTTATTAGGTGTTGGGATGGTTTATTGAGGTATTTATTGTGATTGGGTTGAACAAATACTATTGGAAGGTTGGGGAATGTTATCTAGATGTGTAGATGTTAGAAAAAGAGTAGAGATAATGTGAGATATATGATCAAATTGAGTTGTTTAAAGTATTTCTTGGAATATTATAAGGTCCTTTTGACCCATCTCCATGAGATTATATGTTGAAGTATCTTGAATGACATGAAACATTTGAGAGATTTGGTGCATGGGTGTTATATTAGAGTTGATAAAAATAACTACTATTCATTTATTAGTCATATTTACCACATGTTCTTCATTAGTAGCGAGGTCTATAAGACTTTAAACATTATTTGTAGAAGGAATAGGATTTTCATTTTTATCTTGGTGATTGGGAAGATGATATTTGTATATATCAAAATGATCATTAGCTTGATGTAAATCTTGATTTTTGTTTTGCATTTAATGGGCTTTAAAATCTATGTCATATGTTTGTTAACATTTGTAAATGATTGATTCATGATTAAAGTTTGGGCCAAGAATTAAATACATATCTATATTACATAAGTATCTAGGAGTCTTGTGAGAGTGGCCCCAACTTTCATAAAACCAACAAAACTTGTTTAGATTATACAAAGATTTCATTGGATGAGTGGGTTCAAGATCTCATGGTAGAAACCTTGGAAGAAACTTTTGAAGCTCAGCTAAGGATAAGGGTTTGTGTAGATTATTTTTTTTTGGTTGAGAATATGTAGGATTAAGAGTGTGGTTTGGAGGGGGAACATGCTCCATAATGTTTTTGGGAGTGATGGCTTGAATATTTTGAATAGTGTCATAGGTATCAGTAATGCCATCATTAGTAGCATGATAAAAAAAATTAATGAGCATGTGAGTGCCCATGGTAGGTTGGGATGGTTTAAATTAGAACATAATAAAATATTATCGCTTAGCTTCATCAAGGGATTCTTCCCAAGTTCTTGGAGAGAGAGTCCTAACCTAATATTATAACATTAGGTAGAAAGAATTAGTGAATAGGTGGAGAAGGTTATCATCTATAATATTATTCTCATATTTTTTAGACAAGTTCTTCCATCATTTTATGAAAGCTTATGTCATTTTATTTTAAAATTATTTACAATTTATGAAGTGATCTAAGTTATTTTCATGAAGATCACTAGTTTGAAATTTTTTGTACTAGTGAGTTAACCAAGTCTTCCAAGCTAGTGATATAATGGGTTTTTAGTTGATTATACTAATATAAAGCATCTCTAGAGAGTGTTTTATATAATATCTTGGTAGCAACAAAGTAATTAATTTTTACCCAATCTTTATACAGGTTACCAAATGTCTCTAAGTGTAACGTGGGATTGGTAGACCCATTATAGGTGATGGTAGGTGTGATGCCTCCTATATAGATATTATCAATTTGAAGTATAAGATATTTATTTTTGAGATGTTTTATTATTTTATTAATGATGGGTGGTTGAGGAACAAGGTTACCATGGTAATCCCTAAAGGGGGTGGGGGCATTCAGATTTTGCACTCCCCATGAAACCTGTTAGAGTTGGTTTTGAAGGTTAATGAGATGGTTTTGCATTTACATCATTTAATTTGCATTATTAGTTTAAAAATTATGCATTTTATTGAGTGTTTGTAATTAAAGTTAGTGAGTTTGGGTAGTAGTTTGACTAGTGTGTGCAACATGTGAAGCATTGGTATTGGTATAAGTGTCTTGAATTACACTATGAGTGGTAGCATGTGTCACACTAGTGGCATGAGAAGTAATGGCAGAAAAGGAAACACTATTAGCATGATTATAATTGGTATAAAAATATGCACTGGTGGCATGATTAATGATAAGGGTCTTTAGACACGGCCCACTAGAGGTTGAACCTACCATATTAGTGGAAATACTTGGCATGGAGGCATAAAAAGTCATATAAGAAGATGTCATGGTGTGTGAAGGAGACAAAATAGAAGGAAAAGGTTGAGAATCAAATAAAGTGTATCCCCCAAATTTGTGAGAGAAGTTAGGGGAGGGTGAAAGAGGTTTTCTACTTGAGGACTTATCATAAGATTATAAATAGTTGAGGGGTCCTTTCCTCTATGTTGAGTAAATTCCTTAATGAAGAAGAGAATTTTAGGTGTGTACTCTAACTCATGTTGTATTGTGAATTAAGGATGAATGACGAGGAGTCCCATAATTGGTAGTACGAGTGGCAATGTGAACATTAATTTCATATAAATCAAAAGGCACAAACTTTGTTTTGTGAAACCCATTAGGATTGGTAAGACTCTTCATGTTTATCAGATTTAATATTGTATTATCCTCAAATAGGAAATTCATGATGAGAAAATGAGGCTAAAAAGTTGATAGAAATAATAACTAGTTGATAAGATACATAATCAGATAGGTTGATAAAGTTTTATTAAATAGAAAATATAATAGAGAATAAGAGAATATAGTCATACAATTCAACTATGTAATGCTAGATAATAAATAAAATAGAACAAGAAAACATAATCATATAGGTTAGCTATGTACTATTAAATATGAAATAGAATGGGAAGATAAAGATACACAGTTAGATAGGGAAACTATATACTAAAGGTAAATAAGATGAATAATCTATAAGAGACTATGTCAATAGGGATGACGGTGTTCTTAAAATAAAGAAACATTTTTCAAGATACTATCTAATCAAATGAAATCAAGCACACAAGAAATTAGATCAATGTGATTGATCCAATTGGAACACACACCATAAACCTTGCACTAACACTAGCTAATGTATGTTTTGCAATATAAAATACAATGATCAAATAGCAAGTAGTAAACTTGAAATTAAATACTAACTAATTGGTCATTCTTAAATGTTGTTAATTTATAATAAAGTTTGAAATTAATGAGGTGGGAAGTTGGCTATAAGAGGGAACTAAAAAGCAAGCTATGGATAGTTTCAACAAGTTTAGGCTAAAAGACATCTATATTGGTGATGGTAATGGCTTGGTATTGGGTCCTACACCCTCTGTTCACAATCCCATAGCAATGTCTCGATTTCTTTGATAATATATACCATCAACCACTAGGGATAATTTTAATAAGGGACCCCTAAAAGCTTACTATAAAATCTTGTAAAATCCTAGATTTTAGGTATAATCCATTGGCAAATCTTTGGTAAAATTTCCATGCAGGTATAAATTGATGGGTAATTTCTATTAACTCTTTAAAAAAACTTATAAATAAATGGTGAATTAAGCATCATATTCAAATCAATAAATAATGATGAAAAATCAAATTTAAACCCCTTTCCCCAAACACATTCATAGGGTAAATATGTTTGAGGTGGAATAATGATCATGATCAGTGGATACTCTAAGTTTTTCAAAATAACTATTTTTTTCCCTATGAAATTTATGGAAATCCAACCATTTTGAACACTTACATAAATGAATAAATCCAAGCAAGGAATACATGAGATACAACACAAATAAGAGTTTCTATAGACCCATCCCAAACCTAAACCCTAAGTAGGCATGTGCAACTCTAAAAAAAAGGCATTACCACATCAATGCCCAAACGCACATTCACAAGATTTTTGATGTCTTGTTGATCTCATTACTAAGAAAAAAATCCTAAAAAAATGTAAAGATCTTGTTGATCTCATTACTAAACAAACAACCCTGTGTGATAACCAAATTATGTCTAATATTAAGGGTTTTGATATAAAATAAAATAAAGGGTTTTCACCCTACAAGCAAAGATCTGATGGAAAAAAACATGGAAACAGTTCAAATTCATTAAAAGTGTGAGAAAATTTGAAGATATATATGGATTTTACTTATTACTTAGATTCTACTTCATTATTGGCTACTTAGACTACTCTTTGGCCTCCTCTTACAATTGACGCTCATTTCATGATTCTCACGACATGTAGGGATTATATTTCTTACTTGGATTATACTTCATTATTGGATACTTAGACTCCTCCTTGGCCTCCTCTTACAATTTTTTCTCACTTTGTGATTCCCATGGCCACAAATGAATAAAACTTTAACAAAAATAAAGTTATATGAATTTAGGTTTTAGGGTTTTGTGGTTCTAGGGTTTTAAGCAATTTGAATCACTTATGTAAATTTATTTTATAAGAGGTAATTTGTGTTAATTAAAAAACCAATGGAGAAATAGGTTAGAGGGTGAGAAGTCTAAATTTGAGATCTTGTTTATAGTTTCTTCTTTTTAATGATTAAATTTGCTCTCCTTTTAAAATATTAAAGTTATCCTTTTTAAGTATTAAATTTGATGGCCATATGACTATGTATAAATTGAGTAAAGACACCTATAAGTCTCAAAATACCAACCAAATAATATAATAGACTGAGTATAGCAAAAAATTTGACAAAAAATTAGATTATAGAGTATAAACCAACTATGGGACTATAGGGCAAGACAACTATGAAATGCGAGGATGAAATAATTGAAAAAAATATTCAAAACATTTTCAAAGTTTTAAAATTATAAACTATGTAATAAGGTCTACCAAAATGTCCATCCATATTAGCCTTTAAAATATTTTTTTATTTCAGTTAACAAACCATGCCAACTAGAATATAATTATTACCTTAAACATTTAAAAATAAAATACTTATGATCATGAGGCTATATTACATTTATTAGTTTGTTCTTTATGTAATGTCTAAACGAAGTATCTTGCATTTCATTATTTCTTAGAGGAAATCAATTTTTTGTTTGTTTATAATATGTGGTAAGGACCAATCAAATAATATAATAAATTAAGTATAGAAAAAATAGTGACAAAAAATCAGAGTATAGAGTATAAACCAACTATGGGTCTATAGGGCAAGACAACTATGAGAAGTGAGGATGACATAACTAAAAAAATATTCAAAACATTTTCATTATTTTAAAATTACAAATTATATAATAAGGTCTACCAAAAACTCTTAACCATATCCATATTGGCATTTCAAATATTGTTTTTATAGCAATTAACAAACCATGCCAACTAGAATATAATTATTACCTTAAATATTTAAATATAAAATATAGTATGATCATGAGGATTTGTTGTGTTTATTTAGTTTATTGTTTATCTATTATTTAATAGTTGTAAACTCTATTATAGAGATACATAAGTATATTTTGGTGTTCCCTTATTATTTTCTACCAATTAGGTGTATTTTTGTGCTTTGTTTGATTAAGAGAACATGTTTATAACAGTTACAAACTCTATTAGAGAGATACATAAGTATATTATGGTGTTCCCTTGTTATTTCATACCAAACTTATTTGAGGTATCTAAATATAATGAACTGTAAGTATCTATATTATACCAATAGCTTCACTTCTACCAATAGCTTACATAAATGACTAGAAATTTTGAAAAAACCATCACATATGTATTCAATCAACTTCCATTAATCCCACAGGTGACGTGTTGGACCAACATTAAATTTCACCTTGGCCCTTCAATATGTCATCAATAATTCATTAAAAAATGGGGAAATATCTCAACCCCAATCCCTATAGCTTTAATTCTACATGTACCTCATTAAATGCTATAAATAAAATATATATTACATGTGAGAATTTTGGATGTGAAATCATTTATGTCACTAACCTCTTTTAACATTGCCAAGTTTTTTAACCTTTGAAGTCTTGAAGATATAAAAATTTTAACTTACATGTTAATAATTATAGTTTTAGTTATATATTATTAATCTTTTTAGTCATTAAAACCATATAAAAGGAAGAGCATGTTTGTTTTACTCAGTTTTATAAATGTGTTAAAGATAACTTATGATTTAAGACATAATATGCTTAAGATAATATTTATATTTTGGTTGGCATAGTTTGTTAATTGAAATAAAAATATATTGGAAAGGCCATATTGATTATGGATATGGTTAAGACATTTGAAATATAGTATTTTGAGCAAATGTCTTTAAAGAAATGCTTTTCAAGAAACTTATCATTTTATTTATTCATTTCAAGATAGACAGTTGTGCATGCAAACAACTACTCTCATTATTCAGAACAAAATAAACAAAAATACATACCTTGCAATTTAAATCATAAGGAAACCAACTTAAAAATTATCTACACCTCATTTTAGTCTTTCAACTACCAAAGCTTCACTTCTGCCAATAGATTGCATTAATGACTAAAAATTTTGAGAAACCATAATCAAATATCTTTAAAGAAATAATGTTTAGGTAACTTATAATTATATTCATTCATTTCAAGATAGATGACTATGCATGCAAACAACTACTCTCAGTATTCAGAAAAAGAAACACAAATCCATAACTTATAGTTGAAATCATAAGTAAATCAGCTTAGAAATTTTTTGTACATTCATTTCTAACCTCTCATCCCAATATTTTGACTATAAGAGCTTTGCTTCCACCAATAACTTTCTTCAATGACTAGAAAATTTGAGAAACTAGCATCAAATATCTTTAAAGAAATACTTTTCAAGGAAATTATCATTATATTTATTCATTTTAAGATAGATGATTATATATCCAAACAAACTATCTCAGTCTTCAAAATAAAATAAACACAAATCCATACCTTTTAGTTACATTCATAAGGAAACCAGCTTATAAATTATCTACACCTTCATTTCCAACCTCTTATCCCAATATTCTGACTACTAGATCTTTGTTTCTACAAATAACTTGCATAAATGACAATAAATTTTGAGAAACCATCACATGTATTCGAGAAACTTACATTAATCTCACAGGTGATGTGTTGGACCAACAATAAATTTTATCTTGGGCCCCTTGATATGCCAGTGCCAATTCACTAAAAATGGGTCAATATCTAAACCTAAATCCCTATAGCTTTAATTCCACCTACACCACATTCAATGCTGGAAATAAAATAAACATTAGGTGTGAAAATTATTTATTATTAATTTTTTTAGTTATTAAAACCATATATAAGGAAGATCATGTGGTACCAAAGCATATTCAATACATTTTCATAAAATAAAATATAATTATTACCTTAAGATTATTGTGTCTATGCAGTCCTTATTATAGACACATGCATGCATGCACATGCACATGCACACATGCACATGTGCATGTGCCCCCCCCCCCTCTCCCCACACACACACACCTAGCAATTCCAGACAAACCTATACATGTCTTGTATAATCTCCTAATGAATCATACCCATAAATGTATAGCAACTAGTGAATCTATGTCCTAAAATAGGATCAAGCATAATATATAAGGTGAATCTATGTCTCAAACTATGAAATTTTATAAAATTGAAGCTATTTGATCTATGAATATTTTTTCAAAATTAACCATTTTTAAAATCAGAAAAACCTACTTAAAGCCTTTTGGATATAAATAACCTCTAAAATTTTCCCTATCAACCACGTGTTTATACTTGGCTAGAAAACCAAGTTGACTTCCCCCTTAGTGATAAAATCCAAGTAGATAGACCTTGGAAAGATAAATATTTAATGTTTTTTTTATCTAAAAGATTTGGAAGTGTGTGCAAAAGAGAAAGAGAGTGACTAAATTTCTAAATTAAAAAACCACCTAATTAATCTATGTTTATTACTCTAAGCATGTAAGTAACTAAAAATAAAAAGTGAACTAATGATTAGCAAAAATAGGTTAATTTCATTGACTATGAAGAGTACAAATTCGGTTCAAGTGACACTGTATGAAAACAATGCAGAATAGAATCGACTGGGTTGTTATTGTTTTGTAGAAGCAAGATCCAAAAGAACATAGTTGAACAGGTTAACTATGTTTTTTAGATATAAAAAAGACTACATAACTATGTCGAGCTAGTTGACCGAGTTTATTATAGGGCTACAATTTTATGGACTGCAAACTTGTGAAAAATAATAATGGAAATGAAAAATTGAAATGATAAAGAAGATAAGAATGAACCTTGGTGGATTTGGATATGCTTATATTAAAAAAAAATTATGTTGTGGTGCTCAAGATTTGATTTAAATATTCTATAAATAGATTAAATTGGGTCGATGGAGTTTGTAAAACCTATGTGCTAAAAATTATTTATGGATAGAGTCAACTAGCTCCACTATGTCTGTAAACATGTATGTTGAAAAAGAATTACAAATAGAGTTGATTGGTTTGACTATATATGAAATATTATAACTGAAGAAGAAGACTATGTTGATTTAATCAATCTAGTCACCTATATTTGGAAAAAACCCAAACAGATATAATAGAGTCATTTTGGGGTGATTGTGTGTTAAACCTATGCATAGATTGTTAGAACTATACCGACAAGTTTGATATAGTACTAAAAAATAGAAATATATAATATGATGATAAAATGAATGCATGAAAATAAAAACTACAAATTTTTTATTCATTCACCAGAATGTATATAAAGGAAAATTTAGCTAACCTATTAATCAATCTTAGCTCGAAGAAAATAAATCTTACTTACACTTATATTTGTTAATACATTAGATATTTGGGTTCATGACTAAGATGGATCTTCTAGACCTAACCAATGGATTTTTTTTCATAATAACATCACTAGAGAGGGTTTCAAAGCCTCTCATCAATCAACACCATGTAATAACCCTAGCTAGGTCCTATGTTTTCATATTCACAAAGAATATTCAAAGCAAAGTAAAACCTAATCTAGTAATCACCAAAGCTTGTGGCACAAAGTGGGTGTAATAAACATAAAAATTAAACATGCATTGAATATGTATAATCACATCAATATATAGGAAATCCTAATGCATGGAATAGAAGAACAAATGTTAATCTATCTACACTTACAAAGAGGAACAAATTTAGGAATAATTACCTTTGAAGACAAACCTATCAAGCCTCAATCTCTCCCTTGGCCAAGGTCCTTTACAAGAGATTTTTGTGGTATATAAGGATAATAAGTATAAATCAGCTCTAGGCTACACAACTTCTCTATGCATCCAAAAGACTTATCCATAAGACAAGATCTATATTTCCAAAGAAAGTATTTAAACCCAAAGTAATGATTTTCAAGTAGAATGGTGGATAAACAGATGCATAATATAATATTATTCTTCTTCTTTTTTCCCTAAATGATTGAAATGGATGTGTATATATAGTTTAATATAACCCTAAACCTTTTTGAAATTTTATCCAATAGGGTAAGCCTAATTTGACTCTGTATCATTATTTGATAAAATTAAGTTAAATCCTAGTCTAGGTTAGCCAAAGCTAACCTAGACTCGTAACTTTCTTTTAACAAATTAAATACAAGGTCAACCTTGGTCAATAGTGTACCTTAAATTGTCAAAAAGGGTTTTAGTCTTAAGAAGGGATAAGTAAGGTAGTTAATTGCTTGAAGGAGGTGGTAAGAGAGGTGTCAAATATTATGTAAGTGCATATGATTAGGTTGTGTAGATATCAAGTGGTAGTATGATGGACAACAATCCTATAAAGCACCAATGGTCTAACCACCCCTTTCCTGGTGTACCCTTTAAGTCATACACTTAGAGAGATTGAGACTCAAGGGTTCTTACAAGAGATAAAACACCATAATTGATAAAATTTGAAAATATTATATGTATACAATTACTCCTATTGATGAGTTGGTCGATGGGCTTATTTTTGGGAACCTCCTTCATGTAGTTGCAAATAGTTTTAAGGAGGTAGAGGAAAGCATCTATAGAACCAATGAGGAGGTTCTACAGCTAGTCATTTTTTCTAATAACAAAGTAACTAAGTATAAAGCCTTAGTATATGGATTTAATATCTTGGAAAAAGAGCAAGGTAGGTTAATGGCTAAAGAACATAGAATTATTAAGCCTTCTTTTCTCAATTTTGATATTATAAATAAATAATTTGAGGTAGGGGTGCATTATTGGAGCACCTTAAATAAAAAGAGAAAGCTTCATATTCAATTTTGGTTACTCAACTAGATATAAGTGTTTCTATAATATTTCAGGACTCTCAATTTTTTGAGTTTACAATAATGCAAACTCCCATAGGTCCAGTGTTCATTTCACCCATAGTTACTCTTATGGCAACTTTAGTTTCTTCTTCAAATCCTTCACCTAGAGGTACCACATCAGCACCATGATTTGAAATGATTATATGTGTGCATGTATATTTAAGGTGGAACTTTAGATTCTAATCTATTTATTGTACATACATATTATATTTTAGGTGGAGAGTCTAAGTTTAGACACTTCCATTGTGCATGCTTATTTTTCATGATCTTGAGCTTGTGGCTCTATTTTTAAACTTGTAATTTTAGGAAAATATATAGATGAATCCTTATACCATCCCAATATTATAAATACATGTAACCTCCTAGTCCCAAAGAGGATATTTTTATCTATTTAGACTAATAGGAAATTTGAAAGAGTTTTGCTTGACTTTGTCTTTATGTGCAAATATTGATTCTTCTCCAATTATGTGGAATACTTGATATGTTCCATTATTCTGGTAACTTGGTGATTATATTTGTGTATGAGTTATCCATTTTAAATAAATTCATTCATTTTAAGCTATAGTTGATTTGAATATCTTTTATATGATAATCATAATCCTCCTTGAAGATGTGTAATAGCAGTCTAACAATTGGGCAACCTTTGACTTTGCATGTCTAAATATACTATGTTATTTATCTTTTGACTCTTCACTATATTTTATTATTGGTGTGTTATATAATCTTTCAATAAATATTAGTTTATATTCCTTGTCCTGTTTAATTTCAAGTTTTGGGTTTGAAGGGTTTTATTTGGGGCTATCCATAAGCCTTCTTTTCAATCCTATTCTTTCTTCCTTTTTAGAGTTTTTTTGAGATCCTACCCACCTTAGTTAGAATCATCATATTACCATTAAATCTAAGTATATCTAGGTTCATTCATAACCAATCCATTCATGGTAAACAATTTGTATCGCTCACCACTATTCTACCAATAGGTTTTTATAAATTTGAATACCCTCTGACTTGTACATTTGAGTGATTTACTTTAGTGATCCTAAAATTTTAGAGGCTACCTTATAAAATTATTTTTGAGTGTGCATGAAACACACATCAATAAAATACATATTTATAACCTTCATTATATTTTTTAAGAGAAAATAGGGAAGATCTATGAACTTTTAGTATATCACCTATTATTTTTAGTTTATTTTCTCTTCCTTTTCCCATATGAAGAGCATATTTTAGCTATAGGCAGTTTCATTCCATGTAGTTTAGGTCTGCATGGAATTTTTAAACCTGGTGTACTAAGTTTTTTTAAGGAAAGCTAACCCATATCCAGAGATTTATATCAAATAGGCTTAGGTCCCACACTTTGGATATAATCACATTGTGTCTATAACTCATCTTTGTTGTTTGTGATTGCATGATTTAAGAGATAAGAGTATCTCCTAGGAGATACCTCAAAGGGAAATGTCATACATTCAAGGGAATGTTAAAGGTATCTCATAGAATATACCTTCAACATGTAAGTGAGTGGAATTTTATTTCACTTTGAAGGCAGTATTGGGTGATAACTTAAAGGGCCTTGTAATACCTTCAAGGTATCTCCAAGGAGATACCTTTCAAACATGCACAAGAGTGGATTTATCATTCAATATATATCTTATGAGATACCATAAAGCTACCCATAAATTTATTAGAAGGCCCTTGAAGGAATATCCTAATAGATATATTGAAGGGCATTATCATACATTCAAGGGGGTGTTGAAGGTATCTCCTAGGAGATACCTTCAACATGAACATGAGTGAATTTTCCTTCACCTTAAAGGCACTACTAGGTGATAACTTGAAGGTTATTTTAATATATTCAAGGTATCTCTTAATATATACCTTTCAAACATGCACAATATTAGATTTCTCATTCAAGGTATCTCTTAGGAGATGCCTTTTAATTACCCATAAAGGTATTACAAGGCCCTTAAAGGCATCTCTTAGGAGATACCTCGAAGGTAATTATCATACATTAAATTTTATGTTGAAGGTATCTCCTAGGAGATAAATTCAACATGCACATAAGTGGAATTTTCCTTTACCTTGGAAGCATTGTTGGGTGATAACTTAAAAGGCCTTGTAATACCTCCAAGGTATCTCCTAGGGGATACCTTTCAATATGCACCAAATTCAATTTATCCTTCAAGGTATCTCATAGGAAATACCTTAAAGTTACCCATGAAGGTATTACAAGTCCCTTCAAGGTCTCTCTTATGAAATAATTCAAAGGTAATTGTCATACATTCAAGCGGATGTTGAAGGTATCTCGTAGAAGATACCTTCAGTATGTACATGAGTGTAATTTTTCTTCACCTTGAAGGGACTACTAGGTGATACATTGAAAGGCCTTGTAATACCTTCAAGGTATCTCTAAGGAGATACTTTGATTGGCCTTGTACATTTTAATTTTATGCTTCATTTATTAGACTAACTATACTAATGATGAATTTGAGTGTTTGTGACTTGATCATGTAGGTGAACGGTATAACTGAGTTGTAGTCAAATGTTGAGTGAGCTAGGGGAAGAAACCTTATAAAATCCTTGGTATTATGGTTATGAAAATTCTAAAATGTTTCATTACCACCTTATTATTGTGTTTACATAAATTAGGTAGGATTTCATGCATTCTTATAAATTGAGGATCAAACTTGAGATGTTTATAAAATTAGCATCAAATCTATTGTATTCTATGATATTTAGAGAGTGGTAGCTCTTGATGTTTAATTTTATATAAGCATGCTATAAAATATCACCCCATTGCTTCCTTTCATTAGAGTATCACCATATTAATTATTGGCATCCTTCAAAAATTACACAAGACTTTAACTATAATACTATATCATTTTATTTAATGTTAAAACTAAGTTATTGATGACAATAAATAGTAATGAGATGTAGCTAAAATGAAAGGAGAAATGGATATTTTAAAATTTTAAATCTATTCATTTATTGGACTTTGATAAAAGTGGGAACATTATCAATAAAATATAATGTCTAGAATTAAAAGGCATTTCCTATTTGAAATTGATGAATGTGACTGGTTGAGCCATATCAACTGATCCCATTAATATTAAAATCAATAGGTATGATCAAGGGACTTTGTGTGCTCAACCTCATTAAAATCTGAAGGGAAATGTTTATTCACTTAACACAATGTGATGATTAATTGATACAACCTGGTAAACATGGTGAATATGCCTTCAAATCAGCTAATTAGTTGGATTCTGAACATGCCAAAAAAAAATTTAGACAACTCTGACCTTAAAAAAATTTAATATAAAATATCAGGGCTCTAGCTTATTAAATACTACTTTACTAGCCTAAAACAATTGTTTAGAAATAGATCATTTCATTGAAATCATAAATCAAATGGATACATAAATTCCCAAAGTATAGTTATTAAAGTAATACTTCACTCACATGAATTGGTTGGTATGGGGGATTGATGCAAAGGTATCATTGAGGTTTGGTGAAAACCTTATTGTAAATGGACTATTCTTAAAAAATTATCATTGAGCAAATATGCTTCAAGGATCCAAGACTTTGATCAACCTCAAGACCTTGTTAGACTTCTTTCTTTATCAAAATTGTTAAAATTTAATCTAATGATCTCTAAGAGATTGAACTTATCAAGAAGTTTTAATATATTACTATATTAGGCTTGCTTAGACCTGATATGGAGTTTGTGAATACATAGTCAACTGTAGAAGGGAAAATTAGATGTTTCAATTTCAACTTATCTAGAAAAAAACATAATAATGTATTTATGGTTTTGTGATAATTTGACTCCTTGTGAGGTTTCCAATTGGTCCTTTTAGTTGGTCTGAGTGATTACTTGTAATTATTTTAGATCTGAAACTATTAAAATAACCTCATTCCTTTACAAAATGATACAATTAATGATCTATCTTATTGTATGCACCTAAATTTTCTAATTTCATCACTAACATTGCTAATTTCATATATATTCATCTAATTTATCTTACTAATCCTCCTAATCATTTGACCCCCTCTTCACTCTTCATATTCATACACCAACCTTATATCATCCCAAAAATTAATTAATTATTCTAATAATGTCTTATTTGTCAACTAACCCCACTTATCCATTATATTGTAATTTTTTAATTCACAACCCACCTATACACCTACTCTTAGGCTTTCCTACAAGACTACCCCCTATTACTCACCTAACCCTTCTTTTAATCATAATCTAATCCTCTATCTAACCCTAGTTAGCCCCTAATGAAGTCTAGATTTCTCTAACTCTAGAAACTCCCTTCAACTTCTCCCACCTCTCTAGAATCCTGTAAATCTAGAGGATTCTTGGGAATTTTAAATTTCCTTTCATTCCCTCCTCTAGAATTACCTAAGGAATTTTTAATTCCTTGAATAATTCTCCACCATTGATCTTCTTACACCCAACATTGAATGTTAGCCATTGATTTTCTCTCCTTACTCTCTATAAATAACCAAACCATCCTCCATGTAAATTCCAATGATTAAATTCATGAGCTTTCATGTCAATCTTATGTTCAAATCCACGAATCAATCACTAGTCTACCAATCAAAATATTGTTAAGCCCATCATACGCTATCAAAAATATGAGTCTATGATAATAATCCTCCATATATAATTATTTAGTCCTTTTTTTGAATCTTTATTAAGAACATTTAGATTTATATCATAATGTTATTTTAAATGTTCATTTTATTTCATTTTGATCTAATAATTTCCAATTTTAATGGTCTTGATGATCTTATGAGATCTGTAATTTTGATGGGTTTCACATTGAATCTTGGAATTAAGACACCTTAACACCTCAATAAGATATATAGGAGACCTTATACACAATAACCAATGTATTGATAACTACCTTTTTTTATTGAAACACATATTTACTCATTGCATCCCTTATATAGCTCACATAGCCCTGTATTATGTCATAAGATTGTACATAGATCTATTAATCTTGAGAGAGGTTATTAATTTTTTACTTCACATAAGGACTCAAACACTCTCCCTTGCCACTATTTCAATATCTAATAAAGATACACCAATCATTTTTATTATTTTATAATAAAAATGGGTTCAAGGTCTTTTAAACTCTTTTGGGTTTATATATGCCTAATTATGCCCCCGTGATGATAAAAAAATTATTTTAGGCTCCTAAAAGGATTTTTACTTCTCCTCACATATATATCAAAGGTAAAAAGGGTGATTCAATATTTATACAATTTTTAAGGTCCAAAACAACAAGGAAATATAGTCAATTCTCTTCTTTTTGACCTTTTTCATTGACACCTATAAACTAGTTCATATATAGTCATCAATATCTGCTCTACACTAACTAACATATACACTAAACTCTAAGGCCTCCAACAAGGAATTTATTATTTTAAATGACCTCCTAAAACTTTAAGACTCTTGACACAACCAAATTAACATATTTACAATGATGCTCTTACATCACAAAACTAGTTAAATAACCTCATTTCAACTTCTTTCCATACATTGGACCTTACAAAAGAACCCTAGATCATGGACATTCTATGAATAATACTAAAGGGTATGGTTTTTAATATATCAAATAGGTTTTTGGGTTGATTATAAATTATTATCCCATCTGATAAAAGATGGATTGTTGATGTGGCATGGCATGGTATGGTTTCGTCAAAGGGGCACCATTAAAACCCTCTCACATCATGACACTTATTTACTAAGATTATTTGCTTATAGATAATAAAAAATGTTTGATTTCCCTTCACATTCACCATTTTTGTCCCTTTTATTTTTCCAAACACAAGGAAATAAATAATAATTAATAGCAGTAAGAGATAAACAATCTTAATCTCTACATTTCATTATCTTAACCATTTCATAACAATAATCTAGGTTTATCTGAATCTCAGGGATTTCATAACATAAAGTGGTAAACAATAAAGAAAAGGGCCATGTCAAGACAAATAAATCACATATTTTAGATATAGTAAAAAATAGATTAAATACCTAATAATAAGGATCTATATAAATGATAGTAAAAAATGGGGTCAACGCTTCCACCACTAACACCATAATAAATTTGATAGTTCATAAAAAAAATGAGCCTTCTAATGGGAGATAAAATAACTGAAAGATAAAATAATGGCAAGAGAAAAAAGTTAAACTCAACCTTAATTTTGAATCGTGGTGTAATTTTTAAGTATAATATATTTAAATTTATATTATAAAATATATAATATTATATTCCCTACACTTACAAAGGTTGATATGAGTAAACCTCTTCTTTGGGGATATGATAAGAATGCATTGTGATTTGTAATAGGCCCATAGGCATTCCACTAAAAAATGATTTTCCTTGAGATATAAGCTTCAAGACTTATACAAGTCCCAACAAATTACACTTGATGGGTCTCATTCTATTGGTTTTAGATCACATCTTATGGATCAATAGAATTATAAATGTTTAATTATCTACTAGAAGACCATATAATGAAAATTATAAATTCCAAATATAGAAATAAAAGTAAAATTATCATCATGAAACTTTGGAACAGATGGTAATGATTTAGAAATAATAGGCTCTTGCATAATGAGTGAAGTTTCATCCATATTTTTTCAAGATGTAACATTAATAGTATCTTTAGGAGAAACAAGTGGTGGTGGTATACTTGAGAATGCATCATCACTAGGCATAGTACGCATACATGGAATAGATGGTGTCTTTGTAACATATATGTCCACTTCAAATTTTTATCCAATTTCTAAACCCAAAATTCCTCTTGGTCACTTCTAATTTTTTAGCACCATTATAGTAAAATTAATTTATCCATTGAAATCACTAAGACAAAACTTGATTAGCCACAATTGAGATCCTTGTCTAGTGAATATAGATGCCCCCTGATCAAAACCAATGGAATTGTAGTTTTGACATAGAGATTGTGATAAAAGGTTATCTCTTTACATTAAGAATGCAAACCATCGTAAACTAAAGTAGTGCATGGTGAGTGATTTAGATCCTAATAGGTCTGTGCCCACAATTACTTTGGATGAACTTATTTTGACATTTTCATGGGTTTGGAGTAATTAGGTTTAACTATCGATTTACACTCTTTTGCTTTACATAACCCCTCTTACCAATATATTCATACATGTGTACATGATACATATACTTATATATGTGTGTGTATGCATATGTATATATGTATGTGTATATATATAATATTAGTTATTATATAAATATTATATAATATATATCATAATATTTTTATATATTAAACATTAATTATATAATATATATGTTAATATAATTTATAAATCAATATTATATATTATATATTTTAGTATAATATATTTAGATTTATGTTATATAATATATAATTTATAATATATAATATTATATTATATTATTTAATATATACCCTATACTTATAGAGGTTTATATGAAGAAACCTCTTCCATGGGGATATGATGAGAATGCATATTGTGATTTGCAATAGGTCTATAGGCATTCTACTAACAAATGTTTTTCCTTGAGATATAAGCTTCAAGACTTATATGAGTCCCAAGACTTATACGAGTCCCAAAAAATTACACTTGATGGGTATCGTACAATAGGTTTAAGATCACATCCAAGGGATCATCATAATTAGAAAATGTTCAATAATCCACTATAAGACCATACAATGAAAATTTAAAAAGTTCAAATATAGAAATACAAGTAAAATTATCATCATGAAACTTTGGAACTGATGGTAATGATGTAGAAATAATAGCCTGTTACATAATAAGTGGAGTTTCATCCACTTTTTTTGAAGATGTAACATTAATAGTGTCTTTAATAGAAATAAGTGGTGGTGGTATATTTGAGAATGCATCATCACTAGGCATAGTAGGCATACATGGAATAAATGGTGTCTTTGAAACATATATGTCCACTTCAAATTTTTATCCATTGTCTAAACCCAAAATTCCTCTTAGTCACTTCTAATTTTTTTAGTGTCATTATAACAAAAGTAAGTTTCTCCATTACAGTCACCAAGACAAACCTTGATCAATCATAGTTGAGATCCTTATCTAATGAATACAGATACACCCTAATCAAAACCAAGGGAGTTGTAGTTTTGACATAGAGATTGTGCTAAGAGGCTATCTCTTTACATGAAGAATGAAATCCATCATAGACTAAAACATTACATGGTGATCCATATCCAAATAAGTCTATGCCCATAATTACTATAGATGAACTTATTTTGACATTGTCATGGGTTTTGAATAATTACATTTAATTATCGATTTATACTATTTCACTTTACATAACCCATCTTATCAATACATACATACATGATACACACACACATGTATGTATGTATGTATGTATGTATATATGTATATATGCATGTATGTATTTATGTATGTATGTGTATATGTGTATATATATAATATTAGTTATTATATAATATATATCATAATATTTTTATACATTAAACATTAATTATATAATATATATGTTAATATAGTTTATAAATCAATATTATATATTTCAATATAATATATTCAAATTTATATTATATAGTATATAATATTATAATATGATATTATAGTAAACATAACTGATGGCACACATTAGGGACTAGGAGAAGGAGAGCATGAAGGACGAGTAGGAGAAGGGAGGTCAGTGAGAGAAATAAAGGGTTGTGGTTTCAAAGCTAGGGATAGGCTCTCTGCTAAGCTTCAAATCTACCAATCTTGGAGGGAAAATAGTGGGTAATCATGGAAAAAAATATCACAAAAAAAAAAATGATGGTGGTTATAGAGGAAAATAGAATTGGTGGGATGAATAAGTGAAGTTGAGCAAAATAGATGCCAGTTGGAAAGGAAAATTGGTATGGAATCAGGAGCAAGATTTGGAGAAGATTGATGGTAATATGAAGTCCTCAATTTTTAATAGGGAAGTAGTAAAAGTTGAACCATAGGATTTATAAATGATCCAAAGGAGTTGGAGAATATCATCCTTTAGAAGAATCTATGGGAAAAAAATTGAAATCTTTAGGAGATGGGGTGAAGATTGGTGAAACTAGGGTTTTGAAATAAATATCAAATCCTTTTATTTCTAAAATTAACCAATTAATAGATTATGCCCTTATTTGCAAATCTATGAGAAAATGGTTAGTGATGGGAGCAAATAAACTCTGGATAAAGGAGCATTGGGTTTCCTCAGTGTTGGTTAGCTTTTTTCCTAAAGTATTTTTTGTTTTGGTCTTTTGATCTAAAGTGGAGAAATAAAAGGTATTCAAAAATAATTCTTGGTCTTTTAATGATGTGGGTTTATGGATTCAAAATTGGATCCCTAATTTTGACCCTTTAAAAGATAGGAATGGAAGTTATCTATTGTGGATAATATTCTATGGTATGCCCTTAGAATATTGGAGTGAAGATTTTTTGGTTGCTATGGGAGGATTGGTGGGCTTGGTAATGGAAGTGGATGAATCGTCACTCAAGAAAAACTTATGCTTGTGTCAATGTTACACTTGATTTAGATCAATATATTCCAAAATTTATGATTATTAAGATAGAGGGAGGACTTTGTAATCAAATAATTTGTGTAAAATATTCCTTTTAGATGTTAAAAATGTCACCAACCAAGACACAAACAAAAGTTCTATAAAAAAAGTAGGAGCTCTCCTCAAACCAAATTAGTTCAGATGGTATCCCAATGGAGACTGAATAAGGTTCAAAAAGGGAGAAATAAGGGTAAAATGGGTTTGGAGCAGAAGGTATCTCAAAGTAAGGAGGATGAGGTTGCTCGGAAATCTCAATCTTAAAAGATAGGTGAAATAGAAAATCTACTTATTAAATTGGGGACAATGGATGTTATTTCTCCAGCTTCAATGATTAAAAGTTGTGAATTCATTGAAAAAGAATCTTAGTCCATTATATCATTGGTTCTTATAAACTAACTAAATTATGAGACCAATAATAGTTTGAATATTTTAGAGGAAGTAGATAAGGAAGTGTTTGGCTTAAATGAGGAGGGGTCAAGTTCTGAACAAGATTCAGAAAGGGATTTGAATTATAATGAAATTATCTCCATTTCTCAAACTCAAAGTAAAATTTCCCATCCAAACTAGGGTCCTAAAAGTAGGTAGGGAAGGAAAACCAAAAAATATATTATTGCAAGCTAAGTTTTGGTGGTTAAATAGGGCACTTTAGAAGAATTTTTGGATGTTTTAAGATGGGGGGTGGAATTCCCTCCTCTATAATCATGAAGGTTATATATTAGAATTTTAGGGGTTTTAATTCCCCTAATAAGATATGCTTGAATGTTTTAATGCTTTAAGAAATCAATTTGAATAGGGAAGAATCAGAAGGTTTTTTGAGTTCACTAGGGCAATATAGGCAAGGGATTATTATGGAAGCTATTAGAGATTCTAGTGGATTGGATATTCTCTATTTTTCCTTTTCTTCTAAAGTGGAGTTGATTGATTTGGGTCAAAATTTGAAAGTGGGAAGAATCTCTAGTTTCTAGTCATATTTATAGTTCCTTCTCATGAATATTTATGGTCCTCAGGGAGCTTCTTTAAAAAATATTCTTTGGGAAGAAATCTCTAACTTTTTAAATAATTTATAAGTAGAAAATATTATTTTAGGGGGATATTTCAATTCCATTTTAAACCTCAAATAATATAAAGGAGGCATGATAACTAAATCTTAGTTTAATCAGGACTTTGGTTTGTTTTTAACATAGAATGAATTGGAAGATGTTAAACCCAAATCTGGTTGGTTTACCTAAAATAATAGGCATCTAAAATTTGATAATATCCTATAAAGATTGGGTATATTTCTAATTTATTCCTTATGGAACCAAAGCAACAAAAGATTGGATTGTTGAGTATTGCCACAGACTGGGTCAGATCATTGGCCTATCTCACTAAAAATTGATTATGATTCCCCCCTAAAAGATTCCCATTTAAATTTGAATTAATGTAGATCAAAGATCCTAATTTGTTTTAAATTGTTAAGGATTGGTGGGATCATTATCTAGTACCTCCTAGCTCTAAAATGTATCAGATGAGTAAGATATTTAAATTCATGAAATGAAAGCTCAAGGTTTGGAACCAAAAACATTTAAAGAATATTTTTTAAGAAAAAGTAAGGATTGAATTTGAGTTGCTTAAGCTGAATGAAAAAAAATTAAATGGGGAATGAATGTTGAAGATTATAATCTTGAAAAAATTTTGATTAGTGATTATGAAGAAATTAATTGTAGAGAAGAATTTTTTTGGAAATAAAATTCTAGGGAGAATTGACTCAAGGATGGTGACAAAAAAAAAATTATGTTTTGGTAAAAGCTAAAATAAAGGTAACAAGGATTGCTCATATCTAATCTAGTTAGGTGGTGGTCTTGGATTCTCCAAAATATACTAAAAGTGAAGTTGTTTAATTATTTCAAACATTGTTAAATGAAGTATTTTTAGATGGTAGTGTTCAAAATGAACTTTTTCCTCTCATCCCAGCAATGATCATTCCAGATATGAATGAAAATTTGTTGGCACCCTTTTTGATGTAAGAAGTAAAGAGGGTGGTATTTTCTATGGCTAAGGATAAATCTCCCAACCCATATGGTTTCCCAGTAGCATTTTTTCAATTCTTTTGGTAAGTTATGGGTGTTGATGTTTGGGTGATGGTGCAAGAATCTAGATCGAAGAAGAAAGTGATCCAAGAGTTGAATATGACTTTCTTATCTTTATTTTTTAAAGATTATTCTTAGTCTTCCTTCTTGGATTTTATACTAGTGGCTCTATGTAATATATTTTATAAGATTATTTCAAAATCCATTGCTATTAGAATAAAATATTTTCTTGATAAATTAATTTCTAGTGAGCAAGCAGGATTTGTGTCAGGAAGGAGTATTCAAGAAGAGATTATTGTAGCACATGAGATTATTCATTACCTATTACATAATCATCAAAAAATTGTTTTGGTAAAATTGGATATAAGTAAATCTTATGATAGGGTGAATTGGAGATTTTTGTTCAAGATTCTTCTAAAGTTTGGCTTTAGTAAAGATTAGTGTGAGTGGGTTTTTAGCTATGTTTCAAGCCCTAAATTTTTAGTGCTAGGTAATGGTTTTCCATATGGATTATTATCTATATCAAGAGGATTAAGTTAAGGGGATCTTTTATCCCCTTTCCTTTTCATTTTGATGGTAGAAGCATTGGGAAGAGCAGTGAATGAGGCTCAAGAAAGGGGAAGGTTGCAAGGTATTCAAATTATGGATAATATTGAAACTCTCACACATCATCAATTTGTAGATGTTACCTTTATTTTTGGGAAGGTAGTGATTGAGGAAGCATTGGAGTTTAAAAGAATTTTAAAAAGTTATGAAGAAGCTTCTGGGTAAAGGTAAAGGAAGGTAAGTCTAAAATTTATTTTATCAATTGTTTACCTTTAGAAGAAGTAAATTTAGGCATGATCTTAAGTTTTAAGATCAAGAAATTTCCAAACAAATATCTGGGGGGTTCCTCTATTCAAAGGAGCTGGTTCGGTTGGTTTATGGAAAGATCTTCTAGAAAGGTTTAAATCACACTTGAGCACCTAGAAAGGAAAACTGTTATCCTTGGTAAGTAGGATATCATTGATTAAAGTTATTCTCAGTACTCTCCTGACCAATTGCTTTTCTATGTTATATCCCCTAGATCAAGTAATTATTTTTATGAATAAGATTATGAATGACTTTCTTTGGTAAGTTTCTGGTGAAGAAAAGAAAATTTTATTGATGAAATGGGAGAGAGTGTGTAAAAATAAAATGAGAGGTGGAGTAGGTATAAAAGATCTTCAAATTCAGAACATGGCTTTAGGGGGAAAATTGGTCTAAAAAATTGTGTCTGAAATAGATATATTATGGTGCAGACTTCTTGAGCTAAGTATCTTGATTTAAAATCCCCAGAGTGTATGGTTTTAATTGTTAACCCTCTTAGAGGATCCCATGTGTGGAATTTCATGTTGAATTATAGATCAATCATAGTGTTGCATGTATCTTGGACTGTTAATAATGGAAGGAAGGCAAAATTTTGGTAAGATTCTTGGAATGGTCATCATCCTTTGACAGAGATTTTGTTGGATCTCAGATCAATTATTTTTTAGAAAATCTTTGAGAACTAAAGTAAAAGACTACTTGGATCTTGGTTCTAATAAAAGGAGAGTATTTTGTAATTGAAAAAAATTGTTTAGTCTCCCAATATCGCAAGAAGAGATTATGTCTTTGGAGGATTATCTTAGAAATAGGGAAATATTTATAAATAATAAGGAAGATTAACTTCATGGGATTGGCACTAAAATTAGAATTCTTTCAATTAGACTAGGCTATCAAATGGTTGAAGTAGAGGATGATTCTTTGGCTTACGCAAATCTTCTATGTTGGAGTAAGGAAGGGTTTCAAAAAATAGGGGCATTTATATGGTTGGCAGTTCATAGTCACGTGCTCACTCAAGATCATTTGAAAAAGATAGGGTTTGTTGGGTCATTGAGATGTTGTTTATGTGAGATAGAGTAAGAAATGGCCAACCATCTATTGTTCAATTGCTATTTTAAAAATTGGTGTTGGATTTGGCTCTACAACAAATTCAATTGGGCATGGGCTTGAATGCCTACTCTCTATCAAACCTTATCCTCCTGGATGGTGGGAGATGTTAAGCATTCCCTTTATAGTTTATGGAGGTGTAGCCTAGCCATCTTAATATAGATGATTTGGAAAGAAATAAATTCTTGTATTTTTAAAAATAAATCATGTCCATTGCATGCGGTCTTAAGAGAAATGGAGTTATCTATTTTTGAAGTAGTATCATCTAGTATTAAGAGGAAATAAGGTATGTTGACCCAATGGGATATGCAAATGTGTGCTAACTAGAAATATATTAAGCCTCCCCCATTAAAAGGGTTAATTTTAGATAAGAAGAATAAGATAACTAGAAAAGATGCAGTCTTGTCTCCTCTAAAACCAGTATAGTTTAAGCTAAACTTTGATGGAGCTTGTAGAAGAAATCTAAGAGCCTCTGGAGCTAGTTGTGTGATTAAGGACTATAGTTGTTCACTAATAAGAGCAATGCCTTTAAAGCTTCTTGATGGAATGAATAATGAGGTAGAGGCTCAAGTACTAGTAACAAGTATTGAGTTGGCTTTAGAATGTGGGATATTTTTTTAGAGATTAAAGGGGATTTGTAGGTAGTCATCCAGGATTTGAGATTTCAGAGGGCTAGATCATGGAAACTAGAGAATATATTGGCAATAATATGGCCTAAAATTGATCAGTTTGAGGAATGGAAATGTTCCCATTGCTTTCATGAAATCAATAAAGTGGTAGATTTTTTAGTTAATATGGGTATTGATCAACCAATGACTGAGTAAGTTGAAAATGTTAGATAAGGATGGGGATATTGTATTGGGTTGGATCATATTGACTTGTAATTTTAATTTTAATAAAAATAGAAAGGTGTTAAATTTAAAATTTTACAATGGTAAGGTTTGAAATTTGTCATAGGTTTTAATCATGTTTCAAAGTGGTGGTGGTTTCTTTTTCGGTGAATGAGTTGGTGGCAAGGTGTTTAATGTATCATAAATGCTCTTATTGAAGGCAAACATGTGATTTAATAGGTCATGATGGATTTTTTTTATGTATTTATAGGGAGATGGATTTATTTTAAATGGGTGTCAAAGGTGTATTTTGGGCCTGGGTATGTGGTTACATCGCACTGTCAAACATGTAGCCAAATTACATGGACTCAGTAGTTTAGCCATTGATATTTAGTGGATCAAAAGCTTGCAAGATGGGCTTCTCAAGTAGAATTTCCAAAATATGTTTGTTTAATGTTTTTTAGTACATGTGGTAGAAGTGTTAGAGGCTATTGAGTAATTATTGGGGGTGGATCTGTTGGTAGGTAGTAGGCGCATGCATGTTAATTCAAAGCTAACTTCATTTTTTGCCAGTAACCTTTGCATGGTAATGATGGATAGAGAGTAGATTAAAATTTTGGTGGACTTCATCTGGTCAAAACATAAAGTGGGTCTCATAATTTTCTCTCTTCCTTTGAGTCCTTTCCCAACTATGCCCTTTTTAGGCAGTAGATGAGGTGTGCTTAGGCAATCAAAATAAATATGAGACTAAAGGTATTATGATGCTTGAAATTAAGGATCTTTTGTTTACCTATTCCATAAATGGAAGAATGCCATGCTTAGAGGTAAAAACCAGAATGAGTGCAAGCTATAAAATGGCTGGCAAAAGGAGTTATGAGGGGTATTTTCAAGGAACTACCTTGGTGGAAAGGTAAAGGTAAGATTTTACAAGAATAAGGTAGTAGTAAGAGGAGGTTAAATTTTATGTAGATGAAGGAGGTAGTGGGCTCTCAAATAGGTCAGGAGATGGTGTTGGTTGGCTCATTTTTAGAATTTAAAGTTTGGGAGGTACCTATTTCCATTTCTAATAATAAATTCAAGATGTTAGCTTCTGGCAAATTGATGATCGGTGATGGTAAGGTGGTAGAATTAAATATTTTGGATTAATTTCCTATGTTTTATTCTATAAAGTTATAGTTAGGAAGTAAGATGATCTATGTAACTATTTTGGTATTGTTATCTATTTTATATATTGGTTGTATTTATTTTTAGAAAACTTTTGGTATTTTTTTAGTCTTGAAAGGTTAAATGCCTTAACAATGTTTATTAGTAAGCCAAACCAATGGGCTTCTTTTGAAATATATGTTTTTTGGGACAAGGACCCTTCAACCCTAACATCTATCTAAAAATATATATGATATTACATTATTTAATACATATTCTCTATATCTATAGATGTTGATATGAGTAAACCTATTCCATGGGGATATAATGAGAATGAATATTGTGATTTGCAATAGGGCCATAGGCATTCCACTAATAGATGCTTTTCCTTGAGATATAAGATTTAAGACTTATACAAGTCCCAATAAATTACATTTGATGAGTCTCATACCATGGGGTTTGGGTCACATCCAAGGGATCATCAGAATTATAAAATTTTCAATAATCCCTTACAAGACCATAGAATAAAAATTATAGAAGTTCAAATATAGATAAATAAGTAAAATTATCATCATGAGACTTTGGAACTGATGGTAATGATTTATAAATAATAGGATTTTGCATAATAAGTGGAGTTTCATGTACAATTTTTGAAGATGTAATATTAATAGTATCTTTAGGAGAAACAAGTGGTGGTGGTATACTTTAGAATACATCATCACTAGGCGTAGTAGGCATACATGAAATAGATAGTGTCTTTACAACATATATGTCTACTTCAAATTTTTATTCAATTTATAAACCCAAAATTCCTCTTAGTCACTTCTAATTTTTTTAGTGACATTGTAATAAAAATAATTTTTTCATTGCAATCACCAAGGTAAAACCTGATCAACCATAATTGAGATCCTTATCCAATAGATATAGATGCCCCTGATCAAAATCAAGGGAGTCATAGTTTTGACATAGAGATTGTACTAAGAGCTTGTCTATTTACATGATGAATGTAAGCCATCGTAGACTAAAGCATTGCATAGTGATTTAGATCATAATAGGTTTGCACCCACAATTAATGTAGATGAATTTATTTTGACATTGTCATGGGTTTAGAGTAACTAGATTTAACAGTCAATCTAAACCCTTTCACTTTACATAACCCATCTTACCAATATATGCATACATACATGCATGATACATGTGCGCGCGCGCGCGCGCGCGCGTGTGTGTGTGTGTGTGTGTGTGTGTGCGCGCGCGCGCGTGCACACGTGCACGTGTGTGGAGGGGGGATAATATTAGTTATTATATAAATATTATTAATATATGTTATAATATTTGTATATATTAAATATTAATTATATAATATATATATGTTAATATAATTCATAAATCAGTATTATATATTATATATTTTAGTATAATATATTTAAATTTATATTATATAATATATAATATTATATTGCATTATTTAATTTATATAGCCATTCCACTAACAGATGATTTTCCTTAAGATATAAGCTTTAGGGCTTATATGAGTCCCAAAAAATTACTCTTGATGGGTCTTGTACCATGGGTTTTGGATCACATCTAGGGGATCCTAAGGATTAGAAAATTTTCAATAACTACAAGACCATACAATGAAAATTACAGAAGTTAAGATATGGAAATAGAAGTAAAATTATCATCATGGAACTTTGGAACTGATGGTAATGATTTATATATATTAGGCTCTTGCATAATAAATGGAGTTTCATCTATATTTTTTGAAGATGTAATATTAATATTATATTTAGGAGAAACAAGTGGTGGTGTTATACTTGAGAATAAATCATCACTAGGCATAGTAGACATACATGGAATAGATGGTTTCTTCGCAACATATATGTCCACTTCAAATTTTTATGCAATTTATAAACCCAAAATTCCTCTTGGTCATTTCTAATGTTTTTTAGCACCATTGTAACAAAATTAATTTCTCCATTGCAATCACCAAGACAAAACTTGATCAGACATAGTTTAGCTCCTTATGTAGCGAATATAGATGCCCCCTGATCAAAACCAAGGATTTTTAGTTTTGACATAGAGATTATGCTAAGAGGATATCTCTTTACAAATAATCTAAGCCATTGTAGACTAGATAATTGCATGGGTGATTCAAATCCAAATAGATTTTCACCCATAATTATTATAAATTGACTTATTTTGACATTTTCATGGGTTTGGAGTAACAAGATTTAACTGTCAATTTACACTCTTTCACTTTACATAACCCCTCTTACCAATACACACACACACACGCACACACACACGCACACACACACGCACACGCACACGCACACGCACACGCACGCACGCACGCACGCACGCACGCACACACACACACACACACACACGCGCGCGCGCGCGCGCGCGTGTGTGTGTGTGTGTGTGTGTCTATAATACTAGTTATTATATAAATATTGTATAACATATATCATAATATTTTTATATATTAAATATTAATTATATAATATATATGTTAATATACTTTATAAATCAATATTATATATAATATGTTTGAGTATAATACATTTAAATTTATATTATATAATATTATATTATTATATTACATTATTTAATATATATTTTTAGTATATAATTTAAATAAATATTATATATTTTAATATAATATATATAAATATCATTGTATATTAAATATATCACTTTCCTTCAATTCGACTTGACTACTCCCAGGGTACATTTACATTCAATTTAAATAGATGGGAGCCCCCAATGAATTTGAAATTCAAGTTTATTTTACAAAATGGGATCCATATAATTTCAACACATTTTTAATAGGAACAAAAACCATCAAACATGTTTGAGTAGATACATATTTGGAGTTTTTCTGAACATACACTATAGAGTGTTGACAGATCGGAATAGAATAGGTTGTAGAGTGGCTGAAGTGTTGACCATATATGTTATTATAATTTTTTTAGATATTTATTTTTAGGTATTTGATATTAATATTATTTAATATATTTTTTTACTCTATCTGAAATGTGTGATTTGTTCATGTTGAATTGGCCCTTTTATTCATTAATTAACATTTTATGTTTAGAAATTATTGAGATTTGGATAGTCTACCTGGATTTTTATTATGAAATGGTAGAGATTATGGTTGTTTAACACTTGCTTCTATTGATTATTTTTTATATCCTTGTGTGTGGAAAACTAATAGGGATCCAAAAGATGAATATTAAGGTAAAATTGACATTTTTTAGTAACTATAATCAAATAATCTTAATAATCAATATATTTAATACTTTTAGATCTAAAAAATTATAGATAATCACCTAGACCTACAAAAAGGACCAACTTATAACCTCAAAATGACCTATTAATGTCTAAATTTTTTTTTCTGATTAGAATGTTTGTCTAGACTATTAATATGTAGATGCATGGACTTTATACTAGCTTAAACTGCTCTACATATTCGATTGAAAATAAAATGACCATAGGCTAGGGTTCTTTTGTATGGTATGTTATATGGAACGAGGTTAAAACAAGGTTATTTTATGAGTTTTATATGGAACAAGGTTACTTTACTAGTTTTAGAGCTAAAAAATTATAGATAATCACCTAGGCCAACCAAAAGTACCAATTAGAAACCTCACAAGGACTCAAATTATCACAAACCCATAGCTAAATTAGAAGGTTTTATTTAGATAAATAAATAAAAAAATGGTATCAAGTTGGTTGTTAAACTCCTAAGAAAAAAATAATCAAATATATTTTCCTCAAGCTAGCCAAGACAGATGTAAGCACATAGAAAAATATCAAGATAACCAACTCAATATACAAAAACACATAACAATATTACGATATCCAATGTAATTCTTAAATATATAGATAAAGGTATCAGGTTGGTAGACACAATGAGAATGTAGAATGTATGATGGTTTGGAATATTTTAAATACATTAATTATACAAATTATTTATTACATGGAATAGTGTCAATCCATCATTTAAAAAGATTAATTATAGCATTGATTCATAATTTATATATGTTTCATGCGAGGGATTAAATTGGATATGGTGAGATTCATTTGACATCATTTATGTGCTCATATAAATTAATACGATAGAATAATTAATATAGTTTATGTTCCCATCGAAGATCAAAATCATATTCGAGTAGCATCATTGGTGGATAAAATCCCCAGTAATCAAATCATAATATATTTCAAGAAATAAATCTTTGCTTAAGTACTCTTTCTATGGCATCCAACATTCATAATGAATAATTTAGATCATGTTAAATTAATGTGAGATTAAATTGGTGATATTTGAGTAATTAATCTTGTACTAAGGTGTCAATATCTATATATATTCGATAATTGGTATACTTTAAAATTTAATAAAGGGTTCATTCATGACTGGACATGTGATCATGAAGAGTGAGAATGTTACATGTTTTTTATATATAAATATTCTGTAGACTATTTATATTTATCCTGAAGGTGTTTCAACATTATTTTTATTATCAAATTATAAATGTTAAATTATAAAACAAAATGGTAATCGTATTTGAGTTAACTATGATGTATTTAGGGATCTAAATCAAACTACATGTGCATATAACCCTGCCATATTGATAGGGTACTTTTGGATGAAATGAATCTCCACTCTACGTTCGTAATGGTGAGATTATTCTTCCAAGTGATTGTTTATATTTATTAATTATTCTTTGAAGAAGTCTACTTTCTCATATACTAAAGAGTCTAAATTTTGAGGAATTTTGTGAGAACACTCATGACATTAGGGTGGACCAAAGTTTTCACTATTCTATAATCAAATGCTCAAAATTTTGATGCTAAAAATAATTGAAAATATATTTTTTTAGATTTTAAAGCCTAGAATGAGAAATTTGAAGCCCGACATGGGAACTTTGAAGCCCATGATACTATGATCTAAAAATGTGTTACATAAAAGTTGATATTGTGTAAATTTTAGCTCTAGAGTGTTTTGTAATATAGTTGAATATCATATTAGAAGTATGTATCTCCTTTGTTATTTAATATAATATAGTCTAGTCTATTGGGTGACCCTGACTCCACATTGTATTGACTTCAACTAATTTTTTTATCACTTACTACACATTCAACTTGTGTTTCAAAATTTAAGTTTTAATTTTATACAAGTCTTGAAATCTAATTAAAATTTTGAGCTAGTCAGTAAGCATAATTTGGCCCTGATTTGACATTTTTTCACAATGATTTCACATATTAGAAATGTGATGATTAAAAATAAAAATCATAGGTGTTATTTTTTATTTATGTAATGTTGTAACAAAAATTATATAAAATGATATTATAGATCTGCTCGACACTTGTATTGGTTAAAATGTCTTGGTTTCTATTTTTATATTTTTTATCCCTATGGTTGAAGCATAGTCATTTCATAGAAGTATTCCAATACCATATTTTTAAAGGATATTATATAATTATAAATGATGACCAATGTAACATTTGAGCAAGTGCTGGCATAGAAACATGTTTAAAACATAGGAATGCTTTATATTATATTCCAATATAGTATATAGAAATCATTTAAAACATAGAAGTGTTTCAAAAAGTATTTATATCAAATATTTGAGAATGACCACTATAAATTCTCTAATTACAGGAGGAGAATTTTAGAAGAACAAATAGTGACTATTGTGCACCAATTACTTACATGCCTTATAATCCCATGCACCTGACAATCTTGGATGCTTCACCATTTCGTGGACATTTTGTTGTCCCGCAAAAAATGATCTAAATACTCTTTCTGCTTGGAATGATTCATTTATGTCTAAATGTTCTTTCCACTTGGAATTATCTACCTAGGCTATTAATCTGTGGATGCACAGACTTTATACCTACTTGAACTATTATGCATATTCAACTAAAAATAAAATGACCACAGGCCAAGTTTCTTTTATATGGTCTATTGTATGGAATGAGGTTGAAATGAAGTTATTTTATGATTTTTGTATGGAATGAGGTTAATTTACTAGTTTTAGATCTAAAAAATTATAGATAATATCTTAGGCCAACCAAAAAGACCAACTGGAAACCTCACAAGGAATAAAATTATTACAAAATCATAACTATGTTAGTGTGGTTTTCTTTAGATAAGTTAAAAATAAGTAAAAAAAATTGTATCAATTTGGTCGGTAAACTCTTAAAAAAAATAATCAAATATATTTTTATCAAGCTAGCTAATACAATTATAAGCACATAGAAAAATATGAAGATATCCAACACAATGTACAAAAACTCAAAAATATTATGATATACATTGCAATTCTTAGATAGATAGATAAAGGCATCAAATTAGTCGATACAATTATAATGTAGAATGTATGATGGTTTGGAATTTTTTTATAATAATATATAAGTCAAACATGAAACTGATCCAATCAAATGAGGGATAAGATTTGTGTCGAGTGCATGAGATTGTATGCACTAAATAAAATGACCTAAAAATATACTTTTTATCAATAAATTAAGACTATAATAAGGTAAATTGGATAGAGTATACATGTACATGGACAATCGAGTAAATACCAATAATTTTATAGATTTATCTAAGGTAAAATACAAATTAAATTTTACAATGAAAGGGTTACAAATCTAGGCCCTTGACAAAAAGATATAACTCTCACTAAACCTAAATAATGGTAGATGTTTTTAATTATGGTTATAAAAATGAAAGTAGAATAGATGGTTGTAAAGGAGTGTAAAATAAATCAAAATAGGGGTTATAAATTTTGTATATGGGTAAAGTAAAATGGTCAACCAAATGGAGGTATATTCAACCTCAAGTGATTTATGTAAATTCTAATAAATCATATGTTTAGACAAACCTGTTGGGTATATATCAATCCTTAAAAAACTACAAACACATACATCCAAAACACAATAAAAAAACAAAGTTTAGTCTACTAAATAAATAAATGAAAGAGTGAAGATATGAAAATATTTATCTTGGGGTGGACCCATTGATGTTTAAATCCTCCCCTTGGATGAAATGGATATTTTAAAATATAATATTGTAGGTTTAATATCTCAAATGGTTAGGTGAAGAATTATATATCATCATTTAGGAGCTCCTAATAAATCCTCTTATTGAGTTTCAATGACATCTTAAGATAGGATAGCACAACCAAACACACTCCTATTGAGTTTTAATGATACGTGCTCTATCAATCACACTCCATAGTTCACAATATTGCTTCTTTGGCTCGCACTCATCAAAACCTTGGTATATAGATTTGCATGCATTATATGGGACCTACATTCACACATCCACATGTAAGCATACTCTGACCATGTGACTCATTGGGTGGCCTACTATATTTGATGTCAACACTAGTCATTAACACCTTAATATTTTTTAGTCACATGTTAAGGATTCAAATCAAAAAGGTATTTGGAGCATTTATTATTCTATCCATTATCACCAACCATCATATTCAAAAATATAGTCATGCCAACCTACATCATCCTTAATACCTTAATAATAATTATCATTTTCCGTATAATGTACATGTTATATATATTTATAACATAAGGTATTCAATCATCAGACACATGTAGACTCAGATTTAACATTAAACCTTGAGAAAAAATAGATTGAGAGATTTATTTCACTATAAGCTAACCTTGTAGTTAATTACATACATATTTGTAATTCATATTGCTTGCCTCGAGCATCTTTACTACATAAACACATTATATAACATTGTACTATGTTTCTCTCTATTCACCATTAATGAATAGAAATTACATTTCCTATAAATAGTTGCATTGTATAGATTTTGCATCGATTGACATGCAAAGATGTGCATTGATAAGAATGTGAAAGAGTAGATAGGGCACAAAATAAATATAGGTATATGGATTGAATTTTACACCCTTAAATTTTGGCATGTCTTGGGATATGCGTGGTTGAATTATGGCTTACATACCTATTTTATATTCTTATTACATTTCTCTATGTCTTAGATAGGTTAGCCTATGGAATAACCATAATTAAGTAGACTATATATAGGAGGCAGTGGTTAGTCTTTGATCATCATGTTAAGTATTTTTCTCTTAGTGTATTGTTGTGTAGGTTTCCCCCTCGAAGTGGTTTTGTTATATTATCCAATATTATTATGCTTTGTTATCAATTATTGTTGTGTGATCTCTCATATTTGCTTATTATGTGTGATATAAAATCATTCTATGCAAACATCTAAGTAATTTCATTACAAGTGGTATCAGAGCTTAGATTTGGGTAAGTTTCCTATGGTGTTTTTTTTTAGATCTGGTGAGGTGTAACTTTTATGAGAGGAAGGAGTGAAAAAACATAACTTGCAATCTGAGAAGAATTATTTTTTTCTATTAGTGTAGTATTGTTTGAAATGCTTTTTTTGAAAAAAATAATTAAAAAAAAAGTCTATAAAAAAATCACTTTGCATAATTGTAGTTGTTGGATTCATCTCGATGAGATGATCGTAATGGTATATTTTGTTGATACACTTTTTTATGTCAATTTTTTTTACCCTAGTGCATAAAGGTAGTCATTAGATTCATCTTGGCAATGAGATCACAATGATACCATCTCTTGGTACACTTTTTTTGGGGAAAACAACCTCCTAGGGTTTGTAAATGGCTAGTTCTTCTACATGGGGATGAAAAGGGGAGCAATAAACTCCTAAGACTGCTACCAATGACATAGAATCTTGAACTTTAGATCCATGTATTTCTCAACTTTAGGCTAACATAAAAGTCTTGGTATGACATGATAATTTTTTTTCAATTCAAACTAATGTTTTAAGGATGTACAGAGAGATTAATAGGTTTCACACTCAATTGAATTAGATCATTTCTTCATCAGCTACTCTTTCATCTTAGTTACAGTCAAACAACCCTCCACTTCATCATTCAGGGCCTCCTCTCAACACTAACAACTCCAATTCTGGTGCAAAACCAAAGTGGACATGCATAAGTTTCATGGTAAATATCTTCTCACTTGAATTACCCAAATTGATAATTTATTTGATTTTCATCAAATCTTAGTTCTCATAAGGTGATAGTGGCATCTCTGTATCTAGAACCTGAGTAGTTCATTTGGTATCACTAGTTGTGTGCTCAAAATAATAATAAGGGTGCTCTTATTACATGGTCTATTTTCACCAATGAGTTGTTAGCTCATTATCAAAATATAATCTCTAAGAACTAATTCAACAAGTTACCCAAACTATGGTAAATAAGAACTATGAAGGATTGTATTCATCAATTTTATAATCTATCCTTATGGGTGGAAGACATCACTAAGAAAAATTTGACTGATTTATTTTTGGGTGGTCTCAAATATAGCATCCAATTAGAGGTTTGGATTTTAACCCATCATCTATATCAAAATCTATCCCATATGTGCATATGGTAGAGGAAAAAGAGATGGTCAAATGGAAAACCTTCACTACTGGTCATGATTGTACCTTTCTAGCACCATCATATCCTCAACCCACTAGACTAACACCTCAATAAATTGAGGAAAAGTGAGCCAAAGGATATTGTTATGGTTTTGATAGTAAATGGAGAAAAGACCATCGTTGTGTTGAAAATAAACTATTTTACATCGAAGGAGCTAATAAGGATGATGATGAGGAGGAGGTACTTGGTGAGGATGAAGAAGGTCCTGAGGAGGAATCTAAAGACTCTCAGCCTACTATTTCTTATCATGCCCTTTCAAGTATTATTACTCCCTAAACTCTTGAGGTGGTGGGTTTCCTAAATAAATCAAAGGTCACTATTATGATTGATTCGTAGAGCACATATAACTTCATCAACAATAAGTTGGTTGTTCACTTGAACTATTTCATTTATCCTACTATAAAATTTTAGGTCATGATTTTATATGGTGGTATTATAGTTACTCAATAAAATTCCATAGTATTAATCTATCTATGGGAGACTCCTTATTGGATTCTCTTAGGTTTTATATTCCCATAGGAGGAGCTGACATTGTTTTGGGAGTACAGTGGCTCACCACTCTGGGCATTACTGAGATGAATTTATAGGAATTATTCATGCATTTTCATTATGAGGGAAGGACATTTATGATAAGGGGATTAAGGGATAAATATCCAAAACTTTTTAGCTCCCATCAAATGATATATATTCTTTAAAAGGGTATTGAAGGACTTGTAGCTTGCTTGTTTTCCATAGAATTTTGGTTAACTTAGCTATCCACACCTCCTGATCTATAATAATTGATTGATTCACATTCGATTATTTTTAGTGACATGTAGAAAGGACTTCCACCTAGCCACATGCATGATCATGTTATCAAACTTATTCCTGGTAGTACACCACCCAACATCAGAGCATGCAGTTGTCCTTATGCCAAAAAAAGTGAAATTGAAAAGATGGTACAGGAAATGTTGGATGCAGGAATCATTTTCCATAGCCAAAGTGAATAGTCTTCACCAGTTGTCATGGTGTGAAAGAAAGATGATACTTAAAGGATGTTCCCTGACTATAGATGACTCAACAAGTACAATATAAAAGATAAGTTTCTTATTCTTGTCACTGATGATTTTTTAGATGAATTAAATGGTGCTCTTTATTTTACCAAATTAGATCTATGTTTTGGGTATCATCAAATTTGGATCCGTGATGAAGATATACCCAAAACTACTTACAAGACTCATGAGGGACATTATGATTTTTTGGTTATGCCTTTTGGGCTAACAAATGCACCATCCACCTTTTAGAGTTTGATGAATACTATTTTAAGGACATTTTTGAAGAAATTTGTTCTAATATTTTTTGATGATATCCTAATTTATAGTAAAAATTGGGAATACAATTTGCACCATGTGAAACTAGTACTCTCAATTTTGGAACAACATCAGTTGTATGGCAAACCTTCCAAATTTACTTTTGGAGGTTGTGAGGTTGATTATTTGGGTCATTTGGTTTCACATATAGGAGTAAAAGTGGGTCCTTAAAAAATCCAAGCAATGGCGGATTGGCCGATTTCTAAGACACTCAAAAAACTAAGGGGATTTCTGAGGCTAATTGGTTACTATCTTAGGTTTTTCAAAAATTATGGTAGCATTACAGCCCCACTCACATTTTTGTTGAATAAAGACTCCTTTTAGTGGATTGATACAGTTATTAGGGCATTTGAATAATTGAAATTGGCTATGTGCACCACTCCAGTGTTGGCTACTCCTAATTTTTCCAAGACTTTTGTGGTTTAATGTGATGTATTTGGGTATGGTATGGGTGTTTTACTCATGAAAAAAGGTAGACCACTTGCATTTGAAAGTCATCAGCTGAAGGGTAAAAATCAGCACAAGCCCATTTATGAGAAGGAAATTATGACCATTTTGCATGTAGTCAAATTATGGAGGCCTTATTTGATGGGTCATCACTTTTAGTTAAATACTAATCATGACAATCTCAAATAATTTTTGGAATAATGGTTATCATCTGAAGAACAATAAAAATGGATAACCAAGATGCCCTATGAAGATGCCACTTAGGAGGATGAACCCTTTGTGCAGCAACATCTAGAGTTGACTCAATGTTAAGGATAATGTTTTTGTGAATGGGAGGGTCATGATTGGTGTGTCTTGGTATATGTGTGGCTGACTTGTGGCTTACATGCCTCTTTTATATTCTTGTTACATTTCTCTATGTTCTTAGATAGGTCGGCCTATGGAATAACCATGGCTAAGTAGACTATATATAAGAGGTAGTGGTTAGTCTTTGATAATCATGTTAATTATTCTACTCTTAGTACATTTTTGTGGAGTTTTCCCCCTTGAAGTGGCTTTGCTATATTATCCATTATTCTTCTCTGCTATCAATTATTGTTGTGCGATCTCTCATATTTGCTTATTCTGTGTGATATAAAATCATTCTATACAAACATCTAAGTAATTTCATTAAATTGACTCTAGGTCATGGTGTGCACAAGGTAAAAATGATGGTGTGCCATGTGTTTTATTTTCATAGGATCTCGAATTTGATAGGAATTTAAATTTCATAAGAATCATGACCTAGTACACATCAAATTTGGGATATAATGAGATGTTTACGTGATAAATCTCATTAAATTATCCATTCAACTTTGTAGAAACTTAGTGTGTGAAATTGGTCTCTAGAGATGAGTTAGAAGCCTTAAAAAAATGGATAATTAATGTTCAAACAAATATTAAACTAATCAATTCACCTTTAATAAATAGAAATTACATTTCCTGAAACTAGTCTTCTACTTCACTAAAGGTGTTTTGTTTATTATTTTTGAATATCTTTGTGCATTTACTTTGTATAGTAATAAATTGACTATCCCCTAAATTTTATGGTTATATAAAAACCATTTCATTTACCATTGCAATCAAAATTTAAATTATTATAAGGCCCTTTAAGGTATCTCTTAGAAGATACCTTGAAATAAAATTCCAATCATGTGCATGTTTAATGTATCTACTAGGAGAACCCTTAAAGGTACTAAAATATCCTTCAAGGTATCTCCTAAAATATACCTTGAGATGTGTACCAGATCATGATTCTTATGAAATATACCTTCAAGGGTACCCTTATGCATGTTTGAAAGGTATCTCCTAGAACATGCACACAATTGGAATTTTGTTTCAATGTATCTCCTAGGGCCTTTTAGTACCTTCAAGGGTACCCTTACGCATGATTTAAAGGTATCTCCTATAGATACCTTTAAAACATGCATAAGTTTACCTTTGAAGGTACTACAAGGCCATTTAAGTTTTCTCCTAGGAGATACCTTGAAATAAAATTATAATCATGTACATGTTCAACATATCTACTAGGAGAACTCTTGAAGGTACTACAAGACCCTTCAAGGTATCTCCTAAGAGATACTTTTAATGGAATTATAGTACCTTAAAGGGTACCTTGAAGTTATCTCCTATGAGATACCTTTCAAACATATATAAGGGTACCTTTTAAGGTATTATAAGGCCCTTCAAAGTATCACCTAGTAGTGCCTTCAAACATACTTTGAAGGGCCTTGTAATACCTTCAAGTGTAACCTTATGCATGTTTGAAAGGTATCTCCTAAAAAATACCTTCAACATCCCCTTAAATGTATGACAATGTTAGAGTTATCTTTTAGGATATACCTTCAATATCTTTTTAATACCTTTATGGGTAACTTGAAGGTATCTCCTATGAGATACCTTGAAGGAAAAATCAACTCTTGTTCATGTTTGAAAGGTATTTCTTAAGAGATATCTTGAAGATACTTTTGAAGGTATTAGAAGGCCCTTCAAGGTATCACCTAGTAGTGCCTTTAAGATGATACCTTTTGAACATGCATAAGGTTGTCCTTTAAGGTATTAAAAGGCCCTTCAAAGTATCACCTAGTAGTGCCTTAAAACATACTTTTAATGGCCTTGTAATACCTTCAATGTTACCCTTATGCATGTTTAAAATGTATTTCCTAGGAGATATATTCAACATCCCCTTAAATGCATGACAATGCCCTTCAAGGTATCTTATAGTACATGCCTTTAATTTCCTTATAATACCTTCATGGGTAACTTTAAGGTATCTCCTAAGAGCTATGTTGGAGGGAAATTCACTCTAGTTCATGTTTGAAAGGTATCTTTTGGGAGATACCTTGAGGGTACCTTTAAAGGTATTGGAAGGCCCTTCAAGGTATCACCCTATAGTTCTTTCAAGGAGATATATTTTAAACAAGAATAAGGGCACCCTTGAAGTTATTATAAGGCCCTTAAAGGTATCACCCTGTAGTGCCTTCAAGGAGATACCTTTTATACAAAAATAAGGGTACTCTTTAAGGTATTACAAGGCCCTTCAAGGTATCATCCATTAGTGCCTTCAAATATACTTTAAAGGACCTTATAATACCTTTAAGGGTACCTTATGCATATTCAAAAGGTATCTCCAAGTAAATTCCTTCAATTTCCCCTTGAACATATGACAATTCCCTTCACGGCATCTCTTAGGAGATGCCTTTAATGGCCTTGTAATACCTTTATGGGTAACTTGAAGGTATCTCCTAAGAGTTACCTTGAAGGAAAAATCCACTCATATTCATGTTTGAGAGGTATTTCCTAGGAGATACCTTGAAGGTAACCTTCAAGGTATTATAAGGCCCTTCAAGGTATTATTATCACTCTAAATTGCACACTTCAAATTTTATTCACATCTCCCCATTTAGGTGATATCATGGAATCACTGCTAGGCTATGGGTTGCCTAATCAGTGAGGTGAATATATAGATAGGGCTATCTCCCTTGATGATTCACCTTGAAATTACTATTAAACTATTGTTTTCTAGGGGAAAATAGGTAGAAAAGGATTGAAAATAGGGAAAGAAAACTATAGGTGATGAACCAAATTTATCTCCTCTACTTGTCATTGTTTTCACTATTTGAGTGACATATTATAGGATGATTAAACAACTTCAATATAACTTCTTCCACGTAAATAATTAAGTATGAAGGTTTTAGCTACATAATAGTCAAAGTGATCAATCAAGATGTCTGAAAATAGATGCTAATAATACTCTAGCACTTAAATATAGTAAACTATATGATGCACTTCAGATGACCTATGAAATGTAGCTAATTCACATAAAGGCATGAATAAAAAGGACAAACGCAAGGAAGCAATAAACTATCACTAACATTCATCAATATAATATATCAAATTCACTAAAATATGAAATTAAGTAGACATAATCCATCTTGAATTTTATTCTAGAAGTAACAATAATTATCAAGTTTGGTAGGGATTCACTTTACACACTTCGAAGATGATTTTATAATGAAATACATTGGCTTATATAGGCATCAGGAATCCCTTGGGACATTTAATACAAAATAGACCATGGCTTCCAGAATTAAGTATGATAACAAAGACTTGAGAACTATAGTTATTCCATGCAAGTAAATAAGGATGGCAAAAATTAAATGAGAACTGATCCTTTATCCTCAAATCATAGTGATAATCATCTTGAAATCAAAACCATTAGTTTAGATTATTATCTCATTGGCTATAGAATAACCAATATTTAATATTTGATGATCCCATAGTTTAATTGAACATTTCAAGTGCAAAACTATGATTGTAGTTAATGTTGCCTTGCTACAAACCTCAAAACTATGACTAGCACTAATTATTTGATCATGATCCTTCTGCTTATTGTATTCACATTGGTACTTTATAGGTTTAAATCTTCTCATGCCGATTGAGATCATTTTGGTGGCCTAGATAGATAGACAACCCATTAAATTTTTACATGTATATTATTGATTGAATTGCCAACATGTCTCCTTTTAATGGGTCTCTAGCATGTAGTCCTTCCTCATGCTTTTTTATCATTATTTTGGCTTTGACTATCTTCGATAGCCTCTCAATATATGGTGAATTAGGATTATTTCACTTGGATTGATCTCACTTACTCAAGGGATGCTATGCTCTTGTGTTTGTATTAATCATGCAAGACTACTAGGACTATAGGATCATGATAAGTGAAATCATCCCTCTTACCTAAGTCTCTAAAATTCTACATGAACGGCTTTATGGGTCTAGGTCACTAGGATTAATACACATGGAAGCACCCCACTAACCCATTACTTTGTCTGACCTTGCTGACTTGTGGATTTTTGGGGAAACTTTGAAGGAAATGTCTAAGTGTTGAGAGACTTCCAAACATGCCCTAGGGATATAAATGTTGACATGTGGCTTTGAAGAGATGGAGAAATTAGATAAGTTTTATTTAATTATCTATCCCAAGAGGGGCCTAGATATTGCCACATGCCCTCAAATAATACTTAAAAAAATGGCTAATAATAAAATGTTATCAACTTGGATGACTTGATTTGGGAAGTAGCATGGCTTAGCTCAACTAACTAGGATTGGTATGACTTGGGATCAACTCAAATTATCTTGAGTAGACCTAGAAATACTCAAGTTGAAAATGGATCACCTTAGAGTAGATTGGGGACTCGACTTGAATTAAATCATGAGCTTGTAATGGACCATGGATCAACTTAGGTTAGCTATCCCTACCTTCTTTTGTCAAATATAATGGTGACTAAAAAGGAACAACAAGGATCACCCAGTAATGCCTTCAAAGATATACCTTTCAAACATGCATAAGGGTACACTTGAAGGTATTACAAGGCCCTTAAAAGAATCTCCTAGGATATTCCTTGAAATAAAATTTCAATCATGTGCATGTTCAAGGTATCTACTAGGATAATCCTTGAAGTAACTACAAGACCCTTTAAGGTATCTCTTATAAGATACCTTGAAGGGCATTGTAGTACCTTAAAGGTATATCCTAGGAGATACCTTTCAAACATTCATAAGAGTACCCTCAAAGGTATTACAAGGTCCTTCAAGGTATCAATCAATAGTGCCTTCAAACATACTTTGAAGAGCCTTATAATACCTTCAAGGGTACCCTTATGCATGTTTAAAATGTATCTCCTAGGAGATACCTTCAATGTCCCCTTGAATGTATGATAATTCCCTTCGAAGTATATCTTATGAGATGCCTTCAAGGACCTGTTGACCATTTTTTGCCCAACAGGCCAAAAATCGGTCCCCTTCTATCCCTACTATTCTAGGCCATTTCATTTTTTGATTTTGCATAAATCTATGGACTCTACAGGTTTAAATCTATGGACTCTATAGGTTTTGGATTTCTATGGACTCTACAGGTTAGTCCTTTGGTGCATGAAGGATCAGTTCAGAGAGTTTCAAGTTTTACAAGGCTTCTTCAGGCTCTAGTCTAAATGGAATCACAAGAAAATTTGCATCTTTAAACCATTGAACCAGTTCAAGGCCTTGGTTCAACATTTAAATTTCATCAGCATTTGGTTCAACAATTGGTTTAACCACTTGATTCATCAGTGTGCATCTTTAAACTATTGAACTAGTTTAACCAATTGGTTCATTCAGCAGGTTCAATGTGTTGGTTCAATTAGATGGTTCACTCATTCGGTCCTCCCAGTTGGTTCAGCAACTTGTTCAGTCACTTGTCTCATTAGACGATTCATCGGCCTTTGGTTCAAAGGGGCTCAGTGCACTTTTTTGAACCGTTAAACTGGTTCAATGGATTGGTTCAATCATTTAGTTCAACACTTAAGTTCAATGCTTCAGTTCACAAGACGGTTTAATGATTTTAGTTTAAAGGCTTGGTTCAATGGCATCGGTGCACAGTGATTAAACCTTTGAACCAATTGAACCGTTGAACCAATTTTGGTTCAACGGCTTGGTTCAACGGTGTGCCCTACAGCCAGACGGCCGTTCGAGATCCAAATGCCCTTACGGATGGCAAGAAGACCAAAAAGCCGAAGGACACAACCGAAGGTCCAAAATCCCTTGAGAAGGGTAGTTCAAGGTCTGAAATCCCTTGTAGAGGGCAGAAAGAGCTTCAAAGAGCCCAAAAGACAAAGACAAAGACCGAGACAATTCTTGTGGACTTTTTGTCCATAGGAAAAGCCTGAAACAAAAGACCCAAGGAAAAAAAGCCTCAAAAAATCCTGATGACTTTTGTCAAGGATGATGACATCCTAAAATCCATCAATTTTAAGCAAATGAACTAGTTGTTAGGTGACAACTGTGTGAATTTCAAATTTAATGCAGTGAAATATATATTTGCTTTTGAATTGTAAAAAGTGCCAAACCATAGAAAAGGCCTAAGGAACGCAGCAACCCACCAGAAGATCACCCCCAAGGGTTGAAAGAGTAGGAAGAAGACAAAGAGCAAAAATGATAAAGCATTCAAGTGGTGAAGAGATGGAGAGTTATTGCAAATGAGCAGTGCGACCTATTTTTATATAATTGGCATTGATGAGGGAACAAACAATAGTTTGTTTATGGAAAAGAGGCATGGCCATGCTCTTACATTAATGTTTGAATGCCAAAGTCAATTTGGGAAATTGTGAAGTATGGTTCCAGCAGGCCTCTTCTAAAGAATGACATCAGTAACAGTGGCTTTCCTCTTCTCGATGTGTTCAGCGCACATGGGCCACTTGCAGAAAAGAGTGCCAAAGTCTTTCCCAGGAAGCGCCAAGTTTCTCTTCCTCTTTCTATATATTGAAAACTTCTCTTTTGAGAAAAAAATATGCTCTCAGCCTTAAGGCAAACTCTACCCAAAAATATCTTGGGCTTGTAAGGCAGAGCTACCAAAAAATTTACCTTGAATTAGAACTTAGATATTTTTACCTCCATTCTGAGTTTTGCATCTTTAGTATGTCTCTATGCTTTGATTCTATTAAGTCATTTTCTTAATGCTTTTGCAGAATGATTTCAGCATGTCTGGTGCATTTTGTGAGTTTCCTTTTACAGGTATGTCAGAAGTGTCCCTAGAGGAGTATAGGTGAAGTGGATAGGCTGTTACAGTGTGTCTCAAAGCACCTCTAGTAGTTATTTCCTCCCTGTATCTCCACAGACCCCTAACCCACTAATGTAGAAGGTTTTCTCACTTCAGATGAAGTGTATAGGTGCTTCCTTTTGGTGAAAGTGTATATTTAGGCTGGGTGGATCACATTTTTCAGTGTATCACCTTTTATTTTTTTAGGCTTAGGCTTTGTTTTTAGTATCTCTCTCTCCCTTTTCACCCCCATTTTTGCATTTTATTTGTTAGCAGTAGGAGAAACCAGGGCCTAAAAGATACATCAGAGGGAGCTAGCCCTCATCTAGAGACTCTCCCCTCTAGCTTCACCGGTCCCACAAGTGAGAGGGGAGTTTCCATTGTTGTGTGAAGAAGGCAAGAGCTCGGCCTCATGCCAAGGGTGTAATCTTCTACATCAACAGGACCTTATAATACCTTCATGGTTAACTTGAAGGTATCTCTTAGGACCTACCTTGAAGTAAAAATCCACTCTTATTCATGTTTTAAAGGTAACTCCTAAGAGATACCTTGAAGGAAAAATAAGATGAACATAGAAAAATCATTATTTATAAAGGACAAAGAAATAGTCATGAGATATTTTATTAAGTACTTATAATATACATAAGTGCACATAATTTTGAGACAAACTAATATTAAACAAATAAAATAAAATTTAAGAGTTAAGAATTCACAATTAAATATTTTAAAAATAATTAGAAAATTTTAAGTCAAAAACATCCTTTATAAAAAAAATTAATAACATATACACAAATAATAATTTACCTATTGAGGATGTTGGTTAGTGCCCAAATTTTCTTTAGAAAGAGTTAATTTAGTTACTCTTGGTGGTTTATGATTCTAATCTTGGGGGTCTAGATCAAAAACTCACTCTAAGGAGACCATAGCCAGAGGAATGCAGTTCTCCTTCAATTGTAAAACATCATCTTCTCCTCAGTCCTCACCATGCATGAGTTGGAAAAGTTTTTCATCTATTATCTAAACTTTAGAATCTCTAGAGTTTTTCATTAATTGCATGATTTTTTTGTCATATTTGAACACCTAGAAGTTGTCCACATTATATGGCATGGAGGGGAAAATAACTAACTCCATTGACAATTTTTACATCTCAAACTCCTAAAGTGGTGCCAAATTGGTAGCTAAAATTTCTAGCAATTTGGTTGTCTGGTTCTACTCTCTAGGGATAGCCTTGATATTGAATCCTTAAAAGGACTCAATCAAGTCCCATGCTCAAGATTTATACATCTTTAATTAGGTGAGCTTACACTAATACTTTTTCCTAATCTTATTAACCACTAATTTAGAATCACCAAATATTTATAACTGCTTAACATTGTGCTTGAGTGTAAAATTCAAGTAAATGATCAGAGCTTCATACTCTACTTTATTTTTGGCACAAGGTAACTATAACCTATAATCAGCAAGGTAATTCTTACAATCTAGATCTATCAAGACCACACCCATACCAAAACCTTATTTTGATTTGGCTCCATCAAAATTGAGAGTCCATAACTGAGATGGACCTTCAAATTCATGTTCATGCATCTCTTGCTTGGTGGTGAATGTATAGAGTATTGCATGTGAAGACACATATTCCACTTTCTCATTAAGGGTGTTATACTTAGTAATTAAGTAATTCATCTTTGGTTCTTTTTCCACCTGAATTTGATTGGCTACTCCCTTCTAAGGCAGCCATATGTGTGAAAAACCAGTGGCCATATATTCATTTAGTATCTTGAACCAATCCCTACATATAATAGGTCATATGATTCTGGAATGTCAATGACTAAGATGTTGATGGTTTGTTGCACATGTGTTTCATACGCCAACTTAATAGACATGTTTGTTAATTCTCCAACATATGGGATAGAAGATTTATTAAGTTGTAGGACCACCCTCTTTGACTTATCTGGAGTCAAACCTAATTTCTTGTACATAGCTATCAACATCACATTAGTTGAGGCATCAAATTCAACTAAGTAGTTGTGCACATTATTTTTGAGCATTCAGATAGTTAGCAAAAATGGTGATACTTTTGGTTTTTATCTTTAAATACCATTACATTTACTTGTACAGATTTGGATTTGTCTAATGTAGAGGATCTCATGGTTAGGTATTTGAGTAATAATTCTATTTTTTTGGTGATTTGAGATAGATCATGTAGGGTGATATTGGCCTTGATCTTCTTCATGTCTTCAATAATGTTTTACCTAGCCCTACTTTGTGGTTTGTGCTCTATAAATGCTCATCTCTCCTAAGGGAAATAGATTATTATAAGAATTCATAGGAGCAGTAGCATTATTTTTTAGAGGTGTTGAATTAGTAATAGATTATTTTTTCCTAATATTTTAATTGTTCCTCAGGAACTATTATAACATATGGATCTCATCTATATTATCTTTTGGTTCATTATCATCCTCTTGTATAAATTGGAGATCATAGGTATAGAATATCATTGTTGTACTAGAGTGTTTGGGATTATTAGAGGAATAATTTTTTATTTGATTTGCATATCCTTCTTTCTTATCCCTCTCCTTTTAAAAGATTTTGAAGGTTGTGCATAACTTGATGTAGTCTAGTTCACCATGTTGTTTATTGTTATGAACTCAGCACCAATTTGGAAGAGTTACTTCCATGATGTTGATCTATAGTATCCTATTAGGTGGATGTTATTCTATATTATTTCCAAGCTTGTTGAAAGCTCTGATTGGTATTTTATCCTCTAGTATTACCCATGCATTTATGCATGTTCAGAAACTCATTGCTTAATTTCTAGACCATACTCTGGATCGATTCCAATTTCATTTTTGTGGAATTATAATTGGTGCCCTATGTTGTAGAAATATTGACTAGTATCAATGATTGATTTATGTTTTACTAGTTAGACCATACACAAAATTATTTAGAAATCCAAGATGTTGGTTTGGGGGAGTAAGGTTAAAGGCAACTGATTATAGACATGGTTCTAGTTTTGGGCCATTTTATTTTGATTTGCATTTGGAATTGGATTGAAATATATATAAAAAAATAACCAATACTGAGTGGGGCCAAATATTACATCTAAGGGTTCAATTATTTCTCCTTGTTGATAGCCTTGGTATAAGTCAAAGGTAGTATATCAATACCAACAACTTTCTAGATAAAGACATCAATCACAGGGTTTAAATCATTTTTGTAAATCTCAATTGCTAATACCTCATTAGGTGTGTAAGCAGTATCAAATACACTATACATCTTCTAGGATATAGGATTGAAGGGTTAGATTGGTTTGTTTGGCTCTTTTCTCATGCTTTTAAATTGTTGATAAATAACACTTACACTAGTGACCTAGCCAAATTGTGCCAAAAAATTATTTTGACATTCTTCCCAAGAGATGATTTAACCTTATAGGGAATTAATAAACCAATCATAGGATATATCTAGAAATGTGAATGGGAATAGCCTACATGATATGTCTTCATGGGTTACATTCAATAACCCTAAAGTAGTTTTAAAGGCCTTAATATGTTCTTCAGTAATCCTTCCTCCTGAGGGAGAAAAGGAACAAAGATATTTCTCAGGGTTTCTAGGAAGATCATAGATAGTCCTAGCAATTTTGATGGTATATATAGTTATCTAGGTTGAGCCATCAAGAGTAATGAAAGATAAGGTTTTCTACTTGGAGAGAATGATTGAGCCTGGTGATGTCTCCTAACTCCTTTGTTAGACATAACCTTTATATGTATTTCAAAAGGTGGGAATAGCAAGTTAGTGTCTAAGGTTTACCTTGTTAATATTTTAGGTGCTTCTAATGCAACTCAAATGGTACTTTTCAAGGCAAATAGAGGCAGAAGTTCAAGCCCTCCTTCTAGCACCAACTTAAGTTACCCATTGATGTGAGATAAATCACACCAAAAAAAATTTATGAGGTAGCCTCTAATGTTTTAGGATTGGTGAAATGTATTCACTCCAAGGCATGAGTTTTAGGGTTTTAGGTTTTGTAAACAACCTATTGGTGGAATAGCGGCAAGCAAGGTAGTTTGTTTAACATGGCTAGGTCAGCTATGTATGAATCTAAATATACTTGAGATGAGTGTAGTGATCATTATTTTACCTAAGGTGGGTAGGAATTCAAAATAAACTCAAAAAAGAGGGAAAGTTAGGGCAAGAAAAGAGGCTTGTGGAACATACTACATGAAACTTTTCAAGACTAGCACTTCAACTAAAGTTGGACAAGAAATCACAAACTAATATTTTTTCAATGTACTATAACACACCAATAATCAAACATAGTTAGGATTCAAAGTAAATGAAAATACAACATACTTAAACACAAGAAATCAATGGTCATCATGTTTGTTAGACTATAATAACACATCTATAAAAGGAATTATGATTTATATGCAAAAATCATTCAAATTAGTGATAGATTAAAATGAATGACTATATATAAAATAAATAATTAATACTCAACCAAAATAAGAATAAACTATAATGATAGAACTTCTTATGTAATCCACAAGTTGGAGAAGAATCATATTTTGCACATCAAGACTAAATTGTAGAACTTCTCAAATTTTCCTATTAATATTAACAACCAAAATTCTCCTTCATTTTGAATAAGAGGATACAAGTATAAATAATCTTGAGATGTGGAAGGCCTCATATCTCAATTGAAGTCTAAAAATAAATTTACAAAAATAGGACTTGCATCCAAATCTCATGCAAAGGATGCATGCATTGTATTCAACCCATAATAAAAATTTATAACTAAAAATATAATATATACATGCAACGTAAATTTGGAAAATAAAATTTTGACTTAACTAAAACATACAAGTACATATTTTTATTTATCAAGGTGCTGATATGGCACCACTAACTGAATAATATGATAGAGTGACAGTTGGGGGAACTAAAGTATCCACTATTGTTCCTTATGGGATCAATTTGGGTTCAACTGGAGAATGCATGACTGCATATCCAAAAAATTAGGAATTTTGTGTTGAAGTAGTGGTACTTACATTTGGCTAAGTACTGGTCACTGACTTGGAAGGTCCATCCTTCACCTTAAGTTCTTAAAATAATGCATGAGAAAATTTGAACTCCTTATCAACAACATAAAAATTGAGCAAAGAGGGTTTGAAAATCTTGTTGGTTTCATACATCAACCATGCATAATCCACTTTTGAGCTCTTAAACTCAACTCCCAAGGCCTCCAATTTTATTACTCTATCCTTCACAAAACTTATTAGTTAAAAATTTTCATCATTGGTTTTAGATATTGTGCCTTTAACCTCCTCCCTAAATTTGTTTGCTACTACTTTAAGAAAGATATAGAAATTTGGTCGTTTGACCAATTTACTTGTAGAGGTTATCACCTTACTAACCCTCATATCATTAAAAAATTCCTGAGTCTTAGTTCTAATGCTTTTTTAAAAAATTAACAAATTTTTTATCTAGTTATGCCATGAAAGATTAACATCCCTTTTAGCTACATCTTGACTAGACATTAAATTCAATTGATTAAAATCATTTCTCCTAGAACACTAGATTAAAAACCTAAGCCTATTCTCATTCTCCTTAAATTAGTGCCATAATTTGATCACCATATTCCTTTCCAATTGGCCTTCACCCTTGGAAACCCAAATACTACTCAAAATGTCATACATCTTGGTGGCTATACTTTGCACACTTTTAATAATATCTTGAGGGGCATGTATGATTTTCCTCTATATTAAAATGTGTTGTGCCTCCTCTTTTCTCTTATATATCTCCTTAATTATTTCCCCATCAAAATAAATTTATTCCCTTGTATTATTATTTATATCCATCCTCTTCCTTACCCTTTTCATTATGTCACTCTACCTATCAAATTTGGTAGAGACTATGGGAAATTTAGTAACAACTAAATTATTCCTCTCATCTTGCTTGCTTTGCATATATCTGACCCATTCAAGAATAATCAGTTCCATTTATTCTCCTAAGGGACTTAGGTTTTTTGAGGTATAGGGTGGAGGTGTTATAGGAGGAATTATTTCTGAGGGAGTCAATGTCGGAGGTGTTCATGGAGCACTTATTTGAATGGGAAACTATAATGGAGGGTATACAATACTCTATCATGGTGAGGGTTCCCTTGGTGGAGTCAATGTAGGAGGTGATAGTTAAGGGTAACCTTAGCTATGAATTTGGTCAATCTAAGAGTTTGTATTGTAGACACCTAAATCTAGCCACCAATAACCTCCAACTAGGATTTTAGCCAATTTCCACTTTAAATACATAATTTGGCCTAAAAACATTAAAACACATTAAAAGCTTTGAACCTAATATATTCAAGTGTTGATTTTAGATAGGGTATCATTAAATGGGGCAATATAATTTATGGGCCAGCTAACTTTGATTAGATCATTCCAAGTCAAAATGCTAATTTTGCACCTAGGTGCTTTGGATTGCTCTTTCTTATTAAATTTTGTGTACAAGATGCATGCCTTTATTATTTGTTGTTGATAACATCCTAAAAGGGATAATGGATCCAATGCATCTGACATTGACTTCCAATTCCAATTTAGTCAAATTTTGGACCAATAACAAGATATTTTGATCAATTTGAATAATTTGTGCACAAAGTGCTTAAACATGCTTAAGAGCTGATTAAACCAAAGTAGGGCCTAATCAAGAATTCCATGGAAACTTGTTGAATAATTTGTTTTGGAAATGAATATTGAATATTTACATCATTAGGTGACCTCATCTCTTGGGAAGACATCCCTAGGGCATAAATTTCATAAATATCAAGATTCATGCCTCCCATGCCTCATCAATGCCCTCCATGCCTCTTAATTGTTCCTCTATCCCAAATAATGATGATCTTATTTATCAATTTTAATTACAAAATTGGATTAATCCTTAGCCACACATCTCAATCTTGATATGGATGGTTCAGGTTGATTTTTATCAATCTCAAAAATCTATAAATAGGAGGCCTTACCACATCATTTCTAAGTTATTTTGGTGAAAAGTTATAATGAAAAAATATCTTCAAGAAGCCATTACAACTAGTGTTACCATTCCAAATTGATTCCAAGCTAATCCAAGCCACAATCCAAAGGTGCTAAGGAGATATGGAGGTATCCAATCTTCCATTGCCAAGGACTTCACGAGCACAAAGCTGAGCAAGCCACTACTACAAAGGCATTTGGAGCATCCAAGGAAGGTGAAGGAATTTTTATTGTTTTTCCTTAATTTTTAGTTGTGTTTATCATTTGTTTTTTTTACTAAGCTCACCCTAGTAATTAGGCATGAAGATGTTAGCTTATTATGTTTTTAATTTGGTTTCATTCACTAACACCATACTAATCTCCTCTTCTTAGTCAAATTCTTAGTTCACAAAATGGTACGCCTTGTGGGACTGGATGCATCCCACACATGAAGAAGATCATTATGAAACTTTGAAATATTCATTTGGATCATTAAAACTCTTGAAATTTTATTTTCTAACTTTGTTTTTCCATTTTTATTTGTCATGGGTTTACACATTAACCATTGTTAGTCAGAAAAACCGTCATCAGTTGGCATAGCCATCATCAGCCACTATTGGTATAACCGGTGTTGGTTAGATAACCATCATTGATTATTAAGTGTAACCATCATCAGTTATAAAAATAACATTAATCATTGTGTTTTTATTAAAAACCCAAACTCGAGAGCTCTTTTTTTTAAATTTCATTATTTCAAACCCAAAATGGCTTCAAGGCTAAAGGTCATGCTAACATTTTTCTTGCAAGACCAAGCTTGAAATTTACTTAAAACATGTTTAGATCACCTTTTGCATGATTAAAAATTAATTAGGAACATCATTTTGGTGCTTAAAGTAATATTTAAGGTGCTTAAGTATTTTTGGCATTAGTTTTCAAAGTTACAACTAAGACCAAGGGGTCAAATGAACACCACCTCATTTTCCATTTGGGCTTTAAAATTACTCACCTTTCCAAGTTTTTTATATTTATTTAGTTGTTTAAGTTAGATTTTGTTTGAAAAAAAGAGGGATGCCATATTTATGCTCTTCCATTTGTCCCCTTTAGGGAACCTTTAGAATCAAAAGCACCATTCCTATTGCAAATTGCCTAGTCCAAGGCATAGAAAGAACGTCATCTAAAGCACTCCCCAAAAACTCATCAAAGTTTGGGTGACCTTGACATGACCCTAAAGTATTTATATTTTATGTTTTCTTTCATTTTATTTCATCTTGGCTTGTGAGGGGGATGTCATTACCTCCCATGAGTTCTTTAAGGAAGCTCTGACGTAGGATTTCATCTCCTAGCATTGGCTTCACTTACTCCTGAGTTGCACATGGGACGTATCTACATTTTGGCATCGCATTACACCAAGTGAATAGTAGTTGTAAAAAGGACTAGACATTTTTACAACTATTTAATTCTATGGTCACCCAATTTCCATGCATGTCTTTTGCATCATTTGACGTGAAAGTCATTATGTAATTGATTCCCCTAGAAATGTTTGAAATCTTGCTAGTTTAGTCAACCCCACATTGCCTTACCCTTGCTAGGATTTGGATGATTATACTTAGTGTATTGTATTCATTTTTTCTTGGTATTTTTTGAGACTAAAACTTGTTTATTTGTTCATAATCCATGTCAAAAAAATGTATTTAAATTGAGGAGGGTAGTGTTATGCTTCCCAAATCATGTTAAAACCATTTTGCCTTTGAGTCTTTTGAAGCATAACATAGATCACATTATTTGAGCATACTTACGTCATTAGGCTACTCAATTTATTTCAAGACTAATTTACCATTGTGCTAAAAACTATTTATTTCAAACCATGTCATGTATACCGTTTGGACCTTTGTCTTGTGACGTCATGTTATCCAATCTTATCTAGCTTATTTGATAAAATCCTAGTTTTCAACATTGAGTTTTCAATTAGCCTTGTTAAGTTTAGATTCAAACATTGATTGATTTCTATTTAGGCCTTAATTCATGGGGTTGATACATAGATCTTTCTCTTTTAGGTTGCATAACTTTAGTTAATCAATTACCCAAATTTAAAAACTATTGATGGTTTGTTTGTTTAATGCCTAGCCTCATCATTGTTTTTGAATTTATTTGGAAGAACATATCCTTTCTCAAAGAGCCTTTTTTCTTATTCCTTATGCCAAATAATCATTTTTATGTTTGATTCTATGTGTTAGGTTTATGTCAAAGTTGTTTCCAAACTTGTTAGATTAAATCAAATCACATCAGCCTTTGTTTCAAGTCTATCTTTTGACGCCATTTGGAAAAAATTCCTAGCATATGTCTTTTCTTTTAGCATAACTTTTGAATCCACATTTAGATAAAATACCTAGATACTCAACTTTTCCCTTTCCTAGTTTAGACATTATTTAGAACACTTTGACCTAGACCTTTGACATGCTAGTTTTTATTCAAATGCTTGACCTTTTATGTGTATGAAATTTGACATTAGACATTTGATGTTAGAATATTTTATGCTAAGTCTTATCACAAACCATTTTTGAGATACAACTCCACTTTTAGACCATATTGGAGATATAACTCCACCCCTTTGACCAAGTTTGAACCATTTGTCCTTTGGACATAATTTTTCAAGTTTGTAAAACTCTAAGCCTTTTTGTTTCCAAGCTTTCATCATTTATGTAGATATGTCTAGCTATACTTATTATGGATTCACGTACAATCCAACTTATGATAGAATGGCCACACAAAATTCCACTAGGAACCCCTATAGAGAAATATTTTCTAAGGATTTTTATTATTCTCCCTACAATACTCCATATGGGGAACAAAGTCACAAACTAGCTCACGATCCAACTTGAGACCTAGATTAGTATGAAGAGGCTTATGAGGAGGACTTTAAAGATCCAACTATAGATAATATTGTTTGCGATACCGATCCATATCCTCTTTATAATAATGATTAGTACATGGAACACAATCAAGAACTAACTTATGAGCCAACTCACAACTGGGATGATATGGTTTATGAGGAAGACTTAGATGCTTTAGATTATGTGAGCAATCAAGGTCCACCACATAATAACATTTATATTCCAAGACCACAACATCACACATTTCCATTCCAATACCTTGTCCTTTGGCTTGTGCAAGTAATCAAGCTCCATAACACCCCTTCATCATTCTAGGACCTAGTCCTTTGGCTTGTGTGAGTAATCAAACCCCACAATGCCCTATCATTACCATTTTAGGACTTCATCCTTTAGCTCATGCAAGCAATCATGATCCCCAATGCCCTATCATTATCCAACCATAAGTCATTCTTCATCCAGTACCAATCCCAACCAAACCTCAACTGATCTAATCATTTGAAGACCAAGCTATGTTCAAAATTGATATTTTCCAACTCATTAGAAACCAAGGCTAAAATAACCAACCAATATAAGATGTTTTTATTGAATAAACCATTTATGATAAGTCAACCCATGATAAATTACCTATTGATCCTATACTGGTTATCAAGGAGTCTCACTCTAATGAGCCAGTCTTTATTGAGTCACTTCTTAATGATTATAACCACCTTTGGGAAAATCATTACCTCAACCATGTGCCTATTTTTCAAGAGCCTCATATTGACAAGCTAGTCTCTGAAGAGTTGTCTGTTGACCTTTTCCCCATCCTAGAGTCCCACTCTGACAAACCAATTTTTGTGGAACCCATTATGCCATCATAGGATATTACTTATCCAAAACCAAATATTCAACAAGACATCATTGTGACAGAGTACCCATCAGATGAAGGAATCAGAGTTAGAGTCAGGTTCTATTCTTGAATTGACATTAGATTTAGCATCAAAATCAACATTAGTGTCAACATCATATTCAAAGTCCCTTGAGTGAGATTAGATTCAGAAGAAGAATATGTTCATGGCTATTACAAAATTGGTTATACATGCCTTGTAGATCAATTTGAATACATTTGTGATCCTTCTATGATTTTTGAGGATGAGTACTTTAGATTTGACACAAGTTATCCTAGTATCTTCTATAAGAATTATGCAACCTCTCCCCATTTCATTACCATTCCATAAGCCATTACCATCAACCAAAATAGCCATATCATTGACATTCCATCTCCCACAAGTGTCGATTGGGATCAATAGAATCATACTTTGTTAAACTGCATCAATGGTGACATAGTAGTTGAAGAAGAGCAAGGAGGCCAAGACCACATTCATGTAGAAGAAGAACATTCTCCTAGTGAAACCTTTTTGAAGGTCTTAGGGGACAATCAAATTCAGAACTCAACATCTTTTAGTTAAAATTTTTTGGAAGTGCTAGAAGACAATCAAAGTCAAAATTCAACATTCCTTAGTAAAACCTTCTCGAAGGTGCTATGGGACAATTAAGACAACTTCATTGATGAAAACCTCATTCAGGCACTAATAGCTAAGCATGAAAGTTCTTCACTACTTGATGAAGACAAAATCAAAGATAAAATCAAAATAGATTCATATCTATAGCCTAATTAGATGGTAGCTACTCTCAAGATCAAATAACAAAAAAATCTAGTGGTCTAATCAAGAGAACAAGTCTTCAACCCCACCATAACCAAATTTATGTTGAATCTACCATCAGCAACATTACATATGACTGAACATCTTGATCTTCATTTGTTTCCCAACCTTTCCACATTCCATTTCATGTACCATACCATTTCACATTGTCATGCCATTACTGTTGTTACATATCTTTTTGCCATTATCACATATTCCTACCATTTACTCCATCACTTGGGGGTAACCCTCTTACTATCTTATCTAATCCATCAAAAACCAACATTATCTTAAGCAAGATCATACCATCCTATCATTCCATTCTTATCTAGACTAAAGCCTATTTTTAGTCATCCTACCCAATCTTGTTTTGATCTTGGTTCATTTGGTTCTCCTCATACCTTTTATGAGAAGATTTTGATCAAGTTTCAATAGTCAATCCAATCCATGTTTATAATGATAGTCTATGAAAGTAGTGTGATAGTTCATCTGGTAAGGTATCTTTCATATTCCATCATATATCAAGTTTGTTTATGTGAGCTTGATTATAACTGCCTATAGGCAAATCAGTGTCTCACCAATCTTGCTACTAATTATAACCGCCTATGGGCAAATTAGTATCATTGACTTATGTCATTTTATCCTAGTTATAACCACCTATGGGAAAACTAGGGGCAACACTTTTTTATCATACATTGTTGTATCACCTTACCATTATTATTTTCATTTGACTAGTCATTTGTCAGATTTGAGAACTTGTTAGGACCTAGCTAGTTTTTCCCTACCTTTTATGTGGATGGAATTACTATAACTTGAAGTCATTTTAGGACTATGTAGGTCATGCTCAATTCATGTTGAGGTTATCTCAATCCCCCTTTCCATATGCTCTCATTATTTTGTAAGCAACCTAAGCCAAATGCTCTCACCATTTTGTGAGTAGGTATCTTGTCATTCTCTAATGAGTTAAGATACCTCAAAATACCAAAAACATTCATAACATTTCAAAAATCCAAAAACATTTATCCTTTCTAAGCCCAGTCAATTATCCTTGATCTACCTTACTAGGGCATGGTCATTATTAGGATGCTTTCTTTTAGTTTTATTATTAGGCTTTCTATTTGTTTGTTTATTTTAGGTTGTTTGTTTGTTTGTTTATTTTATTTTTTTGTTTATTTGTTCACTTGCGTATTTGTTTGTTTTTAGCACTATTTCCTTGATTCAGTTTATGTGTGTTCATTAGGTGATTCCTTACCCACACTTATACTTAAATCCATCCATATTCATATGTTTACATTATCATCATGGTTTCTATCATTAGTGAATTATTTTATATTGAGTATTGGATTATGGGAGTCAGTCCTTATGCATATTTTGGCCAAGTCTTCATGTTGTTCTATCATGAATCCTACCATCACATGATATAGCAAAAAGTAGCTTCAATAAGGTCTACAATCAATGGAGTTATTAAAGTTTCTCCTTGGCACCTTGGCAAATCCTCCAATCCCATCTTTGATCAAATCAACCCATTAACCATTCTAGTTGTATTATTGTTAATCAGGATGAGCATCTCCTCATTGGTAGGTATAATTGAATCATTCACATTAATCAATCTTATTCTTCTATTCATCTCTTTCATCACTTTGCACCCACTCATCTTTAATCTATATTCCAAGTTATATCCTTGAGTTATGCTTGCTAATCATCCCTAATTGGGGCACCTTCATCTTTAAACAATCTAGGTCATCTTAATGATTAGAACTACCTATGGACAAATTATTATTTTAACTTTTATTCTTGATTATAACTACCTTTGGGAAAATTAGCAATATTTTTAAATCAATGCATGCAAGCATTTTCTCATTTGGATTAATCTCAACCATGGGTTAATTCCACCTTTCTTCTTGCTTCTTTTCAAGGGACCATCCATCAACAAATGTGATGGTCACACCCTCAAGGGGGCATCATCATAGGCTTCCCAAAATCATTTGGAGCTTTGTTCTTCAACCATCATCTTATTTTTGGCATATAGGCCATCTATCATTATTTGAGAAGACATTGTTTTGCCTATGGTTTGCAACATCTTCCCAAATAAGGGCAAACTATAAACACCTAAATCTAGCCACCAATAACCTCCAACTAGGCTTTTGGCCAATTTCCACTTAAAATACATAATTTGGCCTAAAACACATTAAAAGTTTTGAACTTGATATAGTCAAGTGTTGATTATGGCTAGGGTATAATTAAATGAGGCAATACAATTTATGGGCTAGCTAACTTTGATCAGATCATTCTGGTTCAAAATGATAATTTTGCACCTAAGTGCTCTGGATTGCTTGTTCTTATCAAATTTATTGCAAAAGATGTGTGCTTTTGTTATTTGTTTTTGATAACATCCTAAATGGGATAATGGATCCAATGCATCTAACACTTACTTCCAATTCCAATCCTATCAAATTTTGGACCAATAACAAGGCATTCTAATCAATTTGAGTAATTTGTGCACAAAATGCTTAAACATGCTTAAGAGCTAATTAAACCAAAGTAGGGCCTAATTAATAATTCCATGGAAACTTTTTGAATAACTTTTTTTAGAAATGAATATTAAATATATGTATCATCAGGTGACCTCATTTCTTGGGAAGACATCCCTAGGCCATAAATGCCATAAATATCAAAATTCATGCCTCCCATGCCTCATCAATGCCTTCCATGCCTCTTAATTATTCCTCTATCCCAAATATTGATGAGCATATTTATTAATTTTAATTTCAAAATTGGATTAATCCTTAGCCACACATCTCAATCTTGAGATGGACAGTTCAGGTTGATTCTGATCAATCTCAAAAATCTATAAATAGGAGGCCTTACCACATCATTTCTAAGCTATTTTAGTGCAAAGTTATAATGCACAAATATATTCAATAAGCCATTACAACTATTGTTACCATGAAAAATTTAAATCCAAGCCAAGCCAAGCCACAAGCCAAAGGTGCCAAGGAGAGATGGAGGTAGCCAAGCTTCCATTGCCAAGGACTTCATGAGCACAAAGTCGAGCAAGCCACTACTACAAAGGCATTTGAAACATACAAAGCCGAGCAAGCCACTACTACAAAGGCATTTCAAACATCCAAGGAAGGTGAAGGGATTCTTGTTATTTTTCCTTACTTTTTAGTTGTGTTTGTCATTTGTTTTTGTTACTAATCTCACCCTAGTAACTAGGCATGAAGATGTTAGCTTAGTGTGTTTTTTATTTGGTTTCATTTACTAACACCATAATAATCTCCTCTTCTTAGTCAAATTACTAGTTCACATGTATAACTAACAATGTGGCTAACTATATAGGTGATGTCTATGACATAGGTAGTTCTAATTGAGCTAAAGGTTTCCTTGGGTTTGGTGGCATTTTGGGGTCAAAAATAGAAATGGTTATCAAGTCTTTAAAATGGACTACCTTCTTAGGAGTCCTTATTTGGGTAGATGTTAAAATTATAGATGAATCAAAATAACTATATTATATTAATGTACATACAATTAAAATACAAGAAACTAAAGAAGAAACCACCTCACTTATCTTTTGGCTTTGCTCCACTATGAGGATTGGTTGGTTTAGGGCACCAGCTAGTATTTCTTCTTGCAAACTTCCCAAGCTTAAAAACTTGGTCTTTTCCAACTCAACCTCCTCATCTTCTTCACACTTAGTTTCCTCCTCATCACTTTATGTGTTGATTCTATCATAACTATTACATTCTCTTCCTCATTTGTGGTATATTATACCAAGGATATCACATGATCTTATTTTTCCTCCTTTGCTTCCTCCCCAATAGGGGATTCCTCTATGGTAGTTAGACCAAAATATGTCCTTTCCTCTAATTATTGAGTCATGAAGGGGGTTGGAAGAGCTTTGTATCTCCTTCAATATGTGTCTATGGGAGGGGTAATAAGTGAGCGAGATGATGAAATAATTGAGGGAATCATAGTATTAGGAATTTTTACTATAGGTGGTGGTGGTGATGGAATAAAATGTCTAACAATAGAAATGGAAGGGTAAATAGATGAAGATGTAACTATTTGAGGACATGGAAGTGGTATGGAAGAGATGATAAATAAGTCTCCATAAACTATGGAAGACTTACTTGCATGATAGTTGTGAGAGACAATGGAGGTGTCATAACAAATGCACTCTTTTACTTATCATGTGGAGTTAGAGTTCTCTCCACTATAATGGTTGTGCCCAAAGGTGCAGTATTAAAGACTGAATAAGTAGGAGTTATTCTGGGACTAGGGATATTCTTGAGAATTTATTTCCTTATATATATGTTCCCCTCACTTTAACTACTTTACCCCTCCTCTTGTGGATCTATTTCTTATGTGGTAGGAGAGGAGGGTTGGTTTGGCCCTACTAAATAATATGGATGAGTTGGGGGCCACTAATGGATTCATTCCTTCTAGGATTGTACAACTATCTCACTTACCTACTCCCTAGTAATCTTGAGATTATATTATAAATCATGAGCTACCATCATAGACATTTTTTTTGTTTTTCATCCTTATCCATACTTTGGATTCATCTCATGAATTTAAGAAAATTATATCATGTTCATACTCATAGTGACCATATGTGAGGTTCACCTTCTTCTTCTCCCTCAGGAATTGGAGGTAATTTATAACTTTCCTTTTCAAGTCCCATTATCTAAACTAGGCCTCATCAAAATTATATCTAGTTCTCACCTTTCCTACTTGATTAAAGTGAGCTCATACCATGTATTATAGTAAGACAATACTCAAAGTAGGTTTAAAGTAGTAGGCCAAATGTTTCTATCCTAGCTCCCCATCTATGTTATTATATATTTGGTACACTATTTCTTGCTCTATAATTTTGTTAGGGACCTGGCAAGGTAAGAAAAAAGTAGGTGCCCTTGTCATTTAGATCTTGATAATTATTACATCAAGGTAATACTAGTAATACCCTCATTTCTCAATGGCTTTCTTCAATTTTTCTAACATCCTAGGAATTTTGGTGCCATGAATCACTTAATACACTTGAGGGTTGACTTCTAAACAAATCCTCTTAATTTTTATTTTGACTCTATAAATAAACATGAATGAGTAGTCTTCACAGATTTTATTTTCAACATATTCATTTGATGGTTGCCATAATTTTCTATTTTCTCTATGAAGTGTTCCCATGACTTCATATAATAATTAATACATCATATAAAAACTTCCATCCACTAGACTCTATTCATATGTATACATTTTTCATTTTATTTGACCACTGATAACTTCTCCTAGGGCAGTAAATTTGTCAAAGATTAATAGGATGTCTAGTAGCGAGACTCATTCTACTTGCACATCAGTGATACTAGGGAAGCTATATAATATATTTAGGAGGACCATGTTTATCCTAATCCGTGGCCTAAATTTGATAATCCCATTAGACAAAATGGCTCCCTTGGGATTTGATCTTTGGCCTTTTAGTAGCCATTATTTAAGTTTTCCTTCTGCTATGTTGTGTTCTAGCCATGCATTGGTTGAGGCTTAGTTATATGCTACCTTAATCACTAGGAGTCTGAGGTGTCTCTCAAATTCCCTCCTAGAAATATAATAAACTACATTCTTACCTTTCCTAAGTTAGAGGCAATCCCCAAAACAAATTCCCTTAAAAAATAAATCTCGAAGCATATTGATATAGGGCATTACCTTAGGTTTTATCATTGCTTGATGAATTCATGCACTTTTGAGAGGAAATAGGTCATCAATGTATTGATTTTCATCTTCAGATAATTAGATTTGTTTAGAATAAGGGACCACTAATTCTAATGCAGTCCAGAGCACCGAGTAGTGTAGGAATTTAAACTCAAGTGTGCTTTTGTCAAATATTATATCCATGTATTCAGTAGTCCAACACAAGTATAGGTAGAAGGAACCTAAACACATGATTACTTTGAAGAGGAGACCATTTATCTAACCTATAGTTCTCTAATTCATACTAATTATATGAAATCTATACAAATATGTTAGAAAACTAGGGCTTGAAGTCATAGGAGAGCGCTAATTCAAAATGTTTACTCAAAGATTGATGGTGAAGTGACTTTCCTTTTGCTTAGATTTTAAATATATTGTCTAAAGTTTGAATCACGAATGCCTAATTTTTGTGACTTCAATGCAACTAAGGGCTTTTTATTTCATTCCCATTTCAATTTTGATGTGTCAATCAGCTTTGGAATATTTACTTACTTTCCAAATGGAAACTATTCATTAACTTTACGTATTTAGTCATCCTATTATAAACACATGTCAAATTCTCACTTACCTACTTCTTTACTTTGTTATTATTTTTTCCTTATGTATGCTTTGGTTATGCACTCCATGGATTTTGACAATTTTCCATTTCTTGCTCACTTGAGCCTTTATATTTGCATACTTGTTTTATATGTTGTGGGTATCTAAGTTGATGTAATTGTGCCATGTGGAGCATCCTAGGGACTAAGAGGACATGGGGGCTTATAATCATGGGTGTATGATCCTCTTAAACTATTTAAATATATGTAAATGTTCCATGTAATGGAATGTCAACACATGGAATGATCTCAAGGCCTCAAAGGCATGGAGACTCAAAACCACATAACCATTAAGCCATTGACTAAGTATTTGATTTTTAAATATCTGAACTAATAGAATTATGCCACTTATCATCTTCTCAATGATTAGAAGCTTAGGGATATTAGACCATGGAGCCTCAAGTACATTTAACTATTCTAATCCTTTTGTATTTTTGGGTTAATGAAAATATGCCACCTATCAAGCCTTTGAAACCACTAAATCATTAACTTTTATTTCAAAGCTTTTAGGGTTCCATGTAATGAAAAACCACTGCATGGTATGTTATTAGGTCTCAGAGACTTTGATCACGTATAATTTTATTTGAATCATGAAAAGCTCTGTGTAATGTAGTAATGATACCTATCTAGCTCTCAGAACTCAGGATCTTTGAAGACTTGGAAACTTTTATATAAAGATGCCACCTATCTTTTATCATTGATGAATAAAAGCAAGTACTTGCTAGTAATAAATTTGATAGGTCTTTGATGATATTCCTACAAGCACACAAAACATAGGAAACTACAACAAAGGACATTAGTAATGTTAATCCAAATAAACCACAAAAAAAAAATGAAAACCCAAGGTTCAAAATAAATTAAAATAACCTTTCTATCTCTGATTTTCATAGTTAAAACTTCATGAAAATGTATAATTAGAAGACAAAATTATAATTTTTATAATTAAAACCAATGTAATGATTGTTTAATTTTTAGAGGACCTTGAATAAAAGTATTCAACTCATAGTGGGTCCCTATTGAATTACAAAAAATTAGGGTGTATGTGTTTAGGGCACAACACAATTGAGTAGTGATCAAACTTTGACACACTTGAATATTTAATATATAATTTCCCTTAAATGAAATTGATATAATAGGTCTATATTGTGGGATTTATTTTGGCTCTAAGGCCAGATTGGATTTTGGAAGAAAGGATGAAATGTCAAGAGTATTTACCAAATGGAGTAGTTATTGACTAAATTGATAGAGTTGTTCCATTACAAGACTCATATTAACCTTAGACTAGCACCCCCAAGTAAGGATTCTTGTAAGGGAAATTGGATCAGAAGAAACTAGCCCCAAAGAGGGCAGACTTGGTTGGTGATTGAAATAGGGCCAAAAATATGGTGGTATTGGTATTTGATTGAAATGGGCCCAAAATAGGGTGGTCTTAGTCTTAGATTGAAATAAATATCAAAAAGGGTGGATTGACTTTTGATTGAAATGGGGTCCAAAGAGGGTGGCCTTAGTCTTAATTAAAATGGGGCCCAAAGAAGGTAGATTACTTTTAATTGAAATGGGGCCCAAATAGGGTAGATTAATTTTGATTTAAATGAGGCCCAAAGAGTGTGATATTTTTATTAATTTAAATGGGTCCCAAAGAGGGTAGATTAGCTCAACATAATTGGATTGGCCTAGCTTGGACCCAAAGAAGGTAGATTGGCTTGATATGATTTGAGTGAAAGAAAGGATGGATAACATGACTTTGTTGTTCCCAACCAACAGGCATGGGAGATTGAATGATACAAGTCATTTGAATTAGCATGTAATTGATTCAGAATAATTGGATTTATTCAAAATAGGCCCAATTTAACATTGTTATAATATGTAACTTTGAAGATGACTTTGGTCAAAGTTGACCTGAGTTGGAATGTTGACTGAGTTTGACTTCAAATGGTTGACTTTAGTTGAATTTTTAAAAATTAACCAATTTATAATTCAAATTATAATGTGGTTTAAGATGAACTTGATTTGGATTATAATGTCTTAGTATGTGGCTCAAGATGAACCTAATTTGGCTTGGATTGGCTCGGTACATGGTTTAAGATGACCTAACTTAGATTAGAATGTATTGATGTGGTTCAAGATGAACCTAATTTGGCTTGGATTGGCTTGGTACATGGTTCAAGATAAACTTAATTTATCTTGATTGGCTTAAAATAGGAATGGGTTTAAAAGTGACCCAATGTGAATAATCAATTCAAAATTAGATTTGGGTCTTAATGGTTTTCAATTGGACAATATATAAATAAATAGTGTAATGTTAAAATTGGATAGCATAATGCGAATATGGGATAAATATGGCCCAAAATTTGGGCAAAGCAATGCCTTACTGTGTAGGTGTATATAGACTATGTTATGGAATTTGGTTCTTTTTGGACTTGCTTTTGAACATATAATGGGTTTTGACACAACATCCAAGTAAACATCATTCAATTACATGATCCTATTTTTTTGGTAAATCAGGTTACATCACAATTACTGAGCCTTAAATATACTCACTTTGAGCAAATAACTTTAAAGATTAATTTAATAGAGTTTTAAATATAGGTGAAAGACCCACCTTTTCTCAAAGTTATAATGTGATAGGCAATCTTTGGGGGTTTTTACCTTTACACCTCTACATTAGTGAAGTTTTAATGGATAATAGGTATTAATCTAAAGTTTTTATTGGCTTACTAGATGGTCCTAATATGATCACAAAATACATCTAAGAAGAGATCCAAAATTGGGTTGTTTATAAAAGGATACATTTCCTACCGAAGAGGATCATGGATTCTTTGAGGTTGATGTCTAATGGCTTAGTTTCAAGGATAAACCCTTTACTTTCATAAAACACTTTATGAGAAAAACATTTATTCCCTAAAAACACCTTCCCTCCATTTATATCCCCCATCGAATGAATGAGGTCGGTGTGAATGTTGGGATATCAACCCCCAATCACCTCACCCTAAAGACTCATGAGAAGGCAATGGCATCCCAATCATGTAGACTAAAATAAAAAGGGGAAGGTGTCATAATTTCTAATTCATAGGAATCCCACTATGGGAAATCAAAGAGCATACTTCAATAAAATCCCCTAAGATAAAAATAAATGGTCATCTACATGTTTCTAGAGCATATATGTGAAGGAACTACACAAACACACACTTCAATCAATAAAAGAAATTATACAAGTGAAATAAAAGAAATAACTTGGAAATGAACAAGTTTTAAATCCAAATTGAAGTGTTTCTTTGTTTTAGTCCCAAATTGAAATGTTTGAAAAAATAAATAAAAATGCTTTATTTTAAGTTTTGAATCCACTTCTTTAACCAAGGACCTACAATAAAGTGATTAGAGTTTGTGATGTATTCTTGGACTAATGTGGGAAGTTTTCAAAAAAATTATCTAAGGCTTGGGTTTGTGACACAGAGCATTTCCATTAAAACATTGGATTTTTTTTCCAAAACATAAGACATTTCTATTTATTCCTATAGATAGACAAAAGACAACAATTTTGGTGAATCCATCGATTACCAGGACATTTCCACTAATTATACATAAATGGATATTTCTACTGAAATAAAAATATTTCCTCTAAAATAGGAAAATAATAAAACTTATATCACAGAGTGTTTTCACCAATTTGAATCACTTTTGTACTGATTCCATAGAGTATTTTTGTCAAGTTGAAGTATGTTTCCACCGATTCCATTGGGCCTTTTCACTGATTTGAAGTACATTTGAACCAATAATAAAAACTTAAAAAATCAAAATGAAATATAAAATAAAGATCATTTCTATTATTTTTCGGGATGAACCTGCCAATACATAGAATGTTTTCACCAATTATACTTGGGATGGAATTTAGAAAGTTTTTGAAGGAAAAAAGGTGAATTAAGTTCATGATTAGGTTAATTATTTAAATTAGAATAATGAGATGGGTCTATAAGAGTTTCATGGGATATGAAAATTCCCCACCAGGCATGCCAAATATAGATCAAGAATCCAAAGAAGGTTAGATCATTGTTAGTGTATGAAATCAAAAATAATTAAGACTATAAAATCTTAAGCCTATTCATTATGTCTGAGAAAGACTTAACAAAATATAAATAAAATAGAAGACAAAAAAGAAAAAAATTATACCTTCCTTGAAATACCTCCTTTACTTACTAGTTTGAAGAGGTATGTGCTTGGATTATAAAACTTGAGGTCTTTGGTGATGTCAAATTTGTATGCAGATAGTATTTCCCCTTGTCTACACTTGATTTGGATTGAGAATTGGCTTGAGAATTATGAAGATCCTTAGGTATTTTGGTAGAGTAAGTTTAGGTTTAATAATCTTGATATGATTATAGGGGTCATCCTCTATTTATATCCTGATCAAATTGATTATGACCATTGAATCAAGATTGAGATGAGTGGATGAGAATTAATCAATCTTAGATAACTTATGCTATTAATAAATGTGGTTGAGTTTGCATTTGGTTTTTAAATTATGATATTTTGTAAATGTTTGAAAACTTTTAGGATGATGTCATGATTCCTAATATTTTCATATGATGTCATGATGATGTCATCAACCACTTGGCCACTTACCATGAGAATTGAGGAATGAATCCAACTAATGAATTTAGAAAATAGGGAATTCAAAATTTATGGAATTTCTAATTAGAGGAAGATTACATTAATTAATAAAGGTTAATTAACTTAATGAAAAGTAATGTGACTTTTTCAAGTCAAAGAACTACTTAACCTAATAAACCAAAATGTCTCTTGCATATTCATAATTTGACTCAATATGAACTAAGTGAATTTGATGATTTTATAAGGTACATTTCCCTAATCAAGGATGCCCCAATTTGTTTTATAAGATGCAGGTCAAGTATGCAAGAAACTTTGTGTGTTTTAGTGATTTCTAACCTAATTTACACATTGTTGGAGAAAATCATTTTGATTATAAATTCAACATAGAAGTGATGATAATTGAGTGTTTACACATACACAGATAACAAACATAATTACATAATCAAATTAAGTGGGATAACTATATGTGTATTAATCACCTCCTCAAAGTAGCAGATATGTAGGCAATGGTCAATCATAAAATGAGGGTGATTAGGGTTAGTGCATCCCATTACACTTTCCTAGTTTTTCTAGGTTTCTAGCCCTCACAATCACACTTAGGGTTTCAAGGTGGAGATGATTTTTGGATTTGCATGCATCATCAGGGTTCAGAATCACACATAGATAAGTGAATTTGACCATATTATCACATAATCTCTTCTTTGAATAGGAAGTACCAACCATTAAAAATCACTATAAATAATTGATAGTGACCTAGATATGATAGAATCAACCTTGCATAAATAGAAACATTGTCCTTTAACTAGATGAATCATATACATGATTTAATATTTTTATTGCTACCAAAATATAGTCACAGTCACATAGTCAATTAAAAAAACTAAGTATTCATCCCTTTTTTTTACTTACTATATTTATAAAATTCCACTTGTCAAATCACACCAATTAGTTTCAATATTTTACATTCAATTGTATGTTTTAATGTGTTATATATATATATATATATATATATATATATATATATATATATATATATATATATATATATATATATATATAAATCTAATTTTTTCTCCTAACTTATATCTTATTATGGTTTTTAAAACCAAATAAGGGTAAAACATATTGGTGAACCCATACACTGATCAAACTATGTCAAACCCTATATCTCCCTTATATATATATATATATATATATATATATATATATATATATATATATTAATCTAATTTTTTCTCCTAACTTATATCTTATTATGGTTTTTAAAACCAAATAAGGGTAAAACATATTGGTGAACCCATACACTGATCAAACTATGTCAAACCCTATATCTCCCTTAAGGTTTTCATCCTCTTAATAAAATTTAGGGTTTTCTTAGACCTAATTATATTTTATTCATTTATGTTCCATTTTATTATAGGGGTCATCGTTTTACATGTTTTCTTTGGTATTCTATGGTTTTTTTAGCTTTATATACCTAACCATCCTCAAAACCCTAACCATCTCCTACGATGGATTTTTATATTTTTTATTCTAAAGTGGTGATAACTATTTTCCCTCTAAGGAGGTCCATGCTACCAATATCTCAAAAGGCAAGGTACATCTCATGGATAACCATGAACTGAGCATTAATATATATAACACAGTTGTGAAATATTAAATGCAATCTCTTCAAAAGTATATTGAAGATTTAACTCTCAATGTTCAAACACTTGGTAACAAAATCATATGTAGAAATAATGACATGAACTTGACCCAATATGGTTTTGGAATATGATATTTACAAAAAATATGATATACATGATAAGGGTTTGGAATACATTCATAATGCATTATTCATCCCATCACAACACCCACTTAAAAATGATAATAAGGACTTGGATACATAACACATTCAGAAAGTAATAGTGTTAAAATTAAAAATGAATAATCCCAAGCCTTCCTCATATTGTTGCAACATCTAATCTAAGATATCTTTTATTACCAAAAAATAGAAAAGAACATGCATGACCTATTTTTTTCCCTCATATTCCCTTTATGGATTTTATGGTACATATTACACACCATTTTGATGGACTTATCATGAATGTTGAGATTGATAATATGCATGAAATAACTACTAAAAATAAATTTGATGCCATGGATGACCAATAATTCACTAATTATCTTAACTTGAATCCACCTCAAATTAATTAAATGCTCTATATTATAAGATGCAAAGAAAAATTTAGCCTAAACTACCACATTAGGCATTTAGACCTATATTATTGGTATTAACCCTACATCTACACCTCCAATGACATATGTAACATCTAACTAAGGTTTGGGGGTAACATAAGTCTTCTAAAAAAATTGCATACCTATACCTACATAGGTATCCTTTACACCTCTTATGAAAATTATGCATGTTACATCACCAAACTTTCTATTGGCTAGATATTTTGCATGGAGTCAAAACTACCTAGGCAGTCATGGGATTAAATCCCCTTCATTTAATGGTGAAGCTCTCGTAATCTTATGTTTATCTACTTATAGTTACTCTTTATTTATATTTATTCATAGAATATGCAAATTATGTGTGGTTGATCTAATGTTTGTATTAATTTAACCACTTTGTTCATGAACCATAACAAAGAGACTTTGTAGCAAGTAAGCAGTTGTTTTTATAAAAGTAGTTGGAATCTAGGATACGTAGAAAAGGAATAATCAACTTGTTACATTCTAAGATGAGAAAGAATAATAGAAGTGCATATCATAATAAATATACTTGTAGAGTTTATTGCATATATGTAAGAAAATAAACATATAGTATGTGATTATTTTTCCTATAAATACTCAAGAAAACTATGAACTCAATTTAGCTTTAAAGATAACTCAAAAATTACCAATTTATCTTCATTGAACTCATAGAATAATTTCCACAGATATAAAGTTCTCCAGAAAAAAATTATTTTTCCTATTCTTTCTTGGAAAATTTTGTACAAAATAATTTTATTATCTCAAACTCAAAATTTTGGATTTCTTAAACCACTTGTACAATTGCAAAATAAAAATCATCATCCCCCTAGCATGCAGGCCTGCTCATCTATTTATACAATTTCAAGATAAAAAAATCTAATAGGAATCAACCTCTTCAACTCACATGTGTTGTGTTAAAATTGGAAACCATTGAATAACAACTTCCTCAAATCTCTCTTTTGTGTCATGCAATGATCAATGACATGTAGCACTTTTTGAACTCTTTATTTGGATTGATTACAAACACTTTGCATGTAGCACAAAGTTAGATAAATTAATTCACTTTTACAAAATGACTCTGAATAATGGCATTTTAGCTGAGTTACTTAAGTTATTGAAATTTATAAATTAATTTTCACTTTTACAAGTAAATCATAAAATGATATTACTTTTATGTAGTAATTACTAAAAATAAGATTATTCATAGAGTGCTTATGAATAAAGAAGAGAAAAAAGAAGAAGAAGAATAAGAAGAAGAATTTATTCAAGACTCAAGCTCTAGAGATTCTACTTCATGAACTTGGATTTTGCATCTTGCTCTATATTTGATGTGCTAAGATATTATCATTTGTATTGCTTCATCATCAAGTATAGCAAGTGATTCCCTTTCTATTTCTAACCTCAACATTTCTCTTTCCAATCTCCTAAAATGAGTCTCCACCTTCTCAACTTTGGGTCAAGCCACTTCAGTTCTTACTAAAGCTTAATCAGTTTCTTAATAGATTTATTAGTAAAAGGGGTTGTAGCCTTATCCATGAGTTGGCTAAAATATTCATATAACTACTCAGATGTTCTTTGGACATTGTCAAACCAAGAGTCAGTGAGACCAAATATAAAATCCTCTAATCTTGATTTTTCTCCATTCACTTTTTCCTTCAGGGTTTTCATTTCTTCACTTATTGGTTTGAAATTTCCATGTAAAAAGATAAAAGATACTCCTCTTGATTTATCTTCTTTACTAATCCTTCATGAGAAATCTTCTCTTTGACTAAAATTTTCTCACTTAGATTACCTATTATTTGTAGAGCCTATTGACGCAATTCTAAAATACCATTTTCTTGTTCAATTTCTCTTATTGTTGTTTTTAATTCTATTCTTTTCACAATTTTTGCATGATCCTCTAGGACATCTAAAAATATCTTCTAAGTAGTTTTATGTATCTTTTCAATCCATTCATCTACTACCTTTGATATATCCCCTATCTCTTCTACCTTAGTTATCACTTGTGGCTCAATTGGTTTTCTTAAGGTAATTTCTTGTTGAAGAAAACATTTGGCTACTTTATCAATTATTTCACATAACTTTACATTTTATTCTTTTAGCTTTGCCTTGGCAACCTTTTCCTCATCCAACTTCTTAAAAAGAGAATTGATCAAAGTTTAAGTGTCTTCCTTCAAATTTTTAGTTGTTACCTCCCCAAGGGGTATTCTTGTAAAGGTTAAGTCACCACTAGTGACTTCTTGTTTTCTCATTCCTTAGGGAGGAACTGCTAACTCGGCAAATTTTTGTCCTAAAGATTCAATTAGTAACTTTGAATTTAATTTAGTTCATTTTAGCTTCTTGCCTCTTTTATCAAGACTTTTAAGTAATTAAAAATCTATCTCCTCTAGATTTATCACTTCTTTTACTCCAGGAGTAGTTTTTGTTGCCATCCAAGATGAGAAATCAGTTGACATAGAAGTGCTCGAATGAATTATTACCTATTGTTGGTTGTCTTAGGCTATTAGTTCCTAAGAAGAAACTTCTTGAGTTGCCATATCTCTTTGAGCTTCCTCTATGGAATTAGCAACTTGATTTTTAGGCTTTTCTTTCTTCTCAGCCTCTACTTTTTATTCTTTGTCTTTTTATTATCCATTCACAACCTCCTTCTCAAGTTCAACTACTAGCTTTTCTTGAGAAGTTTTCTGAGAAATTGTTTTCTATGAAGTTACCTTTTTAGGTTCTTTTTCAACTGTAGGTGGCTTGGCCAAAGGAGGTGGTGAAGGTGAATATAGTGGAGGAGATGAAGGAGGAGGAGGTGGTGACTCTTTCCTAAGAGACTTCTTAGAAGTTTTAGTCACATATACTTTCAGAGATGGCATTAATATGGAGGGATCCATGGGGGGTGCAGTGGAAGTGGAATGAGTGAAAGTGGAAATAGAAGGAGGAATGGAAGAAACAATAAGAGTAGTAGAAACCAATGGTGATGTAGAAATAGTTGGTTGTGTTATCTCCTTATATTTTACCATTGAGAAAGTATTATCAACATTTTTATTCAATCTTAACTTATTTATAAGAACTTGACTACTTTCTCTTTGTATTATCTCCTATTATATCCTATTCTAGTAGTTTCATTTATTAATTCCTTCATGTAATCACCTTTATCAAGTAACCAATTGGAAGTCATCACCAAAACATTTGAAGTCCTTTCTAAAATTATCTTATCATGATTATCTCTAAAAATAATCACTATAAGTGGGGCATTGTCCCCTCCTTGCTGCATAGAAAGCATCACTAGTAACAACACCATCATCTTATATGTTTTTAAGAATGGTATCCAAGTCAAATACATGAATATATTCAATGGTCATCCTAATATTATCCCTTCTTACATCAAAATCACCTCTACAATCAATCTAAAAATCCTCCAGTGTTGGGATATATATATATATATATATATAAGGGAATCTATATTCTTTGTTACTCCTCTGTAATCAAAATTAACCCTGGTATCAAAATGTGTTTAAGTGTAATGATGATACATCTCTTTTTGCACATTCTTTCCTTATAGATAGTAGGGCAATGATAATAGCCAATTATAATAGGAAAATTAATGACTGCCTTGTGAGCCTTAGACTTTAAATCATGCAACTCAACTAATTGCTTACTCATCTCCATAAGGATCTACTTGTCACTTGGATATCTTGGTAGTTTGACAGGTGCTCCTGAGAAACCTCCTACTCTAAGATATGAAAAATTAATAAATTGAGTGAAAATGTAGCCATATAGTAGACCACATCCTATGCCTCATCTGATACTCTTCTATGCTTCAAATATGTCTCCAACTTGAAAATAATCTCATAAAAGAAACCATCATCTACTATAATGTAATTCTTGTATTTTTCAAGGACTAGCTGAGGATAATATTCATATATTGGTACTATTGATAGTGTACCATTGGTCTTTAACCTTGAGAAAGCTCCATTAGAGGTTGTTGTATATACAAAATATGAAGTCATCTTAAAATAAAAGTCTACAATACATTATTAAACTATTGATCCATGTTGTTACTAATCATTTTTGCCCAGTCAATATTAGTAGAACTCTGAGTTACATCAATGGTTCTAAATAGGCATGCATCTAGGGTGAAAACCATTTGGAATTATTTTTTCCATTGATTTTTCATAATAGTCGAATTATATCATCTACCTCTTGAACAAAATCTGATATTATAATGTGCTTGGGGAACCTTGAAGGTTGTTTTATTTTCTTCAAGTAATATGTATTCATAATCTTAATACACTCTATTATTTTGGTTTCCCATTATTTCCTCGTCATCCTCATTGAAATATCAATCACTGTTGGTGAGGTTGGAATCTTCAAACATTAGCTAAGATATTGAACAACCAACCTCACAACCATATTCCCAACAACATATCTTACCACACTTGTCAGAGAGTCATAGTACTTAGCACATGCTAACATAAACCCAGGAAGTTGGGCTAAACTTGGGAAAGATGTAGCTTAAATAATCCCATTATTGGTCATGGAATGTAAAAGTGGGGTCTTTGCAATATCCCTTGATCTTTCCAAAATCTTAGTCATAGATACATGCCCCATATATATATCACTTATTTCTATCAGCTTTGATGATATGCATGACATAGGGTAGCCTTTATATTCATACTTCATTTTTGGTTCTTGGAATTTGACCCTCTTTGTCTTTATTTTTCCCTTCTTTCTTGGTTCTAGAATCTCCTCGAGTGCTAACTCTGGGGCCTCCTCAATGGTCTTGCCTTATACTCTTATTTCTACTATCTCTTCCTCTAACCTCCCTAATCCCTTTGATCTAAACATTTACTCTTTTGAACTCTGAAATAAATTGATAACTATTTTAAAACACTCACTAACTTCTCCAACTAATTTATAAATTTGAGAAATAGGGTTAAATTATAGCTCTTTAAGTATCTCTAAACAAGTTCCAAGTTTTAAGGAATTGATATCTTTGAAAGCATAAGCAACTTCCTTTTAAGTAGTAGGATCTAAAAACTTCAAGTTGGTCTTTGGAAAAGGGAGAAGTGTTAGGTATTTGAAAACTTGATTAAGTAAGTTAGAAGAAACAAGCATGTTTGGGTCTTTAAAGGCAAGTAACTTTGGACTTCTCATAGTGAATAACGTTAGGTTTACAAAGACAAATAACTTCAGGTTCTTTCAGTTATAAGACTAGACTTTAGGTTTTTTCAATCGAGTTACTTCAATTCAAAATCTCAAAGTAATAAGGTTTCAAGAACCTGAAGTAAGTCCTTTGAGAGTCAGGTTTTTGGTAGGCAATTACTTGGAAGTAAAAACCCAAAGTAATTAAGATTAATAAACCTAAAGAATTAATAAGGGAAGGGAAACCTGAAGTAATCATAATTAGTGTTTTGTGGGTTTGATGAGGTTAAGACTTTGGGTTTTTGATGGGCAGTTACTTGGGATCGAAGGTCTGAAGTTCTTAGGGTTGGGAAACCTAAAGAGGTAAGGGGATTTTAGAACTAGGGTTTACATGAAGATTTTTAATTTTTTAGGGTTTTAACATGAATAAAACATGATAATAGATTAAAATTTCAAATTTATAGTTAAAAACAACTTTCACCAAGAAATTGGAAGAGAAAACAAAATAAAACAACTTCGATAGTTAAAAAACCATAGCATCACAAGAAAGAGAGTACATGGGATAAAAAAACTTGAAAGAAGTAAATAAGAAATTAAAATTGATCTAGAAATGATTTACTTACCTTAACTATAAATGGGTTAAGAATAAAATCACTTGAAATCACTCCAAAGTCTTTAAGTAGATTGGCTTAGGATTTGTAGGCATGGTTATTCAGCTCGATGACTTGGCTGATGGTGGAAATGAGGTGAAATATCATAAAATTTATATAAATGCCAACACATTTATTGCAAGCATGGAAAATCCATGGCAGCCCTTACTTCCTTTTTAATCAGGCTCTTTAAACTACTTAACTTATTTTAAGTAATGAAGTAAATCTCTTTCATCATATCGATTTGGTTTACAGAGTGTTAGTCAAGTTTTTGAGACTAATTAACTCCTGTTAGTTTTTTAAGTAGAGTAACTCAAGAAACCTAATTATAACTAGGGAGTGTTGGTTGGGTTTTTGAGACTACTTTACTTTGCTTAGTTTTTGAGGTAAATCAATTTGAGAAACCCGAATTGGTCCATGAGGAATGGATCAGGTTTTTAAGACAACTTAACTTATTTTCAAGGAAGTAAAGTAACTAAGAGAACCCAATTTGCACTGCAAATGAGCTAAGTCACCTTTAGCTTTTTTCATCTACTTAAATGGATGAGTAAAAGGATTTGAGTTATGTTTTTAAGAAAATGCCTTTAATCCTTTGGATTAGTTAGGAGAAACTAAGGAAAGCAAACAACAAATGAAAAATAACACTAGCAGAACCCAAGTTCCTTATTCAGGAGACTGGCTTCAAGCAGTACAACTAATACACACAAGGCTAAAATGCAAAAAAAAATCAAAAAGGGGGCTCTCCAAAATCTTGAAGTGTATAATTTTGGGGACATTGGCTAACTCTGACTGGGGACATCTTTATTTCTATCCTAAGGAAGGAAACAAGGGTGATATCTCATTATATTTGGTTTCACATTCTATTCATTAGGTATGGAGTCATTATAGAAACTTGGTCACACAAACTACAAATAAGCAAAAGAACACAAAGACTAATCAAAACAAAATAAAATCTAAAAATATTTATTTGTGTACATGTAGGAGTTACCCTACTACTTAATTCTTGTAGAGCTTCAAGTGTTACCTATTGAATGGTAGTAGAAGTGCAACTCCATCTTGATGAGCTAGAAAGAAACTATCTTTCCTAGAAATGCTTTGTATAGTGAAGGGTCCTTTCCACAAAGAATCAAACTTCCCATGATTTCCTTTTTATTCATTTTACTTATCCCACAAAAGGACAAGATCCCCCACTTCAAATTGCCTATCTCTAGCTCCTTTATCAAATATATTCTTTACCTTTGCTTGATGATCTATTAACCTATCAAAAAATTAAACATGGACTTTTTGTAGTTTAGTGAGAAACATGATTCTCTTGTCTAGTGAATCTTGATAAGTTATGTCTTCAATGGCTTTTGATAATTGTAAAGCAAGTAAATCAAGAGTTATTGGAATCTCAACATTAGTTCCATATAATAACTAAAAAGGGCATATAACTATAGCTTTATTTTGATTAATCTTGTTAGCCCATAGTGCATTGAATAAATTATTGTGCCAAGTCCTTTGATTATTGTCTACCAACTTTTAGATGATATTCATCAAATTCTTGTTGCTTGACTCAGCCTGTCCATTACCCTAAAGATAGTGATTTGAAACATGAACTAAGTTTATTCCATAGGAGTAACAAAATTTAGTGAGTTCCATGGAGGAGAAATTAGATGCATTATCTATAATGATTTTGTAGGGAACACCAAACCTTACAACAATATTCTCCTTGATAAAATCAAACACCACTTCAAAAGTAGAATTTTTCATGGGAATAGCTTCAACCCATTTATTAAAGTAATCAGTAGCTATCAAAATATAGTGATGTCTAGTATTAGATATAATATTTAATACACCAATAAAATACATGACCCATTATTGAAAAGGCTCATTAATAATTACAAGTTTTAGTGGCAAAGCTGGCAGCTTGACTCATCCTACAAAATTATAACATGCTTGACAATTAGCAACCCATTTTGAAGTATCTTGAAATAAAGTAGGCCAAAAATACTTGTTTTTAATATTTTATGTGTTGTGACTCTTGTAAAAAAGTGACCTCCACATGCTTTATCATGAAACTCCTTTAACATTATAGCTTGTTGTTCTTTAACTACACAATGGAGTAAAACACCATCAATGCCTCTTTTGTATAGACCATTGTCCCAGAGGATGTAATCCTTTGACTTTAGCCTAATGGTTCATTTTTTTCCATGTCAAATTATCTGGCATATCTTTATAATTCAAGTAGTAAGCAATCTTGTTGTACCATTCATTAACTAGATCAATAAAAAGTACCATGGGTAGTTCTTCCTTTGTTTCATCTTGGCTTGAAAGTGTTGTTGTATCTACAACATCAAGATTTATTTCCATCATCAACTAGCATAGGCCTCTACCTCTTACTAGTTTTTTGGGTTTGATGTCGATATCAAACTCTTGCACCTTAGCTACCCAAGTGCCTTTGAGTAATCCCAACTTTTTTGAGTTAGAATTGACTTGAAAATAGTGTTTAGGACATATACTATAGTATGAGATGACAAGATGTAATACCAAAAAACTTACATGCCTTGACCACTGCAAAGGCATGTTTCTCCATCTATGAGTAATTTAATTTTGAACTCTTCAATGGTTGACTCATAAAATCTATAGGAGATTCAACTCCATCATTTTTTTGTATGAGTATAGCTAACATAGTATGCTCTAAAGAGTAATTGTAAAGAATAAATTCCTATACCAAAATTTGGAGAAACTAACATTAGGGCTTTAGCTATTGCTTCCTTTATTATTTCAAATGCCAATTTTCCTTCAACATTCCATTTAAAGTCTAGTTTCTTTTTCATCATATCTAAGATGTGGTGAGTTAACTCAACAAAATCAAGAATAAGCCTTTTGAGGAAATTCACTTTACCAAAGAAAGAATGCACACCTTTCTTGGATGTAGGCATAGGCTAACTCTAAATATCCCTTACCCATTCTAGGTCAATTTTAGTTCCTTCACTTGATATTATATGACTGAGGATCTTACCTTTAGTTATAGCATATATGGATTTATTTGGGTTTAAATAAATCCCATGTCTTTTGCATTGAATCAAGACCTCTTTGAGATCAACTAAATGATTACGTCTTTTCTTTGAAAAGACTGTCAAGTCATCCAGGTATACCACAATGCTCTTGTTCTTCAAATGAGAAAATGCTAGGTTTATAACTCACTAAAAAATTTCCCCAGCATTAATTATCCCAAAGGGCATCTTTTGATAAGCAAAAGTCCCCCATGGTGTTGTGAAAGTAGTTTTGTACTGATTTTCTTCAGCTACTTTTATTTGATTGTATCCAAAAAATACATCTAGTATATATAACATTTTTAACCTTGTAACTACCTACAAAATATGATCCATAATAGGCAATGGATAATTTTCCTTCAAAGAGGCTTGATTTAGGTTACAAAAATAAACACATAAACATATGTCCCTATTTTTCTTTCTTACTGGGACAATATTTGCTAACCATTTTTAATAGTGGATTGGATAGTTGATCTTTTATCTACTCATCAAGGAGTTTATAAATCTAAACATGAATGGTACCTAAAATGGTTGGGTTATGATGTCATAACTTTTACTTGAAAGGCTTTATACTTGGCTAAAGTGGAATATAGTGTTGTACTTCATCCAACTGAAAGGACTTGAGATCTTTGTAGGACCAGGCAAATACATCAATATACTTTGTAAGAAGTTTAGTGAAAGATTTTTTCTCCTCCTATGATCAACACTTGCCAATGTTGACCATCTTGGGCTCTTCACTACTACCTAGGTTGACTTGATCTATTTTTTTGGAAGAAGCTTCTCCATATTCTTTCTTTTTCTTCAAGAACTTATCATGTTTATCAAATATCTCTTCTAAGGAAACTAAACCTTTAGGAATCTTATTCCCTTTAAGCTAAATCATGGCTTGATCATGGGAGAGCTCATATTCAATGATAGCTATTTTTGTTTCACATGGATGTGAATTTATTCCTTCAAAATTATCTTGCTACTCTAAAAAGGTAGTTATTTGCTTATCATCATTAAAAACTTTCCAATGTTCAACATTATTTGGGACTTTCAAGCAATAAACCATTTCTACTTTATACTTAACTTCTTTGAAGATTGTTGGTTGATACTCTAGCCTAAACAAAGATGCAGTCATAGTGAGTGAATCAACTCTAGAATTCTAATCCTGAGGTACTGACTTGATCAAAAAAGTAGATAAATCAAGTGTGGTACTATGAACTTTATCACTATAGTGTTTCAGCTTCTCTTTCTTCACCTGATATTTTCCTCTGATCTATTTGACTATTAACTTAGCATCTACTTGTACTCTAAGGAGTTTTGTTCCTTTCTCTTTTGCTCACTCAAGCCCTAGTAAGAGTGCTTCATATTCAACTATGTTATTTATGTTTTTAAACACAAGCTTGTATGAATAGGTAAAAACTTCTCTAGTAGGAGAAATCAACTCTAATCCTACACTTGAACCAAGAAAACTATATCTACCATCAAATTCCATGATCCATATCTTATCTCCATCCTCTTCTTCTTTTTCTCTTCCATTTCTTTTCTTGTTTCAAGGAAGTAAATTCCATGTTCTGATTCTTCAAAGAGAATTTGTGACCTTGGATCTTCATATTTAGAAACTATGTATTTTGACTTCTCAAGTTCTAGCTTATGATTCATCCCTTTAAATTGGGACATGTGCACATGACCAATCCATCTTCATTTCTCCTCTCAACTCTTTACATAAGTTTCTAATTAGTATCATTTTGTATGAGACCAATATGTCCACTACTAGGATTGTTATTTTAAGTCTTTTATCTTGGAAGGTTGCTAGGACAACTTGGTCATCTTTAATATATCCGATCAAGGGAACTTGTCTTTCTATTGAGTAGTATTTTCTTATAGACTTAGTCAAAGTAAGGCCAAGGGTGTCAGCTACCTTGGTTGGCATAACATTATCAGAGGCTCCTAAATATAGAATATAATTGCTCAACTTATACCTGTTAATTAGAAGGGATACATAAAATGGTTATATTCTCTCTAATACGGGGGTGGATGAGGATGAAACATATACAAAGTTATTCTGAGAAGGGGTTCACCTAAGAATATGTAAAATAATTTTCAAGACATTGGGTGCATTTCTTGACCCCTTACTTTGAACATACTTCACTAATCTATTCAGTTGATCTAGGTAGGACCTTAAATATTCAGCTTCTGATATCTAAATTATAATTTTCTTAATGTGTTTAATTATGTCAAAAAAAGGGATGGGTTTAGGTAAGAGGGAACTGACTTCAACTATACGAGAATTTGGATTATAATTTTTTGAAGTATAGGGAACATACTTTTCTTTAAGAAAAAAAGAAGAAGGTATAAGACTACCTCTTTTAAGAATACTTACATCAACATTATATTGTTCTTTCCCTTTCTCTTGTTCTTTCAATGACTTCTCAGTAGCTTGTTGAGTTTGAGATCTTGTAAATACTACAAAATATTAACTATGATATTCATGAAGCACTTCTTCATAGTTAGTCTCTGATTCATATTCTAGGTAATAGTTAGAGTCACCAACAGGATCTACAAAATCATCTTCATCATTAAGACTTTGATGAGTATCCTCAATTAATTGATCTTTTTCACTCATCTCAGCATGATTTATAGGAACATCTTCAATTGCCAATCTTTAATGAGGACTAATAATTTGATTCTTATTCTAATTGTTGAAATTTTTCATAGGAACATTCCTAGTTAGAGTAGCATGGGTTCCTTGAGCAATTTGTCTTTTAACTTGAAGCAAGTCACTAGCTAGTTTTTACAACAAGGGATCAATAGCCGGAGGTGTGGTTGAATTAGATGATTCAACCTTAGATACAATTTTCTTAATTTTCCAAACCATTATCAAATCATCTTCAACTTCAGTAGCTAGATTTTGGGTTGTTTTCAAATCAGCTGATCATGCTCTTTGTAGTTGGTAACTAACTTTTGGAAGTTGAGCGTTAATGAAGAAACATTTTTGATAATATGTTGTAGGTAACGTAGCTTGAGGGATCTTATAAATCAGCCTATTGAATCTAGAAATAAAGTAACACATGTGTTCATAGGATTCCTTCTTAAGCTAAGTCAATTAATGTGAGTAGTATGTGAGCATCTTCTATGGCTTTCAACCTTATTTCAAATTGAGCATGCATAGTATCCCAATTGTTCACAGTGCTTGGAGCTAGATGGTAAAACCATTTTGCTAATGAATCATGTAATGTTTTAACAAAGAGCCTAACAAAGGCATCTTCATGCTCTACACCAATTACTCTACATGCCACAAAGAACACAACCAAGTTCTCATCCGGATTTTGCTTACTATCACTAGTAAATTTAGGAAAATTCTTCTTTGAGCCTTTGGTAGGTCATGCAAAGGAGGATTCAAATTCAATGGACCAATGGCTGGTTCCCATGGAATAAGATGTGGTAGCATCATTATTTTAGGATTAAAAAACTAAGAACTAGTTGATTGGATTATTCCAGAGGAATTGTGCTAAAGTTGATGCATATGAGGAGTTAGTTACCTAACAGGTGAGAAACTATCTCTTTTGGTTCTAGCTTGAATGGAGAAGCTGAAATTGAATTGTTTTTGTAGCTCAAATAATTGGTCTAATTATCCCTATGCTATTCTTGCTCTAGTGAAATGTTGATTAGCTAGTTTAAAAAGTAAAAAATCTTCTAAGTAACACTCTTTTATAACAATTTTATTGGACAAAGTCCTAGTCGGCAGTCAACTTAGCATGCAACAACTTTTTTTAAAAAATGAATTGGCAATGAACTAGGTGTTCATACTAAGGATGCAAAAAACATGCAACTGAATTTAAAAATATACATTTTATTTAAATAAAAAGTAATTAATCTTATCCAAGCATTAAAAATATACCAGTGCATCACACAAAGCAGGCAATGCTTTTGATCAACACATAACATTTTAGAAACTAGAGGTAACTTTTAGATTTGTTCTGGGAGTCAGACACTTGTAGTTTCCCTAGTGGAGTCACCAGAAACTATTGGCTAGATATTTTTCATGGAGTCAAAACTACCTAAGCATTCATGAGATTAAATCCCCCTCATTTAATGTTGAAGCTCCCATAAGCTTATGTGTATCTACTCCTAGTTAATTTTCATAGGTTGATTTAATGTTTGTATTAATTTAATCACTTTGTTTATAAACCATAACAAAGAGACTTTGTAGCAAGTAAGCAACTATTTTTTAGAAAAGTAGTTGGAATCTAGGATACGTAGAAAAAGAAGAATTAACTTGTTATGTTCTAGGATGAAAAGAATAATAGAAGTGCATATCACAATAAATAGACTTACAAAGTTTATTGCATATATGCAAGAAAATAAACATATAATATGTGATTTTTTACCAATTAATACTCAAAAATACTATGAACTCAATTTAGCTTTAAATATAATTCAAAGATTACCAATTTATCTTCATTGAACTCATAGAATAATTTTCATTGATGCAAAGTTCTCCAAAAAACACTTTTCTTTCTTATTCTTTTTGGAAAAATTTGTAGAAATAATTTGATTATCTCAAACTCAAAATTTTGGATTTTTTAAACCACTTTTACAATTGGAAAAGAAAAATCATCATCCCCCTGGCACGCAAGCCTGCTCGTCTATTTATACAATTTCAAGATACAAAATTCTAATATGAATCAACCTCCTCAACTTCATATGTTGCATTAAAACTATAAAATATTGAATAATACCTTCCTCAAATCTCTCTTTTGTGGCACGCAATGATCAATGGCACGTAGAGATTTTTGAACTCCTTATTTAGATTGATTACAAACACTTTGCATGCAATGCAAAGTTACATAAAGTAATTCACTTTAACAAAATGACTCTAAGTAATGGCATTTTAACCAAGTTACTTAAGTTATTAAAATTTACAAAGTAATTTCACTTTTACAAGTAAAACATAAAATGATTATTCATAGCGTGCTTATGAATAAAGAAGAGAAAATAGAAGAAAAAGAAGAAGAAGAAGAAGAAGAATTTATTCAAGACTCAGGCTCTAGTGAGTCTACTTCATGAACTTGGCTTCTACATCTTGCTCTATATTTTATGTGCTAAGATATTATCAATTGTATTACTTCATTGTTAGGTACAACAAGTGATTCCCTTTCTATTTATAACCTTAACATTCCTCTTTCTAATATCCTACAATGAGCCTCTACTTTCTCAACTCTGGGTTCAAGCCACTTCAATTCTTGATGAAGCTTAATCAGTTTCCTAATAGATTTATTAATAAAAAGGGTTTTACCCTTACCCATGAATTAGCTAAATTGTTCATATAACTACTCAAAAATTCTTTGGATATTGTTAGACTAGGAGTTAATGAGACCAAATACAGAATCCTCTAGTCTTGATTTTGATCCATTCACTTCTTCCTTCAGGTTTTTCATTTCTTCACTTATTGTTTTTGAAATTTTCATGTGAAAAGATAAAAGATACTCCTCTTGATTCATCTTCTTTATTGATCCTTTACGAGTAATCTTCTTTTTTACCAAAATTTTCTCATTCAGATTACCTCTTATTTATAGAGTCTATTGATGCAACTCTAAAATACCATTTTCTTGTTCAATTTCTCTTATTATTATTTTTACTTCTTCTATTCTTTTCACAATTTATGCATGAGCCTCTGGGACATCCAAAAATATCTTCTAAGTAGTTTTATGCATCTTTTCAATCCATTCATCTATTGCCTCTGATATATCCCCTATCTCTTTCACCTTAGCTATCACTTGTGGCTCAATTGGTTTTCTTGAGGTAATTTATTATTGAGGAAAAGATTTGGCCACTTTAGAAATTATTTCACATAACTTTGCATTCTATTCTTTTATCTTTGCCTTGGCAACCTTTTCCTCATCCAACTTCTTAAAAAGAGAATTGTTCAAATTTTAAGTGTCTTCCTTTAAAGTTTTAGTTGTTACTTCCCCAAGGGGTATTATTGTAAAGGTTAAGTCACCCCTAGTGACTTCTTATTTGCTTATTCCTTGGGGAGGAATTGCTAACTTAGCAAAAAAAAAATCTTGAAGATTCAATTAGTAACTTTGAAGTTACTTTAGTTCATTTTAGCTTCTCTCCTCTTTTATCAAGACTTTTAAGTAATTACAAATATATATCCTCTAGATTTATCACTTCTTTTACTCTAGGAGTATTTTGTGTAGCTAACCAAGATGAGAAATCAATTGACATGAAAGTGATCGAATGAATGACTACCTATTGCTAGCTATCTTGGACTATTAGTTCCTAGAAAGGAACTTCATGAGTTTTCATATCTCCTTGAGCTTATTTTTTGGATTTATCAACTTGATTTTCAAGATCTACTTCCTTCTCAGCCTCTACTTTTTCTTCTTTGTATTTTTCTTATTCATTCAAAACCTCCTTCTCAAGTTTAGCTACTAGCTTTTCTTGAGAAGTCTCCTGGGAAATTGCTTCCTATGAAATTACCTTTTCAAGTTCTTTTTCAACTGTAGGTGGCTCAACAAAAGGAGGTAGTGGTGGTGAAGCAAGTGGAGGAGGTGAAGGAGGAGGAGGTGGTGACTCTTTCCTAAGAGACTTATTAGAATTTTTAGTGATATATACTTTTAGAGATGGCATTAATATGGAGGGATCCACAGGGGGTGCAGTGGAAGTGGAATGAGTGGAAGTGGAAATAGAAGGAGGAATGGAAGAAGAAATAGGAGTAGTAGAAACTAATGGTGATGTATAAATAGTTTGTTGTGATGGCTCCTTATCTTTTACCACTGAGAAAGTATCATCAACATTTTCTTTAAACTTAACTTCTTTATAGGAGCCTGACTACTTTCTCCTTGTATTATCTCTTTCCTCTTCTATCCTACTCTAGTAGTTTCATTTATTAACTCCTTCATGCAATAACCTTTATCAAGTAACCAATTGAAATTCATCACCAAAACATTTGAAGTCCTTTTTGAAATTGTCTTATCATGATCATCTCCAAAAATAATTATTGAAAGTTGGGCACTATCCCCTCCACTGCATGGAAAACATCACTGATAACAACACCATCATCTTCCATGTTTTAAGGAATGGTAGCCAATTCAAATGCATGGATCTAGTCAATGGTCATCCTATTGGTATCCTTCTTCTTACATTAAATTCATCTCTACAATCAATCCAAAAATATTCTAGTGTTAGGATATACATATATTCAAGGGAAACTATATTTTTTGCTACTCCTCTATAATCAAAATTTGCCCTCGTATCAAAATGTGTTTGAGTATAATGATGATACATCTCTTTCTACACATTTCTTGCCTTGTAGATAGTAGGGAAATGATAATAGCCAATTAAAATAGGAAAATTAATGGCTACCTTGTGAGCCTTAGACTACAAATCACGTAACTCAACCAATTACCTACTCATCTCCATAAGGATCCACTTGTCACTTAGATATCTTAGCAGCTTGACCGGTGCACCTGAAAAACCTCCTACTTTGAGATATGAAAAATTAATAATTTGAATGAAAATGTAACCATATAGTGAGTCTGCATCCCATGCCTCATCTTATGATCTTCTATGCTTCAAATATGTCTCCAACTTGTAAATAAGCTCATAAAAGAAACCATCATTTACTAAAATGTAATTCTTGTAGTATTCTTCAAGGACCATCTGAGGATAATATTCATATATTGGTATTATTGAAAGTGTACCATTGGTCCTTAACCTTGAGAAAGCTCCACTAGAGGTTGTTGTATATACAAGATATAAAGTCATCTTAAAATTAAATTTCTACAGTACATTCTTCAACTATTGATCCATGTTGTTACTAATTATTATTTCCCAATAAATCTTAGTAGAACTCTGAGTTACGTCAATGGTTCTAATATAGGCATACATCCAGGGTGAAAACCATTTGGCATTATTTTATCCATTGATTCTACATAATAGCTGAATGATATCATCTACCTCCTAAACAAAATCTGATCTGACAATGTGTTTGGGGAACCTTGAAGGTTATTTTATTTTCTTCAAGTAATATGTATTCATAATCTTAATACATTCTACTATTTTGGTTTCCCATTGTTTCTTGACCATCTCCATCAAAATATCAATCACTTTTGGTGAGGTTAGAATATTCAAACATTAGTTAATATATTGAACATCCAACCTCACAACCACATTCCCAACAACATCTCTTACCACCCTGATCAGAGAGTCATAGTACTTAAGCACATGCTAACATAAACTCAGGAAGTTAGGCTGAACTTGGGAAGGCTACAGCCTGAAGAATGCCATTATTGGTCATGGAGTGTAAAAGTGGAGTATTTTTAATGGCCCTTGATCTTTAAAAAATTTCAATCATAGATATGTGCCCCATATTTGTATCACTTATTTCTTTTAGATTTGATGATATGCATGACTCAATAGGGTAACGTTTGTATTGATACTTCATTTTTGGCACTTAGAATCTGACCCTCCTTGTCTTTGATTTTCCCTTGTTGCTTGGTTTTGGAATATCCTTAAGTGATAACTTTGGGGCCTCCTCAATGATCTTGCCTTGTACTCATATTTCTACTATCTCTTCCTTTGACCTTCTTGATCCCTTTGGTCTAAACATTTTTTCTTTTAAACTTTAAAAGACCTTGATAAGTGCTTTAAAACACTTACTAACTACTCCAACTAATTCATAAATTTGATAAATAGGGTTAACTTATAGCTCTTTACGTATCTCTAAAAAAGTTTCAAGTTTTAAAGAATTGACATCTTTGAAAACTTAAGTAACTTGATTTTAAGTAGTAGGATATAACAACTCTGGGTTTGAAAACCCGATTAAGGAAGTTGGAAGAAATAAACATGTTCGGGTCTTTAAAGGAAAGTAACTTTAGACTTCTCATAGTGAATAACTTTGAGTTTACAAAGGCAAACAACTTTGGGTTCTTTCAGTTATAAGACTAGACTTCAATTTTTTTCAATCAAGTTACTTTGGTTCAAAATCCCAAAGTAAGAAGGTTTCAAGAACCTGAAGTAAGTCCTTAGAGAGTTAGGTTTTTGGTAGGCAGTGAATTAGAATTAAAAACTTGAAGTAATGAAGATTAATAAACCCAAAGAATTAATGGGGGAAGGGGAACCTAAAGTAATCATAACTAGTGTTTTGTAGGTTTGATGAGGGTTAAGACTTTAGGTTTTTGATGGTAGTTACTTGGGATCAAAGGTTTAAAGTTCTTAGGGTTGGGAAACTTGAAGAGGTAAGGGGATTTTAGAACCAAGGTTTGTATGAAGATTTTTTATTTTTTAAGGTTTTAACATGAATAAAACATGATAAGAGATTGAAATTTCAAATTTACAGTTAAAAACAACAACTTTCACCAAGAATTTAGTAGAGAAAACAAAACAAAACAACCTCGATAGTCAAAAAACCATGGTAGCATGAGAAAGAGAGTACAGGGGATAAAATAGCTTGAAAGAAGCAAATAAAAAATTTATATTGTCTAGAAATGATTTACTTACCTCAACTGTAAATGGGTCAAGAAGAAAATCACTCAAAATCACTCCAAAGGCTTTAAGTGACTTGGCTCGAGATTTACAAGTGTAGTTACTCAGCTTGATGACTTGGTTAACAGGTGGAAATGAGGTATAATCTCATAAAATTTATATAAATGCCAACACATTTATTACAAGTGTGGCAAAGCCACATCAGCCCTTACTTCCTTTTTAATCAGGCTCTTTGAACTACTTTACTTATTTTAAGTAATGAAGTAAAGCTCTTTCACAATCTTGATTTGGTTTATAAAGTGTTAGTCAAGTTTTCAAGACTGCTTAACTCCTTTTAGTTTTTAAAGTAAAGTAACTCAAAAAAACCTATTAGAAATAGGGAGTGTTGGTCAATTTTTTAAGACTACTTTACTTCACTTAGTTTTTGAAGTAAAGTAATTCAATAAACCTGAATTGGTCTATGAGGAGTGGATCAGGTTTTTGGGACAAATTAACTTATTTTCAAGGAAGTAAAGTAACTTAGAGAACCTGATATGCACTGCAAATGAGCTAAGTCACCTTTAGTTTATTTCATCTACTGGAATGGATAAGTAAAAAGAGTTGAGTGATGTTTTTAATCAAACACATATAATCCTCTAGAGTAATTAGGAGAAACTAAGGAAATCAAACAACAAATGAAAAACAACACTAGTAGAATCCAATTTATTTATTCAATAGACTGGCTTCAAGTAGTAAAACTGATACACACAAGACCAAAATGCAAAAAAAATTAAAAAGGGGGTTCCCCAAAATCTTGAAGTGTCAAATTTTGGGGACACCACTTTCCTACTATGAATTCCTATGAATAGATTGTTACAACTCTTCATGCTAAGTTTTTGAATTTAGAGAAAGGTGCATTTATACCTAGTCATTCATTGGATTCACATGCCTTGTTTCATAATCCAATATCCCTTGAGATATCATCTTATCTTTTACCTAATTTTTTACCTTATTTTTTATAAAACAAATAAATGTTTGTGTGATTATAGGTGTAATACTATAGAATATCATTATTTTAAATAAGTACAATAATCAACAAAAAAACAAATTTACAAAGTGTTAAGTATAGAAAACCTTTTATAAAATACTCAGAAGAGATGTAATTAGCTTTCATAAATATTTATGTTGACCGTTTCGAGTGCTTTAAAGTGGGAAATAGAAAAAAGAGATGACTATACAAGCTCATAATCAAGAATAAAATCTAGACAATTTCATTTTAATACAAATATAACATAGTTCATTCAAGTCCATTGAATTTGGACTTGTCTTGGTTGACTGTGACAAGTGACTAAAAGGAAAAGACAAGGAAATCAGAATTCTATAAATGATAGATCACAGGTAGAATCATGGAATATTCCTAAATGTGATTATTATAAGTATAAGATGGTGAAATGTGTTCAAGTATGTTGATCAAGGACTTATCCCAGTTGACCGTTATTAAAAATGAATAGTTGTGCCTATTGTACCTATGTCTATAGAGTAATTTGAGTTATTGCACTTTCAATTATGTTATGTAAAAATTATTGTTTGTCTTATATTATATTTGAAATCATAAGATCCATTTTATAGGATGAAAACCTATTAAAAATAAGAGTGTAATGTGTTAAGATGAATTAAATCACCCCCTTGATGATTGACCAGTGCTTATGTATCCAATACTCTAAGGGAAATCAAGCCCATAAACTTTTCCCACCTAGATTGAATGTTAAATTGTACTCCTTGACTATGCGTATGAAGATATAAAATCACTTTTAATATTTTTCAATGATAAATCTTGGATTTATTTAGAATTTTCTTAACTTGGCTTATAGTTGCTCCTTGTGAGTGCTTGAATTTGGGAAGAATGGGAAATATTTGCAATAGTGTGTAAGATAGCAACCAAGTGATAGAAAGTGGAAAAATGAATGACTTTTGATGTGTATTTATAAGATAACCTTTTTGATAATTTATTTTTTTTGACCATGTGAAATGTGTGGAAAGAGCCAAAATATTCATTTCAAATTTATAAACTAGTCATTATTTGTCCCAAGATACAACCATTTTGAGTGGATAGGAGCATAGGTCACTCTTGTTTTCCTAATATAGACTTGTCCATAAAAATCAAGGATAATTTTCCTTTATTTTAGGTACTCTAAAGGTGACTTTAAGTAGCTTGAGCAATTGTCATTTGAATTTTTGTGTAGTAGTTATGGTAAACAAAGGGTCAAAACCACATATAGATAAAAATCTCAAAGGAATGGTGAATAAGGATCATGTATTTGTGTGCAAGTCATGTAGTTTAGGATCTGTCAATAATTAGCATTGTCAAGTAATTATGACTATATGTATGTGTCTATATTTTCCTCCCCTTTATTCTAGTAATGAAATTATTAAAGTAAAGGAGAAAAAATTAACCTGAGTATGTGAAACACACATTGCCTTTGAGTAGATACTTCAATCATATGGGGCACTCAAAGTTAGAGAACCCTGTAACTTACCATGAAATAGTCATTTTATTTAATTTTAAATTTCAAAAATCTAAACTTTTAAAATCAAAAATTTATAAAGAGAGCAAGGAGTACTCTTGTATGTAGGTGAAATGAGATTACCTATAATTTGTAACTAATGATGGAGAATTGTGTCCCCTTATTAAAACACTTTGGATAATTTTAACTAATGAAAAATTGAGAATGATCAAGTCCCAATTTTGAATAACTAATCAAACACTTGAGTTGGAAAGATACATTATTCTAATCTTCATGAATGTAGTAATACTTATTATACTAATCTAAAAAGGTGGAACCATAATGGGTTCACTAGAAGTGATGCCAAGGTCATTGAGTATCACTAAACTCAAATGTGCATACCCTACACATAATATGAAACAACAAAATATGTTATCTATAAGTAATCCATGGCTATTGAGCATTGTTGAATCTCAATCTACATTACCTGTACATATTCTAATTACTCTTATACAAACGAATCTAGGTTCTATTTTCATGATCAAAATGTATATTTGACATTTGAATTTAAATGTATATTTGACATTTAAATTTGTAACTTTGAACTTTGAAACTTTGAATTTTTAGCATATACATACTTTGAACTTTGAATAAGCATGAGCAAGAATAAGTATCATGCCCCCTAAGTTTGTGCCAATGATATACAATTTTATGCACTTATATGTGTTGGGTCGGTTGATCCAAATCATATTATTATCATAGTTAGTAAATTAAATAAATATGTTAGTAAATAAATTTTAGTTTAGTTAGTTGGGTGGTTTAATCTGTTAGGGTCCCGACTAACCACATCGTGAAAGTTTATTAAAAGCTTCTAAAGTTTTTAAATCAAATAATAAATATTTACCTTAATGTAAAAATTGTCAAATTTATCACAATGTAGATTTTATATCTCCATGTGTATTCTTAACAATCATATCAAAGCCATGTGAAAATTATTTGAAGGTGAATGAATTTACATGAAGGCTTTTGAGCGAGGAACAAATATTTTTTATAAATAAGTAGGAAGTTTTTTGAGTTTTCATATTCCACATTTATTATTTTACACCTACTTAATTATGTATGCTTGAAATTCCAAATTTGATTTTTTACGGCTTAAGACTTCCATATATTCATTTGAACAACCACATAGGTTTCAAACTATAAATGTGTATTGTTGAAAGGTCAAAAAATTGAATTTGTATGGCCCCAAGACCAATTTGAAGCCATGTTTATTATTTTTATATACCCTTAGAAAAATTTTTATGGTCCAAAAGTATAAAAATCCAAGTTTTCTAGCATTTAGTTGCCCTAATACAAAAAAATTAAATTTTCATGGTGTTTTTATTAGTTTGGATGGTTTTGTATGCCCTTTATACTTAGTAGAACTAGTTTTTTTTTTATGGCCTCAAAACTCGCCCTTAAGGATTGTACAAGCTGAAAATAAGTAGTAGGCCCCCCACAAAACATAAATTTCTATTTTAAACAGCATTACACTCAAAAAAACATTCAAATATATGGTTGTGTTAGTGTAGGCTTTTTCCCACTTTTGGTTTTACATGCACGTGTGTTAGTCATCTTGTTTAGGGTTATTAGGGTCATTAGGGGGAATACACTTAATTTGTTTTATAATTATGAGTTGAATTATTACCTTTTTGGTGACCTAATATCTCACTATATAATGTATCTCCTTTATACTTTTTAACTAATCCATTAATGAAGCTCACTTTTACTTTACATCTTTCTCTTACCTATTCCTAGGGTTTCATGTAATACATGACGTTCAGATATTTTGGAATAATCCAACATGGTATCAGATATCTGATTTGAAAACCATTTTATCATTTTCAAAATCCTTTGTGATATCTTACTTGCATCCATTCCTACTAGATTTCTTGATTTTTCAAATTTTTATAAGTTTGGAAAGATTTCATGAAAAATTGTGTAAAATATACATCCAGAGTCTCCTATTTCAAAATAGATAATGCCATCAAATATGAAACGTACCAAAACCTTAGAATCAATTGTAAACATGAGCTACATTTGTGACAGCCATTTTTGGCCATTTTTTGAAGATTTTGAGGCTTTTTTAGTAGTTTCATGCATTTCCATACAACATTATTCTCAAAATAGGAAATAATTTCTAGGTTTTTTGAATTCTCAAATGGATCTCTCTTAGTTTTTAGAGGAGCTATACCAAATATATAGATTTCATTATTTTCCAATTTTGGTAGACTTTCCAACCCTTACATGTAATTTTGGTAGTTTTCAAGATTTGTCAAACTTTAGGTACTGGAAAAATAGGGTTCAATAAAATTTTGGAGCTCATCAGACATCTAACCCTTAGTGAAAATTTTTTTGTGCTTAGACCTAAGGCATAACCTGATGTAGTTGTATGCATAGTTTTTAAAACTTGACATCATTACAAGCATGATCATCAAATTTTAACCTATGTATAAATAGACAATAGACTCCAAAACATGCCCAAGTAGTGATCGGATCCTAATAATTTACCTAGCATGTCATCTAATTCTGACGATTGCATGAACACATCACATACTCTAACACTTTCCAAAATAGCTAATGGATTCTAATGCTTTCCTCCCCTCAAATTTTGACACCCCTACATGTATAAAATGTGGGTTCTAAGTAGACTTTGACCACTAAAAAAACACCCTACAAGTTCTGACCACCCCTTTTACATGTTGTGACATCCAGGAGGCCATCAAATTTAACTAGGTGAAAAGCGATACTATTCATTTAAAAAATGAAGGCAATTTTTAGCTGATTTCATTCCTCCATCAATCAAAGTGAGAGGGGGGAGTGCCTAAAATAGGTCTTAGCCCTTGGATAGATAGGAAATAAGCCCCTAGTCACTTCCAACCCAAAAGTTTTTAATTTTTACTCAAAATAGGCTCAAGCTTTTCTTTGGAAAGTTGGTGCACAAATATTTATCTTAGGGAAGTTGATTAAAAAATATTCCACCTTCTTTGTCCAAATTTTTCATGCAAGCTTAGATTTTCAAATGGCTATAAATTTTTATCAATAACTCAAATTTGAGTGTCATCTTCTTTAAAAGTACTTATTTTTTTGTGCTCTAAGCATTAGTGGTAATATTGAGCCCTCTAAAACTCCATTCAAACCAATTATTTTACACACTTGGACACATTATCAATTGAGTCAAACATCCCTCTAGTTCTTTCATACTTATGCACAAATTACTTAAAATGTATTCTAGGCTAAGTTTGACATCTATATGAGTGTGCTTATATTTAAAAATTTAAGGGGGGATCACTCAAACAATTTTATAGGGTACTATGTTGTGTTGTATACTTTTTTTTCTACATTTCTTCTTTACTTTTTACAATAACCTCTTTTCTTGTGTCATGGATTTATGGTCATTTCCACCTCTTACAAAATTCAATTATCACGAATGGAAATCAACTTGTTACTTACTCTAAGAAAATAAGGCTTTTATAGAATAGCTATGAATGAGGAAACTAAACCTATAGTAGATGCAGAGAAAAATAAATAGTTTAATAGATGTGATCAAGCACATGGTGTATGAAAAGGAAAATGCAACTGATCTATTAATCAATCCTAGTTCGGAGAAGATAAATCCTACTTACACTTCATATTATTGATACATTAGATATTCAAGCTCATGACCAAGATGGATTTACTAGACCTAACCAAGGGATCTCTTACCACTATAACATCAGTAGAGAGGGTTTTAAGGCCTCTAGTCAAGAAACACTAAGCAATAACCCTAGTTAGGTCCTGTGTTATCAAATTCACAAAGTATAATGTAAAAGAAATTAAAATCTAATCTATTGCTCACCAAAGCCTATGGCACAAAGTGGGGGTAATAAACATAAAAAGTAAACATGTATAGAATATCTATACTCATGTCAATGTCTATGAAATCCTAATGCATCAGAGAGAATTAAAAATGCTAATCTATCTATTCGTACAAAGGAGGAAAAAACTCAGGGATACTTACCTTTAAAGATAAACTCATCGAGCCTTAATATTTATCTTAGCCAACGTGCTTCATAAGAGGTTATTTTGTATGTAAGGATAACAAAGATAAGTCATATCTAGGCTACACAAACTCCCTATGCATCTAAAATACTTCTCTACAAGACAAGATCCGTATCTCCAAGGAAAATATTGATACCCTAATCTATGCTCCTCAAGTAGAATGATGGATAAGTAAATGTATAATATAATACTCTTCTTCTTCTCTTATATAATGATGAAAATAGATGTGTATATATAGCTTAATCCAACCCTAAATAATTTCAAAAGTTTAGCTGACAAGGTCAGCCCAATCGACTTTATATGTCTATTGATAAAAACAAGTTAGGTCTCTTGGCTAACCTAGACCCTAAATATGTTTTATCAATTTGATTACAGGGTTGATGGGGTTGATAGTGTAACATAAACCATTAAAAAGGGTTTTAGGCTTAGGAAGGAGCTAAGGAAGGCAAAAAATGGTTGTAAAAGTGTGAAAGAGAAGAGATAAGGCTTAGGGAAGTGTTTTAGGAGATGGTTGTGTAGATATAAAGTGGTGGTCTATGGGATAACAATCATGTGAAGCACCAATGGTCTACCCACCCCTTTCCTAGTGCACCCTTTAAGGTGTGCACTTAGAGATATTGAGACTCAATGGGTTCCTACAAGAGAGAAAGTGTAATTAATTGATAAAGTTTGAAAATTTTATGTGTATACATATGCCCCACTCGAAAATCATCATGTGTCACATAGGTGTAATAGGGGATGGTGCTTCGGGAAAGAACATAGCAACACATAATGTTGAAGCTAAATAAATTGTAGTAAGAAGCAATTAAGATAAATGAAAAGTCAACATTGAAAAATACATACCTTTACTTATCTTAGTGTTGTAGATAAAGAATAAGATGCAATAAATATGAAGGTGCCCAATGTAGGGAACATTAGGTGAACCTGTATAAATTAGCAAAAAGAGCAAAAATCATTTTTTTTTCAAAATGTACATCTAATATCAAGATTCCAGAACTTCTTATGGTTCAAAAAAAGAGCTAGTAGAAACAAAGATATGCTTGAAAAATAGAATCTAATGGTAAATATTTGATATATAAATAATTTTGAATAGTAAATATAAATACGGTGAAAATAATTCATTTTTTATTTTTACTATTTTGAGAAAATAGAGCTCTAAATGACCTAGTTTGAGACTAGAGAGCTACTATGGTGAGGAGATGATCACTGATATGGGAGGATGCCTAGCAGTCACAGCGAGTGCATCATAGGTAAGCAATTGTGAATTCAAAATTTGTCAAGTAATCTTGTTTGAAATTGACCTAGATATATAAAATTGACTGGTACATAAAATATAGACACCAAAATTTACCTTAGGAAATTTTTAGGTAAACTAGGGGTAGAACAGGGTACTGTCTAGGAAGAAGTTAGACCAATAAATGACTAAAGAATTTATGGTAAATGGTCAAAAAGTCATCATAATGAAAGAATAGAGTCGACTTGGTTGACTCAATTCATAAGGTGGGTAAAAAGTAAGGGGTTGAATGTGTAATAGTGGGCTAATATAGTATTATTAAAGGGGGTTAACTGCATATCAATGGGTTGATGTAGCCTAACATGAAAAGAGGGTCGATTGCATACCAGAGGACTGATACAGTTGGTAATAAGTGGTTGATATAGTTTGTTAAATATGGTCAATTGTGCACCACATGGTTTATATAATATGCTAGAAGAAGCGAAAGGACTGATTTAGTATTAAATGGGCTGATTTAGTTAGAAAATACAAGGGCTAATTTAGTATTAAATGGTCTGATGTTGTGCAATAAGATGGGTATAAGGTTGATTTAGTATTAAATGGGTTGATTGTGTAGGAAAATAAAAAAACATAAGAAATTAAATCAAACCAACTGATGAAGTATTTAATTTGTGAATTTTTAAGAATGTGTTTTAAATATTTATGACATGGAGATATAATACATCCTTTATTATTTGATATTTTATAGAGATGTTGGAGATATTAACACTTGAAAGATGCATCATGGCTACTAAATTTTTTTGATCATTTGAGTGACATGGATAGAGCTTGATTGGTCACCTTGGGCTTTATTGGCATCATGGAGATGAGATAGATCCCTTTGAGTATTGATCTTATTGTCATATTCCTAAGAACATGGGAATAGTTGACCAACACTTTATGATGGGAGGTGTATGGGGACACCATTGAGGTGGGTAACACTCTACAGGATATTCATGCATTGCTTGGACTTCTTATAAATGGGACACTTTTGCTTACAGACACATTGAAGGATTTAGATGAGAGACAAGCATTATCCTAGTGGGTTACATGCTCAAATAAGATTCACCTTGTGTTGAGGGTGAGCTTGTTTGGTGTTTACATTGGATTCATTTCAAACATCTAGAAGGTGGTGATAGGAATTGTGATAGCATGATTATTTTTTTATAAGTTAGAGAACAACGTACCACTATATGTAATAGCCTTGTGTCATTCTATATTAGATCAAGTATCACTCTATGATTTTTGGGCTATCATATAGGCCCATCTCATGCATGATATTTATGGGATGTTGTTTAGAGGGAAAAATACTATGGGTCTTATGGTTTTATTAAGAACATAGATATACAAGAGGTTTCTTATGTATCAGCTAGGTAAGTTTCCCTATGTGGTCGATGATAGGTTGTCTGGAGTCTTGAGATGGAGATAAGACCATGTTGCATGAGTCATGCCCCATGTGCTTGAATCATAGATGATCACATGAGGGGAGATAATGTAGTAACCTTATATGTACATAATAATTATATGGCCTAGTTGGTCAATCATTATAATAGGGTTAACATGGGTGTGGATCATGGGCCACTACACATCATGGGTGGAACTTCATCTAGTGGCACACTTACCAATATAATATAGACTCTCCCATCTATAAACCCCTCTCAAGTGCCTACTTATTGGGCACCACATGCTAGATAGCCAAGAGGAAGGGGAGGCAGAGGGGTACCTATAGAGATAATAGTGATTAAGTCTCAACATGTTATACCATGGATTGGTCAAGCATGACAACATGTAGTAGTTGAGCCAGTAGGGGGATATGAAATAGACATGGATGCAAGCATATAGGAGGCACCACAATAGAAGCAGTAGTTAACACCACTTCCTTATTATAAATAGAGGAACCATTAATGTGAGGAGACATAGGGGTGAGCTACTACATAGGGGCCTTAGCAGCCACTCTAAGACATAGTTGGTCCATAGAGGAACCCTTGAAGATAGGATCATATTATGCTCAAGTGGTGACACCTCGGTTTTCATTGGTGTGGGGGAAGCCTACAGAGGAGGTGCTCGATAAGCAAGTGAATGGAGAGATAATGATCCAACTCAAATAGTTCTAATAGGCCTAGATGGCCAACCTATAAGGATAGTTTGTTGGATTGAGATCCTAGACTGCCTTATTATAGTATAATATTCATAGGGAACAGTCATAGGCATATATGGGTAGTGTAGTAGGCCATGGGATAAACATGATCGATCCTAGCCTTAGAGTTGGAGCTATTGTATTTTATATTTTGTATACATATATATAGATAGATTTTGATAGTTGTATTGATCTCATGAATTGTACTTAGATGTTGATGTTGATGCATGGATATATTTATTTCTAGCACGTGTATTTAGCTTTTATTGTATATGTTATGGGAAATATGTGATGAGTGTTTTCTTTACTATCATTATGTGATACACATGCATGGTTAAAAATAAAAAGGAAAAAATGACTTAGAAAAGTATAAGTAATCAAAAACAAATGTAATACACACTATATCACAATGGGAAATGTGTAATAACAAAAGATGACCAAATATAATAAACCAAAGATGGTAAAAAGGGTAACAAATTTTTAAACCATGTAAAATATTTGCACCAAGTTAAAACATAATAAAATCACACTATATCACATTGGGAAGTATGAAAATAAAATGGAAAGTTTATGATAACCAATGGTATAAAAATAAAACTATTAAGTCAATCAATCATACTGAATCACATTGGGAAGTATAAAAAGAAAGACAAAATGTAAAAATAAATTAAATTGATTGCACTAATTCAATCTTGGAAGTATGAAAAATTTAATATAGTGGTTGTAAACATACATGCGATCGGAAAATAAGAAGATAAAAGTGAAAGATTAATGAAGTAAGCATAGAACATACTAAATCAATATGGGAAGCATCTCAATGACATGTAAATCATAATCGAACACTACTTATCTTTAAATTTAACACATGTAATTTCATTTTGACTTGGGTATTGGAATATTTTATGAGGAAGGCCTAGTCATATCCATGGTCTTACACTACAACTCATAAAGGCAACACCAATGAGGTGGAAACAACTATGGGAATGATTATAAAAGGATGTTTGTAATGTGGTAATTTGTGAGGAAGGTCTGATCCTATCCATGGTTTTACACTGCAACTCATAAAGGAAAAACCTAGAGGGGATGATCAGTTAACAAAATAATATTTCTCAATGAGAAATATTAGGAATGTTATAAAATGAAAGAGGGAATGTAAAAACCATAATGTAGGTGTATATGAGAAGTACTTAGGAAACATTAGTCATACTAGGTATATAGGAAAGTCACTAAGAGTCTAGTGACCATCAAAATACAAAGGATACATGTTCATAATAAACACAAAGATGTGTAGGAAAATAGGTGAGATACTAAGATCAATGCATGATAGTTATATGAACAAGAAAGGTAAAATAGACCTACCTTCCCATAACATGTTCCACATTTCTCAGCACCTCTTATAAATTCACCAGTTTATTGTGAAGATTGGGTATTTGTGTGAGAAATTAGGTAGCACTAAAATATTTTATTATTCTCCTTTCCCAATCTATTGGATTACTGCATCCCAATAGACCTCATCTCTATCATCAGGCCAACTATGGAGTTTGAGATTTGATTAAAAAAAGGAGATGTGTTATGAATCATGTCTTTTAGTGTGATTTGACTTTTGAAATTTGTATCTTACCTTTTATATCATTTCCTTTTGTTTAAAAGATTTGGATTTTAAATTTTATGGCTTTTATGATTCCTAATCCATATGAATTTGGAATAACTAGCATGAGTGATAGAAGTGATACACATGAATGAGCTTTATACTTTGGTTAAATGGATCTAATTATCTAAAGATATGATTGAATAAACACTTAGGCTTACCTATGAGCTAGTATGTTATCTCAAATTTAAACCATGTATGTGCTTAGTATGTAAAAAGAGATAAGGGAATAAAGGGAGATCTAAAGTGGATCGGTAAGATAGAATTACAATGAGATGACTTGTTTGTTAAATGATCACATGGTAAATAAGGATTACTAAGGGTACTAAGGTTAGTAAAACCAAGTCACAATAATAATTATTCATGTCATTCAGATAAGGTAGAAATAATCATGAGAATATAAAAAGACATCCATGAAAATAAATGAACTCATAAATATAAGTGTGAAATCATGGAAAGAACAAAGAGAAGGCATAAGAGAAAATGAAAATAAATGAAAACATATACAATACATAATGCATAATATAAAAATCCATGTGAAATAGATAAATGAAACCAAATTTGACACATAGTCAAATGAAATAAGATAAATAAAAGTGGATCACAAGTCCAATCCAAAATCATAATGAAGAGTAAAGTGAAATAACACCATGTTATGTTCACAAATACTAATAAATTTTTATTCAAATATTGTCCATGACATATGATATATCTCTATGAAGCTAGATCTTAATGGTAGCCAGAATCTCATATATCCTCATGGAAAGTTGTGAAAAGACCTCTTGTTGAATTTCCTTGACAAAAATGTAGGTGTAGTTAAAGGATCATACTTATGAGGGATCTCATGCGTAGAATACCCAAAGAGGTTAATAGATGATGGAATAGGAAGGGTATCTGTAAAACAAGAAGGTGGAACCACTAGTGGATAAGGAACCACAGGTGGGGAAGAAGACATAGGTGAAGGAACCATAGGGGAAGAAGGAGGAGCTTTCTTATGTGGGTGACCTATGGGAGGAGGAATAATAGGCATAGTAATGGTCATAAGGTGATCATGAAGATTGTGTTGGAGGTTTTAGTAATGATCAGTATGATGGGTACTGTACTTATGCCAAAAATAAAATACCTATCCATATTTTGGGATATACTCAAGTAACAACTTGAGAGGAAATATATCCTTGTCTTTTGGCTATGGAAGGGTAGGATGCAATGTGTCAATATATTACCAAATATTTTGATAATGGGTAGAAGAATGATTATTTATTACATAAAATCAATATATATGTTTATTAATAGACTTTAGGGGTGTACTAATAGAAGAGGTAGAAGCAGAAGCTAGAGAAGGCTAATATAACTGAAAGTCTTGGGTTTAATGATTAGTAACTTTGTGAATATCATAGTAAGGTTGATCATCCCATTGGGAGGGTAGGGAATCAAGCTATATAAAATGAAGAAGCCCATCACCAAGGGAAGGTAGGGATGGTGTAGAGACTATGCTAGGCTCATCTAAAGGAGATGTAGAATTAGATATAAGATGAGGTTCATCTAAAGGTAGAGTAGGAGTAAGAACTAGACTAGGCTCAATTGAGGGTGAAGCAAGATGTGTAGAAGGCTTGAGAGTAGTTATCATCTCTAGGGGAATCAAACTAGAAGGATCTTAGTCTCTATCAAAATGATAAGGACCAATCATAGCATGATCCATGATCATGCTCTTAAGTGGCTCTACTAACACTGGAGGTGTACCATGCAATCACTCCATCTCTACCCTACAAAAATTGGGAAGAATATTAGAATTTGGAACTATGAAAAAAGGAACACAATAAGATGAATGGAAAGACTGAAATAAATAAGTACGATGTCAAATAATCATAGCATATATATCTTAGAAAAATCCTCTTTAAAATGGATCATCTAAAGTATAACATCATCATAATCAAATGTATGTGGGTTAATAGTGCAGGTAGGTATGATCTTTTCATTAGAAGTTTCATGATAAATAGAAAGTTGAGTCTTGGTTAAGACCATGAGTATGTCATTGATAGAGGGCTAACAGAAGTGCAGTTTCAAAGACATTAGATGATGAGATGAGGGGAGAGATATGAAGTTTTTATTTTGATTTTGATCTTGTCTAGATCATCATCATAAAAATCTAAGAGGTTAGGTGGTATGTTGTCAATAAGTTTAGGATGACCATTATAACCATAGGTAGAATTGATAGGATAATTGAAATGTTGATATAACTATTCAAATTTTCAAGGGTTTGTGTCTACTTGAATCTTATAGATAGCACCATTATGGGGTAATTTGATGCATTGGTAGATAGATGGGGTGATATCCCTCATGTGATGAGTCAAAGGTCTACCAAGTAAGAGGTTATACGAAAGGGGAAAGTAATATCATAACTTTCAATCAAATAGTGATGGAAGGGATGGTAATAAAAATCCACATGTAACCTAAAGGAGACATTTACCTTCTATCATAACCTTAACATGTACTTCATGTGGACTTAAGATTGCACTTAGAATATCCAAGAGTTTTAATGAAATCGATATAGGTGATGTAAGTGCCTGAACCCTCATTAATCAAAACATGTTTGAATTGAATATCACTAATTTGGATGCTGATAAATAGTGGAAGATCATCTACACAAATCAAAATCTTGTTTGGAATCATGGAAGCAATAGGAAACTTAAGGGAAAGATAAGTGTCTATTATTTCATCAATGTGTATAGACATCTCTTCACATTATTGTAAGATATTATCTTCTGGCCTAAATAAGGTAGATTCATGTCCTACTAGGGGAGGATGAGGGATGTTCATTTAAAATAATAATTTCATCATATAGTTGTAATGATGAGAAGTATTCATGAGTTCTAGGAAAGATTTTGAGATGAGAGATGAGAAATTTCTGCAATAGGGTCCCATTCATCATAACCCATGAGGGGAATTCTAGCTAGAGGCATGCAATGTTTTAAGAGCTCTAGGAAGGAGGATTAGAAGTGAATTATAACTTGTGTTGATAAGATGTTTTTGGTTTAGTTTGAGGATAAATTAGTTGATTGTCTTTAAATAGTAGGTTAGTAAATTTAGGTATTTCTTGTGATTGAGGTGAAGAAATACTATTTGAAGGTTTGATAATGTTATTGATGGGTATAGATGTTGGAGAAATGGTAGAGATAATGTAAGAGGTATTATCCATTTGATATGTTGTAATTTTTTCTTGGAAAGAGATAAGATCCTCTTACCCAAACTCTATTAGATGAGAAGCAGAAGAATCTTGAATGATGCAAAATGTTTGGGAGATTTGGTGCATGTGTGTTAGATTAGAATCAATGAAAGTGACTACCCTTTGCATATTAGTCATATTTACCACATTTTCTTCAATATTTTGGTCTATAAGACTTTCAAAATTATTAGTGGAAGGATTAGGCTTGTATTTTCTATCTTGATGATTAAGAAGAGGGTCTTTATATATGACAAGATGAACATTAGCTTGGTTTAAAGATTGATTTTTATTTTGTGTTTCATGAGCTTTAAAGGCTATTTCATATGATTTTTGGCACTTAAGAATTAGTGATTCATGGTTAAATTTTATGCCAAGAAGAAAATCCATATCTAGATTACCTAATTGTCTATAAGTTTCGTTAGAGTGGCCTCAACTTACATGAAACCAAAAAAAAATGTTTGGATCATACCATGATTTCATAAGATGAGTGGGGTCAAGTTCTCATGATAGAGGCCTTAGAATATGATTTTGAATCTCAACTACTGATAATAATTTATGGATGTTTATGTTGTTTATTTTGGAAAATGTAGGATTAGGGGTGTTGTTTGGAGGGGGAACATGCTCCATAACATTGTTAAGAGTGAGGGCTTGGATGTTATGAATAGTATCATAAGTATTAATGACACCATTTTTGGTAGCATGATATTTTTTAATCTTAATGATCAAGTTATTTCCCATGGGAGGTTAGGATGGTTCAAATTGGCACATGATAAAATTTTGGTGCTTAGCTTGCTCTAGGGCTTCTTCTAAAGTTATTATAGAGAGAGTCATAACCCGATATTATAACTTGGGGTAGAGAGCATTAGTGAATAGATGAAATATATTGTCATCTGCCATGTTATGATTGTTGGTTGAATATTTTGTCAATCAGCGTACAGATAAACAAAATAGGTCTGATCAACCAAAGTAGGTAGATTAGTCATCTAAATGTGTAGGTTTACCACATCAGAAGGGGACTGATCTCTCCTCTCATCAAGGAGAGGTTCCCTATAGATAGGCTATATATATATATATATATATATATATATAATAATAATACTCAAGGGTAGGATAAAACCATCCATTTCCCTTTCTTTATAGATGATGTGTGAAAATCAAAGGAAAAACTCAAGAGAAATGACAGACAGCACTCCTCTTCTTTCAGAAGTACTATTTAGCAAACCACAAGAGTACTCCTGGTAGTAACGGCAAAACATAGCAAAGAATGTAATAACCATCAAATCAAGATGTAGCACAAAGTCTCCACCTGAATTGCTCAAGAGTAAGATACGAAGGACAATGAGGGCACAAAGTTTCCCCAAGGTCCTTTTCACATAAATGAAAACAAAACACACTAAAGGTAATTATGGGGGCACAAAGTCTCTCCATAGTTGACTCTTCAAGACACCTTCCTGACTGATGTCACTAATTCTGCTTGTTGAATTAAAGGAATAGAAGATATATTAAGGAAAAAGACATAAGAACAGTTTCCTCAACAACAAAGATATCACAGCACAAAGTCTAAAAAATTACTTGCTTTCTTATTCTAATAACAAAATATGATCAATAAACTGAGCTCAAAATCTCAGAAGTGCCTTTCAATTTGGGCAGAGTTTCATTTTGATTGTTAAAAAGAGATGCATTTACAATAGAAGAGAGTCCCTTATATAGCCTTTTCAAAAAGGACTCAGGAATAGTAACACACCATGTTGCATTAGAATTTGTTAAGAAGACAAGCTATAACTTAAGGGCATTTACCCATTTGATTTTATCAATGTAGAGAAACAAGTCACATTGAAAGTTTGTAACTTTCAATGTCCACCTGGCGATCTAATCCTACCTTCATCGTTCCTCCTTTTCTATTTAATTGAATCAGGTCCTAGATTCAATTTGTTTTTCTATTCCTTCCTTGTTTTCTATGCAGAGAAACAAGTCACGTTATTGAAAGTTTGTAACTTTTAATGTCCACCTGGTGATCTAATCCTACCTTCATCATTCCTCCTTTTCTAGTTAATTGAATAAAGTCCTAGATGGGGGCACAAAGTCTCTCCATAGTTGACTCTTCAGGACACCTTCCTGACTGATGTCACTAATTCTGCTTGTTGAATTAAAGGAACAGAAGATATATTAAGGAAAAAGACATAAGAACAGTTTCCTCAACAACAAAGATATCACAGCACAAAGTCTAAAAAATTACTTGCTTTCTTATTCTAATAACAAAATATGATCAATAAACTGAGCTCAAAATCTCAGAAGTGCCTTTCAATTTGGGCAGAGTTTCATTTTGATTGTTAAAAAGAGATGCATTTACAATAGAAGAGAGTCCCTTATATAGCCTTTTCAAAAAGGACTCAGGAATAGTAACACACCATGTTGCATTAGAATTTGTTAAGAAGACAAGCTATAACTTAGGGGCATTTACCCATTTGATTTTATCAATGTAGAGAAACAAGTCACATTGAAAGTTTGTAACTTTCAATGTCCACCTGGCGATCTAATCCTACCTTCATCGTTCCTCCTTTTCTATTTAATTGAATCAGGTCCTAGATTCAATTTGTTGTTCTATTCCTTCCTTGTTTTCTATTGGTCTTGGCCTTAAATTCTGTGAATGCATTCAGCTCTATAGATTCAAAGGATCAACGGCTATTTTATGAGTTTTAAAATTGACGTTCACACGCCCGTCACTATGTTTTCAATGGCTAGTTTATTATGTTGAATTTGATGTCTTCAGGTGCGTCACCCCTTGATCCTTCTTCAAATTTTCTATTTGGCACTTTCTTGGAAAGAATATGCGCTTTTGATCCTTAAGAAATGATTTGCTTTGGGTCAAGAAGAGCTCTCCACAAGGTATCTACCCTTTGGGCAGTCTTTAAATGGCCTTCAAGCTTCTTGTATTACATCTTCCTAAAGGGAAGGTGACCCTTCAGCTTCGAGAAAGTGTCCTTCTATTTAGCAGTTGGGAGTCCTCCACAAGGGCACCTACCCTTCAGGGTCCTTCGACGGCCTTTCACAGGTTTCCTACAGGCATTTTCTCTAAACAAATTCTTGTGGACAAAAAGTCTGCAAAAATTTCTCGTGGACAAAAAGTCTACAAAAAATGTTTCTATCACTTTTGCCTTGGTTATTTCTTCGAGCTTTCTGCCCGCAGCTTCTCCAAATTCTTTTAGGCTTTTTTTCTGAAGGAATTCCTTCAGACAAAAAGTCTAAAGGAATTGCTTCTTGCCTTAGTCTTTTTCAAATGCCTTACACATAAATTTGAAAGAATTTACCTTTTGAGGCTTATTTGAAAATGACCCTTTTGAAGGGTACTTTTGTCATCCAAGTGGCCTCTGCAAGGGCACTTTATCCTTTGGGAGGCTCTTTGAAATTTTGCATTGAACTGCTCCTTTGAACTGTCATAATGAATCACTTGGTTGAACCAAACATTGAACCACTTCATTTAACCAAGACTTTGAACCAAAATGGTTCAAGTTGATGGTTCAATTGAATGAACCAAGCCTTTGAACCAAGCAGATGAATTAAGCATTGAACCACTTGGTTGAACCAAGCCATTGAACTGGAAGTGTTAAACATTTTGAACTTTGAACTCATTAAACCTTTGAACTAAAGTGGTTCAATGGTTTAATGGTTCAATGGTTCAAGCCTCTTTTGCTTGAATGCTTGCCGATAGACATTTTTGATTGAACCAAGGCATTGAACCAATCCTGCAGAGCTTGTAGAAATCAAGTCTATAGAAATCAACTTGTACAACCCATTGAACTTGGCCTATAGAGTCCATAGATTTTCTCTTCCTATTGAGTCTGTAGATTTTCTCTTCCTACTGATTCCATAGATTTTCTCTTCCTACTGAGTCCATAGAGTCAAGCCTACAGAGTCCATAGATTTAAGCCTGCAGAGTCTATAGATTTAAGCCTGTAGAGTCCATAGATTTCTGAGAAGCTTGAAAAATGAGGAATTTGAATGCCCAGGACAAATTTTGAAAAGGGAAGAGACAATTTTGTTCTGTAGGACCAAAATAGTTCAAATGTTGTCCCAAAAATGAGTGATATTTTTAGGGGACAATAGCTGGCTCCAGTTGGGGAACTTTTGTCAATTACAAAAAGAATTGAAAAGAGTAGAATCTAGAATCTCCAGTGTCTTCATGTGTACCATTGGGTTACAGATTCATGCTACCCAAAAATGAAAGGCTCCAAAAATGAAAACAAACAAAACAAAATAGAACTAAAAACTATACAAATATACATATGTACAGATGATATGATCTGATACTTCAAGATTTGAAGTGTTTCAGATGCTGCTTTTTGAGAGACAGTAAAAATAGTGCTTTATCCTGGTAAACTAGTAGGAAACCATTTTACCCCCAGAAACGGTGATGGGCGAATGGAGCTCTCCACCAGGAAACCAATTTTATGTGTCTTCCTCTTGGCTTTTTCTTCTTGTTGTCCCATGGTAGGAGGTGGTTTTCAAACTAGAAACCATAACTCCTTGCTCTCTTAGTGAAGGATTCCTTTACCTAATTTTGATTTGCAGCAGCATGGTCTATTACGATAATTGGTTGTTCTTCTAGTTCATTCCAGCATATGATTAGATTTTCCACATCAAACTTGTGACAAACTATTAGCTTAGCATCTCCTTTGATGTGAAGGAGATTGATTTCTTCATCTTGAGCAATCTTCAATCCAAGCAACAGAGATTCACATCCAGCTGTGTTGTTGGTGTTGTTGACTTGCAAATTTCATGAAGGAAGAATATCTCCTTGAGGAGATATCAACACAGTCCTAACTCCATCATTGGTGGAAGAATTGCTGCTATTAGATTTCATAATCGAAGCATCATCAAAAGCTGATTTCCTATCAAATTTCTCTTCATTAGAGATGGAAGATCCTTCCTTACTTGTACTGTAACCTACTAATTCTCCTAAAGTCTTGTTTGGATCAATTCCTAAAATGTCAACTATAAGACTTTCATCTATAGAAACATGAACATCCTCTATGGTAAAGAAATAACTACCCCTACTTGAAGACTCAAATAGAATTTGTGTTGTAAGGGCTAATGTTTGGATGGCCACGTATTTTGCCTCCTTTTCAGGGAGCAATCTCTTCATCACGCCTTGGATAGAGATCCTTGCTTTAGAGATGTCCATGCTTAGTTCACCTCCTACGTCCTTGCAAAAATTTCATCCAAGAAAAATGTCATAGGATGTTGGAATGTCAGCCACCAAGATAGTCATCTTGATTCTCTTGTCTGGAAAAGCTGCCAATGCAAATTAGGCATCTTTGATTTGCCACAGCAATGGTACTTGCTTGTTCTATCAAGGAAACCTAGAACAATAAACATGCTCTGATCCCTACTGAGTCAGGATCTTGCTCCTCAATTAGAGCACATATGATTACTTCTTGTATTAGCAACTAAACATGAAATTATACTAGAATCAATAAGTAACTAGAAATATGAAACAACACAGGAATATGAGAGACAATACACAATTATATTAATAATCACTCAAAAGAATATACAATAAGGAAGATGCCACTTCTTCCTCCACCTCAAAGGTTCGCCACACCTCAAGACCTTCTTCCCTCTCTCTCTCGGTCACAACAATCAACTCCAATATAGAATTAATGTTCACCTATCCAACCAGTCAATAACACGCTGCCAGTTCACCAAGTACACAACCGTACTCCAAGTAGATCCCCTGCTCTCTACTGCTACCTGCAAATCACTAGACCTTACTCACCATGTAGATATATCTACACCCCTGAAGAACCCTTGTCCTTGCCTCACCAAGTCCTTATGATTCTTCAACCAGTACCCCGGTGGATCAGCTCCTTGACCTTGCAGACCTTGCAACTCTCCCTGATCATACACACTCAGCACCCCTTTGGAACTAGGAGGAGCTACACTAGCTCTCTCTAAAATCTCTATGGCTTTCTAGCACACTTTTACAATACAATCATGAGTCTATTAAATAGATCTCATCCAAACAATAATTAGACAATGATACAATAATTAAATCCACATCTCTTAGTCTAAGAATAGCTCTAAACATGCAAACACTTGGTTCGTCAACCAACTGCCTATAATATACTCGCAGCTCGAACCACACAGGCGACCGACATCAGTCCTTGTCTACCTAGGGGTGCTGACGCTAGCCGATCTAAGACCGACGTCAGTTGCCTTTTGTCTCCTTCCTACTGTCGTCGGTTGGCCTGACCGATGCCAGTGTCTGTGACACTCCACAATTCTTCTACAACCTCCTCCATGTCTGCATCAATGAAGCTTTTAACTCCACAACCTAACAATCTCCCACTTGGAGATAAACAGCTACACCTATACCTGTATCTGTAGCCCATCTAATCTATTTCCTGGCTTGTATCCCTCTTCAAGATCAATCTTGAAGACCAACCACCACACAATCTATGATGTTACCCCTGTCATTCAAGTAACATGCCACATCCGAACCTACACATCCATGTAGTGAAGAACTTGACCCTACATAACAAGAATCCCTGCTGCTAGTCCCACTGAACTGCCCTCCAGTACTCCTTCCCCGAATTGGCTCCATACTTTCTGACAACCCCCACTGATTGGGAAAACTCAGGCCTACGCTAGACCTCATGTGATTTTGAACCCTGTTTCAAGCTAAGCTTGAACTGTCTAGCCCTTGGTGTGATTTCTAATTCTGCATCTTGCGTAATGAACCTCGCCAACACCGTCTTCACATCAGCTCCCACTGAAGATAAAATCTCCATGTCTCTTATGCCAAAGAATTTTGCTACTCCAAATTGTCCATGACACACCTCTGAACTAACCTTACCTTTTAGCTCAGCAAATCCTTGTATGTACAAAACCTGCTAGTAAACCATCCACATACAGTAACTAGATAATATCATGACTCATCATCCATCTGGTAAGAATAAAATCACAATAGTTACACTGACATTGAATAAATCCATGCTTAGTCATCCACCTGTCAAAACCTATACCACTGTCCTGCAGCTTCTTCAAGACCATATGCCTTGGCCTTTCATCTCTTGTATCCATCCACTCTCTTCTTTAAAATAGGAATCCATTCTGTCTCTCAGTGCTTTCTTCCAGCTGACAACTCTACCAACAAATACTTGTTTGGTTCTTCTCCAAGGACTCACACTCCTCATCCATGCCAAGCTCCCACTGTATCTGGACTCTACCTGCATTGCCTCTTCACATCTTCCTAGTTCCAACTATCAGTAAGCAATATAAAGAAGGTGAACAATGAATATGAGGTTCACTTACCCTTTCTGACCTCGACATGAGCATTTGAGACTTGTTGACAGCTTGTTGTCTGCCCAATATCCGTTCTAATGACTGATCTCAGCCATCTCCCAGTCTGCTCTCGACCGATGTCAGTTCCCTGCACTGACCCTGACTGCCGACGTCATTTCCCTGGCCGACGCTGGTATCCTTTATGCCGACGTTGGTTACTTCATGACCGATGTCGGTCTTCCTGTTGCTGACGTCGATTAATGTGTGACCAACGCTGGTACCTGTGTTCATCTGTGAATGATAACTTTTTACCCGCGAGCTCTCCATAGATCAAAATCCTAATCAAATCAACCTTGCTCTGCTCAAAATAATTTAGTTCCCTCACCTGATCTATGTTTGTCATCTCCTCCATGAACACCAAGGCTTTCCAGTTCTTTAGCTTGTCAAAAACATCTGTCTTTCACTTCAAAACTAGCATTCTCCTTCTACATATGTGACTAAGCCTATGAAGCCACATCTCTACAACAGAAGGTGAATCAGTAATATAAGTAGATAGATAAAGGATACCTACTTTCTTACCACCATCTAATTCAAGTGTATCCACTGTGAGAGTTACAGTACATCTCTCATCACCCAAATTTCCTAAAGAAATTAGACTCATCTCCAAGACTGGTACCTGCATGACTTCCTTCAACCACTGAGTGTCATCCATCTACAATTTTAGCTTCACTTCCCCTTTGCCAATTCTTTGACAAGGCTCTCCAGCTCCTAAATAAATCTCTCCAAAGTCTCCAAAGACATACCCATGAAAAGATGCTCTATTACGAACTGCATGGAAAGAGGCAAAAGAATCTGTGAACCAAGATTCCACTTTATCCAGAACATCTTGTGCAACATCCCCTACAACATCTGCTCCTCCCTGTTGATCTGCAACCAACCAACAATCTTTATTTACCTACTCTTTATTTCCATCAATCAGACCATTTGTGCTATTCAGTTTCTCCATTCATAGCTTACTTCCTTCTACCATTGTTATACTCCCACTCAATCAGAAACCCCTGTGAGTAACCTGTAATCAAAAAACACTACCAGATCTAAAACCACCTATTAGTAACCCAACCAAAAGCTTGATACCACGTGTCAGGGAAACCTAGAACAATAAAAATGCTCCGATCCCTACTGAGTCAGGATCTTGCTCCTCAATTAGAGCACATATGATTACTTCTTATATTAGCAACTAAACATGGAATTATACCAGAATCAATGAGTAACTAGAAATATGAAACAACACAAGAATATGAGAGACAATACACAATTGTATTAATAATCACTCAGAAGAATATACAATAAGGAAGATGCCACTTCTTCCTCCACCTCAAAGGTTCACCACACCTCAAGACCTTCTTCCCTCTCTCTCTCAGTCACAACAATCAACTCCAATATAGAATTAATGTTCACCTATCTAACCAGTCAGTAACACGCTGCCAGTTCACCAAGTACACAATCGTACTCCAAGTAGATCCCCTCCTCTCTACTGCTACCTGTAAATCACTAGACCTTACTCACCATGTAGATATCTCTACACCCCTAAAGAACCCTTGTCCTTGCCTCACCAAGTCCTTATGATTCTTCAACCAGTACCCCAGTGGATCAGCTCCTTGACCTTGCAGACCTTGCAACTCTCCCTGATCATACACACTCAGCACCCCTTTGGAACTAGGAGGAGCTACACTAGCTCTCTCTAAAAGCTCTATGGCTTTATAGCACACTTTTACAATACAATCATGAGTCTATTAAATATATCTCATCCAAATAATAATTAGATAATAATACAATAATTAAATCCGTAGCTCTTAGTCTAAGAATAGCTCTAAACATGCAAACACTTGGTTCATCAACCAACTGCTCATAATATACTCGCAGCTCGAACCACACAGGTGACCGATGTCGGTCCCTGTCTGCCTGGGGGTGCCGACGCCGGCCGATCTGAGACCGACGTCAATTGCCTTCTGTCTCCTTCCTACCGTCGTCGCTTGGCCTAACCGACGCCAGTGTCTGTGACACTCCGCAACTCTTCTACAACCTCCTCCATGTCTACATCAGTGAAGCTTTTAACTCCACAACCTAACATCTTCTCCATGGAGAAACATCTCCCAAATGTCTTGGTCTGTGTGAGACCAAGAGACTCAGCTACTTTAGCAGGCATGACATTGTCAGATGCCCCAGAATCAATGATGCAATTGTTGATTTGATAACCATTTACTAATAGTGAAACATAGAAAGGTTCTATTTTCCCAGGGGTAGCTGGAGGAGTAATGACAAGATTATTCAAAATGGGTGTGTTCTTTGGAGAATCAGGAATTATTTTCTTAACCTCTTGTCTTGCAGAGATGGTTTGGTTCTTGACACATTGGACCAACTTATCTAATTGATTAAGATTGGACTTCAAGTATTCAAATTTAGACATTTGTATTTTGGTCTTTTTGACATGATCAATTATGTCAAATGGCTAAATTGGACTAGGAACAAAAGAAAGCATTTCAACCTTTTGGGTTTTAGGAGGCATGGGAGGAGGGTTGGTTTACGAAATGGGAGTAAAAGGTGAAGGTGAAATTGATGTACTTACATTTTAAGTAATCACCAAATCCTTTGACTGAAAAGGCAGAGTGGTTCCTCGCTTAGCAATTGTAATTGTTGGTTGAGGTTGCTCCTCTGTCTTCTTTTTATCAGCTTGCTGGATTGATTGGTTCTTGGACCTGGTAAACACTACATATGATCCATCAATAGCTTCTCCTTTGCTTTCAGGTTTATCTTGATAATTTAGGAAACCAATGTGGGAGTTGCCACCTGATTCTTCTTGATCCTTTGTGAAAATATTAGCATCATTTTCTTGCTCAAACTCAAGTTGGAAAGAGAAAGCATGTTCTATTTCCAAATATCCAATTTTTGAGTTGGTTGGAAGAGCTTCAAGGGCAAGTTTCCCTTGTGGGGGAGGAAGGTGATTCCATTGCCCTTGATTCCTGGCAGCATTGCCCTGATATGACTGATTTGTAAATGTCCTTCTTGGCATATCTCTGTATGAAGGAGCAGAAGACATTCCTTGTGCCATTTGCTTTTTCAAGGCTAGCACTTCATTTGCCAACTTTTTCACCATTGGATCAGTAGTGCCTATAGATGCATATTCAGAAGATGATGAAGGTCTATTTCTATTTGGATCTCTTCTTATCTTCCCTACTAAGATGAGATCATCTTCTACCTCAGTGGCCAAAAGTTGAGCTGCAACAAGATCTATTTGACCAGCATGTCTCAAAAGAAAACTTACTTTAGGTAACTAAGAATTAATGAAGAAGCATTTGAGATTTGCAGCTATAGGTCGAGCTATTACAGGAATTCTATTCCTCAATTTATCAAATTTGGCTCTGAAGTCTCTCATTGGTTCATGAGGCTCTTTCTTCATTTGTGTAAGTTGAGCCAGAAGTGCATGTGCATCTTTTGCAAGTTTGAATATAGCTTCAAACTTATCTTTGAGAGTATTCTAATCAGTTATTGACTGTGCCTGTAGATGATAAAATCAATCTACAGCAGCACCTTGAGTGTCTCCACAAAAACCCTGACTGCTACATCTTCAAATTCTACTCCGATTACTCCACAAGCTATGTTGAAGGCTACAATGTGTTCATCAAGGTGAACTTTCCCATCACCATAGAATTTGGAGAGATTCTTCCTAGAACTACATGGAAGATCATGTTAGGATTGTGGAGCTAAAAGCTTCACTGATGCAAACAGGTGAGGAGGTTGCTGAGTTGCAGAAGAAGTTGGGGTCGGTCTGATCAGCCGACATCGGCGGGATAGCACAGAGAAGCAACCGACGTCGGTCATATATCGGCCAACGTCGGTCACCTCTAGGCGGACAGGGACCGGTGTCGGTCGCCTGTGTGGTTCGACTGCGAGCTATTTACGGGCAGTTAGCTAACGAATCAAGAGTTTGCATGATGAGTGCTAATTTTAGACTCATAGCTGCGGATCTAATTATTGTAATTAGATGTCTAATCATTGTTTGGATGAGATCTATATAATAGACTCATGGTTGTATTGGAAAAGTGTGCTAGGGAGTAAGAGAGCATAATTATAAGCTCCTTCTGTGTGTGAGGTAGAGCTATGGTGCGTTCCTCCTAGTGCCACAGTACCAGGTGTGTTGGTGCTGGATTGGAGAGCCAGCTGGGTTCTTCAATAAGTAAGATCGTTGATCTGCAGGTGTATGTGTGTGCAAGGTCGAGGTTCACAGGTGATTGGAACCATTGCTTGATTTGCAGGTGTGCAAGGTCATACAGATAGCAACACAACAGGGAGCAGTATCAGGCAGGATCTACTTGGAGTACAGGTGTGTACTCGGATAGAGCAAGAGGAAGGCAAGGGAGTTCCTTCCATAAGTATGGTCTATTGAATTGCAGGTTGTTGCAGATTCATGGGAGATCTACTTGAAGTACCTTGAGTACTTGTGGAGCACGTGGAGTGCTTGTGGAGTGCGTGGAGCACTTGTGTTGTGCGTGGAGCACGGGGAGGTGAACACCAACTCTGTATTTGAGTTGGGTGTTGGGACCTGTGAGAGGGAGAGCTTTGGGGAGAAGAATTACTGTTCACTTGAGGCGTGGGAAACCTCTGTAAGGTGGTGGAGAAGAAGTGGCATCTTCTTTATTGTATTCTTTTCTGTATAAAGTGTTAATACAATTTGGTATTGTCTCTCATATGCTGTGTTATTCTGAATTCTAGTTACTTGGTGAATCTGGTTAATTTCCGCATATTAAGTTGCTTGGTATTAGTAATCAAATTGTGTGCTTCCGGTGTACACCCTCTCCCAACAAGTGGTATCAGAGCATGTTTTTTGTTCTAGATTCCCAACAGATCATGTAGAGGTGGAGTAAGATTGAGAGGACCAAAAGCATTACCCCAAGGGCCTTGAACTACCATTGTAGGATTATGAAAAGGAGGAATAAAAAAATTTAGAGGGGTAATTATTGGCAAAGCTTTATCAACAGTAGATTTAGATACTTCGTCTAGAAATGGAGATCTAACTTTAGTAGGAGGAAAACTCTTGATTCATTGGAGACAAGATGGTGAAGGAAAGAGATCAAAATCACTTTGTTGTACCAACTCAAATATAGGGTCAATGATACCTCTATCCCTTTAGCTTCATGTATAACTTGAATCTGCCAGATTGTGAAACAAAAATGGAAAATAATTGACCTTGCTTTAGTTTAAATCTTGAGGCTTTAAACTATGCATTCTTTCCTAGTTAGTGTGGAGGTGAATGGATAGATTATAAATGGATAATGGATGTTATATCCCCAGCAGAGTCGCCAAAAACTATTGGTTGAATATTTTGTCAATCAGTGTACTGATAAACAAAATAGGTCTGATCAGCCAAAGTAGGTAGATTAGTCATCTAAATGTGTAGGTTTACCACATCAGAAGGGGACTGATCTCTCCTCTCATCAAGGGGAGGTTCCCTATAGATAGGGTATATATATATATATATATATATATATATATATATATATATATAAAATACTCAAGGGTAGGACAAACCATCCATCTCTCTTTCTTCAGAGATGATGTGTACAAATCAAAGGAAAAACTCAAGGGAAATGACAGACAGCACTCCTCTTCTTTCAGAAGTACTATTCAACAAACCACAAGAATACTCCTGGTAGTAACAGTAAAATGTAGCAAAGGATGTAATAACCAGCAAATCAAGATGAAGCACAAAGTCTCCACCTGAATAGCTCAAGAGTAAGATATGAAGGACAATGAGGGCACAAAGTCACCCCAAGTTCCTTTTCATCGAAATGAAAAGAAAACACACTAAAGGAAATTATGGGGGCATAAAGTCTCTCCACAGTTGACTCTTCAGGACACCTTCCTAACTGCAGTCACTAATTTTGCTTGTTGAATTAAAGGAACAAAAGATATATTAAGGAAAAAGACATAAGAATAGTTTCCTCAAAAACAAAGATATCATAACACAAAGTCTGAAAAATCACTTGCTTTCTTATTCCAATAAAAAAATATGATCAACAAACTGAGCTCAAAGTCTCAAAAGTGCCTTTCAATTTGGGCAGAGTTTCATTCTGATTGTCAAAAAGAGATGCATTTACAATAGAAGAGAGTCCCTTATATAGCCTTTTCAAGAAGGACTTGGGAATAGTAACACATCATGTTACATTGGAATCTGTTAAGAAGACAGGCTAGAACTTAGGGGCATTTACCCATTTGATTTTATCAACGCAAAGAAACAAGTCACGCTATTGAAAGTTTGCAACTTTCAATGTCCACCTAGCGATCTGATCCTACCTTCATCATTTCTCCTTTTCTGGTTAATTGAATTGGGTTCTAGATTTAATTTTTTGTTATGTTCCTTCTTTGTTTTCTATTGGTCTTGGCCTTGATGTCTATGAATGCATTCAGGTCTATAGATTCAAAGGATCAATGGCTATTTTATGAGCTTTAAAATTGGCGTTCGTGCGCTCGTCACTATGTTTTCAATGGCTAGTTCGCTGTGTTGAATTTGACATCTTCGGGCATGTCACCCCTTGGTCCTTCTTCAGCTTTTTTGTTTGGCACTTTCCTGGAAAGAATCTGCCCTTTTGGGCCTTAAGAAATGATCAACTTTGGGTCGAGAAGAGCTCTCTGCAAGGTATCTACCCTTTGGGCAGTCTTTAAATGGCCTTCGAGCTTCTTGTTTTACATCTTCCCAAAGGGAAGGTGACCTTTTGGCTTTGGGGAAGTTTCCTATTCGGCATCTGGGAGTCCCTCACAAGGGCACCTGCCCTTCGAGGTCCTTCGGGGGCCTTTCGCAGGTTTCTTGCAGGCATTTTCCCCAAACAAATTCCTGTGGACAAAAAGTCCACAAAAATTTCCCGCAGACAAAAAGTTCATGAAAAATGTTCCTATCACTTTTACCTTGGTTATTTCTTCAGGCTTTCTTCCTGCAGCTTCTCTGAATTCTTTCGGGCTTTTTGTCTGAAGGAATTGCTTCTTGCCTTAGTCTTTTTTCAAATGCCTTAAACAAAAATCTGAAAGAATTTACCTTTTGAGGATTCTTTGAAAATGACCCTTCTGAAGGGTAATTTTGTCATCCAAGTTCCCTTCGCAAGGGCACTTTGTCCTTTGGGAGGCTCTTTGAACTTTTGCATTGAATCACTCCTTTGAACCATCATAGTGAACCGCTTGGTTGAACCAAACATTGAACCTCTTCGTTGAACCTCTTCATTGAACCACTTCGTTGAACCAAGGCTTTAAACCAAAATGGTTCAAGCCAATGGTTCAATTGAATGAACCAAGCGGATGAACTAAGCATTGAATCGCTTGGTTGAACCAAGTCATTGAACCGAAAGCGTTGAACCTTTTAAACTTTGAACTCATTGAACCTTTGAACCAAAGTGGTTCAATGGTTCAATGGTTTAATGGTTCAAGCCTCTTTTGCTTGAATGCTTGCTGATAGACATTTTTGATTGAACCAAGGCACTGAACCAATCTTTCAGAGTTCATAGAAATCAAGTCTATAGAAATCAACCTGTAAAGCCCATTGAACTTGGCCTATAGAGTCTGTAGATTTTATCTTCCTATTGAGTCTGTATATTTTCTCTTCCTGCTGAGTCCGTAGATTTTCTCTTCCTACTGAGTCCATAGATTCAAGCCTGTAGAGTCCATATATTGAAGCCTACAGAGTCCGTAGATTTTTGAGAAGCTTGAAAAATGAGGAATTTGAATGCCCGAGACAAATTTTGAAAAGGGAAGAGACAATTTTGGTCTGTAGGACCAAAATAGTTCAAATTTTGTCCCAAAAATGAGTGATATTTTTGGGGGACAACAATGATCACACTTATTAGATAGGTTCTTCCATCATTTGATGAAATCTTATTCTATTTCAATTTCAAGTTGCTTGCAATTTATGAAGTAAGCCTAGGTATTCCTAGGGAGATCACTAGTTTGAAACTCTTATACTAGGGAGTTAATCAGATATTCCAAGCTAGTGATAAAATGGGATTTGAGTTGGTTGTACAAATATAAAGCATTTTTAGAGAGTGTTTTATCTAATATCTTGGTAGTAACAAAAGTATTAAGTTTGACCTAATCTTTTTAGAGATTGCCAAATGTTTTTAGATATAAGATGGGATCGGTGGACCCATTATAACTAGTGGTGGGTGTGATACCTCCTATGTTAATATTATAAATTTGAGGTATAAGTGGTTAATTTTAGATATGTTTGATCATTTTATTGATGAGGAATGGTTGAGGAATAAGGTTTCCATGGGAATCCCTAAGCGGGGTGGGGCTAATTTGGATTTTATTATCCCCATGGAACCTGTTTAGGTTGATTTTTGAAGGTGAATGAGATGATTTTGCATCTAAATCATTTGATTGGAATTATTGGTTTGAAACTTATTCATTTGATTTAGAGTTTGCAATAAGAGTTAATGGATTTGGGCATTATTTTGACTAGTTTGTGTGGCATGTGAAGCATTGCTATTGGTATTAATGGTTTGGGTTACACTATGAGTAGTGGCATGTGTGGCACTAGTGGTGTGAGAATCATTGGTAAAAAATTAATCACTAGTAGAATTATTATCACTAGTATCAAATGATGCACTAGTGGCATGATTGAGGAGGAGGGGCCTTGAAAAAGGCCCATTAGAAGTTAAACCTACCATGTTAGTAAAGATACTTAGCATGGAGGTTGAAGAGATTATAGAATAAAAGGTCATGGTGTGGGAAGGATTCAAAATATAAGGAAGAGGTTGAGAATAAAATAAATTATCACCCCAAAATCCATGAGAGAATGTAGGGGAGGGTGAATGAGGTTATTCTACTTGACCACCTATCATTACATTGTAAATAGTTTAAGGGTCCTTTCCTCTATGTTGAGGAAATTCATCAATGAAGAAGAGAATTTCAGGTGTGTACTCTAATTTAGGCTCATATTCTAAGGATAAAATAGGATTATGAACTAATGGTGAATGAGGTGGAGTCCAATAATAGGTAGTACAAGTGGTAACATGCACATTTCTCTCATCTAAAGTGGAAACCACAAGTTTATTTTGGGAAAACATATTAGGATTAGTAAATATCATCATGTTTGTTGGATTAAAATTTGTTTTATCCTCAAAAACAAGTTCATGATGAGAAAATGAGGCTAAAGTGGTGATGAAAATAAAAATGCAAAAAATAAGATATAGATTCAAACTGGTCAATTGTATTCTATAAACTAGGGAACAAAATATTATTTTGGCACACTATAGGATTTCTTTACTAAGTTTAAATCTTAGAGGTTATATTTAAAATAATATGGAATAGATAATAAATATTATCAACTTGTTCTATTTATACTCTCCAAACTAGTTCTAGACTATTTTATGTTTGTATCCACTTTTCATTCCATAAAATGTGCTTTTAGAGCTATATGGAAGATGCTTTATTTAGATACCTTTGTTCTTGACTTGACTCGAGAGCAAGTTAAGCTGATAAAAATGGGAAAAATGAGATATTCAAAATCTCATGAACTTTTATATAAGAAAGAGAAGGCTTGAAACAACAGAGAGAATAAATAAAATAAAAAGGATCAAGAGAAGTATGTAAATCCTCCCACCTATAAATCAAATAATGAGACCTCTTCTTCTAGTGTTAATCCTTCAAAATATTAGATCAAATGTGAGCTTTAATTTTTAAATCATAATGAAATAAAATGTTTGAAGAAGACTAACCAACTACCTAAGATGCTCAAGATGCAAAATATCAGTGTCCATGATTCTACCAATCAGAATTCATCAACCTATGAATCCTCTAAGACAAATGATAATGGTAAAGAAAAGGAAAAAGATAATGATAAGGGGAAATCAAATAAAAAATCCCTATATACTATTATACCTTTGAATCCTACATGGGTCATTGACTATGGTGCTTCACATCGCATGGCCTCTTCTCAGATAGAGTTAGTTCATTATAACCATGTGACATGTCCTCCACACAAATGGGTGATGAAAATTATAAAAAGGTTATTATAAGAGGGTCTATCAAAGTTATTTTTATAAAATTTAATAATTTTCTAAGTGTTTCCTCATTTTCAACTACTCTTTTATCAGTTTACCATATCACTCACCTTGGTTCAAGCATGCGAGTTGAGTTCACTCCAAATTTAGTGTATGTTAGAGAGTTGTATAATGACACTATATTTATAGTGGGAATGACCAATCATCAAATTCAACTATATAAATTCTCACACTTTACTCTTAAATCTACTTCAGATTCTTATTCTTCAAACTTACCTAAACTTGACATTTTTAAGACTGAGCACTCATCTGATATTGATGACTCTTCTTCCAACATAGATGATTATAGTAGTGATGGGGACATACTCCACCATCTCCTTGTCACCTTATAAATTTTGAGGAGTTATTTCTTGATTAAAATAAATTTGGTCCACTTTAGATATTATAGGGAATAGATATATTAATCTAGGACACATTAGACATTAGGTAGTCTATTTCATAATTTTAGGACATTACATAGTCCTTCTTAGCCTCTACTCGTACTACACCTTCATTTCATATATAAATTATCCCTCTTAACTTACAAGAGGATAATATTTCCTTGTATATGAATCACATATTGGTTGAATATCCATTAGGCACTTGGTGGACACATTCACTATTCCAGTGTGATCCACTCTTCAGTACATCTACTTTTGATACACAATCACTTTCATGAACTCCATTATAGGATATAGGATGGATATAGGTAGTTGTATATCCTAGTAGGGATTTTTATCCCTCTTCTCTTATTTTATTTCTTTTTTCAAAGAATTTTTATCCTACGTATTTTCTCCTTTTATTCAATTTATGGTGTTGATGCCTCTAAGTGTACCATAAGTGCTCTAAGTGTTTAAAGAACACTTCTCATTTTAGAATCCTAAGAATTTAGAGCATGAGTTGCAGGTATTTGTCAATTTTTGTGCCTTTGGTAAAATACCAGCAAAACAAGGTAGACTATTCCATAATATTTATATGATTTGGTGATTGGGAGCCACCTTGATCCAAACTTTTTATGAATTCTGGTGAATCTTGATCAAAGTTATAAACTACATTAATTTAAGTGAATATTTGACAATGGGATCTAAGCTAAAGTGAGTTGTTAAAAAAGGGGGATAAAAAAGAAGGGTAAGGTAGAAAGGAAGTGAATGTGATTGCTAATATTTATCTCAAGCATTATGACAAAGTTTTATTTGATTGAACATGCATTTAAACTAGTATGTAATACAAAATAGCCAATGCTCAATTTTCACTACAACTAGGTGAAATTCTGAGGATAAGTTAAAAATACAAGCAAGAACCAAGTATGCTTTAATGTTTTTCTACTACACCTAGATATCCAATGCACATATTTGATGCAAAACAAATTAAAGTGAAGCAACTTATGATCTTTTCAACTAATCTAACGTAGTATAGATTAGCAACCCTATAACAAGAATGCAATTTAGAATTTAAAGAAACCATTCAAATTTGAGATCTAGACAAGCAATTGAGAGAAAATCTAGTAACCTTTAACACAACCATATAGACAAACTTTGTAGAATTCCTTAGCTATATTAATTGTTTCAAGTATACAATTCTTTGCTCAAAAATATCTCCCTTCACAAAATGGTAACCCTACCTATTTATAAAAAGCATAGGCAGTAAACTAGTCAGTTTTCAAGATACATATGCATACAATAAGGATAATTGTCCTTGTATGAAAATTTTATCATACATATGACTCTTCTATGTTGGACTAACCTAAAACTCTATATGCTAACAAACTAGCATATACTTGTACAATAGAATATTCCCTTTTACAAAATGTATGTAAAATCACAATACATAGAATCTTCTATTGAGATGGTGGTGGGCCTCCTAGATGCCTTATTGGAGGATGTTTTTCACCTTAGTAATTTATTTGTTAATTAGCTCTAGATATACTATAGGCTTCATAAAAAATCCATCTTCTTGGTATATCATTTTGTTGAACTCTTTGTCATTTCCCAACATGGCTTCCTTGATGCTTTGGGCCTCTACTATTAGATCCCCTGAATTGAAGATAATATACATGATTATATGGTTCTCATTATTGGATTGGCCCTAGATTTCCCTTTTATTTTTTGGATGGTGGCAGTGGCTCTTTGCTTGAATTCCTCATCATCAATCAACCCCATATCAATGGGTTGTGAAGGCTCTATCAGCATAATTCCCTAGAGTTTCTCAATCTAACTTATCAAAGTTTCATCTTCTCTTACAAGCACACTAATATTGTTATGCCATGTGCTCAATTCCTACACCTTATCAACAAATTTGCCTAGGATTGTACTCAAGTGTCCCAGACTAATAGTCCTAAAGTTTAGGATTTATCTCTTTACGTGTACATTGATGAGCTCAGTAATTTATTCTTCTGAATTATACCATTGAATGTCTAAGGCTTTGACTAATTGAGCTTATTATATTAAGGTACTTTACCTAAGATTCATAGCCTTAAAGGCCTCAAACATGTCAAAAAATGATCAACTTAACATCATAATCATTTCCTTAGGGACCGAGAGGATGGCTTGGATTTCAAGGTCCTGCTTTTCCTTCCTCAAGTTGACAATTTGTTGCTTCAATCCCCTAATTCCTACCATTGCTTATGTTGAATGGGCTATAACTAGGCTCTCCACATCCTCTTGATATATGGGATGATCCCAATGCTTGTCCTCCTACTGGAGTTAGGCCTATGAAAGGTTCTACCCTTTGAAAAATGAACTCTTATATATCCACCACAACTTTCCTTGTGGTGATCTTCTCTAGCCCTGTGGTATCTAGATTGAAGTAGACTATAGTGGTAGGCTCCGTCAACTAGGTGGATTTTCAAATTTCAACTTTGGTGCTGCTAGATTCTATTGGAGCATCCATTCTCTTGCCATTAGCCCCTTTTACCTCCACTATTCTCTTTTATTCTTGATCTTTCATCATCTCAACAATCCATGGTTGGAGGTCCTCTTGCACATCAATGTTGATAATTTATGTCAATGCCCATGAATGGGACATGGAGGGAATCTTTTGGAGTTTCCCATATATGAACCAATCTGGAATGACTAGCCCATGGATTGGGAACTCATCACTAAATAGATTTATCTCCTAGGCTGGGTGTACAAATAGGAGCTTTGGCCTTTTAGAACTAGTAGGGACAAGGACCAACTTAGTCTTCCTCTTAGTTTTAATGGTAGTTAGGGATAGGTCCAACTCATGTTCCTTTCTCTTATCCTTTTTAGTCCCTTCCAGTTATATAGGAGTCTCTGCAACTTGCCCTGCTTGGGTGTTAGGGTCTTCATTTGTTTCCCCCTATCTGAGTTATAAGCTTATTCAAGAGCATGGAAAACCTCCTCAACTATCTCAGATGGATCAAGATCCACCATGTCCACATGTTCCACTAGAGGTGGTGGTTCTTTTAGAGGACCTAAAATTGATGTTACTTTACTTGGCCTCTCTTCTAGTTGTTTCTTGCCAAGGTCCTGTGTTTGAGGCACTTCTATCTGAGGGGGTCCCTGGGGTATTCTAGAGGTGGAAAGAAATAAATGGTATTAGACTGGATGCATTTTCCAAATGTCCTTAGTTGGATTCTACTCATGTGTTAATATGTGCTTTATCTTGGCATTACACTCTTTCAACCTTGCCAACACCTCCTCAAATTTGCATGCCTTGGTATAAATGTGGTCAAAAACCCCAAGTTGATGATCATATACATGCTTGAGAATTTTTTATCTTGTATATGATTCTTCACTACCCTTCTAGGTTCCCACATTCTCAATTCATCCATTTGGAGGATAAAAGCTTCTTTCTACTTGGACATGACATCTACTTGCTTCCAATCTTGTAATGTGGTTCTTCCAATTATTAAAGGAAATGGGTGGAGGAGGCCTTTCTTATTTTCCTTGCATACTCCATCAATCCCATTAAGGAGATAGAATGTGATCTCCTACTCAACTAGCTTGCTTGGGACATATATAGGTAATATAAAGGGTGAGGACATGGTTTCCTCAATCCTTATTACTATGTAGTCTGGATAATACCATACATCTCCCATCATTTCCACATACCTTTTAATCAGGGGGTGCACCATATGCATGGGAGAACAAATGATAACCTCAACCAAAGAGGGGTAAATGCCATCACAAATGAACTACATGTGCTTTCTATATTTGAAAATGTGGAGCTTGGAGTAGTGATGAGAAATAGTGATTCTACTAATGGGAGACCAATTTTGTATGTGAGGGAACTTAGTTGAAGCCAACAAGCTATCAAGTAGGTAAGACATCATGAATAATTGTTTACTGGTCTTCCTCTTGATGGTTTCAAACTAACGGCCTATGTGGATACTTATCGTATCCCCAATGGGAGGGGTGAGTTGTTATTCAATTAAGAATTATACATAGGAAACCCAGGTGGGATTGACATAAGTAGTTATGGTAGCCTTAGAAATCCTATTTAGTAAGGTTATAACAACCCTAATCCCCTCTCTGAATTGGTCAATTGGCCAACGTTTAAGGATGGTGTCCAGGTCATTCTTAATGGTCCAATATTTAATTGTGGGCAAATCCACATGGGACTATGGGAGATTATAGCAACCCTCAAATGCTACAGGGGAAATGTATGCAATTTTCCTAGATGTTCCATCTTTTACAATCTAGTCCACATCAATAAAAAGTAGAACAAACACATCAATACAATTAAGTAGCTCAGGTTTAGCCACTGCATGGTAAAGGCCAACCATTTGCATAGCTACCAGGTGTTTATATTTTGTGTTGATTGCCTCAATTCTCCTCTCATTATGAGTGAGGGGCTACATCTCTTCTTTGGTAAAGAATATCTCAAACTAATTCTTGCATCCATTATTTAATGAGATAGTGTCCAATTATATGTCCTTGAAAACCCTATCTAGGTGTTCCATAGACAAGTAAAGGTTAGTTTCCTTCCTCTATTATTGTCTACCTGCTACCATTGCTTCTCAAACTTTTGAAAAAAATGGTAAACACCTACTTTATAGAAGTCTTTATATTGTCCTTCTCGCACTTAGAATTGCTTTTCAAGTTCAACTGTGATTCAACCATTCACAATCTTTCTATTTTATGTAGGTTTTTAGGTTCTCTGAGAGATTTAATGGGAGAGGTGATTTAGACCTAGGTTTATTCATGCCTTTGATCCGATTAAGACTTATGTATTTATGCATTTGCCTTTCCAGGTGGACAAAATATAATTTTTATCATCTTTTACTTATGTGGATCCTATATGGCATTATTTGATGGCATTTTTCATAATTATTCAAAGGGAAACAAGCCATTAGTCTTTGAATTTTTCCCTTTATTTTTCACTATTGGATCAAGATCTAAAGATTCAGCATGAACCATCAATATAAATCCTAGACATTTTATCTTATTGGTCATTATAAGCATTAAGTGTTATAATTATGCCACCTAGAATATTATCACACCATTGATCTCCAACCTACAATATTTTTCCACGTGTCAAGTTCTTAGGCTTCTTGAGTTCTGTTTAAAAATCTCACACCATTAGATCAAATTGGTATGATTAAGTGAGGGTCATTAGATCCTACAAGATGCACAAAGTTTAAGCCAGTCCTAAGGGTCCAATAAAGACTTAGGCTTAAACATATAACCCTAAGTTTATCCTAAATATTTATGCAAAACCCCTTATAACACTCAAAATATGCCCCCTTTGTCTAGGCAAAAATTTAGACTATAATAAGTTTGACAATATCACTACCATCCCAAATGTCCTCATAATCATCAAATGACATTAGAAAGAGCATCAAATTTTAGTCTATGAAGTTCCTATAGTTTAACATGAGAGTAACACATGGCATATTTATGGGTCTTCCTAGGACTTGGGGTTTAATGCACTTCATTAAACCAAGAGGAGCGATGGCCATTGGATCAAAATCTGAGGTGTTTCATGTGATTGGCTATTTTTAATAAGTGGGGAATTTATTGATGTAGTTTGGTGTAAGAGGTTACCACTTGGTGTTATTTCAGGGTTTTGTCTTTCTAATATTTGACTCACACCATTGGATCAAAACCCCATGATGAAGCACAGATCGTTGTATCTTCCTTTGTCACACACTGTTGGATCAAGAGGAGAGATTAAGTGTGGGTCATTGGATCTATGTTTAGGAAAAATACCACACCAAGACTCACTATTAAATCAATACATAGGCTAAAATTTTATTATAAGGCCCCACTCATATTAATAAATATAAATGGGGTCTTAGGATGAAATCTTAGGCTAAATTTTAATTAAAAGGGGCTCAGCTTAGGGAAAATAAAAGGGGACCCTACCAATGTATTTCATGGGGTGGTTAAGATTAGACAAGGATGTTTTAAATGGGAAAACACAAGGACTTAAATTTAATTTCATGTTAAGCTTTTATCTTGCTAATAAACATGACCAAGACTTACTATAAAATTATACTTAAGTCTTTGTATTTTCAAAATTCCTGCCAAATAACTCCCATTAGAATTTAAATTCAAATTTGAGGTTTCAAATTTAGGGTTTTACTGAAGAGGTCCAAGGTTAAAACTTAGCAAACCAAATGCCAACAAAACTCTGGTGGATCTTTTGCCTGGTAAAAACTAGTGTTTCATGAATCCTACACTTCTCACAATATAGGGTAAAATGTTAGAAGCATTAGGCATACTAAGGTTTAAATAAAATATGCCATCTTACCGAATGGATGATCTTCAAATTATAATTAAACTCATGAGCATAGAAAAATTGATGGTAACAAGGTTTCAAAAATCTCAAGGGCCCCAATTATCAAAATTAGGGGTATGTTGGCCCCAACATATGGGATTTGCATTGTGTTTGGGTACCTCATCAGGCCTTATTGTCAGGACCCAATTTTGTTAACCACCTAAGCTACACTTTAGGGGGGTGTTAGTGTAGTTTTTTTCACACTTTTGGTTTTACCTACACATTTGTTAGTTATCTTGCTTAGAGTTGTTAAGGTCATTAGTGTAAATACACTTAATGTGTTTTCTAATTGTTAGTTGAGTTACCTTTTTGGTGACCTAATCTCTCATTATATAATGTACCTCCTTTGTACATTTTGGATAATCTATTGATGAAGCTCATTTTGCTTTGCATCTTGTTCTCACCTACTCCTAGGGTTTTGTGCAATCTATGACATTTAAATATATTAGATTAATTTGACATTATAGTCTCAAATCAACCAAAAAAATATATTAAAAACTTAGATTTATAGAGTTACATATTACACAAAAAAATTAAGAATTAATATGACCTCATACAACCATGAAACAATAGTGAATCAGTTTTATATGATTGAAAATTTTAATTTTTCAAATCATTGGTATATTAACATGGGTCCCATTTTATTTTTTTGGGCACTTTTACATGGTTGGTGGAAATATTAGAATTATTAGGCAAAAGTCTCTTACTACTATAAATATTATTTTTGTATGCTTTTTATTTATTTTTGGCTAATCAAAAGAGAAATCAAATATCATTTTTTTACGATTAATCTTCACCCATGTGGGCAGGTGAGTTGGTTTGAAAGATAAATTTAAGACATTAATATCTAAAAATGTCACAAGTTTAATCATCATGTACATATCCTTTTGCATGTGTAAACACTCAGAATTTGAGTTTGGAAAAGTTTAAAGGTAAGGTATTTCATTTCAAGCATAGGTTATTGCATAGTGGAATTGGTGACTATTATTTTTTGTAATACATTGAGTATTAAAAAGTCAATATTTCAAAACCTAAAATCATACTTTTTGGTCACATTTCATTTTGTAGCATTTGTCATTGTGTACCTTTATATTATGATAATTTTTTGATTATTCACTATTTTGTACAAAGGTGGTCATGTGGCCAATCAATCTATAAGTTTTTGAATGTTTTGAACACATTGGAATGGTAAATTTTATGATTTGAAGTTTATTTATATTATTTATAAATAAAATTTATTGAAAATGATGAATAAAGGGGTATTTTTGCTAGAAACTAACACCTTAAAATGTAAAATACTATCATGGCATCTCATGCTTGTGTTATCAGAATCGTCACCAAAGATTTTTAAGACAAAAATGATACATAATATAGGTCTATCTAGATCCTTATAATTGACAAAGTATAAGCATTCATGTGGAGGTCTGAGGATCCATCAAATGTTATAGGATAATTACCCTTCTCTAAGTAGCTATTTGATTGGACTTTGGATACAATGCTTGAATAACATTTTTGGTAGCAGTAGTAGTGTGATTTTTTAGTCTTTTGTTGCTTTTACTTCAGTTTTTGTCTTCTTCACTTCATTGATATTATTGATGAGGAGTCGATAGAGTAGTTTGGATTTAGTTTCTCACTGCAAGGGCTTCTCACCTCTTGCCTAATATGGGGAAGATATTACATGGACTTCAATCAGTCATCGATGATTTTATAAGTTTGCATCAGAGTTTCTAACACCATAGTGTTGAGTAAGTTTTGTTAGCATAATTGGGCATCAAAGATATATATCATACACAATATTCAATAGTCACTTAGATGGGTTTTTGTGTGAAAATATTGTAACACAACTAGATACTGAGAGAAGGTGAATTAGTATATCAACTAAAACTAGTCCTTTAATCTTTTTAAAGAAAATTTAAAAGCATGTGCAGATTAAAAGACAAATATAGAGATCACATACACAAAAATACATGACACTAGATTTATACATGGAAAACCCAAAGGGAAAAACCATGATGAGAATAGCTGATAGAATATACTATTCTAATATAGCCTCATAGTTCAAAGCCTCACTAACAAAACCTCATTGGTTACACATTTAAGGTACCAACCCTAGGGAGACACCAGTCCCCTAATTTAAGAGCACCAACTCTAAGGAAGAACCAACTCATCTTAACCTCACTAGTTATAATGTTTAATGGCACCAACCCTAAGGAGAATCCAATCCCCTAACTAAGCACCAACTCAGCTTGTCTGATGGCACCAACCAATTAGATCTATAGAGCTATAACTCTAGATTACAAGATTGATTCATGAATGAATCAAACTCTATTATTTTTTACAAGTCTAATATGTAACCACTCATTCACTTCACATTCTCTTTGTGCCTTCTTCCTCTCTGACTCTTTCTCTCTATCTCTAGATATATATTTATTTGACACACTTCATCTCTCTCTCTATGCAGCCTATTCCTTTACTCTCTACCCTATGGTTCTATGTCTATATATTTTATATTTGATACAACTCAACTACACTAGTAGCCTTTACTTTATCCTAGATATCATATATATAAGCAAATGATCTAGGGTTTCATCTAGTAGCCTTTACATGTTTGATAATAGGATGCCTTATACATTCTCAAATCACCATACTTAACTTTGAACATCAATGACATCCATAATCTCCCTTTTAACATCAATGACAATCATATTTCCAACAATATCCCCCTTTATCATTTATGGCAAACTAAATGCTCGGATCTTCTAATAATTTGCTCTTTCTCTAGAATTTTTTTCATTAGGTTCTGATGAGTATGAACTAAATATGTTTATACCATACTTTTTCCCCCTTAGGCAATGGCATATTTTCCTAAACTCATCTCAGACACTTGCTTTGCTCTTCTAAACTTTTATAGAGAGCATTTTCACCTTTTTTCTAAACTTTTACAAAGAGCATTTGCCCTTTTTCTCCCCCTTTGACATTAATGGCAAAGGGACTCTTTCTCAATATTTGTCTAAAGTGTTCTCCGCATTTATCAAATAAAATGTTTTATCAAAGAACTTGTAACCATCAACTCATTAAAAATTTGCAAAATATACATACCTGAGTTGCCTTTTCTCTTTTTCTAGGGATCAACAAGGCTTTTATGATCCTTCCTTTGGAATTATGTTCCATCATTAGTGTTTAGTGATGTGATTTAGGAGCTATCACTCCCAAATTTTATCTCATGGCATCACTTAAGCATCTTTAGGTCTCTATACATAGTCTTCTTATCCTAGTACTTGACCAATTACAAAGCTCCCACTTTGTTTATGCATGAGGATTCAATACATTGTCTAAGCACCTGAATTGGTTTGTTCAAGTCATCATCTCAACCTAATTGAGTTAACATCTATAGTAGACATCACCTTATCTTTCAATCATGACTGAAGCATCTCACATGTGCTCCTTTTCACATCATGCATACCTCTTTAAGACATTCAAGTTATCTGAGTTAGTTCCCCCTAAATCCATGGTATATACAACTTATCATCTTTAAAACTTAGAGACCTTATGCATGATTTTATTTTGTATACAACATATACAAGTCTCAACTATCATCCACCTGAGCATTTTCAAATATGCCACCATAAAACATACAACAAGCTCCTCTATTCTGAGCCTTCTTGATTCTGACAAACTAAACAATCTAGCTACCTCTTGCTTCATGCTCCCTCTTTTCATCAAGGTCCTACATATATCACACCATAAATTTATTTTTCACATGTATATCATCATTTTACACATGTTCACTAGGTTTGTTGACCTAACTCATTGTACAACACAAGATACACCATGTCAAGGGTTTCTTGCATTAGAACCCTTATGCCAGCTAAACCTATGGACATATATATGATATGTAATCCAATCTCATTATGTCAAATTTAAACACTCATTCTATCCCTAAAAACAATGCATACACAACACTTCTCCCATCTTGGCACACCAACTTCAACTAGAAGCACTCATTTCTTGCCTTCAAAATCTTTTGAAGAACACCACTTGCTTCTTTACTGAAAGGAGTCTCTTAAGAACCATAGATAGAGACACCTTACTTCACAATGTCCTAGAACAATGTGAAACTAGGAGTTACCCACAAATCCTCATATTCTTTATCCTCCTTGGTCATCTTGTGTTTTTGGTTCTTTTTCTTCTTCTTAGGCTTAAGAGAAGTAACATGCTCATTTACTATGATATTCTCTTTTGGATTAAAAATACATGGAGACAACATGGATTCATGACATACCTTTTCATCTAATGAATCTTCCTTGCAGCTCAAAATCTCATCACTAGGCATAGAATATTGATGTTCTATACATGAAACTTATTGAGTAACAATAGGATGTTCACTTGAATCTGTACATACCTTAGAAGTATCCTCGATCAGCACTTTGGGATTCTCCTTGAGCTTGGTGTTCTCATTTTAAAAATGAGAAAACATTGAGAGATCTTGACATTATTCAACCTCTATATCATTCTTCATCATGGTTTAACGTTCACTTTCCATACATGCTTGGGTTTCTTAAATGTCCTATTTTTATTTTTATGAGAGACTTGTGAAACTTTGTTCAGACTAAGAGGCATGTCTCTCTTCTTACTCTATACTTTTGATCTTACAAAGCTTGTTCTAAAATGTTTAGCTATGTGACCAAAATTATTGCAATTATAACACATTACATTTATATCTAATAAGGGTGCAAATGAATTTTTGCTTACAAATATTATTTTCTTTTTAGATACTACTATACAATTACTAGCCTTATGACCAAAATGATTACAGCTATAACAATAACCATAAAAGGATGAGGAATACTTGGTCATAGATTTTCTTTGTGCAGGATGGGTAGTTCTTCTCAACTCTTGATTCTTTAGTTTTTTAATCCTTATGTAACCATCTACATCATTTGCCTTTGTCTTTTTCATCTTCCTTGAGTTTGCAGAGATGGACTCATTGTTCTTTTTCCTTTCATTAGGCTTCTTTTTTCCTTTAGTATTCTTCACATTAGAAGTGATTTCATATGTCTTTGTTCCCTTGCAAGCTTTCTCCTTATTTTCTCATAATCCTCCTTTTGCTCTGAAGTTATCATATAAATTAGCAAATGTATTAGTCATGGGACTTTTCCATTTTTCATAACCAAGACTAGATTTCCCTTTTGATGGCTTTTGAGAGTTGATCAATGTATCAAGAATATTTGATCTTCATTTTAGCTTCATACCTTTGTCTATTTGTTCTTTATCCTTTTCAATATTTTTTCTTAAAGCCATTATCTCTACTTGTAGCCTCATACATTCAATATACTTAAGTTGTAGTTTAATTTCTACTACATCTTCTATTATTTTGGCCTCTTCAACTTGAGTCTTTATACTCACCCCCATCTGATCAGATCTTTCAATACTTTTGGATAGTTTTTCAATTTATTTTTTTCCAAGCTTCTTCTATCTTGAGTTTTCTTTTCTCAGCATGTCAATCTCATCTAAATCACAAATGAGTTCACATTCAAATTCCATTTATCCTTCCTCTTCTTCATTAGATTCTTCAACTTCTTCTTGATCCAGATCTACAAAAGTTGATCCTAATGCCATGAACAGGGACTCATTTCCCTCAGCCACAAAGGCATAGTCATGGTCATCATTTGATCTTTCACTATCATCTAATGAGTCACTATCTTCTCTTATATACAATATTTTATTGTTTTTAAAGAAGTTTTTCCTTTTGGAATAGTGGGGCTTCATCCTCTTCTTGCTTAGAGTTATCATTTCTCTCATAAGGGAATTTAGCAAAAAAATGTCCTACCTTACCATAGTTAAAGCATTTAAATGGTAACTTACCTTGGTACTTTCCAGATCCTCTTTTAAATATTCTAAAAAATTTGGCATCTTCTTCATCAGTCTGAGATCTGGATATAGATGCTTCTACATTTGTATGTGTAATGTCTTGAATGCAGCTTCTCTCTTGGAAGTATCTTCTTCTCCCATTCTCATCTCATAGGTAGTGAAGGTTCCATGCAACTCATCTACACTGAGATTATCTATATCTCTTGCTTCCTCTATTCTAGAGATTTTAAAATCATTCCTTAATGGCAAAGATCTTAGGACCTTTTAGATAATGATTGATTCTTTCATTTCTTCTCCAAGGCCTCTGATTTCATTAATTATTTCATCTACCTTGAGAAGGTAGTCTACAATATTCTCTTATTCAATCATTTTAAGACTCTCAAACATTCCTTTGTATGTTTTTAGCTTGGCCTACTTTACCTTGTCATCACCTTCATAGATGCTCTTCAACTTATTCCAGATTTTTTGTGCATTTTGACAATACATCACTTTGACAAACTCTGAATTGGAAAATACATAGAGAATAGCATTCTTTACCTTAGCATTGCACTCATATGCCTTCTTTGAGGCCTAATCATTAGGAATTTTAGTATGGTTTGTATATCCATTTACCATAGACATCCATATGTCAAACCCTAATGAGAATAAGTATGCTTCCATTCTTATGCTCCAGAATGCATAGTTAGATCCATCAAAGAGAGGTGCCTTATTTGATGACGATCCTTCTTGACTAGCCATTATGTTCACTATTCCAAGATCTACCTAAGATAATTAAGCTTCTTTCAAGGAACCATATGCTTTAATACCAATTGTTAGAACACAACTAGATATTAAGAAGGGAGTGAATTAGTATATCAACTAAAACTAGTATTTTAATCCTTTTAAAGCAAATTTAAAATCATGTACAAATTAAAATACAAATGTAGAGATCACATACACACAAATATAGATGACACCAAATTTATACATGGAAAACCCAGAGGGAAAAACCATAGTGAGAATCGTCGCTATAATCTATTATTCTAATCCAAGCTTACAATTCAAATCCTCACTAGCAAAACCTCATTGGTTACACATTTAAGGTCACCGACCCTAGGGAGACACTAATCCCCTAATTTAAGAAACCCAACTCTAAGGAAGTACAAATTCCCTAACTGAGTACCAACTCAGCTTAACCTCACTGGTTACAATTTTTAAGGGCACCAACCCTAAGGAGACTACAATCTCCTAACTGAGAACTAATTAGCTTGTCTGATAACACCAACTAATTGGATCTATGGAGCTATAACTCTAGATTACAACATTGATTCATAAGTGAATCAAACTCTATTCTCTATTACAAGTCTAATTTGTAACTACTCATTCTCTACACATTTTCTATGTGCCTTCTTCCTCTCTACCCCTTTCTCTTTATGTCTGTATATATATATCTATTTGACACACTTCATCTCTCTCTCTACAACCTCTTATTTTACTATCTATCCTCTAGTTATATGTCTATATATTCTCTATTTGATATAATTCAACTACACTAGTAGTCTTTCCTTTGTCCTAGATATCATATATATAAGCAAATGATCTAGGGTTCCATATCTTTTATGTGTTCACACTCAGACTGTAACGCATCATGCCAATTCTAGACTGTAGTTAATTATGACATGAATTGTAAGTTCCCATATCTTGATTCCATGTATAATTGCATATATATATTCTATTTATAAAATCTATTAGACTCAAGTTTTGATGCACATGCTCTTTAATGTAGATTTGATCAATTAGATCGACCAATATCATTATTTGTGTCAATATATAGAGCTTATACTCAAGTTCCTGCATGTTTATCTAACTAACCATTTGTTTAGACATGAATTTAAATGTTGATCATTGATCTTGCCTTTATAACCATGATTTGATGGTCCATATTCAATATATCAACTTTAAAATGCATCCATTCGATCTCTAGATCTTAGCTTCCATGTGTCATTTAATATCTAAAGATGCACGACCTTTACCTTCACTTGGTCATTAAAATTTAACACTTTGACCTAATCTCATTGCTTCCTATGTCTTTGGATCACTTTCACTCCATTGATCTTTTTAAACCTACTCAGTCTTTAACTTGTTGTGTTGATAAACATTGATCACTTTATAACATTTGAGTCCATTCACTCTATTGGATATCCTTTGCATGATCACCCACGCACCATCAGATATTATAACAAGTTCAATCATTATATCTATCAAACCCTTAAGAATGTGACACTTGGATTAAGCACATGACTTCTATATCAGTTCCCACTATTGAGACATTTGGCATCCTCATATTGGTCCTCTTTTTAATAAACTTATGTTCTTATGACACTTGGCATTAGTGTGTTCACTCAAAGAGACATTTGACACTTTAAATTCATCGTACTCTATTAGATATTCTATGTATGATGAAGCACAATATGTTGATCAAGCTCAGACATAATATAAAGTCTAAGACTTAGAAAATATTAAGTCCTTTGATCACTACTTGAGCTGGTAATTGCTAGGTTGAGGGGTCAATTTCTCAATGATGATAAAGGCTTAAGTTATAACTTAAACTACCAGTTCTCAGCTATACCAAGTCAACATCAAAATAAAATTTGCTTGTTGATGCCATGGCTAAACCTTGAAGATTTTATTGAGAAACACTATCTAGTTTGAGAGCTAAATAAATCAATTATGAGCTCATTTCTTCTCAATTGAACTTGTATTCTATATATTCAAGATGCTCATGAAAAACCCATAACAAATCTACTATCTATTTCTTTTGAAAATGTTTGTAGATAAGATTTGTAAAAGCATGACAACTTTGCATGACCTAGTGCAGATTTTGTCTAAGTATGGAGACCATTCCATTTCACCTGGAAGGCTAACTTTTCACCTGCATAACTCTTGTTGTATTTAGCTGGATGATCTACAAATTAGCATATATTATCCTCTTACATAGGGTATTTTATCCATATATCCAATTTCTCTTAAATGCTTCATATGTGTAAGGTATGACATCATAAAAATGCCTTCTTAGCTTTTTCTTGTAACCTACAAATTTGACTAAGTGTTGGAAAACACTGTCAAAATGCCTTAGAGCCATACTTTTCTCAAGCATATATTTTATCACACTATGTTGAATGACCTGAGATTTAGTGTATATAAATTAAGCATACAAATAAATAAACCCATGTGATCATTTTATCCTAACATCTCCATGTGTGCAAATTTTGACCTCATTAATATGCTTACTTGGCTCTGTTTAGCCCTTTTTATAAATTTGGCTAAGTATAGAAACTTAGTGATTTTTGTCTTAGTAGCCAACTTTACATCCCCATAACTTGAACTGTGCTTAATCTCATGGCTTCAAATCTGACACATAATAATTAGGGACTAATGTGATGACAATCATATGACTATCTCCCCAGACTCATCCACACATGGTAATGGTGTTGTAAATAAATTGCCTACTTATATTTTCCTCTATAGACCTAAAATATCTAGATGAATAATATGAGGAACTGAATGAATTTCACTCATGCACATAAGCACTCCAATCATCCTTAACCTCTGATAGGATACCTTGAACATCCTAAAATCACCATACTCAGCCCTGAGTATCAATGACATCCATAATCTCCCTTTTGACATCAATGACATGCTCATAATGTCCCTTTTGACATCAATGACAATCATATTTCCAAAAGAAACCTTATGTGGATCAACTTGGTTGGGCATGCCTTGATCATGTTTTATTATTGTATGGTACAGAAAGGTCAAAGGAGATGAAAAAACCTTGATTTTGCTCATCATGCATACCACAACTCACAGGGTAGCAGGGTTCTTAGAAGTGCATTAGCTAATCAACACCATGATGTATAATATTTTAGTTGCAGGTGTGGTAAATACTTATGATGACTTCATAGTCATAACTTTGTATTATGTTTTATACCCAATTTTAGGTGAAGGGGGGTTTTTTGGGTTGATTGATCCAAATCATAGTATTAGCATAGTTATAAAATTAAATAAAGATGTTAGTAAATAAATGTTAGTTTGTTTAGATGGGTGGTTGAACCTGTTGGGGTTCTGATTAACCATCTCATGAAAGCTTATTAAAATCTTTCAATCTTGTTAAATGAAATAATAAATATTTTACCTTTATGTAAACATTGTCAAATTTATCACAATGTAGATTTTATATCTCCATGTGTATTTAGTCCTAACAAAATGCTCAATTTTAATTATTTGAGACATGTAAATTTAATCTTGTGACTTATTTGCATATGCATTCAAGTGTATAAAAAGTTTTACATTGATTTTTTGAAGAGTGAGTGCATATGTGTTTCATATTCCCCAAAAATCTATATCAATGTGTCAATATTTTTTATGCATTTGATTTCTGAATCACTTTGAATCTTTGAAAACCTATACTATGTTATAGAGTTTGATTTTTCATTATTTTGAATGTTTGACAAATTGCCCACTATATTTAGAATCTAATTTGCATTACTTAAAAACTTTGGAATTAAACTTTTACTTTATTCCAAATCTGATTTTTATTTATTCATGGAGGCTTGGATCTCTAAGACAAGCCCACTATGATGCCCCTCTATTGAGATGATGGATATAGCATGCAAGTCACTCATCTCAAAATAAAACTTAATTATATCATGTGATAAATATATAATCATGTAAAATGAAGTCAACATGTGGAAAATATGTCATCATAGTAATGAAATTGTCATTTTAAACATGTATTTAACATATTGAATGTGAGGCATACAAGTGTCATGTCTAAATAGATATATAAATTAAGCATGCAATATAGTAACCATATCTGAAGTAGATTATTTCATAAAAGTGAATGATATGTATCATGGCACCATTAATCAATTTCAACAAGCACAACACATAATATCACATAATGTCATTCAATAAGGCCAAGGGCTATGTAGGAGGGATAGCTCAAATGTTGTATAAATAAATATTACACACAAAGGGCCATGGGTCACAAACAATGGTCATAGAGATGTTCAATTAATTTTCATACAAGGTCCAAGGGCCACACACAATAAGCAAGCAATGCCTAGCCCATCATGGAATAAAGTAAACAACATAGAAGGAACATATGAAAAGTAAAAATTATTGTATTCCATTCATATGTATCACTGACATATTTTAGTAAAGTATCATGTCCATGTAGCACAATGTAAAATATGAGTGATTTATAAATACACTTGGAATATATGTATTTTAATATTACATTTAAGTTCATAGATATATATAACCTATTACAATGTAACCTAGAGAATTAGATGACCCAACATAGACATGGCTATTAGGTAGAAGAGATCTAACATCTAATTATTTATATACAATTTATGACATGCATCACACTCATATATCTCATGACATGCATGTGTGTATATAAAATAATATGTTTTATACCAAAATATGTGTTAAATAACATATGCAAAGAAGTAAACTAGGTCTTATGTCATGCTCATGTTCTGATTTTTCATTTTTTTAAATTATTGTCAATGTTTTTGTATTTTTACATATATATATATATATATATATATATATATATATATATATATATATATATACATACATACACATACACACACACACACACACACACACATATATATATTAATCTTCTTCTTTTTTAATGAAAGGAAACTATCTTAAGATCCCATTAATGGGAGGGCCATAGTGCATTATTAGATCATAGATGTCGAAGATGACAAATGTTTATAGAAAAAAATTATATATGAGTTTATTTGAATCTAAAAAGGCATCAAGTGCTATAGTGTAACTATCTTAATCATTAATTATGGAATCTATTGCCACATGTATAACTTGAGAAGGGTATGACTCGATGGAATTTGTTGTATAGTTGCAAAATTTCACACTGCATGTGTTCATTGTGGAATATTTTGAACTATCCTAAGTATTTCCTTAGGATGCATTAAATAAGGTTTGGATTTCCTTGAACCTTGAATAATTATTTGATATGAAGCTTGTTTCTTAGGAAGGTAGACCTTTTTCCATTGAGATAGTTGTATATATAGATTTTGTATAAGTGTAATAACTAAATATGCACTATGTTCTTAAATGGGTACACTTATAATATTTGTATTTCACTTGAGTAGGTGTCATAATTGTATTTTTATGTGTTCTTAAATAGATTACCCAAATAATTATGGTGGTGGGGGTGGGTAGAGGAGGAGTTACCACTAATTATAGAGTGTACTCATATTGAATGCCTTAAACTTTTATCAATTTATTACAATGTATGTACTTGATACATCTATGCATTGTATATGGTACTACATAAAGTTTATGTAGCCAAGGGCATCCTAATAACATATTGAATACCCTTGTGATTATCAAGACCATAAATGGAGTAGTCATATTTTCTAATCCAAATTGGAGAGGTGGCACAATATGCCAAAGATTATTTCATGTATGATCATTAAATGCTTTGACTATTCTTGATGTAGCTTGTAAATATTACTTTGTATATATCCAAGACCATTCAGGAGTGTTATTTTACATGAATTTTATCTTGACGCATTATCAAACATATCACTATGTATAGGTTGTTTGTTTGTTTATGCTGTAATAAAAAGTGTGTCTATCTGAATCATCATCATCGATTTCACTATCATCAAATATGATCATTGGACTTTTTGATAATGTGCTTATAAATGTACCAATGATTCCATATATTGGATGCCAATATTTATTAGGAGGATGCACATTGTATGCAATATTTAATTCTTAATTTCTTGTAATTTTTGTTGAAACATGATTTGGAAAAGGATTACTAAATATTTTTAACTTTACATTATCATTTTTTTGTGGTCTAACATCCTCTATGGGTTTGCTTAGCTTAATAGTATTATCATCAATGATATTTTGTATCTTAGGCCTTAAATTATAACATTTTTTGTATAATTCATATATGGTAATCATAATATTCTTTATTGTCAAAGCCCTTAGGTTGAGGATTAGTTAAATCAATCTCAAATGGAGGAGATAGAGAGATGAGATTGTAATTAATTAATTTGTGTAACAAGAAATGAACAAGTTGTGGTAACCTTGTAAATTTTTTCCTTGGTGTAAATGTTTTTTTAATCTTCTTTGATGGTTGTGATATTGCATTAACTATTACTTTGGCTTCATTATTGCTTTCGTTAGATTTTACCTTACAATTTGGCTTAATTTGAAACTTCATATTTGAAGCATATAGAGCACTTGGTGCATATTTTATCTTGTTTAATGCTATGATCTTAACTTCTCTATATTTGAATATATTACATAGCTCATTAAATGATTTAAATTATCAAACATGATTTATTCATGGAGTGGTGCTAGCAAACTTTGAAAGAATATATCTTTTAATTCATTATTTTCCATGGATTTTTTTCATCTTAGCTAGCACATTTTTTTACTACATAACATATTCACTAATTTTATTGTTTGACCCTTGATTTAGTTTTGTCATTTACTTATATGATAAATTTTCACCAATGCTGGTAAAAAATTGTGTTAAGAGTTGATTTGCAAAAGGGTTGAATGCTCTAATTGATTGGAGAGGAAGGTCATAGAACCATCATAGAGCATAATCTAAGGCTTCTTGGAAATATATTAGTGAGTATATTATCATTTTAAACATATTATAATCATGATACATGGAATGATCTAATATGTTTCTTAATATCACATTTACCCTCATAGGGTGGTAGCTTAGGTGCTACAAATCCTATTGGTAATGGGTAAGAGGTTATTTCAGGTGCTAAAGGATTATGAAGTAGAGTATGAGAATACATTGGGTCAGTATATTTGGATACACCTTTCTATAATTAAAATGTGTTAGTATATAATATTATGATAATTTACTCATGAGAGTATGCATTAGGTGATGTTGGTAATAGACCTTGTGTAGTGATCAAGGGAGGTGTATATGATGCCCTTGTCTAAATAGGTATGTTAATCTATTGAAATCCATGTGGTACACCCATACCTATGGATGTTGGCACATATGTAACTATAGGTGATGATATGTGGATATAATCAATAGTAGTAATTGGATAAAGATTAATAACTTTGGAAGGCACCTCTTTTTGTTGTACTTAAGATGATGCAATATTTGTTTGACATGTAGTATTATGCTAGGAGTAATTACACAATTTTATCCATTTTTTGGGGAAATTTTCAAATTATTTATCATAAATTATAAAATTCTTTGACTTTATCAATATTTACTCTATTGAGTTTATTAGGTTTAATTGTATTGGAGCTTTGAGGATTATCTTGATTATCATGCATAGTTTCATTATATTGATTATCTAATGTAGGATCATTGTGTTTTTCTGTTATGTTTTATAAAATTTGGTATTGGATATGTTTATTAGGTCATATTTTATCTAATTTAATTTTTTTCATGCTTCACTTTGCTTGTTTTGATGATTCTAGCTTGTTTTTAATTTTCCTACCAACACTAGAAATTTGAATTTTTGAACTTATTTTGAGTGTTTTATAAGCTTTTCTCATATTATAAGGTTTGGTTTAGACATGATACTTAATTAAGGGGTCAATTAATTTATTAATACATGTTTTTAATAGTTTTAAGGTCATAACTCATAATTAACTTGCCAAACTCAACTCAAGGTTAAGACATAAGTTGAGTTGATGATGTTAGTTAGACAGTTTCAAGAGCTAGAACTGAAGGATAAAAACTATAAAAATATATGAGTGAATGAATAAGATAATAATATATATTTAAAAACATAAAAGAGATAAATAATTTCAATAATGGAAGAAAATAAAGAGAAATTTTTTGTAAATAAGGTATAGGTTGGATTATGTAACACATTCACACTTAAAACAATGAAAAATGGATTTATTTGAGTTTCATATTGCAAATAAAATATAATAATATGTGTAAGTGATTTTTTTTTTTTTTTAATTATTTTTTTCTTTGGAATATATTTCATTCATATTATAGGCTTGAAGAAAAAATACAAGTTTTCTACAGTCAAGAAAGTACTTCTACAGTTAAGAAAAGTTTATTTTCATCATGTTTTGAGATTACCCAAGGTGTCAAGGTGGTGAAAAAGTAATAGGTAGGTGTTAATAACTTATTAAAATTTAAATATTCAAAAAATATGTTTTAAAATTAAAATTTATATTGATTTAATGTTCTCAATTATGTACAGTCCAGAATACCCTAAACTAGGGTTTTGGAACACAAAAAATCCCTCTAACTCAAAAATGAATCTGTCAAATTTCTTAAAAATTAGTAGAGATGTGTTTTAATATGTATTATAAGTGTTAAAATTGGTTTTAATAAGTTTTAACACCTATTTAAAGATATATTCAAGTTTCTCAATAAGCATGCCTAAAAACCTTGTTTTTACATTTTCTTGCATTTCTAAATTTAAACAAAGGTCTAAATAATTATGGTGATTTTATATAACATAAAACTAATTTGGAAGAGAATTTTGTAACATAAATATTCCTTATTTTATTAAAAAAAATATATCAATAAGGTTCTAGGTCTATTCTTCCTTAAACCCTTCACCATCATTTTAGATATTAGAGCCAAGTGTTGGTTATACTCAATGGTAGCCTAAGGAGAAAGATATTTAATTGAAAAGAGTGAAGAGAATTTTGTGAAAAATAAAATTTAAGGAAGTGTAATATGGCATTTAGATTAGAAATTAGAGGTGGTTTTAGAATAGGTCCAAGAAGATAACCAACAGATGTATTGTTGGAAGATATGATAAATTTGAAATTATGTCAAAGAAGAGGTGAAATGACAGGCGATGTGAGTGATACAGAGGAAGAACCATAAGAATATGTTTTTAAATAAGAAGAGGAAGAAATAAAAAAATAAATAATCCTAAAATCAATAATAGGAATAGGTTCCAATCCCAAATTGGAGGTTCCAGTCAGTATATGGAGGTACCATAAATGTTGAAGAACTTATGGATTAGATAATTGTAATAGACAAATGCTTTGAGTATGAAGGTATATCTAAAGATAATAATGTCAATTTTTATTGTAATAGGTTGAAGTGACATGCATCTCTTTAGTCAGATAGTGTCCAAGATGAAAAAAGGAAAATGGGTAAAGAGAAAATCAAGTCATGGGATAGAATGATAGCTAAACTCAAGTAAAACTTCATGTCTATAAACTACCAGATAAAATATTCAAGAAACTCCAAAATTGGAAGTAGAAAGACATGAGTGTAAAGGACTACATTTAAGAATTATATAAACTTACAATGATATCCAATAATTTAGAAGAAGATGTTGATAAAATAACAAGGTATATAAATAGTTTGAGGTTTGATATTCAAGATCAAATTAGTTTGTTGTCACCAAGATCAGTGGAAGAAGCTTATTAGTTTGATCTCAAAGTAGAAGATAAGTTGGATAGAAAACAAACTCATTAATCTAGAGGAAGATGCATAATTTTAAAGCTAGAGGACAAAAAAGTGGTAGAAGTTAGTTAAAAATTCATAATGAAGAATAAAGCACCTATTAAAGTCAAGCTAATACTAAAAAATGAGGTTATTCATATAGAGGAAGAAGACCATATACAATTGGTAGAAGAAGAAGATTTTTGAAAAAATATTTCAAATGTAACAAGTATCCTAGCCATAAGTCATATGAGTGTCCTAAGAATCCAAAAATAAGACATACAAGAACTGAAGGCAGAAATCAAGTTGTTCAAGTTGAGGAATAAAGTGTAGGATCACCACCACATAGAAGAACCTAATGTGGGAGAATCCTTATTGATAAAAAAAGTATTGTTAAATCCAAACAAAGAAGTGAAGGAACCAGACCAAAGGAAGGCCTTTATTCATAACTACATGAACTCCAAAGGTAAGTGTTTTAAGATTATCATTGATAGTGGTAGTATAGATAACTTGGTTTCTTCAAAAATGGTTGACTAACTAGGATTGAAAATATTGACACATCCTACACCATTTAAAGTATATTGGCTCTAAAAGGGACATCAAGTACTAGTTAATAAATAATGTAAAGTTGATTTTCAGATTGGTATCTATAAGGATGAAGTACTTTGTGATATTATGCCTATGGATGTTTTCCATGTGTTTTTGGGTAGACCTTGGTAGTTTGATAGGAGGGTTATACATGATAGAAGTATTAAAACCTATACATTGGATAAGGATGGTAATAAGCATACCTTAACACCATTTAAAAATGGTAGTGAATCTAAAAACAATACTAAGGTGTTGTTAGTGAGGGGAAAAGAATTCCTAAAATTGATAAAAGAAGAAGAGGTTGGTTATGCATTGATTACTAAGCTGAAGATAGTCATTACAGCTACTAAATTGACTTATTTTTTATTAGAAATTCAAAATTTATTGGATGAGTGTGTGGATATAGTGGTTGATGAGTTTCCTAATGATTTGCCACTAATTAGGATCATGAGTTATCATATGGATCTCATTCTAAGAGCTAATTTGAAAAATAAATTAGCCTATAGAATGACACATAAGAAGAATGAAGAGATCAAAATCCAAGTACAAGAGTTATTATATAAAGGTTTGATTAGAGAGATTCTAAGTCCATGTGTCATACCATCAGTCTTAACTCCTAAGAAATATGGATAATGGAGAATGTGTATAGACTTTAGCACCATCAACAATATAACTATCAAGTATAGGGTTCCCTTGCCAAGAATGGATGATATAATTGATTATTTTAGTGGAGCACAATAATTCTCAAAGATATATTTGAAGAGTGGTTACCATCAAATCATAATTAGAGAGGGTGATGAGTGTAAAATAGCCTTCAAGACTAATGATGGATTGTATGAGTGGATTTTTATGCCATTTGGTTTGACCAATGATCTTAGTACCTTCATGAGACTAATAAATGAGGTGTTAAGGCTATTTGTAGGTAATTTTTTTATTGTTTACTTGGATGACATTTTAATCTCCATCCAATTAAAGGAGGAACACATAAAGCATCTTAGGATGGTGTTGAATAAGCTACAGGAAGAAAAATTATTGATTAACCTCAAGAAGTGTACCTTCATACAAATTTAGTTGATTTACTTACATTTATAATTTCCAAGGATGGTTTAAAAATGGATCAAGAAAAGGTAAGAGAAATAGTGGAGTGGCCTACTCCAAGAAACATTTTTGAGGTAAGATGTTTTTATGGATTATCTAGTTTCTATAAAAGCTCATTAGAAACTTTAGTGGTATTTATGCACCTATTTTTGAAAATATAAATGGTGATAATAAGAAATTTCATTGGACTGAATCAACTAAGAGGAACTTTTAGATTTTGAGGAGAAAGAACCTTACCTAACTTTAACAAACTCTTTCAAGTTAAATGTGATGCTAGTGGGTTAACCATTGGATTTGTTTTGAGCCAAGAAGGAAGGCCTATTGCTTACTTTAGTAAAAATATAAATGAATCTCAAAATAAGTATTTAGCGTATGATCGATAATTCTATGTCATCATCCAAGAATTGAATAAGTGAAGGCACTACTTGTTTCTTAAGGAGTTTGTGATTTATACAAATAATCATGCTTTACAACTAATTATAATTCAAACTAAGTTGAGTTAAATACATGTGAAATGGATATAATTCTTACAAAATTTATCTTTTATTCTCAAACATAAGATTGGGTAGTCCAATAAGGTAGTTGATGCATTAATTAGGAGGAGTGTGATCATACATGAGTCACAAGTGAGTAGTTTGGGATTTGGGTAATTAAAAGAGTTGTATGAGGAAGATCTAGATTTCAAGAAAGTATGTGAGGCTTGTAAGAATCCAAAAATTATGGATAGGAGTCCATGTATGGACTACATGATTCAATAAGGATTGTTATTCAAAGGTAAATAGTTATGCATACCTAGGGAGTCTATAAGAGATAATTTACTGAAAGAAAAAATATAGTGGTAACTTAGCAGAACATTTTGGATAAAAAAGACCGTTGATCAATTGAATGCATATTATTATTGGCCAAGAATGAAAGCTAATGTCAATAAATTTGTGGAAATATGTAGGATTTGTCAACATGCCAAAGGATAGAGTCAAAATGCATATCTATATCAACCACTACCTATTCTAAACATGCCATGAGATGTAATAAATATGGATTTTGTATTGGGATTATAAAGAAACCAATGAGGTAATGATTCCATTTTTGTTATTTATGATAGATTTTCAAAAATTCCACATTTCATAGCATGTAAGAAGGCAAGTGATGTTACCAACATTATTAATTTGTTCTTTAAAGCAGTGGTAAGGTTACATGGAATTCTTAGAAGCATTATTTCTAATAAGGATACAAATTTTGTTAAACACTTTTAGAGAATAATTTGGAAGAATTTATGAACTATGTTGAGTTTTAGTTGGCCTACCATCCCAAAACTGATGGTCAAACTAAAGTTATTAACAGAAGATTAGGGAATCTACTAAGATGTTTGGTAAGTGACAGTCCAAAGCAATGGAATCAAGTGTTAGCCCAAGCTAAATTTATATACAATTATCCATATAATAGGATTACAAGTTTTAGTCCATTTAAAATTGTCTATGAGATAAATCCAATAGGTTTTCATGAGCTTATATATTTTGGTAAGCTAGAGAAAAGGAGTGCTAAAGGTGAAGGATTTTCTACATCCATGCAAGAGTTGCATGAACAAGTTAAGAAGCACTTGGAATTGAGAGATAGTAAGTAAAAAGGAGATGTTGATAAAATAAGGAAGTAAGTGAACTTTTATGTAGTATTTTTGGGGTTATCACACCTTAAGAATGAGAGTTTTCCTAAAGGTGAGTACAATAAACTGAAATTGAAGAAGATGGGACCTTGTAAGGTCTGAAGAATTTTTTTTGCTAATGAATATGAACTAGAACTCCCATATAATATTGGGAACTCACATATTTTCAATTTAATAGACCTTTGTCCTTATATAGTAGGATAATACATAGAAAAATCATCTAAATATGATGATGAACAGGCCATTGATTGGAAAAAATAGTTACCCAAGACACAAAAGGATGAACTAGAAGTTATTTTGGATTAAAAGGTTGTCAAAATTAAAAAATGTAAGGAGTAATTAAAATATATATTAAATTGGAATAATAATCCACTTTAATGTTCTTCTTGGTTGACTCCATCATAAATAGTCCAATATGGAACCACCATTGAAGACCTCATGAGCAGGAGCTCATGAATGTTTTTGTACTCAAGGAGTCTAATGCAAGATCATTAAGTTTTTATTGTTCTATTTTATAAATTTTGATATTTTATAGGTTTATTAGGTCATATTTTTTATATTTGAGCATTTTCCATACTTCACCTTGCTTTTTTTTTGTCATTCTAGCCTGTTTTCAATTTTCCCGCCAAAACTAGAAATTTAAATTTTTGAACTTGTTTTGAGTGTTTTAGAATCTTTTATCATCTTCTAAAGTTTGGTTTGGCCATGATCCTTCATGGAGGGTCTAAGGAAGGTATTAATAAAAAAATTTAATATTTATAAGGTTATAACTCATAACTGACTTGCCAAACTCAACTCAAGGTTAAGATATAAGTTAAGTTGATGATGTTGGTTAGATAGTTTGAGGAGCTAGAACTAAAGGAGAAGAAGTGGAAAAATATAGGAGTGAATGAATAAGAAAATATTAAAGATGTAAAACAATAAAATGTATCAATAATTTCAATATTTGGATAAAATAAATAGAAATTTTCTATAAACAGAGTATTGGTGGGACTGTGTAACACATTCACACTAAAAACAATGAAAGATGGTTTTATTTGAGTTTCTTGTTAAAAATCCGATATCATAATATGTGTAAGTAAATGTTTTTTTTAATTTTAAATAAATTTTTTTTCAACATATTTCATTCATATTATAGGCTTGAATAACAAATATAGGTCTTTTGCAATCAAGAAAGGTACATCTATAGTCAAGAAAAGTTTATTTTCATCATGTTTTGATATTGCTCAAGGTGTCAAGGTGGGTGACAAAGTAAGATTTAGGTGTGAATAAATTATTAAAATTTAAATATTATAAAAATATGTTCTAAAATTTAAATTTATATTGATTTAATGCCCTTAGTTGTGTATAATCTAGAATACCCTAAACTAAGGTTTTGGAACACAAAAATCCCTCTAACTCAAAAATGAACTTGTAAAATTTATTTAAAATTGATATAAAGGTGTTTAAATATGTATGATAAGTTTTTTAAGTGGTTTTAATAAGTTTTAACACCTAATAAAATATATATTCAAGATTCTCAATCTATAGGTCTTATTAGAAGGCCTAAAACCTTGTTTTCGCATTTTTTTGCATTTCTAAGTTTGAACAAAGGTATAAATCATTATGTTGAGTTGAGATAAAATTAAATGAATGTGGAATATACTTTTTAATCATAAATACTCCTTTTTATGTATAATTTTTTATCAATAATTTTGTATGTCTATTCTTCCTTAACCCCTTCACCATCATTATCATGTTCATCACTAACATCATATTCAATGTGAACATAATTTTTTAGGGTTGCATAAGCATATTGATCAATAATATATATGTTATACATTTTATAAGAGATCAAAATAATTTGAATATGCTCAGTAAGAGTTCAAATTAATATATCACTACTCCTTAAAGGAACATAGGATGTAACTTTCTTGACTGGCATGTAAATATGTAAAATAAAAATAAAAATGGGTACAAGTAGATTGGTTGTGTTTGCTTTGTAGGATCTCAAATATATTGATCCTCATCATAAATAGTGAACATGACTACAAATTCACTAACAAGAAGGATTATACCATTCTCTTAGTTTCACTATCTTGTCTCTAGGGTAAATTTAGAATAAATTTCTAAGGCCAACCGCTTACCGGTGCACTACTATAACAAATGGTCAAAGGCTTCCTATGGCTGAAAATAAAACCCTAGGTGTTTCTGAGATACCATGAGGTATGTGGAAATTAAAATAAATGAATAGTGTTGTCTAAAGGATTGAGTATTGTGGCATTACCCCTCACTCCATATCTCAAATAAAATTGATGACTATTTTGCCCAGAATGACAGCTCATATGAGCTTTAATATTGTTAGAACATAATTTTTATGAAAACAAATCAAAAAATGAATACCAAATCAAAAAATCAATGGATCCAAAATGAATGTATAGATTCACCAATATGTTTTACCCTATTTTTGATAAAATAAATAAAATTTTATGTGATTATAAGTGTAAAATTAGAGAATACCATAATGTTAAAGAATTACAATAATTAATAATCAACAATAACAATGTGAAACAAGATTGGCCTACCTCCCTACTATGGAATAAAATTTCTACTCTTCGGGCAAACTCCTTTTCCTAGATAACTTGATTGGATAGAATCCTCACATGGGATAGACTTTATTGAATGGGATTTGTTTGACCTTTCATATGTGTTTTATGTAAACAAGAGGGAGAACCAATGAAAAAAATTCTTTTACATTATTTCTATGTAATAAATATTTTTTTTTGACTTGGCCTCTAGGTTTGAAACACCTCACATATATTTGGTACGTTGCTCCTTTTAATGCTATTTGGCATATATATAAAGATAGGATTAACAAAATCTTTAAGAATAAGGCAATGGGTTGGGAAAGATGTTGGGCTAAGATTGAAATAGTGATTTCATGGAATGTTTCTTTTTCTTCTAATAATAACAAAAATATTTTAAGCTCGAAAGAGCTTGATATTTTAGAGAATTGGAACAAAATTGTCTTACCTTCATTTACCCTCGCTAATAATCTAAAGAAAAATGACCCCTCAAATTCTATATAGATACTACCAAGGAATAGTTTGTTTAAATTAAACTTTGATGGATCTTTTAGAGGAAATCCTAGGCTCATTGGGGTTGTAATTTTAGTATGGAACTCCTTGGGGAAGTTTTTATGGAGGGGATATTTTTTTTCCTTCCTAAAGCTACTAAAAATGAAGTTGAAATAGAGGATATGCTGTAAGGGATAAAGTTGGATAGAGAGATAATATTTGAGAACTTACAAGTTGAAATGGATTCCTTGATCATTTTAAATTTTATGAAAAATGGACTCACACTAAACTAGAATTTGGATTTGATTCTATGTGGAGCCCAAGATTTATAAAGATAATTTGCTTGTATTATTTTTCAACATTGCTTTAGGAAATTTAATCAAGTGGTAGACTTGTTGGCCAATTTTAGATTTTATCAAAGTCTCATTTCTTCATCTTTTAGTAGTTCTTATGATGATTGGCAAGGTAGTTCACTAATATTTCTATCAAATATTTTAAGACAAATTTGTTGAGGCTCTTGCCTACAATAAAAAAATTCCCCCTTTTTGGAAAATGTTTCAGTTGGGGGTGGAACTTCTTAACCTTTAGATGTAAAAATTATTTACATCTAATTTTGATAGATGTTATCAGGTTGTCTCTCCGTTTTAGATCCATCCTTTTCATATGGAAAATTTTGGAATATTTAAAAGGGTTTTATAACTGTGAATGTGCATGACACTGAATGTGTAGGCTTTTAGTGTTATCCATGATGTTTTTTACCTTATATAACTTGAGTTGTGAGGGTTGTGAAAAAGTTGTTGAATTTTCATCAAGGGTATGGAAAACTATTAACTTGGCTATAAATTAGGTTGGAATTGTTGGCTTATTTTATCTGCATGAGGTTTTACCAACCTTGGTACTTTTTTTAGTGTATTTTCCATTTTTTGAAAAATAGTTTATGTTTTGGATATTCTTGTTCACAATTTTCATGTGTTGTAATATTGCCTTCTTATGAATAAAATGGGTGAGGGACATCCCAATCCTCCTTTACCAATAAAAAAAGTGATTTTGATGAATTTATAAATATAGAAAAATATTATTTTTAAACAATAATAAGAAGATAAGTACTTAGCTTGCACACATATTTATATTGACTATTCTAAGTGTTTGAAAGTGGAAAACATAAAAATAGATGATTGTTCATGCTCAAAATCAAAAATAGAATCTATACATGTGTGTTTCACATAGACTACAACATAGTGTGTTAGAGTCCATTGACTTTGGACTTGTCTTAGTTGATGGTGAAAGGAAACTGACAAGAAAATATGGGGAAATTAGAAATTTAGAAATGATATTTTAGAGGAATAATTAGAGAATATTCTTAGATGTGACTACTATAAGTAGAGGGTAGTGTCATGTATTTAGATCTATTGACTACGGACTTATCCTAATTAAGTGTACTTAAAAATTGATCATTATGCTTGTTACACCTATGTTTTTTGAGTAATTTGAGTTATTTCACTTTTGATTATGTCACACATGTGCCAATGCTAATGAAACTCTATATCACTATAGGTATCTTTGTCTATATATATATATATATATATATATATATATATATATATATATATATATATATATATATATATATATATATATATATATATATATATATATATATATATAGTGGGGCTCTCCCCCTTATATTTGTGCCTTATCTTATCTTTGAAACCTTAAGGGCCCTTTGATAGCTTAATTTTTTTTTTAAAGATGAAAGTGTAATTGGTTGAGTTGAACTCAATCACCCCCTTAATGATTGACCATTATCTACGTATCCAATACTCCAAAGAGGAAAATTAAAGCCACGTAGATCTCTCACTTAGAGTGAATATGTAATTATGCTCCTTGACTATGTATGCATCTATAAAATATATTTTGATTCTTGAAAATGATATATTTTAAATTAATTTATAATTTTATTGACTTGGATTATGGTTTCTCCTTATGATTGAACTTGAATTTGGGAATAATATGGAAGAATTGTAATAATATGTATGTTAGCAACTAATTGATATAAATTGGGAAAATGAATGACCTTTGATGTGTATTTATAGGTAATTTTTTTGGTAATTTCCTTTATTCAACCATGTGAAATGTTGGGAAGACCCAAAATATTTATTTCAAATTTAGAAACTAGTCATTATTTGGTACAGGGCATAGCCTCTACAAATACATAGGAGTGCAAAGAGTTCATATCCTTCTAGCACATACTTATCCAAAAGGATCAATGAAAATTGTCCTTTATTAGAAGTAGTCTAAAGTTAATTTTCATTAACCTAATAATTTGACATTGAAAATTTTATATAGTAGTGATGGCAAAAAAAGGGTTGAACCTGCATATAGATAAAAATCTTAGAGGAATAGCAGATAAGAGTCATGTATTTATGTGCAAGTCATGTGGTTTAGGATGTGTCAATAATTAAAATTATGAAGTACCTGACTATATATGTGTGTGTGTGTGTGTGTGTGTGTGTGTGTGTGTGTGTGTGTGTGTGTGTGTGTGTGTGTGTGTGTGTGTGTGTGTGTGTGTGTGTGTGTGTGTGTGTGTGTGTGTGTGTGTGTGTGTGTGTATGTGTGTGTGTGTCTACACCTACATGTTTTATAGCCCCTAATCTTCCAGTATTTGAAGTTAAATGTGATCCAAAGTGACATATTTGAGCATTCCACACAACATGTTGGATTATACATATAGTGACAAATTATTAAACAATATATTCCATAGAAGTCTCAAAGGTTATGATAAGTGATGGTTTTATAACCTTCCTCTCTAATCAATAACAGTATTCAACCCATTGGTAGATCTTTGATTAACATATTTGTACATCAACATTAATGAGAAACTATCATAGACATAAATTTATAAACTTGAGAAGGCTCCAATGAGCCAATTAGTGATTATGTACTTCAGTTTAAGACTATGCTTGCTAATACAACTAATTTTATGGATGATAATGAGTTACAAGATATATTCAAGAAAATATTACTTGCACCACTCCATGAGTCAATTATATTCAAGAGATTTAATTCCTTCGATGAGTTATGCTACATAGTAAGGGGCAAAGAAGTTAAGATCATAGCTTTGAACAAACTCAAGTATACATCTACTCCCACAACTACTTCAATAACAAAGTTTCAAAGAAAAATAAGATGTAAGGTCAAACCAACTAATTATAATAATGAGACAAAGATTATATTTAATGTAGTGTCATAACCTAAAAATCAACTATAATTGGTAGCTCCACTTAAGAATAAAATTTTAAGATTATCATAACCTCCTCATATATTATTATAGAATCTACTTGAGTACAACCTTATAATTATTGTTCCTCCATGATAGCTTGATACAAGTAGGCCCACACTAAATAACTATGATATAAATTCATATTGTGACTATCATCAAATTATGAGATACTCTATGAATAAATGCTTCAAATTGAGACATAAGATACAAGATCTTATTAATTACAACATTATTAAATAAGGTATCCCTGCAGAGGAACATAAACCACATAATAATGGAATAACAAGTTGAAAATATTTAATGATCTATTCCCTAAGCATGAGATAAAAAAATATAAGGATACTTCAAAAGTACACTATACATAAAATATGCATCCTCTACTTGCAATATATGATCACCCAATAGAAACAATTATTGGAACACTTATCGATACCTCACCACAACATCCAATGATCACATTTGATATTAGTGATATTTTCAATGATAATTCATGTTTTCATGCTCTATTCATATGAGCCTATATCAATGAGTAATATGTACACATGTTTTACCCTATTTTTTATAAAACACTAAATATGATTAAGAAGTGTTATTATGCTAATTATAGGTGTAAAACTTGAAATATCATAATTATAAAGTTATATCATAATTAACTATTCTAATTTTTACAAATTTTTGAATATGGAAAGTTGTTATTTTGAGAAGTACTAAAAAGTAATAATACTCATCTCGTACACTAATCTCTATTGGCTATTATGATTGTTTGACTATGAAAATCATAGGAAGAGATAACTATCTAGTCTCAATATCAAGATTAGGGATAGAAACATGATTTAAATAGGTTTGTTTTAAGTGGATGTTGGCACAATTTACTCTAATCTCTTGATTTTTAACTTGTCCAAGTTGACTTTGATAAGTAACAAGCAATAAAATATAGAGAAATCAAGAATTTTGAAACGATAAAATAGAAGGAAAAGCAAAAGATGTTTTTGGATAAGAGTGCACTACACAAATAATGGCATAATAGCACCCATGTTTTTTATCGTAGACTTTTCTAATTTTACTATGCATCCAAATTGATCACTACACCTATTGCACCTATAAATGAGGTGAATTCTAAGATATCACACTTAGGGTTTAACCATGCAGAAATCATTAAATGTTTTTTCTTGATTTTAAAATTCTTAGGGAACTTTGATAGCTTGAAAACCTATAATAAAAAGAGGGGAGTATAATGGGTTGAACTAACTTCAATAATCCTCTTGATGATTAACTATTGCCTACATATCCAATACTCTAAGGAGGGAAACCAAGCCTATCTTGCTCTCCCACCTAGAGTGAATGTATAATTTTCTCCTTTGACTATGTGTATGTAGTTAGAAGATGGATTTGATACTTGAAAATGATAACTATTAACTTGATTTTGAGGGATATTAAATTGGATTATGAGTACTCCTTATAAATATTAAATAATTTAGATAAAATAGGGTAGAATTTCTCAATGTGTAGGAGTGTAAAAAATTGTACCAAGTGAATAACAATTGTCCTAAATGAGTGACTCCTGATATGTGTTTATAGATGAATATTTTGACAATTTTCTCTAGTTAGCCAACCTTACAAAACATTTGGGAATACCCAAAATGATGATTTCAAATTTAGAAACTAGTTTTTATTTGGTGTAGGATGTGACTAACCCAAGTGGATGGGGCATAATGCACATCTATCTGCTTAGAGCAGACCTGTCCAAGAGGAATAGAGAAAGATGTGATTTTTTTTGAATGGTTTAAATGTGTTTTTAGGTATCTTGATCATTTTAAATTGATATTTTTATATATTTATAATGTCAAATAAAGGGTTGAACTTGGATATACACAAATGGCTTAGAGGAATGGTGAATACAAGTCATGTATTTGTTCAAAAGTCATGTGGTTTGGAATTTGGAAAAAATTATGATTTTCAAGTATCTACAGCCAAATTTATTTCTAAATTTTCCCATAATTTATTATATAAATTAAGTTTCTAGAGTAAAGGAGAAATAAATTAAACTAGAGTGTGTACAACACACTTTGTCTTTGAGCAACTACTTTAATTTTAAAGGGCATTCAGTTTTAGCAAACTTTGAAACAACTCATGATGTATTAATTTTATTCATTTTAAATTTTGAAAAATCTCTAATTTTTAAATTTACAAAATTGAAAAAGAGAGCAAGGAATAAGTACACTTATATATTGGTGAAAACAATTTTCCCTATATTTTGTAAATGATAATGGATAGCCATGCCCACTCACTGAAGCATTTGGAGATTTTAATCCAATGGATAATTGAGTGATCAAGTCCTAATTTGAATAACTAATCAACCTTTTGATTTGGAAAGATGCATTATTCCAACTCTCATGAAAAATGGAATAGTACCAATTGTACTAACCCAAAAAGGTGGAACCAAGCTAGGTTCACTAGAAATGATTCCAAGGTCATTGAGTGCACTAGACTCGAATGTAATTTTTTTTAAAAATATTATAATCACACTCTAAAAATTAATATAAATTATATAGTTCCATGATCGAAAGGTAATGAGTTTTATTCATGCCCCCATCATGACCACATTTCTCAAAGAATTTGTTTTAAAATTAATAATTTACTTTTGAAAATTTTGAAAATATCCTCTTTGATACTTTGAACTTTGAATGTTATAATTTTAAATAATCTTAAATGTGAATGCATATCATTCCCTCTCTGAATATGTGATAATGATATAGAACGATAGGCATTTATATGCTTGATTTTTAATTTATTTTCAATATGTATCTTTGCTCTTGTAAAAAAAAATTCACATGCCCATGCATATGCATTCAATTGTGTATAAGTCTATACTTTGATTCTTTGAAATGTGAGTGCATATGCATGTCATATTCCATATTAATTTATATTAATGTGTCAATATTTTTCATATACTTAACTTCTGAATCACTTTTAACCTTTGAAAACTAGTATTTTGCTTATACGATCTGATTTTACATTAGTTTGAATCCTTAAAAAACTTTTAATCTATATTTGAGAAATATGTATTATATTATAAAATCTAATTTTTAATTACTTTAAATATTATAAAAATTATATTATGTATTTTTTAAACATGTATTTTTTATCTTTGAACCTATTTTTTATCCCAAATTTGTTCACAAAGGATTTTTTCATAGACGTTTGGATCTTTAAGCCAATCCCACTATGATGTCCCCCTTTTGAGATGAGGAATTTTGCTTTCAAGTCACTCATCTCAAAATAATATTAACAATATCATGATAAATATATGCACATGTAGTATTATGTCATCATGTTAGAGAGTATGTTATCATAGAATTGTAATTGTTATTTGAAGAATGTATGTAACATGTTGAATTTGAAACACACAGATGTTATGTCTATAAATATATATCATTGAAGAATGTATTAAATTATCTTTGAAGGATAATATACCATAGAATAATATGATAAATATCATGTCACCATTAATCAAGCTTAGCAAACACACAAGCACAACACACAATAATGTCATGCATTGTCATACAATAAGGCCAAGGGTCATATTTAAAAGACATGTATAAATTTTTCATAATTAAATATTTTACACACATAAGGCTGAGGGCCAAAAACTTTGGACATGTTCAAATTTTGCACATATAAAATAATGATCGCATAGATATGCTCAAGAAATTTTTATACAAGGGCCAAGGGCCACACACAATAAGCAAGTAGTGTTAATCCTATTATGATAGAAAGTAAAAAACATCAAAAGAACATAGAAAAAGTGAAAACTCATATATTCCATCTATTTTATCTAAAATCAAATCAATGAAATAATAATCCTTTAATTAGATATAAAATAATAACATATAATTTGGTTATGAATTAATAAAATAAGCATATAATAAAATTCGATGAGAAGGATTTAACAAACAAGTTTAATAAGAGTAATAAATAAAAACAACAAGTTAGATAAAGATAGGTTATTTATCACACTTTCCTAATCTGTGTAGGATGATTTATTGACCTAAATTTGTGTGGAGTGTGTATTCAATGAGCTAGGATTGACCTACAACTTATCATATCTAAGAGTTCCAAACTCAAACAAGTAAATCAAATAGAGCCCATTGATACTTAAAGTATCAATATATGACCAAATGGATCCACTAAACCTAATAAGAGGATCACTTATCACACAACATCAATGGAAATAATTCCAAAGCCTTTAAGCAATCAATATAATGCAATAACTCTAACTAGGTATTCTAATATTGGAATTAATTTAATTTAGTATTACCAAGCTAGAAACACAAACAAGGGGGGTGGTTAAAAATAAATTAAAAGGGGTAAGGAACCATGGTTAACAAATGAGGGCCTAGGTTACCTAATGTGGGAAATGGCAAGTTTGAAAAACCCTATAGCCACATGAAGTATAAGTGTAGAGGATATTCAAAAAAGGACGTATTTATTAATTTAAGCTAGTAATTATGCAACTTCTATCTATCAAATGAAATTACTATGGCCATGATATACTTACCTTAAACCAACCTATGGATTTTCAATCTCCCCCTTAGCCAATGGTGCTCTGCAAGAGATTATTGTGGTTGTAAAGATCGTAAAGGTTGAATTAAGCTCTAGGCTAAAAGGACTCCTCATATCACATCCAAGACTCCACAAGATAATATTTTTCCCTCCAAGACATATAATCAATGACTTCTCTAAATGTATACTTAAGTAGAATTATGAGTAATGACATTGTGAAAAGGAATGTTCATCCTTGTTGGATTCAAATGGGAATTTATATTCATAGTGATGGATGATCCTAACCATTCCCAAATTTAAAGATGATGTCAACAACAAAAATCAATTTAGTTTAAAATATGACAATTTACCCTCAAAATAGGTCAACTAGGACTAATTTAGTTACGAATCCTCTATCATAACCTTTAGACTATATCAACCTAGGCCAACTAAGTTAGAAATTTGGTAGGAATTAGGAAATATACATCGATATGGGCCAATATAGTTGTAAAATATGGGTCTTGGTATAGTTATGGGTTATAAGGAGTAAGATTGCTTATGGGATCAAGTTTGGGGGAAGTATATTGGATATAGGTATGATAGATAAACAATAAGATCTGCCCACCCCTTTCCCGGTGCACCATTTAAGACATGCGCTCATGGAGATTAAAACTTAAGAGGTTATTAAAAGAGAGAAAATGTTAGTAAATGACAAAGTTTTAAAAATATTCAGTGTATACATTTGCCCCATTCAAAGTTCATTAGTGTCACCAGAGTGTAACATGGGATGGTGCTTCAAGAAAGAAAATAACAACACATTAACTAAGATAACTAATTGTAGTAGAAAGTGGAAAATAAATGAAAATAAATAATTTGAAAATACATACCTTTACTTACCTTGTTGTTTTGTAAAATAAGTTGTATGAAGTATATGAAGAGAGGTGTCCAGTGTGTAGAATAAGAGGCAGACCTAAAAAATAAGATAAAATATGTAATTTTTGCAAAAATATGACATTATCACTAAAAAATTGTCTAATTTTTTAAGATTATAAATCTCATTTTGGTTTATGAAAAGGACTCATAAAAATAAATTTATGAGAAAAATATGGATTTAATGATAAATAATTAAAGGTTGGAAATTTTGGAAATTTTATTATTAAAGGGGTGAATTACTATTTATTTATGCATTTGCTATTTTTGTAAATAGATCTCTATGCCAAATTTATCAAAGAGAGAGATAATGGCTTGAGCTTAAGGAGGTGGATGAGTTGGAGGATGGATTGTAACAATAGTTGGTGTAGTCTAGCTATCGTGTGTATTTATTGTGATTTTTTAGCATTTTTGAATTGAAATGGACTAGATTGAAATAAATATGCATTAAGACAAATCCATGTAGCATAATTTACCCCAAAAAATGTATAAATAGATTAAAATTTAAAATGGGAAATGGGTAGGAGATAAAATGCCAAAAAGTAGGTCAAGGGTATTTATTATAGCCTAGTAAAAATCCACCACCTAAATAAGATGGTATCAACCAAGCTAATGTAGTTGGAAAAGATGGGTTTTGGTATCTATTCAATGGGATATGTAGTGGTTTATATAATATTTAAATAAAGTGTTCAATATATAAAAAATTTGATGTAATTGATGTAGTTATAAACTAGGTGGATAACATGGTATATGGTTGATAGTGTCTGGATAGATGGCATATAGTGTTTGGATAGATGGCTGATATAGTACATAAAGGATGATAATGTAAAAAAAATTTAGATGGCCGATGTAGTATAATACATGGCTAATATAGTTGAGTTTAGAATATGGTCGATGTAGTTCTATACATGGTCGATATAGTTATAAAGATAGAATAGGGTCGATATAGTAGTATACATGACTGATGAAGTAGTTAATTTTATTACTTGTTTATTTTTATATTTTTAAATATAATTTATGTTAATATTATGGTATAGATCATATTAATAATTTTTATTTGGAATTTTGTAGAGGCGGTAAAAATATGGAGACTAATAGATGCATTATGGTTGTCGGATCTATTAGTGAAATTATCTATCTTAGATCGAGATCAGCTTAATGTGCTTGGTTTTAGTGGGATCATGGAGATGTGGTGGATCCCATTAATCATATATTTATTATCCAAATTCATAGGTACATGGGAGATACTAACTAATTTTTTATATTGGGTAGTGGATGGAGATACCATTGAGGTGGCTATCACCCTAGAGGATGTGCATGCATTGTTAAGATTACTGATTACTAACACACCAATGGTGTGTAATAATTTGGATTTTGTGGATGATACGAGAGCATTAGCTTTTTGGGTGATAGGATTAGAGATATATTACCATCCAAAGTTTATGGTTTGGTTATTTGATGTGTATGTTTTTACTATTTTGGATATTTATACGGCCATTATTGGACTTATGACAGCTCGAGTGATCTGTCACAAGTTGGATGGGAAGGTCCCATTGTATCTTATAAATTTATGTCAATAAATTTTGGAGTATAACACATTATATGATTTAGGTTATGTTGTTTAGGTTTAGTTAGTACATGATAGTTATAGTATTTTATCTAGGGCTAGCAAACAATGGGGCCCATTATGACTTTTGCTAGTTGGATTTATAAGCAATTTCCCCTGTGTCAACTAATAGGGTTACCTCATGTTGTATATGATTCTTTCTCATGTATATGAAGGTGGGAATAAGACCATATGGTGTGTATTATTCTATATTTCCCAACATTGTGAACTATTACTTGGGGTCAAATTATTTGGTGCCCATATCAAGGTGTTATGGATGTTTAGCCCTCATAGCCAAACATTAAACAAGCATAGGGTCATCTAAGGATTATGATACATTATCTAGTTCATCATGTACAATGTAATTTTGGATTGCCACACCTAGTAAATCTTATAGTAGTCCCTAAATTTTGGATATTTTATATGATGGATGATGTGGTGTGAGAGGTATGGGGCACTAGCAATCCCATTATATAGCCCTATCAAGTGAGGGATTTTATATGGCGATGTTAGTGAAAGTTAATAGGGGATACATTAGTGATTTTTCCATAATAGGATATACCATATTCATCACTATGACTATGGAGATAAATGCAGGCTTTTGTGTCACCACTAGTATAGCCACATACACAGCCAGGGCACAACTATAGGCAAATCTAGTAGCATAACCTACATTGATTTGGTCTCTTGTGTGACATATACATAGCATGGAATGGTATGATAATGTGATTTATCCTAACTAGTATGGAGGTTTGAACCACCATGAATCCATGGTATGCAAGAGGTTCTTTTTGGATGAGTGGATGGAGTTATTATTGGTGAGTAAGATGTGTCATATAATGATTATTTTAAGATTATGTAGATATATAAATATATACACTAGATATATGTATGATTTTGGAGATATATATGAGATATGATGTGATTTTTTTTTTCATTACAAATTCTATGGTAGAGAAGGCCCAATGGAGGACCTTGGTGGAGACATCCCACCATGACATTTTAGATGACATGCTACTACAACACGATACAACACAACTGATTGATCCATTTATGCCTTTAGCCTAAGGTTATGTTGATTGGTTTAAATTGGTTATAGAGGCTATCTAATATATATGTATATTATCATCTAGGGATTAGAGTACATTACCACCAAGATTCATTTAGGGGGAACTATAAGTGTGGCAGACACTAGTTGAGAAGAGGGTTACTCATTTGACTTTGGCTTGGTAAGTATCAAGGTTATAGGATTAGTTGGCCAATCTAAAAGGATAGGTAGATGGACTGTGGTCATAAATATGATCACTACAATAGATATATATAGAGGACAACCTCAATCTTCTATGGGTAGTGTAGCACGTCCTCATGATAGATCGTAGCCTTAGAATTTTTTTTGTACCATGTATAATTATATATCATGATGTATACACAAATTTTGAGTTATTTGTGTGTGTGTGTGTGTGTGTGTGTGTGTGTGTGTGTGTGTGTGTGTGTGTGTGTGTGTGTGTGTGTGTGTGTGTGTGTGTGTGTGTGTGTTTAATTATGACTCATGGATGTTTTTTTATTCATTTTTTCTTTTTAGCACATGTTTATGATTTTTTATCTTATGTTTTATTCTTTTCTATCAAATTTGAGCAAATGTGTGGTTAAAAAGAATGATAAATTTAAAATGAAAAAGAGTTTTAAGTAGGTATAATTTTATGAAAAATAATCAATGAATGGTTAAAATGAATATAAAATGCATCACAAATAATGAGATATGTAAAACATTGTAAGAACATGGAATCAAAAATATTGATTTCAATCAAATATGCAAACTCAAACCAAAAATAAATAATGAAAACAAGGATAAATTTTACATAAATAATTTAGATTTAATTTTTGTGCTAGTGTGTGATGGAAGAAAGTGTGACCATCGAATGACAAGTAAATGATGGTTATCATATGGTGTGCAAATTTTTTATGATTAAAGGCTAGTCCTATCCAAGGTCATATATTGCAACTCAAAAACTAAGCCAAGAGGGGTAATTTGTCATGAAAGCTTGGTCCTATTCAAGGTCTTATATTAAAACTCACAAAAGGAAAAAGGTATAGGTATAAAGTGTGATCAAGGATATGATCAACTAAAATAAATATATAACAAGGGAAAAATAGGAAATGAAAAATAGTGAGTGAAGCACTACATAGGTGATATAGAAATCCTTAGCAATGATGAGACACAATAAACAAATATGTTAGTGTTAGGAATTATTGACATCAAGGACCTAGGATACTCTAACTAGTGATCATAGAGCTTAGACTAAAAATTGAATTATAGATATCATCCCATGAAGGTTATATGTAGGAAAATTAAAATTAACCTACCTTCCCACAACATGTTCCCTATTCCTCAAGACCCCTTACATAGTCATTGGTCTACTGTTAATATTGGTTACATACGTGAGAAATTAGGTGGCACTAAATGATAAAATGAGACCTCCTATTATAATCGATTGGCCTAACGGACCCCAATGGACCTCATCTCTACTATGAGGCCAATTGTGGAGTTTTAGCTTCAACTAGGATATGATATGTGCTAAGAGATCACATCTTTTAGTGTGATCTCACTTTTAAGATTGTAATTGCCTTTTGATCATTGTCTTTTATTTTCTTTTATTATATGGATTTTAATTATTTTATGGGTTGTTTTTTTCCTACTCCATATAGATTTTGAATATAAAACATTAGTTAAATAAGTGACAAGCATAAGAGAGCTTACACTTAGTCTTTAGAGAATATTATCGAAGATCATGATATCAAAAAGTTTTTAGACTTACTTAGGGTAAGTATGCAATCTCAAAATTGACCTGTGTATGCTTCTAATGAAGGGAAATAAAAAGGAAAGATGGAGATTATAAAATATCCATTAATGGAATGAGTGGTACAATGAAGGGTATTCTTATAACTCATCACAAAGATGTAAGGTAGTATTATCACAAATGGAATCATTTCTAGTGACTCGGAGACTATATTATCTTATCAAAGAGCTAGCGCAAGTACCTATGAAAGTAATAATCATTTCAAATAGAGGGGGAAATAAGGAAATGAAAGTGAATCATGATAAATATAGCTTAAATATGTTTAGTCAAATTTTAATGTTGAACAACAAAGATAGTAAGTGTTTATTTAAAATTTGGAATAAAGAGGTTTTTGAGAACATCTTCACATAAAAGAAGAACATCAAGGAAGAACTATGAAATATTGAAGAATAAACTAGTAAGAATGACTCAAATTATCATATCCTAAAGAAGTAAAAGGACCTCGTTAGTTCCTTCCATAACTTGGAGTCCAAAGAAGAAGCGTTCTCACACCAAAAGTTAAGATGCTTGTGGTTAAAAGAAGGTGATAAGAACACTAAGTTTTTTCATCAATTAACATCTAGGAATCATAACTCCAAAAAAAATCATGAAATTATAAAGTACGATAGAATGATTTGTATGGATGAATTTGAAACAAAGAAACATATCATTAGATTATTCAAAAATCTCCTTGCGCATGGTTTCCCACCCAAACCTGACATAGAAGACCAGTTTTTGGAGCTTCTATCGAGGCTCATTATCTAGGCTAAAAATTCCAACATCTTGAAACCCCTATCTATAGAATAAGTTAATATGGTTGCTTTCTCTATGGAAGGATACAAAGCCCTTTGCTTGGATGGTTTTCCCCCTCTCTTCTTTCAATAGTTCTAGGACATAATTCAACTGGAAGTAGTGTCAATGGTTATTGAATTATTCCTATCAGGTATCATCCTTAAGGAATTTAAAAACACTTTCTTGATCTTAATCTCCAAAATATTGGGATCCAATCAGTTAGAGGATTTTATACCAATTGACTTATGCACCACATTCTACAATATCTACACAAAAACTATATTCATGAGACTCTCTTAGAAAATATTATTACCAAATGACAAATAACTGATAGAATCATCATTACTAATGAATCAATCCACTCAATGATTAATTCAATAATACACATAATTTTCATCAAACTAGACATGAATAAATCCTATAATAGGGTCTCTTGGAAGTTCCTTGACAAATTTCTAAACAATTTCAATTTCAACCCAATAGTTAGAGGGTTGATATTTGCATGCACCTATTCCCCCATGTATTCATCATCATCACTAGCATCCCTAAAGGTTTTTTCCTAATAGGAAGAGGACTTTGACAAGGATATCAGGTCTCTCTTTATCTCTTCATAATGATGGCAAAAACTATGGGAAGAAGTGTTGAAAATGTAAGATCAATAGGAGAAATAAATTAAATCAAAGTGGCCCTAGGAATAACTCTTATTACACACCAGTAGTTTGTGGATGACATGTTATTGATGGGTGAATATTCAATTATGGATGTTAGGGATTTAAAGACTATTCTTAAGAACTATGAGCCAGTCTTTGGTCAGAGTATCAACTTCACAAAGAGCTCACCCTTTTCTTTATGAACACTCCATAAGGCCTTTAGAAGAAACTATCTAGAATCCTGGGATACTAGATTAAAAACCTCCCTTTTTCATAATTAGGCCTACCTCTATTCATTAGAAGAATGAAATCATAATTATAGAACCCACTCCTCGATAGAATATAAATGAATCTGGCAGATTAGAAGGGAAGTCTTCTTTCTCATGTAGGTAAGCTCTAGCTCCTTAAATGTTAGGTTATGGAGCTAAAAGCTTCACCAGGATGCAAATAGGAGAAGTTATGGAAGTTGCAGAAGAGTTGCAGAGTGTCACAGACACCAGCGTCGGTCAGGACAACCGACGATGGCAGGAGGGAGATAGGAAGGCAACTGACGTCGGTCATGGATCGGCCGGCGTCGGCACCCCCAGGCAGCCAGGGACCGATGTCGGTCACATGTGGTTCGAGCTGCGAGTTTGTTACGGGCAATTGGTTGACGAACCAAGTGTTTGCATGTTTAGAGCTATTCTTAGACTGAGAGCTGTAGATTTAATTATTGTATTTTTGTCTAATTATTGTTTGAATGAGATCTATATATATGGACTCATGATTGTATTGTAATTGTGTGCTAGAAAGCCATAGAGCTTTTAGAGAGAGCTAGTGTAGCTCCTCCTAGTTCCAAAGGGGTGCTGAGTGTGTATGATCAGGGAAAGTTGCAAGGTCTGCAAGGTCAAGGAGCTGATCCACCGGGGTACTGATTGAAGAATCATAAGGACTTGGTGAGGCAAGGATAAGGGTTCTTCAGGGGTGTAGAGACATCTACATGGTGAGTAAGGTCTAGTGATTTGTAGGTAGCAGCAGAGAGCAGGAGATCTACTTGGAGTACGGTTGTGTACTTGGTGAACTGGCAGCGTGTTACTGACTGGTTGGAGAGGTGAACATCAATTCTATATTGGAGTTGATTGTTGGGACCGAGAGAGAGAGGGAAGAAGGTCTTGAGGTGTGGTGAACCTTTGAGGTGGAGGAAGAAGTGGCATCTTTCTTATTGTATATTCTTCTGAGTGATTATTAATACAATTGTGTATTGTCTCTCATATTCTTGTGTTGTTTCATATTTCTAGTTACTTATTGATTCTGGTATAATTCCGTGTTTAGTTGTTAATACAAGAAGTAATCACATGTGTTCTAATTGGTAGAGCAAGATCTTGACTCAGTAGGGATCAGAGCATGTTTATTGTTCTAGGGGTTTCCCTGACACGTGGTATCAGAGCTTTTGGTTGGGTTACTAATAGGTGGTTTCAGATCTGGTAGTGTTTGTTGATTATAGGTTACTCACAGGGGTCTCTGATTGAGTGGGAGTATAGCAATGGTAGAAGGAAGTAAGCTACGAATGGAGAAACTGAATAACACGAATGGTCTGATTGATGGAAAGAAAGAGCAGATAAATAAAGATTGTTGGTTGGTTGCAGATCAACAGGGAGGAGCAGATGTTGCAGGTGGATGTTGCACAGGATGTTCTGGATAAAGTGGAATCTTGGTTCATAGATTCTTTTGCCTCTTTCCATGCAGTTTGAAATAGAGCATCTTTTCATGGGTATGTATTTGGAGACTTTGGAGAGATTTATTTAGGAGCTGGAGAGCCTTGTCAAATGATTGACAAAGGGGAAGTGAAGCTGAAATTGTAGATGGACGACACACAGTGGTTGAAGGAAGTCATGCAGGTACCAGTCTTGGAGATGAGTCTAATTTCTTCAAGAAATTTGGGTGATGGGAGATATACTGTAACTCTCACAGTGGATACACTTGAATTAGATGGTGGTAAGAAAGTAGGTATCCTTTATCTATCTACTTATATTACTGATTCACCTTCTGTTATAGAGATGTGGCTTTATAGGCTTGGTTACATATGTAGAAGGAGAATGCAGGTTCTGAAGTGGAAGACAGATGTTTTTGACAAGCTAAAGAACTGGAAAGCCTTGGTGTTCATGGAGGAGATGACGGACAGAGATCAGGTGAGGAAAATGATTTATTCTGAGTAGAGCAAGGTTGATTTGATTAGGATTTTGATCCATGGAGAGCTCGCAGGTAAAAAGTTATCACTCACAGACGAACACAGGTACCGGCATCGGTCAGACAGTAACTGACATCAGCAACAGGAAGACCAACATCGGTCATGAAGGAACTGACGTCAGACAAAAGAGATACCGGCGTCGGCCAGGGAAATGACATCGGCAGTCAGGGTCAGTGCAGGGAACCGACATCGGTTGGGAGCAGACTGGGAGATGGCCGAGATCGGTCACTGGAACGGATATTGGGCAGACAGCAAGTCTCAAATGCTCATGTGGAGGTCAGAAAGGGTAATTGAACCTCATATTCGTTGTTCACCTTCTTTATATTGCTTACTGATGGTCAAGAACTAGGCGGATGTGAAGAGGCAATGCAGGTAGAGTCCAGATACAGTGGGAGCTTGGCATGGATGAGGAGTGTGAGTCCTTGGAGAAGAACCAAACAGGTATTTGTTGGTAGAGTTGTCAGTTGGAAGAAAGCACTGAGAGAGATGGATTCCCATTTTAAAGAAGAGAGTGGATGGATATAAGAGACATGGAAGGCCAAGGCATATGGTCTTGAAGAAGCTGCAGGACAGTGGTACAGGTTTTGACAGGTGGATGACTAAGCATGGCTTCAGTCAATGTCAGTGTAACTATTGTGGTTTTGTTCTTACCAGGTGGATGATGAGTTACGACATTATCCAGTTACTGTATGTGGATGGTTTGCTAGCAGGTTTTGTACATACAGGGATTTGCTGAGCTAAAAGGTAAGGTTAGTTCAGAGGTGTGTCATGAAGAATTTGGAGTAGCAAAATTCTTTGGCATAAGAGACATGGATATTTTATCTCCAGTGGGAGCTGATGTGAAGACGGTGTTGGTGAGGTTCATTATGCAGGATGCAGAATCAGAAAGCACACCAATGGCTGGACAGTTTCAAGCTTAGCTTGAAACAGGGTTCGAAATCACATGAGGTCTATTGTAGATCTGAGTTTTCCCAATCAGTGGGGGTTGTCAGAAAGTATGGAGCCAATTCAGGGAAGGAGTACTGGAGGGTAGTTCAGTGGGACTAGCAGCAGGGATTCTTGTTATGCAGGGTCAAGTTCTTCACTACATGGATATGTAGGTTTGGATGCGGCAGGTTACTTGAATGACAGGTATAGCATCACAGGTTGTGTGGTGGTTGGTCTTCAGGATGGATCTTGAAGAGGGATACAAACCAAGAAATAGATTAGATGAGCTACAGATATAGGTATAGGTGCAGTTGTTTATCTCCAAGTGGGAGATTGTTAGGTTGTGGAGCTAAAAGCTTCACCAGGATGCAAACAGGAGAAGTTATGGAGGTTGCAGAAGAGTTGCAGAGTGTCACAGACACTGGCGTCGGTCAGGACAACCGATGACGGCAAGAGGGAGACAGGAAGGCAACCAACGTCAGTCATGGATCGGCTGGCGTCAGCACCCCCAGGTAGCCAGGGACCGGCGTTGATCACTTGTGGTTCGAGCTGCGAGTTTGTTACGGGCAGTTGGTTGACGAACCAAGTGTTTGCATGTTTAGAGCTATTCTTAGACTGAGAGCTATGAATTTAATTATTGTATTTTTGTCTAATTATTGTTTGGATGAGATCTATATATATGGACTCATGATTGTATTGTAATTGTGTGCTAGAAAGCCATAGAGCTTTTAGAGAGAGCTAGTGTAGCTCCTCCTAGTTCCAAAGGGGTGCTGAGTGTGTATGATCAGGGAGAGTTGCAAGGTCTGCAAGGTCAAGGAGCTGATCCACCGGGGTACTGGTTGAAGAATCATAAGGACTTGGTGAGGCAAGGACAAGGGTTCTTCAGGGGTGTAGAGACATCTACATGGTGAGTAAGGTCTAGTGATTTGCAGGTAGCAGCAGAGAGCAGGAGATCTACTCGGAGTACGGTTGTGTACTTGGTGAACTGGCAGCGTGTTACTGATTGGTTGGAGAGGTGAACATCAATTCTATATTGGAGTTGATTGTTGGGACCGAGAGAGAGAGGGAAGAAGGTCTTGAGGTGTGGTGAACCTTTGAGGTGGAGGAAGAAGTGGCATCTTTCTTATTGTATATTCTTCTGAGTGATTATTAATACAATTGTGTATTGTCTCTCATATTCCTATGTTGTTTCATATTTCTAGTTACTTATTGATTCTGGTATAATTTCGTGTTTAGTTGATAATACAAGAAGTAATCACATGTGTTCTAATTGGTAGAGCAAGATCCTGACTCAGTAGGGATCAGAGCATGTTTATTGTTCTGGGGGTTTCCCTGACATTAAAAGTTCAATACAAAGTCTACCTATTTATTTCATGTCTATCTTTAGCATTCATAGTAACATTGCTAATAAATTTTAATAATTCCAAAAAAAATCCTTTGGAAGGGCACTAAAGATAAATTTAGATTCCCACTTGTAGCTTGGGACAAACCCTACTTACCTATACAAAAAAGAGGTTTAGGTTTTAGAAGGGTTAATATATGAATTAAGAATTAATATAAAAACAAGGATGAAAATATCTTAAATAAGATAATCAATGGACCATGATCATAAAATCCAAATACCTTGTGGAGAGGGAGGAATATGGTTTTCTAATGGAAAAAGGCCTACATAATAATTTAGAATTTTGGAAATCCCTCACAGGAGACACAAACCTTGTAAAAAAAGGTAGCAAGTGAAATTTTGGGGATGGGGAAAAGTCAATTTTTAGAAAAATACGTGGCTATTTTAGTATCCTCTATCATCTTAAGCTTTGTGGATAGTTCTCAATCATGAATTTAAGGAGGATTTTTGACCTAAAGTGAAATATTATTGGGAAGAAACCAATGGTAAATGGGGATTTAAACTATTTTATAAGGATTAAGTTAGTGAAACTACTTCATATCTCATCTTCCCTCAAAGAAAAGGTCTAACACACTCACATTAGTTTCTTCCCCAAAAAAGATGAACTTATCTAGTCTGCAGACACCAGTGGAGAATTTTTGGTCAATTCACAGTATCTGATCAACCTAGATCTAGAAGAAGATAAATTTTCATATAAACACCTATGGATCAAGAAATTGACCATCAAGATTAATATTGTATTTTGTTTGGCTACACACAATAAGGTTCTCATGATTGAGAATCTCATCAAAAGAGGCCTTCCCATCCCCAATAGGTACATCTTGTGCAAATGCAATGAAGAAACTATTTTAAATTTATTTTTGGAGTGCCATTTTATCTCCAAAATTATTGACTTCACCCTTTATAATTTTAATATTTCTAGGGCTAAATCGAACACTATCTTCAATCTCATTGAACAATAAAAACCTCCTTGGAAATTCCTATCTCTGGAATTCCTTTGGTGATTAGCACTTCCCCACTTTTCCTGAGGCATTTTGAAGTGCAAAAATATCTACATCTTCAAAAATATAATTTCTAGTCAGTTGGCCATTGCTCAAAGGATTTTTTTTATCCATCAACAAAAACTAGGAGTTGTTCTCACCCAAAATCAAGTTTCCCCCTCCCGCTTTAGTTTCCCCCATCTTTTAAATTTGGAAATTCTACCTCCATTTTGCATTCAAGCCTTGAAGGTGGATATATCTTAGGTCAAATTGGCTAAATCACTTAGACCTTGGCTAAAACTAAACTTTAATGGGGCAGCCAAGGGAAACCCAGGCTTAACTAGTGGAGGAGGGATCATTAGAAACATTGAAAGAATAATGATGGTGGCCTATGTTGGTCCATTGGGAGTGAAAACAAATCATGCAACCAAATCCATAATGGCCCTCTATGACATCTATTTGGTAATTAGGATTCAAACCGAATATCTCATTGTTGAAATGTACTATCTAAACATCGTCAATTGCTTATCAATTAGAAATAAACCCTCCTAGTTTATCCAAAGAGAAATTGAGGATGCCAAAAGGATCTTACAACAATTCAAAGAAGTATTAATATAATATATTTATAAATAAGGTAAGGGTGGATAACATGGACAATATTTGTGTTTTAAGCCCTTATTTTAACCAATGGTTTAATCTAGAGGAACTACCAATCCATGTAATCATAATCATTTTGAATGATGTGGCAAGATTCACAACCTTTGGGAAGGAAGAAATCCAATAATGGTATATAATTAATGAAAAGTGACACAACCCACAAAACCTCACACAATGATATAATTACTCATTACAAGGTGAGTAAATCAAGCTCTAAGTGTGGGAAAAATGAATCAAGTGTCACCATCATTAATATACTAGTCACATCAAATGTAGAATAAGAGGAACTCAAGTTGGAGCTAAATTATAGAAAGTTCCCAAGGAGGAAAAAATTTACAGGCATGGGAGGTGACCATGATAAAATCAAGCTAGTTTCTTACACCAAAGCCAAGGAAAACCTAGTTATGTGGAGTAAACTCTCAAAGGGGGTTCACCAATTTCATGATTAGAATTGTCAGCCATGATTTTGATATTTTGAATGATTTCACAAGATGTTGGGAGGAAGGAGTTGTTATAATGAGAGGCCTATGGATAACCATAACCAAGTAAATCATTTATGAGGTAATAATGGGTATGGATTTTGAAGAAAATAAGTGCTTCAAAGATTTTTAAAAAATGTAAGAAACCATTGATAAATACTTTCTTCAAAACTGATAAACCAATCATCCTTAAGTAGAAAGGTTATCCCAGAGTGGAGCTATTATAAAAATGGCCATAAATTTGCCTCCAAATCATGAAATAAATTATGCTAAAGAGTAATTTCACAATCATTTTCTCCCAAAATTTTCTACTTATGAGTCACTTTAAATGACACAAAATTAGTTTTCCATATTTCTTATTGAAATCTCTAGAGGCCATTGTGACTTCCTACAAGTCAAAATATTCTACTAATTTATTACATCATGACCTCATATTTTTAATTATTAAGAGGGTTGAGCCCTTGTGGGGAAAAGACATGGTTGAATCCATTGAAGTAAATAATGATGAGGATGAGTTAAAAGACAGTACCAAGGATGAAAAGGGAACTTGGGAAGATGATGATTCTACAAAATTCTAGAAGGTGGATTCCTCTGACAAATCTACCACCCTTGTCAAGAAAGATGATTAGAGTAACATAAAACTCAAGGTGAAGGAGCCATTGAATGAATCAAAGGAGACTCTTGCAACCACCTGAGAGGGAAAGGGAGGGTTATTAAGGAATGGAAAATCTTTGAGCCTTCTACCCCTAGAAGCAAAAAATCATGAAATTTTAAGTGAGCATAGAGAATTTAGAAACAAAACTTTCCATGTAATAATTTTTGTGTATTAACATGAGATAGGAAATAAAGAAGCTAAAGTCAAAACTAACACTTATCTAATATAAAGTAACATACTTCCATGGTAGATAAAAATATAAAGTGAAGGAAATTGGTAGTAAGGGGGAGGTGGGGGAGGTTACCCCAAGCAATAAAAGTAAACAAGACAAGAATGCTAAAGACCTATATGGATCATCCAAGAAAAAACATGGGAAAAAAACTAAAAAACCTTGACTCAAATGAGGAAGAGCGAAGTGGAAGACTCTGCTCAATGTCCTAAAAGGAGAACTCAAGTCCATCTCTAGAAAGATGAAAGCAAGAATATGGTTGAATACTCATACTTAGAGGAGTCTTACCCTTAATACCTTGCATTATTGTTAGTTTAGCTATCAATTTTTTGGTTATGGAATTTAGTTGCTAAAATTTGGTGGTTGTTTCCTAATGGCTTACTATCTTTTTAGTTGAACCTAGCTTTTTTATTTGGTAGACTATGGGGTTTTACCTTATGCATGTTTTACTTGTTTCTAAGTTGAATATCCTTTAGTGTTTTAATGGTTATATGACCATTTAAAACCCATAATTTAACCTTATCAAATAAAAAACAAAGATAGTAAGTGTCATGAAATAAATCATTATATAAATAGGATATCATAGATGTGAATTAAAATTATGGAAATGAAATAAAAACATGATATAAATGAGTTATAAATCACAAAGAATTGCCAATTATCATAATAGAATGTAAACATCAAATCCATCATATGATAATGTGAATAATAATATGATATGTCATACATGTATATGCTCACAATGCTAGTAGATATTTTGACATACATCATCAATAAAACCTTATAAATCCTAGTGTAACTAACATATAGCTCTGATCCTCATTTCACCAATTTTTGTAGAGAATCATGTGAGGACTTTCTAATACATGGACTCTATGGAAAAATTATGAGAATAGAAGAATAAGGAGGCAGACGTGATACTTTAAATGAGGGATAATCAATACAAGGAATATGCACTAGGATATGGCTGCTATTTTTTGATCTATGAGAATGCATGGGTCTAGGAGAAGATTGAGGCTTCATTTGATAATGATATTAGTGATGTTACTATGAAGGTGAATGGAAATTTGGTTTGATTACTCTACATATATTTGTATGATGAGTAGTAAATTGATGCCAAAGTCAATATACTTCCCTATGTTTGGGAATATATTCTATAGATATCTTAAGAGGTGGTAACCTATTATCATTATAAGGTTGTGTTATTTAGGACTAAGAGCATTAATTTATTATCAGCTTTATAAAAAGTGTGTCTAAGTATGCATAGTTGTGCCATGAAAATAAAAATTATGCATGGGAGTATCTAAGTGATGAAATCTACTATCTGTGGTAGGAACATAATTTTATGTGTAATATTATGCTAAGAATATCAGGTATGCTTAAAAATATTTGGCCCAATGACTAGTTATCTTATAAAACTCACAATATGGCTCATCTTCCCATCATCTAGGTGGAGAATCAATTTTTAGCATGGGTAAAACCTCATCAAGTAAATAATTGTGATCCATGCATCTATAAGTAGGCTCCTTAGTATGCTCTATAGATGTGAGAGATAGCCTCAACATAGGTCATAATAATGTAACCAACATATATGAGGGAAGCTTAATCGAAGGATCAAAAAATAAGCAAAGTGGTAAGGTCTTATCATGGCATGATCTAGGATCATGCATTTAAGATACTCAAATGTGACTAGCGTAGAGTGAGTAGAGGTTGGTAGTTGCTCCATCTCATACCTATCAACATCAATGGAAGAATAAATAATGTCAGGTATAGTAGAATGAGAAGAGACTATATCTGCCAAGTGAATGATATGTATATGTAAAGTGGACTAATAAGAATGTTGTAAAGAATGTTTTGAATGTTATGTCATTTGTGTCATGTTTGTTTTTATATCTCATAAGCATATGAGTTCTTGTCAGAGGTTGCGAAGGCTTGAATTGTCTTATGATAGAATCTTGATGTTTTGCTTGATCAAAGGCTTCTTCCAAATATTTTGGAGATATAGTCCTAACATGATATTTGAGTTTTGGATGAAGAGCATTAGTAAACAAATGGAAGAAGTTATCTTTTAGCAATGTTATGTTCAAATTTGTTAGATAAGGCTTTCTGTAATTTAATGAAATCTTGATCAGTTGCAGATTTTGCATGTTTACAATTAATAAAATGGGCTAAGATATTTTCAGATAGATAATTAGTTTGAAATTCATGAACCAATTCATTAACTAAGTATTCTAAACTAGATATATTATGATACTTAAGTTTAATGTACCAATCTATCTCATCACCTGAAAAGGTTTTGGCCAGAATTTTGGTAGCAGTGAAGGTATTTAGCTTAATCCATTCTTTGTAAAGGTTACAAAAATATTTCAAATGAAAATTAGGATCAATAGATCCATTATAAGTGATAGTAAGATTGAAACCTCCTATGTCTATGTTTTCAATTTAAGGGATTAGTGGTTTATTTTGAATATGTTTGGTGACATTATTAAGAAGTGAGGGTTGAGAAATAAAATTAACATGTGCATTTCTAAGGGGGTATGGGGGATCATTTATATTTTTCACTCACCATTAAGGTTTTTTAGAATGAATTTACAATTTCAAGAGTTGACTTTGAATTTTCATCATTTGGTTGGAATTATCCATTTAAAAATTAGCCATTTGATTCATGGATTTCAACAAGATTTGATTAGTTTTTAGAGTTTGTTGACTAGTATAATGGATTTCAACAAGATTTGATTAGTTTTTAGAGTTTTTTGACTAGTCTAAGTGACTTGAGATGCACTAGTGGTAGCATTTATATGATTAGTAATATGGGCACTTTAAGTAAACCTAGTAGAGTAAATGATTGTCATAGTAGTGGTTATACCTAGCATAGTGGAAGAGGAAGGAAGAGAATAAGGCATGTATTGACTTACCCCAAATCCTATCAAAATGGTATGTGTAGGTGATAGGGGACCTCCTATGTGGTGCCCCATCATGACGTTATAGATGACCGTAGTATCCTTGCCTTTATGTTGATGGTTTTCATTGATGAAAAGGATCATTTTAGTAGTATATTCAAGATCAATCTTGTTGGTGTGGGTTTCATGCACACCACAACCATAACAAGGTAGCCTATAAAATTTTAGGATCTTAATAGAGGTAAAAATCTAATCCAAGACATGAATTATAGGTATGTGGTTTATTTCAACCTATTCATCGAATAGTGGGTAGGGCATGTCAATTATTGACAATAATTTTTGGATGAAGATGTGGTTCCTAAAGGATTGTGAAAATCTATGTGAATTAGATGGATGGTTGGATATTAATATAGAGTGGGTAGATCTCAAAAAATATGGAAGGGTAAGGCAAAAAATAAATCTTATATGTTTTTTAGTAACTATTCCCTTGGTTGGTTTCTAAAAGGACAAGTGCTCTCAAAACCTATGCTTGTTTCTAACAGTAGTTGCACACACACAGTCAAACATGGATAAGAAGTCTAAGGAGATAAAGATGAAATAAATTTACAAGCCTCAAATAAAATTTGTTTTTTTTAGATCAGCTATTACACACCCTTAATCAAGAGATTATGGCTCAGACTAGTGAAGTATTTGAGGCAACTGTTGCACACCTATAGAAAACTAAATTCAAGAAAGAACTCATGCACAATCAAAATTATGAACCAATTTGAAATTGACTATCTTAACCAATATGTTTACCAATATTTCAATAGCTATTTCACACCTACATATCTGTATATTAATCAAAATAATCAATAATCTATTCATAACTTTTGCACACTAAATATTATTGAAAAATACAACCAATGAAAGTAACAACTAATTACATAGAAATTAGAAAGAAAATACACAAACACATTCATTGATGATCAAAAACTGATATGGATATTGTATTCTAAAATTATCTAACAAAAAATCCAAGTTGAATTACAATTATTTATATAAACTTGGGGAAGGGGTCGCCTCATCCTCCAAGTTCATGCAAGGTTATTACATGTGATAGTTAGAACATGTAGTTGTAATTGTGGTCTAAAACTGTATAAGAGTCTATTTTTAGTTATCCATTTAAAATAGCCTTTGTCAAATCTATGTAACATGTGCATGTGAAAAAATATAAAGGCAATTTTTATAATTATAGATCGAATTGTATGTAAACTATAAATAGTTATACCATTTACCAAAAAAATAAATGCCTTCTTTTATAGGTTGTGATAATAACCTATTGATCTTTTAGAATAGCCACCCTCAAATAAATCTCAGACATATGCACCACTTTCTAATTCCTTTGAGATGCCATCTTATTATATCCTTCTCTTATTCTATTGTCAGGTCCTCACTATTTATTCGCATACATGTTCATATTCCTAGTCTTATCCGTGAGTCTTAATATATGTCGATAAATATATCATAGTCCAAAGATCTTCATGTTCTATCTATTAATATTTTTTTTAAAGTGACATGTGTCAACACCTGATTGAGTCCAAGATATTTGAAAAGTCCACCCAAGACTCACAGGGTTGATCCTTTGCATGATGGAATGTGAGTGTGCTACTTGGTAGCTCCACAGAACCTCTAGGACTTTTGAATGCTTTTATGCCACTTGGTAGCTCTTCATTGGTTATATGACCTTTGAAAGTTCCATGTTGATCTTGCACCATTGATCTATTTATATTAATTTAACATGGTTTGTTGTATTTATGTGTTGGGATTCCATGATGGTCACACTTATCACTCTCATAAAGCTTTGACATTTCAACTTGCTCTCGCATTTTTTGATCAAATGGGCCCAAGAAAATGCATGTCATAAGATCTTAATTTGAATCCAAATAGATAATTCATGAGATTAAATTTGGCATTTGCACGACTGTCAAATGACATCCTCATGACTGTAAAATGATGTCCACATGACCGTCAAATTTAATTCCATAAATTAGTCATTGTCGAGGCTAAAGTTGACATTCACATGATCATCAACTAACATCCTCACAACAATCAAATGACATACGTATGACTATCAAATTTAATTCATAAATTAAACACATTATCAATGTTAAATTTTATGTTTGCATGATCATCAAATGATGCCCTCACGATCATCAAATGACATCCACGCAACTTTCAAATTTAATCTCATCAACTTGACACGTGTCATTTCCTTGAGACTCTTTATTTTTGCAAACATAAGCAAAAAATGACTTAGTATAATACTTTTATAAATAAATAACCCTACATGAATATTTTTAGCTTAAGATCTTAGTATTAGTAAAATATGATTTGGACCTAGGCTAAGAATATATAAAAGATCTCCTTAATTTAATCTCAATAACCTAGCAAAAATATGATTGGTACCCTTAGCTAAAATCTTAAATCAAACTCAAGACATAATAAAATGCTCTCTAATGCAATGGTGCCACTTGGCAGTCTAGTGTTTATTTGAGGATAATTGTTGTGGGAGAATTATTTTGGGACTTTTGTGGGGGAATTTTTTAAGACAAAATATCTACAATAATTCTCTCGAAGGGTCAATTCTCTTGAACAAAATGTCTGAATAAATCTAAAGGGAAAAAAGGGATGGGAAAAAAGTCCTAAAAGAATTGGTCGAAGGGAAAAAAGCTCAAGATAAAATTCCTAAAGGGTAAGACTTGGAGGGAAAGGGTCCAAAACAAAAGTCCTAAAGGGCATGTGGCCACTTCAAAAGGGCTGAAAGGTCACTTTCAAAATGTTTGAAGGGTAAGTGGCCACTTCAAAAAATTTGAAAAGTTCAATTTTGAAATGTCCAAAGGGTAAGTGGCCACTTCAAAAATACCAAAAAGGTCACTTTCAAAATGTCTGAAGGGTAGGTCTAGGAAGTTCTAAGGGCATATGCCCTTCAGGGGAATTATTTTAGGACTTTTGCATCAGATAAAATGTTTTAAACTGGCCACTTCAAAATACCAAAAAGGTCACTTTCAAAATGTCTGAAGGGTAGGTCTAGGAAGTTCTAAGGGCATATGCCCTTCAAGGGAATTATTTTAGGACTTTTGCATTAGATAAAATGTTTTAAACCAAAATTCCAAAGGAAATGGCTTGGGACAAAAGTCCTGAAGGATAGGATCGTGGGGAAAAAAGATCGAGACAAAAGTCTTGAAGGGTAAGGTTAAAAGGGCTGAAGGATATACTTCATATAAAAAATGCCCAAAGGGTTTACTTCATAAGTACATTTTGATGGAAAAGGGCCCTTTACAAATATCCTGAAGGATAACCACAAAAGTCCTGAAGGGCAATTTTGAAAGGTCGAAGGGCATGTTCAAAAATTTTAAAGGGCATGTGTCCTTGATAAAACTTTTAAAGGCTAAGTTGGAGCTAAAGGGTCTTTTCAAAATTCCTAAAGGAATTCCATCAAGGGAATTTTTTTGGACCAAATGTCTACAATAATTATCATAAAGTCCCAATTCTTTTAGAAAAAATGTCTGAAGGAGTTCAATTGGCTCAAGGAAAGTGTCTCAAACAAAATGTTTGAAGGGATGGTTCAAAAGGGAAAAGGTGTGGGAAAAATGTCCCAAAGGAAATATATGGATGGGCTGAAGGGAAATTGCAAAAGTCCCAAATTAATTCTATCAGGCAAAATGGTGGTAACAAAAATTTTGAAGGACACTTTGCATAAAGCCCAAAGGGTAGGTTGGCAAGACAAAAAGATAATTTAAAAAAGTTCCAAAGGGAAATTTCAAAATGCCAAAGGGTAATTTTAAAAGTCTGAGGGTAAGTTCAAAAGGGCTAAAGGGTAATTTTGTCAGGAATATCGTCTGCAAGAATAAGTCTGCTTTGAGAAAATTGTTTTGGCAAAATTGTTGTAGGGAAAGTGCTACAAAGAGAAAATTCTATCAGAAAAAATGTCTACAAGAATAAACTCAAATACCAATTTATGCAAAACAAAAGTTTTGGAGAGAAAAGCCCCAAAACATAAGTTTGAAAACATAAATCTCAAAGTAATAAACCTGATAAAATAAAAGATTTAGTCTATGAAAACACAATACCAATGCCACTCTGCCAAAGTATAAAAGGCCAAATCATGATATTTTCCCAAAATTTGCATAAACATATAGAAGAAGGGGCTCAAAATCAAAGACAATATTTTGAAAAAGTGGGTCCCCGTTTCTTTATGGAAAAAATATGGATGTTGGGTATAACAAATGGTGACTTACAAGGGGAATACTCCTAAGTATTCAATAACCCAGAACTCTAGTTTGCAATCTTAAATCAATCATAAAGTGTGCCACAAAATAATACTTAAACTAGAAACATGAAAGATACTCATAAGTTAATTCACACAACATACTTGATTTCTAATTTCTTAGATCTATGTGTCTCAAAATGTGTAGTTTATTTGACCCCTATTGTGATGAGTTTTTCAAAGGCTTTGATGGGGTTATAGGTTTCATTCCAATATCTATTAAAGCTCAAAAATAAGGGAATATCAAGCATTGCTCTTCTTCCATCCAAGTGTCCATAGCCCTGATAGAGATACCTTAGGCTCCTATTCTTCTCTTTCCATTATTATTTCTTTTGATCATGATGCATGGTACATTGACCTTATTTCATCATGTAAGCCTTTTGGTTTTCTTTTGATTTTGTTTTGCTCTTTTGATTCCATTGGTTATTTCTTCTTTTTTTTTTTATCTGATTTGAATAGAAAAGAGAAGAGCTAAAACCCCAGTGAGCTGGTATAATTATAAAATAAATCATTATTAAAACATCCCTGCCAGCCACATCTATTCCTAGAATTATCATTTCCAATAGGTAGTCAATGTGATAAGTGAATTTGATCCAATAAAAAAATAAAACTTTCTAAATTTGTATGAAGTACTCTAAGAGAAACTTTTACATGCCTGGTAAAAGTATTCAATTATGACACCATTCAAAATAATCCATGATTACCTACCTTTATCCTAAAAGACTAAAAAACACAGTACACCCAATCTGTAAACAAGTCCCAAGGTGTCAAGATTTTAATTTTCCCCTTTTCCACAATCCATAAGATCAGTTGGTTTGGATTTTAACTTGGTTATATTAGAGAAAACACAATTTTGATCGTCATAGAAAGCAAAGAACAACTAATCTAATAAATCAAGAAACTAAACTAAGAAAGCATTGAAATCTAATCTAGAAAACATGAAATATAATCTATGAAAGCAAAATAATGAAAGCAAGAAAGATTAATCTAATGAAAAAAAATGACAAAAAACAAAAAAACTAACCTACTCCTACTTTAAAGAAAACCCAAACAAGATGGGGGATGGATTTGGAAACTCTGTTTGGTATGCTTATCACTCTTTAGTAATAACAAGTTTTTCCCCATTAAAGTTATGAGATAGGTAGGGACATCCTTGTATTCATTCAATAGAATTTTGAGCCTTTCCCTCATATTATAGAACAAAAAATCAAGGTCACTCATTGGGACATCCTAGATATAGTAAACAAATAACTCTTCCCTGTGATACATACATTCTGAAAGCTCACCATTATCACTCATGTATTCAAGAGAACCTAATTTAGACAAATAATCCTCAAAAGTACCTATTGAGATGGATATTAGATCTAACCTATAGTCTTGAAATTCATCATCCTCTGTGAACTCATTATGGGAAAGGTCATCAAAGATAGAGTCAAAATCATAAATATAATCATGGACAACATATTCCCCAAAAACTTCATCTAAACTCTCACTTTGATTGTGATCTTCAATATTTGAATGAATCAACTCTTGACTTTCCAGATCATGAATAAAAAATTTATTTACCTAGGGTTCACTATTTTTGATTTTAAGAGTGAGAGATTCATTAACTATTAATTCCATAGGGATCATCTCATCCAATGCATGTTGTTGATCCTTCTATTGTTATTCTTTAGAATAGTTATGCTCTAGAAGATATGCAACTTCATGGGCATCATATGTGCAATCAAAGATATTTGATTTAATGTTGAGTAATGTTGATGTCCACACACACAGGGGTTCCTAAACAATCACATAATTAATCATAGTGTCACACACATTAGAGTTAAGCACCAAATTGAATTTAGCATCCATCAAATCAAGGCATGAACATCTATGTGAATTAATTCCATTATAAAAGGGATAATAAATAGAATCAAAATTATTTGGGGAAGATAACATACCTTTTTTATTTGCCCCATGATAAAAATACATACCTGCCTCAAGCATGGCATAATCTAAAATCTTAATATTGGAGCCTGTGTGATCAAAAGAGAATAAGTCAAGAATATAATCATCAAATCAGCATTTTGATAGATATTTTAATGCAAATTAATAGTCACAAGATTCATCAACACCATCTTTAGAGCTAACATCTTCTTTTTCAAGGTAAAGTAATTGATCCTCTCCCTGGGCATATTTTATCCCATAGAATTGCTACAAAGGTTGGCAATGTTCCTTTAAATTAACACTTTATTCACTACCATGATTTCTTTATTTAGATATCATCAAATACTATGATGATATCAGCATGATCTAGTTCTCCTAACTTGATGGATTCCTCTTCTTGTGGCTAGTATCTCAAATTCTCTTGTAACATTGAAATTTCTTTATTGATGGTTGCAATATGTTCTTATGCCTCTTTTATGATCTAATCATCCTCTCCATTTGGGATCTCTTCTTCCTTGTGTATAGTGATTGTATTAAAAGGAAACCCTTCTACCATGTTTTGATTTGGGCATAGTAACAAGCTTTCTCTTTAGATGGCTCCTATACAATTCATATTTAATATACCTGTAGAGAACCTCATAGAAGGTGTTGAATTATTTTTTAAAGAATGAGCATCAATATTTGGACCAAATCATATCAAAAATATTCCTCAAGATCACTCCAAATAATAATAGAACTAGGTACCAACTATCCAAGCCAATCATGCATTTTTTCTCCCAGCGTGAAAGGGAACAATCTATAGATTACATCCTCAAATTTTACATCCATAACATGCATAGCATATGTCTAAGCAGTAAGATGCCCTTCAGTAGCTCTTGGGTGATTATAATGGAACCTAAGAAGGTATTTGAATGGTTCATCAGGGAAATCATGTTAAATACATGAGATATATATGGGTCCTTTGTCAAGTCAATCCATTCTCAAAACTTTTAGTATAATTGGAGGTATTGGCCCTCCTTCTAGTATTAGTTAACTGTTGGTGTGAGTTTTATACATACCACAATTGTAATGAAGTATCCTCTAACATTTTAAGATCTCAATAGAGGTAAAAATCCACTCTAGGGCATGAGTTATAGGTATGTAATTTATTTCAACCTATTGATGGAATAGCAGGTATGGCATGCAGGTTGTGGATAAGATTTTTTAGATGGAGGTGTGGTTCCTAAAATATTTTAAAACTCTATGTGAATTAGATGGATGACTGGCTATTAATCTAGATTGGGTAGATCTCAAAACAAACTCAAAAAGGAGGGAAGGGTAAGGCAAAAAAAAAAGATTATATGGTTTTTAGGAACTACTCCCCTATTTGGTTTGTAAAAGAACAAGTGATCTTAGAACCTATGCCTACTACTAGCAGTAATTTCACACACATAATCAAACATGGCTATGAATTATAAGGATATAAAGACGCAAGAAATCCATAGGCCTCAAACAAATGTTTTTACTTATAGAGTAGTTGTTACATACCCTTAATCAAGAGATTATGGCTCAGTCTAGTGAAGTATCTAAGGTAGTTGTTGCACACATATAGAAAACTACATCCAAGAAAGTAGTCATGTAAAATCAAAATTATGAATCAATTTGAACTTGACTATCTTAAACAATATGTTTACCAATCTTTTATTAGTTTTTACACACCTAAAAATTAGTATATCAATCAAAATAATCAAGAATCCATTCACAAATTTTTCACACTAAAGATTATTGAAACATACAACCAATGAAAGTAACAACTAATTACATATAAATTAGAAAAAAAATACACAAATGCATTCATTGATGATCAAAAACTTATGTGGCTCCTATATTCAAAAATTATCTAACAAAAAATCTAAGTTGGATTATAATTATTTATATAGACTTGGGGAAGGGGTTGGCTCATCCTCCAAGTTCATGCAAGGTCATTACATGTGATAGTTAGAACATGTAGTTCTAACTATGGTCTAAAACCATCTATGAGTCTACTTGCAGTTATCCATTTAAAATAACCTTCACCAAAGTTATGCAACATGTGCATGTGAAAAAAATAGAGATAATTTCTATAATTATAGCTCAAACTGTATGTAAACTATGAATAGATGCATCATTTACCAAAACTACAGATGCCTCCTTTTATAGGTTGTGAGAACAACCTGTTGATATTCTAGATTAGTTTCCCTCAAATAAAACTTAGACATATACACCACTTTCCAATGCCTTTGAGATGCCATGTAACTGCAGCCTTCTTTTATTCTATTGCCAGGTCCTCACTATTTATTCACATGCATGTTCATATTCCTAGTTTTAATTTTGAGTCTTAATGTTAGTCAATAAATATCGTATAGTCCAAATATCTTCATGTTTTATCTATTTCTAGCTTTTGAAAAGTGACACATGTTAACACCTGATTGAGTCTAGGATTTCTAAAATTCTACCTAGGACTTGCACTGTTGATCCTTTGCATGATGGAATGTGAGCATGCCACTTGGTAGCACTATAGGGCCTCTGGGACTTTTGAACACTTTTATGCCACTTGAAAATGTTTTTTTGGTTCTATGACCTTTGAAAGATCCATGTTGATCTCACACCATCGATTTATTTGTACTAGTTTAACATGGTTCGTTGGATTTATGTACTAAGCTCCCATGATGGTGACACTTGTCACTCTCATGTAGATTTGACATTTCAACTTATTCTTGCATCGTTCAATCAAATGGGCCTAAGAAAATATGCATCATAGGATCTTGATTTTAATCCAAATGGATAATTCACAAGATTAAATTTGACATTCACATGACCATCAAAGGATGTCTTCATGATAATCAAATGATGTTTACATGATTGTCAAATTTAATTCCATAAATTAGCCATTATCAAGGTTAAATTTGGCATTCATGTGACTATTAATTGACGTCATCATGACCATCAAATGACATCCATGAGACTATCAAATTTAATTCTATAAATTAAACATATTGTCGATGTTAAATTTGATGTTTGTGCGATCATCAAATGATGCCCTCATGACCATCAAATAACGTCCATGTGACTGTCAAATTTAATTTTGTCAACTTGACACATCATTTTCTTGGGACTATTTATTCAAACATAAGCAAAAAATGACTTAGCATAATACTTTTATAAATAAAGAACCCTGCATGAATCTTTTTAGCTTAAGATCTTAGTATTAGTAAAATATGATTTAGACCTGGGCTAAGAATATATAAAAGAGCTCCTTCATTTAATCTCGATGACCTATCAAAAATATGATTTGTACCCTTGGATAAAATCTTAAATCAAGCTCAAGACATAATAAAATGCTCTCCAATACAAGGGTACCACTTGGTAGTTTGGTATTTATTTTGGGACGTTGTTGCAGGAGAAGTGTTTTGAGATTTTTACAAAGGATTTTTTTGGATAAAATGTATGCAACAATTCTCCTTAAGGGTCACTTCCCTCAGAAAAAATGTCTAAAGGAAATTTAAAGGGAAAAAAGTGTTGGAACAAAAGTTTTGAAGGAATTGGTCGAAAGGCAAAAGGCCCAAGACAAAAGTCCTGAAGGGTAAGTCTTGGAGGGAAAGGGTCTAAAACAAAAGTTTTGAAAGGCATGTGGCCACTTCAAAAGGGCCAAAAGGTCACTTTTAAAATATTTTAAGGGTAAGTGACCACCTTAAAAATGCAAAAAATGTCACTTTTAAAATGTCTGAAGGGTAAGTACCACTTCAAAAATGTCAAAAAGGTCACTTTCAAATTGTTCAAAGGGTAGGTTCAAGAAGTATGAAGGGCATATGTCCTTGACAAAACTTCCAAAGGGTAAGTCGAAGGTAAAGGGTCTTTTCAAAAGTCTCAAAGGAATTTCATCAGGGGAATTATTTCAAACAAAATGTCCATAACAATTCTCCTGAAGACCTAATTATTTCAGATAAAATGTTTGAAGGAGTTCAATTGATTTAGGGAAAGTGTCTCAGATAAAATGTCTAAAGGGATGGTTCAAAAGGAAAAAGGTGTAGGATAAAATTCCTAAAGGAAATATATGGAGAGGCTGAAGGTTAATTTCAAAAATCCTAAAGGAATTCTATCAGGAAAAATGGCCACAACAAAAAAGCTGAAAGACACTTTGTACAAAGCCCAAAGGGTAGGTTGGCAAGGCAAAAAGGGCATTTCAAAAAATTTCAAAGGGAAATTTCAAAATACTGAAGGGTACTTTCAAAAGGTTGAAGGGCAGGTTTAGAGGGACCAAAAGGAAATTATATCAGGAAAAGTGTATTGGCAAGATTGCCCACAAGAATAAGTCTGATTTATGGAAATTATTTTGATAGAATTGTTGCAGGGAAAGTGTTAAAAAGAGAAAATTTTGTCAAACAAAGTGTCCACAATAATAAACCCAGAGACCAATTTATGTAAAATAAAATTTCTAAATAGAAAATCACCAAAACATAAATTTGAAAACATACAGCCCGAAGTAACAAACTTAATAGAATAAAAGATTTAGTCTATGAAAACATAATACCAATACCACTCCACCAAAGTATAAAAGGCCAAATCATGATCTTTTCCCAGAATTTACATAAACATATAGAAGAGGGAGCTCAAAATCAAAGACAATATTCTAAAAAAGTGGGTCCCCATTTCTTTATGAAAAAAGGGGGGATGTTGGGTACAACAAATCTCATCCTCAACCATGGGCATGTGGGGAGGATAGTTAAAATGATCTAGAGGTTGGGAGGTAGAGAGTGAATTTATAATTGGTTGTTACAATAGTTACATGAATATTGATTTTATATTGATTATTGATAATATTAAAATGAGATTTAGGAGCTTTATGAGAGTTATTCAAATCCATCATATCATGTTGTGTTCTTTATTTAGAATCATCAAAGATGTCCTACATAATAGAAATTTTTAAGTGAAAATTATATTGGCCAACTTGGTAAAATAGAAAATGTATTATATTTACTACGGTCGATGTAGTTACACATATATAAAAGTGAAAAATAGACAATATTGAGCTTGGTTGATGTAGTCAGTAAAGGGTACAATGATCATAAATTATACTATATCAACAATGGTCAATTAAGTTATGTAGATAGAAATGTGAAACATATACTATATTGACCCTGGTTGATGTAGTCAGTAAAGTGTACATTATGAAGAAATGGTGATCATAAAATATACTATATCAACTGTAATCTATATACTCAGATCTGGGAAAAAATTATCATTATTATGAATAAATTATGTCAGTCCTAATCGAAATAGTCTAGTAAATAGAGGTAGACGGAAAGTAAATTTAGTAGACTATATCGAGCCTAGTCGATGTAATATGTTCACACACAGATAATATATCAGCATTGGTTGATGTAGTTGGAATACATAGCATAGAATTATATCAATGTTGGTTGATAGAGTCTGTATAAAATACAATAATAAGTACTAAATTAGAAATTTAACCATTTTTCTAGCTATTTATCTAAAATAAAGATTAGGTACATGTAATAAAAGGATGTGACTAATGTGTAGGCTCTCAAAGATATTTGCATGTCTATTGAATAATGTTAGCCTAATATTTTAGAGCATTGACTATGGAATGAGTATTGTTCCCATAACCTACTAAACTTGGTTTTAAGGTTAAGTTGAGATTAAATTCTTAGCACTAACTATTAATTGATGCACTATAGAATCAGACAGATGGTTATCTTTCTAAGGTTTGATAAAAAGGAGGTTATCTTTCTAAGGTTTGATAAAAAGGAGAAACTTAGGCATTTCTTAAATACTATGAGGTATGTGGAAATTAAAGCTTGTGTTTAGTTATGTATTATGGCTATGTGTATTAGGACAATCTCCTTATGTTATAATGTCTCTAAATAATAGACAATGATTGTAAATAAAACATTATGTATCCCTTCAAGGCAATAGTTAAGTAGGTTGAAAACTATCAGAAGATAGTTTCTAGGGAAAACTAAACAAAGAGAAAATAAAAGTCAAAATTTAATGTTGAAAATCAATTTATATCATTTAGTGAATTGAAATAAAAAAGTAGTAAACTTGAAAGGAAGTGTTTGATTAATTACTAAAAAAAGGTTAATTTACCTTGCTTATGCTAAAAAATGAAAACACACAAAAATATATCAGTCTTAGCCCATGTAGTTATTCACATAGTACGTAACTATACTAACTAAGGTCAATATAGTCTATGCAAATAAAACTAAAACATGAGTAATAAACTAGATTGGACATAGTCTATATAGTTTGTTAAAAACATTCAAACATAGAACTATATCGACTAAGCTCAATATAGTTTGACAAAGAGAAAACATAAATTTATAACTAAATCAGACAGGGTCAATATAGTTGTCTGAGTAAAGTAAATTTGACATAAGTAAAATTTTTGATATAGAACTAAATCTAATTTCTTAATCAATTTGACTGAAAAAATTAATAAAATAGAACTATATCAAACTGGGCCAATATACTTGGGTATAAAATACCTGATAAATAAAACTAGACTGACCTTAGTTGATATAATTACCTAACTAAAAAATAATACAAATCTAAATTTAAGACTGTATCAACCTGCATTGATGTAGCTTGTTATAAAAATACACATAAATAATATTGTATTGACCTGCAATGATATAGTTTTCCTTAAAATACATAGATATTAGATTATATCAACTTATGTTGATGTAACCTATTGAAAAATATTGAATAAATAACATTATATCGAAACATGTCGATATAGTTTCATGAAAGATAAAAATTAAATAGTTAGTTCACATGAAGTTTACCATAATGTATGTAATGATCTAGGATTGACTTACAACTTATCCTATCTAAGATATCTAGACTCAAAGAAAGTAAATCAAAGAGATTCCATTAATACTTAATGTATCAAGATATGACCAAATGTATCTGTTAAACCTAGCAAGAGGAGCACTTATACACAACATCAATGGAGAAGGTTCCAAAGCCTCTAGGAAATCAATATAATATAATAACTTTAACTAGGTCTTCTAATATTCAAATTAATTCAATCTAGTATTTCCAAGTTAGTGACACAAATAAGGGGTGGTTAAAAATAAACTAAAAGGGGCAAGGAACCATGGTATGAAAATGAGGGCCTAGGTTAGCTAAGGTGGGAAATGGAAAGTTTGAAAAACCCTATAACCACACTAAATATAAGTGTATAGGAGGTTTAAATAGGGAGTTATACATTAATTTAAGCTAGTAATTATGAAACTTCAATCTATTAAATGAAAAATCTAGGGTAAGAATATACTTACCTTGAACCAATCTGTCAAACCTCAATATCTCACTTAACCAATGGTGTTTTGCAAAAGATTGTTTTGGTTGTAAGGATTACAAGGGTTGAATCAATAACTAGGCTTAAATGACTCCTCATTTTGTATCCAAGACTCCACAAAATAAGCTTTTTCCTTTCAAGAAAATATCTAAGCAATGAATTCTCCAAATTTAGACTCAAGTAGAATTATGGGCAATGACAATGCAAAAATGAATGTTCCTACATATTAGATTGAAATGGGGACTTATATTTATAGATATGTATAATCCTAACCCTTATCAAAGTTTTAACCAATGCCATTAACCAAACTCGATTTAGTTGAAAATATGATGGTTTACCCCTGAACTAGGTTAGTCAAAGCTAATTTAGTTGTGAAGCATCTATTGTAACCCTTGGACTACATCAACCTAGGTTGACATAGTTTTAAATTTGGTAGGAATTAAAAAAATTGCATTGAGTTGGGCCAATATAGTCCAAAAATATGGGTATTGATATAGTTAGGAGTTATGAGGAATATTTCTTAGTGGATCAAGTTTTGGGAATTATAGTGGATATCGGCATGATAGATAAAAAATAATGTCTCCCATGAAGCACCATCGGACTTGCCATCCCTTTCCTAGTGTACCATTTAAGGTGTACACTCAGGAAATTGAAACTTGATAAATTATAACAAAATAGAAAGTGTCATTAAATTATATATAGATTTAATATAGTTTTTTCATTCATTTTTAGATGTGGTGACTATTTTTAGTTTAAGATAGTATCATTAGAAGGATAATAAAATGATACAGAGCATCACAAGGTGACAATAATGTAAATGTATTTCAAAGGTTCATTTTGACCAATTTTGGTCTTATTATGGTTTTATATGTATTATAGGTTCCTAATGGTGGTGTTAGAGTCATTATAAAATATTGGAGTTATGTTTTGGAAGCCTTTTGGATTTTTCTTGCCAAAATGGCTAATTTGAAATTTTAAATTTCTAGACTAGCTTGAATAGGTGTTTGGAGTCTTGATTAAAATCCAATTGTGGTTGAATGTTTGTAATGGGTATAAATAGGTCATATAATGTGTGTAAATGTGTTTTAATATTCACAACATGAAAAAAAGGAAATATGATCCAATAAAGGAGATTTGTAATTACCACCTTATGTGGGTTGGCAAGAAAAAGGTATTTCTTTGCAAGTTTTGGCATATTAAGAGGTGAGAGGTGAATGTAATGGGTTAGTATGTGTGGTATTAGGTTAGGAGGGAAGATAACTTCAAATATGATAGAGGTAGAGTGTCAATAAAAATCAATAATGGAGGAACCCTGGCTCCCTTTATAAAATTCTATGTATAATGGTTTAGTGTGTAATGTGAATTAATAAGAAAAGAATGCTATGAAGAGTATTTGTGTGTTTTATGATATCATGAAACTATGAATGAGGAATTTAGGCCTATAAAGCTATATGAAATTGAGAAATATATAACAAATAATGGAGAGTGAATTAGTTATGAAATATTTATGAGATGATGGTGTTGGTACAGAAAGAGACAAGAATGTAGAGGGTGATGAAGATGATAGATCTTTAAGAGAGAAAAATGAACATATGCATTTATAAAGAGGCTTAAGTGCCTAGTATATTAAGAATGATCAAGTATTTAAATTGATAAACATAGTAACTACATAAAAGAATCAAAATCATAGGTTAGTAAAGGGCTTAGATAGAAAATCAGAGCCAGGCTAATGGTTAAGGAGGTTGTAGACTTCAGGGTACTACATCAAGTGGTATCAGAGTAGGTAAGATCTTGGTATAGTTTATATTTTTGAATATTCAACTTTGTTATCTAAGATTATTAAAGGTTGAAAATGTATATTGCATGAAGCTAAGTTTTAGGAGTACAGTAAGGGAGAAAGTTAGAGTTTGTGATAGAGCATCCCTAAGAAGAGAGCTAGAAAAAGCTCAAAGAGAGAGAGAGAGAGAAAGAATCCAAGTGAGAATCATAGTTCCAAGGTTAAAAATACTTGTAAAAGAGTGCCAATAGACCAGGTAGAGGTTGAGACACCAAATAAAGGTGAAAAATACTTCTTTATGAGAAGATGAAGATAGAAAAGGCAAAGGAGAGGAAGGGCTTAGCTGAGTTAGACTGCCACAATGAGAGAAATAGGAAAGAAGACCCAAAGAAAATAGAATTCAATGTTGAATAAGATATGAATGATATATACAAAAGGTTATAGAGGATAAATCTCTTGTGGAGATCATGAAATAATAAGAGAGCCGATGGTGTTGCTAGGTTATGAATAAGAAGAGAGTTAAGTGACCTATAAAGCTACTATGGAGAAAAGGAGGAAGATTGTCATGAGAGACAATGAGAATAAGAAGAAGAATTTTCTATGTAGGCATCTCAAGGAGGAGATGAAAATTGTTATGATGAATGAATAAGAGGAATGTGAGAAACACCTTGTGAATAAGGAGATAGTCATGGAGGCAAAACAACCTAAGAAGGAGAAGATGGAGGCAAGTAAACCTCATGATTTTACATCTAAATATTTCATCATGTGTCCATGCAGGTACAAGAGTGAAGGAGGAATAAATCCATGTTGAGGACATTAAGGTTGAAATAATGAAGGAGATAAAGCATGAGTAACATGCTTTTGATAAATAATAAGTTGATTAGGTAGCCATGTATAGAGATGAAATGGTTTATTACCCAAAAAGAGGAGAGATGTTTGGAGAAGATCTTCAAGAATAAGAATGCCTCATGGAAGGCATAAAAGAAGAAGAATGGAATCGAGGAGAAGTTGAATAGTCTAAATGGTCTTAAGGTTTGGTTTTCAATGTTATTTATGATGATGAATATGTTGATATGTCAACTAATGAAGATGTTTTATATAAGGAAACAATGGAATTGATGGATAGGCTCATGAAAAGCAAAGATGAAGTTGAATCACCTCATAAAATGCTTGTAAAACTTGATATACAATAGAAAAGGAGTCTATTTTTACTCTCATGAAGGATGAAGTTGTGTGCAAGATGTAGAAGAAGGTGAAGCTGGAAATTAGCAGATGATAAAGTATATAAAGGAAAAATTAAGGTTATGATAGTAGACTATGAAAGAATCAAATTGTTTCGACCTCATAGGAAATAAAGAAGCCATCCTAGCAGTTGAGTTTGAGATAATAAAGATTTTGAGTGAATTAAATGATATAAAATGTGTTGAAGGTGAAGTTTTAGGTCATATAAGGGCATCCAGTCAGAACAAGTCATAAATTATAGCCAAGAAGATGAACAAGGTGATGCAAACAAAGTGGCCATCCAAGGTAAGTTGAGTACAGGGTCATGTGAGTTGATAAAATAATAAGTATGGGCATATGATGATGCAATTAGAGAGTATAAAGTACAAGTGAAGGAACTCAAGAAGATAAGAAAGAATCCTAGAGACACTTGGAATAAGAAAGTAAGAGAAAGAGAGAGTAAACAAGGCAACGAAGTCTCTGAAGAGACTAGGAAGTCTCATGAGTATAAATTGACATGTACTAAGCATAAAGGTTCAGGTTTGAAGATTAAAGAGAAGGATTCACTCCATTATCATATGGAGAAAATAAACAATGAGCTAAAGGGGCTCATGATCAAACCATAGAATGAAAAGGATAACCATGATCCTTGTAAAGGAGTTGATTGGAGGAATAATGCATGTTGGGAGAAGGACAAGATCAGTCCAAAGTTGATCCAAGGAAATAATAAGAGTATGATATCATTGAGGAATCAAGGAGAGGGTAGCCTTATCCCAAGAACCAGTCCAAAAATTAAGTAAAGAAGTGAATAAAAAATGCTCATGGAAGGAGAGCCACAAGCAAGTAAGCTAGAGAACAAGAAATGGAAGCAAAAACAAGGTAAGAGGTTAACCTATTAAATAGGTAATGTTATATTTGAGTTGATTTTTTTTATCATGAGGATAGAAAGAGAAGAATTTGCCAAGAAGTGTGGTGTTATGTACAAGATGAATTGTTAAATGAGTTATCATTGCATGATGAGCAAGGTCATGAAAAGACTCACTATGAGAAGGTGAAATATCATGAAGAGCTAGTCAAAGAATATATCAAGAATATTTTAACTAGGTTTAAGGAATATCATAGTTATGATTAGCCATTATATCATGAGAATGAAGGAGAAAACATGATTGAGAAGCAAGACCAGTCAGGATTGAAAGAACCAATAATGACAAATGAAGAATCAAGTTATGGGTTAAGAACAATATGGAAGAATTAGAATCAGTCCTTGGAGGTAGAGCATGATGAATAGAATTAAAATATGGAGGACATATAATATGAGGTATACAAGGAGTTATTTCAGGTCATACACCTCATGGAGATAGAAGATGAGTGTGCAAAGAGAATAGACAAGACAAAAATACAAAAACCAAATTAGGAATGAAAAATAAAATAGAATCATAATAAAAATAATCTCATAGTATCATTTTAGAAATAATTATAAATCAAATAATAATTTGGATAAGGTATATTTGAGCAAGAGCTCAAATTTTCCCCACTTGGGGAGCATGATGCAAAGCATCACAAGGTGACAAGAATGTAAATGTGTTTCAAAGGTTCATAATGGCTAATTTTGGTCTTGTTAGGTTGATATATGTCTTATATGGTTCTAATTGTGGTTTTAGATTCATTATATAATCTTTGAGTTGTGTGTTGGAAGCCTTTTGGAATTTTCTTGCCAAATGGCTAATTTGATCATTTAAATTTCTAAACTAACTTGGAGAGGTGTTTGGAGTATAAATTGAAATCCAAATGTGTTTTGATGTTTTTAATGGGTATAAATAGGTCATATAAGGTGTGTATATGTGTCTTAATGTGAAAAACATGATAAAAAGGAAATATGAGCCAATAAAATAGATTTGTAACTGCCACCCTAAGTGGATTGGCAAGAAAAAGGTGTTTCTTTGCATGTTTTGGCATCTTAAGAGGTGAGAGGTACATGTAATTGGTTAGTGTGTGTGGTATTATATTATTATTTAATATAACCTTGAATATGATAGAGTTAGAGTGTCAATAAAAATCAATAATGGAGGAACTCTGCCTCCCTTTGTAAAATTCTATGTATAATGGTTTGGTGTGTAATGTGACTAAAGAAGAAAAGAATGATATGAAGAGTATTTGTGTTTTATGATATTAATGGTATTTTAAAAATGATATAATATATTTACCTTGTATATAGTGGTTTCCTATCATTAACTTCCATGACAATAAGGGATTCTTATTTATCACAGTCTAGTTGTGAGAAATTCTATGTTAGCACAGTTAAGAAAGCCAAGTAAATGAGGTATTTTTGGTGATTGTATATGTGACTATTTAATGGTGCTACATCAATAAAATATTAAGGGTTTTTTTAATAATTATTATAAACACTCTAGAGGCTTAAAATTCCATATAGGAGTGCAAGAGTACAAGGAAACCTACACGCAGTCCCCTGTTAAAGTCAAAACTCTGTATATTTGCTTATTGAAGTGTTTTTGTGATGGATCAAACAAATATAGATATTGGAGGAGTTTTAATAATATTTGGAAGACCATAAAATTATATTATACTCATTTATATATTAAAATTCTAAGTGGTAGTTTAAGAGTTAAATAAAATTATCACATGGTCTTATAAAGAACCTAAAAACCCTACATTTTGGCTTGTTGGAGGTGTTTGGAGGTTGTCTAAGTGAAAATAGTGATTAAAAGAGTTGAATAAAGTTTATAAAGACATGTTATAGGTGTTTTAAGTGCTTTAAATGTTTTAAAATTCAAAATTTTCCTTTTTATTCACTCTTGGCCTTGTACAGGCCTATCGAGACTAAGACCTAGGGTTTGAGAAGGAAACTTGCATAACTTTATTTTTATTAATCAAAAAATCACAAAAAAAATTAATATATTTAGTTTTGAGGTGTACTAGAGTATTTAAGAGGTTTTGGAGTAATACTTTACCATATAGTATAGTTTCTAGTTTTATGTGCTTGTTTGAGGCTTAAAGAGACCCAATTGTGAAGGAGGGTGCTGAGTTAGTAGGTTTGAATTAGAATTTGCATCATAAAATTTTGGTTGAAGATAAAACAAGAAAAATGGCATCCAAATATGTCCTCATTTTGTTTTTAACCTCTGAGTATTGGTCAAATCATCAATATTTGTGCTTAAAGAGGGTTACAAGTTAAGAGACCTTAAAGAGAGAAAAGTTGATTGGGTGAAGAGTTATAACCTTGAGATTGTATGATTTGATGAGAGGTGTATGGAAGTTGTAATATGAAAATGGATGGTCCTTATATTCTTTTAAATAAGGTAAGAATAATGAAATTATGAATGAGGCCTGTAGGCCTATAAAGCTATATGAAATTGAGCAAGCTAGAACAAAGAATGGAGAGTGAAGTAGTGATGAAAGATGTATGAGATAATGGTGTTAGTTTAGAATGAGACAAGAATGAAAAGGGTGAAAAATATGATAGATATTTTAGAGATAAAAAGGAACATATGCATGCATAAAGAGGCTTAGGTGCCTAGTATATGAAGAATGATCAAGGATTTCAATTGATAAACATAGTACCTACATAAAAGAAGAAAAATCAAAGGTATTAAAGGGATTATATAGATAATAAAATCCAAGTGAATGGGTAAGGAGGTTTTAGGCTTTAGGGTACTACATCAAAAAGGTAATTGATCTTGACCCATATAGGTCAATCTTTTCCTTGTAACAGACTGATTCCTAGAAATATGTTATTGTTTTTAGCTTCGGTCAAGATCAACAAAAAGTATGATAGGAACAATAGTTTATTTTGACCCCTATGGGTCAATCATGTCATTGTAATAGACAATTTCCTAGAAATAGACTGTTATTAATGGCTTGGGATAAGATCAATGAAGCAAATTAAAAATGAAAATTGATATTGACCACTATGGATTGATCATATCCCTATGACAGTGATATTTTGAATCTTTCTCAAATGTTTTTTTATTATTGGTAAAGGGGTTTTTTTTTAAATAGACTCAACCCTTTTACAAAGAAACAACAAACTAGGCCCACATAGCCAAAAAGACATTAAAGTTTACATACCAAGACTATTAAAATAGAGAAATAGATACTTCACATTAGTTACATAGAAATACAATGGTTAATTAACATCCAAATAATATTGAAACAATACAAAACAAATAAAACAAGCAAAAAGGGGAACATTAAACTTTCTACCCCCTAGGGCTTCATCCCAAGTGACTAACATGTTCTTCAAATATTTTTCCATATGTTTTATACCTTGTATATCAGAGGTTCTATCTTTTTCCTTTGACATACCCTTAGTTTTATTACCCAACTTACTCATACATTCATTTCCATGCCTTCTCTTGATAAGTTGTATAAGCTTGTCCACATTGGTTAGGCATCTTTACACTGCTGCTTTATTGAATCCCACCAATGTCTCCAAAGCTTTCTCAAATATTTTGGTTGCTTCAATAATGTCATTTTCTAATTCCTTAGCACTTTTAATGCATGTGCATATACCTCAAATATCAAACCCTAGTTTTCCTACACAGACACGTGAGACATCAATTAGGGTGAAATTAGATGAAAGCGATTGAATTAGACTAACCTTAATCAACCCCCATTAAAATACCAAGTGTTGCACTACACTTTCAATTCTCTTAAGAGGACTCAAAATCAAATGTAGATCTCACACTTACGTGTGTGTGTGTGTGTGTGTGTGTGTGTGTGTGTGTGTGTGTGTGTGTGTGTGTGTGTGTGTGTGTGTGTGTGTGTGTGTGTGTGTGTGTGTGTGTGTGTGTGTGTGTGTGTGTGTGAAATGGTGAATACATTTATCTATGATTTTTCTAATAGATTACCCTTGGAATAAACATGAAAATGTAATAACACTACATATATATCTACAGTGATTCAATTAAATAAAAGTATAACTTTTGTATAGCTATTGAAATTTGAAAGTGTTTGTCTTAAATGCCTTCTAACAACTCTGTATAAATAGGAATCTTTTAGAATTTAAATTAAAACCCTAGTGGGATGCAAAATGAACCTAAAGACCTAAAATGGGAATTAAAAACAATGAATAAAATGGGGAAACATGTCAATAAGTAAATTAAAATATCAAAGGACAAGATCACCGAGAAGGGGTAGGATATAGGATAATATTTAGTATTTTTCTTATATATTATCCCAAGTTCAAAATAACCTCAAAACGATAAAAGGGTTTATAGATTTATATTTTAAAATATTTTTTAAGCAAGGTGGATAGGAGATGGGGTCATAAAGTCATATAAAATCACAAATTAAAAGGGAAAACATAAAATACAAACATCACTAGACATTTAATTCTTAGCTAAGATCTATATAAGTAAAGTGGCTAAAAGACGTTATTAAACAAGGATTGTGACAAATTTTGGGTCTACACCATCCATATGTATTGATTTCATATTATTATCAAAGTACCATATCTAGTAGCACAATGAACACTATGAGTGATTTATCAAGACACTTGTAGGATATGTAACTCAATATTGCATTGGAAATCATAGATAGTTATAACCTATTATAGTGCAATCTAGATATTTATATGCCTCCAACAAAGGCATGGTCATTAGGTAGAAGGAAAGTCCAACATATAAGAATGCATATGTAATGTATATCCTAAATCACACTCAAATAGCTCATGAAATGCATGTGTATAGAAAATAATATTCTATCCACCAACATATGTGATAAATAACATATTTAAATAAGTAACTAGTATCTTATGTCATGCTCAGGCCCTAGTTTTTTTGTTTTTTTATTTTTGTTTGAATGTTTTTGTGTTTTTTCAATATGTGATTTTTTTATTTTTTTATATATTTGATTTTTTTTTTTGTATTTTGGATTTTTTTTTTTTTTTTTTTTTAAATATATATACACAAGGGAAAGTAGTAAGGATTTGAAAATATAAGAAATGGAGGGATCCAAACAATCCACAACATATGTCAAGGCATAGTGTGCACTAGATGTAATAACATGGATAGATGAGAAATTGAAATCAATCAATATGCTCCCACTCTGTATATGTATTACAATAATGTATCTTAATGTCATGGGTGGAGATAAAAATCTACATGCCCCCGATGGGAAGAATCAATGTGTACTCATGTATTAAGTAGGAATAAGAGTATGCAATGGTGTAAACTAAAATGGATACTAAAGTATGTATAGATTGTTGATATTCAAAAATGTTCAAGTAAATTTCATAAAAGATATGCATTATAATTATTTTTATAAAAGTGTCACAAATGTTGGATCAAGATAGACAATTAAAAGACAAGGTCACAATATAACAAAGCCAATGGATAGAACAAATGTCTAAGTAAGTGCATATGGACATGTGTTCTGAGATAGAAGAATATACAGGATGAGTAATATAAGAAGCTATGTATAATGAATTAGGTTCTTACCAAGAAAAGAGATCATCAATGGGATGCCTATCTATAGGTCCCTATCAAATAAGGGAATGTCCACTTGTTGTGAGCCAATAGGGTTATATTTCCATACATATCCATCATCTGCTAAATTTTTGTTGTATCATTATTTTAAAAATCAATAATTTGATTGATTTCTTATTCATCACTATGGTACCAATCATTGGTATTATCATAATTATCCTCTTGGTCTAAAATTGTGATATACCACTCTAATCATATTTTGCATCCATATATTTAAAAATAAATACACTATATGTTGGAATTATCTTATTGGATTGTTGTTGCTCTTGTGTATGCTCATAATTTTTAGGATCTTTCATCTCATTCTAAACTAGAGAATAATCAAGTCACTACTTGAATACTAGGAAGAGAAATGGTTTCTTATTTGACTTCTTAACTTGGAGATGTAACTATAGATTTCATAGTATGGACCTTATCATTTTATTATATACATAAATTAGATATATCTTTTGAATCCTTAGAAATCATGTTTTTAAAATTATTGTTTTTAGTAACATATTGCTTTTGAAATTCCTTCATGAGAAAAAGTATGTTTTATTGCTTATTTTGGGTTTTTTTTTGCAACTTCACTTTGAATAATTACTCTTTGAGTAACTTTTCCATTTCAATTTATTCCCTTTGTAATTTTGCTTTTTTATCCTTAATTTTTCATCTTTTTCCCTTTGTAACCTTTCTTTCTCTAATTATGCCTTTTGTATCCTTTCTTGCTCTAATTCTAGATTTGTATCCTTCATTATTTTGAATTTGTCTTTTGTTCTTTTTGCACTTGTTCCTTAGGAGATACAACCATAGTTTGAGTGGGTTACTTGATTTATTTATCTAGTATAGGATCACCATTATTAATTATACATTGTATTTTGTTCTTCAAATCCGAACAACTTTCTATATGACGTCCATGCTTTCTATAATATACACAATAGTATTTTGATCTCCTTAGAGGATGCATAAGAGGTAATGTGATAAACTTGTTTCTAAGTATTTCCTTTTGAATTTCAATTGAAATTTTATTTTTCTTGTGTAGATTTTTTAAATCACTAGTTGTATATATATCTTGTTTTGGCTTCCAATCTTGAGTTGAATTCTTTTGAGCCAAAAAATATTTGGATGGAGATGTAGATATATGATTAACATTAACATGCTCTAAATTCTTTGCATATGTGATCCTATTTTTAAGTGATGTGATCCTTAAAATAAAATATTTATTTTGCTTTTCCAACTCTTATATGGATGCTCTCATAGTGATTATTTGATCTTGAAGGGATTCATTATCACAAGCCTTAGGTAGTTCTAATTTATTATGCATACAAACACCATAAAGACGGTTTATGGAAGTGGATGGGGATGGGGGGAAAGACAAAATAATCCATAGTGAGCAAGTGGCTAGATTTTATTTAAGTTTTTCTTAAGAAAAATATTGAAATATAGGAAAGGCCGAATCCAAATAAGTAAACAAGCATGAAGGGATTGCCTTAACAAGGTTCAAATAAAGAACTAACCACTCCAAGAGATATGTCGGGTATTTTTTAAATTCAAGAGAGGGTTTTTTGATAAAATTTATTAGATAAAAAAATTCCATGTACACCATTCATTCACTCAATGGAATTTTCTAAAAATTGTAAATTGTAAAAATCAAAATATTTTTACAAATAAAAAAAGGTTTGTGATTTTATCAATGTGACTATCAAAAACATCTGATTATTTTCAAAATAGATCCAATTTGGTCCAAACATTAACTAATCAAGGCAAAAAAAATGTTTTAAAACAATAGTTTGGGTTCATCAATGTGTTTTACCCTTTTTTTTAAAACATTAAATGTGATTAATAAGTGTTATTATGCAAATTATAAGTGTAAAATTGGAAATATCATAATGCTAAAGATATTCAATAATTAACTATTCTAATTTTGACAAATTGACAAATATGCAAAGTTTTTATTTTAACAGAGTACTAAGAATAAATAATACATAGCTCACACATTGATCTCTATTTATTATTCAGACTATTTGACTATGAAAATTAGAAGAAGAGATAATTATGTAGGCTTAGTATCAAGATCAAGGACAAAAATAAGATATAAACAAGTCTCTTATAAGTGGATGGCAATGTAGTGCACTCCAGTTTGTTAACCATGAACTTGTTCTAATTTATTATGGCAAGTAGTAAGTAGGAAACGATAGAGAAAATAAGAATCTAAAAATGATAGAACAAAAGCAAAAGTAAAAGATGTTTCTAGATAGGAGCGTAGTAGCTAGACAGTGATGTAATGTACCCAAGTTTATTGACCAAATACTTGTCTGAGTTGACTATGCATCCAAAGTTATCATTTCAGTATTTTCACCCATGAATGAGAAGAAATCTAAGATATCACATTTAGGGTTTGGTTGCACAACAATCTCTATACACCTTATTTTTTATTTTTAATCCCTTAGGGTACTTTGATAGCTCAAAAACCTATAATAAACATAAGGGAGTATTGCTAAGTTGACCTCATTCACCCCCTTGATGATTCATCATTTCCTATGTATCCAATACTCCAATGAGGGAAATCAAGCACATCTAATTCTCCCACCTAGAGTGAATGTGTAATTTTTTCCTTTGAGTATGTGTATGTAGATAGAATATGGATTTTATAATTTAAAAAGATAAGTCTTAACTTTCTTTAAAGGGTTCTTGACTTAGATTCTTAAAGCTCTTATGAATATTGCAAAACTTGGGTAGAAGAGGGCAGATTTGTTCAATGTGTAGAAGTGTAAATGTTTGTAGCAAGTGAATAGCGAGTGTCTACAATTATTGAATCTTGACATGTATTTATAGATGAATATTTTGAAATTTTCCTTGAGCTAACCTTATGAAACATGTGGGAAGACTCAAAAGGATTATTTTAAATTAGGAAACTAGCCATTATTTTGTGTGAGTTGTGATCGGACCAAGTAAACAGGGGCATAGTGCACCTCTATCTACTTAGAGTAGACCTATTTATGAGGAATAAAGACAATTATGTTTTTTTAGGGAACACTTTGAAGGTTTTATTAGGTATCTTATGAATTTGGCATTGATAGTTTTAATGGAAAACAAAGGGTCAAACCCACATATAGGTAAATGGATTAGAGGAATGGTGAGTAAGAGTCATGTATTTGTATGCAATTCATGTGGTTTTGAATGTGTCAATAATTATCATTTTCAAGTACATGTGACCAAATTTATTTATCTACAACATAGTGTTATGATCGATAATGGGTCAAGTGAGATTGTGTACACAATGACACTCTTCACTCCCTTGGGTACACACAATATGATTTTAAAGATACATCAAGATAAGTTAATGGATTCTATGGATAGAAACAAAATACCTTAGGACATATATTATTACCTCTTTATGTAGGATCCTCCATACTAGTTACACCATTCCTATTTCTACAGATTAATAGGGTCTTTGACATGTTGTTAGGATGATCTTAGATATAAAAGCTTCATGTAGTTCCATATACAATGCATTAATGTATCAATTAAATATACTATAATAAGGTAATCACAGCTACAAGTATATGATATAAGTACCCTCTACAACTAGTGGCATCTCCTCCTCCACCCCCATCACTACCACATTTGGTTGATACACCCATACAAGATCAGTATATCAAGCCAATGGTTACACATAGGATATTTATATACACCCTCTTCAAAGGAAAGTATTTGGGTATACTAGGCAACCATCTATTTAGTGCCCATCACATTAGAAAATTATTTAGGGCTCATAAATACCATCATCTCCTATAGCATGTACTCAAATAGTACCACACATAATTTAGTGTATTTTACAACAAACACGAAAAATGAGATGTTCTTCTACTATATAATAGAAATCACAAGTTCTCAACCTTATACATTTACTCATCACACACGATATTCTATGATCAATGATCATGATAGTTATGACACAATGCATTATTTATTATCAAATTTTGATATGACTACATCTAGTACCTTTCACTCACAATAGGTGACCCTTATACTATTTAATAAATACACTCCCCATGGTCCTCCTATTGATGCAATCATCTATTAAATTTTTCCATATTTCAAAAATACAAAAATATAAAATAAAAACACAAAATATAAAAACATTCAAAATATTCAAAAAATAAAAAATCATAACATGATTACTAGATTACAATAATTTCATAGGTTATTTATCACATGTTTGGTAAATACCATATTTTTTTTCATAAACACATGCATTTGTCAATATATTAGTGTGATGAAAAATGTATATGTTACACATGGACATATATATGTTGGACTCTTCTCTATCTGATTGCCATGTCGATACTCAAAGCATTTCACTCTATAGGTTTCACTATTATATATTATATTTTTCTATAATATTTATAATATGTTGAGTTATCTATATTGTTTGCATGTGTCTTTCTAGTTACACATATCTTACATAATATTACATGGATATATTATTATAATATGATGTTATATTGATACATATGGATGGTGTAAGAGATTCTTTACTTGTTTTATGCTTCATTCATGTTGTTACTCTCTTGCATGATAGGCTAGTTTGTGATTGTATATTGTGTGGGGGCCTTTGGCCTTGTTTACAACATATTTATGTTCCTTGAATTTCTCCCTTTCCCTTGTTTTATGTGACATATCTATGTCCCTTACTTTAAATATATTTATATCCCTTTCATGTGGCCCTTTGCCTTATGTGTGATAATAACTCTTGAGATTTTTACGCTTGTTGATTTTTTTTAAATTGAGTATTGCCATGATACATATCATGCACATTTATTTAATAGTCTTACTTATTTATCCTTTTATTGTGTGTTTTATTTAGACACCTATCTAAACATGACAATTGTATGACCTGCATTATATATGTTACATACATACCTTGACTACCATATGCATGACTATGATGACATTCTCTCCACATGATCACATCATTATACATGATATTATATTTATACTTGTCTTGATACAATTAACTCCTCTTTTGAGATGAGTAACTTAAAGGATACATACCTCATCTCAAAAGGGGGTTATTACAGAGGGATTTTCATAAAAACATAAACCTCCATGAATATAAAATCATATTTTAGAGATTCAAAATGGTTAAGATACTAGATAGTTCAATTGCATGACATATATTGACACATCAGTATAGATTATGGGGGCATATTCCATTCATATGTGATCACTTTATAGATATTTTAGTACATATTCATACACACTTGGGTGTATATGCATGTGCATAGTAACACAGTTTACAAGAACAAGACTTATATGTTTCTGCATACACATACATTTGAGCTACAAATTATTAGATTCAACATATAGATGCATATAATTATATATCAATTTGAAAATATTTAGGGGCATGATATTCATTCATGCACATATACACACTTTTATATTCATGAAGCATGATAGTGATTCATGTGCATACACAATAGTATAGTTTACAACTTTAAATGGAAAATAGTTGTCATTCCACTTCACACTTATGAAATTTATGGTCATGATGGGGCAGGAACATTATTCATTATCTTTTAATCATGCACTTTATTCTATATTGAGTTACCTTGAGTGAAAATATACAATAAAACTTGTGGTAATGATGGGGGATTAAACATTGTTCATTCCATTTTGATCATGAACATTTATTTTACATTGAGTAAAATTGAGTGAGATTTATTGAATTCAAGTGAAACTATACAATTGAACCTATAATTCATTTGAAGTGGTTGATAATGTTTTACTTTTAGTGAACCTATCATGTGGTTCCCTTTTTCTTTCCTATGCAGTTATTTTGGTTAGTATATTACATACTTCTCCCCACATTTATGAGGATTGAGACATGTTATTTTCCCAACATAAGGGCTTGCACAGTAACACAAAACTTTGGGGCATAATCATCATAATTATCCATGTGCTTTAATTCAAAATAAAAAATTTATATAATGCTTCAACAAGGAAGCATCATATCTAAAAAATTGTAAGGGAAACATGGTCATCACCAACACACATGTGTACTCTTTCCTTGTTCCATTTTTCAAAAGTTCAATTTCAAATTTCAAACTTTAATCTACAGACATTGAATACACATATTTTTTCAATAATTTCTATTGAATGACCTAAAAAATTAGAACTTCATACAAAAAATAAAGTGTGTTGTACACACTCAAGTGCATCTTTTTCTTTCACTCTATCAATTCCATTACTAGAATAAAAGGGGGAATTTGTAGATACTAAAATCTAGTATTAAGTACATGAGAATGATAAGCTTGACATAGATTTATCATGCATGACTTGAATTTGAAAACATGATCCTAATCTATTGTTCTCTGACACATAAATACTACGTTGCGATTTTGAACCTTTCATTCTACTATCACACACCTATAAGAACCTCATTGTCTATTTCAAACTTGATTACTACACTGCACAAACATCTTCAAACCTTCAATTTAATCTACATGTACATAGGATGGTTAGGTAACATTAGGTTCAGTCAATATCACTAGTCGATCCTAACCTAATCTAGCTAGTACCAACCCTCTTCTAGAAACAACTACTTTTTAAAATCAATTTTTTCCTCAGGATTAACCCATCTACCTAGTGCATCACTGGCATGATAAATTACCAAATTAGACTCATATATTTACAAATCAAAGGCCTCACTTGATATAGGACTTGGTACTTATATGGCACACATCTATACACTATTACACATTAAGAAAATATGCCTTATTCTTCCCAAATTTTGACTTTATCAATAGGATCAACCACAAGCCCAATTTTGAAGCATATCAAATCCAAGTCAAAGAAAGCATTTTCAAGTATCAAAGTCAACTCATTAGATGCATAAAATAGAAAATGAAGATAATTTTATAATTGAACTAGGATGGAGAACTATTTTTGGCTTGATTTTCCTCCTCAGAGTATCATATATGTACGCAGTATTTAGTCATCAAATAGGGGTGATTGGGGTCAACTCAGCCCATTCTAATTTTCTAGTTTTTGAAGGTTAGTAGCCCTCATAAGCACACCTACAATTTTAAATAAAAGGATACTAATTGATGGAGTTTCACACATCATTAGGGTTCATAATTGCACATACAAAGATTTTAGACACAAGCAAAGGTGATCGTATGGTCACAACCCCTTTTTGTATAGGTTAGTACTGATAATTACATGTCAATATCAATAATTGATATTACCTAGATATGATGGAACCAACTCTTCATAGACAGAAACACAGTTCCTAAATTAGATAAATCATATGATTACTTTAATATTTTTCCTACTTCTAGAATACAATCATAGTCAAACAATCAACCATACGTTAAGTACTCATTACTTTGTTATACTTATTATATTTAGCATATTCTACTTGTCAAATTATAATCAGTTTCACTATTCTATATTCATATATATGCTTGAATTCCATATCTATTAATCTAAATTGTTCTACTAGTTTCTATCCTATAAAGGTTTCTAAAACCAAATTAGGAAAAAATTATATTGAAATATATTGCATGTAATTTTTTTGCTAAAAAACATTGGGAAAATTAACCTCGTTTGGAAGGACATAAACTATATAAAATATTATTTATTGCTAAAATTAACCATGTGACCTTAAAATTTAAGAAAAAATTTAATTTTATTTCAAATGTGTCTTCTTAGAGTTGTATTAAAGTATTTTGTATATAGTTTGGTTTAACCCATGTTTGTCTTGCGACACTTAGTTGTTATTTGTCATATAAAGGATGATTATTTTGTAAGGGGGGAAAATATAATATCCTTTGTGTTTAGTCATGATACACTTTTCAAACTTAGATTATTCATTACAATCAATGTGTATGATGACTCCTTAGGGCTTGTGAGAATTCAAATCTAGTTCCCTCTTTGTGTGAATTTTTAAATTGTCCATGTGATGTTAGGTGTGTTTAAATTAATTTATTAATCCTATATATATAGTAAACAATGATGGATAAAATAATTTAAATTATAAACTTAAAAAATTGAAATATTTGATTGATGTGGGTACATAGGCTATGTAAGAAGTCTACGAACACTAGTTAATCTTGCGGGGTAGGCTTGTTAGGTAGCCAATAGGACCTAGGATTCTAGCATAGGTTTATGGAATTTGCAAGTAGAAATGTTGTGTAAGTGATATTTCAAGTGCATTTATTGTAATTGTAATCACCCCATGTGGGCATGTAAAAAATTAATTGCACTTTTTGAATGTGTAATAAAGTGGGTTTACTTATGCAATTAAACCCACATGGGACATTTAAAATATTGAATGTAAGTGTAAGAAGAAATATGGGGCATGTAAGAGACTTGAATACAATTGTAAGAAAAGTACTTTTCATATAATAAATTGATGGAGTTTTTGTTAGGGAGCTTTATATTTATTTTTCAATTCTTAGCTTGATTTAGGGTTGAAAATATTTTGTTGGAGTTTAGTTTGGGGAAGATTGTTAAGGAATGAACACAGAGAAAGGATTTTGAGAGGATTCTCAAAAATGCTTGGAAGCAAGGTAAACTTCTTATATTCACCATTACTTGGTTGCCTTCCTTGCTCTAAAAAAAATAAAAGTTTAGGAATGTAATATTTGCTTAATTTAAATATAATTGATTGGAACTTATAGGCAAAAATATGTTTTTATTATGTATTTATTTAGGCAACAATAATGATGTCCCATATATCTTGCGTGGATGTAGGATATGAAAGTCATGTTTAAAAATTCCCTACTCATTATAACTAATTTAGAGATTTATATTTTGCATAAAATATTATTTTTCCATGAAAATAGAGATTGCTCTTTTTTTTAGAAAGGTTTTTTATCCTTATCCCTCTCCCTATCTTTGGATTATTCTATCCTTATCCCTCTCCCTATCTTTGGATTATAGCAATAAATCTTACCTTGTTTTTTATGTAAGTAAAATATTTTATCTTACTTTCCTTATGTAGAAAGCCATTAAAATACAAGGAAGGTGGTTGTTTTCATTATTACATAATTAATGTGTGCATGAGATGTAGTTTTCCTTTATTGGTAAGTTGTAAATAGTATTTTTGCTTAGTTATTTAGTAATAGTAAAAGTTGTAATTTTAAGCATTTTTGTCTATGTAAAATGCATCTACACTAGTTTAAGAAGAAATGTTCATTTCACTTCAAGCTCAAGATTGTGTGTGTGTGTGTGTGTGTGAGTGAGTGATGAATAGAATAAAATAAAGATATTAATTAAATTATATATAATATATGTTTAAAGGGTCAGGTTAAGGTTTGACCCTATCAAAACTGACTGAGCCCCTCCCCCCATATTTGGATACATTCCACATTGTCCCCATTTATATATGGCAAGGATAAGACAATATTGTCCCAACCACAAAAGTGATGGCCGTGCGCTCAACTAAACACATAACTAGGTATGGAGTGGGGGTAGTATATGGCTCCCCACCCCTTGCATTCCTCTTATTATTATTTTTTAAGGCTTATCCTTATCAATGCTAGTCACAACCTCTTCAAATATACTTAATAAATATATGTTTGTGTGCATGTATGGTTGGGTAGAGGTGGGTGTGTGGGTGTGTGTGTGTGTGTGTGTGTGTGTGTGTGTGTGGATGTGTGTGTAACTTCTTAGTAAATTAAGCATGGAATCCTTAGTTCTCAAAAAATCCAAACCTACAAACAACAAAACCAAATGGAGAAAAAGATAAAATGGAAGCGACTAAGAAAAAGGAATGAGATAATGGATAAGGATAAAGTAAAACATAATTGACCTAGTATTTCAATCTAAAGGTTTGGACTTGCTTGATCTAATGGATGTGATCACTTTCTTCACTCTTAGGAGGAGTCCTAATTTTAAAACTTAGATTTTAAGTTTTATTTTGTCGTAGTAATTTTTTTGACTTGCTATGTATTAATAACTTTTGTGTCATCTAATGCACCCTACCCATTTCCTATTAATTAACATTTAAGAATTGAGAATATATATATATATATATATATATATATATATATATATATATATATATATATATTAGTGTAATATTTATGATACTCATATACTGAGCTAGTTTCCCTTTCCTTATGAATTTTACCAAGTTAAATGAAGGAAAAAATATTTTTATGCTAATAACTACACATTAAGGTTATCTTGAGATAATTTAATTAGAATTGAATTAAACTACAAATGTTTTAATATAATATAATATAACAATTCAAAGAAAATTATTTTTTGAAGAAAGAACCTATATGATGTCCTTAGACGTGAACATTGACCCATGTGGTATTTTGAATGAAATTACAACACTTTTTGAAATTATGAGGTTTCAAATTGTAAATTAATTTCTTGTAATATAAACTCTTTTATATTATGAAATTGGAAAATGAGAACTATAAACTCATCAATAATCAAATAATTATATTTTTAGCATTTTATTGATCCCTTCCTAGCCTAGAGAGTTAGATAAATATTCAAAAAAGATTCTAGTCATAATAGAATTTAATAACTAAATGTTATTTTTATTTTAGTTGGCCAACATAAGAAACTTGGAATTTGAATAAAATTTACATCAATTATTGAAATTTATTGAATCTAAGATTTGAACTAATTTTAAAATGGATTATTATTATTCAATCAATGATTAAATAATTTTATTACTAATAACTACAACTAAAATGAGTCGGACTTAAATTTATTTTTCAAAAGTAATTTATAAGTGCTTTTCTAGCTTATATATTCAATTTGAAACTAATGAAAAATAAATATCCAAAATTAAAATTTATCAAATCTAAGAATTAAATTACTTTTTAAATGGATTACAATTACCAATTTAATTATTAAATACTTTTATTATTGGTTTTTGTAACTAAAATTATATGTATTTTAGAATGAGTTTTATGAGCAATATATAATACAATTTTTAGCTTGTAAAAATTGTCTAAGAATGCTAGGTGCTTTTTAGCATACTTTCACAAAAACATTGTCTAATGCTACATTTGTAATTTTCTTAGCTTAAAAAATATGATCAATCTATTAGAATAATTTATTATATGCTCATGGAATTAAATTAATGATATTTTTTATGCACTTTATTAACTTAGAATTTGTGTGAGAAATATTTGTTTTAAAAAATTTGTTTCCCTCTACAACTATCTAGTGTTTCATTTATAGATAATATGTATAGGTTTATGTTGTTTATAGTATAAAAAATGAAGCAGAGTCATACAATAAATTTATTAATCATTTTTACTAAATAATTAGACATTGTTTCATTTACATTTTACAAGCTTAGAATTGATGTATAAAACATTGTTTGTAATTTTCATTTATTTTTTAGAATTGTTAAGTGCATAATTCCATAAATAAAATTGGTTTATGATTTTTATACTCTATTTTTAGCCTAGGAAATGCATTTAAAATATTAGTTCAGATTATTGACCTTAAATGAAATTTATTTAAGGTGTCTTAGTAGCTCTATGTTAAGCCTAGGGAAGATAGTTTTTAGTGATAGAATTAAGGGTGCCTTGAAATAAAACATATGCATCACCTTACTCAGACTTTGGATGTCTAAACATGACATTTTTCCATGTGTAATGGTGTCTCTTATTAACCTTTAGTAAGGTCTAATTGTGTGTAGCCCTGTTAGTGGCCACAATGTTACCTGTAGGGGTAACTATGAAAGCAAAAGTTGATAAGTTAAGTGGTGAACATTGATTGCCTTCATAGTATAACTAATAATCATTTTTTTAATGGGTGAACTACATCCAACCATGATTATGTTTATATATATGCCCATAAGTATATATGTAGGAAGATCAGGAAGTGAGAGCAAGAAATAGTGACTAACAAATAGGGAACTTTTATGTGTGTGCTAAATGTACTTCCCTACCTTGTTAACCATTTAGGATGTAAGGAAAATCACCCTTTCACCTTGATAATATAATTTAATTGTGACACAAGTTGTTTATATGTTAAATAAATTTTGGAAACATGGTTGTAACTAAATTAATTTGTCTTTGATGAAAACTCTCTTGGAAACATTGTGACCCCTAGTTGTTGAGAGTTTAGTATTAAGAGATGGTGTTTTTATGAGAGAACAATGAACTATGAAGTTGGAATTACCTTCTCTCTATTTATCACTAACACCTAAGGATGGAAATAAATGTTAAGGTTTAATGATATAAAATGGTTAATAGCCTTGTGTTGCACATATATAGCTTATAAGTTGGAATTACCTTGTCTCTCTTTCTCACTAACACCTAAGGATGGAAATAAATGTTAAGGTTTAATGATAGAAAATGGTTAATGTCCTTGTGTTGCACATCTATAGCTTATAAAATCTCATTATAATCACAATAATTTTTATTATTTGTTTCAAATTAGTTATCCAATCCTTATTTAGATGAGGTGTCATGGATGAGATGATTCTCATTCAAAAGGAGAACTGCATTAAACCCTATTTTAAAGAGCAAATATATAGGTTACCCCATTTGATTGGGGTATCAAGTAATACTTCTTAGGCTACGTTAGGGTTGTCTAATCATAAATTAATAGAATTAGGCTTAGACTCTTTTTCAAAGGTCATCAATATAAGAAATAATTAAACATATATTTTTTTAATCTAAGCTCTAAGTATTTTCAATCCTATTATTATACATAGAATAAGATGATCATTGGTAGCCTATGGATTTATTTTATTACAATAACACCTTACATGTTAGTGAGTTTTCTTGAGAGTAATGTTTGACTAAGTGATTGTCAAAATAATTACTCATGTTGTGTGACATTTTTGGAGAACCCATTAAGGGCATAATTTTCTCTTAGACTTGATTGTATTATGAAAATAGTTAGTGTTGAATTATATACTTATAAATAATACATGACACATTCTTGTTGAACTTGATAAAGAAACTAAATAGAACCAAACATTTAAATGTTTCATAAATGAATTCATGTTTTGATACTTAAAAATATGATCAATTACTTCACATGCTTAATTGAATATATTAAATTTTATTAATATTGTAAATTATATTAGTACTTTAGTTATGCATCACATTTCTTTGTGACATTTTATGGGGTAATAATAAATAATTAAATAAATAAACTACTCAAAAAAATAAAAATTATATTGTACAAAAAAATTGGGAATGACACTAGCGAAGTAAAATGATGTCGAATGGGATCACCTTAGTATTAGAATTACATGTAAAAATAGTTGTTATAATATTATTAAATATTCTAACAACTAATCGTAATTCAATAAATTCTTGACTCCTAAAGTGTTTAATCCTTTTTCAACATATTGATAACTTTCCTCCAAGAATGGATCAAGCACAATCCATCATTCATGTTCAAATTATGTGTGTGTTTTCCAATCTCAATGACATCCATCAATTATTGCTTATGATAATGATTTTCAAAGGTAATCACCTTCGCATCCTCAAGGTGAATGAAGTGTTTGGTTTTGTAGGAGTGTTCTTTCGTATTTCTCCTTCTTCTCTAGATAGATGTCTACCTCATGCTTCTTGACCCTAATTTGGATGGATCTATTTATTTTCTATGTAAGGGACCCCACATAAGCACTCAACCCTCTATACACCACATTTTAAACTCAGTTCCATAGAGTCCTTTTTTGAATGTAAAGCTTTCCTTAATTTGTTTTTTGGGAATTAAGGTGGTCTTTGTATACACTTTATTTTTAATTATGAAATTTATTTGTTCATAGGGCTCATTAACATATCAATATACCTGAATGCACACCTTAAGGCATACACTCGAATCAAGGTGGCTTGGTTCATGATTCTTTGTGAGAGCTTACATATAATGATCATCTGTTATTATTGCCTCCTTAATTCATGTCATGACATTAACTTATGTTTTTTTGGTTCTATTTCCCCCTTTCTAATCTTATTCTTATTATTTACACACCTCTTGTAGGCTAATGATGTCTTGTAATGCTCCATCCTAGATGACATCATCAGCTAGGTAGATAATGCTCTATGATTACTAGACACTTTTTTATGCTAAGATAATGACATCAATCAAATTTAAATTGTGATATTTAGGTTTCTAAGCTTAATTTATATAGTTCTCATGTTTCATTCTTCAAAAGAAAGACTTCCAATCTTCTCTACTCGTGCATTTATATCCACATTAATGAGAAGAAAATAAATTAGGTCTAAGGAACTTACACTTGAGGAAGACTAGTTTACACAAGGATTTAAAGATATTAAGAAAGAAGCTCAACTATCAAGGTACACTTAGTCTTTGGATTCACAAACAAATGATACATAGGTCTTATTTTTTCCATCTTGACTTTACCCAAAACTATCTCTAACAAGTTCCACTTAAGTCAAGGTAGAGATTAATGTATCAAAAATTCAACCTAAGGTAAGCATAATATCCCTATACTCTTTATCTCATTAATTTGGTGGTTACATTTTATTTGTATGTTGTTGTCTTCCATGCTTATATTATATTATACTTGTTAGTATATTTTTATCTTTGCATGTTTTGTCTCTTTATTTACGCATCATGGTTATATTTTAATGACACCCTTACAAACCTCTGTTTATATACCTCAAACTTACTTCTTAATGGGTTTTTTTTTTCATTTTAGTACCTTTGTTTATTCCTCTTGGTTACCATCTAATGACATCTTGGAACTAGTTAGGCCTACACTTTCCATTGTATGTGTAGATTACGTATGTATGATGAATATGGTAAAAAATATATAAATATCCTCTAATATAAGAAAAGGAATAAAACCATACTATATCCAACATACATACAAAATGTTATGTCACAAAGTAAGGCAAGGTTTTAAGCAAGATCCATTTGTAATAAGGATATCAAGGATATAATTAGCAAGTTTATGTAGGGTGATGGGACACCCTAGATTCTAATCAATTATTGGCAGATCCACCTACCACTTCACATTCATTTTTCCACCTCTATTCCATTAACTAAGATAGAATGTAGAGTTTAGGGCCTCTCTAAGATAACTAGAGTAGCCTATGTTATATATATGTAGATCATAATATGGTGTTGGATAGTTGGCCTCTCCCTATGGTGGTTACACATTAAATGAATGAAATGATGGGATACAACCTTGACATTGGTCCATATCTATACTGATATTATTTTTATACCACCTAACATGACATCATTAGCCCTCGATTAAGACCCATATATAGATAGGAAATTGAGTCCCTAGGGCCTCAGTTTCCTGAGCATGAGAATAATTAGATATGTCAGCATGAGGGATCTAATATATAGTATCCCTTGGCCTCTTATATATATATATAGGGATTATCACCATATATATAACTGATAAATAAATAAATTTTATTAAGTGATAACCAAGAGGTATCTAAAATAATGATTGTAACTAAGAGGTATCTTAACTAGGAATTATAACTAAGAGGTGTAAGAAAGTAACAAATCATGGAAAGGTAACATATGCTAATAAGTGTTATTAATATAAGCATGGAAGGCAACATACCAATATAGTACATGTACATATATGCATGCATACACGCACATGTGCATGCATGCACGCACACACACATCCACCAAAGTAAATAAATAAAGAGTAGAGGGATAAGAATAATTAGTTTGGGGTGACTTATCTATGCATCAATCTCCCCCTTGGCTCAAGTGTCACTTTGTCAGAGATGTTTTAGGTGAAACTCAAGATGTAAAGAAGAATATCTTAATATATTTAGTTTAATACTAAAAATATTAAGTGTATCTTATTGGTTCAAATTTTCTATGTAATACCTTCAAAGACCTTGTACAAACTAGCCTTCCATAAGTGTAAGCTATTAATTCATGTTTCTACTTCTTCTTCTTAAGGTGGATGTGTGTGCATGGGCATAGTAGATTTGACATATTTATTATTAAAAAATGACAACTAGGAACCTTATAAATACATATCAGATCCCTAAAATTCACTTATAAAACTTGGCCGACAATATTGACCTACTTTAATAAATAATAAAAATATACTAGATACAATATTGCTTTATCCAGACTAAAGCAGTATGAAGGTTGTCAAAATAAATAATATTTCTTTGGCTTGGCTAAAGTAGCAGGAAAAATATCAATAGATATCATACTACACAAATAGAAAATGCAGTAATGTTTAAATGGTTGATGCATTGTAAAAGGATTAGATGGTAAAAGTAATAAGATCTAAATGGTCAATACAATAGGATATAGGCATAAATATATATAAGATATTCATACAATAATAAATCAACTAGTATATATTTAACCATGAATCTAGATCTAAAAATTGAAACTGATTTAATAAATGGCATGTGTTAAATATAGAAAGTAGTAAAGATATCAAGATACTTAGCTTTCATATTTAATTGAATAAATGTGGCTGAATTTTGATAATTGGAATGGGTTGGAAACATGCATGAAATTCACTCAAATCTAGAACTAATTATCTATGAGCATAGGGTCACTAATGGGGTGAAACTATCAATGTTACTATCCTAGAATGTTTTGGCTCTTTGTGACCATAAATTTAGTTGTGCATAATTGTAATGCATTCATGTGTGTGCTCTTAAAACTTGGCTATGTGAATGACTCCATAAATCAGACTCCTTCTCATTAAAACCCTAGGTCCACTTGTGAAGTGTATAAACTTATTAAAACTTGGGAAGTGTGATGTGTTGAGCTAACCTCAATCACCCATGTTGATGAAGTTAAGCCACATGTAATTATTCACCTTACTGTGAATGTGAAATTGTGCTCCTTTATTATATGAATGCACCTATAATCTAGATTTTAATACTTAAAAATATTTGATTCTTGATTTGGATTAGTGTGCTTCAACATTGGCTAATAACTGCTCATAGTGAATGATTTGAAATTTTAGAAGAAAAAGGAATTTTTTATCATAGATAATTTTCAAGTGAGTCTTAAGCGTGGGTTTTATTTGTATTTATATGAGTAAATTTGGGTAATTTATCATGCCAATGACAATCTAGGCAAATGGGCCAACCCATATGAATTAATTAATTTTGAAAAAGAGTCATTGTTGGGTGAGGGTCAGTAATGTACCCTTAGGTCCATTTTGTCAACTAAATTATTTGAGCCTAATGTTAGTGTCCAACACATATGAATGTTTATATAATGACTTGGATATGTCTAAGTAAGATATTGTTTTAACACAAACTAAGAGGTTCATAGAGGTGATTGACAACAAAATAGAAGGGCCAAGCTCATACAAAGCATGTAGATGTGAGAGAATGGAAAATAAGAGACATATATGTGTGCACAAGTCATGTATTGTGAAGTTAGGTCAAAATTGACATTATCAATTATCTGATACTAATTTTAGTATCTACAAATAGCCCCATTTTATTATAGTATTGAAATTAAATACAAATACTTAAGTAAAAGGATAAAGAATACCTAAGTGTATATAACACACTTTATATTTAGGATATGGATCCAAGTGTACAACTTATCTTCATATGAAATTACAATAAAATTTAGTATTCAATGTCCATATGTGAAATCTGAAATTTGAAATTTTAAAAAAAAAAAAAAAACAAGGTGTACACATGTATGTGAGTAAATTGTGTTTCCCAATAACTTGTTGGAGATGATGCTTCCTTGTTGAAGCATTGGAGAATTGTGTGTCCTTACTAAATAACATATATATTTGGGGTTATTGTACCCCAAATGTTTTTATATATTCAAGACCTTAGGTTGGGAAGATAAATGCCCCAACCCTCATAAGTATGGACTAGTGATAATATTATTAAGCATCATTGAAACTCAAATACAATGACTCAAATAACTAATCTAGCTTTGATTTTGAACCTAAATATAATAAGGTGGGAGCCAAATAATGGATATGGGTAATGATATTTTTATTGATATTCATTGAACTTCAACGTATATTACCTCAAAAATCATAAATCAATCATTGTAGATGGACTCATAGATTTAGTTTTGATTACTACCTAGTGTCATTGAATTATGTTTTATAAATAAAAAATTACAATAATTCCCAATGAAAAAATGTAAATATGCATGAACATGTATCATTCCTCAATGAATATGTTCTAATTATAAACTTCCATAGTGTATATGTGCAAGTGTAGATAATATTTTGTGATTATGTAGCACCTTAGTTTTGTACGCTTGGCAAACTCATGACCCTAGTTATTCCTCTTAAATATGAACATGCCTTGCTTCCAAAAGCCTCACATCTACTCTATATTGTGCCCCTTTGCCTATATCTTATTCAAACTAACTTTATATTGATGACATAGACATTCTATCTTACCTAGAATGCTTAAAATGTACTTACCTTACACCTCTGCAAGTTTTGAGTATATGTTTGCTCTCCTTCTCCCTAGACACTAATATTCAAGTCAGATAGTAGTGTCGATGTTATTATCTTGGCTTGATGTAAGTGTCTAGTATCCTAAAGTCATCCAATTTGCAAATGAAATATATTACAATGGTCTGACTAAGTGATTTTATGTGAGTTATTTCCTAATAGGATTGGTATAAATATAATATCACCCTCATTCGTTCCTCACCTAGAAAAGACCAAAAGAGCACTCAATTTACCAAAAGCTTTCCTATTCTACCCTATTATGATATTATTCAAAGGAAAAACCTAGCTATAGGTTTGAAGTACTAAAGGAGTAGTCATAAGGTCATATATGCCAAGTTACAAGCTAGGTCATTGTTGTACTTGATTTACACATTGCATAACTCACACACAAGCCAAAAATGTAGGGGATAACTACATGAGTCTGAGGCCCTCTTCTAGAGTATTAGATATGTAAGTATCACCCTTTGATAGCAAGGACATTTTAGTTCAACTCGACACCATATGCCCACTAACCCATTTTTCCCCAAGGTTGTATTAAATATGCAAAGCTAGGGTTTTATTATTTTACCAAGAACAATAATCCATGAACCAAATCTAAATGCATCAGAGCAAAGGTGAATCTAAACCTAGAATCATCTAGGTGTTGCATCCTATTTAAGTGTATATTCTATATAAGACACTAGCATCAAACCTAAGTACTAGCAATGATGTAACTATCTCAGGCTGACATAAGTGTCCAAAGAGCCAAATGAACCAAATATAGAATCTGACAATTGATCTAGAGTCTAATTTATGCCTGCCACTTGCCTGTATCAAATCCAACATTTTATTAGCATCAAAAACAACTAATTATTTTCTTTTATGTCATTTGTATATCTAGCATAGTTTAACTTTCCATTAATATCCTATCTCCACTTTATAAATTTAGCATATGGTATATATGATTTTAGCACATTAATTATCTTGTTGTAGATATGATATTCACCCTTGTGTCCTATCATTTTTATATCCTTAACCCTAACTATTAAATAGGATCTTAATCCAAATTAGAGTTAAATATTTTGTGAACCCAATATTTGAACATCAAACCTTAGGCCACTTAGGGATTTATCATTTATTTTCTTATTACTGGTTTATGATTGATAAATCTTGTAATCACTTTTACCTTGGACACATCTCTAAATTATTTCATGGTCTATTACCTTATAGTTTATATGGTTTGATACATTACTTGTCTTATTAAAACTATTATGTAAATCCATGCACATAATGAGAGAGTGTTAGAATGGAGATAACATTTGATATCTTTCTATAGGTCCTCTTGTAATGCTATAAAGTCAATATTTAGATACAAGTGTGTATACTCTCAACCATTTATTCTACCCAAGCCTTAATCAAGTGATAGTTACCATCCTATACCCATTATTCACCCATGAATTATAGTGGATTCTATAGTATATGTTGTTACAATTTGAAGAGGTAAGGTTGCTTAACCTACACTGCCACCTATTAATATACAGTAGGTTCCCCCTAAGCCTAAACTTGTGATAAAATCTAAGTTTTATGACCTCATTGACCAATTGAGCAATACACTTGCTAAAATTTCAATACTTGAGCTCCTAAAACAATCTGATGATTACAAGTACATCCTTTATGAGACATTGCATGAAACTCAGGTTCCAAATGATATTGAGCCTATTTATTTTGCATATATCATGAAATATCTCAAAAATAATGCTAAACTTATCACCTTTGACCCAACTAAATTACCGTCCAAAGATATTATTGATAAGAGTTACCTTTATTCATACAAGTGGCAATACAAAATAAATGTATCAAAAGGGTGTTCATTGATAATGGATTGGTCCTAAGCATTTTTAGTATCAATTTCTTAACCACCATGGGTAATAGCACTGATGTGATTCAAAATTTGGTTATGCATATCCAAGGGTTTGATAATTCACATAGTCCTCTAGTTGGTCAAGTTATATTAGATGTGACATTCAAACCAAAAACTATTTCAGCCACTTTTTAAGCAATGTCTAAATCATTGCATTACAATGTACTTTTGGGTAGACATTGGATACATTCAATATAATTTATTCCATCTACACTTCACTAATGTGTAAAATTCATACATGATGGGACTTTATTAATAATGTCTACTGATGATGAACCTTTCAAATTTTTAACATGATACAATCCAAAATTGAAGGCATTCATATAGTAGTACCACCTAAATAATGAATTCCTATTGAGCACATAACACTTATGAAATAGGTGAGTCAAGTACAATGGCTCCATATCTAGATGCAAAAATGTACCACATATTGAGATGCACACAAATGCACATCAAGAGAAAAAACCATTACCAAAGGATCTATTAAAACCACAATAGCCTCTTTCATTTGAGCTACATTTATTAGTTAATATTGAACAAAATAATGGGCATATTTCTGATTATTATGATAATGATGATGATACGAATCATGATATGATAGATGAAATAATGTGCATACTAAACTTTGATCCACTTGATCACCTTTCGCATAACTTATTTGAACCCATGGTTTTTGGTACATACAAAATCAATCCACTTGCCGAAGAGACAATGTTAAATATAGATAAGGGGCACACAACCATAGCAGATGAGCATATAAATACTTGTTACTCAATCCACCCCTCATAGTTAAAGGCATTGAGCCAACCTTATAAAGTTTAAATGCAACTATATCATGTGAAAAATGTGGAGTCTTCTCTAGAAGCTTCACAACCTGTGAAAAGGCCAAATCCTTCCTATCTTTCGAATGAGAACTATATTTCAAAGCGATCAAAGCATGAATAGTTGACTATTATTGCTAATATTGATGAAGTATATTTCTACCATCTCTAGTTTGATATGACAAATGGGATACAAATTGTGGAACTGCATTCCTTGGACACTTGGGACATACTATAAATGAATTTATATACTCTTCATTGGTGCTAGAATCTTGTGGATATATTCAGTTACTATTGCTTGTGTTACACATGTGGTGACCACAATCATATGGATACTAGATCATCACCCCCATTTGAAATTAAAGCTTAGACAAAATTGGCTAGATGAATGGCAAACCAAGTTGGATACTAAAAATATGTGTGTTACTTTTCTTTATATGGCCACACAGATTTGTATACCACATAATGGATATGATTCTCTATCCACACCGTTAGCTTCAAGGAGGCCATTAGACAAGCATATGAAGAAGAGGCAATCCATCATTATAAGCATCAATCAAAAAATATTTTTAAAAATGGTTCAACACCTTTCAATGATGAAAACTTCCTCGATTGGACTCTTAACATTCCCAAAAAAAATTAAAATGCCAAAAAAATCAAAAAACATTCAAAAATCCAAAGACACTTTTGGCACCTATATGTTCAATTGTCTCATTGGCATTTATGTGTTAGTTCCATGTTGAGGACTGGAATATCATTTTAATCATATATACACATACATAGCCATACACAGATACATGGTACACTTATGGGTGTTGGGCCTTCACTCTATTGATGACATCAGGATGTTGGGGGCATCCATCTTCTATGATCTTGATATATATAAGTTATATGATTTGATGATCACTTTACACTATTGTGTTTGAGCTTACATTTCTACTTACAAATGCCTATTATCCATGATTATAAAGTATAAAGGGTACCTGATATGCTATTTACTTGACATTTTTGCTAACACATTTGATCCATGTACCACTATGACATTTTATGCTAGTTGCTTATGATTTTCCTTTACACACTTCCTTGAGTGTTTTGCCTTGCTATTTGTCTTACTTTATCAAGCATTTAAAATATGTTCCATTATATGTTTCCCCTATGCCTATGTTTAATTTTTGGGAATTTGAATATGTCATTGCATTCTTCAATATTTGAATATGTCATTCCTTTCTTTTGTGGACATTTGACTTAGTCATGCCCATTTGATTTCGTGGCATTTGAACATGCCCCTTATTTTTGGTCTCCTTGGACCATCACCTTTTGACTTACTTTTTAGTGATCTTGTGTGTGTGCTTATTTTCTTATTGATCTTGTATTGTTTTAGATTAAGGTAAAAACAAGTTTTGAAGGGGCCCCGAAACCCTTTACAAAAGAAAAGATATAAACCTTAAGCACACCCAGGAAATGAAATAACCTGGAACCTCCAAAAGCTAAACCAGATTAACCAGTAATCTGAAAACAGCAGACAAAAGCTAGACAAACCATAACTAATAGTTATTATTTTTTTTACAAGACCGAAGTTTCATATCAAGAGGAGGGACCATAGGCTTAGATTTTTTCCTTTTAACAGTAGTCCAGCCATCCTCTACCTTAGCTACCTCAGCAACCCATTCCTCAGAAGGCCAAGAATCATGAAGCCCAGGGGGTGACAAAACCTCAGCCAGAGCCTTAGGAGAACTAGCCAGCAACTGACTCCTAGGAGAATCCATCAAAACAGGTGGAGGAACCACCACCTCCTCAGAAATCGGTTCAGGAAGATTACATAATCCAGTCTCCACCAAACCTTCAACAGGAATAGTCTCCAACTAAGACTCCTGATCCATCGAAGTAGATAAGATACTCTTTTCATTCTCATTCTCAGAATCAGTCGAAACTTCCTCAGGTTGTTCTGCAATATAGTGATCATGATCAGCATCAGCCCACCAAGAAGGAGATCTTTTGGGTCTGGATTTCCTTGCAGTGCACCGAGCTGCAACATGCCCCGTCAGGTGACACTTTCTACATCGAAAAGGTAGCCCTTCAAAATATAACATTTGCGTCCAAGATCCCTTAGGGGAATCCAAACAAATTGCCTTAGGAAGGCCCTTAGAAACATCCACCTCAACCATAAGGCGAGCACAAGTCGATCTGAAATACCTCTTGGTTTCTGAGTCCACAAATAAAAATTCCCCTATAGCATTTCCGATGGTTTTAAACACCGAATCATGCCATAGATGCAAAGGTAAATTAGGGAGCCGAACCCAGACAGGGATCTTGTTGAAAGTTTCCGTAACAGGATTGAAATCCATATGCCACCGTTTGGCGAAGAGAGGGTATTTACCCTGCCAGAAGAAATTTCTGTTGGAAAGAATAGTCTTCCTGTCCTCAGCAATGTGAAATAAAGCTATAAAAAAACCTTTGCCACAAGGATAAATTTCAACATTTCCATCAATTAGTGGCAGCCATGTCTGGGATATCCAGCCATGTAAATCGGCATGAGATGGCTAGAAGCCACGAAATCTACAAATAGCCGCAGACTTTGAAAAGTACTCTGCCTGATCAAATATTTCTTTAACAGTATCAGGATCAAGATTAACCCTGACAGGTTTTAAAGCACTTACAGGTGATTCGCTTAGTCTCCCAGCAAAAGCTTGGCATTTCACATCATGAATTTCAGCTTCAAAAGCTACCATGTCCACATAAGTTCTTCCCTTAGACCCAGGGACAGACCCTAAAATAAGGGAACCATTTTCTGGATTCGTGATTGGAAAAGAACCCCCTTCCACGACCAAGATCCTATCCCCATTCACTGGTGAAGTTTCTGCCACTCCAGCCACCAGATCTGTAGCAGTCGGGACCAGTCTTGAGGTACGCCCTCGCGCCTATGTGCCCACGGTGTTCAAAAACTCCATACGCGTAGATCTTGTATTGTTACTATCTACACGTTATCATGATCTTTATCATGCATCTTAGGCCTACATGTGATTACATTAGTTATATGTGCTTCAATGTTACATCTACCTAGAAATATTTATTTATATATGTTACATGGTTACATTCATAGATTTGTAGTTATCTTACCCTTTTGAGGTGAGCTAACTATCAGGTACTATTTTTCCCTAACCTCAAATGAAGGTGAATATTAGTGGGGTAATGTTAGGGTGACATGGCTTCCACATTTTCATATTTTCTAGATTATAGTGGTGGCATGATTTAGAAGTATGTTATCCACATTTATTCAATATTTGGTACTTATATCAGCTTGTAGATTCAGTGGGGGCATGTCATATGGACATAGCTTCCAAATATTTTCATAGTTTCCATATTATAGTGGGGGCCTGCTTTGGAAGCATGTTCTCCACATTCACATAGGATATGGTACTTACACCAGTTTGTAGATTTAGTGGGGGCATGTCATGATGACATGGTTTCCACATATTCACAATTTAAATATGATTTGGGGAATACTTTTGAAGCATGTTCTCCACATTCATTCAATATGGTACTTATTCAGTGGTGGCATGCTTTGGAAGCATGTTCTCCACACCTACTCAGTTTTTAGCATTTCTAATTTACAATGGGGGCATGTTTTGGAAACATGTCCTCCACATTGGTACTTATATCAGTTTCATATTTCTCTATATATAGTCAGGGCATGCTTTTGAATCATATCCTCCACACTTACATAGTTTTTTGAATTGGCCAAAACACACAGTTATATGATTCTAATACACATTTGTGGAAAAATTATATACATGGTACCATCATTACATATAGTTTCATCATGAAGAAAATCTAAGGTGCATATGCTATGTAACATGTGCCTGATATTGCAAAATGGAAATCCAATTCAAAATCTAAAATTATTACATGTACTGATACCCATTAGACTTTTATGAACTTTAACGAGCCAATATATGGTAGTAGTTATTTCACCTTTTGGTATGGTTGGGGTGATTAAATCACTCAATCTTGCCAACTTTTTAGTTTGAACTTGATCATCCAAACTCACCAGGTTACAAATATCATTAGGTTGCACATTTGAGCTATTTTCTCCTAAGTTAAGGGCATGTGCCTTCCATTCTCTCTCTCTCTATGTGTGTGTGTGTGTGTGTGTGTGTGTGTGTGTGTGTGTGTGTGTGTGTGTGTGTGTGTGTGTGTGTGTGTGTGTGTGTGTGTGTGTGTGTGTGTGTGTGTGCAAGCATGTATGTATGTATGTATGTATGTATATATATGTATATATCCTTATATATATGCACTTTAAGAGAATAATCTATATTTATCCTAATCTCAATTTTATAGCCTTAAAATGATACATCTTTTGTAAAAATACTTTACCAATAGGCAAGGTGGTTACATCGACACACAAGTGTACTCCTAAACCATGCTCTTTCAATTTCAATATTTTTTAAGTACTTTTGACCCATGTTATATGCAATGATTATACACTATAACATGCTCTTATTTATAGGTCAATCACCAACAAAGAACTCAAACTTGGATCCAAAAAAATATTGAAATTCAACTCAAGCAAAAGACAAGGTATGTATACACACCCACGTACTTATTCCTCTCCTTTAAACTAGCAATTTCATTACTAGATTAAAGGTGGGGAAAATGAAGATGATATTTTGAGATTATGAAACACCTTTATTTTATACACTTGGAAAAATCATGACCCTAGTTGTTCCTCTTAGTTATACACATGCATTGCTTCTACAAGCCTCGTATCTACTCTATTTTGTACCCCTTGGCCTATCTCTTAGTCCAACCAGCCTTATATTGATAACACTGACATCCTATCTTTCCAAAAATTCTAAAAGTGTACTTATCTTACACCTCTACAAGTTCTAAGCTTGTGTTTGCTATCCTTCTCCTTGGACACTAGCATTTGGGTAGATAGTGATGTCGATGTTACTATCCTATCCTAACATAAGTGTCAAGTGCCCTAAAATCATCTAATTTTCAAATTAAAAATATTAAAATAGTTGACCTAAGTGATTTCATGTGATTTATCTCCCTATAATATTGGTATAAATATAATATCAACCCTCATTCATTCCTTACCTAGAAAAGACCAAAAGAGCACACAAGAAGCACTCAAGTTACTAAAAGCTTTCATATTTTTCCCTATTCTAATATCAGTCAAAGGAATAACCTAGCTACAAGTCTGAAGTACTAAAGGATCAGTCATAAGGTCATATTCTCCAAGTTATAATTTAGGTCACTATTGTATTTTATTTACACATTGCATGATTCATGCATAAGCCAACACATAGGGGAGAACTACATGAGTATGAGGCCCTCTTATGGACTATAAGCTATGTAGGTAGTGACCTTTGATAGAATGGTCATTAAGGGTAAACTCAACATCATATATGCACTAACCATCTTCCCCAAGGTCACATTGAATATGCAAAGCTAGGGTTTTGCTATTTCACTAGGAGTGATAGTCCATAACCCATATCTAAATGCACTAAAACAAAGGTGAATCCAAACCCAAAAGAATCTAGGTATTCAAATCCTATTGAGTACATATTATGTATAGGAAACTAGCATCAAACCCAAACATTATCATTGATGTAACTATTTCAAGATGATGTAAGTTTCCAGAGAGCTAGAGGCACCAAATCTAGAATCTAACAATTATCCAAAATTTACTTCCTACTTGCTTCCTACTTGTATCTAATCCAATACTATATAAGCATTATAAACAAATAAGTATTTTATTTTATTTCATTTGTATATCTCTTTACATTAATATCCTATATCAGCTTTATAAATTTTAAATATGGTATATCTAAGTTTAGTATATTAATTGGCCTACTGTAGATATGATATTCACCCTTATGCCCTGTCATTTTTATATCCTTAACCCTAACTAATATATAGGATCTCAATCCAAATTTGGGTTAAACATAATAAACAAACATGATTCCCACTATATCTATGTCAACTAATAGAGAATGTCATGCATCTATGTGCTAAATATGATAACTTGTATCTCAAATATATTTGTATTTGAAAATAACAAGGAAAAATGCATTTTTTGTAGGTCATCATTTGTTCACCATTTTTTCATGAAAAATAATATGTGGCATTGGATTCATAAGGTGTAAAAACCCTATGATTGATTGTAAACATGACCTAGCTTCATGATAGTTGATTTTGGCTAGTTTTTGAGGGTTTAAAGGGGTTTTCTTGGAATTTGCACAAATTTGTATAGCTGGAGACATGTAGGAAAAACCATTTCTAGGTTTTTTTGAGTTTCTCAATAAACTTGGTGGGTCTTCAATGTTTTTATGTTGTAATATCAGATCTAAAGATTTTTGTTGTTTTCAAGACTTGGTAAAAATTTTCCCCTACACATACATCCTCAGATCTAAACCCCTGCATGGACATATGGCATATTTTGACCCTTGCTTGGACATTAGGTGGCTTCTAACCCTTGTGTACTTTTTCCAAGGATCAATGGACCACTCATCCTATGGATTATCCCCTGGTCATATGATATTTTATCCCTTGGTCACAGCCAACCCAAGGGGGCTTAACTTTTGATTGAAAAGCTAGGTCCATTTTTTTGCAAGCCCAATTTCATTTTGCAAGGTGAAAGTTTTTTGGTTTCATAATAACTTCAAACTCACATAATGATCAATATGTATCTCCTTTTTAATCACTATTAATTTTTAAAGTGCAAGTTTTTTTAAGCACTACGTATTAGAGTTATTATAAAACCTTAAAAAATTCAACTTATGTATGTTCAAGGGGGGTTGTGTTGTGCCTTGTGTTATCTCTTACATCCACTTATGACATTTTATGGAATTCTTGATGTAATTTTTTTGTCCTTGCAACACTTCACTTGACAATATTATCATCTGACATTCTCATCATCTATCTTTAGTGATCAAGTAATGGTTTTGGACCACTCATACACATTTGAGTTCTTCACTAATATTTTTCACTAATTATCTATTTGGGAGATATATTCAAGAGATCACTATGATGAAATATTCATCTCCACAAATTATTCTTGGTAGGACAAATTATGAATCATGGTGATTTTGCATAGAACATTTGTTCATTAAATAGGTCCTTTTACCATTTCCATATGGACAGGGTCCTGCTCCCACTAACGTAGTTCAGTACAATGACTGGCTCAATGCTTGTGACATTTTTCTTGGTAACTTATTGATGTATGTTTACATGGATCTACTTTACCATTTGGAGCATACAAATTTTCCTTACACTATTGGGAGCATTCTTTAAATTCTTTATAGAGACTATTCTTCTAAGATTATAATATATCCTCTTATTATTTCTTGTGTTGATACATTCATGTCATACATTATTGTTCTCTTTGTAGATTCACCCTTTTGGAATGATTTTTTAACATACATGATACATCTTTTTATAGAATCCACTTTAGTTGCTATACATAATGTTACTCTTCCTTTTAAAGAGCCATCAAAAATTTGTACTATAGAAGATTTTTTTTGTCTTCATTTATGAGAGTGTATCTATTGTGTTATGTGGCACCTCCACATTTTTAGAGAGCATCGATGACTCATCCTTTATTATGGATCCTCATTATTTAGTATCGAGGGTTGTTGATCCATTCTCTTCACTTCACATTAACATTATTTTGGTGAATTTCCATGTCCTTCTAACAAGTTTACTTTAGTGACATTAATTTTATTTCATGTGCATGATCTTACCATACTTATGCCAAACTTCATATTTGGACCAATTTTAAAGATATATTGCGACCTTAATATTCCATTGTGGAATGGATAGATTTTTAGAGCATTTATTTTACTATTCCTCTTGCAAAGGAAAAAAACATTATTCAATGTAGTTGGACCTTGTCCAGTCTTCAAGTAAATGATCTCGTCATCGACATTAATCATTTTTTGAGCTCTCCTTGGAGTGCAAGTAGCTCCAACATCATCCTCTAAGGGTGGATTTTTATTTCCTTATTTATCTCTCTCTCTAATTCTAGGGGACTTCTCTAGTCTTTTAGGGAGATTTTCTATGTACTTAGGCACCTCATCAAGCCTTGTTGTCGTCACCCAATTCTTCTATTCACCTAAGCTACATTGAAGGGAGGGTGTTATTATGGGTTTTTTATACCATTACATGGTTTTTACTACACATGTTGTTTAATTTTCTTGGGTGTCACTTAGGTGTTAGTGTAGGTTTTTATACCATTACATGGTTTCTCATACACATGTTGTTTAGCTTGCTTAGGTGTCATATTAGGTTATTTAAGAAAATATGGCTTTACTTATTTTTTAATTTTGAGTTGTTTTTTCTTCTCTATAAATTTACCTTTCTTAAGGATTTTTTGCCAATAATGATAATATAATTTCTTATTGATCATGTTTAATTTTGCTTCTACAATAGGTTATCTCTTTTGTATATTTCATTTTGCATGTTTCAATTATTTTTGCATTCATGTTTATCCAATCCCAATCCTTGATTTTGGCCCACTCCGATAGTAATCATGTAGAATATTGCCAACATGTGGAGAATATATCATTATAGAAATGTATATATCATCAAAGCATGTATGTAACATATGCAATGTAGGTCATATAAAAATGTTGTGTATGTATGGTTAAGACATAGTAATCATTAAGGTTAAGATATTAATAACCATCGTTGATATGAGAACTAAATAAGTGTACATAATAAAGAAGTGCATGATGTAAATCATGGCACCATATATAAAGGGGACGTGTTTTATCAACACCCACAAATCTAATAATATCATCAAGCACAATAATCTCAACAGATAATCTTATATTAAACCACTTATAACATGCAATGTCATACATAAGGCTAAGGACAAACAAGGGACATAAATATGTTACAACAAATAAGGCCAAGGGCCATATACAAGGGACATAAAGATGTAACAAAAAATAAGGCCAAGGGGTCAAAATCAAAGGACATAAATATGTCACAACAAATAAGGCCAAGGACCCATGTAATAAAAAAGCAATGATTATCTTATCATGTAAGAATAACATCATTATTGGAATATAAAATAAGTGAAAACTAGTCTACAATATCTACGTATATTAATGTCATGTCATGCAATGTCATACATAAGTCTAAGGACAAACAAGGAACATAAATATGTTACAACAAATAAGGCCAAGGGCCATAGACAAGTGACATAAAGATGTAACCAAAAATAAGGCCAAGGGGTCAAAATCAAAGGACATATATATGTGACAACAAATAAAGCCAAGGACCCATGCAATAAAAAAACAATGATTATCTTATCGTGTAAGAATAACATCATTATTGGAATATAAAACAAGTGAAAACTAGTCTACAATATCTACGTATATTAATGTCATGTCATAGTAAATTAACATATCCATGTAGCACTATGTAATAAATGAGTAATTAACAAGACATGTGTAAGTATTTATATAGCTCAACATGGTAATAGGTCATATAAATATATAACCTATGATAATGACATGTGGAATAAAATACCTCAAACATTGGCATGGCCACTTAGTATAGGAGAGTCCAACATCTATGCATCCATGTATGACCTATATGTTTTTCATGGCACTCATATATTGTGAAATGCATGTGTGTATGGAAAATAATGTGTCATCTATGAAACATGCAAATAAATAACATATGTAAATAGTGTAAATTAGTAATCATGTCATGCTTAGGTCATGATTTTTTATTTTTTTAAATATTTTGAATGTTTTTAATTTTTTTATTATATTGATACAATCAAATAAATCCTAGTAACAAAGCTTCAAATATAGAAGAATGGGAAGGGATCTAAACAATTTTCAACATTTATCAAGGCATAATGTGTACTAGATGTGATAGCATGGCCATGTGTAGGGAGTGTAGGCAAGTAATATGCCCCCAATATATATGTCAATTGTAATAATTTAACTTAATAACATATGTGGAGATAATTATATTCATGCCCCTATTGGGTAAGCATTAATGTGTGCTCATGTCATATGTATATATAAATATATGTGGTTGTGTAAACTCAATGTAAGCCATACCATGTATAAATAGTTGATATGTAAGGATAAGTGGTATGTTATCAAAGGATATACACTTGATTGAAGCTATTTTGAATGATATATCAATTTAGGTCGTGGATGTTCAAATCAAGATAAACAATCAAAAGACGAGGGCCGAATGAAAACAAAGCCAAGGGCTAGAAGAATGATCAATCCAAGACCATATGTAAATATGTATGCCATAATAGAATAATAAAAAAGGTGATTAATAAATTACTCATGAAGAAGCTCTGTACAATAGATTATATATGGTGAACTAATCCATAGAATCACCCCAAACAGTTGTATGGGGTGTGTAATAATTCTTTGACCAACCGCTCAAAAGTAAGAAATTTGCATAATATGGATTTGCATGAGTGATTAAATTATGATATTGTACCTATGATACTTTACTATTATGAACACTTTAACTAACATGATTTACTCTATATTCATTATCTCTTTTAGATAATGTATAAGAAATTGTACCATGTATTGAAATTTTTTTATCAACTATATCATCCTCTATATCATGATTATTAATCGAAAAATAGCTTCAACCTCATTTTCCTACTCAAAATTTGTTTCTTCTCTTGAAATGCAATCAACCCTACCTTCATGATCAAATTTAATGCAATCCTTGTTTTTATCATTTATTTCCCCCATTGAATTCAATCATGATCCTCCAAACATAAGATTGTATTCGCCCATATCAGGAATAATGTTGAATGCAAGATAACACAATTTTGAAGCAAACATTATTGTCAACTCAATTGATCTCATAAATATTACATAGGAATTAGTATTATTTATGTGATGAAATTGATACAACAAATGGCATAGTACAAAAATTGCGTTCCTGTGAGTCCATAACCATAACATTGGTACATTGTCTGCCATCTTTGTGAGTAATGATAGTGAAATGCTCTTGATATGAGGAAGGCTTTGTGCCTCCTTGAAACTTATGCTTTTAACATTGATGTTTTTAGGTATATCATTATTTTGAACTTCCTTCTTGAAAAAACCTCTCTTAAGTACTCTTTCTTGTTTAGCTCATGTTTTTGCAATCTTTCTTTTTGTAACCTTTCTTCTAATTTTTCTTGGTATAGCTTTTTTTGTTGTAACATTTATTGTTCTAATTGTTTCTTTTGTAACATTTCTTGTTTTATTTTCTTTTTTTCTAACATTTTTTGTTCCAATTATTCTTTTTTTAACCTTTCTTATTCTAGTTATTCCTTTTGTAACATTTCCTTAGAATATGCAATCATAGTTTGAGTAGGTTGCTTAATTATATGAGGTGTTCTCGTATCTAGTGGTTATTTAATGGATGTAGCTAATGTAGGATCACAATTATCAATGAAAATTTATATTTTTTTCTTCAAAGCCTAACAATTTTTAGTATAATTTCCAAACATTCTATGATAGTCACAATAGTGTTTAACCCTAAAAAGATCTAAATTGTGGTTATCTAGGGTTAAAGGGGTAGAGATAGCTTAGGGCACAAAGATGATAAACTATCTCTAAAACATATCAATTAGGTGTTAGAATTAGATATAAATATATGTTGAGTTCATTAAACTGAGATAGACTAAAAATAGTAAGTACAATTATATTATATATGGAAATGACAAAGAATTAATGTACTTAGCTTGTTCTAATGCTAATACAGTTTTGGATCTAGAATAAGTAGAAAGTAGACTAGAAGAGGATTCTAGAATAGTTATAAGATTGTAGATTAGATGCTTCTAGATCCGTATACTCTAGTGTCAACCTGGGATGGTTGTGTCAATGTTACTATCTAAACTTGATGTAAGTGTCATGTACAGAATACTTACTGAAAAAGGATGCAACCACTTGGATGCTTATGGATTTGATTTCACCTTTGTTTTGGTGCATTTATATGTAGATCATGGATTGTTGCTCCCTATGAATTTTTAAAAACCTAGTTCTTCATCTTCATAGTGACCTTGGGGGGAAAATGGGTTAGTGGGTACAGGGTGTCAAGATGACCTGTTAATGAGTGTTGCCTACATAGCCAATAATTAGAAGAGGGCCTCAGACTGATGTAGTTCTACCCTAGTGTTGACTTGTATGTGAACCATGAAATATGTGCAAATCAAGTACAATAGTGACCTAGCTTGCAACTTAGAAAATATAGTTCTTGGGTTGCTCCTTTAGTAATTTAAACCTGTATATGTGTTGTCCCTATGATTAATATGGAAATATGAGAAAATAAGGAATATTTACTCACTTGAGTGCTTGATTAAATTCTTTTTATAAATTGTCTAGTGAGTAGGTGAGAATTTTCTAGGTGAGGTATGAATGAGGGTCGATCTTATATATATATAATATATATATATATATATATATATATATTAATCCCTTTGAAGAAGTAATTCACATTAAAGCACTTAGGCTAAAGATTAGGATACATTTTATTTACAAATTTGATGACTTTAGGGTATTGGGCATTTGTGTTAAAGAAGGACACCTATGTTAATGCATGTGTTTATCCTAAATGCTATTGTTCAAGGTGCATGAAAGTAGGTACAAACTCAAAACTTGCAGAAGTGGAAGTTAAGTAGGTTTCAAGCATTATGGGTAAGATAGAAGCTTTGGGTCATCAACATAATACTAGTCAGACTAAGAGATAGGCATATGGGCACAAGATAGAGCAAATGCGAGACTTTAAAAAATAGGAAAGGTCTAGAACTAAGAGAAACAACCAAGGTCTGAGTTTTTCAAGTTTAAAAAATTGAGGTGTTATATAATCCATAAAATAGTGTCTATATCCCCCCCCCCAAATCTAGTAATGAAATTGTTAGTTTAAAGTAAAAAAATACATACTTGGGTGTGTATAACACACCTTGCCTTTGCTTTAGTCCAACTTGAGTGCTTTGTTGATGACTGACCTGCAACTAAAAACATGTTATAGTACATAATCAGTGCATGTAATCTAAAATTGAAAGTATTTGAAAAGATTGAAATTGAAAGAGCAAGGTTTAGGAGTATACATGTGTATCGATGTAACCGCCTTGCCTATTGGCAAGTTGATTTGAAATATCTATCATTATAAGGATCTAAAAATAAGATTAGGATAAATATATATGAGGGTTGATCTTATATATATATATATATATATATATATATATATATATATATATATATATATATATATATATATATATATATATATATATAAATCCCTTTGAAGAAGTAATTCACATTAAAGCACTTAGGCTAAAGATTAGGATACATTTTATTTACAAATTTGATGACTTTAGGGTATTGGGTATTTGTGTTAAAGAAGGACACCTATGTTAATGCATGTGTTTATCCTAAATGCTATTGTTCAAGGTGCATGAAAGTAGGTACAAACTCAAAACTTGCAGAAGTGGAAGTTAAGTAGGTTTCAAGCATTATGGGTAAGATAGAAGCTTTGGGTCATCAACATAATACTAGTCAGACTAAGAGATAGGCATATGGGCACAAGATAGAGCAAATGCGAGACTTTAAAAAATAGGAAAGGTCTAGAACTAAGAGAAACAACCAAGGTCTAAGTTTTTCAAGTTTAAAAAATTGAGGTGTTATATAATCCATAAAATAGTGTCTATATCCCCCCCCCCCAAATCTAGTAATGAAATTGTTAGTTTAAAGTAAAAAAATACATACTTGGGTGTGTATAACACACCTTGCCTTTGCTTTAGTCCAACTTGAGTGCTTTGTTGATGACTGACCTGCAACTAAAAACATGTTATAGTACATAATCAGTGCATGTAATCTAAAATTGAAAGTATTTGAAAAGATTGAAATTGAAAGAGCAAGGTTTAGGAGTATACATGTGTATTGATGTAACCGCCTTGCCTATTGGCAAGTTGATTTCAAATATCTATCATTATAAGGATCTAAAAATAAGATTAGGATAAATATATATATATATATATATAAAGTACATATATCTATGGAGATAGAAAGAGACTAGAAAACACATAACCCCGACCTTGGAGAAAAGGCAAGTTGCCACTCAACAATTGAGATTAGCTCAAATGTGCAACCCAATCTTACTTATAACCTAGTGAACATGAGTGAAAAAAGTCCACTCATATTGTAAAATTGGTAAGGTTGGATAATACAATCAAGTCCAACTTAAAAATGTAGAAACATTGAGTGATTTAATCACCTCAACCATACCAAAACCAAACCAACTACTGCAGTAGATTGGCTCAATACAATCTATAAAAGTACATCTTGGGTATTAGTGCATAAAAGTAAATCTTGGTGGATGATGATAATATCTAAGAGTGTTTTTAAATCTAAAATTGATTTGAATTTTACAATATTAGGTGCACATTGCATAACATTGCACCTTAGATATGTCTCATGTTGAAATTGTGCATAATAATGGTACCAACGTGTAGAAGTCTGCCACAATTGTGAAATGAACTATGTAAATATTTTGCCAATTTAGAAATTGTTTAAGTGTGGATAACATGCTTTTAAATCATTCCCCCACTATATATGGATAAATCTTAAATAAGTGCCAATGTGGAGGACATGTTTCCAAAAGATGCCCCCACTAAATTTGGATGTCTCAAATATTGAATAAGTGTGGAGAACACACTTCTAAAGCATGCCCCCAGTTAATCTAAAAAATTATGAATGTGTGGAAGCCATGCCTATATGACATGCCCCCAGTGAATCTAAAATTATGAATGTGAATGTGTGGAATCTATGTGTGTATGGCATGTCCCCATTGAATTTAAAAACTGATATAAGTACCAAATACTAAATGAGTGTGTAGAACATGATTCCAAATCATGCCCCTATTGAATTTTAAATTATGACAAATGTGAAGAGTATGTCTCTATGACATGCCCCCACTAATATGCCCCCCCCTGCTTTGAGGTGAGGAAAGAATAAAAACTGGTAGTTATCTCACCTCAAAAGGATAAGACAATTATATAATCTGTGAATGTAACCATGTATTATATAAGACATGTCTAGGTAAATGTAGCATTGACATGCATAGAACAATGTGATCCCATGAAGGCCTAATATGTATGACAAATATCATGGAAAAGTCTTGATAGTACAGTACAAGCTCAATAAGCAAATCAAGCACACACATAAGAAAACTCAAAAGCAAGTCAAAAAGCAATGGTCCAAGGAGACTGTAAACAATGGGCATGTTCAAATGTTGCATAATCGAAGGGATATGACTTAGTCAAATGTCCATAAAAACAAGGGTGATGTATTCAAATGTGCATACAACAAATAATGACATATTTAAATGTCAAAGAAAGCATACATAGGCAAGGGGGTTGAAAATAAAGGAGAATATGCAAATACTCAAATAAGAAAGATAATAACAAGACAATATGCTCAAGGAAGTGTATAAATGAAAGCATAAGCAACCAACATAAACATATCATAGTATCCTATGGATCAAATGTGTTGCCAAAAATCATCAAGTGCATAGCATATCAAGTACCCTATGTAAGATATAAGCATGGATAAGGGCATGTGTAAGTACATATAGGAACTCAAAACATGATAATGTAGAGTGACAATATAATGATATAACCTGTGAGTATCATTATCATAGAGGTGTATGCCCCCAATGTCTATAGGACATGAGTAGAGGAAAGGACTAACATATGAAATAAGAATAGATCATGTAATTGTGTATGTCTATATCATAATCACATGGAAGCATGACACACATGTATATAGGAGTAACTGATATGTCATCCATCAACATGGAACTAACACATAGATGCCAAGGAGCCAATAGAACATTTAGATGCTATCTTTTTATTTTTTTTGAATGTTTTTTATTTTTTTTGGTATTTTTGGAATGTCAAGGAGAAAGGTTGTCCTATGATCCCATCTAGCTGACCATAGATATCTCCCCACTATGAACCTAGTGGAATAATCTGGGGACATTATCAAAGAACATGTATAGGTGTAGTATCTATCACTGTAGTGTTTTCTATGCTTAACATATTTAAAATAGGACTATGTGGTCTTGGTGAAGTAGTAAGAGTAATAGGAGTAGGGCTTCGTGGAACCCATTATTGAGTGCTCTATCATTTCTCTAGAATAACATAAATAGGAACATGTGTATATGCTCTAGATATTTCAACATGGTGTGTAGTAGATGAGGATTCTATGGAATCCACTATATATATCTAATGTATTGATATGCTAAGTACTAACCACCTAGTAAAGGAGATTGCTTGTTGCTTACCCTTTTACGATGGATTAACCTTAGTAGGTTTGATAGTTAAATACATGGGCATAAGTTTGCAATAAGATGCTCATATGGTAATCCAAAAATTATAGTTACCTAATTGGCATGAATGTATTTGACACACCCATGTACTATAGAAAGTACTACTCAAAGTGTATGGATCCAAGGTCTTCCCAATAATATATCAAAGATTCTCATGGAAGGTATGACTAAAAAGGTAGTAACCACATGTGCGGTATTGACCTATAAAGGTAGGTCAATCTCACCAAGAACCTTCTGAGAGGTCCTATAGAATGCTCAAAATGATCTAGTAGAATGATGAAAATCATGGCGAGTATAAATTAAGTGCATAAGTAATTTCATGGTGAAAATATTCTCTCTTGTACCATTATCAATAATAACACTATGTATAAGGTGTTTATCAAAGTATGCTTGAATGAAAAAAGAATGAAGGTCATATTCATCATCTTTAATCTAATTATCGTCAAAATAAATAGGTCTATGAACCACATGAGGTGTATGTCATGTGTAAGTACCAATAATCCCATCTAAGGGGTGCCCATAATGTGATGGAAGAGGATGTGCATTATATGCCATTTACACTTCTGCTTCCTTCTTAGAATGGTCTTGCAAAGGATTGTTAAACATTTTTTTTTCTTGTGATCACCAGGTTGTGAACATGATTCCTTTGGAAGATCATCAAATGTAATATTTTGGTCATCAATAAGGTCTTGGATGTTATGTTTAAGGTAAAACATCTATTTGCAGAGTGTCTTAGTCCCTGGTGATAATCATAATAATCATTTGAATCATATCCTTTGGGTTGAGATCTATTCATATCAACATATATAGGATGAGGGAGAGATATAAGTTGACACTCTACTAACCATGGGAGTAACAAGGTGGGAAACTCAGGTAAGCATGTAAATTATCTCTTTGGTGCATTAGATAATACAAGATTATTAGGCTATTATGAAACTATGTTAATTGTGGCGGTTGCTTCCTTTTTAGGCATTGGAGGTTTTACCTTATAGCTTGGTTTGATTGTAAAATTGTTACTAGATGTAGATGCAACTGGTGTATTTGATACATACTTGAGCTTATTCAATGAAATAAGCTTCATTTCATGGTCTTGTACATCATGGCATAGGTCATAAAAAAAATTGAACTTCTTGAAAATAATGGACTGATGTAAAGGAGTAAGCAAACTTTGCTTGAATATGTCTTTCAACTCTTTATCTACCATGAGATTGGTCATTTTATCTAGCATTGTATTGTACCTCAAGACATATTCATTGATAGTTTCATTTGTTCCTTATTTTATTTTAGTAATTTGAGCATAAGAAACCTTTTAAAAAATATTAATGGAAAAGTGTGCTAAAAATTGATCTACAAAAGGTTTGAATGCTTTCACAGATTCAAGAGGTAAGTCATAGAACCACCTCAAAGCATAGTCTTTGAGGCTTCTTGGGAATAATTTGGTCAAAATTTTATCATTGAAAGCATAATCAAGGCATGTCACATAGAAAGTTTGAAGATGTTGTTCAGGATCGCCCTTTCCATCATAAAATGTGAACTTAGGTGAAACAAAACTAGTTGGCAAAGGGTGCAAACATATATGAAATGTAAGAGGGTTATGCAACACGTCTTAGTAATCAATAGCCTGAGGAAAATTTAAATCATTTTGTTCAATGGTTGTAACCTTTTCCTCCAAGGTATTTATATCTTGAAGGAGTGTTTGAATTATAGACCCATTGGGATTTAGATTAGAAAGTTGAGTAGTCACCAAAGGGGATGTAATAATTGGTTTGAATAGGCATAGAGACCATTATTTGAGTTGAAACATTTATTAGTCCCATGGTAAATGTAACAATAATAGTTATAGGAAACAAAGGTTGGAAGACATAATCCATGCCTCCACTAGATGTAGGTATATTGATTGGTATGGAATTAGTTGTAGTACCTTCTAAGGACTCACCATCACTAGGTGAAGAAGTCTTAGTTTTATCATATTTAATTATTTCATCTCTTATAACATACAAAAATGTATACATTAAGCTCTTGTTATTATTGAGATGAGTAATCAATGCCTCTTCATCTTCCATTTAGAATCAGGGTTTTGTATTAACATTTTGCATTGCTTTTATTAATTAAAGATTTAATATTTGCAACAAATTATAATAATCAAGAAAAAAATTAGAAAACCTTAATTTTCCTAGGGTTTGATGTTCAAAGATCAGGCTCACCAAATGTTTAAGGGGTATAGATAGCCTAGGGCACAAGGATGGTAAACTATATCTAAAAGCAAGTTTATTGGGTGCTAAACTCAGATATAAACATATGTTGAATTCATTACACTGAGATTGGTTAAAAATAATAAGTACAACTATGCTAGATATGGAAATGACAAAGAATTGATAAACTTCAATTATTATAATGTTAATGTAGTTACAAATCTAGAATAGACAAAAATCATACTGAAAGAAAATTTTAGAATAGTGATTAGATTTTGGATTGGATGCTTATGGAGCTGCAAAAACTAGCGTCGACCTCTAACAATTACATCGACACTACTATGTGAACCTGATACAAGTGTTTTGTATAGAATACCTACTAAAAAAATATGCAATGACCTGGATGCTTCTGGATTTGACTTTACCTTCATTCTAGTGCGTTCATATCTTGATCATGGACTATCACTCCTAATTAATTTTTAAAACCCTAGTTCTTCATATTCATAGTGATATTAGGGGAAAATGGGTTAATGGACACAAGGTGTCGATCTGACCTCAAATACCCCTCTATTAATGAGCCCTACCTACATAGCCAATTCTTTTCATAGGTCCTTAGATTGGTGTAGTTCTCCCCTAAATGTTGGCTTGTATGCGAATCATGCAATGTGTGAAAAATATGTACAATAATGACCTAGCTGGTAACCTGGCAAATATAGCTCTTGGGATGCTCTTTCAATACTTCAGACATATTTATATGTTATCCCCATGACTTATATGGAAATAAGATAAAATAGGGAAGCTTTACTCACTTGAGTAATTGATTTAATGTTTTTTGTAAGTTGCCTAATGAGTAGGTAAAAAAAAATTAGTTAAAGTATGAATGAGGGTTGATCTTATATAAATATCAATCCCTTTGGCAAGTAACTTGCATTAAAGCACTCAGGTCGACCATTAGGATACATTTAATTTGTAAATTGGATGATTTTAGGGCACTAGACACTTGTGTCAGAGCAAGGCACCCCCGTTGACACAGGTGTCTATCTCGAATGCTAATGTTCAGGGAGTAAGAAAGTAGGTACAAACCCAAAACTTACAAAGGTGGAAGATAAGTATGTTTTAAGTATTATGGGCAAGATAAAAGGTCTGGATCATCAACATAAGGCTAGTTGGACTAAGAGATAGGTCCAAGGACACAAGATAGAGAAGATGTGAGACTTAAAAAAGTGAGAAAAATCCAAAACTGAGAGGAATAACCAAAGTTTGAGTTTTCCAAGTGCACAAGACTGATGTGTTATATAATCTATAAAATAGTGTCTAAAAATAGTATCTTGATTTCCCTACAAGATGCATAGGAGGCAATGTGATTACTTTTTTTTAAAGCATGTCTCTTAGATTTTCACTTGGATTATTATGAAAAACTTTTAAATCTATAGTTTTATATGTATTCTTTTGTTGAATGTCTTATTGAAATGAAATATTTTGAAGTACAAATCCCTTGAATGGATATTTAGATATATGATCGACACACTAACATGCTTAGGATTTAATATATGTGTAATCTTGCCTTCAAGCAATATAATTTTTAGACACAGATCTTAATTTTGTTTTTGAATTTCTCTATGGACTTTCTCATGGTGACCATTTAATCTAGAAGGCTTTCACAAGTATAAACCCTAGGCATGTTTGATTAAATATGCATACAAAGACCATCAAAAGGGTGTGTCGGAGGTGGAGGAAGATGAGGAGGAACATTATGATGACCTATAATATATACTATAGGATGTGTCACCCTACCTCTTGGGAGAGAGAAAGCATAGAATTTTATAATATAGGGGAGGTAGCTATCACAAATTTTAGGTGGGACCAAAGAATACACATATGAAATTACATGAGACTCCACATTTATAGAAAATGTATTATTAAGGATATTTAAGAATTGATCATCATTGATTTTAGCCTTAATTTTATTATACTTGTCATCCATTTCATTATATGATTATGAAATGTATTACATGTTTCAATCAAACAACATGTAATTATAACAATCATTGCTTGTATTATAAAGTATACCCTATGAACATCCATGATAGGCATCATATAATGTCTAGAATAAATAATCAACCACCCAAAGAAACATGTAAAGAGTATTTTTAATAAAAAATAGGTTTTTGATTAAAATTGGTAGATAAATAAAACCCAAAAATTAATTTAAAAATAGGTACACCATTCACCTTTTAAGTAGAATTTAATAAATATAATTGATTGCAAATTATGAAAAGTGTATACAATATTTTAGTAAAAAAAATAGGTTTTTTATCCACTCAATACAACTAACAAAAATTGTAGTGTTTGAAAAATAGATTCATTTTGTTCTAAATATCAACTAATTAAGGAATAATCCTAATAGAGTAAGCTCTAATAGGTGAATAAGCATGAAATCCCAAGGCAAAAGGGAAAAATCATCATATTTACGCCTATGAAGATGGAAATAATTAGGAATAAAGTTTGAAAATAAAACCATAAGGTTGAAATCTAAAAACCCTATAAAGAAGGATGAAACCCTAAAGGAAACCTAGGGGTTGAAATGGTAAAAGAAATATTTGGGTTCACCAATATGTTTTACCCTATTTTGGATTATGCAACTCTAATTAATATAGAAATTTGAATGTAATTTAGATTATAAAGTATGATAGTTAAGCATGAATTTTAATATAAAATATTGAAACTGATTTGATAAGTGGCATGTGCTAAATATAGGAAGTACTTAAGAGATCAAGATACTTAACTTTCCTAGTTCATTAACTAATTGTGACTAACTCTTGATAATGGGAAGGGGATGGAAAAAATCCTAAGTGTCACTTAGATATAGAACTAACTATCTCTGTGCATAGAGTCCCTAACATTAGCGTAGGGCAAAACCATCGATGTTACTTGATGAGGTGGACGTTACTATCCTGGAATGTTTTTGCTCTCTGTGACCACACAATCAGCTAAATTTACTTGTAATAACTCTATGTGTGTAATCTTGAAGCCTCAATGTATTGACAACTACAAAAATCAATATCCTTCTCCTTAAAACCCTAGGTCCACTTATGAAGGGTAAAAACCTATAAAAACATGGGAAGTGTAGTGCACTGAATGGACCTCAATCACCCATGTTAATGATTAACCGCTACCTACATATCCAATACCTTTAAAGAGGGAAGTCAAGATACACATCATTTCCCCCCTTAATTTGAATGTACAATTATGCTCCTTTACTATGTGAACACACCTAGAATCTGGGTTTGATACTTGACAATATCCACTTCTTGACTTGGCTAGGTATGTGGATCTAATGATTTGGAGATGTCTAAGTAAGATATTTAGCTAGTTTGACACAAACTAAGAGGTTCATGTAGCTGATTGAATAAAAAATGAGGGTCAAACTCATAAAAAATATGTGTATACGAGAGAATGGCAAATAAGAGGTATATATGTGCACATAAATCATGTATGGTGAAGGTAGGTCAAAAGTGACATTATCAAGTGTCTAATACCAAATTTTAGTATCTACGCCCTATTAGATCCCTTACAACCTCCTTTGATCATGACCTTCATCTATACCCCTACTATTCTTTTTAGATGGATGTATTGTATGTATGTTGGATCTAATATAGTCATCTACATTTTCCTATATTAGAGGATCCTTACATTGTTGAACATTCTTACCCTACACATAATATTAATGTTTTGACACCTAAGGATTTTGGAAATATTATTGGATACCCTTGTAATATAAGGCATGAATGCCATCAGACTTTATTTTGAAGTTTTCCCCCTCTCATGTCTTTTTCTCCCTTATTTTTCCTATTTGAGAACCCTTGTAATCAGCTTACCCTTGTAACCATTCTTCATAAAACCCCCTTTTAATTTCTCATTTTCCTGCTCCAATGCTCATCATCACAAATCCTAAACTCCTTATTAGCTAAATTCTTCATATCTCTTTATTTTTTTTACTTAGTGATGATGTGACAAAGCATGTTAATAAAGGTCTTTGTAGGTACCATTATTTACACCCACTCTAGAGAACCATTTGACTTGCAAGAATTGAGGACATCTAAGAAGGGTATATTACCTTTTGCCTCAACTTCCTTAGTAAATTTTATACTCTCAACCAAATTGTTAATATGGGAATGGAAGTCCTTTAGTTTATCTCTACCATGCAACTAACATAAATTGGTATCATCAACATACCTATTCCGTTATTTGGGCTTAATTCAAAGATAATTGGGATCCATCTCTTTAGATTTATAAATGAAGAGGTTAGTGATCACCGATGATCAAAGATAACCCATTGTCATCCCTTACATTTGGTAAAAAATAACACCCTTAAGTGTGAGAAACGTGGTCCTATAACAAAAATCTACCAACCTTGGTGTTTTATTGTGTTGTGCCTACTCTGACCACTTTTACTGCATCCTCAATTTAAACTTTGGTGAAAAGTGACACCACATCAAAAATAACTTGTATCTCATCCACCTCCACTTTTTTGTCTCTGAAAAATTCTATAAATTTAATTGAATCATAGATGATGGAAGATGTCTTACCTAACAAGGGTTTTGACTTATTGACCAAGAATGCAAACAATCAATAGGTTGAGGAATATGTGGTATAAAAATTTGCTACAGATGCATCATTCCTTGTGGATCTCTAGAGCATTGCGAATTCTAGGAGTGACCTCTTTATTATTTTTAGCTTTAGTCACCCTCTTTGCTATCAATGACACATGATTGTACTCAAGCCTTTTATAGCTTCCATTATTGTTCAAACTATCTTCCATTTTGGTGCCATAGTCCATCTTATTCATTACCATAGTAGCATTACCCTTGTTTGCATTGATAATCATAATCTCCTTATTATGTTCAACAATTTAAAATCTCTCCATTCATATTTTGTGATATTCCATGTAGGGGGCTTGATAGCCCTCAAATCCACTATGCAATCTATTGAACCTCTTTTGCAACATCAAGTGGGAGATTCCTCAAAACACTATTAATTTCCATTATGAAATCTTCTTTAGGAATATGTCATAGAGCAATTGTAAATCCTAATCCCTTTTTAGAATGTTGAAATAGGGTTGTGTTGATGCTTAATTTTGAAACTAATCACCGAAGTAATGGGAAGTTTCAAAGATGTAGGACTTGACCCTTAAAACGACCTCTAGATTTTAAAGAAGTTGGCTCTTCTCTTTGGGGTTTGATGTAAAGAGGAAAGAAATGATGCCTAAAAGAAATACTTAAACTACTAAGGTGATGCACCAAGATTGTATTCATCTACCAAATAACACATTAATTAGTACTAACAAAATTTACTAAAAATATTGAGCATAAAGCATGCTTAATAATCCAAACATAGACTATGGACCAAATTAAAGGCTTATAACAGAAAAGATAACCTGAATCCTCATCTATCTAAACAACATAATATTAGTTTAAACAACATTCACTAATAGAATTAAAGAGAATATAGCATGATTAACAATCTCAGTGTTTATGCAAATCTAACAAAGGCTCATAATAGAAAATAAGAAGCAAGAATGAGAAACAGAGTACAACTACATAGAACACCACTCTCTCTTCACAATTTGATAGGAGAAAAAAGTACATAAGGCAAAATTCATAAAATACAATGTTTTATCCCTCAGGAGAGGCACCTATTAATGTAGTAGAAAATGCTTCCAAAACTAGCTTCTAAAATCTCTATTGATCTAGATGAATCTCTAGTGATCTCTCTCCTATATTTGATCCTTTGATCTGCTACTTGTAGCCCAAAATATTTGTTGTGGGTCACTACAACTTGCTTGGATTCCAACTACTTGTCCACAAATTCTGGGTCCAAAACTTGCAGGCCATCATAACTGAACAACTTGGAGCTTGATTCTGTTATTTTTGCTATCTTTTTTCATTATGTTTCAACTGTTGCTCCTATTTATCTTCTACCCATAATTTCTCAAAGCATGGACATGTGGAGGCTTCCATGGCTATAATTACATTACTCTTTTTTCCCCTTCATTCTAAAAACTCTTTAGCTTTCTCGGTGCTTTTGGGCTCTGGGACCTGTTGTACTGATATGTGTTAGCTTTGTACTCAATGGAGTCTTTTTGATACTCACTTTCCTTTCGAAGAGTACCAAAGTGACAAGTGGCATTGTCCACATTTATTTGAGTCTTGGAAGCTTTTCCCTCATTCTCTTACTTATATTTTTTCACCTTTGTGGCTTTTGGAGATTCTACGTCGTTGGATCTATTACTCTAAACCAAGTCATTGATCCTCTCTACTGCCCTTTTGTCTCAAGGTGAACCGTTGTTTATCCACGTGACAGCCTCACACTCAACGAAGTCTTTTTGATACTAAATTTCCCTTTAAAGAGCATCAAAGTGACATGTGGATACCCTCTACTATCATTAGAGTCTTAAAGCTTTTTCAAGGCTTTAACAAAAATAGATTCCCTCAGCCTCGTGAATTAATATGACCCAAAATGTTATTTACTTGCCTATATACCTAGCCAAATAATATATATGTGTCCCAAAGGTATAAAATAAAAATGTAGAATTTTAACTCTATAGTTCATGGTGACTCACTAGAAACTCTATGCTTGCATGGAAGGACTACCGTAAAAACTTGAACAAAAACTTGTTCAAAATTGTTTTCTGTCATAGATCGCTTAGAGCTTCTACAATATGGCCTATAAATCAGTCCATTCTACCTCTGATGGATATTTCCTCTTCTGTAGATCTTGGAAAGCTCTATCTAACTCTATTATTTCTTTGTGGGAGAATGCTTGGAGGTTCTGAACCACTAAGTGCAATTGAAATTCCAAATTTTTAAGTGGGACTAAAATGATTTCCACCTTGGTGACAGTTGAATAATCACTGAGGGACTGAAAACCATTTGATTATGTTGCTTTGTGACCAGTAGATTTTGAATCTGGTCTTCCATTAACACCATTTTGTCATCTGGGAAAGGGGAAGGGAGTCCCAATTGGACCAATTCTTTAATGTGCCCTTTCATTACTTTGACCCCTTCAAAATATTCAATAGATTCTTGTATTTGGATAAAACTTTGTTGCAACTCAGAATCTCACTTACCCTTTCTACTGTTACTCACTTGTTTGTGATCTCAGTTGCCTGTAGCATTTCCTCTAATGTATCATATAATTTCTAAATCAATAGTTATGATTTGGGTACCTTGGCAGCAACTAAAAGTAGGATATTCTCCAAAGAGGAATCCACTCTCATACACATGGTTTGAGCATCATATATGAACTTGAGTGCAGGCTTTAGATGGGCCATGTCCACTAAAATTCTCTTCCAATAAGAGACATAAATTCCCTTGACCATTTCTACCATTCTAGATGACTAGGGTTGTTGGGCTAATTCTTGAGTTAGCCTTGCCACTTCATCTTTAGAGTTCTTGCATTCAACCTAAAAGTTACTCTTTTCAACCTTAGTAACATTTATCTTCTATTGCAACTGAGTGATCTCAGCTTCCTTATCATCAATTTTCTTCTCAATGAGACTCTTCTCTAGTTGTAATGAGCTGATAGAGGCCTTGGTTGTACTAAGCTCATGTTATAGAGACTTTGTTTCATCCTCTGAAGTCTTCAAGACTTATTTGGATATTACCCCTTTCAAGTCTTTTTTGAGTTGGTATATCTCCTTATCCTTGGCCTTGAGCTCTTGTGTCATGCGGCTCATAGTGTCTTGGGCTTGGATTAATCTTGATTTTACCTTCTCCAATTTATTGGAGACTTTGAGATAGTTTGTGGTGACCACATCTACAGTTTTAATCATAAATTCCACTTTGTATTGGGGTTTGAGCTGAGTCAGATCCATAGCCACTGCACTTATTATATAATCCTTAGGCTACATTTGTTCAAGTGGCCTATGCACATTAGGGACCATGTGGGTGACAATGAGGGAATGTTTTTTATGGTCATAAAAAGACCTCATTTGTTGCATATCCACTGTCCTACCCTCCTTCTACCTTTGCTTCTCCTTCCTTGCCTCCTTGGCCTTCTTTTCCATGTTTGATTAAGTATGGAAGTCTAAGGGAGAGGTCACTACACCACCAACAAAAGAAGACCCATGGGGTAAACCATAAGGCACAGTGATTGATTGTTGGGGTTAGTTTTATGATGGAGATGGGCTTTTCAAGATCCTCAAAGAAAAGGTTGGCAAACTTAAATGTTGGGAAGTGAAATTGAATAGGGAACCAAATGGCATTAGTGATTGAGTTGGAATAGCCGAGATGGCTGAGAATGCTAAGCCATGTGAAGGAGGTGGCATTAACATAGTTTGAGTGGAATATTGAGGAGGAGTCATGTATGAGGCAAGTTCTACCTCTTTTTCTTTGTCTCCCTCCTGAGACTCTACTCTTTATTTCTTCCTCTTGGGGTTCTCCATAAGATCCTCTTTCTCTATTTAGATTGTCACCCACTGTGAGAAGTCTAGCACCTATTTTGTGGATGATGTTGCCTATGAGGGATTTAATGGGGCCTTAGCTTTAGGGACTTTAGAAGTAGGTTGGGTTGTCCTTTGTTTCTCCAAATCACTGAGATATGGTGGCCAAGTTGAAGTTGTATGCACCATTGTAGATGTCCCTAGATCCTAAGTCTCTTTTTGTGGTTTCAAGAGGTTGCTTGTATCTAGGCTAGACATCAGAGTAACATGAGCCTCATTCCATAGGTTCTCCCATTGTTCATCTATTTTTACATCCTTAAAAATTTGAATAAATTCACCAATTTCTTGCTGATACTTCCAGTAGGCAATTATTTTCTCTTGAATCCAGCCCTTTCTAACCAAGGCCTATCTCAACCCTTTAGTCATTACTCTTGTTGGGTCATAATTTTGAATGTGCTAATCAAAAGATTCCCATAGTGAGAGTGGGATGTCCTATAGTTCCACATATATATCTAGTGCATCTCTCTTAGGGGATCTCCTATCTTTGAATAATTTCCTGCTCTCATGCTTAAAAGAAGCATGGACTTTACTTTTGGCAAGCCAAAAAGTCATAAAACCATCAAGGTCGTATTTTCATAGATCTTGAATCAAAACTAGCCCATAGGCAACCAATTTCCTCATCAAAATAGATTATTCTTGTCTCTTCACCATAGTAACACCACACTTGGTTAGCAGGATGTCATGGAAGGACCTTTTCTTTCTCTGTGCTCCATACTCAGAGTCAATAACCACTAACTGTCGGGTCACTTCCAAACCTACTATTCTGATGGTCAAAACTTTGGGAAGCATAAAATATTCTTCCCCAAAACTGTGAACTCTAATGAAAGAATGACGGGCTCTAAAAAACAAATCACAAGGGTGATGGGCATCAGACAAGATGGACCTAGCCAAGTCATTCATTCTATTATTTATACCCCCTGAATCCAACTCCTCTACTAGTGATGCCACAAAGCACCCAACAAACTCATAAACGTCTAATGACTCTGACAACACATGAGTCCATATGGATACAGGGATAAATTTCTGAGGGTCTACTGCCTCTAGGTCCCATAGGGTCAAACTTATATGTTGTTGAAATAATTGGGTATTTTGATATAAAATGAGATGAAAATGTATGAGGAATACCTAAAAGTAGGATGTACACTAAAATTTGCTAGTTGTTTGCTCAAAGTGTAGGCAATGTGATCCATAAAATTGAATTTGTATACTTGCATTCTAGCCATGATCCTCATTTAGAAAAGAGCCACCAACTAACAATCATGTACCATCCTATCATGGTCCTACCCAAATATGAAGGCAAGCACTAAACATGCCTCATGTGACTCTACTGTCAACATGCCTAAGGGAAAGGGTAGGGGCTAGGGTGTAGTATTATTATCTATAAGATGTAGCTCCTTATTCAAGAAAGCTTATTTTTAGTGTACTTGAGACCACACATCCCTCAGCTAAGGCATGTCATAAAATTTGGCTAAAGGATCATGCTACAAACCTAGCATGTTACAGATAGCTTGGGGATTTGTCACTACCATGATCAGTCCCTTTTAAATTATCATTTTGTAGAATTATAATTTTGTGCACATAAGTCCACCAATTTTGGGTATGGGTGCACTTTTGGCACCATATATTGGGCTAACCTTAAGGTACAAACCCTCATACCAAAATTTTCAAGCTTGGTCTAAATCAATATTTTTGCATGCACCGCCTAACTAAGGGTCTTAGTCTTCTTTGTCAAAATAGGGTCATAAATCTCATCTACATAATCGAGGACGAGGGAAGAGTCTTGGAAAATACCTTTGCTCACTTCTCTAGTTTTTAGGGTATGTTACCTTGGGCTATGAAGGAGCTGAGGCATATGACTTTGATGGTGTCGATATGGTTACCATTTCGACTGAGACTCTAGGCTACGGTGCTTTCCTTATTGATCAGACTCAAATGCTAACTCTTTTCTCGATGTTAAATAAAATGAGACTCAAATCTCTTTTTTAATTCCATTGCTTCCATGAACATGAATTAATGACTCTCCTTGATGAATTAATCATGTTTAATTAAAAGACTCTCAATTCAAGGCTCTAAGGTGTCGATTATCAAAACTTAACATTAAAAACCCTAGGAAATTAGTTATATAGGTATTTTTTTGGGATGGTCATATGTGAAAAGATCATATGAAAATTTAGAGAGCCTCCATGAATTACATGTGTTCAAAGAACACTTATTTAAAAAGAGGAGGACAAATAACCTCAAAATAAGAAAATAAAAAGGGAAACTAATCTAACTATATACAGGGTCAAAAATTCTTATGTGGAGAGCTTTAGAAAGATTCCATTCATAGGAATCTCTAATGCCTCTCTTTCCTGAGACTCTAGCTCGTAAGCATTACACTGCTTGCATGCAATGATTTTGAAAAGACCTGTCCATAAAGAGTCAAATTTACCATGATTCATGGGCTTGGCAGCCCTTGCATCCCACTTTAAAACCCAACTCCTAATCTTAAACTCAGATTCAGATGTATTTTGATCAAACCAACTCTTGATCACTTGTTGGCGATTTATCATTGAGTCATGAGTTGATTCTCTCTTTTCCTGGAGTTCCAATAATTCTATAATTTAGACTTGTATTGGATAATTTTCTTCCATTTCCAACTATTTTATTAACTGTAAGGCTAGACTTTCAATTGAAATGGGAATTACTACACTCACCCATATACCAACTCATATGGTAAAGTCTTAATCACCTGTTTCAGTGTAATTCAATCTACCCATAAGGCTACTTTAGATGTTCATGCCATCCTCTCTTATGACCATCACCCATTCTCTTGATAAGTCTAATCAGATTCTTATTGGTTGATTCTACCAGACCATTTCTTTGTGAATAATAATTTGAAGAAGTCTTCAAATATATACCATTCTTTAGTGCAAAATCAAATACCTTTGCCCCAAGGAATGCCTTAGCATTGTCAGATATGATAGTGTGAGGAGGTCCAAACCTGGTGGTAATCTCTTCTAGAAGATCTAAGATCATATTTTTTGTGGCCTCTTTCAAAGGAACTGCCTCAGTCCATCTTGTAAAATAATCAATGGCAGTAAGAATCCATTTGTGCCCCACACTTGAGACTAGACTAATCATCCCAATGAAATCTAGGCCCCATTGAGCAAAAGGTTCTTCAACAATTATTAGACTGAGTGGCAAGGCTGTATTTATTCTCTTACCTATGTAAAATTAGCAAGATTGACACTTACTGACTATATCGTGGCAATCAAGAAACATTATAGGCCAAAAATATTGTGCCTAGATTATCTTGACAATAGTAGTTCTAACTGAAAAATGTCTTCCAGATGCTCCATAGTGCAACTCATGGAAGATCCTCTTAATTTCCTTGCTTTTAATACACCTGAGCAAGATTCCATCAAAATTCCTTTTAAAAAGGAAATTATCTATCAGAACAAAACTTGATCCTTGCTATCGGTAGTATCTTCTCTTTTTAGGAGACAACTATCTTGGATATTGACCAAACTTCATAAAATGAATTTTATCGGTGACCCAAGAGTCTATTTCTTTCTCTTGTATTTGTAGCATAGCTTCTATAATATATTCTTCCTCTGGTAAGGCTACTGAATCTTGGGCAATGTATTGACAAAGACCCCTTCCTTTTAACAGCTTGGTAGGCTTAACCTCAATATCATACTCTAATATTTTGGTTATCCAATTGGCTCTTTTCTCAGTTATTTCCCCTTCCATAATATATTCTCTAACACTTGGGTGAGCCACCAATACTACAGTCTTGTTACTTGTTACTAAGTGTCTAAATTTCTTTAGACCTTTTACAATAGCATAAGCTTGCTTTTTAACAAAATTATACCTAGATTCATAATCTCGAAGGGTCCTTGAGAAGAAGGCAATCAAATGCTCTTCTTCCCATTCCATGTCCTTTTGTGTCAGCATTGTTGCTATGTTGTGCTCTCCTCCATAAACATACATGATGAAATCCTTGGAGAAATCTAGATTGCACAATACTAGGGGGGCAAACACAATGGCCCTTTTAATATTTTCAAAAGATTGTCAGCGTTCACTCATCCATTTGAAACTAAGATCCTTTTTTAACATTAGAGTAATGGCTCTAACCATTCCATCAAAATCTGAGATGAATCTAATTATAAAATTAATCTTCCTAAGGAAATATTGTACTACTTTCTTATTTACTAGTATTGATAGGTATGATATTGCCTTAACTCTATTTGGGTCTATGGTGATCCCTTCTTTTGAAACAATGTGTCCGAGTAGCTTACCTTGAGCTACTCTGAATATACATTTTTAGGATTTATAGAGATCCCAAACTCTTGGCATTTTTGAAAGATGGCCTCCAATTGATCAAAATGATCTTCAACAAACTTGGTGAAGACAATGAGATCATCTAGGTAAATCAAAATTGTTCTATTTATTAGCTCCCCAAAAGCAATGTCCATTGCTCATTAAAATGTGGCCCCTGCATTGGAGAGTCTGAATAGAATTTTTGCATAAGCAAAAGTTCCCCACTTTGTTGTGAAAGTGGTCTTGTGTTGATACTCTTTTGTCAACCATATTTGATTATATCCTGAGAAGCCATCCAATAAGGATAATCTCTCTGCCCTAGCTACTATCTGTAGAATTTGTTCCATTGAAGTTAGGAGATAATTATCTTTAAGGGAAGCTTTATTTAGATCCCTGAATTCTACATAGAGTCTGATTTATCCATTTTTATTCCTTACTAGGACCAAGTTAGGAGACCTATGTAGAATGTTTGATGGGAAAGATAATCTTGGACTCCAATAATTTATTTAGCTCTTCTGCCATGAGGGACTCGATTCTTAGATTCATTGGTCTTTACTTTTAGCGGATAAAATTTGATCCTTCTACCAGGTCGATAGTATGTTGGACAATTTCTTTTTTATAACCATGAAGGTCCTCATACATCCATGCTATCACCTTATTATACTTATTGCACAAAGATACGAGTTTATCTTTTTGTTTTTGAGTGGTAACCTTACCCACTTTTAGCTTTCTCCCCTCTGAGATCTTGAGTTTTTAATAATCTTCTTTGCTTGCTACAAAATTTCTTTTGTCCAAGTTTGCATCATCAAGGTTAACCAAATTCTCAAGGGTTATCAGTCCCCTTGGAAGCTTGTTGGACCTTAGTTAAATTATTTAGTCACCATATGCCTCTTAAATCTTAGGCTACAATTGGTTAGCAAATTTTCTTGATTGCTATAGAAATATAATGATTTAAAGATCACTCTCAAACACTTGCCAATTATCTACATTGTCAGGAATGGAGGGACGTATGACCAATTTGACTAATTCTTTGTTAACTAACAGATCTTTGGTTAGATCAAACTGGGATCCAATTTGAGCCATTATGTTTGCTTCAAAATTTTGAGACCTTGGGATAACTTCAATATTAAAGGCATCAAAACCTTCAACCACATCCCACACCCTATGACGGTAAAACCTCATTCTTGTATTCTTTGCTGCTGTAGTCTCCTTAATTTTCTTGACCACTAATTCTGAGTCACCAAAGACTCTCAAATTCTTTATTACTTCCTTTTGGGCAAGGATTAAGCCATGCACTATAGATTCATACTCAACTTCATTGTTAGTGCAACTAAAATGAAAATGTAGTGCCTTAAGGATCTTTTTCCCTTTTGGAGAGATAAGGCATATGTCTAATCTTGAGCCATTCTTGCTTCTTACCCCATCAAAATTTAGGGTCCATATCAAAGAATCATCTATGGGGCTCTCTTCTTCATTTATCACCTTTGTCATAATCCTAGGTATCTCAGGATTCTCATCATAAATCACATAAGCTCCCAAACCAATGGAGTCAAAATTACCTAAAGGGTCTCTAGGTGTCATATCTAAGAGATAATTTTCACCCTTTTGATTATCATCATCTTCAGTGCATTCCTCCATATAGAATCTTTTTTATTTGGTAATCATTGTGTGAGATGCTTCAAACTTTCATATTACTTCATCAGTAATATGCTCTTTGCTGAGAGGTTCTGATAATACCTTCATCTTTGAACCATACTTGGTTCTTAGAATAAGATGTGACCAGTCAAGAGACATGTACCCTCCAATTTTAGCTTTAAATTCCCTAGATAAACATAAACCAAAAATGGGAGGGATATCTATGACTACTATATCCTATAAAATAGTTATGTTTGGGCAAGAATACAGTTGTAATGGAAGCCCTCTAATTATCCCTATGGTTTGTACTAATTTTCCATCAAGCTACATGACTCCTTTGGTTAACGGTTCATACTTAATCTTTATGGCGTTAGCTATTATCTTAGGCATGACCATAGTACTTACACCTAAGTCTATCATAGAATTATGAAGCAATTTATTACCCACTATAAGAGTCATATAGAAAGGGTTAGGTTTAAATTTCTCTACCTCTTTTTTGGCGTTCACCAAGGCTAATGGTTATTGTGGCTGGGGTGTTTTTAGTTGTTTTTTGCCTCTACTTGATGGAGTTTCCTTTGTGGCACTAGACTTTGGTTCATTTTGATCCTTTAGTGATTCTTGTAATAGTTCCTTTTGTTCCAGAATGGCCAACATATCCCATAATGAGACATTAGCAGGAACTTTCTTCAATTGTTCTACCACATTGATTTATCTGGGTGGTTGTACTTATGAGTACTGTGGATACCTTGTCCTTTCAACTGTTGTGTTGGAGATTCCTTGATTCTATGTAGTCATTGGAGCATCTTGTCTTGTCATAAGGTCCTGAGGAACTAGAGCTAATGGCACCTTTCTTGATTCAGTATTAATAGTAGGAAAAACATCTTCAACCATTCTCCTTTTTGTTTATGTAAAATAATTAAACTGAACCAAAATCTTAGAGGTAGATGCCTCATTAATGAACACATATTCTTCACCTTCAATCCATGAGAACAAAGCATGTTCATGGGAAATCTCTCCTTCTTGTTCCAATGGCATGCCTTGCATCTAAAGCCACCATGGTTGCATTCTGAACTCTGGGTGACTAATATGATCTTGATGAGGTAGTTTCCTGGTTTTCCATCCTTTTTTGTTTGGCTATTCTTTGCTATAAATTTTCCATGGGGAAATCCCTTGGCATGTGAGAGTCATTACAATGAAAACACTATGCATTTGTCTCTTCCATCATGTTGTTTTGGCCAGGGACTAGTTCTTTTCCTAAGCTTGGTAGGACTATCTGAAATGGTGTAGGTATAGGGACGATTTGATTGGATGGTTGTGATGGCACTATTCTTTGAGTCCCTTGATACTGATTTGATTGATATGAGGGTCTATTCTCTTGGAAAATCTGGTAAGGATATCATTGATATGAAATTTGGGTCCTTTTAAGATTGATAATTTCATTAGAAAAGGTTCTAGTTCTTGACATCATTCATTTCCAATGAGGAAGATGGAACTATGGTTGATGTCCCTTGAGATGAAGGAAAGGTGTATAGGGAAGTATTGACCTTAGAAGTGCTAGGAACCTCTTCTTGAACATGGAGAGATATTTCAGGAAACATAGGCATAAGAGGCCTTGGGGGTAATTTCCTAGCATCTATCAAGTTATTTTCCGCTCTTACAACAAGGTCATAAGCATCAGGAAGGGTTTGCCCTCCTAGTGATTGGATCATGAATGAGATAACAAAATTAAAAGCCTTAAGATAGAAAATAATTTCCATACCTGTAGGCAGTCGGGCCGAGATTGGGATTCTTAGCCATGTCTTTTGAAATCTAGTGTTGAAATCAGTCATTGCTTCTTGGAGAGATCTCTTAATAGTGATTAATTATTGTGGGAAGGATGATCTATCCTTTTTTTCATTGAATCTAACATATAATTCAGTTCCTAATTGATCCCAATTTCTAATAAAATTTGGTGTTAAAGATATATACCAATCAAGAGCCCTTCCTTTTAAAGATGCAACGAGTAGTCTCAAGGCTACATTTTGTTGTGTGATAAAGTGACAGTACATAAATCAGCCACATCTGGAAGATGCTCAGACAAAGTTTTGAAGTCTTCTCCAGTAAATTTAGGTAATGCTTTTAGAGAATTAGCTGGAATAGTGTCCCATGAATCATGAGGTGTTGGCAGGATAAGGGGGCTTCCACCATTCCAATTGACAAAGATCCTAGGCAGAGCCTGAATGGCCATTTGACTTCCTAGTGTATTTTGTTGAGTTGACCTTCTTCTTGAAGTAGTTACTAATGGTGATATTAAGAGTCCTAGATTTATAGCAAATGAGACCTTGTAGTTGGCCTACCTCTTGAAGGATTTCCACTCATGCATTTTTAGTCAGACTTCTTTCCACCGAGTGTGCCAGGAAAACTGTTGATGCTTAATTTTGAAATAATCACCAAAGTCATGGGAAGTTTCAAAGATGTAGGAGTTGACCCTTGAAATGATCTCCATATTTTAAAGAAGTTGGCTCTTCTCTTTGGGGTTTGATGTAAAGAGGAAAGAAATGATGCATAAAAGAAATACTTAAACTACTAAGGCGATGTGCTAAGATTGAATTCCTCTACCAAACAACACAATAATTAGTACTAACATAATTTACTAAAAATATTGAGCATAAAACATGATTAATAATTCTAGCATAGACTATAGACCAAATTAAAGGCTCGTAATAGAAAAGATACCCTGAATCCTCATCTATTCGAACAACACAATATTAGTTTAAACAACATTCACTGATATAATTAAAGAACATATAGCAATATTAAAAATCTCAGTGTTTATGCAAAGCTAACAAAGGCTCATAATAGAAAATAAGAATCAATAATGAGAAAAAAATTATAATTGCACAGAACACCACTCTCTCTTCATAGTTTGATAGGAAAACAAAGTACATAAGGCAAAATGCATAGAATATAATGTTTTATCCCTCATGAGAGGCACCTATTAAGGCAATAGAAAATGCTTCAAAAACTAACTTCTAAAATCTCTATTGATCTAAATGAATCTCTAGTGATCTCTCCCCTGCATTCGATCTTTTGATTTGCTACTTGTAGCCTAAAATATCCGTTGTGGGTCACTACAACTTGCTCGGATTCCAACTACCTGTCCATAAATTTTGGATCTAAAACCTACATGTCATTATAAATGAACAACTTAGAGCTTGATTCCATTATTTTTGCTAATTGTCTCTTTCATTCTATTTCAACTATTGCTCTTATTTGTCTTCTACCCATAGTTTCTCAAAGCATGGACACGTGGAGGCTTCTGTGGCTATTAATTACTTGACTTTTCCTTCCCCTTCATTCCACAAACTCTTTAGCTTTCTCGGCTCTTTTGGGCTCTGGGACTCGCTGTGTTGACACGTGTTAGCTTTGCGCTCAACAAAGTCTTTTTGATACTCACTTTCCTTTTGAAGAGCACTGAAGTAACAAGTGGCATTGTCCACGTTTATTTGAGTCTTCGAAGCTTTTCCTTCATTCTCTTGGATTTTTTAGCCTTTACGACTTTTGGAGTTTCTACACCGTTGGATCTATTACTCCAAACCGAGCCATTGATCCTCTCTACTACCCTTTTGTCTCAAGTTGAACCATCATTTATCCATGTGGTAGCCTCACACTCAATGGAGTCTTTTTGATACTCACTTTCCCTTTGAAGAGTGTCAAAGTGACACGTGGATACCCTCTGCTAGCATTAGAGTCTTAAAGCTTTTTCAAGGCTTTAACAAAAAGAGATTCCTTTGGCCTTGTAAATTAATATGACCCAAAATGTTATTTAGTCGCCTATATACCTAGCCAAATAATATATGCATGTTCTAAAGGTATAAAATAAAAATGTAGAATTTTAACTCTACAGGTTGATCCAAAGACAAGTCTAAAAAATTAATAACTAATTTATCTTCCCAATTATTGATGACCCAGTTACATCCAATATATTGCATGATGCCTTCATAAGAGAGGGACTTTGAACATGTGCCCCTCGCTATGTCATTTTGTTTTGATATAGGATACAACCCTGATCCACCATTCAATGCATTACTCAAATCAATTAATGGAGAGGCCTTCAACAACAAAGAAGAACCATTCGGTTGCAAACTTCTCAAAATCCGAACTGAAGGCACAAGATACCTATCATTCAAAAAATGGTTTTAAGTCATGTAAACTTTGTGAATTAAGGTTACTTGATGGGTCAAATAGTCCAACCCAATGTTATTGTTACCCTCCACACATGGAATTTTTTTAGCCATGCTGGAGCGCGCTTAGCTTAAACCTCAACACCCATTTTCATGGGAGCATGCACATGCATTTTGAATATGCCCAAGTTTTCAAATTGGTGTTGGTGCCAAAACTATTGAAAATAAGTTTTTAAAATAAAATCATTTATTATTTCAAACTTTCCCTCTTTCTAAGTTTTCATATGCCTTTAAAAACATAGTAATTTCATCCCCTATTTGCACAAAAAAAAATTATGCATAACAATTATTATAGTTGTGCAAAATATTAGCCTGCAAAAATGGGGATTTATAGCTACCCAGTAGATGATTTATGACTGTTATAATGTGTAAACATTTATTCCAATTTGGAAAGAATTTAAAAAGGTAAGTATTATACAAACAAATTTTACCAGGTTTCATTTTTTTTATTTGGTTATGGTCATTAGTTTATTTTAAATTTGTTTCAAAATAAATTTATATTTCATATCAATAATTATATATATTTATTGCATTTTGATTGCAGATAGATAACAGAGCTTGTGACTTAATATGGATCCTAAATTTGTCATATTGTGGATGGATTTATTTAGGGGAATATCGACACTTCTTCAAATACATCAGATCTATCAAATATTTATTTCAATTATTTTATGCAAATGATGTTGCTATACATAGAAAGGGAATCATTATTCATGTAGTCATACAAAGAATGGTGGAAATTTCTAAGACAATGCACATTCTAGAATTTAATTCAATAAAAAATATCGAAAGAACAACCCTATTACCATGATGTTTTATACCATCACCATTGTAACATGTCATTCCCTTTTTTCATCTATTTTTTCAAAACTAAAATCACATATGCTAAGCGCAAACACAACTCAGTTTGTTAGAGGAACACTATCACCAAAAAAAGCACTATGTTTGGTTTTTCATCATCTTGTCCAAGGGACACCTACACATGTAATGGCATAATTGTATTGTGTGGGAGAATCAACAGTGAGAAAATACACTATGGTTATTGTTGATATAATCATCCAAAATTTACAAAATTAGTATATAAGTGTTCCATCAGAAAGTAGATTGCAAAAGATTATATGTGATTTTCATACTTTGACTCTACTTCCTACAATATTTGGTGCAATTGATGGCACTCATATTAAATTATCATATCATCCATAAAATCATCATACTCCTATAAACTATGTAAATAGGCATCATTTTCATAGAGTTTCGTTACAAAGAATAGGTGATGTGAAAAATATATTTTGGAATGTCTGTGTCAATGCTCCTGGCGGCGCTCATGATGCTGATCATTGAAATTGCTCTACAATAAAGAAAAGTATGCAAAAAAGAGAAGTATTACCAATGCCAACAATTGAGATTGAAGGAAGTATTATCTATCCAAAAGTAATTGGAGATTCTACCTATCCAATGTCCCTATACTTGTCGAAGCCATTTAAAAGCAATTTCTCTCCATTACATACTATGTTTGACAAACACTTATGTAGAGGGCATGTAAAAATTGAGAATGCATTTGGGTTACTCAAAAACAGATGGAGATTTCTTCAAGATGTGGGTGTGGAGTTGGAAAAAGTGCCCAAGATTATTGTGACATGTTGCATACTACATAAATTCTTACAAATGAATAATGAAGATGAACCGGAGTTCCAAGTAGATCCACATCCAAATTCTAAATTTGAGATTCGTAATCAAGCTATGGAGAGAGATCAAGGTAAGGCATAAAGATATATTATGTTCCATGAATGGGAAAGACAATATAATGTTACTTTGAGGAGCTAAATTGTATATCTTTTAATGGAATAAAAAATATTTTGGTGTTAATGTCTTATCTATAAGTATTTTTTTTACAAAAAGGAAGATATTAAGATTTACTTGAGAAAAAAGTTTTGTAATTTGGAGTTGCACATCCATTTTTTTTTCCATCCACTTGCTCTTTTGCTCCATTTTTGCATGTTCAAGTTGTATTCGTCCTTGCTCGATTTCTTTCATTGTTTGAGTGAAATGCAACAAACTCTTTTCCATTCTCTCTCCAAAATCTTCATGAGAAGCTCTTTTTCTTTTTGTACACTTGCCTTCAATTCCAATCTTGTTCAAATGGGTTTCTTCATTTTCCTGAGAAAAATGCTCTGTAATTTGGAGTTGCACATCCATTTTTTTTTCCATCCACTTGCTCTTTTGCTCCATTTTTGCATGTTCAAGTTGTATTCGTCCTTGCTCGATTTCTTTCATTGTTTGAGTGAAATGCAACAAACTCTTTTCCATTCTCTCTCCAAAATCTTCATGAGAAGCTCTTTTTCTTTTTGTACGCTTGCCTTGAATTCCAATCTTGTTCATATGGGGTTCTTCGTTTGCCTGAGAAAAAAGTTTTGTAATTTGGAGTTGCACATCCATTTTTTTTCCCCATCCGCTTGCTCTTTTGCTCCATTTTTACATGTTCAAGTTGTATTCATCCTTGCTCGATTTCTTTCATTGTTTGAGTGAAATGCAACAAACTCTTTTCCATTCTCTCTCCAAAATCTTCATGAGAAGCTCTTTTTCTTTTTGTACACTTGCTTTCAATTCCAATCTTGTTCAAATGGGTTTCTTCATTTGCCCCTTTTTCTTCAACATTTATAGATGAATTTTCTTCAATACTTATGGATGGATTTTATTCAGAGGATTTGCCTTTCATGTTATTTTTGGGTGTATTGGAAGTATTGACCCATTCATTTCTACTATAACCATTCATAAGACCAAACACCTTAGGAGTGTTCCCTATAATATGATCCATGTCTTCATAAAAAGTCCATGAAGATGGTGTTCCCTTGTAGGATTTTCCATTTGCTTCTCCTTCTTGAATGTTTTTTTCAATATGTTCCACTTGTACTTACATTGAATACCCATTAAAGATGTTCCACATTGTATGTTTACCACTTCTACGACTTTATCCCAATGTTTTTACCAAGATTTTCCCGATTTAAATTTATATATACTTCTTCGAATTTCACAATCAATGCTTGCACAACATTTTTTAGACAAAGTTCTTCTTTGTAATCTTGGTTGTATCTTTGTTACCATTAATTTCATTTTCAAATCCTTGAGTTGCTAGAACACTTTTTTCAACTTCAAAATCTTCTTCCATAAAACTATTAATCCCATGATTCAAGTCAATACTATGACTATATATAGTGTAATTGTCTTCCACATCATGAATTTCATAAGAGATAACATTTACATTTATTTATGGGTGTGAAATATATTTTCTAAATTCCATCTTGTTTTGAGGAACTTGCATAATTTTGGTAATTTTTGGGAATAGATTGAACCCTGGTTTTGAATGTTGTCTATAAAATAATTCTTTATCTATTGATGATTTGGAGCCCTGACATAGAATTAAAATTTATTCAATTTAATGTAACAACAAATAAATAATTTATTCTTAAATTTATTTAATTTAACAAATTAATTTACAGACATGATAAAATAAAATAATATGACTTTTAAAAAAACATAGTAAAAAAATTTATGAATAAAATAATTTTGTTATTTGTTATAATAGATTTATTTATGAAAATAAAATTTATTTAAAAAAATAATAATAATAAAATCACTTACCTCTTTTGATCGCTGTATTTTCTATGCTCCTAGTCGCTCCGATCTTATTTTTACTCTCTGTTTTTTATGTTACATGTTATTTTTTTTCCCACCCTTTTCTTTTAGTGCCAATAGTTTTAATTAATATTGGATGGACAATTTAATTAATATTTATGGGCTCGATATGTTTTTCTTGGAGAGTGCGTGTAAAAATGATGGACCCGAGGTTGGCTTGGCTTGGCTTGGCTTGGACAAGGGCAACAACATTGACTGTTGCGATGCAACCCTGGAGAGAACATTAAAAGATGCCCCCCATGTACGGAGGAGGTGTTATGGCTTGCCATGTAAGTAAGAGGTTGTCATTCATTATATGCAAAGAAATAAATAGCGCCATCATGCCAAAAAGAAGAAGAACTCCTCTACTAATATAACAACACTTCCAACCAATACGACCCAACTCTTGATGCATTGTCTTTGAATGAATTTTACCCCCTATATATATATATAACTCCAAGTCACATGCTCCTTTGAAAATTGCTCTCCCCATATTATGGTAAATTTACCATAGAGCAATGCTCAAAAAATTGGATCACAATTAAACGCACCTTCAGAACACTTCCCGATACACCACATACACATTACACTTGCAACAAAAATGTATTTTGTATAATATTTCAATAAATACATAATAACAAATAATCTTATTTAACATCATTATACTTTTCTAAAGTTATCAATAAAAAGATCTAGTCTACTATTTTAAAATACAATTATTTTAACAATAAATCTTAGAATTTTTAAAATATCAATCAATAAAATTTGCACTAAATCTCTTCCTAACAGCTTATTTTCTCAACTTCTTGATTTCTGGAGAGTTTATGTAAGAATTATTTTGATATAAATAATAGATATATCTGATTTCCAAGGCTCCAAACAGCTCCATTAAAGAATTGGACCTCACGAAAGGCCAGAAACTTAAAAATAGTTCTTCCACGGATCTAAGATATGCTTCGCAGGACAGGCAGGAGGATCCCTTCATATTCATCCCCTCAAATCAACCCCTATTCGTATTTGTTTGTCTGAGCCAACTAGGTAATGAAAAGTTTCTCCTCCTTCGACGATAAGAGAAATTGGATGATTCCAACAATGGTCAACCCGGCAAAGCACTCATTCATAGAGCTGCAAATGCAAGACATTCCTTTTGAAACTACTGATGGGTTTTCCGCTTCAAAGGCAAAGGCACAGCTTTCAGAAGACGATGAGAATGATGTTTTCCCTCTTCTGTCATCAGCATCAGAAACAGAAATAGAGGAGGAGGTGTCTACTGGATCTGACATCCCAAGTGCGGTATTCAATTTGGCAACCAGCATAATTGGTGCAGGGATTATGGCGTTACCTGCCACCATGAAGGTTTTGGGACTTCCACTGGGTTTCGCCTTAATAATATTGATGGGCTTTGTGTCAGAGATGAGCATTGAGATATTGGTAACCTTTTCGGTTCTGCTGAAGGCTTCCACTTATGGAGAAACTGTTCAATCGACTTGTGGGCACGCTGCTAGAGTGATATCAGAGATCTGTATTATTGTGAACAATGCAGGGATAATGATTGTGTATTTGATTATCATGGGGGATGTCATGTCAGGGTCAGGGTCCTCGCAGCACAAGGGGTTGTTCGATCAATGGATGGGGAAGGAAGGATGGTGGCGCGACAGGAGACTCGTAGTTTTAATGACCATGCTGTTTGTTTTGGCACCTCTCTGTGCTCTTAAGAAGATAGACTCTTTGAAATTCACATCAGCAGCATCTGTAGCCCTTGCTGTTGTTTTTGTTACTTTGTCTTCAATTATTGCCTTTATCAAGCTTGTAGAGGGTAAGATTGAGAGACCTCGGTTGCTTCCCAATGTTGGATCCAAAAGAGCAATTTTGGATCTTCTTGTGGTTATTCCAATCATGACCAATGCATACATCTGCCATTTCAATGTACACCCTATTTATAACGAGCTGCAGGGCAGAACTCCTGCAAAGATGAACAGGGTTGGAAGGATCACGACAGTGCTGTGTATATCGGTGTATGCATCTACAGCAATTTCAGGTTATCTTTTGTTTGGGGAGGCTACAGAGTCAGACATCTTATCAAATTTCGACAAGGACCTTGGGATTGCATTCAGTTCTATTCTTGACGACATTATCAGGGTTGGATACATTCTTCATTTGGTGCTTGTTTTTCCTGTGATCCATTTTTCACTTCGGCAGACAATGGATTGTCTGATCTTTAAAGGGTCAAAACCTCTTTCTGTGAGCAGAGAAAGATTTTTTATTCTGACGACAACTATTTTGGCTTTTCTTTATCTAGGCTCTACTGTCATTCCCAACATCTGGGTTGCATTTCAGTTTACAGGAGCAACCACAGGTGTCTCTTTGGGTTTCATATTTCCGTCTCTAATAGCTCTGAAATCGAACCAACAAGAGGAAAGGCTGCGTTTAAAAAATAAGTTTCTCTCATGGACCATGCTTGTCATGGCATTGGTTGTTAGTATCATAGGAGTTGTTGGAAATGTATCTAACCTTACAATGGGAAATGACTGAATATATAATAGAAGCAGCGCTAAGAAAGGCAACGATTTCGCCGTTGCAAACATTATTCATTGTTCAATATTATTAGCTTAATTTTCCCGGGCTCGTTAATTATTTATAGTCCACTTGACATCATTCTATGATTGCTGCATGCACTGTAAGAATACCACTCCATAGATATGCGTGGACATACAGAAAAGGTCTTTGGGGATGGCATGTAAGTGCAGGCCCATTGTATGTGATTGAGAGCTAATTTTACATATTGGATTATTTGAAGGATGTAATATTATTTGGTAAAAATTCATTCTTCTTACATTGGTTTTCTGTCTATCTCCCTTCTTCATGAAACTGTGTTCATGTCTTTTGAAGAGCCTAGATATTTTTTAAAAATCGTGAGTAGAGTTGAAAGTAATCAAGATTTTTTTTTTTCACAGAAAGAAAACTTCCACAACTCCAAACGTGTATCTGAGAAATAAAAGGGAAAAACACAAATCACTTATGGAAACAATAGTTTGTTTTATTCCATCAAGGTACATAAATTAATGATGAATTTTGCTAGTTAACTCTGCTTGTTTATTTACAATTGAAGTTGTAGGTGGTAAAAAATTAAAACATCTGGGAGACTACTGTAGAAGACTTAAGCAAATAGACAATAGGTGTTATTATGGATCAAACAGTTCAAAGTCAACACGGAGCAAAACCAATATGGTCAGCAGGACAGATGTAAAATAGGCTCAAATTTTTCAAGATCAAGTAACGTAACCATTTGTCAGTCTGAAGTCCCCTATTGTCCATAACTAATTATTGTGTATGAATGTACAAACAGTGAAAACCATGGGAGAGCTGAACCAGTGAACTGGCTGCATATCAGGTTTCTTAGAGAGGGATTTAGTATGACCATTTCTTTGTCTTAATGAGCAGAGTATTGATCATTTTCTGTGTTTTGATTCATGATGTAATTCTATCTTTAATTTTGTAATTAGATTACGAATAATGTAGTTCCCAGGTCAAAAGTAGTTCCTTTCCCTATGCATGCCTTGAGCAAGGGTCAAGCATCTATAGAAAATTATATAGAAGAGGACATCTTCAAAGAAGACAATTATTGGAGAGAATGTGGAGGATGTTCTGAAGATGACATTCCTGGCAGCATTAGCTTGAGATATCAATGTTAGGGCACTAAGAGGACAGTGACAACCGAGATTGGTCATGTTCTAGCGAAAGATCGAGGATTGTAATGGCAGTGAATTGTTTGTTGTTTTATTGTCAATATAAGGGATGTACGGTAGCCAATATGTGAAGTTGCATTGGATGTTGTAGGATAAAGAGGCATTCTGAGAAAACAACTAAAATCCAAGTCTAGATTTGATGTGCAGTAAGCATAAACCTGCATTCCATTGTTTAGACTTTGATCAATTTGTAATGGCCTTTATGGGCTAAACATTGTCTAGCCAAGGAGTCCTTGATTTAGTTGATTTTAACATTGTCCTGCACATTGATATCGAGAAGAGAGGAGAATGAGATGACAGGAGGTATCAGAGATAGACAATCCCATTTACTTGAGGGTTTTAAAGCTAAGTAGACTAAGAGAGAGAAGATGTTGGTCAAATAGGGTGGCCACTCATAGCGAAGGATCTGATTGTTGTCTTGGCTACTCACAGCAAAGGATCTGACAGTTGCCTATCTTCTGCCACAGGAGACAACAGGGAGAGTTTACCTCTCTCCACAATTGTGTTTTCCTAAATCAATGATTTGGGGTGCAGGTGGAGAACCAGTGAACAGCCACATTTGACGAATTAAATGGGTAATTGTGGAAGCATATATTGAATAACAGAGACCAAACAATATATGAGGGTGCAGTAATGCAAGGGAATTCAAAGAGATGAAGAGAATTGACACCAGATTAGAAATGTAACTGTGAGATTGTATTATGCAATAGTTCTATACAAGATCCGAACGATCGGATGTGTGATACCTATGTACTTCCTAGTCTATCTCTGTTTCACTAATTTATTACAAAAAATAGAGGAATGCATTAATATACAAATGAGGAAGATGAAGCATTGGTTGGACCATTAAAAGAGTTGGTAACAACCGCTTCATAACTAATCATTAGTTTCTCCCCACCTGTTACAACCCCCTCTTTCAGTATACCACGTACCATTTTCTAGTTTGATGATGGGGACTCTGACATTTTCCTTTCTCACATCAGTCAATTTCTACCTCCAGAACCCTAGTTCTTCTTGCTTGGTTGTGTTAATTCCAAATACATGTCTTTCCTCCATTATTTGGGAAACTGCCCTCAAATCTTTTCCTAACTACACCAGATCTACGTTTACTTCCCATCAATCTAAAAGATCTTGCCCCATGAATAAGTGGTATGATGATGATTGCAGGGCTCTCCACCGCCAACTTCGGTACGGCTTCCTCCATTCTCACCCCTCTTACCCAGCCTTAAAATCATCCTATCGTTGCCTTCTCCGACGTAAGAAACGTCTTTTTATTTCTCAAAGGAGACGGATCTTACGGGCTTCCTACATTCACTCCCCCAAACTCTTTTGGCGTACCATCCTCCTGTGACATTCTCCCTCCCCCACTGAGCTTAATCCCACATCCATGATTTGAATTTCCCATACCTCCACTCTTTATGACATTCTTGGCCAAACACAAACCCATGTTGCTTCTCCACCATCTTCTTCTCACTTATTTACATACAAGAATGTTAGAGAGGTGGTGAGGGTGATGAATAGTAGCAAGGCAACCGATGAAGAAGGTTTCCAAGCCGAGTTCTTCAAACATGGTCTTAGAGCTTTTGGAAGCTATTTGGTTGATCTTTTCAACCACGTGGTTTGTTCGGGTTTCCCGCCCTCTTGGTCACATCACATTAGTCACCCAATACACAAATTAGGCCCCTGTTCAGATCCTAATAATTACAGGATGATCATGGTTGGACACACATTCTCGAAATTGTATGCTACTATATTACACATGCAGCTTTCGAGAGAACTAGAGCAGACACACCTCAGAGCTAGGGGATAGGGAGGGTTTAGACCAACCCATCAGACCATTGATCATATTTTCACACTCCGGGCCATTATTGAGGAGGCACATCATCTCTCATCCAAAGTCTATTGTTGTTTTGTAGACTTTAGGAAAGCATTTGATTCTGTCTCGAGAGAGGCACTTTTTTAGAGACTTAGGAATATTGGCATTTTTGAGACCCTCTTGGCAGCCATTATGAGATTATACTAGAATGTCCTTGGTCATTTCCGCACGGTTCATGGGATTTCAGACTTTATTAGGAGTACCATTGGGGTCAAGCAGGGATGCCCTTTGTCCCCAACCTTATTTGGGATATACATTGATGAGTTAGAGACCTTTCTTCATGAACATTTTCAGGCTAGTGATGGGTGTCTTCTTCACCAGGTTCTAATTTCTATCCTCTTATTTGCGGAGGATGTGGTTCTCCTAGCCTCTCTCTTGAGGGATTACAACGGCAGTTGGATGCTTTGGCTCTCTTTTGTGATCTTTGACAGTTGATGGTTAATTTGGGGAAAACCAAGGTCATGGTGTTTAATGGCTTGAAGACCTCCCACCTCCATTTCTTTTTCAGAGGAAATGAAGATGAGATTACTACTTCCTATACTTGTTTGGGAGTGCAATTTTTTGGTACACGTTTCAGCTTGAGGCAGGGACTCTAGCCTAGAATAAACAAAGGTTATGGTTCTTTAGCTCTCCTTGAATGATAGTGTTTTCGGCATCACTTTCAGGATATCTCATCCAAGATGTCACTCATGGATACACTTATCAGACCCACAATTCGCTATGGATTTGTGGTTGGGGGCCCTCTTTACTTGAGGGTGATTGGGTTGCTGTTGAGAGGGTCCAGACACTTCTCCTTCGCCGCATTATCAGATGTAAGCATACAGTTCCCCAACACATTATCCTTGTAGAGTTTGGAGCCCAACCCTTCCGATTGAAGACTATATTTGATTTGATCTCTTTCATACATCGCATACGGAGGTTTGTTGATTCTGTGAGTAGACGTGACAGATATCCATACTTAGCATACTGTTCTTTAGAGAGTCTTGATCTCTCAGCGCCCTTGACCCATGGACGTTGTTGGTATAGAGGGGTTTCTAATCTATTGGAGTATGGGAAACATGATGGACCAACTTCCTCCATTTAAGTACTCCTTGGACGCGCCGACTCATCTTCTACCCACTAGACAGGAGCTGAACCAGATTATTAGGGATGATATTTACAGACAGTTTATTCATACTACTTGGGTAAACCCTCCTGGGGGGTTACGCCCAAAGATGGCATTTTATGCAGAGCACTTCTTGGCACTGAGTGACGGGCTTATCAATCGTCCACAATATACATTCCACCACTAGATGCACTCTCTTCGCATCCAATTAGCATAGTTTCGAGTGGGTTCCTACAAGGTTAGGATTGAGATAAACCACCAGATAGATCAAGCAGATAGGATTTGTTAGTTATGCAACATCTAGGAGATGGAGTCCGGGGAGCACTTCATCTTTCGTTGTCCCATATACTATGAGACCAGGGGGAGATTTCATTGCCTATTTAGGAGGACACAGACTCTTTCTGACTTCTTCAAATATGAGGCCCAGAGATGCTTGGCTTTATATATATAGGAAGCTCTTAAGCTTCATGATCATTTTACTCAGAGACCCACTAGACCAGTCTCCACTCAGCAGATTACTTCCTTTTTCACGGTGCTACCTTCGAGGAGTGGCACTAAGCGATAGATTGACATCAGTACAACCTCACATTCTAGATCAATGTGGCCCAAAGACACTACTCACAGTTCCTCGAGTTTTCATCAGCATATTCACTACATATCCGGCATTAGGGGATAGACTAGATCCATCAGATCTTCATAGAGGATTTTTCCTTCTAGGCAGAGGATTAGAGGATAGACCAAGCATCATACCTCCCCTTATTCGGGTCATACTTCTATTCGGAGCTTCTTCTCGTTAGCCTTGGATGTTAGGAGAGTTGGATCAAACTTTTGATGGGTTCCCTCTTGGTTCTTTTTCAGGTTCATTCTTGTGCTCCCAATGCTTAGAGATTCTTGGGGCTTGCTCATTTCTTTTGCTCCCTTCTTTGGACCTGAGCATGGTTGGTCGTGGCTTTTTGGCCCTTTGGTTCTTTGACTCTGAGCGTGGTTGCCCTTTGCCATATTTTATACTATTTCTTTCAACATTGTTTTTCTTAGTTTTGGAGACCTTTTTGGTTACCTGCTTTTTCCTGACACATTTCTGTAATCTGCAATCCCTTTGACTTGCTTTTGTGGTCATTAGTTGGACATTAATATATTAATCTTATCTTCTGCTAATGCCATTGTAGCATTGTCTAGAACAATACATACACTCTGTTGGAGTTGTGCAATATCACAATGAGTCAAGGTTTCATGGTATGCCTAGATGCCTTTAGGATGATGTTGATGTTGTTGGTGAAGATGACACATGCCGCAAAGAAATGCTGTAATTTAATGACTTGTTCAAAGGCTTAAATCTTATTGGATCAGTCGCCTCTCCTTGAAGAGCAATGGTCCCCATTGCATGGAGTTGCAAAGCAAGATGTTGAAAGAGGTTGGTAACTTGCGCCTCTGCAAACCATTTTCCTTGAGAATGTATTTGATCTGCTTTGATGATATGAAAGAATGGGATCTCTTGATGACATGTTCATTTGATCTAGGTGACAATTATTTGATCCGATTTTGCTAGTGCGTTGTAGCCAGGATTGATCTTTGCTTGTTGAAGTGTCTCAGTAACATTTGAAGTGTCCAACAAGGGTGGCAAATAATGACTTGAGAGTTATATGTTAAAGACTGGATGCAAACCAAGGTAGGAAGGAAGATTAAGCACGCGGTATTGTCCTGTTAGTGTCTTCTACTTGATTGGTGATGGTGTATGACCTGTGTTGAAGTGGACAAAGCTTGCGGTAATGTCTTGTTAGTCTTTCCTTATGCAAATGAAGCCATACTCAATCCAAAGTGAAAGGTGTGTCACGTTTGGTGTTGATCATGACATTTCTTTTACTTAACATTTGCTTGCTACAGAATGGCGAACAAGAGGCATATATGTGTGCACAAGTCATGTATGGTGAAGGTAGTTCAAAAGTGACATTGTCAAGTGTCTGATACCGAATTTTAGTATCTACACCCTATTAGATCCCTTACAACTTGCTTTGCTCACGACCTTCGTCTATAGCCCTCATCTTCTTTTTGGATCCACGTATTGTATGTATGTTGGATCTAGTATGGTCTTCTACATTTTCCTATATTTGAGGATCCTTACATTGTTGAACATTCTTACCCTCACTGAATGAATTTGGAAAGATAATTTGATAACCTTTCAATATAAGGTAGGAATGGCACTGGGATTGCTTTTGAAGTCTCCCTCTTCACGTCTTTTTCTCCCTTATCTTTCCTATTTGAGAGCCCTTGTGCTTTGCTTACCCCTATAACCATTCTTCTTAAAACCCCTTTTTAAATTCTCAATTTCCTGCTCCAAGTGCTCTTCATCACAAATCTTGAACTCCCTAGTGGCTAAAGTCTTCATATCCACAGAATTTTTTAATAGTGATGATGAGATGAAGCATGCTAATGGAGGTCCATGTGGGCACCTTTTTTTTACACCTGCACTAGAGAAACATTTGACTTGAAAGAATGGAGGACATCTAAGAAGGGTATACTACCTTCTGCCTCAACTTCCTTGGTAAATGTTATACTTTCAACCAAGTTGTTGATGTTAGAATGGAAGTCCTCTAGTTTGTCTCTACCATGCAACTAACATAAATTGGTATTGTCAACATATCTCTTCCACCATTTGGGCTTAACTCGGAAATAATTGAGAGCCTCTCTTCAGATCTCTAAATGAAGAGGTTAGTGATCACCGGTGATCGAGAACTCATTGTATCTCCTCCATTTGGTCAAAAATAACACCCTTAAATGTGAATAACGTGGTCCTTAAACAAAAAGCTACCAACCTTGGTGTTTCATTGTGCTGTGCATACTCTGACCACCTCTACTTCATCCTCAATTTGAACTTTGGTGAAAAGTGACACCACATCAAAAATAACTTGCAACTCACCCAACTCCACTTTTTTGTCTTTGAAAAAGTCTACAAATTTGGCTGAATATCAGATGTCTTACCCACCAAGGGGTTTAATTTATTGGCCAATTATGCAAACAAACAATATGTTGGGGAATATGTGGTATAAAAAATTGGCCACAAAAGCACCCTCTCCTTGTGGATCTCTAGAGCATCGCAAATTCTTGGAGTCACCTCTTTATTATTTTTAGCTTCAGTCACCCTCTTTGCTATTAATGACACATGATTGTACTCAAGCCTTCTATAGCTTCCACTATCGTTCAAATTGTCTTCCATTTTGGCGCCATAGCCCATCCTATTCATTACCATAATAGCATTACCCTAGTCTGCTTTGATAATCATAATCTCCTTAATATTGTTCAAAAATTTCAAAGCTCTGTGTTCATCTTTTTTGATATTCCATGCAGGAGGCTTGGCAGCTCTCAAAACCACTCCGCAATCTTGTCGAACCTCTTTTGCAACATCAGGTGGGAGACTCCTCGACACACTATCAATTTCCACTATGAAATCTTCTTAGGAATATGTCGTGGAGCAATTGTAATTCCTAATCCCCTCTTTAGAATGTTGAAAGAGGGTTGATCCAAAGACAAGTCTGAAAAATTTATAACTAATTTATCATCCCAATTATCGATGACCCAGTTGCATCCAATATCTTGCACTATGCCTTCCCAAGAGATGGACTTTGAACATGTGCCCCTCACTATGTCATGTTGCTCCGAACTAGGATTCAACCCTGATCCACCATTCAACTCGTTACTCAAATCAATTAATGGAGAGGCCTCCAAAAACGATGAACAGGGTTGGAAGGATCACAACAGTGTTGTGTATATTGGTGTATGCATCTACAGAAATTTCAGGTTATCTTTTGTTTGGGGAGACTGTAGAGTCAGACATCTTATCAAATTTCGACAAGGACCTTGGGATTGTATTCAATTCTATTGTTGACAACAGGATCAGGGTTGGATACATTCCCCATTTGGTGCTTGTTTTTCCCGTGATCCATTTTTCACTTCGTGAGACAATGGATTGTCTGATCTTTAAGGGATCAAAACCTCATTCTTTGAGTGGAAAAATATATTTTTATTATGACTACCACTATTCTGGCTTTTATTTATGTAGGCTCTACTATCATTCCCACATCTAGGTTGCATTTCAGTTTACAGGAGCAACCACAGGCGTCTCTTTGGGTTTCATATTTCTGTCTCTAATAGCTTTGAAATCCAACCAACAAGGGGAAAGGTTGCGTTTAGAAAACAAGATTCTCTAATGGACCATGCTTGTCATGGCATTGGTTGTAAGTATCATAGAATTTGTTGGAAATGTATTTAACCTTACAATGGGCAATGACTGAATATATCATAGAAGCAGGGCTAAGATAGGTAGCTATTTTGCCTCTGCAAACATTATTCATTGTTCAATATTATTAGCCTAATTTTCCCAGGCTTGTTAATTATTTATAGACCAGTTGACATCATTCTATGATTGCTGGATGCACTGTAAGAATACAACACTATAGATATGTGTGGACATACAAAAAAGGTCCTTGGTGATGGCATGTAAGTGCAGGTCCATTGTATGTGATTGAGAGCCAATTTTACATATTGAATTCTTTGAAGGATGTAATATTATTTGGTGAAAATTCATTCTTCTTACATAAGGTAAAATAAATATACTCACATTGGTGGTTTTCTGTCTTTCTCCCTTCTTCATTAAACTGTGCTCATGCCTTTGAAGAGACGAAAGATTTTTTTAAAATCTTGAGTGGAGTTGAAAGTAATTAAGATTTTTTTTCTACAGAAAGAAAACTTCAACAACTCAGAATGTGTATCTGAGAAACACAAATCACTTATGGAAACAATAGTTCATTTTGTTCCGAAAAGGTTCATAGATTGATGATATTTTTCCAGTTAACTCTGCTTGTTTATTTACAATTGAAGTTGTAGATGCTAGAAAATTAACACATATGGGAGACTACTGTAGACTTAAGCAAATAGACAATCCTTGTTATTAGGGATCAAACAGTTCAAAATCTACAGGGAGCAAAAACCAATATGGTCAGCAGGACAGATGTAAAATAGGCTCAAAATTTTCAAAGTCAAGGTATTTATTTGTCAGTCTGAAGTTCCCTATTGTCCATAACTAATTATTGTGTATGAATGTACAAACAGTGAAAACACATGGGAGAGCTCAACCAATGAACAGGCTACATATCAGGTTTTTCTTAGAAAGGGATTTTGTATGACCATTTTTTTGTCTTAATGAGCAGAGCATTGATAAATTTATCTGTTTTGAGTCATGATGTATATTCTATCTTTTATGTTGCAATTAGATTATGAATAATGTATTTGCCAGGTCAAAAGTAGTTCCTTTCCCTAAGGATGCCTTGAGCAAGGGTCAAGCATCTATAGAAAATTATATAGAAAAGCACATCTTCAAAGATGACAATTGTCGGATAGAATGTGGAGGATGTTCTGAAGATGATATTCCTGGCAGCAAAAGCTTGAGATATCAATGTTAGGGCAGTAAGAGGACAGTGACAACCGAGATTGGTCATGTTCTAGAGAAAGATTGAAGATTGTAATGGAAGTGAAGTGTTTGTTGTTTTATTGTCAATAGAAGGGATGCACAGTAGCCAATATGTGAAGTTGCATTGAATGTTGTAGTATAAAGAGGCATTCTTATAGAACAACTAAATTCCAAGTCTAGATTTGATGTACAGTAAGCAATAAACCTGCATTCCGTTGTTTACATTTTGATCAATTTGTGATGGCCTTATTGGGCTAAAAATTGTCCAAGATTTAATTGAGTTTAACATTGTCTTGCACATTATCTTGAGAAGAGAGGAGGTTGAGATGGCAGGAGGACTCAGAGATAGACAATCCCATTTACTTGAAGGTTTTAAAGCTAAGTGGACTAAGAGAGAGAAAGTGTTTGTCAAATAGGGTGGCCACTCACAACGAAGTATCTGGTAGTTGTCTTGGCCACTCCTAGCAAATGATCTGATAGTTGTCTATCTTCTGCCACAAGAGACAACAGGGAGAGTTCACCTCTCTCCACAATTATGTTTCCCTAAATCATTTATCCGGGGCACAAGGGGAGACCCAGTGAACAACCACACTTGCAAATTAGATTGGTTATTGTGGAAGCGTAAATTGACTGACAAAGACCAAACAATATATTAGAGTGCAATAAGACAAGGGAAAGAGATGAAGAGAATTGACACCAGATTAGAAATGTAACTGCAAGATTGTATTATGCAATAGTTCCGTACAAGATCCAAGAGATCGGATGTGTGATCCCTATGTACTTCCTAATCTATCTCTGTTTCACTAAATTATTACAAAGAATAGAAGAATGTATTAATTTACAAATAAGGAAGAGGAAGCATTGGTTGGACCATTACAAGAGTTGGTAACCACTTTATAACTAATCATTAGTTTCTTGTCTTTTGGTAATGCGAATATAGCTTTGTGTAGAAAAGTACTGACACTGTAGGAGTTGTGCAATATCACAAAAGAGTTAGGACTTCATGGTATGTCTAGTTGTCCTTGGGACGATGTTGATGTTGTTGGTGAAGATGACACATGCTGCAATGCAATGCCGTAATTTCACGAGTCGGTCAAAGGCTCAACTCCTATTGGATCAGTTGCGACTCCTTGAAGATCAATGGTCCCCATTGCACATAGTTGCGAAACAAGATTTAGAAAGAGGTTGGCAACCTATACCTCTGTAAACCATTTTCCTTAAGAAGGTACGTGACCCGCCTTGATGATATGAAAGAGAGGGATCTCTTGTTGACGTGTTCATTTGACCCAAGTGTCAATTATTTGATCCGATTCTGCTAGTGTGTTGTAGCCAGGATTGATCACTTCTTGTTGAAGTGTCTTTGCAACATTTGAAGTGCCCAACAAGGGTGGCAAATAATGACACGAGTTATATGTTAAAGAATGGATGCAAACCAAGGTAGGAAGGAAGATTAAGCTTGAAAGCGATATCTCCTACTTGATTGGTGATGGTGTATGACCCGTATTGATGTGGATGAAGCTCACGCTAATGTCCTATTAGTATTTCCTTCCAAAAATGAAGCCATACTTAATCACCAACGTGAAAGGTGTGTAACGTTTGGTGTTGATCATGGCATTTCTTGTATTTAACATTTGCTTGCTACAAAATGGCTAACAAGAGGCATATATGTGCACAAAAGACATGTATGGTGAAGGTAGGTCAAAAGTGACATTGTCAAGTGTTTAATACCATATTTTAGTATCTACACCCTATTAGATCCCTTACAATCTCCTTTGATCATGACCTTCATCTATAGCCCTTCCTTTTAGATCAATGTATTGTATGTATGTTGGATCTAGTGTGGTCTTCTACATTTTCCTATATTAGAGGATCCTTACATTGTTGAACATTCTTGCCTTGCATACAGTCTTAATGTTTTGACACCAAATGAATTTGGAAATGTTATTGGATACCCTTTCAATGTAAGGTAGGAATGCAATTGGGATTGCTTTTGAAGTCTCCCCCCTCTCATGTCTTTTTCTCCCTTATCTTTCCTATTTGAGAGCCCTTGCACTCTGCTTACCCCTATAACCATTCTTCTTAAAACCCTTTTCAAATTCGCAATTTCTTGCTCCAAGTGCTCATCATCACAGATCCGAAACCCCTTGGTGGCTAAGGTCTTCATATCCTCAGATTTTTTTTATTAGTGATGTATGATGAAGCATGCTAATAAAGGTCTGTGTGGGTATCTTTTTTTTACACTTGCACAAAGAACCATTTGACTTGCGAGAATGGAGGACATCTAAGAAGGGTATACTACCTTTTGCCTCAACTTTCTTGGTAAATTTGATAATCTCAACCAAATTGTTGATGTGGGAATGGAAGTCCTCTAGTTTGTCTCTACCATGCAACTAACATAAATTGGTGTTGTCAACATACCTTTTCCACCATTTGGGCTTAACCCGAAAATAATTGAGAGCCCTCTCTTCAAATTTCTAAATGAAGAGGTTAGCGATCATTGATGATTGAGGAGAATCTATCGTCTCCCTTCCATTTGGTAAAAAACAACACCATTAAATGTGAAGAACGTGGTCCTTAAACAAAAAATTACCAGCCTTGGTGTTTCATTGTGTTGTGCATACTTTGACCACCTGTAGTGCATCCTCAATTTGAACTTTGGTGAAAAGTGACACCACATAAAAAATAACTTGCAACTCATCCACCTCCACTTTTTTGTCTTTGAAAAAGTCTACAAAGTTGACCGAATATCAGATGGAGGAAGATGTCTTACCCACCAAGGGTTTTAACTTATTAGCCAATTATGAAAACAAACAATAGGTTGGGGAATATGTGGTATAAAAAATTGGCCACAAAGGTGCCCCCTCCTTGTGGATCTCTAGAGCATCGCAAATTCTTGGAGTCGCCTCTTTATTATTTTTAGCTTTAGTCAGCCTCTTTGCTATCAATGACACATGATTGTACTCAAACCTTCTATAGCTTTCACTATTGTTCAAATTGTCTTACATTTTGGCGCCATAGTCCATCCTATTCATTACCATGGTAGCATTACCCTATTCTGCTTTGATAATCACAATCTGATTATTATTATTCAAAAATTTCAAAGCCCTCCATTCATCTTTTGTGATATTCCATGCAGGACGCTCGGCTGCTCTCAAAGCCACTTCGCAATCTTGTCGAACCTCTTTTGCAACATCAAGTGGGAGACTCCTCAACACACTATCAATTTCCACTATGAAATCTTCTTTAGGAATATGTTGTGGAGAAATTGTAATTCCTAATCCCCTCTTTAGAATGTTGAAAGAGGGTTGATCAAAAGACAAGTCTGAAAATTTTATAACTAATTTATCTTCCTAATTATCGATGACCCGGTTGCATCCAATATCTTGCGCTATGGCTTCCCAAGAGATGGACTTCGAACATTTGCCCCTTGCTATGTCATGTTGCTCTGAACTAGGATTCAACCCTAATCCACCATTCAACTCGTTACTCAAATCAATTAATGGAGAGGCCTCCAAAAACAAATAAGAACCATTTGGTTGCAAACTTCTCAAAATCTGGTGTGAAGGCACATATACCTATCATTCAGAGAACTGTTTGAAGTCATAGAAACTAGTGCTCCTTGATGGGTCAAATAGTCCAACCCCATGCTTAGCCCAATGTTATTGTGCCTTGCCATGTCAGATGGTGTCATTGTGTGCAATGGATTAGAAGGTGCCATGCCAGAAAAAGGTACTCTACTGATAGCACTTCAACGCCTATGAACCAGATCTTGGTGCTTTGTCTTTGAACGGATTCCCATAGATCTCAAGGCAAATAGCATGTCCCTGTGAAAGCTGCTCTTCCCCATGTTGTCGTTTGCCATAGGGCGATGTTCAGAAGGTTGGACCACAGTTAAATGCACCTCAGGGGAGACTGCCCGATACATTTCTTCCCTATAGCACTTACAAGAAAAATGTGTTCCCTAGAACACTTACCAAAAAAGCATAGTATCAAGTGGTCTTATTTGACATCGTTATACTTTACTAGAGTTATTTGTAAAGAGATCTAGTCTACTGTTCTTAGATACAATTATTTTGATGACGAATCTCGGGGTATTTAAAATATCAATAAATAAAATTTGGACTAAGTTTCTTTCCAAAAGCCTATTTTCTCAACTTCCTGATTTCTAGGGAGCTTTCTGTAAGAACTTTTTTGATTTAAATAATAGATATATCGCTGAGTTCCAATAAACTAAGGAGCTCCAAAGAGCTTTTTGTAAGAATTGGAGCTCAGGAAGTTAAGGAGAGAAACTTTCAAATAGCTCTTCCTCACATCTACGCTATGCTTCAAAGGAGAGGCAGGAGGATCTTTTCATATTCATTCCCTGAAAGCAACCCCTATTTGTATTTGTTTGTCTGAGCCAACCAGGTAATGTAAAATTCTCCTCCTTTGAGGATAAGAGAAATTGGATGATTCCAACAATGGTCAACCCAGCAAAGCACTCATTCATAGAGCCGCAAATGCAAGACATTCCTCTTGAAACTGCTGATGGGCATTCCTCTTCAAAGGCAAAGGCACAGCTTTCAAAAGACAATGAGAATGATATTTTCTCCCTTCTCTCATCGGCTTCAGAAACAGAAATAGAGGAGGTGTCTACCTGATCTGACATTTCAAGTGCAGTATTCAATTTGGCAACCACCATAATTGGTTCAGGGTTCATAACGTTACCTGCCACCATGAAGGTTGTAGGACTTCCACTGGGTTTTGCCTTAATAATATTGATGGGCTTTGCATCAGAGATGAGCATTGAGATATTGGTAATCTTTTCTGTTCTGCTTAAGGCTTCCACTTACGGAGAAGCTGTTCAATTAACTTGTGGGCACACTGCTAGAATGATATCAGAGATCTGTATTACTTTGAACAATGCAGGGGTAATGATTGTGTATTTGATTATCATTGGGGATGTCATGTAAGGGTCAGGGTCCTCGCACCACAAGGGGTTGTTCGATCAATGGATGAAGAAGGAAGGATGGTGGGACTACAGGAGACTCGTAGTTTTAATGACCATGCTATTTGTTTTGGCACCTCTTTGTGCTCTTAAGAAGATAGACTCTTTGATATTCACATCAGCTGCATCTGTGGCCCTTGCTGTTGTTTTTGTCACTTTGTCTTCAATTATTGCCTTTATCAAAGCTTGTAAAGGGTAAGATTGAGAGACCTTGGTTGCTTCCCAATGTTGGATCCAAAAGAGAATTTTTTGATCTTCTTGTGGTTATTCCAATCATGACCAATGCATACATCTTCCATTTCAATGTATACCCTATTTAGAACGATCTGCAGGGCAGAACCCCTGTGAAGATGAACAGGGTTGGAGGGATCACGACATGCTGTGTATATTGTTGTAATCATCTACAGCAATTTCAGGTTGTTATCTTTTGTTAGGGGAGGCTACAGAGTCAGACATCTTATCAAATTTCGACAAGGACCTTGGGATTGCATTCAGCTCTATTCTTGACAACATTATCAGGGTTCGATACATTCTCCGTTTGGTGCTAATTTTTCCTTTGATCCATTTTTCAATTCGGTAGACAATGGATTGTCTGATCTTTAAGGGATCAAAACCTCTTTCTGTGAGCAGAAAAAGATTATTTATTATGACTACAACTATTTTGGATTTTCTTTATCGAGGCTTTACTCTCATTCCCAATGTCGGGGGTGCATTTCAGTTTACAGGAGCAACCACAAGTGTCTCTTTGCTTTTCATATTTCTGTCTCTAATAGCTCTGAAATCCAACCAACAAGGGGAAAGGTTGTGTTTAGAAAACAATTTTTTTTCATGGAAATTGTTGTTATGGCATTGGTTGTAAGTATCATAGGAGTTGTTGGAAATGTATTTAACCTTACAATGGGCAATGACTGAATATATTATAGAAGCAGGGCTAAGATAGCCAGCTATTTCGCCTTTGCAAACATTATTCATTGTTCAATACTGTTAGCCTAATTTTCCCAGGCTCGTTAATTATTTATAGACCACTTGACATCAGTCTATGATTGCTGGATGCATTGTAAGACTACAACACCATAGATATGCATGGACATACAGAAAAGGTCCTCGGGGATGGCATGTAAGTGCAGGCCCCTTATATGTGATTGAGAACCAATTTTACATATTGGATTCTTTGAAGGATGTAATATTACTTGGTGAAAATTTATACTTCTTACATAAAGTAAAAGAAATATACTGACAGTGGTGGTTTTGTGTCTTTCTCCCTTGATGAAACTTTGCTGATTTGCTTTGAAGAGCCCAGAGATTTTTTTAAGATCTTGATTGCAGTTGCAAGTAATTGCAATTTTTTTTCCACAGAAAGAAAACTTCAACAACTCAGAATGTGTATCTAAGAATTAGAAGGGAAGAACACAAATCACTTGTGGAAACAGTAGTTCGTTTTATTCTGACAAGGTACATAGATTGCTGACAGATTTTGCCAGTTAACTGTGCTTGTTTATTTACAATTGAAGTTTTAGGTGGTAGAAATTTAACACATCTGGGAAACTACTGCAGAAGACTCAAGCAAATAGACAATCGGTGGTTTATTTACAATTGAAGTTGTAGGTGGTAGAAATTTAACACATCTGGGAAACTACTGCAGAAGACTTAAGCAAATAGACAATCGGTGTTATTATGGATCAAACAGTTCAAAGTCTACTGCGAGCAAAAACCAAGATGGTCAGTAGGACTGATGTAAAATAGGCTCAAAATTTTCAAGGTCAAGTAAGGTAACCATTTGTCAGTCTGAAGTTCCCTATTGTCCACAACTAATTATTGTGTATGAATTTACATACAGTGAAAAGTTAAAACCCATGGGAGAGCTGAACCAATGAACTGGATGCATAATAGGTTTCTCTTAAAGAGGGATTTAGTATGACCATTTCTTTGTCTTAACGAGCAGAGTATTGATTATTTTCTGTGTTTTGATTCATGATGTATATTCTGTCTTTTATGTTGTAATTAGATTATGAATAATGTAGTTCCCATGTCAAAAGTAGTTCCTTTTGCTATGGATGCCTTGAGCTTTGGTCAGAGCATCTATAGAAAATTGAATAGAATAGGACATCTTCAAAGAAGACAATTGTTGGAGAGAATGTGGAGGATGTTCTGAAGATGATATTCCTATCAATGTTCGGGTATTAAGTGGACAGTGACAACCAAGATCGGTCATGTTCTAGCAAAAGATTGAGGATTGGGAAGTGAATTGTTTGTTGTTTTATTGTGAATAGAAGGGATGTACAGTAGTCGATATGTGAAGTTGCATTGCATGTTGTAGGATAAAGAGGCATTCGTATAGAACAACTAAAATCCAAGTCTAGATTTGATGTACAGTAAGCAAAAAACCTGCATTCCATTGTTTACACTTTGATCAATTTGTGATGGCCAATATGGGCTAAACATTGTCTAGCCAAGGAGTCCATGATTTAGATGAGTTTAACATTGTCTAGCACATTGATCTAGACAAGACAGGAGGTCTCAGAGATAGATAATCCCATTTACTTGAAGGTTTTAAAGTTAAGTGGACTAAGAGACTGAAGATGTTGGTCAAATATGGTGGACACTCACAGTGAAGGATCTGGTAGTTGTCTTGGCCACTCACAGCAAAGGATCCGATAGTTGTTGATCTTCTGCGACAAGAGACAAGGAGGAGAGTTTACCTCTCTCCACAATTACATTTTCTTAAATCAATGATCCAGGGCCTAGGGGGAGATCCAGTGAACAGCCACACTTGACGAATTAAAAGGGTTATTGTGGAAGCGTATACTTAATGGCAGAGACCAAATGATATATTAGAGCGCAGTAAGACAAGGGAAAGAGACGAAGATAATTGACACTAGATTAGAAATGTAACTGCAAGATTGTATTATGCAATAGTTTTGTACAAGATCCGAGAGATCGGATGTGTGATCCCTATGTACTTCCTAGTCTATATCTGTTTCCCTCAATTATTACAAAGAATAGAAGAATGTATTAATATACAAATGAGGAAGATGAAGCATTGGCTGGACCATTACAAGAGATTGTAACAATTGCTTCATAACTAGTCATTAGTTTCTTGTCTTTTGGTAACGCCACTGTAGCATTGTGTAGAACAGTTATAACATTGTCAAAGCTGTGCAATATCACAAAAGAGTTAGGACTTCATGGTATGCCCAGGTGTCCTTGGGATGATGTTGATTGACGGTGAAGATGACACATGCTAGCATGCACTTGCGGAGCAAGATGTTGAGAGAGGTTGGCAACCTGAACCTTTGTTAACCATTTCCTTGAGAAGGTATGTGACCTACTTTGATGATATGCATGAGAGGGATCTCTTGTTGACGTGTTCATTTGACCCAGGCGTCAATTATTTTATCCGAATCTACTAGTGTGTTGTAGCCAGGATTGATCTCTACTTGTTGAAGTGTCTCTACAACATCTGTAGTGTTCAGCAAGGGTGGCAAATAATGACATATTATATGCTAAGTTACCGGTTTGTTTTTGGTTCGGGTTCCGATTCGAAGAACTGGGTTTGCCGGTACGGTGATTTTTTTTCCCTTGGGTTCGTTTTGGGTTCGTCCGTACAAAATATATATAAAAAATTAAAAAATATAGAAATTATAGTCTATTACATAGGAAATTAGTGACATTGTCATTGACTATATAGTATGCATATTGATATGAAAAACAAAATATGAAAATAATCACAAAATATCGAAAATAGTAAACACTAACTAAATGCCAAATATCATCATAATCATTAAACATAAATGATAAATATTAGACATCAATATTTATGATATTATCCTATAGCTGTAATTAAATACATCAAACTTAAAAGTCTTAAAACTTAAATATTAACTTAAAGTCATTAATAATGACTCATAATTTTTAGTGACTCAGCTATGAATCCTTAGAAGGTACAGGGGCTAGGTTTTTGTATAATTGTTTGAACTTTATGATTTATACATTACTAATCCACATGTAATCCCTAGCATGCCCAGTTAAATCAAAGTAATTTCAGTTGACAGATTAGCTTTGAAATGCCACATCTTATATATGAAGAGTCAAGACAATGAAAGCTGTCAACATCTAGCTTATGATTTCCTGATTGAATGCTGTTGATGGATGTGGATTGCATTATGTATTCCATTGCAAATTGCCTATCCGTTCTGAAAATCGGTTGACTGGCCTTGGCCAGTGTCTTCCAAATCCTCAATTAACGCTTCAAGTTAAGTTATTTTCTTTCTTCTTTCAGATATTTCCTTTTAAGGGTTCATAGCTGAGCCACAAAAAATGGAAAAAAAAAAAGAAAAAATGTGTTTTTGACTGCTGGTTCTCTGTCCCAACGCCCAGGGTTCGTCCCAGAAGAACCCAAGCCGCACTTGGGTGCCCAGGGACAAACCATGGGCGTTGGGGCAATGAACCGAACCCGAACCCGAACCCGGTTTGAACCCAAATGCCCAACACAAGTGAAAATTGACGAACCGGTAATGTTGATTATATGTTAAACACTAGATGCAAACCAAGGTAGGAAGGAAGATTAAGCTGGAAAGTGTTTTCTCCTACTTGATTTGTGATGGTGTATGACCCATATTGAAGTGGATGAAGCTCACAATAATGTCTTGTTAGTCTTTCCTTTTTCTAATGAAGCCATACTCAATCTTCAATGTGAAAGGTGTGTGACGTTTGGTGGTTATCATGACGTTTCTTGTACTTAACATTTGCTTGCTACAAAATGGCGAATAAGAGGCATATATATGCGCACAAGTCATGTATGGTGAAGGTGGGTCGAAAGTGACATTGTCAAGTGTCTAATACCAAATTTTAGTATTTACACCCTATTAGATCCCTTACAAACTCCTTTGATCATGACATTCGTTTATAGCCCTAGTCTTGTTTTTGGACTGATGTATTGTATATATGTTGGATCTAATATGGTCTTCTACATTTTCATATATTAAAAGATCCTTCCATTGTTGAACTATCTTACTCTGCATAGAGTCTTAATGTTTTGACACTTAAGGATTTTGGAAATATTATTGGATACACTTTCAATATAAGGTAGGAATGCCATCGGGCCTGCTTTTGAAGTCTTCCCCCTTCCATGTCTTTTTCACCCTTATCTTTCTTATTTGAGAGCCCTTGCAATCTGCTTACTTCTGTAACCATTCTTCTTAAAACCCCTTTTTAAATTCTCAATTTTCTGCTCCAAGCACTCATCATCACAAATCCTAAACTCCCTAGTGGCTAAAGTCTTCATATCTCCTGCTTTTTTTAATTAGTCATGATGTGACAAAGCGTGCTAATATAGGTCTGTGTGAGTACCTATTTTTTACACTTGTGCTAGAGAACCATTTGACTTGCAAGAATGGAGGACATCTAAGAAGGGTATACTACCTTTTGCCTCAACTTCCTTGTTAAATTTTATAATCAACCAAATTGTTGATATGGGAATGGAAGTCCTCTAGTTTGACTCTACCATGCAACTAACATAAATTGGTATTGTCAAAATACCTCTTCCATTGTTTGGGTTTAACTCAAAAATAATTGAGAGCCTCTTCTTCAGATTTCTAAATGAAGAGGTTAGTGATCACCGGTGATCGAGGAGAACCCAGACACCCTTAAATGTGAAAAACGTGGTCCATAAACAAAAAGCTACCAACCTTGGTGTTTCATTGTGCAGTGCATACTCTGACCAACTCTACTGCATCCTCAATTTGAACTTCAGTGAAAAGTGACACCACATCAAAAAAAAATGGCAACTCATCCACCTCCACTTTTTTGCCTTTGAAAAAGTCTACAAAGTTGATCCAATATCAAATGAAGGAAGATGTCTTATCCACCAAGAGTTTTAACTTATTGGCCAAGTATGCAAACAAATAATAGGTTGGAGTATGTGGTACAAAAGATTGGCCGCAAAGGCACCCCCTCCTTGTGGTTTTCTAGAGCATCGCAAATTCTTGGAGTCACCTCTTTATTATTTTTAGCTTTAGTCAGCCTCTTTGCTATCAATGACACATGATTGTAGTAAAGCCTTCTTTAGCTTCCACTATTGTTCAAATTGTCTTACATTTTGGTGCCATAGTCCATCCTATTCATTACCACACTAGCATTACCCTCGTCTACTTTGATAATCACAATTTCCTTATTATTGTTCAAAAATTTCAAAGCCCTCCATTCATCTTTTGTGATATTTCTTGTAGGAGGATTGGCAGCTTCAAAGCCACTGCACAATCTTGGCGAACCTCGTTTGTAACGTCAAATGGGAGACTCCTCAACACACTATCAACTTCCACTATGAAATCTTCTTTAGTATTACGTTCTGGAGCAATTGTAAATGCTAATCCCCTCTTTAGAATGTTGAAAGAGTGTTGATCCAAAGTCAATTCTGAAAAATTTATAACTAATTTATCTTCCCAATTATCGATGATCTGATTGCATCCAATATCTTGCACGATATTTTGCCAAGAGATGGACTTTGAACATGTGCCTCTCACTATGTCATGTTGCTCTGAACTAGGATTCAACCCTGATCCACCATTCAACTTGTTAATCAATTAATGGAGAGGCTTCCAACAACAAAGAAGAACCATTCGGTTGCAAACTCCTCAAAATCTAGTGTGAAGGCACGATATACCTATCACTCAAGTCATATAAACTTTGTGAATTAATGCTTCTTGATGGGTCAAATAGTCCAACCCCATGCTTAGCTGAATGTTATTGTGCCCTGCCATGTCAGAGGGTGTCATTTTATGCAATGGATTAGAAGGTGTCGTGCCAGAAAGAGGTACTCTACTGATAGCACTTCAACCCTTACGAACCAGATCTTGGTGCATTGTCTTTGAATGGATTACCATTGATCTCACGGAAAGTAGCATGTCCCTGTGAAAGCTGCTCTTCCCCATGTTGTTTGCCACAGGGCAATGTTCAGAAGGATGGACCACAGTTAAATGCATCTCAGGGGAGACTGCCCGATACACCACATGAGCATCACACTTTCAACAAAAACGTGTTCCCTATAACACTAACAATAAAAGCATAGTATCAAATGATCTTATTTGACATCATTATACTTTACTAGAGTTATCTATAAAGAGCTCTCGTCTGCTATTCTTAGATACAATTATTTTGATGATGAATCTTGGGATATTGAAAATACCAATCAATAAAATTTGGACTAAGTCTCTTTCCAAAAGCCTATTTTCTCAACTTCCTGATTTCTAGGGGCCTTTCTGTAAGAATTATTTTGATCCAATAAAAAAAATGAGCTTCAAAGAGCTTTCTGTAAGAATTGGACCTTGCAAATTTAAGGAAAGAAATTTTAAAATAGTTCTTCCATGCATCTACGCTATGCTTCAAAGGAGAGGCAGCAAGATCCCTTCATATTCATCCCAGTAAAGCAACCCGTATTTCTATTTGTTTGTCTGAGCCAACAAGATAATGTAAAGTTCTCCTCCTTTGACGATAAGAGAAATTGGATGATTCCAACAATGGTCAACCCAGCAAAGCACTCATTCAAAGAGTTGCAAATGGAAGACATTCCTCCTGAAACTGCTGATGGGCATTCCTCTTCAAAGGCAAAGGCACAGCTTTCAGAAGACAATGAGAATGGTGTTTTCCCCCTTCTATCATCAGCATCAGAAACAGAAACAGAGGAGGAGGTGCCTACCCGATCTGACATCCCAAGTGCAGTCTTCGATTTGGCAACCAGCATAATTGGTGCAGGGATCATAGCGTTACCTGACACCATGAAGGTTGTGGGTCTTCCACTGGGTTTCACCTTAATAATATTGATAGGCTTTGCATCAGAGATGAGCATTGAGATATTGGTAACCTTTTCCATTCTGCTGAAGGCTTCCACTTATGGAGAAGCTGTTCAATTGACGTGGGCATGTTGCTAGAGTGATATTAGAGATCTGTATTATTGTGAACAATGCAGGGATAATGATTGTGTATTTGATTATCATGGGGGATGTTATGTCAGGGTCAGGGTCCTTGCAGCACAAGGGGTTGTTTGATCAATGGATGGGGAAGGAAGGATGGTGTGGTGACGCGAGGCTCATAGTTTTAATGACCATGCTATTTGTTGTGGCAACTCTCTGTGCTCTTAAGAAGATAGACTCTTTGAAATTCACATCAGCTGCATCTGTGGCCCTTGCTGTTGTTTTTGTCACTTTGTCTTCAATTATTGCCTTTACCAAGCTTGTAAAGGGTAAAATTGAGAGACCTCGGTTGATTCACAATGTTGGATCCAAAAGAGAAATTTTGGATCTTCTTGTGGTTGTTCCAAATTCCAATCATTTCCAATGCATACATTTGCCATTGCAATGTACATCCTATTTATAACGAGCTGCAGGGCAGAATCCCTTTGAAGATGAACAGAGTTGGAAGTATCACGACAGTGCTGTGTATATTGGTGTATGCATCTACAGCAATTTCAGGTTATCTTTTGTTTGGGGAGGCTACAGAGTCAGACATCTTATCAAATTTCGACAAAGAATTTGGGATTGCATTCAGTTCTAGCCTTGACAACATTATCAGGTTGGATACTTTCTTCGTTTGGTGCTTGCTTTTCCTGTGATCCATTTTTCACTTCAGCAGACAATGGATTGTCTGATCTTTAAGGGATCAAAACCTGTTTCTGTGAGCAGAAAAAGATTTTTTATTACGACTAAAACTATTTTGGATTTTATTTATCAAGGCTCAACTGTCATTCCCAACATCTGGGTTGCATTTCTGTTTACAGGAGCAACCACAGGTCTCTCTGGGTTTCATATTTCTGTCTCTAATAGCTCTGAAATCCAACCAACCAGGGGAAAGATGATATTTAGGAAAGACGATTCTCTCATGGACCATGCTTGTCATGACATTGGTTGTAAGTAATAGTATCATAGTAGTTGTTGGAAATGTATTTAACGTTACAATGGATAATGACTGAAGATATTATAGAAGCAGGGCTAAGATAGGCAGCTATTTCGCCTTTGCATTATTCAATTTTCAATATTATTAGTCTAATTTTCACAGGCTTGTTAATTATTTATAGACCACTTGACATCATTATGTGATTGCTGGATGCACTTTAAGAATATAACACCATAAATATGCGTGGACATACAGAAAAGGTCCTTGGGGATGGCATGTAAGTGCAGGCCCATTGTATGTGATTGAGAACTAGTTTAACATATTGGATTCTTTGAAGGATGTAATATTATTTGGTGAAAATTCATTCTTCTTACACAAAGTAAAAGAAATATATTGACATTGGTGGTTTTCTGTCTTCCTCCATTCTTCATGAAACTGTGCTCATGTCCTTTGAAGAGCCTAGAGTTTTTTAAAAAAATCTTGAATGCAGTTGAAAGTAATTGAGATTTTTTTCCACAGAAAGAAAACTTCAACAACTCAGAATGTGTATCTGAGAAATAGAAGGGAAGAACACAAATCACTTATGGAAACAATAGTTTGTTTGATTCCGTCAAGGTACATTGATTGATGACAAATTTCTCCAGCTAACTCTGCTTGTTTATTTACAATTGAAGTTGTAGGTGGTAGAAAATTAACACATCTGGGAGACTACTATAGAAGACATAATCAAATAGACAATCAGTTTTATTATCGATTAAATAGTTCAAAGTCTACAGGGAGCAAAAACAAAGATGGTCAGCAGGACAGATGTAAAATAGGTTAAAAATTTTCAAGGTCAAGTAAGGTAGCCATTTGTCAGTCTGAAGTTCCCTATTGTCCACAACTAATTATTGTGTATGAATATACAAACAGTGAAAAACCCATGGTAGAGCTGAACCAATGAACTGACTGCATATCCGGTTTCTCTTAGAGAGGGATTTAGTATGATCATTTCTTTGTCTTAATGAGCAGAACTAATTATTCTATCATCTATGTTGTAATTAGATTATGAATAGTATTTCCCAGGTCAGAAGTAGTTCCTTTCCCTGCTCTCCCATGGGTTTTTCTCTGTTTGTATATTCATACACAATAATTAGTTATGGACAATAGGGAACTTCAGACTGACAAATGGCTACCTTACTTGACCTTGAAATTTTTTAACCTATTTTACATCTGTCCTGCTGACCATCTTTGTTTTTGCTGACCATATTTGTTTTTGAACCTTTTTGATTTTAACGAAAAGTGAAAAACGGACTATGTAATTGAAATATGAAAAGAATATGTACCATACGTGCAGGGAGATCATACTACATGAACTGTCTTGTTAGGGGGTTAAACCTCGTACCAAGTCGTCGCGTACCTTTAAAATCATAAAAACTTGCTACAAAGAATGAAGATATTATTAAAATGTTAGTTTTGAAACGTTAGTCGTAAAATCTAGGAGAAATTCGACATATAAGCAAGGGAGTAAGTATAAAATAAAAGATATGTCAAAATTGAAAAGTTTTTAAACTAAAACGGCTAGTTTAGAGTCTAATATATTTAAAAACTTGTCAAAAACAATTCATTTGTGCCATTTGTCTTAAGATATTTTTGAGCTCCGGATTACCCACGACCGTTTTGAGCAAGAAAGCAATCAATGAGATGAGGGTGAGGAGAGGATGACAAACGTACCAATCGGAGGAGTTGTCGGGCACGACCATGTCAATTTTGCTAACTTTTTTTGTTTTTGCCCCATATTTAAAATTTCGAGCATAACTTAGTTAAATTCCAATGAATTTTGAATTTTTTTGTTTTATAGTGATTGCTAGGGCGCAGATTAGGGATTATAAGATTTATGTGATTTTGGATGAATTTCATTAGCTTTTGGGAGATTTAGGAGGGACGAGAGTGGCGGTGCCGCTCGCATTACGGAACCGCTACCCTTTGCAGGGTGTCGGTTACACAATATTTATGGTGGTAGCATAACCGTCTTAGGATGGTTACACCATCATCGCCTTAAGGCAATTACATAACCCCCTAGGGCAGTTATGTCATTGTCACAGGGCGGTTTTGTAATCGTCGCAAGGCGGTTCCGTAACTGTTCCCTGCAAATTAGGATGGTTCCGTGTGTTGTAAATGTGTGTGAATTTTGACTTGTTTAGAAAACATGATTGGTTTTTAGGTTGACTTAGGGTCTTTTTGTTTGTTATAGGGAGATTACATTCGATGGAGTAGAGTCCGGGAGTGGGAGTGGCTCCCTTGAGTTCTGACGTTCCTAACAATCTATGAGTTGGCCTTGCTTGATCGAGCAGGGATACTTCGAATAGCATGGGCAGGGATCACCCCCACCTCTAGCCAACTATTGTGTGATCTTTTGACTTACTAGGGCCCTGACTAGAACACTTTTGTGTTCCCCCAACCCTGAGGAGAGTGGACGATCACTCTCATGGATGTGTATTGGATCACTAGTCTTCCCATGATCGATCAATTGATATCTATTTGGGATGCTGATAGCCACCGTGAGGCCCGTAACCGGGCCAATCACTTTGGAGACTCTAACACACTCGATGTGGGTGCGAAGTGTGGAATGAGATATTCTCAAGTTGAGGGATTATCGATCCCCAACTTGAGGAAGGCTATCATTAGCATCCTTGCCTCTCGATTAGTGGGAGACAAGGGTATCAATAGGATTTTATACAGTTGGTCACTGACCGTGCAACGTATTGAGGAGATAGGGGTGTGCTATTTATGGAGTTAGGAGATGTTAGTGTGGACCTATAGAGACTTGTACTGAGTGGCTTGCCTGGGAGTCCTTTCTATTAGCCACCCAACCATCGTCATGGGTTGGGTCTATGAGAGGATGATCCCCTATCAGAGGGGGGTGTTAATTGGGGCACCAAGAGATATCAGGGCTACCAAATGGACATATGTGGCACCCTTTCATGCTTTGCCCCAGGATGTGGGAATTTTAACAACAAATTTGATTGCCCTGCCCTGCCAGGACATAGTTAGGCATTGGGAAAACTAGGGGCTCTATCTTGCGATAATCTTCGGGGCCACTTAGGTTCAAGACAGGGTGTTACAAATTGAGGTGCACCCCATGGATTAGGTGTCCCAACAGTTTGATATGCCCTACACGTGCAACCTCCTAATCCCTGGAGTTGTGTACAAGTGGGTTTGTGAGGCGAGAGCCATGAGGTTGGGACGACTGGCATGGCATCCGCTTGTGAGAGGGGTGCCCATCACCCAACCCACTCCATAGGCAATTGGAACAGATGGAGGACAAGGTAGAGCTTGGCAACAACAGATGGGCCCACCACCACCACCATAGGACCCTGCTCAGGGGGGTCCTGCACAACAATAACAATTAGGAGATGGAGATGGTGAGGCTTGAGTGTATGCTGAGCTAGAGGAGGACCTCGACATAGATGAGGAGGTCATTCAAGATTATTCTGATCCAAAGTGGTGCAAGGGGGATCTAGGTAAAATGTTGATTTTGTTCATTTGTGATTACAGCTCACAATTTGATTCTTCCTAGTTGCTTCGTTGATTTTACATGTATCAAATTTTTACATCAGCTAGATTTGATTTATATTGTGTACTTTGTGATTACGGGATACCGTGGGTGGTTAGATGCAGATGATCAAGGACACCTTGATCAATCTTTTTCAATTGAGCACTGGTCAGATTCGGGACCAACTATTGGTAGACCTTGGGCTCCCCATAAGGATTGGTCACCATAGAAATGTCTTTGCCCCAATATACCATGCTTCAATGTTGGTGATGACGTTGAGGACAAAGAATAACACTCTATTGGATAGAGCGAGGAGGGCAGAGGCCCTAATGGGTACCATGGTGGGTGGGGGAGGTGACAAAGCCTCCAGCCACAAGATAGGGGAGACGACTTCAGAGGGAGGTACCAGCAAGAGACACCACCAGAGCCAAATTTCTAGGCACTCTTCCACATCAGGGCCTTCTCAGAGGAGGACAAGTTACTGAGACTTGTTTATAAATGTTTTTGTTATACCATTGTATATGTCAATTCTTTTTGAGATGCATTGAGGCCTATTGGCCCTCTGTGGAGGTGCTTGTATCAGACATTTTTGTTGTATAAACTCGACGATACACACACACACACATATATGTATGTATGCATACATACATACATATATCTATATGTATGTATACATACATATATGTATATGTAAATATATATACATATATGTATATGTATATATATACATATACATATATGTATATGTATATATATACATATACATATATGTATATGTATATATATACATATACATACATATATATGTGTGTGTGTGTGTGTGTGTGTATGCGTAATACGTATATGTATGTATATACATATATGTACATATACATAAATGCATGTATATGTATATATATACATATACATATATGTATGTATATGTATATATATACTATATGTATGTATACATACATATAGATATATGGATGTATGTATATGTATATACGTATATACCTATACACATATACATATATTTGTATATGTGTATAGGTATATATGTATATATCTATATACATATACATACACATACATACATACATACATACATATGCACGTACAAATGTTTTTGGCATACCTCTCAGTGATTTGTTATTGTGTTATGTGATGTCACTTCAATCTTCATATCAACTTTTTAGTTTATGCACTCTAGACGACTATACATGTGATGGTGTATGTGTATTTCTTTGTTTTTGATATGTTGCTTATGGGATATGCTTATATATATGTGGAAACATAATGTATGCATATAATATAATTTAATGAATGTTATATGTGACTATAGTTGTACTAATTATTTGTCTTGTAGGTGATTACTTAATTGTTTCGTTTACACAACATATGACTTCCAATTTGTGGCGAGGAATGAAAAGGGGAATAGGATAAATGTGAAGTGATAAAGGGGGCGAAAACCATAAATCAAAACTTAGTAGGAAAAAGGGAGATCACCTAATTCTTACGAGCAAAGGAGAATATGTACTTCTTTCTAAACTTTTAAAACACTAACTTTATAAGCTTCACCTAGAGAGAATTAGCCTTGATAGAACTGGTAAATGGAAAAAAGTTACCTTCTTTAAACATAAACATGTAGGCAAGCTTTTTGAATAACTTTCTCTTTAGACACTTTTTCTGATTTGACATTGATTTTACACTTGATTTTCTTATTTTTTTTTTTCAGTGACCCTCTATACTTAGTCACATGTGACTAGGAAGACACATGGATTCATCACTGAAGACTATATATAGGTAGGTAAGGGCATCTCTCCCTAGTGCTAACCTCATGTAACTAGTAAGAAGTGAGGGCTCAACATTGAGGGTAAACAGAGGGTAAAAGATGTATAATTTTGAATTTTGTGTCTACATAAGCTTTTGATTCTTATAGAAGTTTATAATTTTCTATCTATAAGGCCTTTATCCTCAAACCTTGGCCCCATGAAACTAGTAAGATGTAAGGGCTCACTACCAAAGACCAAGATGGGCAAGTAGAGTTACCTTATTTTGGGTATGCTAATGCTCTGTTTTCCAAAAGCACCATAAGGGAAGGCTTATCATGGACAAGCTCCTAGACTTCACTGTAGGTTAGCATTTTTCTAAGTTGTGCAAGAAAATGTAAGGAAATAGGTGTACCGGATCAGAAGAACTAAGATAAAGACCAATGTGACACGTCAATTTTGAGAATGTCTTTTATGGGGTGATAGGGTAATGTGAGAATGATGTAATGTGATATGTCAAATTTTGAAAGCTTTTATGTTGTATGAACTAACCAATTAAACAATCATGAAATAACACGTCTACTATGCAGGTGTACACGTAACATATGAAAATGTAATGCAAGTGAGAATAAGGTGATATGTAAGAATTAGATATAGAAGCGTTTTAGATGTAAAGAGTTTATAGACTCTTCAAACTCTTTGCCTTATAGAATGCATAACTGATAACCTATGTTATTGAAATCCTCTGTTACTAGGTACATACATAACCAGTTGGGTCTAAATTTTTGACCTTCTCCTTTCTTCTTATCGATTATATTGTCAAGTCTAAGGATGAGGTCTCCTTCATGAATTGGGCAGTCATGTACATTTTTATTGTATTGTCTATACATACGGTTAGCATACCCATTGTGATTGTTTGTGACAACGATCTGATGTTCATCTAAGATTTATAATTCGGCTAGTCGCCCCTCTATATTCTTTTTAATCAAGAAGGCCTTGGAGGGACACACGAAGGTTGGGTATTTCCACCTCTAAGGGTAGAATGGCTTTGGATCCAAACACGAGTGAATATGGGGTTTGCTTCTGTGGGTGTTTTAATAGTGGTTATCTAAGCCCATAGTATTGGATAAAACTATAATTGTCAATCCCATTTGGAGTTTCTAACAGTCTTGACTAGAATCAACTTCAAGGTTTTGTTGGTAGCTTCGACTTGACTGTTAACTTATGGATAGTACAGGGAGGTCGAATCATGTGATATATTGAATTTATTGTACAACTCACAAAAGGGGACCCATTGTTAGTAATAGTGAGCAATGGGACCCCAAATTGATAAGCGATTTGATTTAGGATAACTTTGCAATGACCGATCCAGTGACAGTTATTAGGGGTATCACTTCCTCCCATTTGGTGAAATATTTAGTTGCCGTGATAATGAAGTGGTGACCATATGAAGAAGTAAGGGAAAGTTTTCCTACTAAATCCAGACCCCAAGTGGAAAAGGGGTATGGAGTGACGATGGGTTATAATGCCCTAGTGGGAAAGTGTATTTCATGCGAAAAATGCTGACACTTCTCACATTTACACACATGCTCGACAACATCATGGTCCAGAGTGGGCCAAAAATATCCCATCCCATGGATTTTTTGAGCAATTGGGTGGCCACTGAAATGCCCAACACATACGCCACCATGAAAATGAAAGAGGACTCTTTCTGGCTCTTTTTGGTCAACACATTAGAGTAACATGCCATCAAAGGCCTTGCAATAAAGGAACATGTCTAGGATAGTGTACTTGGATGCGATGACACAAAGATGCCTTTTTTTTTATTATGAATTGACACCTTTGAGATATGTATTGTTAACCAGGTAATTGATGATGTTTGAGTACCAAGGAGAGGAACTAATAATAGAGTTTTCTATATAACATATCAGCTCATCAGGGAAATCGGTATCAACGAGGTCGTTAAATTCCAAGGGTGAATCAACCAACCAATCAACGATGATTTGTCCTTTAACAAACTTTTCTTTGATGTAAATTAACTCGAACTCACTCAGGAGTGTAACGAAGCATCCAACCTTCCGAGAGAGAGCTGGATGGGTTAGGAAAGTTCGTAGGGCTTGATATCTCACGATAACCTTTATTTCCTTTTTAAGCATATAATTTGCAACCACTTGGTTGAAAACATTATTGATAGGCATTATTTTTATGCTTGAGTGTATGCATCCTGTAATCGATAAGGGTTCAATTGATGAAATAGACTGCACATTCCTTACCAATGTCATCCTCCTGAGCCAACATACAGACAAGGGACACCTTGGTCATTCTTATATAAAGTATCAAATGCTTATCTGGTTTAGGTGCCATGAGCACATGAGGAGATATACGAAAGTATTATACTACCTCAAACACTTCTTGACAATCGCTTGTCCAAGCTAGACCACTCATTTTTTTGAGCAAATTGTTGATGGGATAAATGATATAGGCAAGGTCAGTGATGAATCTTTGTTTATATGATTGCTCAGATTTTAGCAGGATCATATCCCACATTGGGAGATGATATACCTTAGTAGTTTTCCATCTAGAGTAACTTCGTATTCAATCAAACATGTGAGTATGATACGTAACACTCCTAAATAGTCTTCATGATACCTTACTTTTCCAATAAGGTCATCTACATAGACCTCTACTATTTTGTGGACAAGATCATGAAAAATGTGGGTCATAACCCTTTGGTATGTTACCCCTACTTTTTTAAGACCAAAAGGCATTACAACATAGCAAACGGTTCCCCAAGGCAAAGTGAATGAAGTCTTGCTTTGGTTTTCGTTATAAATGCGAATTTGGTTGTATCCCATAAAACCATCCATGAGTGATAGAAATTCGTGCCATATGGTAACATCAACAATGACATCAATAAACGAGAGGGGATAGTCATCCTTTGAACATGCCTTGTTGATATCTTGAAAGTCTATGCATATTCTGATTTTACCATTCTTTTTGAGAATGGGGACAATGTTAGACATCCATTTAGATTAATCAATTGGCTTAATGAAGAAATTTTTTAAGAGTTTGATGTCTTCCTCCTTTACCATTAATGTGGCCTTAGGTTTGATGGGCTCGAGCTTTTTCTTGATAGGTTTCACATCAAGTGTTGTAACCGGGTCATTGACAACTATGTCAGGATTTATCCCTATCATGTCAGTGCAGGAGAAAGCAAAGACTTTTAAAAGTTCCATTAGGAGTTGTCTATGGTCTTCCACCTCTTGGTAGAAGAGTGAAGGCCCCAATTTAAGGAGTCTAGGGTTCCCCTCCATTCTAATATTAATGCCAATAGTTTCCTCGATGAGGGATGTGTTTCCCTCCTCAAATATGTCAAGAGCTAGGGGAAGATAATGGTATTCACCCTCAATATTTAAGACATCATGCTCATCATCAGAAGAGAGATAATATTCCACATGGTAGTAAGACTTGTAAAGCTCAATTTTGAGGGCTGTGTCAGGGTAACAGGCAAGTGAGAATCCCCTCTTATGGTGAAATGATGGGAGGTCATCTTAAGCTCATAAAAATACAAGGATGGCGTCATCGTTATCGGCTAGATCTAGGACCAAGGGGTATTTATCTTGTCTGACATGGGTGACAGTTTGATCATTAGAAGTCTTACATATGAGAGGTTTCGTCTTGACTGAGACTATGAAATTAGATTATGGTATCATCGGATGGGGAATGAAACATGAAGACAAGGCAACCATAGAGTTAGCAAGTTGGTTGCTTTCTCTAGGGACTGCTTCTATAGAGATGAAGTTGAAGTCCTTGGTGACCTCGCAGACCATAATATTATACAATTGAAGGTGCTCAACTTTGGTCTGATAGACTTTAGAAACTTGGTTTGCAACTAGTTGCGAGTCACCCTAGATCCTTAAATTTTGGACACCTAGGCATTTCGTGATGAGCATGACAAGCTATAAATCCTCATACTCATCTCCATTATTTTTACACTTGAAGTCTGATTTGAATCCAAAAGGCATGACCCACCCTTTGGGAGAAATAAGGATGAATCCTGCCCCAATGCCTAAATAACATTTGGCTCCATCATAGTGAATGACTCACTGCTCATGTTTAGAAGGAGGGCATTTGTATAGTAAGTTTTCCTGGTCTTTTTCAAATTTGACCATATGAATACTAAAAATGTTAGGTAATCTCCTTTGGGGTCCCTAGTTTTGAAGCTCGAGAAGATAATGCATTCATCCCCTGTGTTGGGCAAACAGAAGGGCTTGTGAAGGTATGGATGACTCAGTCTCATTATATGGATAAAGGAAGGAGAAAACTTCCTAGAGCCTTGAGAGTTGTTTGCTAGGCTCTGGGTAGAGTTAGGTAAGAAACTCTGATAACTCAAAAGATTACTTGTTCGGCTTTTTCTTTGGGGTGATAAATACATTGGTACAGTGAGGGTTCTGTCTAGGTGTAGAGAGTATACCAATGTAATTAGGTTATCATCTTAGTGGAGGAGGTGCATGAGCATAGTTATGCATCTTAGAATAATGTGGCTAAGACATGGGTAATATTGTTTGTCCTATCATTATGTGTGGGAAGGCTTACACAAACCCAATAAGCAACTTTATGAAACCCTCTTCCTTCATGATAGGAAAGAGGTCCTTTCTCAATAACTCATGGGTAATCACAACTTCTAATAATGATTTATATCCTACCTGCCATCACAATGCGAATCTTTTCCCCAAGCATCAGGGTGACTTGGGGAAGTAGGACGACCTAGTTGACTGTTGGCAAACTTTAAGCATGATGAGAAACAAATCTGGGTATAGGCTGAAGGATAACGATCAACATCTCTAGAGGGAACAACCTGATGGGTCAAGGACCTTGAAAAATTAGTACGACCTTGTCATGGCATGGTCTACGAGCATATTTTGAAGTGGATCAAAAGTGACAAGGGTGAAATGCGAATTGTGATTTGTTTCTGTATGGATGACCTCTAGTTGGCAGTGGTGATAACCATTAAGATGATCATTATGAAGGGGAACTTCCTCATTCCTAAACACCTCTACCATGCAAAGTTTCGATAGGATTGCTAACCCCTCTTAGGGTTGTTGGCCTTGAGGAGAAAAGATGCCATAAGTCATTACTCCTCATAGATCAAATGGGAGGACTAGGGGAGTGCCTTCCAAGAGACTAATGATTTCAATAATAGATAGAGTGGAAACCGCCGCAATGGAGACTGGTTCTGAGTCAGGGGTCTTTTTGATCATCATTGTCTTTTTCTTTTGGTTTATCATTTAACAGGGCTTTAGGTATTTTTGTCCCTTTCTTCAAGATGACTTCCTTGGGTTTTGAGGATCCAATGACATGGACCAATTGTGGGGGCTTCGTGACCCCGTTGGTAGGTAGGTGGTAATCGATGTGTAACTTAGGTTATTTTTTCATGGTAATTTGTAACATATTGAATGGTTTAGGATCCCTTTAGGCTATGAAAACCTTTCCCAAGTGCAAGAATTAGACTTGTTGGAACAAGGTGGAAGGGATGGCCTTCATTCGGTGTATATAGGGTCTTTCCAAGATCATATTGTAATTGTTGTCTTTGTCTATGACATATAACTCTGTTAGTACCATCTTAGGACCCAAGGTGATCGGGAGTATGCTAGTCCCTATGGAATTTGACTTGATACCATCGTAGCCTCGCAATGTATTGCATGTTGTAGAACAATTGGTTTCCCCATAACCAATTTTTTGTAAGAAGGAAAAGGGGATGATGTTGACAACTGCTCCATAATCAACCATGGCTCTCTTGACATAGTTGTTATAAATCCATACTTGTAAAAATAAGGCTGGATCTCCCCTCCTTGCCATTTTAGAGTCAGGGGAAAGGCTTCAAAAATTGAATAAATAATGAACATCTTGTGATTCTTGACTAGGCATGAACATATCCAATTCGATGTGGTTAACCTAAGCTTGTGGAGGAGGGGTGACACTAGATAAATATCCTAGTTCGAGGGCACCAAGCAAGGCTGACTGATGTATAGGGGAGTTTTTGAACAAGTCTAGGAAAAAAATGTGGGATAATGTTTTGGTCAAATTGGATATTAAATCATATTTTTCCATGAGTTTAGGAATTGACTTCGTCTCTAGGATGTTTAAGGGGTGGAGAGTCATAGGCCAATACTCTCTAGTGAAAGTAGTAGTGTTTTCTTCCTCTTCTACTTCCAATTCTATGACTCACATCATCTTGGTTTTGTCTTGCACTCCCAGTTGAGGAGCCACATTGGGTTTTGCGGTTCCTGAGGTGGAGCCTTGACGTCATGAGCACCTACCATCGTGGGTTAGTTGTGTTGAATGGGATGATCATGTGGGTTACCCTATTGCTGATTTTGAGTGATGTGTGTTTGGTGGTTTGGGAAAGGGTTGTGTTAGATGTGTAGGTTATGGTTTTGGGGGGAAACAAAATCATTTGAAGATGTTTGAGTGTTCATATTGGCATTTCGTAGGAATATGTCCACGAATGTTTGCTTAGTCCTCTAAGAGCCTTTCTATGAATTTGTTATACTCTCTACAACTCTGAGTGTCATGAACCATGGCCCTATGGAAAAGGTAATATAATTTAGGATAGTAATCCCTAGGTCTCATGTTTTGTCCTTGTTGCCTGAACCCCTGGTGGTTGTTTCACAAATAATAGTTTTGGTTCTAGAACTAGGAATATTGTTCACCCAATTGATATTGATTTTGGTTGTGATTTTGATATTGCATGTTATGAGGTGGGGGTTGGTTGAAATTGACCACATGAATAGTAAGAGGATTTTGGTTCCTAACCCTATGTTGTTAGAAGTGTTATTTTTAGGTTGATATTGACTATTATAGACGGGGTTTTGTTTCTTTCTTTGATCAGTGACACCATCGGTGGTGCCATTTCTATTGTGATTCAGGATTTTAGGACACTAGTTGTTTGTGTTATTTGGGCTTACATTTTGAGAACCCCCATTATTTTGACTAGGGTGATGATGTACCCATTGGTCCCATAAGTCTATCAACCATCAGCAATGGCCACCTGGTCAATACATAGGGCGTTCTCGAGGGCTTTTTCATATGATCTATATAGAAACTTCTGAATGTCCTCCCTCATTTCCTTGTTAAGTGAATGGAGGAAAAGATTGCATAACTCCTGTTGATCCATGTTAGGTGCATTGGCAGAGGAGTACAAGCCCTGAAATTGCCTCATGATGAAGTGGGAAACCAACTCATTGTATTATTGCTTGATGTGCAAGAACTCATGTATGCTAGTCTTTATAAGTTTGTTCATGTCAAAGGCTTTGAAAAACTTAGTCATAATTTGGTAGAAATAGTGATAGACACTTTAGGGAGGTAGTAGCACCAATCAAGTGTTATCCCTTCCAAGGTCTTGGGAAATATATTTGTGATAAGCCCATCCCAAGGTAGAAGTTCCCTAACATGGTAGTATAGGATTTTACATGTGCGTTGGGATCCCCCTCCCCTTTGAAACTAGGAAGATCTGGTAGGGGTTGTTGGAGAAGAACCCCCCATATATTGGCATCAAGAGTTTCCTTGAGATATTCAACATAGGTGCCCATGTTGTTAAAGTATGCCATTGTCACCGTAGGACTAGGATGAAAGGGGGGAGTTGTATAAGGGTTATTTTGGTAATTGTTGGAGGGAGAAACAAAAGCTTGATAAGGAAAGTAGAGTAAGCTGGAAAATAATTGTCCAGGTGAATAGACTTGGAATACATGTGGAATTAAGGAGGGAATTTGTTAGACATAGGAGGCATGGTTATTTTCTATGGTGGGGTATTTGTAGTTTGTGTGAAACCTAACACTACATAGAGCAAGATGTAGACTATTTGTAGAAGGGGATTGTAGGTGGGAGGCACATGGCCTAGAGTTATAAAGAACAATGGATTGTTTTCCATCATGTTATTTTGTAATGGTGGAGTGTACATGTATACACTCCCTGCTAGAGCTTGAATGGGTACCTGGTGAGATGAATGGGTGACTAGGGACCCCATAAGTGAGGATGTCTCCTAGTGGCTAGTGAGAAACATGTTTATATGGTGACACATGCTCCTGTGGTGGTGGGAACATGTAGGTTTGTTTTTGTGATGTTGGGTAAGTTATCATTTGAATGGGAGAGGAAGAGGGTTGAGATGGTGTAAGAGGTTTTGGGCTTGGCCCTTGGCCTAAGATTTGTTGACTATTTTCCATGTCATAAATATGACCCACTAGGGTGCTAATGAGTTGGTTCGGGTTGGTGTTGGATTTGGGCCCATGGGTCTCCAATGTAGGAGGGGTAAATGCATGATATGGGGTAGTATGTGGAGGTTGATTCAAGGTGGGTACTCTATGAGTAGTGTTTGTGGTCGATAGTGGTGGGATGGAGGCATCTTGACTCCTACCAAGAAGATGTGTTGTAGCTTGCATACGGTTGGACTCCTAAGTTATAGATCCTTCCTAGGTAATGATCATATTTGGTGATGCTTTTTACATTTGAACTCTACAAGCTGATGGTTGGCCTTGTGGCCATACAAGGGGTGATCATGTTTCCACCTATAGGGGTCATGGTGTTGGAGTCAAGGTGGTTGCTTACAGTTTCTTACACATCTTGTATCTCTTGAATAACAACCTTGCTTCTTGTTTGAGTGATGGGGTGGGAGTATTCATAAGGTTGGAAATCTATGTGAGTGTTAAAGGTTAGGTTTTTATAACTCATTAACAAAGGCTCGCTAGAGATGAGTTGGCTTCTCTTATATCCATCTAGGCCAAGAGATCCGTTGATGTCCTGTCCAGAGATATTCTGGGGGTATATGAATTCCTATAGAATAAAAACATGAGGGAAGGTGGAGAGGGGAAAGGAAAGGGAATACACAAAGGATGAATTCCTTCACATTGAGTTCACCAATTTAGATGGATGTGAATAACACACACTAAACTATGCACTCGACTCCCCAAGGTCTGGCTGAGGCAACCAAAGTAATGGATGGGCTAGGGTTTTAGTTGGTTGTTTGGTGGAATGAGATTTGGGATAGGTGGTGGTAATGGGTTTTTGTGATAGAACCAAAAGACTTGAACAACATATTGATGCTCATTGAGAGTGTTAAGCTATGTCAAAACATAGCTCCAAGTTATTTCAGCCTTTGATATCACAAGAAGATGAAGATCCTAGTCAATACTAGGACTAGGAAAATGAGAAAGATCAGGTTAGATGACTCATGGAAAAATGTCTACTCTATTGAGTTAACTCTGCCTGGTCAATGTCATCCACTAGATGTGAATGATATAGGATGAGGCTAGACCTAAGGAGAAAAAAGAGATGTGAATGGGAAGTTAATATTGGACGATGTTGTACTTATATCCTCTATTCCATGGGAGGATAATGGTAGGTGGATTGGGAATATGTTCTTATTCTTCTAAAGTGGCTAAGGAGTCTATGATGAGATGAGGAATGGGAGTAGAGTGGAAGACTTCACATCTTAACTCGATGCTAATACCATATTGTGTAAAAGTGGTGTGACTAAGTGCTCTAACTCTAGGGAATAGACTGTACTAGACAAGGTGTGGTGTCTTGAAAAGGGTAATTTAAAAGAGGCTAGGGAGAAGCCAAGGAAAAACATGAGTTTTTTCAAGCAATGGCTTGTAATGTGTGCTTGCTAGAATGTTGAAACAAGGCTTTGTAATGTGTACTTGTACGAATGGAAAAAAAAATTGTATAAGATGTTTGTATATATGGTCAAGGATTTGGTGGAATGTGTTTGCTTGCACGTGTTGGCAAGGATTTTGGACATTGTTTTTGTTAAGTTTTTATTGTTTTTGGAATTTCTTGGTTCTACAGAAGTTAATGCTTTATTTGCTAAAAATGAAATACTGAAAGCAAAATAATAACAAAACTAAAACTAAAACTAAATGAAAGTAAAATATTTTTAATTTTTTTTTTCCAAGATTTATAATGCATGAAAAGCAAAAGATAAGGAAATTGTGCTATTGTGCAAGATGCAAAATTTTCCTAGCTTTATTTATATGCAAAACTAGATGACAATTTTTTTTATAAAATTTCAATTTTTTTGTATGAGGTGGGATAAGCATGTGAATTGAACCTAGATGTGCAAACAAAGTAACAATAAATTTGATCTAAAACAAAAACAACACAACATTTTATTTGGATTTTCTTTGTTCCCTAACAAACTAGACTCACTTTTCATCATCTCCAATTTGCTATGAGTAATATTTTTTGAATTGATTGCTAAGATGGAAAAAAGAAATGTAAGTTCATATTTTTATTTTAGAGATAAAAATAACAGTACGTTTAACTCTCCAAAATCAAATGAAACCAATAACATACTAACCCTTGTGTATGCACCTGTGATTCTCTAAGTTTTTATAATTGTCTAGATGATTGTTTGGAATGCCAAAAACTTGGTTGGATATTAAAAAGGAGAAGTTGTTTTGGATGGAAATAACTTGAATATTTATTAAGATCTTTTCTAGAATGATGGATAAAATGTATTGTTAATTGAGAGAAAAATAATCTACTGGAATGCAAACATAAATCAAAGCTATCTTTTTGAAGCAAAAATAAATGAAAAGAAACAAATCTCTTTCCCAATCAAATTTGATCTTTTATGAATATGGAAACTAATCTATCACAACAAAAATTACACAATCTAATCTAATAAAGAAAAAAAATAAATGTTATAAATCAAAGAGAACTCTAACCTAACCAAGACATTGATCAATTGAAGTGCATGTGATATATTTGATAAGAGAATCCTGCTTCTTATGATTTTGTATAAATTTTAGAAACTTTCTAACTAGAAGATGCACAAACTCTAGAACAAGATAGGGGAAGAGAAGAGACATAACCAAAAATGGAGAGCAACTGAATTGAGGTTGGCTAATGTCTTAGCTTGCAAAGTCTAACTTGATTATATCAACAACACTTCTTCACTAGTAGTAATGTAGTTGATTCAAAAATAATAGAGGCTAAATATTTAGGCAATAATAGTAGGACTATGACTGCAAAATATTCACAATAGCAACTTCTAATGGCAATTTTTAGATCTAAAATCAGGTCAAAATTGGCCTTCTTGTAGAAAGAAAAGGAACTGAAGAGGATGAAGAATAGAAAAGATAGTGAGTTGGCCCTGATTGGAGGTGAACAAAAAATGATAAACATAATAAATGTGATGCTAGTCAGCACATGTGTACAAATTAGAGTCATGGGTGTTAATTTTAGAAGACATTTAAACTATGATAGAACCACCACCTTATATAGGGGTGGTTATAAAACCACAATTTATAATGACAAAATCACCACCAATTCTATATGATACCATCACGTAAGTTCGAGACCACTGCTTAAATTATAAAACTACCATAGTGGTTGTGTAACAGAAGGGGTGGTTCTATAATGGAACGGGGTGGTTTTGTCACCTAGAGTAGTGGTTCCATCACATATGGCTAATTTTCAAAATAAGGTGAAAGAAGCTATGAAAGTCAAAACCAAGGGGACCAAGAGGAGTCAAGGGAAGAGTAGGAAGCTAAAGGGAGGAAAAAGTGGCTAGAGAGTTCCTTGTGGAACACAAAATAAGAGATCATTACATCATCATCATATTTGTATCAAAAGTGTCACATTGTGTAAATTTTTGGTGTAACCAGTCATATATAGATCTAACAGATACTTCATACTAGATACATGTGTCCAAATTAGATAGAAGTATTGATACAACCATCCAAGGTTGACACAAGTGTTTGAGGTCATAGAGGTCAATTTTATATAATCTAATGAGTAATCCATAATCCAGATCAAATCTATTTCCAGTCCATTCCATATCAAATTTGAATGCACATAGTAATCTAGTTAAGTACCATTGTTGTTTCTTTATTATAATACCAATCATTGTTTGTACTTACCATTTTTGTCATATCTCAATATTTAAATTCAAAATATTGTTTATCTGAGTTTACAAATTAATTACCGTGCTATAGAGATAATTTATCACCCTTGTGCCCTAGACTATCTCTATCCCCTTTAACATTAGATTCCTTAATCTAAATTTTAGGGTTAAACATTTGGTGAATGTGACCTTTGGTCCGTAAAACCCTAGATATTGATCTAGGTTTTCTTGATTCTTTGTTTATAATTTTTGATTTAACAAGATTTCACAAGTTAAAAATTAGATTTCATTTTATTACAAACATGTGCAATATGGATGCATTTATAGCCCATTTTGGGCTCCATTTTGTGATTATAGCTATGGTTTGTTACTATAATTGATTGTTCAAACCTATCATTCAATGAAATAGGCAAATCCATCAATATAATGAGAGAAGGGTTTTAAAATAAAAGCAACACTTAATCTCTCTTCATAATTTTTTTTGTAATACTATATAATCAATATCTAGATGCCAATATCCCTACTTTGAATAATTTGATCCACCTAGATTATATTTGAATAACATTCACTATCCCACATCCATTATTCACCCATGACTTATATTGGATTCCATGGTCTATGCTATCACCAATCAAAAGGGTAAATATGTTCAAACTAATCAACCACCTATTAATATACAATAGGTGCCTCCTAAGCCAAAATTAGTGATCAAATCTAAGGGATACAACCTTGTTGATTGAGTAACTCACAAGCTAAAATCTCAATCCTCTAACTTCTAAAGCAATACACTATTTATAAGGATATCCTATATGAAACATTGCATGATACCTAAGTTTCAAATGATATTAAACCAAATTAATTTAAAGATATTATGCAAGACCTCAAAAACAATGCCAAACTCATTACCTTTGATCCAATAGATTAACCATCCAAGGATATCATTGACCAAGACTTGCCTTTGTTCATACAAGTGACTATGCATAACAAGGGAATAAAAAGGGTACTCATTGATAATGGATTGACACTAAACATTTGTAGCACAAATTTCCTAATCACCATGAGCATTAGCACCAACCTTCTTTAAAAATCAGTTATGCATATCAAGGGATTTGATAATTCACATAGCCCTTTGGTTGGCCAAATCACATTGGATGTGACATTGGGACCAAAAATAGTTCCAATGACTTTTCAGGTAATGTCTCAATCATTACATTATAATCTAATTTTGGGTAGACCTTGGATACATACAATTAAGGCTATCCCATCTACTTTGCATCGATGTGCAAAATTCTTACATTATGGGACCTTATTGACAATATCTACCTATAATGAGCCCTTCATATTTTAAAAAATGATACATTCTGATACAGAGGGCATTCCTATAGTAGTACCACATACACAATGTATCCAGATTGAGAATTTACACAATTTTTAAATAGGTGAGTCAAGTACAATGGCTCCTTTATCTCTAGATGCAAATTAAACACCACAAACCAAAATGCATATAGATACACATCAAGAGAAAAAACCATTGCCAAAGGAACCAATGATACCAAAACCAAAATAAAATAAAATAGTTGAGCTTCCTTTATTGGTAAATCCCAGGCAACAAGATGGCCACATTTTAAATTATTATGACAGTGATGATGATCCAGCCCATGATATGACATAAAAAATATTGAAAAAACTTAATTTTGATCCACTTATATTTTGCATAACCTATTTACACCTACAGGTCTTGACACATATAAGCTAGACTCACCTATAGAGGATATATAACCAAATCAATATAAGGATAAATAAAATATAGGATATGAGCATGTAAATGCTTGTTATTCCATACATCCCTCTTGGGTTCACACATTAAGTCAACTTTACAAGATCCAAATGCAAATACATCATGTAAATGATGTGGAGGTCTCTCATAAGACTCTAAAATAGAGTTTACAAATCACAACAAACCAAGATATTGCTGATACAATACTTTCCATGTTACTTGAACATAATATGATATCTTTACTGCTTGACAGACATAGATCAAGTAGTAGATTTTTTACTAAAAATGATTACCATATTGTAACTATCATCACATCATCGGCCATCATACAAATCAATGCAAGGCATTGGAAAACCAAAATAAAAAATATAAGAGTGAGGGACACATACAAATTATGTCTAATAAGTGGAAAATACATAATATTATAAGATGTTTAGAAGAAAACCATCCTTCAAAGTGACCAAGGCATGAAGATATAACTATTATTTCTAATATTGATAAGATATATTGTCAACATCTCAAGTTTTATAGGAATAATTGGGATATAATTTGTAACACCACATTTATTCAATAATTGGGACATAGTACAACTGAATAACATACTCTTTACTGATGTCATAATCTTATTAGTACATCTACCTACCAATAGCATGTGGACTACAGGTAGAGCTACATGAGTCTGAGGCCCTCTTTAGATTGGTGGCTATATAGGTAGCATCCATTGATAGAGAGGTCTTTAGGGTTATCACGACACTATGATCTCACTAACCCATTTTTTCTATAGTCATTATAAAGATAAATAACTAGGGTTTTATTATTTAAAGGAGTAATAGTCCATGAGCTAGATCTAAGCACACCAGAGTGAAGGCAATACAAAACCTGGAACATTCTAGGTGGTCACATCCAAATCCAATAGGTATTTCGTATTGGACACTTGCATCTAGGTTAGACAGAAGCATGTATACAACCATCCATGGTCAACTCAAGTGTCCAAAGTCATAGAAGTCAAATTTATAAAATCTGATGACTGATCTAGAATATAGATCTAGTATATTTCTATCATGTTCCATATCATATCTGAATGCGCATATTAATCAATCTAAATACCATTGGTTTTCATTTATTATAATATCAATCATTGTTTGTAATTAATATTTCTAGTATATTTCAGTATTTAAATTTAGAATATTGTTTATCTAACTTTGCAAATTAATTGACCTATTATAGAGAGCGTTTATCACCATTGTGTCTTAGACTATCTATATCCCCTTTAACCTTAGATTCCTTATTCTAAATTTGAGTTAAAAATTTGGTGAACTAGGGTTTCTTGATTTTCTATTTCTGATTTAACAAGATTTCAAAAGTTAAAAATTTGATTTCATTTTATTAAAAACATGTGCAACATGGATGCATCTATAGCCCATTTTGGGCACCAATTTGTGATTACAACTACGGTTTGTTACTATAATTACTTAATTAGACCTACCATTTAATGAAATAGGCAAATCTATCAATATAATGAGAGGGTTTTAAACAAAATCAATGCTTAATATTTCTTCATAATTTCTTTTTAAATACCTAGAGTTAGTATCTAGACACCAACATGCCTAATTTCAATAATTTGCTCTACTTAGATCGTATTCGAGTAACAATTAATATCTCACACCAATTATTTATCCATGACTTATATTGTATTCTGTGGTCCATGTTGTCACCTATAAATATACAACAGATGCCTCTTAAGCTAAAACTAGTGATCAAATATAAAAGATATAACTTTGTTGGCTGAGTAACATGCAAGCTAATATCTCAATCCTTGAACTTATAAAGTAATCCACTATCTATAAAGATAGCCTATATGAAGCATTACGTGATGCCTAAGTTCCAAATGATATTGAATCAACTTACTTTGCACATATTATGCAATAACTCAAAAATAATGTAAAACTCATTACCTTTGATCCACTAGATTTACCATCCAAGGATATCATTGACCAAATTTTTTCTTTTCTCATACAAGTGACTATTATCACTCAGAAGTGCAGCCTTTCAAGAATGTATACTTGTTTTCACTCTTGTTGCTATAATAGAGACTCTCCAAGGTGTGGGACCTTATATTGGAGAGAATATTGGAGATGAAGCGCAAGTTCCCTTTGGTACACTCACCTATTTATCTCTAAACTCTCTAATTCTATGCTTTTTTGACTAGGAAAATTGTAGAAGGAGCAATGCTAAAGCTGAAAATGGAAATGAAAACTAAAATTTGGGGTCATGCACCAATGTTAAGGTCAATTATGCCTATATTTGACACACTTTGGAAGCTAAAAAACATTCACATATTCACTTCACTCATATAATGACTCTTGCATCAATATTTCACACAAAGGTCTAAACAAACACTCACATTAGCTTGGAAGGAATAAACAATGGTTGAATTCACTTCCAAATTAAGTAGAAATCAGAATTAAACAATTTATATATCCTAAAAGAAATTTCATTTTCTACATAAAGGTGAGATATTCAGACATAAACATAATAAATACAATGATTCACTAAGCTACACCAATGAATATTAAGAACACACTTCATGACCAACCTAAAAATAGAGGAAAAATCAACTTTTTATTACTTCAAATGCAAGATAGTACAAAATTTTGATAGAGTTTCAATAAGTTAAATGAATAATTCTATAATCATTAAAAAATTAATATACATATATAAAATAAGAAGAGAGATAGAAGACAAGACAACTCCAAAATTAGAGATGAGTCTACATGCTAATCATAGTTTACTCTTCATCAACTAAAACTTTAACTCAAACCTCAACTCAAACTTAAACTCCACCTTTAATTCCACCAAATTCCAATGTATCATATTGGAGTATAAAATTTATTTTACTTCGAATATGGCATGGAAGTGAGAGAGATAGAAGTTTGAATGTTGTTGAAAAGTCAAAGGTCCCTTGCATACTTTGAAAGTCTTCAGTCTTGAAGAGATCGTGATCTTCACTTTAGTTAACTCCTTGTGAATAATTTGAACTCTTTTTGATCTTTAGTTAAATATTTTTGATATTGCATGCATATTTAAGTTTGAATTAAATTACTTTTATTTCATATTAGAGTTTGACTTGAGCTTCTTGACTTACAATTTGGAGTTTGACTTCAGTTATCTCACTTGCAACTTGCATGTATGTTTAACTTCTTTATTTTCTAAATTGAACCCAAAGGGAGGCATAGTAAGAGAGAGATTTCATGTTGATTATTGAAAGAGTATCTTGTATTAAAATAAGGCCTCAAATATTAACCAAGACTTTAACTCAACTTCTCCACTTTTTTCATGTTTCAAACTCCATTTTTCTAGGGCTCCTTGTAGGCTTCTTCTATTTGACTTGACCTTTCCTAAATTTAGTCCAAATGGGGAAAATAATTTAGAGAGAGAGAAGAATGTTTATTTGAATTATTAATGAAATATATCAACTAAGAGTGCCTTTGATGATGACAATCACAATTTTCCATACTGGTTCTTCTTGGATGTGCCTATTTTCTACAAGTTAACAAGCTTCTTGAATCACTGTGAAAACTTGGAATTTGATGAATTTGATTTTTTTAAATATATAATAAGTATAAATATGAATATAACATAATAATCATGGTTTCATATACCTTTAAACAAATTTTTATCTCTAAACTTCATTTATAACTTCAAAAAATGTCATTTTGTGATCTCTTGAGCTCTCTTACTCTCAAAAAATCATGATTTGGATTAGGGGATTTAAAATGAGCTCCAAGCCTCAAAAAATAATAATAATATTATAATTGGATAGGTATCAATAGGTTATACCTAATTTTTTTTGAAAATATCTAAAACTCTTCACCAAAACTCCCAAACAAAAATTCAGAAAAAAGTAACTACTTACTGGCCCGCATGGTGACTTGGAAATATTTTTCTATGAGCTGAACCTATTTTAATTTTTTTTCATTACATGAGAATTTATTTAGACCTATATATTAAGTATACACACTCTAAAATCATTTAATTCCATTTAAAGGACCAGAATCAGTCATTTATAACTCTATTTGTGAGTAAATTAGCGAGAAAACTTTGATTTCCTTCATGAACAAACCAATATTTTGACATTTTATCTCTACTTATATAAATTAAAGATATTAAACCATTTATAAACCTTAATATATATTTAAAAACACTTATATTTCAAATTTTAAGATATTTCATTTAATAAAATTGAAAATATGCATTTTTTGGTGTTTCCTAGCTTGCTCTTTCTTATTTTTGAATGCCTCTAGGTCTAAGTTTTACCATTTTATTGAGTTTTAGAATGCATAAATACCTAATATTTTTTAATTATAACCTATAATAACCCCTCTCAGCATTAAAACTATTATATACACTCAAAAAATCTCTTAAAACTTTCAAAATGTGCTTTTCTGACTACCTCTCTTGCTTGCTTGAAACCTTGAAACCTGTACCTTTAATTTTATTCATTATTTTACTTGAAATTTTGATTGATTAATGTATTTAAATTATGATACATAATACCTCACATAATTTTTTTTCCAAAAAATAACTTAAAAATGCAATCACATCTCTTGAAACCAAGCTATTGTGGTTTAAAAAAGGTTTTATAACACCTTTTTTTCTTAACGATTGTTCATAAATTTAATCTCATATAACATAAAAAAAATTCATGGAATACTGAGGAAATATGGGATAATATATAAATATAAAAACATAAAAACCAATTCTTTTTCTCCTTCATATACCAAGCATTCGAAAATTGCATTCACTAGCGTGCAACTAACTAGTTAGATGAATAAAAGAAACCTTTGTCAAAATTTAGACTCGTGTGATGTTCCTGAGCATGATTTTGGATTGATTAATGATGTATGATGTTTTTTATATATTTTTTTAATATTTAATCCATGAATAGAGTCTTTTTGAAAACCTATACATAAGCAACTTTGACCAATGGTGGTAAAATTATCAACATTCTTGGCAACTTTGCTGGGATGTTTACCTGATAAACATTTAGGATCAGTAGCTCTATCTATTGGGTTATAGAGTTAATAAAATATCACCAAATATTAAATTTAAAATATCTTAAAGTAACTACAACACTTGTGCATAATCATTTATTAAATTGAAAACTAGAACAACTATGCACTGAAAAATGTGCAAGATAATTGTTAACCAAATTTGATTTTTAGGTCAAATTGGAGCACCCCTATTAAAAAAACTTAACTCTTAGGAATATAAGGGGGTATAATATATTGTCATAAGGTGTTTCATAGGTTATTTGATGTCATTCAATATTATATTAACCTTGGTTACTTATTTCATTAGTCTCTCATGTCATTTTGGATCATTTCAAGGGTCAAAATAGTGCATTTAATACTTTGTATAGGTTTCTTGAGAAATGTGCAAGTTTAATTTTTTTTTTCATATTCCATGTGTCCTAGGAAGTCTTTGGTAATTTATACTAACTGAAAATTGTCAGGTTACTCAAAAAAGATAGTTTTCTTGAAGTAAAATGTGAGTTTTGCACTTGTAAAACCTCCTTGGGAAGCATGCCACATGGTAGGAGCTCATGAAACATCATTTTATCTTAAAAAAACTTATATCAATTATTTACATGATTTTAAAGTGACATTTTCTTCTAAAAAACCTTTCTGCTCTATTTTGGCTTTCTTAGACATATAGAAGTGACTTACAGGTTTTTGTTTGGTATGTGCATCTCATGTGGCTTCAAGTCAAACTCTCGTGGAATGATTTTTTACACTTAGACAAATTAATTTTCATATAATGATATTTAATATTTTTGGCCTGAGATTTATGAACCATCGCTAACAAGTTGGTCTTTCAAATCTACCTGCTCATCCATGCATCTTATGGGTTTTGCTTTGTCTTGGAGGATTCTGTACAATACAGTTGGTTATGTTGATTATATATGATGTTTCATTAATTCTAAAAATTTCTCCATGTTTGGTTTTAGACTTGAGGTTGATTTTATGAGTAAATCATTTCATGTTGGTAGAATAGTCTCATTTTGATGACAAACATGTTTCTTCCATTTTCAAGATTCTTAAGCTTGTTAATGGCTCCAAGAGGTTGTGTTATATTATTTTACATGTCTCTAAGTGATTTTGATTCCTCTTTCTCCTTTCAGCCTCTTTCTCCCAAGCATGTTCATGATTTGTAGTCATTAATGCCTAAACACTTGTAATCAGCTCTCATCTACTCTTAGCCTTGGTCATGGTTTGTGAAGGTTCCAAGGATGCCCATAAAGGTGTTTTAAAGGTTTTAAAGCCTTGATATATCTTTTATTAACATGAAGTGGTGATCAAGTTTTCATATAGTGTGAGAAGAGTGATGATTATAATCATTTACAACTTTTGCATACAGTCAACCATTAACATGTATCTACATGTATCCAAAGCAATGCCATGATAAGAATGAAACTGTAGTGGTGATACAAACCTATTTTAAGTGTAAAGATTCCATTTTAGGGCATTAAAATAGGCCTATAATCCTTTTTAAAGGCAAAAGTTAGCTCATTGCGAGTTCTTTTACATTACTGTCTATGTATGATAGTAGTGACCTACAAGAAACCATTGATAGGGAGTAAGGGACCCTTGAGAAATGTGAAATAAGCAATGAAAATACCCTCCAAGTGAGAAGTGCATTGGAGTCCAACATTATATATCTAATTGAGGTAGATTATGGACATATGAAGTATGTATTGCCTTCAAAACTCAAAGAAGACTATTTTAGGCCCCTGATCCCTAAAATGATAAAACAAAAGTCTAAGAGGCTTTTGTAGTCATCTTACAACATGTTTTTAGAGTGTTATAAATCATAAAAATAGATAGAACATGTATTTATATAGGACAAGATATTCACAAGGTTTAAAGGGAAAATATCAAAGGGAGGTGGTTGTTGAAGAGCTCAAAGATGGCCTCAAAAACACTGTGGGTAGATAGTGATATCTATAGAGGTTTGTTTCTTAAATAACTTTGTGTTACAAGATGGTGGTTCTAACCATTATTTCATGACCAATATTTTATAGATAATTAAATTTAACATCCATGGTTTGGAGGTTAATTAAGGGAGAATGATGTACTTTCCTTTCAAGTCATATGCATCTATTAGTCCTTATAATAGTCTAATAGGTACCTACAATAGGGCTGACTGACAGTGAGTTGTATGTGTTTAATGGTGTGTTAGCCATCCAAGGTGAGCCAAAATCAAGAAAGATACTATGGGAGAATTCAAGGAGGATTAAAACCATGAAATAGGGTCAAGGTTACCCAAAGACATTTGCAGGGGTTTATCCTATAGCTGACTGAGACACAAGCAAAAAATAAGGGTTTTTTTGTTTTGATGAGGTCTAGCATAAATAATATGAACAAGTGAATCCAAATATATATAAAATTAACTTTGGGGAGATTGAGAAGGTTTTTAAAATTACCTTTGATGTATAAATAGGGCAACTAACCTACAAGCAGGCCTAAAAGTGAGGGTTCACAATCATGAAAAGAGGAGCCCAATTTGGGGACTCAAGTGCATAGAAAGATTGTAAGTGAAGTTAACATGATGATATCATATGAACACATTCATAAAAAATATTATAAACTATATGAACCATGAAAAATGCATTTTAAGCTCATATATACCTCTTAAGGCCTTAACACACACTCATAGCCCTGTGTATAGATGTGTTGATAGTGAGCCAAAGGGGGATAATCCTTTGGTGGTTGGTACATATAAATCAAAGTTGAATGAATCCAGTCAATTTTTTGATCTCAATTAATTTAAAAGTGTTTATTTTTATCTCCAAAACAACCTTAGATGATGTAGGGTAACATACAGGGGTCCTTCTTAAGGCAAAATACAGTCAAGAGAAAACTCAGTCTTGGAATCCAAGAGTATGGGTGAACCATAAGAGGAAAAGTGGGGAACAAGACTAATATACATCCATAATAATTATGAAAAAATATATATTCTCTTTGGATCACAAATAAAGCAAATGTAAGGTCTTCAATCACAAAAACATAGTCCACATGGTTGTATAGGCACACAATTTGTCTCCTAGAGGTCTACCTTGAAAATTGAGGAGGTTTGGGAGTCTAGAATAGGAGTCAAGGGTCCAAATTTTATGGATAACATAATTAAAACTTAAATTATATTATATAATATCTATTTAGTCTGGAAAATAGGGGAAGTACCCTCTATTTTATCTCAGACAGATGACACTTCCCTTTGTGCATAGGCAAATAGTCTCGAGAAATGAGAATGAAAGAGTGGACCAGAGGTTAGTTAAATTTGATAGAAGGTGTATGGAGTTGTAATGAACCCATAAAAAAATGAATAACATATAAGTGAGGTATAAATACTAACAAAATGATTCATACTCCTAAGGTTGCAGTTAAACATAATATGCATGGTTATCCCTAGAGCCCAAACAATAGGTCACTTTAACTATGAATATAAATGAAATTTATAATGGAATAAATGAATTTGATCATTTTATTAGAATCATAATAAGGATGTTTTAACTTTTGGATCTCAAGGAACCTCAATTTTATGTCCCAAATCACTAAAAGGTTATAGACATGCTTATGATGTAAGGTCTAGACATGGCCAAATGGGGTCATTCACCATTCTAGTATGAAATGTACATTATAAATTATTGGATAGTGTTTTTGAGATGTAATTTGATGTGTATAAGCTAATAAATTTAGAGGAAACCATAAAAAATCTCACTTTTGGCTCAGGAATCAACTTAAGCATGTAAAAAGTGCAAAGAAGAGCTCGACAAGGCAAGTTTAGATGCTCACATATTTTTGGAAGATTTAAATGGTTTCCAAAGGAGTTAGGGGAAGCTGTCAGGGGTATTAAACAATTAATTTTTTAATTTTTTTTTAAGGTTGGATGTCCAAACTTTATGAACCAACCTTAAGACCAAAAACTAGCTAAAACCCTTGTAAACCCTTGCCAGGACCAATTTGGGAAGATTGAGTTGTATAGATAATCTAATGAGCCAATTTGACCAATATGATGATTGGAACTTGTAGAGGACTCTCTTAGTCTACTCCACATGCTTTGGAGTTGTACGAACTTATATGGATGGTTGTATAAATAGTCTTTTTCTCACTATTTTATGTGTTTTTAGGTTGTAAGAAGTTTCAAGAGATGCAAGACACATGGATGGAAAGATTGAGACTTAAGATAACTACCAATATAATTTTCATGCCTTTAAAATGTTCTTAAGTTATTTAAATAGGTGTTTCAACTTAGCTATTCAAAACTGGTCTAATGGACAAGCTAGTAAAGAAGATGAATAACTTCATGTGGACTCATTTGAAGGTACCCCTGATGCTTACAAGGATATGGAGTGTCCTAAATTTTTTAATTCAATCCCTCCCAAGTATTTTAATGTAAAAATGAAGCCAATTTTAAGGCCAAGTGTGCAAGGTACATAAGAGGAGTTCTTTGGACTGTAGATGATGATCACTGATTTTCAGTTGATTCTAGGTGACCAAACATACCACCAATGCATGGAGAGGGATGTCTGATGTTTTTAACTTGTATTACAATCATTATACTGATCCAAATAAGTTATGATATGTTCAAACATCCCCAATCATGAAGGTATTTTTTATATACAAAAGGATGAGCTTTGTGCCACTTTGCATAACTTTGATGACTTGAATTGACAGTTGTACTTCATGACCTTGCATAGTTAAACCCATACTATCTCTCTCAAACTCTATAAAAGATAACCATTTTAGCATTTTATTGAATATTATACCTGAATATGGTGAAACCCTGCTCATTTTTATACCTTTTGATCAATAAAATGACTAAGTGTTACCTCTTCTATGATTATTCATAGTGTTTTTAATTTGAATGATTGATTTTGCTTAAGTGACAATCTTGTTTCCTTAGCATGTTAGCTCATTCTTGAAACCTATTTGCAGTTGGAAAACTTCTTCTTGTAGGGCATGTGAAGTGTTTTGGGATATGTCAAGGATTAAGTGAGTTTGTCTCTTCATCAGTACCATTCAAGGCCTCTTATCTAGTCCTCCTTAGCCTAGATGTTTATCTTGACCTCATAATGTAACATTGATGTGAGAAGTTGTAGATTGGAAGAGTGTATGTTTGTTTTCTTGCTTGGTCTCAAGAATAATAGGAATATGGTTAGATGTCATCAGTCAAGTTGGTGTATCAAATCCATTAGTTTAGATATGATTTGAGTTATTTCTTTCCCTTTTCACCCCTGAAGTTAGTCTTAGTTGAAATCCTAAGTGGTACATCAAGGGAGCTAGCCCTATCTAGAGACTCAACTCTTTCCTTAGGCTACCCACAAGCCTAGAGGTGATTCCATTATGCCACTTGGATGAGGAGAGATTTTCATCTTCTCAAAGGGTGTAAATCCAAGTGATAATAGTTTTTGGCATGCCTAGTGGGAACCTATCTTGAGAGAAGCAAGTAAAGAAGAAACAATTAAATTCATGGCTAATAAAGAGACTCTCATGAGTGATTATGAGGAATAAATCACCATAGGTACTCCCATTGGTGAACAAAAGGATAATCCAATAGCTAAAGTCTCTATGTTTGAAGGAATGTGTGTCCATGAAAAAACCCCTACTTTTTACCCTCAACCTGATTTTGAGTTCTATGTACCACCTCCACCAACTAGCTCTTCTTGTCCTCACCCGATCACTCTTTTCCATGATAGATTTGTGGTATGAGAACCTAATGAGGATAAAATAGTTGACAAAGAAGGAGAGATATTTTTAAAAGCAAACCTACCTCCTTGGTAGCCTCATTGGGCTAGATCACATGATTTCAAGATGCCTAGTCTTGGCATCACTATGAAGGAGAAGGAGATGGAAGATATTGTAGCCCTTGAATAAAGTTATACATATAATCAAAAGTTTGTAGATGATCATCATAATCATGAAGTGGAATGTGTTGTTAAGGATGGAGAACACTTTCAAGTTATTTCTCAAGAAGTAGTAGTCCTAGATGAGTTTCATGAGACCAAGGTAGAATAGGTAGCTCTTGAAGATGATCATGAGGAAGAAGATATATGGCAAAAGTTCAATGCCATATGTAAGGAATTTTATGAGTTGGTTGAAGTTTCTTCTTCTCCAAAATATTGCATAGATAATGATAAACCCAATCTTGTTGATGAGTCTAATGAATATGAGCTTGAATGTGCAATCAAACATAAAGATGGATCTCTTTTTACTGGTCAAGAACTACTATCATGAAGCCATTTGATGATGAAATGGAGTTTGAAGAATATCAACTTAATGACATCATGCATCAAGAATAAAATGTGGAAGAGGCAATGGTTCTAGATGATAAAAAGGACAAGGATGATTGGCAGTTGCAAATAGAGTTACTTCAAGAGCTTGAAGAGCTTTGCCAAGTTGAAGGCCAAGTGTATGACAAGGTGAAAGAAGAAGTTTCCATAGAAGAAAATGATCAATATTGGATAGAGTTTTTAAGGCTCCTTAATGAGCTAGAAGAGCTTGCAGTTGAGAATAAGCATAATCTTGTTGAGAGCAATATGGTAGACAAGAAGGTATGCCTTGTTCAATCATCATTTGAAGTTATAATTGAGGATCTACATGACAAGGTTTAATATGTTTGGATGCAATAAGAATACTTTTACATTGTAGAGTTGTTTGAAGGTGGTCTACTTGAGAGCATGGCCATTGAAGTGCTGAGAAATAGGTCTGATCCTATAAGTGTTCAATCCAAGGAGAAGAATACTTTGCACCATGTTCCATCTCATGAAGAAGGTGATGCTTCAAAATTTACATTTGATCTAGGAGGGAAATATGATTTATTATTAGGTTGTATATAATGGTTTGTTCTCTACTTCCCCTAAGTGCTTAGAGCACATGTGTGTGTCTTGTGTGTTTGCTTTCTTTATTGTGTGTCCTTTGCTTTGTGTGGTTGAGGTAGTCACTTGTGTTTTGTATTGATCAAAGGCTTGTGGTCAAATGTCAAATTTATCTTGTTTGTTTCAATCCCTAGATGAATCCATAATCCCAATGGACTAATAAGGCTACTAGTGTAGTTAGTATAGCAGGCATACTACCCCTATGAGTCACCAATTTGTTGATCAAATTTGACTTTTAAGTCAAATTGGGGCACCCCTAATAAAAAAATTGACTCTTAGGCCTATAAGGGGGTATAATATGTTGTCATAAGGTGTTTCATAGGTAATTTTATGCCATTTAATGTTATATTAACCTTGATCACTTATTTCATTAGTCTCTCATGTCATTTTGGGTCATTAAAAGGGTCAAAATAGTGTATTGAATGCTTTGTACGAGTTTCTTGGGAAATGTGCAAGTTTAAAAAGGTTGTGTCATGTTCCATGTGTCTTAAGAAGTCTTGGGTAACTACTACCAATTGGAAATTATTAGGTTACTCATAGAAAGGTAATTTTCTTGAAGTAAAATGTGAGTTTGGCACTTATATAGCCTCCTTGGGAATTGTGCCACATGGTATAATCTCATGGAACATAATTTTATCTTCCCCAAACTCATATAAATTATTTAAATGCTCTATAAGTTCCATTTTTTGGTAAAAAACATTTTTTTCTAATTTGGCTTTTCTAAACATACAGAAGTGACTTGCAGGTTTTTACTTGGTATGTGCAGCTCATATGGTTTTAGGTCAAACATTATTGGGATGTTGTTTTAAACTCATATAAATTAATTTAATATAATGGTCTTGAATATTGGTCTCCTGAGCTTTATGAACCATCAGGAACAAGCTGGTCTTTCTAATCTGCCTACTCATCTGTGAACCCTATGGGTTTTGATTTATTTTGGAGGATTTTGTACAATCTAGTTGGTTATGATGATTTCAGATGATGTTTCCTTAATTAACCAATGTTATCCATGTTTGGTTTCACACTTGGGGTTTATTTGATGAGTATATTATTTCATGTTGGTAGAATAGTCTCATTTTGATGACAAATAGGTTTCTTCCATTTTATGGATTATCAAGCTTGTTAATGGATACAAGAGGTTGTTTTAGATTATTTTACATGTATCCAAGTGATTTTTATTCATTTTTATCCTTTCAACCTCTTTCTCCCAAGCTCATTCATGATTTTTAGTCATTAATGCCTAAACACTTACAATCAACTCTCATCTACTCTCAGCCTTGGTCATGGTTTGTGAAGGTTCTAAGGATACCCATAAAGTTGTTTTAAAGGTTTTTAAGCCATGATATATTTTTTATAAACATGGAGTGGTGATCAAGTTTCCATATAGTGTGATAATAGTGATAATTATAGTCCTTTACAAGTTTTGCATATAGTTAGCCATTAAAATGTATCTACAGGTATCCAAAACAATGTCATGATAAGAATGAAACCTTACTGGTGATACCAACCTCGTTGAATTGTAAAGAATCCATTTGAGGGAATTTAAATATGCCTAGAATCATTTTCAAAGGTAAATGTTAACTCATTTCTAGTTCTTTTACATTATTGCCTATGTATGATAGTAGTGACCTACATGAAGCCATTGCCAGGGAGTAGGGGACCCTTGAGAAATGTGAAATAAGAAATGAAACTACCCTCTAAATGAGAAGTGCATTGGAGTCCATCATTTCAGATATAATTGAGGTAGCTTATGGACAAATGAAGTATGTTTGCCTTCAAAACTCAAAGAAGATCGTTTTAGGCCCTTGATCCCTGAAATGATAAAACATAAGTCTAAGAGGATTTTATAGGCATATTACAACATGTTTTTAGAGTGTTATAAAGCATAAAAATAGATGGAAGATGTTGTATCTATATAGGACAAGAGATTCACAAGGTTTGAAAGGTAGATATCTAAGGGAGGTGGTTGTTGGAGAGCTCAAAGATGGCCTCAAAAGCACTGTGGGTAGACCGTGATATCTACAAAGGTTTGTTTCTTAAACAACTTTGTGTTCCAAGATGGTGGTTCTAACCATTATTTAAAGACCAAGATTTTAGAGATAGTGAAATTCATCATCCATGGTTTGGAGGTAAATTAAGGGAGAATGATGTACTTTCCTTTCAAGTCATATGCATCTATCAATCTGTATAATAGTCCAATAGGCACCTACAACAGGGTTGACTGACAGTGAGCTGGGAGTATGTGTTTGATGGTGTGTTAGAAATCCAAGGTGAGCCAAAATCAAGAAAGAGACTATGGGAGACTTCAAGGAGGATTAAAACCATGAAATAGGGTCAAGGTTACCTAAAGACATCTGTAGGGGTTTAACCTATAGTTAATTGAGACACAAGCAGAAAACAAGGGGGTTTTTATTTTGATGAGGTCTAACATAAATAATATGAACAAGTGAATCCAAATCAGTATTAAATTAACCTTGGGGAGATTTGGAATATTTTTAACATTAAATTTGATGTCTAAATAGGGAAACTAACCTACAGGCAGACCTAAAAGTGAGGGTTCACAGTCATGAAATGAGAAGCCCAGTTTGGGGACTCAAGTGCATAAAAAGGTTGTAAGTTAAGTTAACATGATGATAACATATGAACACATTACTAAAAACTATGATAACCTTTGTTATCCCTTATTAATGCATTTTAAGCTTAGATATACCTCTTAAGGCCTTGACACACACTTATAGTCCTGTGTATAGATGTGTTGATAGTGAGCTAAAGGGGGATAATACTTTAATGGTTGGTACATGTAAAGAAAATTTGCATGAACCAAGTCAATTGTGTGATCTCAGGAAATTTTAAATATTTTTTTCTCTACACAAAAACCTTAGATGAAGTAGGGTAACATACATGGGACCTTCTTAAGGCAAAATACAGTCAAGAGGAAACTCAGTCTTCGAATCCAAGAGTATGGGTGAGCCATAAGAGGTCAAAGTGAGGAAAAAGAATAATATACATACATCATAATTATTAAAAAATATATATTCTCTTGTAATCCCAAATCAAGCAAATAATAGGTCTTCAATCACCAAAACACAGTCCACATGGTTGAGTAGGCATACAGTCTATGTCCTAGAGGTCTGCCTTGAAAATTGAGGAGGTTTGGGAGTATAAAATTAGATTAAATGGTCCAAATTTTGTGGAGATAATCCTTAAAAATTAAAGGATATTATCTAATAGCCATTTTGTCTAGAAAAATAGGGGAAGTTCCCTCTATTTTGTATCAGACAAAGGGCACTTCCCTTTGTGCATAGGCAAATAGTCTTGAGAAATGAGAATGCAGGCGTGGACCAAAAGTTATTTAAATTTTATAGAAGGTGTATGGAGTTGTAATGATCCTAGGCAAAAAATAATAAACTATTAGGGAGGGATAAATACTAACATAATTCTTCATACTCCTAAGGTTACAGTCAGACCTAGTATGCATGGTTATCCCTAGAGCCCAAACAATGGGTCACTTTCAAATATGAATGTAAATGAACCTTATAATGGAAAAAATGAATTATATAATGTTATTAAGATCATAAAAATGATGTTTGAACTTGTGGAGCTCAATGAACCTCAATTGGATGGTCCAAATCACTAAAAGGTTGCAGGTAGGCTTATTATGTAAGGTCTAGACTAGGGCCAAATGGGGTCATTCACCATTCTATTATGAAATTTACACTATAACTTATTGGATTGCGTTTTTAGGATGTAATTTTATGTGTCTAAGCTAATAAATGTCGAGGAAACCATCAACAAGGTCAGTTTTGCTTCAGGAATCAACTTAAGCATGCAAAAGGTGCAAAGAAGAGCTCGATAAGGCAAGTTTAGATACTCACATATTTTTGAAAGCTTTGCATGGTTGAAAAAGAAGTTAGTGGAAGAGAAAAGGGGTATTTAAAAATTAATTTTTGAAATTTTTTTGAAGGTTGAACATCTAAACTTTATGAACCAACCTTAAGACCAAAATCTAGCTAAAACCCTTGCCACGACCAGTTTGGGAAGTTTGAGTTGTATAGCTAATATAATGAGATACTTGGACTAGGATTATGATTTTAAATTGTATATTACTCTCTTAGGATACTCCACATGCTTTGGAGTTGTATGAAATTGTATGGATGGGGGTAGAAATAGGATTTTCCTCACTATTTTATGTGTTTTGTAGGTTATAGGAAGTTTAAAGAGATTCAAGACACATGGATGGAAATATTGAGACTTAAGATAAATACCCATGTAATTTTAATTCATTGAAAATGTTCCTAAGTGCTTTAAATAGGTGTTTCAACTCAGCCAGTCAACATTGGCCTAATGGACAAGCTAGTGAAGAAGATGAAGAACTTCATGTTGACTCATTTTAAGGTGCCCATGATGCTTCCAAGGATATGGAGGGTCTTGATACCTATAATTGACTCCATAAAAAATATTTTAAAGTAAAAATGAATCCAATTTTGAGGCCAAGTGTACATGAGAGGAGTTCTTTTTGGAATGTAGATGATGATGGCCAACTTTCAGTTGATTCTAAGAGACTAAGCATGCAACCAATGCATGAAGAGGAATTTATGATGTCCCTACCTTGAATTAAAATTATTATAATATATAAAAATTAGTTATGGGACATTCAAATAGCCCCAATAATGAAGGTAGTTTTTCTGTGCAAAAGGAGTTTTATTCCACTTTGCATAACTTTGATGACTTGAATTGACAGTTGTACTTCATGACCTTGCATAGTTCGACCCATACCTTATTATTATGCATGGATAAATTATTTTCTCAGATTGAAAAATGTCCTTGTGACCCTTGGATTTCTCTTCTTCTCTCTCTCTCTCTCTCAAACTCTATAATAATTAGCCATTTTAACATTGTATTAGATGCTCCACTTGAGTATGGCAAATTCCTACTCATTTTAATACCTTTTGATAAATAAAATGACTAAGTTTTACCTATTAAATGAATATTCATAGTTTTTTTCTTTTTAATGATTGATTTTTCTTAAGTGACACTATTGTTTCCTTAGCATGTTAGCTCATTCTTGTAACCTATTTGCAGTTGGAAAACTTCTTCTTGCAAGGCATGTGAAGTGTTTTGTGATATGTCAAGGATTAAGTGAGTTTGTATATTCATCAATTAAATTAAAGGCCTCTTATATAGTCCTCCTTATCTTAGATGTTCATCTTGACCTCACAATGTAACATTGATGTGAAAAGTTGTAGATTGGAAGAGTGTATGTTTGGTATGTTGCTTGGTCTCAAGCTTAATATGTATTTGGTTGGATGTCATCAGTCAATTTGGTGTATCACCTACATTATTTTGGATTTGATTTTATTTATCTCTTTCCATTTTCACCCCCCATGTTAGTCTTAGTTGAAATCCTAAGTGGTACATCAAGGGATCTAGCCCTATCTAGAGACTCACCTCATTCCTTAGGCTACCCACAAGCCTAGCAGTGATTCCATTGTGCCACTTGGATGAGGAGAGATTTGAATCTCCTCAAAGGGTGAAAATAAAAGTGACAATAATTTTTGGCATACCTCATGGGACTCTTGTTCTAAGAGTTTGAGATATTTTTGGTGTTGTCTCTCAACAATCAACCTTTGGAGGCATCTCTCAAAGCATCAATGACGACTCCAAAGTTGTATCAGCTAGTCAAGTAGCCCAAGTATTCCATTTGAATATTGTTGATATTCATAATTTGTGTCCTTATTTCCTAATTAAGTTTCGTGGCTGACTTTGGTTTGAGTTTTGTTCCCTACAAGTTGGTGAAACCTTCCAATCTTCTATCATTCCCCATCAATGTGAACAAGTTCTCAATAAGCCTTGGTGTGACTATAATAACATTTTTCATGAAGTGTATCAATTCTAAAATCAACCTTATTATGAACCACACTTTTCCCCACAATAGCCCTATGAGCCATGGCAATCCTATAATTTTCCATCTCCCTCTCTATATGGACACCATGTTATTGGACAATCCTATGAGAATAGCTACCAAGAAACACTTCTCTATCCACCTCAATGTGAGCCTTGTCATTCATATTATGATGCCTATAAAACTCAAGAGCATTCCTTTGAGTCTTTTACACCAAATTTTTCCATAGATTATATAAAAATATATCATTGGCAAAGTGAAACTCCCACTCATGTAAATGCTACTCCTTCTAAACAACCTAAGGATTCACTTCCATTAGAATTCACTAGTGCTTTCCTATTTTACAAACCAATTCATAAACCTTATCCTTCATCCCACACTCCATATCCAACCCCATTACCTTACACTACATCTCATACTCCAGCTCCTTCACCCCAAATCCATGAGCCTATCCATCAAGCCTCCACTTCTTTTCTTCCCAAAGAGGAGTCTATCTTGAGAGAAGCAGTAAAGAAAAAAAAATCAATTCATAGCTAATCAAGAGACTCTCATGAGTGATTGTGATGAAGAAATCACCATAGGTATTCAACTTGGTGAATGAAAGGATAATCTAATAGCTAAAATCTCTATGTTTGAAGGAATGTCTGTCCATGAAAAAACCCCTACTTTTCACCCTCAACCTGATTTTGCGTTCTATGTACCACCTCCACCAACTAGCTCATCTTTTCCTCACCCTATCACTATTTTCCTTGATGGACATGTGGTATAGGAACCTAAGGAGTATTAGCTGGTTGACAAAGAAAGAGAGCTCTTTTTTGACGTAAACTTACCTCCTTGGCAACCTCATTGGGCTAGATCACATGATTTCAAGATGCCTAGTCTTGGCATCACTATGAAGGAGAAAGAGACGGAAGATCTTGCAGCCCTTAAAGAAGATTATACATTTGATCAAAAGGTTTTAGATGATCATCATAATCATGAAGTGGAATGTGTTGTTAAGGATGGAGAACACTTTCAAGTCATTTCTCAAGAAGTGGTAGTCCTAGATGAGTTTCATGAGACCGAGGTAGAATAGGTATCTCTTGAAGATAATCACGAGGAAGAAGATATATGTTATAAGTTCAATTACATTTTCATGGAATTTGATGAGTTGGTTGAATATTATTCTTCTCCAAAACATTACATAGCTAATGATAAACCCAATCTTGTTGATGAGTCTAATGAATATGAGCTTGAATGTACAATCAAACATAAAGACGGATCTCTTTCTATTGGTCAAGAACCAACTGTCATGAAGCCACTTTATGATGCAATGGAGTTTGAAGAATATCAGATTGATGACATCATGCTCAAGAATAAAATGTGGAAGAGGTAATGGTTCTAGATGATAAAGAGGACAAGGATGATTGGTAGTTGTAAATAGAGTTACTTCAAGAGCTTGAAGAGATTTACCAAGTTGAAGGCCAAGTGTATGACAAAGTGAAAGAAGAAGTTTCCATGGAAGAAAATGATCAATATTGGATAGATTTTTCAAGGATCCTTAATGAGCTATAAGAACTTGCAGTTGAGAAGAAGCCTAATCTTGTTGAGAACAATATGGAATATAAGAAGGTATGCCTTATTTAATCATCATTTAAAGTTACAATTGAGGATCTACATGACAAGGTTGAATATTTTTGGATGCAAGAAGAATAATTTTACATTATAGACTTGTTTGAAGGTGGTCTACTTGAGAACGTGGCCATTGAAATACCAAGAAATAGGTATGATCCTATAAGTGTTCAATCCAAGGAGAAGAATACTTTACACCATGTTCCATCTCATGAAGAAGGTGATACTTAAAAATTTACATTTGATCTAGGAGGTAAGTATGCTTTGTTATTAGGTTGTATATAACGGTTTGTTCTCTACTTCCCCTCAGTGCTTGGAGCACATGTGTGTGTCTTGTGTGTTTGCTTTCTTTGTTGTGTGTCCTTTGCTTTGTGTGGTTGAGATAGTCACTTGTGTCTTGTATTGATCAAAGGCTTGTGGTCAAATGTCAAAGTTATCTTGTTTGTCTAAATCCCTAGATGAATCCATAATCCCAATGGACTAATAAGTCTACTAGTGTAGTTAGTATAACAGGCATACTACCCTTATGAGTCACCAATTTGTTGACCAAATTTGACTTTTAAGTCTAATTGAGGCACCCCTATTAAAAAAAATTGAATATTAGGACTATAATGGGGTATAATATATTTTCATAAGGTGATTTATAGGTCATTTTATGCCATTCAATTTTATATTAACCTTGGTCATTTAATTCATTAGTCTCTCATGTCATTTTGGGTCATTGAAAGGGTCAAAATAGTGTATTTAATGATTTTTACAAGTTTTTTTGGAAATATGCAAGTGTCAAAAGGTTTTTTAATGTGACATGTGTCCTAATAAGTCTTTTTTAATTGATACTAACTAAAAATTATCAGGTTACTTAGAAAAAGGTAGTTTTCTTGAAGTAAAATGTGAGTTTGGCACTTATACAACCTCCTTAGGAAGTGTGCCATAGGGTATAAGCTCATGGAACATAATTTTATCTTCCCCACACTCATATTAATTATTTAAATGATATATAATTTCAATTTTATTCTTAAAGACCATTCTACTCTATTTTATCTTTCTTAAACATTCAGAAGTGACTTGCACGTTTTTACTTGGTATGTGCAGCTCATGTGGTTTAAGGTAAAATGATCTTGGGATGGTTTTTTAAACTTAGATAGATTAATTTTAATATAATTATATTTAATATTTTTGGCTTGAGCTTTATGAACCATTGATAACAAGTTGGCCTTTCTAATTTGCCTGCACATCTGTGCACCCTATGGGTTTTGCTTTGTTTTGGAGGATTCTGTACAATATATTTGGTTATGATGATTTTAGATGATGTTTAATTCATTTAAAAATTATATCCATGTTTGGTTTAACACTTAAGGTTCATTTGATGAGTAAATCATTTCATGTTGGCAAAATAGTCTCATTTTGCTGAGAAATAGGTTTCTTCCATTTTCAAGATACTCAATAATTTCAATGGATCTAGGACGTTGTGTTAGATTATTTTACATGTATCCAAGTTATTTTTATTCCTCTTTCTCCTTTAAACCTCTTTCTCCTAAGCACGTTCATGATTTGTAGTCATTAATGCTTAAACACTTACACTCAGCTCTCATCTACTCTCAGCCTTGGTCATGGTTTGTGAAGGTTATGAGGATGCCCATAAGGGAATTTTAAAGGTTTTTAAGCCTTGATATATCATTTATAAACATGGAGTGGTGATCAATTTTCCATATAGTGTGAGAAGAGTGATAATTACAGTCATTTACATATAGTTAGCCATTAACATGTATCTACAAGTATCCAAAATAATGTCATGATAAGAATGAAACCTTAGTGGTGATAAAAATCTCTTTTAATTTCAAAGAGTCCATTTTAGAGAATTTAAATAGGCCTAAAATCCCTTTAAAAGGTAAATGTTAGCTCACTGTCAATTCTTTTACATTACTAACTATGTATGACAGTAGTGACCTACAAGAAGTCATTAACAGGGAGCAGGGGACCCTTGAGAAATGTGAAATAAGAAATGAAACTACCATCCAAGTGATAAGTGAATTGGATTCCATCATTTCAGATCTAATTGAGGCAACTAATGGACAAATTAAGTATGTTTGCCTTCAAAACTCAAAAAAGAATGTTTTAGGCCCCTGATCCCTAAAATGATAAAGTAGAAGTTTAAGAGGCTTTTGTAGGTATATTAAAACATGTTTTTAGAGTTTTATAAAGCATAAAAATATATGAAGCATGTTGTATTTGTATATGACAAGAGATTCAAAAGGTTTGAAAGGTAGATATCCAAGGGAGGTGGTTGTTGAAGAGCTCAAAGATGGCCTCAAAAGCACTATGGGTAGACAATGATATCTACAAAGGTTTGTTTCTTAAACAAATTTGTGATCCAAGATGGTGGTTATAACCATTAGGATGATGATTTTAACTTTAAGAGGACTCTCTTAGGATACTCCACATGCTTTGGAGTTGTATAGACTTGTATGGATGGGGGTAGAAACAAGATTTTCCTCATTGTTTTATGTGTTTTGAAAGTTGTAAGAAGTTTCAAGAAATAAAAAAAACATGGATGGAAATATTTATAATTAAGATAACTCCATGTGTAATTTTAATTTCTTGAAAATGTTCTTAAGTGCTTCAAAAAAGTGTTTCAACTCAGCTAGTCAAAACTAGCCTAATGGACAAGCTAGTGAAGAAGATGAAGAACTTTATGTGGACTCATTTTAATGTGCCCAAAATGATTACAAGGATATAGAGGGTCTTTAAACTTTTAATTAACTCCATTAAATTTATTTTAATGAAAAATTGAATCCAATTTTGAGGCCAAGTGTGCAAGGTATATGAGAAGAGTTCTTTTTGGACTGCAGATGATGATGATTGACTTTTAGTTGATTCTAGGAGACCAAGCATGCAACCAATGCATGGAGAGGAATTTAAGATGTCCATAAATTAAATTAAAATAATTATACTAGATACAAATTAGTTATGGTATGTTTAAATAGACCCAATCATGAAGGCAATTTTTCTATGCAAAAGGAGTTTTGTGCTACTTTGCATAAATTTGATGACTTGAATTGATATTTTTACTTCATGACATTAAATATTTTGACCCATAACTTCTTATTATGCATGGATAACTTATTTTATTAGCTTTACAAGTATCCTCGTGACCCTTGGACTTCTCTTCTTCTCTCTCTCTTTCAAACTCTATAAGAGTTAGCCATTTTGGCATTGTATTGGATGCTCCACCTAAGTATGGCAAAGTCCTACTCATTTTTATACCTTTTTTTAAATAAAATGACTATGTGTTACCTCTTCTATGACTGTTCATGGTGTTTTTCATTTGAATGATTGATTTTGCTTAAGTGACACTTTTGTTTCCTTAGCATGTTAGCTCATTCTTACAACCTATTTGTAGTTGGAAAACAACTTCTTGCAGGGCATGTGAAGTGTTTTTGAATATGTCAAGGATTAAGTGAGTTTGTCTCTTCATCAGTGCCATTCAAGGCCTCTTATCTAGTCCTCCTTAAACGAGATGTTCATCTTGACCTCACAATGTAACATTGATATGAGAAGTTATAGATTGGAAGAGTGTATGTTTGGTTTGTTGCTTGGTCTCAAGCATAATATGCATATGGTCAGATGTCATTAGTCAATTTGGTTTATCACCTCCATTAGTTTAAATTTTCTTTCAGTTATCTCTTTTCATTTTCACCCCCCCAAGTTAGTCTTAGTTGTAATTCTAAGTGGTACATCAAGGGAGATAGCCCTATCTAGAGACTCACCTTGTTCCTTAGGCCACCCAAAATCCTAGAGGTGATTCCATTGTGCCACTTATATGAGGAGAGATTTACATCTCCTCAAAGGGTGCAAATCCAAGTGACAAAACTAACACTTAGAGGAAAGTGAAAACTAAAATAATTAAATGAACATATGCATAAAAACACTTGGTGAAAAGTTAAATATAAAATTAATACATACAACACTCAAGATACACATTGATAAAATAAAAAACCTCTCAGGTCCTCTCTATGTAATTGGAAAATATGAGGAACAAGTTGTTGTTTAAGTGCCATTCTAGTTGGATCAACTAATTTCCTACTTGTCAGTCTCTTTGATTTGTCTCCAAGTAAATGAAATGAAGCAAACATATATTCAATATAAACAAACTCATCATGTGGTTCAATACTCACCTCATGTTTCTCTTCAACACTTATAAAGCTTTCTAATGTAACCACATTCTAATTCATAGAAATAATTGCAATTTCAGCCTTTAGTAGCTCACTAGAAAAATGTTTTTAGATTTATATAACATCTTGAGATATGTCATCTTTATTGTCAACTATTGTAAATTTTTCATCAAAAATTTATTTATCCTCATTTATAGCTTATTAAGGTTCACTAAGACCCAATGCATCTTCTTTTGTATCTTTATTTAGCTCATGTTTAGGGTTGTTACCTTGTGAAACTACTACTGTAAATTATTCACTAGCTATTGTCATATCTTATAGAACATCTTCATGATATGATTATTGAAGCTTACTTACAAATGCGATCTAATTGTTCTCCTCAAGGGCTAAAACATAATCTCATTTTATGCCAAATTGAAGCTCAATTGACCGACACAAATTTTGATCATCATCTCTTGACAAATTTTACTCTTCACCTAGATGTTATTCTTTTACCTTCCATACAATAGGTACTCTTTTTAGGGAGATGGTGTGAGGGTAAGAGGTTCCATCTGGTGGCATAGGAATATTGGTCATTATTGACTAATCTTTAATGGCCTTTTGAATTGAAGAGACATTAAGAAGGATTTGAGATTTAGAAGTAATAATTTCATTCAATATTTTTTTAAAAGAAGGGAAAAAAACTTGTGTTAGTGCTTCATGCTTCTCTCTCCACTCAACAATCAACCTCTCACATTATGATATGCCTTGATATTCATATACAAATTTAATTTTAGGGATGGGTGGAGGGCTCGTGAAACTTGGAAACTTTCTTAGTTTGGCTTCAACAACTTTATCCATCTCTTGATTTTGGATAGGCATACGAGGAGGCTCTTATTCCAGAATAAACATGACATAATTAGAGGTCTTGGTCCATGAAGGTTTTAAATATATAATGGTATTAGGATCTTGGGGAAGAGTGAGTGAATATTTCATAGGAATATACCCTTTCATAGGATTAAGAGTCCTAAAACTTGGAATATTAAAGTTTGTAGACTCTCTTGAAGGTTCAAGGGGTTTTTCTTGTTTTTGACTTTGAATTTTGGACTCAATTTTTTGTACTCTTATAGGCAACTACTATATTGGCTCTCTTTTAGCCTAATTATATATATTAAATGATCCTATATATTTATAATATATAAGTTTTATATGCACGTTATTATTGATACTATTGTATTCCTTTTACCTATCACTATTCATACATTGTTTCTCAAAGTCAAATATTTTCTTACACATGTTTTTCAAGCTGATTGGAAAAAACATGATTTTGCCAATGTTGATTAGAAACATGGTTAGGGGTAGGAGGGGGGTAAATATCATGATAACATGGATATAATATTGGTCCAAGAATAATTTAGGCTAATCCATAAATATTATCAACTTGATATGAAGGATATGAAGGATATGAAGGTACAAAATCTACATTTTCATAAAATAGAGGATTAAAATACATACCAACTGATGCTCTTTAAGAACTTGGACTACTTAAACCAATTGCATATAACTTAGATTCACAAAATGTTGAGTAATTGAATACATTTTTTTAAAAAATTGCTAAAACCAACACTAATATTTATCAATCTTCTATGTTATTTTCCTATCGGGTTTGCCAAAAACTGTTATCACTTAGAAGTGCATCCTTGTAAGAACGAGTGCCTGTTCTCACTCCCATTAATACAATAAAAACTCTCCAAGGTGTGGGATATTTTATTGGAGAGAATATATAGATAAATAACTAGTTCCCTTTTGTGTATTCACCTATTTATCTCTAAACTCTATAACTCTGTGCTTTTTTTATTAAGAAAAGGGTAGAAGAAGCAATGCTAAAGCTAAAAATAGAAAATAAAAATTGAAAATTAGGGTGATGTACCAATGTTAAGGTCAATTATGTCTATAATTGACACACTTTATAATATAAATAACCTTTAAACATTCACTTAATCTTCATATAATGACTCTTACATTAGTATTTCATACATAGGTGTAGACAAACACTCACATTAACTTGAAGGAAAGAACAATAGTTGAATTCACTTTTAGATTAGGTAGAATTCAGACTTATAAAATTTATATAATAAAAAATAATTCTTATTTTATACATAAATGTGATATATTAAGACATAAATATAGGAAAGACAATGATTCACTAAGTTACATCAATGAATATTAAGAACACACTTCATGACCAACCTGAAAATGGAAGAAAAATCAGCTCTTTATTATTTTAAAGGTGAGGTAGTAAAATTTTTTGGTAGAGTTATAATAATCCAAAAGCATAATCACATAATCATTTAAAAATTAATGTACATATAAAAAATAATAAGAGAGAGAGAAGACAAGGCAACTCCAAAACTAGAGATGAGTCCACATGCTAGTCATAGTTCACTCTTCATCAACTGAAACTTTAACTCAAACCTCAACTCAAAATTGAAATCCACATTTAAATCCACCAAATTATAACATATAATATTGGAATATAAACTTTATTTTCCTTGGAATATGGCATAGAATTAAGAGAGATAAAAGTTTGAATGTTGTTGAAAAGTCAAAGGTCCTTTGCATGCTTTGAAAGTCTTCAGTCTTGAAGAAATATTTATTTTCACTTCAATTAAATCCTTATGAATAGTTTTAACTCATTTTTATCTTTAGTTAAATATTTTTTTTCTTTCATGCATCTTGAAGTTTGACTTCAGTTACCTTTATTGCATCTTGGAGTTTGACTTGAGATTTTTGACTTGTAACTTGGAGTTTGACTTTAGTTATCTCACTTGTAACTTGCATACATGTTTAACTTATTGAATTTATAAATTTATCTAAAAGGGGTCATAATAGGAGAGAGATTTTATGTTTATTATTTAATGAGTCTCTTTCATGAAAATAGGTTCGCAAATTTAACCATGACTTTAACTCAACTTCTCCACTTTTCTAGGATTCCTTGAAGGCTTCTTCAATTTGACTTGACCTTTGCTAAATTTAGCCCAAATGGGGATCATAAGTTAGAGAGATAAAATAATTTTTATGTTTAATTATTCATGAAATATCTCATCTTAGAGTTACTTTGATGATGACAACCACAACTCTCCATACTGGTTCTTCGTGGATATGTCTATCTTTTACAACTTGGACAAACTTCTTGAATTCATTGTGAGAACTTGGAACTTTATGGATTTTAATTTTTTAAATATATAAGTAGTATAAATATTATTTTAACATCATCACCAAGGTTTCATATTCTTTCAAATAAAATTTTAGCTCTAAACTCCATGTACAACTTCAAAAAATGTCATTTTGCACTCTCTTGCTCTCAAAAAACCCTAATTTGGATTAGGGGGTATAAATTGCATCATAGGAATATTAAAAAACTAATAATATGATAATTATATATTTATTAATTTTTCATACCTGAATTTTTTTAAAAATCTCCAAAAATATTCACCAAAACTCCCAAACAAAAATTGATAAAAAAGTGCTTACTTGTTGCTCGTAGGGTGAGTTGGAGATATTTTTCTACTAGATGAACCTATGTTTAATTTGTTTTAATTTAATATAATGAACTCTGGTGATCATTTTTTCCCTTGAAAGGATCTAAAACACTCATTTCTAACTCTATTTGTGAGCAAATTAGTGAGAAAACCTTGATTTCCTTCATGAACATACCTGCATTTTGCCATTTCATATATATTTAGGTAAATTAATAAAATTAAATAACTTTAAAATATTAAATTAAATTAAAAAATATAAATATGTCAAATTTCAATCAATAAACACTCAAAATATATATTTTTGGTGTTTCTTAGCTTGCTCTTTCCCATTTCTGAATGCCTATAGGTTTAAGTTTTGACATTTTTTTGAGTTTTATGAGGTATAAATACCTAATTATTTTTCAATTATGACCTTTAACTATACCTCTCATCATTAAAATCATTAGATACACTCAAAAAATCTCTTAAACCTCTTAAAAAGTGCCTTTTCTGACTCTCTCTTGCTTGTTTAAAACCCTGATACCCATACCTCTACATTTATCCATTATTTGATTTAGTAAGGTTTATGAAGGTAATTTATTCCCCATGAGATATCACACAATTTTTTTTGGAACAAATAAATCAAAAATTTAATCACATCACCTAAAATTGAGCTATTGGGGTTTTAAAAAGGGTTTTAGAGCACCTTTCCTTAATGATTATTCATAAATTCAAGCCCATATAACATGAAAAAAATGCATGAAATATTTAGGTAATAAGAGAAAATATATTCTCCTAATACCATTCTAACCAGCCCTTCTTCTCCTTCATGTACTGAGCATTTGAAAATTGCCTTCACTAACTTGCAACTAGCTAGTTAGAGGAATAAAAGAAACCTCTATCAAATTTTGGACTTGTGATTTGTTACTGAGCATAATTTTGGATTTACGAAGGATTTTTTATGTTTTATATACCTTTTTGAATATTCATTGCATGAATGGAGTCTTCTTGAAAACCTGCACATAAGCAACTCTGACCAATGGTGGCAAAATTATCAACAATGACTATGCATAACAAGGGAATAAAAAGGGTGCTTGATAATGGATCAGCACTAAAAAATTTTAGAATAAATTTAATAACCACTATGGGTATTATCACCAGAGTTATTAAAAATTTGGATATACATATCAAGGGATTTGGTAATTCACATAGCCCGTCAGTTGGCCAAATCACATTGGATGTGACATTAGGACCTAAAATAGTTCCAAACACTTTTCAGGTAATATCTCAATAATTAAATTATAATATAATTTTGAGTATAACTTAGATACATACAATTGAATTTGTTCCATCTAATTTTTATCTATGTGTAAAATTCATACATGATGGGACCTTATTGACAATGCTTACTGATAATGAGCCCTTCAAATTTTGCAAAATGATACATTCTGATACAAAGGACATTCCTATAGTGGTACCACATACATAATTTATCCCACTTTAAAATATACACAATTTTGAAATAGGCGAGTCAAGTATAATGACTCCTTTATATTTACATGCAAATACAACACCACATACTGAGATGCACATAGATACACATCAATATCAAGAACCATTTTCAAAGGAACTAATGATACCAAAACCAAAAGAAAATCAAATAATTGATCTTCCTTTATTGGTAAATATTGAGCCATAAGATGTCCACGTTTCAAATTATTATGATAATGATGATGATCTAGCCCATGATGTGACATATGAGACATTGCAAAAACTTAATTTTTATCAACTTGATCATCTTTCACATAACCTATTCACACCTATAGGTTCTAGTACATATAAGATAAACTCACCTATAGAGGATAGATAACCAAATCAAGATAAAGACAAAGAAAAACAATATATGAGCATGTAAATGTTTGTTATTCCACACATCCCTCTTGGCTTGACACATTAAGTCAACCTTACAAGGGTCAAATGCAAAACATCATGTAAATAATGGGAGGTATATCATAAAAATCCATAAGATATTTTATAGATCATAACAAACCAAAATACTACTGATACAGTAATTTCCATGTTACTTAAACATAACACGATATATTTACCTCCTAATAGTAAAAAATCAATTAGTATATTTTTTCCTCAAAAAATATTACCATGTTGTAACTATCATCGGATATTTAGGCATCATACAAATCAATGTGAGGCATTAAAAAACTAAATTCAAAAAAATATGAGTGAGGGTCACATACAAATTGTGCTTGATAATTGAAAAAAACATAATATTTCAAAAGGTTAACAATAAAACCATCCTTCAATGTGACCAAGGCATGAAGATCTAACTATAATTGTTAATATTGATGGGGTCTATTGTCAACATCTCAAGTTTGATAAGAATAATTGGGAGACAATTTGAAACACCACATTTCTTCAATAGTTGGGACATAATATAACTGAATTAACATACTCTTTGATGATGTTAGAATATCATTGGTACATCCACTTACCAATAACATGTGGACTACAGGTGTTCCCAATGATCATATGGATAATATATCTAGACTCACATTTGACTTGAAATTGGGACAACATTAGTTTGTTGATTGGAATGAAACATTGAATATTACATATATGTGTATCACCTTTACTATTAGGGATAGGAAAATTTACTTATACCATGATGGATATGGCTACCCCTCCCCACTGACAACTTCCAAAAAATCATTGCACATAAACATCAAGGAGGTGACCATGTATCACTATAAACAAAGGTTAAAAGATACCTCAAGTGATCCTACACTTTTTGATGATAAGGATTTCTTCAATTAGTGCTCTCAAAGATTACAAAATAATACCAAAAAAAAACTTCAAAAACCCAAAAACATTTGCAACATTCATAGGTTCTATTAGCTCATTAGCATATATATTGTTGGTTCCATATTGGTGAATATCATATCATTTATTTCTAAATACATGTGTTTCACACATCATTTAAGTGTAATATATTCATACATAGATATATGATTTATGCACTTTCAGATGTTGGGCCTTCCCTATACTCATGTTATGTGGACATTATGGGAATCCACTTTTGTGATCATAATACATCTAGGTTATATTATTCTATGATCACTCTACATTATCATGTTTGAGATTATGTACTTACACATGCCTTTATCCATGCTTATATCTTTCACAATGTACTTGATATGCTATGTACTTAAGATTTTTTACTAGTACATATGATCCATGGGCTAGTATGTTATGTTTATGCTGGTTTCTTATTGTACATTATTTCCTTTTTTCACTTCTTTGAGTGTGTTCTTTGCTTTCTATTTTCATGCATTATATTACTTGTTTGAGAATTTTACTATGTTCCATTTATTTTGGTCCCCATTCCTATGTTTTCCTATTGTGACATTTGTATATGTCATTCCTTACTTTGTGGACATTTGACTAAGTCATGTCCCTTTGATTATGTGGCATTTGAATGTATGCCCCTTGTTTTAGGTATTCTTGGACCATTATATTTCTTTTGAGTGCTCTTGTGTATGTGCTTGAATGCTTGTTGAACTTGTACTATTACTATACATATGTTTCCATGATTCACATCATGCATCTTAAGACTTAATGTGATCACATACTATGTACCTAATTGATATATCTATTTAGACATCCTACTCCTATATGTTAGATAGTTCATATATAGATTATATACTTATCTTATCCTTTTGAGGTAAGGAAATTATTAGATTCTACTGCACCTCACCTCAAAAAGGGGGGGGCATACTAGTGGGGGAGTGATATAGAGACATGGATTCCACATTTTCCATAGTTCACCAAATTTAAATTACAATGAGGGCATATTTTAGGAACATGTTCTCAACATTTGTTACAGTTTTAGATATACAGTGAGGCATGATATGGAAACATGTTCTCCACACTCATACTAGTTATCCATTTTAGATATACCATGGGGCCATGTTATGGAAACATGTTATCAACACTTACACCAATTTTTAGTTTCAGATTATAGTGGAGGCATGTTATATAAATATGTTATCCACACTTACATAGTTGAAAATTGGCCAAAATTCATAGTTATTTGATTCAGATACATAGTTGTGGTAGAATTATACACAATGGTACCATTACTATACCCAAGTTTAAACATGAGACATATATGAGGTGTATATGCTATGTAAAGGGCACCTAAATTGAAAAATCAAAATTTGCTTTAGATTTTAAAATACTTCTACAAAATTTGGCTCATTAGGTTGGACTGTTACAGACTATATTGATCCAATCTATTATAATAGTTGGTTTGTCTTTGGTATAGTTGAGGTGATTAAATCAATCAATCTTGAGAATTTTATAATTTGGAATTAATTACATCATCCAAACTCACCATATTTATAGTGTGAGTTGGATTAGTTTACTCATGCTTACCAAGTAATAAGTATGATTGGGTTGCATGACTGAGCTAATATCAACTATTGAGTGGCAACTCACCTTTTTATCCAAGGTTGGGGGCATGTGTCCTCAAATATTTATATATTTATGCACTTTCTAGGTTTATATTTATCCTAATCTTAGATCTAATAATTCATAATGATACATCTTTTCAAATAAAGTTACCAGAAGGCAAGACAATTGCATCAATATATAGGTGTATTGAACTTTACTCTATCAATTTCAATCATTTCAATGATTTTGATTTTATATTATATGAAATGATTAGATATTGTAACATCTCTTAGTTTTAGGTTAGTCACCAACAAAGCACTCAAGTTGGGCTCACACAAAGGTAAGGAGTGTTATACACACCCAGGTACACATTTCTTTTCCTTTAAACTAGCAATTTAATTACTAGAATAAAGGGGGGAAGGGGGAAATGTAGACTTTATTTTAAAATTATATAACACCTCAGTCTTGTATACTTGGTAAATATAGACCTTGGTTATTTATCTTAAATCTAGACCTTTCTCATTATTGAAAGGCTCACGTCTGCTATCTCTATGTACCAAATTTATTATCTCTCAATCTGACCAATGTTATTCTGGCACCTTAAAATTTATATCATGTTTAGAATGTTATAAACCTACTTATCTTCTATCTATGCAAGTTTAGAACTTGTGCTTATTTTTTAACTACCTAAACATTCTAGACCTTTCTTATTATTGAAAGGCTCACATCTGCTATCTCTATGTACCAAATTTCTTATCTCTCAATCTAACCAATGTTGTTTTGACACCTTAAAATTTATATCATGTTTAAAATATTATAAAACTACTTATATTTTATTTATGAAAGTTTTGAACATGTGCTTATTTTCTATCTGCATAAACACTTGTGTCCCAATTAGACACCTACATTGATGCAAGTGTCCTTTCCCAACACAAGTGTTCAATGCCCTAAAGTCATCTAATTTTCAAATGAAACATATATCTATTATCATCTTAAGTGATTTAATACAAGATATTCTCTAAAAGGATTGATATATATGTGTGATCAATCCTTATTCATTCTTCATCTAGCACATACCAAACAACTCATAAAGTAACTTACCAAAAGTATTCAATTAAGCATTAAAGTGAGAAAAATTTCCATATTTCCCCCTATTTATATATCAATCATAGGGAAAAAACATCTATAGGTCTAAAGTACTGAATGAGTAGCCCATGTACCATATCTTCCAAACTACAAGTTAGGTCACTATTGTACTTATCATATATTGCATTCTTATGAATACACAAACCCACATGTAGGGGATAATTACATGAGTCTAAGGACCTCTTTAGAGTAGTGTCTATGTAAGAAACACACACCAATAGATGGGGATTTGGGGTTAGCTCAACACTATGAGCCCACTAACCCATTTTTCTCACAATCACTATGAAGATAAAGAACTATGGTTCTACTATTTGACAAATAACAATAGTCTATGTGCTAGATCTAAGCACACAAGAGTGAAGGCAACATAAAACCTAAAACATTCTAGCTGGTCACATCCAGATCTAATAAGTATTTAGTATTAGAAACCTACATCTAGATTAGACATAAGCATCAACACAACCATCCAAGGTTGATATAAGTGTTTGAGGTCACAGAGGTCAAATTTATAGAATCTAATGACTGATCTAGAATCTAGATCCAATCTATTTTCAACATGTTATATATAAATTCTAAATATGCATAATAATTTATCTAAGTAATCTAGATAGAAATCAGGGTAGAAGAAAAAGGAAGGGTGGATGAGCTGACTCTAAATGCCCCATTTTAAGTGGATGCTACCTACATAGTCCTAAGGAATTTAGGCCACACTGTGTTCTCTAAAGGATATGGGATAGAATAAAAGTGATGATAAAAAAGATATTTGATTGTAGAGGAAATATGAAGGGCATACTCATAAAATGGTGAGAGCATTTTGAGATAAATCAATAAGGAATGGTCAATAAGACTAGTTGAGTTAACATGAGATGCTCCATTCATCCCAACACTATCTACACAGTCTGTGCGAACCTCAAGCTAATGTAGTTCTCCAAAAAATGGGAGTGAACACTATCGATAAATGGTAAAGGCAAATGGAAATGGTCATGGTTGGATAAGAGGTTCTCACTTGATAAATGAGATAAACTGTACCATCTAGAACAAAGGTAAAGGCCACTAGAGAACATGATGACATAACAAGCAAAAATTTTGTGGCTTAATATCTATCATGTAGATTTTAAACACTTTTTTGGAATTTTTTTAATGTTTAGTTTTTTTTGGGGTTTTAAAAAATTTTAGGGTTTTTGGAATTTCAACTCAATAGAGGATTACAAGATGTAGAATGGGTAAAGCTAAAAAAATGGTGAGAGCATGGCTTAGGTTGCTCACAAAATGATGAGAGTGTGGCTTAAATTACTCGTAAAATAGCAAGAGAGTGACTTAAATTACTCACAAAAGTATAAGAGCATAAATTAAATTGCTTATAAAATGGTAAGAGTGTGACTTAAATTTATAGTGAAATAGTGAGAGCATGAAAAAAGGGTGATCAATCTAACCTCAAAAACTAACCACTACTTACATAGTCCAAATAGACCTCATGTCAATGTAGTTCAACCTTAGAAAAAACTATTATGAATCAACAATAGGGTTGGAAACATGAATAGCATATAAATGACATAAATGGTACATGATTCAATCAAAAGATAAAAGATATAGTTTCTAAGACCATAATTCATGAGATTCATGCACAAGCTAATGTGAGATACCACTCATCTTAGATGTGCTAATGGTGACCAAATATAAATAGTCTATTAGAATCTTTATATGAAATCTAGCATCTAGAATCATCTGCTGCACTAAAAAACTTGAATAAAGATCAAGAATAGTAATACGATAAGGGAATAATATCAATTGAGGTGGACTTACTCAATGAGAAATGGGATGTAAGGAAAATGGTTTATAGGTCATGCCCCAAAGTTAGGGTCCTCATAGAAAATGTTTCAAGTAAATCAAGTGTAAAAATACTTGAGATTCATAATATTCATGGGATCATATAGCTCTTCTCCATTTGGTGTGGCCAATATGTAAGCTCCAGATCCATAATTTGTTGTGATGATGGGTGGGCCTATCTAATTAGGCTCAAATTTACCTTTATTTTCATGAGTGGCATTAATATTCTTAAGATTTTCCTTTATAACCAGGTCTCCAAGTTCAAAGTATTTGTGCTTGATATGCTTATAGTATCTCCAACATAACTTGTTCTAATAGGCCTAAAGGTTATTCAAATCAACTACCCTCTTTTCATCAAGTATGATTCTTGCAGTTGAGAGACTTTTTATTCCTCATCATCAATGATGTTCTTCAGTGAAATGTGTAGAGAGGGTAACTTGATCTCTATAGGGAGAATATATTGTATACCATAAATAAGGGAGTACAGAGTGGATCCTATGGAGGTATGGGTATTGATACAGTATGCCCAAAGGGCAAGAAATAGGTTTATATGCCAATCATGACCAAAAGCAATAACAATATTTTTTAGAATTTGGATCAAGGTTTTTTTAGATTCTTCTATCTAGCCATTTACTTTGAGTAAAATAGGCATAGAAAAAGTGTTGTTTGATTTGATATTTGACACATAGGGCATTGATGTCCTTATTTTGTAAGGCATTACCATTATTAAAAATTAAATCAAAGGGAATGCCAAAGTGGTAAATGAGGTTATTGAGGGTAAACTTGGATATTTTCTTACCTTTTATGTAATTGAGGGGAATCTATTTAACCCACTTAGTAAAACATTTAGTTACAGTAAGGATATGTTTATGGCCATTTGATGAAGTCAAATTTATCTTTCCTTTGAGATCGAGTTCCCATGTGGAAAATGGCCATGGAATAGTGAGTGGCTAAAGAGGTAGAGCTGGTGTATGAATGATATTGGCATGACTTTGACAAGCCATACACTTTTTTACATATGCACATGTATTGCTTTCCATAATGGGCTAGTAATGCCCTATCGTAGGAGTTTTTTGGTAAGGACCATGCCACGGTGTGGGGCCCACAAATCCCTTCATGTAATTATTAAAGCATTAATTTGTACTCTATCAAATCTAAAAAATGAAGTATAGTTCCATCATATCCTCTATGATAGAGAGTGGCAATGAGAATGGTATAACAAAAAGGGGAATGGATGAAGGTTTTTTTTTACAAGAAATATTAGAAGGAATAATATTGTCATGGAGGTAGGCATATATGTTAGAGTACCAAGGTGAGATGAGACCAATAATTTCAAATACCACTTTATATTTCAAATGTTTTTCAACCAATTATAAAACATGTTTAATAAGAAAAATGATATCATGATCTGTAATTACGACAAGGGAACCAATTATTGTCATTACATTGACATTTCTATTACTAGCTCATAGAATCTATTCAAACTAAATATACCCACATATTTTCTTAAAATGATCCACCATATTATATTAAGGAATGAGTTTGTCATCTTTGGTTTGGTACTACTCTGTCACCTGGTTGATAATCAATTGACAATATCTATGAACATATAAGTGTTTGATGTTCTATTGTATCACTAGATGAAGCCCTGTAATAAGTGCTTCATATTCTACAATATTATTGGTACAAGTGAAAATAATGTGGAATGCCTTGGGAATATGATCACCTTATGGTGTAATGAAGAGAATACCAGATCTTGATCCGTGATAAGTGTAGGAACCATCAAAATAAAGGGTGTAGTCCTAAGGTATAGAAGAAGTGTCATCCAAAGTCATGATTAACTCATCAAGAAAGTTAAAAATAAGTGGCTTGGTATTTGAAAAAGGTGCTTCAATAAGCTAATATACAAGTGCCTATCCATTTATATAATATAATTAATAATATAATCTACTTAGCCATATCACCAGTCAAAGCTACTTTGGAAAGTAGATACTTTAGTGGGTCCACTTTGGCAATGCCAATGGTCTTGTTGTTGAGCATATAATGGTGTAACTTTTGAGCTAAAAATACCATGACTAAATATGATTTTCCACTAAATTTTATTTATTTTCATATTCTATTATTTTATAGCTTAGATAGTACACTAATCATTCTTTCCCTTGATCATTATGATGTGTTACGAGTGCCCCTAAGGCATAGTCAGTTGCTGAGATATAAAAAAGTAACAACTTTTCAGGTGTAGGTAGAGATAAAACATGTGGTTTGGCCAAATATTCTTTCAGTTGTTTAAAGGCATATTGATAATCTATATTCCATGAGAAGTTGGTACCCTTTTCAGAAGATGAGTGAAATAATGGCATAAGTCTACCAATTGAGAAATAAATTGTATGATAGAATGAATTTTACCCTATAGGATACATAGTTGTTTGAGATTTGAAGGTTAAGGCATTTTTTTAATGTCCTTAACCTTGGATAGATAAAATTCAATGCATTGATGAGAGACAATGAAACTTAAAATTTTTCCCAAAGTGACACCAAATATACACTTTTTAGGGATAAGCTTGACCTTATATACATGAAGCCTTTCAAAGATTCTTCACAATCTGTCTAGATGTCCTATTCTAGTCTTAAATTTTCCCAATATATAATCCACATAATATTCAACAATATCATGCATCATGTCATATAAATTGACAATCATGGACACTGATATTTGACACCAACATTTTTGAGGCCAAATGGCATCACTTGATAACAAAATGTTCCCCATGGAGTGGTGAACACTGTCTTATGTTAGTCTTTTGGTATAATTTTAATTTGATTATATATTAATAAACCATACTTGAGAGATAACATCTAATACCCAACTATGGAGTATACAATCATATCAATATTTGGTTACAAAAATCATCCTTTGGGTATGATTTATTGATGTCTCTAAAGTTGGTACATAGTTTTATTCCTTGCAAATTCTTGTTGACTGGGACTATATTGTATATCCAATCTAAATAATCAATAGGATGAATGCATCTAGCCTCTAATAATTTATCCAATTCTTTTTTGAAAAGAATGGATATGTAAGGGCGTATTTTTCTCAAATTTTATTTAATTATCTTGGCATCCAGATGTACAAAAGGGTAATGCAGAACCAAGGTGGGGTCTAAGCTTGGCATATCTGAATAAAACCATGTAAAAATATCAATAAATTATTGAAGGAGGGAAGTAAGGACTTCATGTTCCTCTTTAATGAGGGATTATCTAGGTTTTATTCATTTGGGATCATTAGATGTTCTAATATTAACTTAAGTGGTGTCTTCTACGAGTAGTGTGGAACCATCTTCTAAAATAGTTGGCTAAGTGGTATAGTGATCTTCATATTCATCTAGTTGGTCGACTGGCTCATTGAGTTCTCCCAATTAGGAAGAGTTTGAATCCCCAAGGTCTAGGGACATTTATCAAAGGCATATGGACATTCTTGAACTAATTGATCAAATGTTTGTTGTTGTTCTAAACTAATTCTAAATGGCATCAAGTTATAGAACTAAAAGAGGCATGAGCTTCTTTTGAGAGAGGGTGAACTTCCCCATCCAATGGTGCTTGAAACAAGTTTTCACCATGGGAATTGTCTTTATCTTTACTTTTTTCTTGGTCTAAAATCACCTTGAAGATTTTTTCACTTTGGGACCTCAATGTTTGATTTTCTCTTTTTATTTGTTTATGATTAAGTAAGTTCACCTAATCTCCCAAATAGGTAGCAGGGTCCAGTATAATGGAAAATCCCTATTTATCATCACCAAGTGTCGCATTATTTATTAGGACCATGAATTCATATATTACCTCATCATTATAAAAAGCATCCAATGGTATACAAGATTCATGTTGGTCCCAGTTGATTAGCTGGGGGTGATAGAGGAAAAGAGGAGGATAAGATGACTCAATGGAATTTCTATAGATGGAATTTGGTTCAAATAAATTGGTATTGACTAATTCATCATATATTCTATATTAGGACTCTATGTTACTATGAGTATTATCCATTTTAGATAATAAATTATAAACACTCTTGAGATTGATGGGGTCACCCTTAGACAATTTATATATAATACCTCGAGTTCCTTTATTTTTGGTAATTAATACCGACTTAATAACTCCTTGTTGTTTCACCCCTAGGCCTTTTCCCTTTTAGGCTTGATTGTCCATTATCTGGTTTGGAATAGGATACTTTTTATTTTTGTAATAGGTGGTAAAATAGTCATTGTATAGCCATGAGTGATCATCAACCATGATTTATTATTTCTCTTGGGAAGTGGTCTTGATAAAAACCAATGGTCCTATTTGAGGAGAATTGTCCTTCTTGACCCATTCCATATTAGGAATTTATTTCTTAGGCCTACCATATGATTTAGGCATCTTAGGTAATTTATCTATATGAATGCATTACCAATTTTATATTCCCCAAGGCCATTGTCTAGAACAATGAAGTGATTGGCTATTTCTGTAGGTGAGATAGTTTGAAGTGGAAAGAAGAATGCTAGGATCCACATAATTAGATTCTGATGTTTGATCAATGATTTCCTTGCCTTTTTAGGAGCATATTCTATGCCAAAGTGATAATTATAGCTCCCATGTTCTACTTTCATATGTTTAAGAAATTAATATGGTTATAGGTCACTAGGAATGGTAACTTCTAGTCCATAATGAGGAAATTTAATGCACTGATGAAGGGTGGAAGGCATAACACACACTACATGTATCCATGGTCTCCTAAAGAGAAAATTATATGATAACTCTAGATCAAGGACATGACATAGAGTATCATGGGTCAGAGGCCCAATGATAAAATGTAAGCAAATGGTTCCTTAAGAATCTCTTTCCTCATTATCATAGGCTTTGATGGTAATGGTATCTAAATGTAGATCGGTTGATGTGTAACCCAAATGATTGACTAGTTTCAATGTTAAACTATTGTGCCTCAAACCACTATCTATGAGGACTCTTTTGACCTTGTGCCTAAAAATAATGGATTCTATGTAAAGCGGGTTGTTGTGAAAAGTTCCAAGGGATGACATGTCTATTTGATCAAAATTAAGTTGCTGGCATAGAGTCAAATGACTCACAAGTGTTTAGAATTCTTTAGGTGTAATGTCACTTGGTACTTTAGATTGGCTTAAAAACTCACTCAATATGTTTTTATGGATATCTAATGCTCACAAAATATCTAAGATATAAATTTGTGTTGAATTTTTATGTTATTGTTCCAAAATATCATAAGGTTTATCATGCATAGGAGAAATTTATTTAGTATTTTGAGGTAGAGGACATTGAATGTGATTTTTAGAGGTAGGAGATGGAAGACCTTGAGTTTTGATTTCACAACCTTGATTCAATGACATGTTACTATAATTAAAATAAGGAGAATAATGGATCAAAATGGTAACTCTTGTTTGTGGATTGGCATTTAGGATATTACAAACCAAAGGAGGATTACCGATATATGGAGGTAGAGGTCCTAGAATGGATGACAATGACCCTTAAGTATTGTTGGGATTTAAATTGATCTTAATGGTGGCAATATATCCACTTGTGATGAAACCTATAAAATTTTAGTCGCAAGGGACACTTTTTTAATTAACTTGATTAGAATGGGAATATTGACCTTGATTTTAGTTTTACTATTATTGTTATTGTTTTTTATGCTAATTTTGAGGAGGTCTATTTTAATTGTTGGAATTATGCTACAGAAATGGGTTCTAATAGATACCCAATTATGGATTAGATGTTGTGGTAACATTATCCAATGCTCTCTCCACTTTCAAGTAGATCTTGAATCATATGACACAACTACACACATCTATTAATATAATGGTACTAAAATCATTCTCACTGTACCAATTAATCTTAGATTGGTTTTTAGGAAATGTTCTTGGTAAAGGCCAAACAATCATTTTAGTAGAAATGAGATTTTGGAGGACCATTTATGATGGCCCACTATCAATGGAGGAAATTATAAAATTACATCTTGAACGAAGCTTTTCATAAAAATATGATAAAGTAATATTTTGAGATGTTTATTTACAAACACATAAAATATTATAAAGCTTCATGGGTGGTTTACAAGAGAAAACTAATTTTCCTATGTAACCAATTTTATTTACTAACAAACAAACTTAAATAAAATAACTTTGGATCATTTAAATAATCTAGAAAACTCCCCTTTGATCCAAAAGGGTATAAAAAATGAATGAACTGGAGAAATGACTCTTAAGTTATCAAAGGATCTTTGTTGCAATTTCAAGTGGTATACTGTACCTTTGGCACTGACAAAAAATTGATGCCACTCCATAAATAAGCCCAACCTTATGAGTTGTGGTAAAAAATGGATGATGAACATGATTAAGGTTTGCTCATCCCCAGTGATCAATGTACCATACTATAGTAGAACATAATCAAGCATGTCCAATTACATTGACCCACATAAGGTCCCACATAGGAACCCATCCAAGTGACAAACTATACTCTCATAATATATATGGCACATATTACTGATGCCTAATAAATGTTAATGACCTTTGCTCAACACTGCTAGTGTTAGCAACCCCTATCAACTTGACTGTCATTGATGACTGATTAAATCCCAACCAATAGAAAATCCTCTCTCCCTATCAAGTGAGAGGTGAGAAGCTGTGCATTGAGAGAAATAAAAAATAACTCTATCCACTCTATGTCATGAATATCAATTATAGAATTTCAAAAATGAAACTGAAATTAAGAACACAAGCCAAAATTTTTATTCAAGCATGAACCCAAACTCTGAGCGAATAGCTAACTAGAGAAGGGAATAGTCCTCTAGCCTCTAAGGGATCCTCCAACCTCTAGTTTTTACTTAAATGGTGTTAATCAAAAGGATATTGAGACTTATAATGGATGGTATTATCTTCGAGAGCACAAGCATGAAGTGATATTATGAAAAAAATTATTTAGAAGGTGTTAAATTCAACCAAAAATGTAACTTTATACATTAGTTTTACTATATTTATTGTAAACATTATATAAGGACACTTTAAATTATAAAATTAATCATTTCAATGTGTTTGAAATATCTCAAAACCTATAAATTAACTGGTCATATGACTACTTTTAGAAAAAATAGTGATTTCTCAAAAAAAGTGTTGTAATACAAGTCACTCAATGATGAATGCAAAAAAATTACAACCACAAACTTGAGTAAAAATTATACTCTGGAAGTTTTAACTCTGACCTCCCCACTTGCATGTGTATTCAAAAAAATGTACTAACCAACACTTTCATCAATTATTTTAACAACATAAAAGGAAATTATGCTATTTAACCCCTGATTTTGTTGATTTGGAAAAACCAAATAATACATGAATGTGAGTTTAATTCACTTTAGAAATTCTTGCATGTAAAAAAAATATGTCATTTGCTTGTGAAAAAGACCCATGCCTTTTCCTTTCCTGGGCCCACCAAAACAAATCATTTAAAAAAAACTAAATGAAAACTTCAAGCTTTATTAGGTAAAGCATTGTGCTATATTTTCCTTGTTGTGTATCATGCTTTTCTATGTTGTTGCTAAGATATGCATTACTCTAAGTGATAATTTTGTATGCAATTACTATATTTTACTCTTTCAGAACCATATCAAGACCATACAAATGCTCATTTATAAATAGTTTAAAGATTAAAATCTAATTTAGGAGAGGTACTGCATCATTAATATGCCAAACTTCATCTTGCTTGGATCGTAAAATTTCTACAAGTAGATATGGAGGCCATACAAAGTAGATTTCAAAGTTTTTTGGCTATTTAAATAACTTGAATGTTGTAACAATGGTTAAGAACAGATTTAATGTTGTACACCAAAAAATGCAATCCACATTTAACACATTATTTTATTGTGGGCCATACAAATGGATTTATGCAAATAACATGCCGTACAAATCTGATTTTGGACTAAAATTATCGGTGCTAAGCTAGACAAATTGCTTGCAGGGATACTTTTTAAATTTTTTTTCAAGACTTTTGAAGGTCATACAAAGGCAAATAAATATATTTTTGACCATATAATGAAGAGAGCATGGTTTTATAGGGATTAAAAAATTAATTTTTAAATATTAGAATAAGAAAATAGATGCTCAAACCTTGATATTGATCCTCTTCTTCATTGCTCTTCCAAACTTGCCTTTGTTCATGGATTATCTCCCTTCAATTTAAACTCTATTTTTACCATGATCTGATACCACTGATGGCCCATTATCAATGGAGGAAATTAAAAAAATACATCTTGAACAAAGATTTTGACAAAAAATTGATAAAGTATTATTTTAGGATGTTTATTTACAAACACATGAAAGCTTATAAAACCTCATGGGTGGTTTATGGGAGAAAACTAATTTTCCTATGTGACCAAAATTTATTTACTAACAAGAAAACTTAACTAAAATAAATTTGGATCATTTAAAATAATCCAATAATTTCAATGGACTCACTAAGATTACTGGAAAATAGGTTATTATTATGGCCTCTTCTTGGAGGTAGTCTTTGTAAATCAAGAGGCTGATTATATGGGTTTGGTTGAATAGGTGGTGGTTGCACCATTTGTACGTGATGTGATTCAATAAACCCATCTCCTACAAAATTATTTTTTTATTGAATAGTTTTAGCTTTTTAGATGTATTTGCATTGGCATGGGAGTTTGCATTGGAGCCTTGCTCTAATTTTGATTCTGAGAATAAATCTTAATTATACCTTTGTCAATAAGATATTTTTCAAGTTATATCCCCTTGGTGATAAATTATTAAAATGTATTGGAAAAAACAAGTTTGAGGTTATGAGCAATGCCAAATTGAAGATTTCTAGTAAACATTGCAGCCAATTTTTTATTAAGAGATTGTGTGGAATTCAACTAGATAAAGAGTACCACCATTGAGAGTAATTGTTAAAGCCTTCTCCTCCTCTTTATTTAGTCTGACATAGGTCCACCATGGTCAGCTCATGTTCTACATTGAAGGAGAAATATTGTACAATTTTTTTGACAACTAATCAAAGTTACTGACAAAATTCTTGGGTAGACCAAGAAACCATTTTATGGTGTGTCCTATCAAGCTATGGGGGAAGTAGGCAAAGTAGGTATATGGGGCTATATGCCAATTCTTCAAAAGCAACAAAAAATTCTTTAAAATTCTATTTAAGGCCACCTTTTCCTTTGTATTTTTCAAATTTAGTCATCTCAAAGTGATGTGGAAAAGGTATTTAAAGATAACTCATGTTAAAAGGATAGGTACATATATCATCCAATTTGAACTTTTTACTTTGATTTCTTCCTTGAATAGTAGAAACTGCATCTTTGACCTTGAAAGGCAAGGCCAAAATAAGAGGAAGTGGGTAGATTTTTTTAGGTAGTCAAAGGTACAATATCTTTACTTAGATAGAGAGGTAGTATAGATTATTAAAGAACTTGGATGCATCTTGTTATACCAAGAATATTCCCCCTTTGAGTAGAAGTCTATTGCTAATAGGGAATTTATTGTTGGGTTTTGTGTTGATTTGGATAGAATTGACATTTTAATAGAGGAAAGTTATGTTGAATATTCAATGAAACTTGATGGGATTGAAGGGGAATCTGTTGTTGATTCCTAGGATTTTGATTGGTAGGAGAAACTTGTTGGTTAAATTGTATATGTTGTTGGCTTGAAGAGGCTCCTTGTTGAATAGGAATGGAAATTAGTTAAATTATAGTAATGCATTGTTGGTTAGATAATTTTGGTTGGGAATTTATTGGTACCTGTTGTAATGGAACATTTATTGTCACCTATTGAGGTGGGGGATTAGTCTCCACTTGTTGAAGTGGGGGATTTATTTCCACTTATTGAAGTGGGGGATTGACAATGTGTTATTAAAACTCAAATGGGTTTACAATTTGTTGTTCAAGGCATTAGAAGGAGGAGGTTGTGGAGATGACAAAATAATGTTTTGTTGACTGTTGGATGGTAGTTGATGTGGGTTATAATAAGTTACATGAAAGCTAACCTCTACCTTTTGGGTAGAGTCTACAAGGAGATTCAAATATGGATTAATTGTTGGATTGTTTTTAATTAGGAGTGTGGTAAACACATCTACAACTAAGATCTTGGTAACAAATGGATTTGTATTATATATGGAATAATTAGATAAGTCTAATAGTTGTTCCATTGGAGGATTAGACTCCAATAAAGGTGTCTTTTAAATATCCAATGTAGAAAGGGAGCTAGTAATACTTGCCAAAAATTGTTTATCTTGTTGGATTTTGTTTTTAATAAATTAAATTTGATAATATTGATCAATGAGTTGACCTTTCCCTTTGTTTGACACAACAAGAGCTTGACTAGAAGGTAACATGAAAGTTTGTTCTTGGCTAAAGACACCTTGGTTATCTATAAAAGAAAGAGGTGTTTGTTTGGGTGATCTAACTAAGTATCAAAAATATTCTATGGGAAAACTAAGAGAAAAATTTTCACCCATCTCAAATAGTCTAACAAGATGTTCATATTTGTTATCAAATAATTGGTGATCAAATTGGTCTTGTCTATAATCCTCACTAAGTGGTTTATTCATAAGATACATTGGATTAGGTCAATGTTAAAAGTCAAAAGGTACATGTGGTAAGTATTATTGGTATTAGATTTGGTCTAAATTAGGTGAGATAATTGGAAGGTAAGGATTTTTAGTCATATAAAATGTCACTTGAGTGCAATGAGTGTCACTTGAGATAACCCTATCCCTAACTTAGCCCTAGACCTATCTTAGGGACTATTTAAATTCTTATATATATTTTATGTGGGTCTAACCCATCCTTAGATGTACCAAAAGTAGTCCCAGACCATATCTTAGGCATCCAAGACCCTAGTGTACTAGATTATACCACCTGGACACTAACACACTGCACTAGTGACCATGCTACTATCCCTTACCTAATTTCTCCTCCAAATGACATATTTCCATTCCTCAAGATAATTTAGGGTTAGTCTATACCTATTTCACAACCTAAAAAACACCATATATATATATATATATATATATATATATATATATATATATATACACACACACACACACACACCACTTTTATCCCTTTGCCCATTAGATGGAAATTAGATGTAAACATGCAAAAATAAGCTCAGAAACAAGTGGTGAAAATCAAGTTCATTGATCTCTATTATACCCTACTTTATCATATATCCATATAAAACAATCCTAATCTTAGATTAATAATATTTCAAATCTCAAGTCACATTCAACGTAGTCAAGCTGGCACTCCTACTAGAATTCCCTTGCACTTGGAATAACACTTAGTTTAGGAGAACTACATCAAGATTGATCCCCTCTCTAGGTATTAGTATGTAGGCAATTAGTTGAGAATGTGTTATAAGGTATGAATGGAGTTTTCATTGATGTAATTAAAGTGTCATTAATGTAATTTTGGTTTGTCTTTGATGTTATTGAGGTTGAGTTCATGAGTCATGTACTTGAGAGACCTAGTATGAAGGTATAGGCTTGGTTGCATGTTGATGTGAGTAGTATGAGGCTTGTGAAAAGAAGGTTTTAAGTTTTTGAGCATGGTATTAGGTTTTATGACATGAGTATGAGGTTTTGATATTAGTGTAAGAGTTTTCAATGTATGTTCAAGGTCTAAGTGTGACTGATAGTTCAAGGCCTAATGTGCAAAGAGACCTAGTGTGGCCTAATGAGGGATCAAGTTTAGTTTACAAGGTGTTAGATATAATTAGAGAATTATAAAAGTTGTGAAATGTTGTATCAAGTGTGTTGACCAATTCTGAGGTCAAAGTCTGAAGGAAAAAACTTGAAATATGGTTTTGAGGTTTCTTATGTGCACAAAAAGAGGTATTGTAGATTTGAGAAGGATTTTTATTATGATCATTATCATGTGAAATTTTTTCATGAAATCCTAAGAATTTAATGGAAGTTGGGGAAGGATCATAGCTCAAGTTTCCAAGCATTAGTTTTAGGATTAAGGGCCAAAGCTTTATACATGATCGTTAAGACTATAAGGTGGTCTTAACCCTCTCTAAAACCATAATGACCTAATATGGAGCCCAATTACCTCTAGGTGGTATTGGTCTATCATAAGAGTGAGTGGAAGCTATAGGAAACCCTTTGTTTCTTAGATTTTTGATGTAGTAGGCATGGTTGACCAAATCAAATCATGAAAATGATTGGAGGATGATGTGTGAGAATTTTATTTTGTCCATGTAAGTTTTTTAGTAGGTTATAGAATTCAAATATGCTAAACAAGTCATGGAAGTTGGTCTATCGCTAAAAAGGCCTAGTGAGGAAGACAATGAGAAAATAGGCATAAGTGGGAACAAGATTAGGGATGTGTTGCCATGGATTAGGGAAGATATAATTACATAGGGTTATTATTAAATACATGTAACACATATCCATATTGGATAGAATTTTTGGATATGTGTGTGTAAGGAAAAAAGTTGCTCTCAATCTGACTTGTCTAACATAGTGAGGTCTGTGTACAGTGAAGCTATGAGATTGGTCTGTAAGACTAATACTAATTTTTGAGCCTATAAAATATTTATTTTAAGTTGATATAAGGATAATTAAGGATTATATAAACCAATTTTAATTTCATGATAGTGAATCTATAGGTTGCTAAGTCATTATTTCCATGACTGTGTTTTAGAGCATTCATATAATTTTCTATGTGTTAGTAAGATTGATGTTCTTGAGTCATTATGCCTAGAATTGAAGAATATAATGCACATTAAGTTGTTTTATAGATATAATCAGTTAATTTTAATGTATTTTTATTCATGATAAATTCCTATGGAAGTGTGAAAAGTCAAAGGTTCTTGATTGGTTTGTGAGGTATGTTTGCAATTCTAAGAGAGCATATGAAAGTGGTCAGTTTGAGGTATTTTTCCATATTTGGTGAAATATAATAAACATGGTGATAAATATAAGGTAATTTAGGTTATATCCATGCTATTTTATTATATATTTGTTTGATAAAATTGATTATGTGCTTCAGTTTTGGTTGGCAGACTTTTTGGCAGTAAGAAGGCCTAATTGTGAGTAGGCCTAATAGTGTGGTTCAAGGAATGAAATGAGATAAATGGAATTGATGAGCTAAGGTGAGATTATAAAGGGTATAATTGAAGTGTGTGTAAGGTTTTTCATCCATTTATGGAGGCTAAAGATGTTCCAAGTTGGTTAAGGTGAAACATGTGCTTTGAGAAGGCCTAATTGCATTAGGTCTCTATTAGGCCTAATGGTGGTTTTGGTCCTTATGAATGGTGGCCGACCTATGTAGTGATTTTTTTTCCTATGATTTTTTTTTAATCTATTAAATGTGTGATCTAATTATTTATAGGTTTGTGGCTGACCAAGGTATGTGAAAGAAAGAGTCAAGTATAAAAATAAGGTCTAATAGGCCTATTTTGACGAGTTAGAATATGGAGGTGATGAAAAACTAAAATTGAAGTTTGGAAACTATGTAGAGGGATTTAATACCATTATATAGGAGTTTTAAATATGTTTTTAATTTATAATAGTGATTATATATATGGTGAGTAAGGTCATAAGACCTAATTCAACCAAGAAGAGGGCTAGCTGAGCGAAGAGGTGTAATAGGTTGTTTGAGAGAAATAGAAGAGTGTGAAGAGAAAAAGAAGGTGATAATAATTAGTTGAGTGAGAAAAATGTGTCTAAATTTTATCATAAGTTATATGTGGTTGAGTTGGTGCTGAGTTACCTAAGAATTTGGTGCTTCCTTTCAAGTTGGTGTTTGCTAAAGGCCTAGTTGAGTTGGTGCTCCTTGTGAGGTTGGTACCCCACTAAATATTGATTAATTACTTATAATAATTTATTAAAATATGTGTTTCAATAGGTTTTATCCCCCATGAGGGTTTCCTACATAAATCTTGTGTTCATGTGTTATGTTCCTGCTTCATGCTCATATGAATGGTTGATTATGCATTGCTATATCTATATATTAGTTTAAATAGTTAATGAATGATAAGTAGAATTTAAATACAATTTTATACATTTATTCACCCCCAATCTTAGTGGTTATGATTCCAAAAATTGGTATCATATCTGGTTCATTATGCATGCCTAATAGCCTAAGGGAGATCTTTGAAGCACATATATGGATTATGTTACTGAAAGTGTTTATTATGATTGAAATGAAGATCTATCCAAAATAATTGAAACATCTTGTAATTTTTTTTCAAAATAGAATAATCATATGGAAGAATGCACCCAAATAAAAATTAAATTAAAGTTTTTAGAGGCACAAGTAGAGAAAGATACAATCAAGATGAAGACTTATAAGAAATTTGAGGAGAGTATTGGAAAGCTTAATAATATTTTGAGTAGTTAAAGGTCCTCTCATGATAATACAAGTATTGGTTTCAAAGAAGATGAAAAGGAGTTCAAGCAGAGTTAGTTTCCAAAAGTTAGTGATCTATCAAGGAGTGATAATTCTAGTAGAATAAATACCTATGTAGTAGTCAATTTTGAAGTCAATCATCAACAAACCAATAAGGATTTTGTTCCATCAAAGGATATCAAAGGCAGTGGTGCATCATCCAATGATCATAAAAATATAAATGAGGTTAGACAACCAAAGTATGTGGAATATTTCAATGGTTTTTATTTCTCATGTAGTCAATTTGGACATAGAGATGTAGACTATAGATGGAGAAATAGAATCTTATATTATAACTATAATTAAAGAAGACATATTGAAATAGATTTTAAGATAAGACCTATGAGGAAGACCAGTCAAGTTAAGAAAATATGTAATCATGGTACTAAAGAATGGATCAAGAAAGCAGACCTTATAGGTAAGATGAAGAAGAAGCAAGAATTTAGAGGAGAAAAATCTATGATAGCTCAAACTACCTTTCATACTTAGAATGAAGATTTGAAGTGGTATATAGACAGTGGTTGTTCAAGTCACATGATAGGAGATAAGAGAAAATTCATCACTTTGAATAAGAATTCCATAGGATCAATGAGGTTTGGAGATAACACATATGCTAATTTAGTTGGCAAAGGTGCCTTGAGCTTGGATAATGGGAAGACGAAGATATAAAATGTATTGTATATAGATGGATTGAAACAAAAATTATTGAGTGTAAGTTAAATGTGCACCTAAGGACATACCCTAATTTTTCATGACAAAGGATGTGAGATAAGGAGAGCAAAATTAGGTAGGTTGATTTATAAAACCCAGAAAACATAGAATAATCTATATGTATTTAATGAGATCACAAAAGATAAATGCTTCATGAGCAAGGTAGATGAAATTTGTATATGGCATATGAGGTTAGCTCATCTAAACTTTGACAATTTAGTCAAGATTAGCTCTGAGGGATCTATGAAGAATATGCCCAAAATTTCCAAATGTACATATGCCCTTTACAATGCATGTCAATATGGTAAGCATAATAGGAGGAGTTTCAAGTATAAATAATACTATACTACTATACCTTTATAACTAATTAATATTGATCTATGTGGTCCTACAAGGATTTAAAGCATTCAAGGTGACAACTACTTTATTTTTCTTATAGATGACTTCACAAGAATGACTTGGGTATCATTATTGAAAGAGAAGTTAGAAGCTCTAGGTAAGTTAAATACTTTCAAGGATTTGGTTGAAAATGAGATGAATTTGAAGATCAAGTGCCTTAGATCTGATAAAGGAGGAGAGTTTTGGTCAAATGAGTTTGATGAGTTTTGTGAGGTCAATGGAATAAGAAGATAGTTCTTAGCTACTAAAACACCTCAATAGAATGGGTAACTTGAAATAAAGAAAATAAAAATTCAATAAATAGCAAGGACCATGTTAAATGAGTCAAATTTATCTGATGGCTAATAGAGAGAAGCAATGAGTATTGCAGTTTACACTTTGAATAGAGGATGGATTAGGATCAATGGTGATAAAACTCCATATGAATTATGGAATGGTAGACCTGATTGTGTTAAACATTTTAAGGTGTTTGGAAGTAAGTTTTATATCGAGAGAGATGAGGATGACTTAGGAAATTTTGACTCAAGGTCTAATGAAGGTATTTTCTTAGGATATTCATCAATTAGTGATGCTTATAGATGCTACAACAAGAGGTTACAAAATATAGTGGAGAGAACACATGTAAATATTTATGAGACAAGGAAATCATATTCTCAGTCAAAGAATGATGAAGGATCAATAGATATAGATGAGGATGAATAAGAAATTGAGGAAAGAAGGGACTCAAAAGATCCTTCTAGGTAGATTTAAAAGGACCATCCTAAATCTCAGATCATTGACAACAAGAATGCAGATATACAAACAAGAATAAGAATGGTGAGTGATGTTAATCAAGATAATACTACCTTATTGTCTAAATTTGAACCTAAAAGCTATATAGAATCAAGTGAACATAGGTTTTGGATAGATTCCATGAATGAGGAGTTATATAAAATTAAGAAGAATGAGACTTAGGGGTTAGTACCTAGGCCTAAAGATAAAAATATCATTGGTACAAAATGGGTGTTCAGAAACAAGTTGAATGAGATTGGAGAAGTCACTAGAAATAAGAGTAGACTAGTATGTAAGGGATATGGTCATGTATAAGGAGTGGAATTTGAGGAAATTTTTGCACTAGTATTAAGGTTAGAAGTTATTAGGATGTTTATTGCCTATGTAGGTTTCAAAATCTTCAAGGTATACCAAATGGATGTCAAGTTAACTTTCCTAAATGAGAAATTAGAGGAAGAAGTGTACGTTGAGAAATATGAGGTTTTCCTATTGATTGATAACAATGACTATGTTTTCAGGTTGAAGAAGGCTATCTATGGTCTAAAATAAGCTCCTAGAGCTTGGTATGCTAGACTAGACAAGTATCTTTTGGACCAAGGTTTCATGAGAGGAGTTGCAGATAGTAACTTGTATATCAAGATTAAACATGACCATCAGTTAATAGTGGTGGTCTATGTGGATGATATCATCTTTTGGTATTAATAGCGAAAACATGACTGAGGCCTTTGCAGAGGTGATGAAGTTAGAATTTGAAATGTATATGCTTGGAGAACTATCCTTCTTTCTTGGGATTCAAATCAGTCAATCTGAAAAAGATATATTAATTTCATAGGTTAAGTATATAAAAAAGATGTTAAATAAGTTTGAAATTAAACATTGTAAGGCTATAAGTACACCTATGGTTACAAGATGTAAGCTAAGCAAAGAGGATGAATTTTCAAGAGTCAATCAGATAAAACATAGATCAATGATTGAGAGCTTGTTGTATATTACTACCTCTTGAATTGACATCATGTAAGCTAGTAGGTTTTGTGGGAATATTTCAAGCAGATCCTCAATAAATTCATCTAAAAATAGTCAATAAGATACTTAGGTATCTCAAGGGAACTATGGAGTATGGACTATGGTACCCAAGGAGAAAGAAACTTGATCTAGTAGCCTATACAAATGCAGATTGGGGTGGGAGTCTAGATTATAGAAAGGACACTAGTGGAGGAGCATTATTCATAGGTGAATGCCTATTTTCATGGATAAGCAAGAGTCAACCATCAGTGGATTTATTTATTAGTGAGTTTGAGTACATTACAATAGCTTCATGTTGCACTCAGGTGTTATGGATGAGACAAACCTTAAGAGAGTACAAAATAGAGTTTGATGGTCCTAATCCTATTTTTGATGATAATACTAGTGATATAAGCATTTAAAAGAATCTTGTAATACATTAAAGGACCAAACACATTCCTATCAAGTATCATTTCTTAAGAGAATAGGTAAGTGAAAAAAGTATTAAGCTTGAATTTATGTCTACCAAGGATTAGATTATAGATATCTTGACTAAGCCTCTTCCAAAGGCTACATTTGAAAATTTGAGATAAGAATTGGGTGTGATTCCTACTCCTAGTAGTCACTAAGCAAGTAAATTACTTAAGGGGAGATAATAAGGAGGTGTTTTATCTTCAAGAGTAGGAAAGAATTGCACAGGCTATGAGGTCAAAGGGGGAGTAATATCAATTTGTCAAGAAGAAGATGTTTGAGGTGTGCATTTAGATAACAGGAAATGTTGATATGATCTTTTATTCCTATTTATTGAGTTTTGTTTTAGGTATTTCCTTTTCATTAATTTTAAAGGGGGAGATTGATCTATATGGGGGAGATGTATCCTAGTGAGAGAAGCTTATTTGAATGGTTGCCATCAATGAGAGGTTACCATCAATGATAAAGGGGGAGATTCTTGAGAATGTGTTATAAGGTATGCATGGAATTGTCACTGATGTCATGAAAGTGTCATTGATGTCATTTTTAGTTGTCTTTGATGTTCATGATGTTGAGTTCATGAGTCATGTACTTGAGAGACCTATTGTGAAGGTATAGGCTTGGTTGCATGTTGATGTGAGCAATATGAGGCTTGTGAAAAGAATATTGGTACTATGTGAGCATGGTTTGAGGTTATATGATATGAGTATGAGGTTTTTAGAGTATTTAAATAGGTTTTAAGGTATATTCAAGGTCTAAGTGTGACTGGAAATTTAAGGCCTAATGTACAAAGAGACCTAGTATGGCCTAATGAGGTGTCAAGTTTAGTTTACAAGGTGATAGAGATCATGAGATAATTATCATAGGTGTGAAAGGCTTTTTAAAGTGTGTTGACCAATTTTGAGGTCAAATTATAAAGGATAAATCATGAAATGTGGTTTTGACATTTTATGTGTATAAAATGAGGTTTGTAGACTCGAGAAGAATTTTATTGTGCTCGTTGGCACATGAAACCTTTTCATGAGATCCTAATAATTTTAAGAAAGTTAGGTAAGGGTCCTAACTCAAGTTTCCAATCATTATTTTTTGGATTAAGGGATCAATATTTATGAATGATCATTAAGACTGTAAGGTGGTCTTAACCCTCTCTAAAACCCTAAAAATAACTTGATATGGAAGATTTTTATATAAATGACTCAAAATGAAATTTATGTCCTATTTTTATGATTTGATAATGTAGAGGAATGTTTTAGGTACCTATAGGTGGCATTGGTATATCTAAAGAGTGAGTGGAAGCTACAAGAAACCCATTATTTCTTGGGGTTTTAATGTAACATGCAAGGTTGACTAGGTTAAAGAATGAAAATAATTTGAGTATGATGTGTGAGACTTTTATTTTGTGTCCATGTAAGTTTATAATAATTTTACAAACTTCAAATATGCTAAATTGGTCATGGAAGTTGGCCTATTGCTAAAAAGGCCTAGAGAGGAAGATAATGAGAAAAATAGGTAAAAGTGGGAATGAGATTAGGGATGTGTTACCATGGATTAGGGATGCATCCAATTGCACTGGGTTGTTTTTACTGACATGTGACACATATTAATATTGGATATAAGTTTTAGAGATGTGTGTGTATGGTAGAAAGTTTCTCTCAATCTAACTTATCTAACATAGTAAGGTCTATGTATAGTGAAACCATGAGATTAGTTTGTAAGACCAATTTTGATTTTGAAGCCTATAATATATTTATTATAAGTTGATATAAGGATGATAAAGGATAATATAAACCTATTTTAAATTCATGATAGTGAATCTACATGTTTTTTAAGTCATTCTTTCTATGACTATGTTTTAGAGCATTCAAGCAGTTTTTTGTGTGTTAGTAAGATTGATGTTCTCAACTCATTATGCCCAGAGTTTAATAATATAATACAAATTAAGTTTTTATATAGGTCTCATAAGTTAATTTTAATGTATTTTTATTCATGATAAATTCTTATGGAAGTGTGAAATTTCAAAGGTTTTTGACTGGTTTGTGAGCTTGTTTGTAGTTCAAAGTGAGCATATGGAAGTGGTCAGTTTCAGGTCTTTTACCTTATTTGGTGAAATATAATGAACATGTTAATGACCCTGAGGACATTTAGGTTCTATAAAATTTATTTTATGGTATGTTTGTTTGATAAAATTAATTGTGTGCTTCAGTTTTGGTTTGTAGACTTTCTGGTAGTAAGAAGGCTTAATTGTGAGTAGGCCTAATGGTGTGGTTTAAGGAGTAAAATAAGATAAGTGGTGTTGGGGACCTAAGGTGAGATTATTAGGGTTATAATTTAAGTTTGTTTAAGTGTTTCATATATATATGGAGGCTCAATATGTTCCAAGGTATTCAAGGTGACATGTCTATTTTGAGAAGGCCTAATTGTATTAGGTCTCTATTAGGCCTAATGGTTGTTTTGGTCCTTATGAAAGGTGGATGACATATGTAGTGGTTGTTTCTACTATGAAACATGTTTTTTGATTTATTCCAAGGGTTTTAAAAGTATGTATATATTTTTATCCAACCAAGGTATGTGAAAGTAAGAGTCAAGTATAAAAAGAAGGTCTAACAGTCTTATTTTGACAAGTTGGTGATGAATGAATGAAATTGAAGTTTGGAAAATAGGTAGAGGGATTTAAGACCATCATAGAGGATTTTTTAATATGTATTTAATTTATAACAATTATTCTATAGGTGATGATCAATGTCATATGACTTAATTCAACCAAGAAGATGGCTAGTTGAGTAAAGAGGCCTAATAGGCTATTTGAGAGAAATAAAAGAGTGTGAAGAGAAAAATAAGGTGATAATAATTATTTAAGTGATAAAAATGTATAAAAAAATGATCATAAGTTATATATGTCTAAGTTGGTGTTGAGTTACCTAGGGGTTTGGTGCTTCCTTTCAAGTTGGTTCTTGCTAAAGACCTAGTTGAGTTGGTGCTTGACTAGTGAGGGGTTGGTGCTCCTTGTGGGGTTGGTGCCTCATTAAATATTGATTAATTAATTATAGGAATGTATTAAAAGATATGTGTTAGTGGGTTTTATCCACCATGAGGGTTTACCATATAACTCTTATATCCATGTGTTATGTTTCTGCTGCATGCTCATATGAATGGTTGATTATGTATTGCTATATCTTTATATTAGTTTGAATGATTAATGAATGATAAGTGGAATTGAAAAAAAGTTTTTACATTGATTCAATCCCCCCCTTAGTGGTTTTGCTTCCAAAAATGAACACAATAGGTTGTTGAGGTCATGATATCCTATCTATCTAACATTACACTTTATACTTGTGCTCCTTAAATACCCTTACAACATGGAGGTCTAGGGTTTTGCGTCTAAAATAAATCAAAATAGGCAATAGGTAGCGAATCAAGATTCATCCACATAGGCACATGTGTCTCAGACTCAGGTGAAGACATATCTAGAAGTTTATAGTGTTCTCTATAATAGGACACTACCATGCCCATGAGGACACTAGTATAGTGCTATTTTATAAAGAACCACATTCTTGTCTAGGAATATTTGAGACCTATTTCTAGTTTGTGACACTTTGAACAACTTCTATGCCAGTTTATAGCCTTTCATTCATCTATCTCAGTTATTTTATAGCTAAGTATATCTTTATGTAATTCATTATTATTTTTAAAATAATTATATTAGGTCAATAATTGTACAAGTTAGTGGATGTATTTATTGAATATTTATTCCCTTGTTTGTTATTCCAACACTCTAACAACCTAGGGTTTTAAACTCCATAAATCCCTTAAAAGTTAAATCATTTGGTGAACCCGACTTACTTCGAATACTAGAAAAACCCTAAATATAGATGCTCTTAGGGTTTATATTCTTATATTTTCTATAATCAAATATTAATCCCAAAATATTATATCTGATTTATTATTTTATTTTTTTAATCTTTCATAGATTAAATTTCTTAAAGGTTAAAAATTTACAACATTTTGTTTTCCTACTTTCAAACATACAATGGTAGATTTTGATAACCAATTTGATGAGACAGATAAGAGCAAATTGCAAAATTTTATATCTAAGAATTTATATATTTAAGATGACCTTATCTGTATTTTCCATGAAGAACTTTAAAAATCCACTATTGGTCTATCTTTTAACTCCATATATATTAATATTGTAACACCTACTATGGAATAAATTTAGATTCTACAACAACTAGTTATAAAATGAAAACCATCACTAGTGGAAACATCTCCTATGGCTAATATGCATTCCTCCTCTACATATGTACAGTCTTTCATGCATGAGATTCATTCTCTATGGGCCAAGTGTTACATATTGAGCAGGGTGCCACTAGGCCATCTCATGCCTTGGATTCTCATGTTCTCCTACATACATCATTGTCACAATATATAGAAACAACTCCTTTACCATCCAAATTTATGGCATCCAAGCTTAATTTTTATGATGGTAAGGGTGACCTAGAGAATTATCTATGTGTTTTTCATGCAACATGTTTGGACTGCATGTCTAATGATTGGATCTTGACTATGTTGTTCCCTCATAATTTAAAGGACTATCCATTACAATGGTTCTATGATCTTCCTAATTAGTCCATCATAAAATTTAATCCACTGGAAGATATGTTTTTGGCACACTTTTTGATCAACATCATTTATAAGGTTTGTTATGCTCAAGTTGCTCAACTCAAACAAAAATATAATGAGCCAATAGCTAAATATGTCTTATGATATAAAACTATATTAGTTAAGATGACTAACCCCATGGTAGATGAGAAATACAAGAAATATTCAAGCAGCATTTATTAATGACATTGCATGAAGATATCCTATTTAAGAAGTTTCCATCATTCACAGATCTATGCCATACAATAAAATAGCGAGAAGTCAAGCTTCTCTCTATGGGCAAGTTAAAGTACACAACTAGATCAAATTCAACTAATAAAAGTTACAATAAGCCCCCATACAAGGTGAGGCCCATAAAAATAAGAATGATCAAAAGATAATAGTTAATTCTACCTCAGAGCCAGTTCCTCGTATGGTTTTATTATCCCCTCCAATGCGACCTTTTATGAATCTCCTTGAGTTTCTAGCACATGTTCTCCAACAACTCTTGGAATGTAACATCTTATCTCTCCCTCCCATTAGAGAGGTTGATACACCTAAGCCTCTTCCAAAGAACTATTATTCTAATGCATTTAATGATTATCATAGGGAACTTGGACACACTACAAATAGATGCATCCATTTATGATATAAGATACAAGATTTTTTAGATACTAATATCATTGATGTCAGCACTCCTATAGAAGCACCTAGACCACAACCAATGGAATTAAAATCTTTTTAGAATATTTTTAGATCCATTTCCAAAGAATATGACTAATGAGATAATAGGCATTTTAGGTGCTCATTATACTTATCAGGCACATCCACCACTAACATCCTATCATACTCATACGATGGACACACACCCTATAAATAATATCATTGGTGTGTATCATACCATAATACTAGTTATACCTCTCATCACTTTCTCATATCATCGATGATGACTCAGATTGATATGAACTTACATTGATCATCATCTTGTTCAGAGTGTCATGGTTGACAATAGGTCAAGCATTAACATGTGTACTATTACACTTCTACAACACTTGGGTTATTCAGAGCAAGATATTTATTAGAAAGATACAATTATTCATGGTTTTATCAGCCATGTTTATAACTCTATTGAGGAGATAATAATTATATTATAGGTTTGTACCACACATGTGGCCCCTTGATTCTTAGTGGTACCTAGTGCCTGCACATTTGATATGTTATTGGGTAGGCCTTGGATACAACAAATTCAAGATATCTAATCCATTATACATATATCCATTAAGTATATATATGATAATCAATTGATTACAACCAAGGGAATTCCATATGAGTAACCATTACCTATTCCATATCCATTTACACAACATACACTAGTTACCATTTTACACATAGCTTATATTAGCACATCTCAGTTATCAGTTGAGCTAATAATGCAGGTGAAGTCTACTCTTAAAACATTACCATGTATGCATCTCTACCACAAATAATTTTATTATAGATAAACCTAGGTCACATACATGTTATGGATTATAGAGAGCCTTGATATACCCCATTACCACACATATTAGTGTTAAAACATAGAGCATCCACTCTAGTTACAAATTCTTCTACCAGATGGGTTCTCAAGTGCTTCATAGTTTATAGGCCTATTTATTCAGCTCCATAGACTCATATACCCACTTAGTACATCCTATTATATGATCTCAGATACCTCAATATATAACATGCTCGATCACTCTTGCTCTCTTTGATATATGACACATTGATTGTGAGTCTCTTGCGAGACTCATTGATTAGTAATATCTCTCCTCTTGTACATAACCTATAATAAAAAAAATAAAAATATAATATAATATGTTCAAAATACAAAAACATTCAAATATTTCTTTGAAAATTTAAAAAGTTAGAGTATATGCATTGCCATGTTTACATTACTCATATTTTCTAGGTATTACATATGCTATGTATGTTAGTGTAGTTTTGTTTTATCATACATACATACTTCACTTATTCTCTTCAAGTGTTTGTAGATTCTTATAGGACTAAGTTCCATCACATAGATATAGATTTACAACTATCTACTCATTGGGGGCACATACACATATACATATATATAACATAGATACATTCACCCATTAGGGGCATCCTATACACAACTTTTGCCTTACCATGTATATCATTCTATACTACACTAATTTTTTTTTGACTACTACTACTGATACAGACTCATGCACATCTTTACTCTTACATAAATTTGTATCACATGTTAATGTATATCATTCTAGCTTTCCTAGTTTAGATTTGATTGTGTCTCTTTACTTCTATATCTATTTGAGGGCATTTGAATATGCCATTGTTCTATCACTCTAAGCCGATTAATTTCATTATGTGTATGGTTTGGACATGTGCCCATTTCTTAGTGTGTGTCTTATTGATTGTGTATGTAGACATATGAACATGCCATTTCATGTGGATCTAAGATAACCTTGCTTTCTATTTACATATGTGGACATTTAAACATGTCCTTGTATGCTTCTCTTCTCAAACTTAGTGAATGGTCCCATGTCCCTTATACTGTGGCCCCTGGACCTACTTTTCATGCCTCATGTGTTGATATGTATGCTTTCATGTATGTGTCATGGACATGAAACTTTTCTATTTCTTGTTACACTCACATCCAATTTATGATGCCATGAGGGACTTCATGCATTTCCCCTTCCTCCTTGGGTGACTTGATGGACATCATGCCCTATCCCCCTAGGTAGTTACTCAGGTTATATTTGTTCAGGTTATATTTGTTATTCATATACATGATTACATTGTTCTATCTAAAAAACCTTTTGAATGCTAGATCTAGTAGACATCATACATTACCAACTTATGCTCAGATTATCTTACATTTTGATGTCATGTATACACATTATATTGGTGTATCACGTAGCTATCACATGTTTTCAGTATAACACACATGATGCGTAGCTTTTATTTTGAGGATAGTTATTGTATAGGTTCAAAAACTCCCCTTAAAAGAGGAGGAATTAATAGGGGTCTATTATAGAGATAAACCCATCCTAGTGCACTCAAAACACATTTTTTAGCACACAAACATAGATTATAGAGCCTAGTTTTAGGAAATCATAGTGAAAAATAGTAACACCCAAAGTAGTTTTTAGTTTGCACAAAAACAATATAGTTAGACATTAGCATGGAATAAAGGACACTAGAAAAATGCACTACTATCTAAGGGACTACACTACTATCCAATAGCCCTAGAAATAAGAAATTCTAGAATTAATAAAAAGTTACAATAATTATAGTTCAAGTTTGTACATTATCAGTCACAAATTAGCAATTATGCTTAGTTTATTCTTAGTTTTTCATAGAAGCATAAGATTTTTATTAGATTGGGGGCATCATGCACGACATGATCACTCCCATATTAGTTTTAGATATGCTCAGATACAGATTGATATAACTCAATCTAGAATCCATATGCATAGATATCATAACTAGGGGGCATGTGCACACATTATTTACACATGATTAGTTTTCACCAATTTTCTTAGATGGAATGACAACTCCATGTCATTACCCACATTCTATACTCTAGACATCATTTTCACTAGGTTCACACTATATTGATGCCCTATTTCATCTATAGTGGTTGGCATTTTTGAGTAGTCCCTAAGCTACATACCCAAGTGCCCAAGTGACCCCTTAGACATTTATCATTTTAGAGTTTCTAAGTGACCCCAGAGCCATCCTATATAGTTACAATTACATCATGCATCTTTAATTACATTGCATAATTTAAGCTATAGATGCATCTACTACCCATGGGTAGGCAATGATGGAGTCATAGTCTACTTGAGTTCTTGAGCCACCTACATAGGAGGGTTAGACAAGCAATCATACCAATCTAAGCTATTCATAAATAATGATCCAAAAAATAAGGGTAGGTAATGATGATGGTAAAACTAGATTGAGTTCTTGATCCACCCACACACGAGGATTCATCAAATCATCATCTCAATCCAAGTTATTCACCATTTGATCACCATCTACATGCACACACAAGATGTCACTAGGTTTTTGCATTGGTTCACATACCCAACAAGGTGTATTCATTATTTTCCTCTTTCTCTTATCTCTTTACTCAATTTTATATTTAATTTAAATATTCTTTAAGGACTGATTCATCCATTTTTCATTTATAGGATATGCAATGGAGCATGATTCAAAAAACTTAGACCCATATTCACAATATTTAACTCATAGGTGAGTCCAAGTATGCTTATTTATCCTTTATCCTAATTATTTTTCTTTGCTACATTTATAGAATATAGGATAGTAAATATAGTCATATAAAATGTCACTTGAGTGCAATGAGTGTCACTTGAGGCCACACTATCCATAAATTTGCCTTAAACCTATCTTAAGGCCTCTTTTGATCCTTATCCATATTTTGTGTGAGTCTAACCCATCCCCAGATGTACCAAAAGTAGTCCCAAACCATCTCTTAGGAATTTAGGCCCCTAATACACTAAATTTTTCCAACTAGACAGGAACATGGCCCTTTGAACACTAGCACACTATGCTAGTGACCTAGGGACTGCACTATTACCCCTTACCTCTATTATCCTCCAAAAAACATATTTCCATTTCTCAAGACACCTTAGGGTTAGCCTAGACCTATTCCACACCCTAAAAAATACTAGATCAATACACACACACACACACACACACACACACACACACACACACACACACACACACACACACACACACACACACACACACACACACACACCACTTTTACCCCTTTTCCCACTAGATGGAAATCACATGCAAATACACACATACAAGATCAAAAATAAGTGGTGAAAATCAAGGTCATTAATCCATATTCTACCCTAATTATGCATATATCCATCTAAAAAATTCCTAAGCTCATATTACTCAAATTTCCAATCTCAAATCACACTCAAAGTACTCAAGTCAACACTCTTACTAGTATTCACTTACACTTGCACCATCACTTAGATTGGGAGAACTACATTAGGTTTGATCCCCTCTCAAGGTATTGGTATGTAGGAAAATCTCAAAACATCAGGGTATTGAGATTACATCTAGCCTATCGAACTAAAATTACACTTTTATACTTGTATTCTTAAATACCCTAACAACATGGAGGTTTATGTTTTCCCATATAAAATTAGTCAAAATAGGCAATAACCAATGAATCAAGATTCATCCATATAGGCAAATGTGTCTTAGAGTTAGTCAAAGGCATATCCAAAATTTCATTGTGTTATCTATAAAAAGACACTACCATATCCCTAAGGACACTAGCATAGTGCACTACTATCCAAGTATATTTTTGAGACCTATTTCTAGTTTGTGACACTCTAAACAACTTCTGTACTAGTTTTTAGCCTTTCATTAATCTATCTCAGTTAGTTTTCAGCTAAGTATATATTTGTGCAATTCATTTATATTTTTAAAATAGTAAAATCAGGTCAATTATTTTATAAGTCAATGGTTGTATTTATTACATATTTATTCCTTGATTTATTATTTCAACACTATAACAATCTAGGGATTTAAACTCCATAAATCCCTTAGAAGTTCAATCAAGATTATGTTGCTCAATTTCAACATTGGATGGTGTATGAACAAGGTATTGTTTGGTTTTATCATCCTCTACATATGAATCATATCCATATGGATTTTACACCACCTCTTCATCAAATGAGGGGTTGTAAATAGCCCTGATATGCGTATATATATGCATGCCTAGATTGATAATATTCATCTTGGAAGGTCTTGAATGTCTAAGGATAATGGATTGACTAAGTATATGAATTCCATTTGAATATGACTTGGTAAATGGTTTATCAATGCAAATGGTTCAAAGGTATTTATCAAAAGATAAATCAATAGGTTTGGATACAATAACTTCAAGTATAAATACTAAATGTTTAGCCTTAGGAAATGTTTTCAATTGGTTTTGAAAAGGTCTTAGATATTGGAAACTTGGTTTTGCAAATAAATGAGGTAAACTTGGCCTACTTGAGATGCTTTATCAATTTTGGAAATGTAACGATTGGCATAACAAATGGTCCTAGTTGACAATGGTAAATCAAGGTTAAAACTAGACTCTAAACTTTGGAATTTTTACATGAATTTAAAATTGGCAATTTAGACTTGGAATTGGATTTGGCCTTAGAAACGGTATTGGAAATTACATTTGGAATTATTTTTCAAAGAATATTGGATTAGATATGATACTTGATTTTAAATCAAATGGATGGCATAATGATATACAATAAACAATAAGTTTGGAATTTGGCTCACACTTTACAAAGAAAGTTGAATTGGTTTGAAACAACATTTGGAATTTAAAGGTCAAGGCTTTTGGTTCAATTTTGATAGCCTAATGGCATGGTTTTGAAAATCAAGGAAGGTGTTTAAGATCAAGTTATAATATATTACTTTGGTTTGACTTGGAATTTTTGGTAGAGTAACGCTTCATTGTGTGTATAAAATGGTTTTGGTTGGTTTGATTGGGTCTTAAGTATAAAATTGGTTTTGACATAATAATTAAAAAATAACACTCAAGCATTACAAGGAGATTTAGTAACCGAAACGGGTTTACGTCACATCCATTGATCCTTATGAAACTCTTGCTTTGAGAGAGGATTAAAATTTTAAACATTCATTAAAGAAATTATTGTAATTATAGGTAGGGTTTTTACACCCCATTCTCTTTCAAGGTTCATATGATTAAGGTGATCTTTAGGGGATATTATATTTACACCTATGCATCAATGAATGATCCATGGAAAAAGAGGCATCCAAAAAGCAATCCAAGATTGGGCCATTCATGATATGGTCTTGTCCCTTCACAACCACTTCAACTGTAAGGTTCTTAGTGAAGTGCTACTGGATTTTGGGTTTGCTTACTATTTTATAATAGGATATCTAGATGGTCCCTATATACCTCATGGTACATGGGAACAAATCCATCAATTAAAAAGTTCAATCTCATTGTCAAGATTTCTCCTTTTGAGGGTACCACACATTAAACTTGAATATTAGAAATAATTCCTTGTGGTTACTTTCCTCATGTGACTTTGTGCAGGCATAAAACCAAGTCTTCAAGATGGCATGTTCCTTAATTTATATACACTATTAGATATGTGGGGTTTGGTACAATGTCAGGATGTCACTTCCTAGGTCAATGCAGCCCTAAAAATTTGTGAGAAGGTGATGAAATCCACCCCACTAAGTCAAAAATAAAATAGGCTAAAGGCAAATAGAAAAATTTGTATTCTGAGTCACCCAAAAGGGGACAACATAAGTTCAAAAATAACCCCACAAGATAATAAAGCAATCAAACAAACTTGCATAAAATTAAATGACTTGAAAATAATCAAGTTTTTAAAACCCAAATTGAAGTGTGGATAGTGCCTAACTTGAAATGTGAGATAGAATTGAATTATTTTGACAAAAAATACCACTCTTTAGCTAAGGAATTACAACACAAAATTATTAGAAGTTTCAAACAAGTGGTTTTGAGATAAATGGGGCTTGATATTGTGATTTTTTAAAGTCTCAACCTTAATATATAATGTTTCACTATTACACAATTCAATTTAACTGATAAATGCTCCAATTTCATTGTTTGGAACATGTAGATAGAAAACATAACAGTCAGAACAATTTTGTTATTGATTGAGCTGATTTTACTGATGCATTCAATGATTTTATTTAAGGAAAAAAATGATTTCGTAGTTATGATTAACAATTTAGTAGTTATATAGAATAGAAAATAGAGAATAAATGATTTCTCTATTCAATAATAATTTTGTTGATGATCCAGATGATTTCGTTACTACTCTCAATAATTTTGTTATTGATAATGATGATTTCACTATTGATAATGATGATTTCATCAATGTTGAATAATAGATAGGAAGGACAAAGAAAACATAGATGATGATTTTTTGGTTAGGTTTATAATTTTTCTAATTGAGTCAATAATTTCACCATTAATGTCTACAATTTCATAATTATGTAAAAAATAGAAGAACAAAAAATAGTAAAAAAAATGATTTCAATGTTTAGAAGTGACTTAGCTAATGGTAAAGATGATTTTACTATTTTTGTGAGTAATTTTATCGATGACCTACACAATTTCACCATTAGGACGTATTAGGTAGAAGACACAAAAAAATCGTTAAGATGATTTCATAGTTTTGAAATAATTTTGCTAATGTCCTAGATGATTTCAATGTTTTAATTCATGGTTTCACTAATGTCTCTTTTGAATTCATCAATACATAGTCACAAATTAATGTTTGATTTTACATGGGTTTTAACAAATTTTTGGAGGAAAAAAAAGAGAATTAGCTTGCTATAAGGCCAATTATGGTAAATAAAAGAATGCTAGTGGTTTAAAAAAGGTTGTAGGATGTGCCCAATCCTTCAAGAGGTCCCACTGAGTGTGCTATTATATAGATCAAGAATCTAAGAGGGATTAATCAATTTTTAGTGAATAAACCTGAAATAACTTGAAGAAATAACTATTCAAGCCTAATAACTAGGGTGAGCTATCATCATCAAACATGAAATGCAAATTGAAAAGATAAAAACAATGCTTTTACCTCCCTTGAAGATATGCTTAAAAATTGGTCTAATTTTTTTTGATCTTAGCTTTATATGTCGCAGCCTTCATCAATGCTTGAGTCCTTGCCTGGGGAGCACCCTTCATTATCTACACTTGGTTTTGGATTTGGCTTGGAATGAGAGAGAGAGAACTGATCAGGCCTCTTGAAATAATCCAACAAATAAGTTTACATTATGAAAATTGATGAAATAAGAGGTGAGAAGATTCTATTTATAGATTCTCTAAACTAATATGGATCATTAATCTCATCCTAAGTTGGAGGGTTGAGGATAAATCCTTAAATCCATGATTACGTAAACCTATGAAGTGTGTAAGATACACCATTTAATACCTTTTAGAGTATGAAAGGCAAATTAGAAGAAAGTGCAGTCATTTTACCTCTTGAGTATGTAAGAGAGGTGTAAGAGATGTAAGAGTGTGCATAAGTGGCTATGTCCTAAGCCACCTTGCCCATACTTCACTCCATTCCATTGACTTTCCCCTATGACATCACCTATGTGAGGCCAAAATTTAATTTTATATTTTAGAAAAATATGTTGTTCTGAATGGATTTCCTATTAGAGGAAAGATTAGGATAATTAATCAATGTGATTAATAGGCAATTAGAAGAAAGGTAAAGTTTTTAATGCTTCATTATTAGTCAAGCATTCAAATATTTAGCTTTCAAAGACACTTGCAAAGGGTTGATTAGAATAAGGATGTATCAGATAAGATAAATGATTCAAGATGATATGTTTCCATAATTAGGGATGTGTCACTATGATTTTGGTTTAAAATAGTAGTTATGTGAGTAAATTAGGTCTAATTGAAGAATTTTGATTAAAATTGTATGAGAATATAGAAATTTATTTAGAATGTAGTTTAGACATATAAGTGGTTAAAATGAAGTGTCTACACTTAATTTTGTTATAAGATGCATATATTATTATGTTGACAGAGTGTTGTCATAAATTATATATTTTTAAATACATGAATGGTGATTGAGGGATATGTTGAGAAGGGACTTAGAATGACTTGATTCTTATTCTAGTCCCCTAAGGATTTATAGTTTGAATACATTTATTTAATAAACCTATGTAATCATTGTTGGGATAATGTGAATGGGAACAATGAGAATTATGAGTTAAGTTTACTTGCATTATGAAATACTATTTGGGTTGAGTATATGTTGAAGTTTGTATTATTCTTCTTTGAATCTCTATATGAGAATTACTAGTCTATATTTTAGATAATAGGAGATAGTTATATGAGTATACTAGTGGGTAACTCATATACTTATCCCATGATATCATGTGATGTCATGATTCAATAGTAGAGAGTTTTATGTGAATATAATTGACTCATATTGTAAGATTTGATTTCTATAATGAAAACTTTGGCCAAAGTAATGTTATAGTTGAAACATTATTATCCACTATAATTTCTATTTTACATGTGTATGTTAATTTTAGAGTAGATAAAAGATTAGATTCCATGGTCTACATGATGTTGCAAGTTGTAGTGATTATACACACACATGTTTTGATTGATTTATTGATATCTAATTTTTTCTTATCTTCCCTTCCATGAAGAGTAGGTCCACTCGCAGTGGGGAGCTATGTAAGAGACCATTAGTATATGGTTAAAGATAAAACACTTAGATGATGTTTTCCCTCTATCAACTGATTTAACATTTTGGATTGTGCTTAGGCTATATCTATTGATCATTGAGCTGATATGAATATATTTTTGTAATGTTGTACACATTGTATTGTATATTTAACTTTGTACTATATTGTACATTATAATTAATGGATAGTCAACACTATAGTGGTTATGTAATTTGTAGATTATTCTATAATTATAACAATAATGGATATAACCTTATATATGGCTAAAATGTGGATTATATTAGCATATGTTGTACTTGATTCTTTCTATTGTAATTTTATTAAGATATTTTCATCTTGAAATATGATTAGATTATTTGAAAACTAGAAGGATCAATTTATTAGATAACACGTTAATATATTATTGCATTTATTGCTTATATAAATTTAGCAGCCAAAAAATGATTATTTAAATAGTTATAGATGATTTTAAAGTAATCTATGTGGTCCAAAAAAATAGTGTGACTTTTAGTAAACCCAATGGGGTTATAATAATGTGGTATTAGAGTGAAGGTTTAACTCTTGAACCTAATGCATCCATTAACATAAATCTATTCTTAGTTTTAGCAAGGAGATGGCACAAGGTAAATTGATTGGTGAGGGAACTTGAAATTCAAAACCTAAAGTTGATCTTAACTAGCTAGTAAAATAACAAGGTACAAAACTTGATCATATACTCACTGTCATGAATGAGACTAGAGACATAAAAACAACTCTAGAGCAAAAAGTTCATAGACTTGAGGAGGAATATGAATAGAAAGTTTTAGAGGAATAACCTGAAGAATAGGAAGTGATTAAAGAATAGGGGCATAAGGAAGGTCAAAGAGTGGATAGAGCTTAAGTAGCTATAGAGCTTGCATGTGACATGAGGAAGGTAAACCCACCCAAGTTTGATGGTGTAATTTAAGGTGATGGCGCTGAAGTTTAGCTCACATAAATGGAAAAGTATTTCAAAATTTGGAACTAATCTGAGGTGACTAAGGTTGTGTGTGGAGCCTACCAACTAGTTGGTGAAAAAAAACTTGGTGGGATAACAAGAATCTTGATATGAACCTTAATTCCACTACCAAAACATGGGAGTAGTTTGTGAATTTTTTATATCATGGTGGTTACCTTGGCTCTATTTTGATAAGAATTTGAGAGATTTATAGAATTATAAGTAAGGGGATTTGTTGGTGAATCAATACTAAGAGCATTTCATAAAGCTCTTAAAGTATGTTCTATAGTACCAGAAGGATGAACATTTATAGATCATGAAGCTCATCATGGGCTTAAAACCCTAAATTAGGTGTGAAATGGATGTGTATGGACCATCCACCATGGATTAAGTCTTTGAAAAGGTAGTAAAGTACTAGAAAAAGCTAAAATCACTGGTAGAGGTTAGAGAAAAGTTTAAAAATAAGTTTGGTACTACTAAGACATATTTTAAGGATAAGAACTAGAAATGGAATGGGAGTTCCAAGAACCAATTCAATAGTCATAATACAAGATTCAATAATGCTTCTAGGAATAGGAAACCATGAGGTAATTTTAGAGAAAGATTCAAAGTAAAAAGTTAGGTTAAGAGAAAAGGGTCACTTGATGGATGTTTTAATTGTGGAGGAAATCATTATGCCAAGGATTATCCTTGGTGGAAGAAAGATGGAAAAATAAGAATACATCCACTTCTACATCACAATAAGGAACCTTTCAATAGAGTATTCATGCATTAGTGGATAATCCTCAAGTAAAATTTCAAGTCTCTACCATAGAAGTATTAGGGACTTTGTTTGGGAATCTTATTATTGTTTTGATAAATACAAGGGAAACTAAATTCTTTATCTCTCCTAGTATGATAAGTAAATTATCTAAGAAAGCTAGTTTTATGACAAATACTTGGTTAGTGCAATATGATAATGAGTCTAAGGTCAAGGTTTATAAATGTATCATAGAGGATAAAATAAAATTCTTAGAATTTACCATAGTTTCTTATATTATATATCACCACTAGGGTCATATGATGTGATCCTAGGAGTGAATTGGCTCTCTAGGCACAAATCTAAAGTTTACTATTTACTTAAAAAGGTTGAGTGTTTGGATGATTTTGGAAACCAAACCCAAATCTAAGGAGATCAAAGAGATTTTAAACTCAAGAAAACTTTCATCCATTTAATTTAAAAAGGATCAACAAAAGGGATGTCAAACATTCATAGTCAAGATGGATGAAATTGGTGAAGCTAGGAAACCCAACTTGGAAGATTATCCTTTTTTGCAAGAGTTTCAAGATATTTTTACATAAGAATTATTGAGGATACCTCCAAAAAGGGAATTTTATTTTAACATTGACATCATTACAAGGCTAGAACCACAGTCTAAGGTACCCTATAGGATGAAAAAAATTAAGTTGATTGAGTCTAAGGCATAACTTCAGGGGATATTGGCCAAGGATTTGACTCAGCCAAGTGTCTCACCTTGGGGTACACTTGTAGTTTTTGAAATAAGAAGGAATAAACCCTTAATTTATGTATTGAATACCACATGATTAAAAAATTAATTATCAATAATAATTATTATCTGTATTACATTGATGATCTTTTGATCAAATGTGTGGTGCAATAGTATTTTTGTAGATTGATCTTTGTGCTAGGTACCATTAGTTGAGAATTTGAGAGGAATATATTTTGAAAACAACTTTCAAGACTCATTATGGACATTATGATTTCAAATTAGTTCCTTTTAGATTCACTATCATGAATTTCATGAATAATGTGTCTAGAGATTATATGGATCAATTTGTGTTAGTCTTTTTGGATGATATTCTCATCTATTCTAAAAGTGAAGAAGAGGATGTTGAACACTTGAATTTAGTCTTGCAACAATTGTAAAAGCATAAGATATATGGAAATTTTTCCAATTGTGTTTTCTTTCAAAAAAGAGAATAATAATTAGGACACATTATCTCTGCAAAGGGAATTTCAATGGATCTAGCTAAGATTAGAGCCATTATGGATTGGTCAGCACCCAAGAATGTGCATGAGGTGTAGAGTTTCATGGGTTTAGTAGGGTAGTATAATAAATTTATACCAAATTTATCCAAGATAACTAATTCTATTACCTATCTTCAATGTAAAGAGAAGCGGTTTGTGTGATTTCATAAATGTGAAGAAGCTTTTCAAGTTCTGAAACAAAGACTTACTTTAGCACCAATGTTACAGATTCTAGATCTGAATGGGCATTTTATAGTTATAATAGATGCATCAAGAGATGATTTAGGAGTAATTATACATGATGGTTCAGTTGTGTCTTGTGAATCAATGAAACTAAACCATATGAGATAAATTATGCTCCTCATGACATAGAACTAGCTACCATAGTTCATGTTTTTCAAGTTTTTAGGCTTTATTTGTTGGGAAATCCTTTTGAGCTTAAGACTAATAACTTAGGTCTCAAGTATATAATCACCCAACCTAATGTTAATTTTCACCTAAGGTGATAGTTAGATTTTTTTTTAGATTATGATTTTGACATTGACTACATTAAAGATTAAAAAAATAAAGTTACCCTTAGTCGTAGAAGGTACATTGCATCTTTTGCTACAATAAGAAGTAATTTTTAATATTAGGTAATAAATTCTCTCCTGGAGATGAATTATATGAACATGTTAATAAAACTTTGGTTGAAAATTCTTAGGATTGTAGATACTAGGGTTTTTAATTCAAGAATGATGGGCTTCTAAAGTACAATAGTAGAATACATGTGCCTGATAGAGAAAATTTGAGGAATATTATGCTAAAGGAATTGCACAATGTACCATATTTGGGTCATCCTAGAGTAACTAAGCTTCTATCAGAGTTAAAACATTGTATTTATGTAAGGGAATTAAAAAGGATGTAATTGATTTTGTATATAAATGCTTGAAGTGTCAATGAGTCAAAGATAAACATGTGCATCCTACTGGGTTATTATACCCACATTCCATACTAAAATGGAAGTGGCAAGTTATTAGCATGGACTTTCTCCAAGGTTTACCTATGTCCAAAAACTATCATGATATGATATTGGTAGCTTTAGATAAGCTTACCAAGGTAGCCCACTTCATTCCTGGTAATTTGACAGATGATGTAACAATGCTTGCCAGGATTTTTGTGAAAGAATTTTATAGATTGCATGGATTTAAAAAAATATATATTTCAAATAGGGACCCTAAGATGAATTCTAGGTTCTGGAAAACTCTCAATTTATCTTTCGGAACATAGCCAAACTTTAGTAAAACTTACCATCTAGAAACAAATGGGTAAATAAGAGAATAAATAAAATATTAGAGGATATTTTGAGTATGTATTACATGGAAAAACAATACAAGTGGTAGGAATACCTACCATTGGTTGATTTTTATTATAATAAGTCATACCAATAAGCTATACAAATGGCTCTTTTTGAGGCATTATATGATAGGAGGTGTAAAACACCAATTAGATGGGATAAGTTGGAAGACAAAGTGGTATTTAGACCTGATATGCTTGTATAAATGGAAAAATAAGTGAAATTAATAAGGTAGATATTGGCTGAAGCAAATGATAAGAAAAAAGTTATGCTTATCTGAAAATAATAACAATATAGTTCTTAGTTGGATACAAAGTTTTTCTATGGGTCAAACTCCAAAAGAGTGCAATAAAGTTTAAAAAATTAGTAAAGTTATCACTAGGATATGTGAGACCCTTTGAGGTTCTATAAGTGATTAATCCTATAGTGTATAGCCTTGCATTTCCACCAGCTTTAACTCAAATGCATAATGTTTTTCATGTATCTTATCTTAATAAGTATATTTATGATCTTACACATGTTTTGGATTGGAATGTATTATAAGTTTAGGATCGAGGGGTGGTCATAGTAGAACCAATCATAATAATTGATACTAACAAGATTATCTCATGTAATAGGTAAGTATCATAGTGTAAGGTCTATTGGGACTAATATTCTTAGGATAGTGCTATATGGGAGGACTATGAGAAATTTTTGAGGCTATTTCCTTATTTATTTAAATAATAATTCTAATGAATATTATTTATTTTTTGTTGAACATAGTTTTATTTTCAGAACTATTATTGAAATGTCATCAGGATGATGACCTATTTTAAGGGGGGAGAATGTCACATCTAGTTTCCCCTACAAACTATTTGAGCATTAATAGTAGATTTTGAGACTGTTGATTCATAATTCTAATTTTATGTTTGAGTCAGATATATATATATATATATATATATATATATATATATATATATATATATATATATATAAGTTGTATGGGTGACAGTTGTATTATTTATTTCATGATCGGTATTTTGATTTATAGTTGTTGCATATGTTTTATTATAATTTATGATCAAGATGATTTATTGCATATTATTTGCATTGAATAGTTTATTTATGGTTATATATTGATGATTATTATGATTCAAACTAACTACCTATTCATTTTATTAAGGTGGTTGCAGGACTATCCCACCCTCACAAGTAAATACAAAGGGATAGTATCATTAGAAAAGGGGGTGCAAATACCTACATTGGGGGTTGAGAGACTTTAATTGAACCTACATACACCAGTCTAATGATTGAATGAAATGAATATTGTTTGCATTGGTTGTTTAGAAACATATGAGTCTTGTCTGTAATAATGAATTTAGTAATTGTAATGATTTATTTAGCATATGAAATATTTACATTGACTAGCTGTGTTATTAAATCATCTTAGGAATGTTATTGACCTTGCTAGGTTTCTTATGTTATCTCATTTAACTATGAATTTTTAATCTTGACTGTGTTTCTAGTAATCAAAATTTTCAATGGAATTTATCTTGTTTAATTTCTTGACTATCTTGATTTGGTTACTATTTGCCCATTTTTGGAGAAATTACATAAAGGTCTAATAGAGAAAAAATACCCCAAAATCAAGTTGATTTAATTAGGACTTCAAATCTTTATAAATTATGGGCTTTTTCTTACTTAGGCATATATATATCACGAGGTTGAATGAAATAAAAAATAGGTTTTTGTTTGGAAGTTTTGAGATTTAATATTATTATGTTTCATTGTCAAAAGCTAAAAATAAAAGGTAATAAAATTTAGGGTTTGTTTTGTTATTACTATGATTGAGATTTGACCTTTCCATTTTTGGCATGATGAATATTTTAGTTGACTACCATGCCCAGATATAATTTTCTTGATTACGAGTTGAACAAAAAGGAATGGAGTGGTGCATTGATGAGGGGAAGTTCAATGATGGGTAGCTGGTAGAATAGTAGGAGATCTTCTAGGTAATTTAATACGTGCATGGAAAATGGGAATGGAAGGAAAATAACATGAAAAAATGGGAGATTTGAGATATGTCCTCATGTATGGATCAATATGTGTCATGCATTCTCATTGAGGATGATGATATGGATGGGACATCAACATGCCCCATAGTAGATATAGTAAATGAGATAAACCAAGGTCCATGTGAGAATAATATAGGATATATAAGTATGTGGGAAGGTCCAAATGTGGATGTATCTTCCAATGAGGATGATAGTGAGTGAAACAACAAAATGTCTTGATGTAGGTAAAATTCCAAGTTAATAATATATAACCATATGTATAATATGTGGTAATACTAATCATATATCCATATGTATTTAAGATAATACCATAAATATATATGAATAAGTAAATTAATCATGTTAGACACAAGGGTTTTATGGAAAATGATATGTTATTATAAATCTCATAGAGATATAGATGTGGGTATCATGTCCCTATAAGCAAATATAGGTATAAACATGATTAATGAAGATCCTAGGTAAGATGAATATAATGATGGTGAAGATGAACTCATCTACACAAGATATGTCAAATGGATAACTCATAAGGACCATGTATGTATAATTGTTATGTTTGAGATGTATAATTCATGTACACAATTGTATAATATATAAACATGTATATATGAAGTATATTAATGATATAATGTGCTAAGATGTAAATGGTGTGATGCGTCAAAGGTGTCCACTAGTATAGTAATTCAAGGAACACAGGTAATGTGGATCTAAATAATTGATATAATATTAATGATTCTCAAGTATAGGTGATCTCACATATGACCACTATGGTAATGAGGATGTGTGTGCACACATGCATGTATGCTCATATAATTCATAGTGTAGTATCATGTGAAAATTATTATATTTACACCAAGGTGGAAAGATATAGATAATAGGCTCAAACATGAGAGGGACAAATAATGTGTATTAATAAATTATCTAGATGCATAAAATATATAAATGAATCTTAAGGAGACATGAAGGTATGTTTCCCTAAATAATTAGGCAAAACATGTCTTGAATATAAGTGGTTTGCCTTTAAGAAGACTAGGTATAACAATGAATTATAGTCCAAATATAAATCATAATGAAGTGGTAAAAGGTGATATATATATATATATATATATATATATATATATATATATATATATATATATATATATATATAATGTGAATTGTATGAGATATAAGTATCCATGTATTAACCCAACAAATAACCCATGTACACACTCTAAATGTAAATGATAATAAATATATATGTGATCTAAGTATAGTATCTCTCTATTGAAAATGGTAAGCTAAAAATATGACATATTGTAAAATAGGTTTGGGTGAAGATGTCCTTATCACATATTATGTGTCTATTAACCACATATAACCTATATATGCTACATCTCACCCACCCAAATTATATTTTTATAAAAAAATGTAGAAAAAATTAATATATAATCCTCTACCATATGTATACAAACATGATATGTTTATTATGACCAAGATAAAGGATTTTTTTTTTAAAGTTTTGTAGTTTATGAATGTTTTTTTTACAATTTCAAAGTGATAACATTTAATAAGCTATATAATATGTCACAATAATCATGTATCAATGAAGCACAAGAAATAAGTGAACATGACTAGCATAAGGTTCTAGTAATGAATAGTATGGTGCAACACACTAAGATTTGAATATAATAAACAATAGTAGATGCAACACGCTAAGAGTTAAATTTACTAGGATATTTGAAAAAATGATCTTCTAAGGGTTGTCAATGAATTTATTGATAAAGGAACTCTTCTCAAGGAGTTAAACAATACTTTCTTAGTGATGGTCCCCAATAAAATTGGTGATCTAAAAGATTTCAGGCCTATAAGTCTTACTAATACAATGTATAAAATTATCACTAAGACTTTACCTTCTAGAATCCAACCTTTGCTCAATAAGCTCATTTCTATCCAACAAGGAGGCTATGTTAGTGAAAGAAAATTTCAAGATGGGATTGTGGTTTTTCAGGAAGTGGTCGATTCCATGGACAAAAGTGGTAAAGCTGGAATGATTCTAAAATTGGACATGAATAAACCATTTGACAGGGTCTCTTGGAGATTTTTGAACAAAGTCCCTACCCACTTTAGTTTTGATGAAAAGTTCAAAAATCTTGTCCAAAAATGTATATCCACTCCTATGTTCTCTAATCTTATGAATGGTTTACCAGTGGGTTTCTTCTCCAGTAACCATGGCATTAGACAGGGTGATCCTCTTTGACCCTTTCTCTTCATTCTTATGGCTAAAGGTCTTAGTAGAGCAGTTTCTAATGCTATTAAAGAGGGCAGTTTGAAAGGTTTCAAACCTTCAACTCATGGTAAAACTCTATCTCATCAATAATTTATTGATTATATTATTTTTATGTTCTATGCCTCAGTGGTGGAAGCTATGAATTTGAAGAGATTACTTACTCTTTATGAACAAGTTTTAGGTTATCTTATCAATTTTGACAAAAAAATTGTGTACTTTGCTAACACTCCACTGAGATTCCAACACAAAATTTCTAGGATTTTTGAATTCCAAATAGGAACTCTTCCAACTACTTACCTTATCAGCCACTCTTCTCTGATAAATTACCTTTAGATTTTTGGAATCTACTCTTAGAAAGATTTCAAACAAAGCTCTCAGGGTGGAAAGGAGCCTTGTTATCTCAAGATACCAAGTGCCTTATTATTCAAAACACTCTTCAAACTATATTGTTTTATCTCATGTCCTTATTTAATATTCCTTCCAGTATTATTGACAAGATTAAGAATATTCAAAAGCATTTCTTATGGTCAGGGGCTGATGAGCATAATAGATATCATCTTATAGCTTGGGAAAAAGTTTGTCAACCTAACTCTTTGGGTGTTTAGGTATAAATAACTTAATATTAATGAATTTATCTCTTATTTCTAAGATGTGTTGGTATCTTCTTAAGGAAAATATATTGTGGACTAATGATATTAAAAACAAATATCTTAATCATTTAGATATTTTTTGATTTTTTCTCCACTGAAAATCTGCCTAGTGGCTCCTCTTTTTAGAATAATCTTGTTTATTATAGATCTCTCATCTATAATGGAAGCCAATGGAAGATTGCTAATGACAATATCATATCCTTTTAGAAGGATAAATGGTGCTTTTCTGATCCTCTCTCTTTTTTTCCTTATGTTCAACCTTTATGCTATCCTCTTTCTTATATCTATGGGGATTTGGTGAGACACTACATCAATGTGGACAACTCAAGGAAATCTTGAAAGATTTTAAGCCTACAAGGGAGGAATCAAGAGTTATAGGGCCATCTTCAAACCCTTGAAAATAAATTATAGCATGTTTTCATCCCTTCTAGTGATAATCTAGATGAACTAATGTGGATAGGAACTAATCATGGATATTATAGTGTTAAAATAGGTTACTTGCTTCTTAACAATCAAGTTAGGCCTGATACTCTTTGAAAGGAAGTTTGAAACAAGAGTCTTCTTCCCAAAATTAATATTTTTCTTTGGATTGTAGTTCAAAATAAAGCTCTCATGGTGGAAAACTTAATCAAAAGAGGTCAGATGATTCCCAATAGATGCATTTTATAGAAGAATCATGATGAAATGACTAATCATCTTTTTATTGATTGTCCTTTTGAAACCACTCTTTGGAACAATGTTCTTGTAAGTTTTAATCTTCAATGGGTCACACCGAATAATATTAAAGATTATTTAAAGCAATGGAAATCTCCTCTCAAGAACAAAATAATGAAAATGCTTTGGAAGATGTACTTTCCCCATACTATATGTACCATTTAGCATGAGAGGAATAACATAATTTTTAAAGAAACTTATAGCAATACTAACTAGGATAGTATCAATCTTTTCTCTAGGATTAGAGAAAATATTTTCATCTATAAAATCAAGGAAGATTAATAGCATTCTAAGATTGAAGAGGATATTTCTATCATATGGAAAATTTCTTTAGTTTTAGATTCTTCTATTATGGATAAGATTAACTACAGAAAAACTATAAAATGGAAAAGTCCTCCTTCAAGTTGGATAAAATTTAACTTTGATGGAGCTTCAAAAGGTAATCTAGAAATTTCTAGAGGGGGAGGAGTCTTTAGAGATACCAAAGGTGGTTTCATTTCTACCTATGTTAGTAACATGGGAATCTAGTCAAATCATTATGTTTAAGCTCTTGCTACTCTTTGGGATCTACACTTTGCTAAAGATTTAGGTATTGACAAGCTCTACATTGAAGGAGATTCCTTAAACATCATAAGGTGTCTCAATAACTCCTCTAATCCTAGTTGGACCATTAAAAATTTTATTGATGAAGGCCTTATGTTATGTAATTCTCTCATTGAGACTAAATTTTCACATGTCTATAGAGAGGGTAACCAACTTGTTGATCTCTTAGCTAATGTTGGTGTTCAAAGTAACCAACTCCTTAGATGGACCAATTCATAAATCATGCCTGAGCACTTCATCATCCAAATTCATAATGAGATAATCACATGTTAATTTGGGTCATATAGAGCCTATTTGAGTTGTTATTTATATCACATTGTGACATGAAGTTTAATCATTGTAAATATTGCGAGTATCTCTCTCTTTGATTGGAAAGATCATTTCAAACTTCTTTCATTTCTATCTCTTACATCCTTAGTTTCCTCAAGAGCCTATCCTAGTCATGGTTATAGTTTCTATTAGAATGGGTGGTGAACATATTAGAATAGAGGTTACCTTTAATAAGGCTTGGGAGACTGATAAAGTGTTATGGGAACATCTATAGGTTGGAGGGTTTGCAAATTTTCTTCATAGGGTTAGAGGACATGACTCTCACATTTCCCAAAACTTTGCTCAAAATTAGAAAGATAAAAGTTTCAATATCAAAGGTAAGAATGTTTCCATCACTAAGGGTTTGATCTCCTTCATCACAAGTTTCCATACTAAAGGGTATAATTTCCAAGGTAATAAATGTAACAAACAACACAAACTAGATACTTTCATGGTGGGGGATGAACAACTGACTCCATACCATGGAGGTTTCCTTAGAACCTCTCTACCTAAACCTTTTAATGAGATTTAAAGGATCATTATATAGTTCCTAAATTTATATGGATGGCACCGTGTTATCAAAAGCTTCCACTTGGTCTTTTTGGGCCACTTTAGGCACCGTATTCTGGTGAGTCTATTGTTCTTTCTTCTTACTTCTCTTGAAACATCTATTTATAAAATGCAGTTAGGGAATTTAACCACTCCCTCTCACCAAGTTGTTATTTTACTGCTACATGTACACTTGTTAAACTCCACCCCAAGAATATTTCCTTTTGTAAACCCTCCACTTGAGAACCCCCTGCCTTCTTCCTCTAGGCGTAAAAGGGTTAGGGGCATTACTGAAGTTCTGAATAAGGACCCCAACAAAAGGGTTCTTCATAGTCACTTAAAATAGGGGGAAACTATTGATTATGACAAGGCTAATGCAATCTAAAGCCTTCTCTCCTTGAGTACCCCTTCAAATTAGGCCAACCTCAATTTTTTTCATAAGGAGATGGACAATCTCAAAATCTTGATCAATGATGTGAGAAAGGAGATGAATATTCTCAATCAAAATTATAAAAATAAGATAAAGCAAATATAATACAATAAGGATAATATTAAAACTTATCATATTTAGATTCACAAATTATGGTGAGAAAGTTAATATCCTTTATAGTAAGTTAACCGATTTGGATAATATCACTACTGGTATAGTTGAGATCATTGGTACCCAGGCTACTATTATTAGTGATATTACTATTATTTTAGATAAGGGAGTTAGAGGCAACATTTAGAAACATACTGGGAAGGTCACTGATAATACCATAACTAGTAGGCTCCAGAATATGCATAACAACATTAAAGAGATAAAGGACACCCTCAACAAGCTTCACAACTACTAAGTTGTTCTATTTTTTTAGCTACTTTTGCTTCTTTTCTGCTACTTTTTGGACTATTTTATTATATCTCTATTGGTTTTACTGTTTAACCTATCTCATAATTATTTTCAATGCTTATATGGGGTTTTACCCTCTTATAATATGGTATAGACCCCTACCAAAAAACCAACCTTTACCCTTATCTAAAAATAAACAATAGTAGAGAACCTAAGTCATCAAATAATATAATCACCATGGAGATAGGGATAATAAATCTGATAGCACTTCCAAAGAAGTGAGGGTTGAAGTCCACATCTATCATATGTAGTGAAATACTGAATATATAATAATAATAATTTCAATTAGTAAATAATAAGCTATCAATATTTATAACATTTGGAGAAATAAAAATAAGTAATAAGGGTCAAAACAAAAAACAAAAAACAAAAAACAAGTAATGTAAAGAAAACAAGTAAAGAAGTCATAAAATGGAAATGTTGAAAGTTGCATGTGATGAAGTGGAGATTATGTTTCATGAAGTAATAAACCATATATTTGGGTTATCATGATCCCCATGTATGTAGCATCATGAATTAGACAATCATTGTCACCATAAAATATATAGTGAATTGGTTGTATTGGTTGAAGGTTCAAAATGGAAGGTGGTGAATACAAAATGAATATAGACAATATTAGGTGTGGATCCATATTTGGGACCTACAATTTCTATGTTATAAGAGTGCATAGCCATAACATTGAGTAAATATAAGGATCTACATCCCAAGAGTGGACAGGGTAAATTTTTAGTATGGTAGGCTAGAGTCAAAAATATATAAAATGAATAACATTGAGCCAAACTCTTTGAGAGTACACCTATAGTGATGACTATGTTTCTACATATAATGTAGGTTAAATCTCGTAGCATTGTAAGGTTACCCATAACATTGGTAAGAAAACCTAAACTTGTTTTTAGAAAAGGCAATAACAACCTATAGCTATATGATAACATGTGCAACAAAAAAAAAGTTATAAATGAAAATTAGATTGACTATTTTTAATTTTTCATTATTTTATTTTATTTTAAATTCCTAAGTGGTCATAAAGCTAATTTTCCACTTATGATGACATTTATTTAGTGTTTGATCAATCATTAAGTTGGGTTTTTTACTAAAACCACCAATAATGATCAATGGTTTTAATTTTTTGGGTTTTTAACTTTTTCTACAATGACGTCATGAATATTCTAAAAGAGACTATACCATATCCTCTATAACCTCAAAATTAGCTTTTGACTAAAGGGTATGAATCAATTATTCCTTTGTCTATGTTTTATAATAAAATTTGATGAGGTGACCATTGACCATCAAGGATAACCTCACTGGGTCAATAATACCTAGATTTATTCTCCATTATCAAATAATTTCTCAACCTCATATGGATCGAGCCATTTCTTTTTTAAATTTTCCTTATGATATTTATACTTTGATTTAATAAGTAGGTCCCAATCCCCAGTTTGAAACTTTTGTGTTTTGATGAAATTGTCATGCCATATGACTCTTTATTGTTGGATAACATTTGTGTGATGAATAAATTCTTGAAAGAGCTCATCTAATACATTGATTTCCGAGACAAGTTCTAATGCAGTCCGTAGTGTTATGATTTCAAACTCTATGGGGAGAATAATATTTTTACCATAGACCAATTCATAGGGTGTGAACCCTTTAGTAGTCTTAAATTTAATTTTATAGGCCAAAACACTCTCCAAAAGGTAGTTTTCCCAATTCCAATGGTGTAAAGTTACTATTTTAGTCAAAATATTATCTAATTATCTATTTTTGACTTATACTTGGCTATTGGATTGTGGATGATATAGAGTTGACTTTCGTTGACATAGCTCATAGTCACGAATAAGGAATATAATCAAATCTAATGTGATTTTTCCCATTGATTATTAAAAATTATTCTCAGGACTTCATATCATGTAAAATATCTTCATACATAATTTCATAAACCTTCTCATCCCTTACATGTGTGAGTGCATTTACTTCCACCCAATTAGTGAGATATTTTATACAAATAAAAATATATTCCTTCTAGTTATAAGGAGGCCTATAGGAACAATAATTTCTAACCCCTATTTTTCAAATCACTGTAAAAAATATTTGGGTTTAAAGAGATATCTCATATATGTGTGGGGGTTTCCCCATATATTGACATTTGTCACACTTTCTAGCATATCCCATGTATTGATATGTAGAGTAGGCCAATAGTATATTGTTTTGAGAGTCTTAATGGTAGTCCTATTTTATATAAAATTCCCCCCATAAGGTTCATCATTAAAATCTCAAAGGATATCAAATATTTCATCTTCTCTCACACACTAGTGCATGACCAAATCAGGGCTGGTGTAAAAGAGATACCCTAAAATCCAAGAAAAGGAAATACTATGAGTGAAAACATTATGTCTCTCTCTTGGTGATAAATGTTCTAGGAATTTACATATAGTAAATAATTAGAAATACCTATAAACCAAGTTATTTTCATTGAAACCAAAAATGGATGTTCATTTAGAAAAAACATCAGCCTGAGGAGTTTGTGCATTAAATGTTTGAACGTAAAGGAAATATACCATTAATTTATCCTTTATAGGTTTAAATACAATGTAAATATCAAAGTATTAATTTATTAATAACCGCATAATAATTTGAGCATTTATTACTAGTTTATCTATTAAATATATAACTATAGAATGATTAATGTGTATGAAAATAGGATAACTAGTGATGTACTGTTGAAATTTATTAATATCATCTATTAAAACAAGTTTTTTTTTACCATGTAATTAGGATCTACACTTGTAATTTTTTAATTTATAAAATAGATAACACAATTCAATTGGTCATCCTTCTGACTAAGGACATCTCCTAGTGTTATATTAGATGCACCATTGTGGATATCGAAAGGCAACTTCCAATATGGTCCTCTCAGCATTAGTTTGGATATCAGAATATATTTAAGATCTTGGAAGCTTCTTATCATTTATTAGTCTAATTAAATTTAGTGTCTCTAGTTAACAAAATAAATAAGGATTAATAATTTACTATAATCCTTAACAAATTGTCTATAATAACTAGCATGTCTAATAAATATCCTAACATGTTTTTGTTTATGAGATGTGAAAAATATTTTAATAACTTATATAATTAATGGGCCCACTTTTATCTTCAGGGTGAAATGTGATGTCCTAACACAATGCCTTCTATCATGAGCATATATCATTTCTCATGGCTTAATGAGAAGCTATGGTCTTAATAACACTAAACACATTTTTATAATTTATTGATGGCTTCCTCATAGGTGTTCCCATAGACTCTAAATTCATTAGTGTAGACATCCACATTGTCATGAGAGAGATCAATAAATATTATAAAACCAACCCTTTGAAAGGTGGATATAATGTTACATAGTCCAAAGCAAAGGGCTCACTATGTATATACTCCCTAGGGGTATTTAACAATAATTTTATCTTGATGTTCTAGTGCAATTTTGATCTGTTTATATCCACTTAATCTATCAAGAAATGAAATGTACTTATTTATATAAAGAGTTTCAAGGAATTGATCAATAAATGGTAGATGTAAGTGATCTTCTATAGTGGTGGTGTTAAGTTATATGTAATAAAAATACATCATTTTCAACATTTTATAGGTATTTGTAATACAAATACATAATTTTACACATTATCTACCATAAATAGGGTACACAAATCTTATATTTAGGAGTAATTACATTTCAATTTTGAGAATTTATTTGATAGTGGGATTCATATTCCTTTGAGGTTGGTAAATGGGTTTGAATTCATCTTTGATACCTCTCATATTATGATAGTCCCATGTGAAGGCAATCATGTGCCTTTAAAGCATGGAAACTAACTCACCTAGTTGTTAAGGTGATAGCTAATTACTTATGTTGAGTGGTTGGATAGGTACTATTTCAAACACATTGGAAAATGAGGGCATAAAATAAATATCATCCAAAAACTTAGGTAGGTTGCATTCATGCAATAAGAGTTGGTAAAAATTACTAATATCACCAACCAGATCCTCAAATTTTGTTGAAAAAATAAGTTTAAGGAGATAATCAATGTAGGGAATAGAATTATCTATAGTTTTATCTTTAATACATTATTTTGTACATAATTTTAATTTACTATCTTCTTCTAGTGTTTTCAATGACAAACTATGGTCAATTATAAAGATATGTTGGATGGGTGTTTGTTTATTTTCTTCTATTTATAGCCAAAGGGATTATTTTGTTTCTAATGAGGGTTGGGATGGATGGTATAGTACTAATTTATTTTTACTACTCCCATTGGAGATGACCATGTTTCCAAACTAGATTTTGACATAGGTATCCTTTTTTTTTAACCAAGGCCTTCCCAAGATGAGAAGATGCCCCCTAAACTATCCTTTGGATATAGGACCTTAAAGTTAACATGATATTCCATTGAATTTATAGATATAAAAAGATATTCAATTAAACCTGTAGGTTTCATAGTGGATCTATCTTCAATTTAAATTATAGTTTAGGTTTGGAAAATGATTTATAACTTAAGTTTCTCCATCATTTCCTTGGTCATGACATTGATGGAAACTCAAAAATCAATTAGAGTGTTTTAGATGAAGAGACTTACGATATGTGACTCTAAAACTTGGTTATCAGGGTTGAATATTTAGGAGGAATAATTTTCCTTAACATAATATTATCTAACTATCCCATAAGGTGAACATTTTAAGGATATTTCTTCTTCTGAACATGTTTTTTTAAGTACATTTCCCAGACAGCCTTAGTGTAGATGGGCACATATATAATGGCTTGGAGAAAATGTATATAGACACATACTTTTTTAGCTTCCTTACAAATTCAAATTCATGTTGAGGGTCCTCTTTTGTATAAGTGAGACATTCCAGATAAGCATGGTTATATGTTATAACTAAAATGATTGATGTACTTAGTGTAGGGGTGGGTTCATTATTAAATGGTTGGATTGGGTTAATTATGATTTCAAGAATGTCCTAAAGGATTTTTGTTATTGTGGGAGTGGTAGTATTGTAGATAAGCTTCCATGACAAAATTATAATATTTTTCAACTCTATCATAAACATAATATATGCCATCATATTGGTATTACATACTAGCTAAGTTGATTTATTATTTGGATTGGGTGTTATTTGGCCAATTAGTTTTGGTAGATGAAGAGGTTTTTGGTTTTTAGTCATCAAATATTGTTTTTTTTAATTTTGGTATATGTGGGAATCAAGTTTTTTGATTAGGCTAAAGTAGATTTCCCCTCCATTATTATTTTCATGGATTAGGAAATCATTAACATTGCATATTCTATGGTTGGGATCTTCAACATGGTGATAGGCGTAGGCAAAGGAGGTGGAGGATCCTGAGGATCAACATGGGAGACCATCAAAGGGATTGATCATTAAGTGAGATAACATTTCAAAACCTTTCCCCCACCCAAATAAGGTGTGGTTTAATATTCTCCAAAACCCTCTAGATGCTTTGAGCAATAAAAGTGCCTCCTATTTTAATGGAAACATGGGTAATGAGGATGTTGTGCACACCAATCCATTACTAGGACTTTTGACCAAGAGGGAAGCCTTGAGAGATACAATACCATAGTAAAATTTTACAAGCTTATAATAATCCATTTGACACTAATAATGAGCCCTTGGATTTACTGTTAATGATCCCAAGACCACAAACTTCTTTCAGTTGATAGTTAATGGCCCAGGAGACCCTATGAAAACCATGGTGGCCCTTATAATTGGCCCAAGGAAAATATATTAGGAGTTTCTAAATATTAGCCTAAGAATCATTAGAAGGATCCCAATATGATGAGTAGTAAACATGAGTATCAGTGAACACCTTATAATAAATTTGAAACTTCCCAACTAGAGTCAAGGGTTTGGTGATCCAAAAATAAATTTTCTTCTTAGCCATTTAAACCACATAGAACCACAACTCAATGGGTGAGACTCTAAAAGAAAAGGGAATGCCTAATAAATTAAAATAAACTATAGGTATACTCCATTACCAGGGTTTGAGAGAGGGATTGGTGATAGAACTGAGTCTTTTGCCATTAGATGGAAGAACTAGAAGTGAGGTAGAAAGTTTTGAGGCAATTTATGGCATGTTAAAGAGAAACCTCTTCCTCCTAAAAAGTGAGGAATGAGTCATCATAAAAGTACCCATTAATCAATTGAAGGTTTGAATTGAGAGAGAAATACCCTTTACCAAACCCTTAGAAGCATAATTATCCATCATATAAATAAAACCCTTAGTAGCCAAAACATAAAGAGAAGGAGCTAGAGGGCACATTTGTCTGATAGATCAATGAAGCTCAAATTGCTAAGATTGAGAGCCATTGATGGCAATGTAAACACCAACATTATAAAAAAGTGTATTAACCATTTGCACAAACTTAGGGCCAAAACCAAGAGCCTAAAGTATAGATATAATGAAAGGCCATTCAATTCGATCATAAGATTTTTCAAAATAAAACTTGATGAATAACACCTTCTGGTTGGACACCCTAGCCCATTCCATACCTTCCTAGACAATAATTACATTTTCTAATGTGTATCTATATTGAATAGACCTAGTTTTCTCACTTCTCACAATTAAGGGGAGAAGGTGTTTTATTCTGAGGGCAAGAGATCTAGCTATAATTTTATAGGATACATTAAGAAGAGTGATAATCTTTTAGTTTTTGATAACCTTAGGTTTCCTAGATTTAGGAATGAGTTTTATATTACCTTGATTAATGAGAGAGCTAAAAGAGTTGGAAAAAATAGCTTAAAAATAGACTTTATGCAAATTAGGTCCAATAGTATCCTAGAGGGTTTGGTAGAACTCACATGGAAACTTATCAACTCCTAGGGCTTTTCAGTGGCCATCTATAGAATAAATTCTTTAAGACCACTCTAGCTAAAGGGTCTATCATAGGCAATTCTCTAAGCTTCAAAGAGCTTACATGGGATGAATATCAGGCATTGAGAGAGAGTAGCTTCATGAGTAGGAGAGATGGCCTAAGTAGCAAACACACCATAATAGTGATGTACAAAAACTTCCAAGATGTTAGGTAATTTGGTAAATTTGACTAAAACACATCTAATGGATTTGACTCTAACTACATCTTATCTAAATTGAAGGAGAACAAATAATTATTTGGTCACTTTGTTTCCAAATTTAAGCCAATATATTTTCATTCTAATTTGTGTTCTTATGGCCTTGTAATCCTAGGCCAGTTGGAGTTTATGTCTCCACATGGCTGCTTGATCCTAAAGAAGAGGGATAAAAGGTGAGGCTTACAAATATTACAAAACCCTAAGGTATTCACAGTTTTTAGTATGATGTATACACTACCAAAAGATTACAACTTACTTGCCATATATTTGAATAAAAGTTATGGTGCGAGCCATGGCATCATCCCACCAATTAATCCAACCAATATCCCTAGTGGGTCTCGAATCTAGGTTATAGATTTGAATGTTATCCCAACAGTCTATTTAGCACAAAAATAGGCCTTAGCCCTTGGTCATATGAGAGTTAGGTCCTTGGTCATGTCCAACCCAAAATTTCTTAATGCATAAGTTTTCTGTTGGGAAGTTGATTACAAAAAAAAATTCACACCAAATTTTTTTAACTCAAAAAATTTCAAATTTATGCAAGTGGAGATCATTATTTTTTGCAAGCAAGAAATATTCAAACTTTAGTTGACAGCTCTGGTTCAAGCACCATTTTCTTTAAAAGTGTGATTTTCTTGAGATATGCATTGGTAATCTTCTCATGCCTTGTAAAATTGAACCTATATATATATATATATATATATATATATATATATATATATATATATATATATATATATATATATATATATATATATATATATATATTCATTCAAGGGGTGTTTCATATCATCATCTTTCAACACATGCACTTTAACACATACTTCCTTTTTTCACCATGGATCTAAATTTAGTTCTAATTATTACACTATTCAACTATCATGAGTGGAAAATCAAAGTGCAAATCCTATTAAAAATCAAAGTCTTACATCGAATCATGATGGGTACAAAAAAAAAACCAACATCTAAAGTAGAGAAGGTGAAGTGGTAAAACATAAGTGATGAATCCTAGGGTAGTCTATTCCTATCTATGTCTCCCAACTTAATCTTTCATATAAAATTAGTAATAAATCTAAATTGTGGAATTTATTAGAAAAAATATTTAGAAAGTATAATGTCATGAGAGGTCATGAGTTGGATAATGAGATCATCAGTTTGAGCCTAAGTGATTTCGATCAGATACAAGATTAATTCACAAATTTCAAATCACTTTGGTTATATTTAAAACTATGTGGCATTGACAAAAAGGATGATCAATTGATTCTTTCCATCCTTCACAAATTGGGTTCGAACTATTTTATCTTTGTTTCTACCTTCCATGCCACCAAGTGTGCCATTGGAACTACATGGACTATGTCATCCTTGGATGACTTTGCTATTTACTTGACTCAGGAAAAAAATAAGATCATTCAAATAGGTACATTAATGTAATTTAAATTACATGCCTTAGTTTTGAGTCATTACAAATAGAAGGCTTCTAGTAATAAGGAGAAGAAACATAACAAGAAGAACTCATAGCAAAGAAAGGGTAAAAAATATGATGCTAAGTCAAAAGCATAAAAATATTCCTCCTTTTTAGATAGGAAGTCCAAGAAAGAGAGACTCACATATGGATATTAAAGGAAATATGGACATGATGAATCCAAACATATGAAGAAGTAGATTGACTAACTAATAAAAAAGCTTGAGATACACAATATTAATGTCCCCAATTATTCCAATCAGAGTTCATCAACATTGGAGCCTTCTGAGGACAAAGATAGTAAGAATGGTAAAGATAATGGAAAATCACTTGTTTTAGTTTCATTCCAACCTTCTACATGGGTTTTTGATTCTGATGCATAAAACCACATGGCTTCATCACAAGAAATGTTCTTGTCCTTGGATCCTTATTATATTCCTTTCATCTTATTGGGTGAAGATACTTATATAGAATTTAGTGGGAGTGGATATGTTGAAGTTAATTATGGGACATTTCATGATGTTCTATGTGTTCCATCTTTATCCACAAATATCCTATCTATTTATCAGATTACTCACATTGGTTCGGGTAAGAGAGTTGAGTTCACACCCAATTTCATGGTTATTAGGGAAGCAAATAGTGACTCCATTATTTTATTTGGGAAAATAATTCACTAGTCATGATTATATACTTTCTCACATTTTTCACCTGATCAAACCTATACTACTCTGCTTACTCATTCAGATGGGGTGATTAAATTATGGCACGAGTGATTTGGCCATATTAATTATCACTACCTAGAGAAACTCAGTCATCATGACATGGTTTTATAATTTCCATGAGTCAAGTTTTTTGATGGAGTTTGCTAGCATTGCATACTTGGTAAGTATCCTAAGGATAATAATGACAAATAAAAATCATGGAGAGCTTAACCAATATTAGAGATTGTCCATAGTGACATGTTTGGCCCTTTTCTAAAACCTTCATTCACTAGGACAAAATACATGATTATTTTCATCAATGACTATTCGAGGTATACTTGGGTGTAATTTATCAAGTAGAAATCTGAGGTCTTTGATAATTTTCAAGACTTCAAGGCACTTGTATAGAAAGAGTCAGGTAAAGCCATCGAGATTTTACAAATCAACAATGAAGGTGAGTATATTAGTAACCATTTTAAATAAATCTACACTTTAGAGGGGATTGAACTATAGTGTATAATTCCATATAATCCTCATCATAATGGTGTTGTAGAGCACAAGAAATGGTCCTTGAAGGAAATGGCCAACTTTATGCTACACTTCAAGTCTCTTACACTTTAATATTGGGTTGAGGCCACCAACTATGCATGTTATATACAAAATCATGTTCTTCATAAAGCATTGAAGGGAATCACTCCTTTTAAAGCTTAGAGCAGTAAAAAAACCCATAGTTAAGCACTTATAAGTGTTTGTATCTCTTGATATGGCTAGTATTCCCAAGAATAAATGTAAGGTAATAGAACCTTAGAGTTAGCCTTGCATCTTTGTTGGATATCTTGAGGTTGTTAATGGATACAAGATCTCCATCTCACCACTCATTATTTATTCATTGAAAGGAGTGTTCATTTTCAAGAGGGTCCTTTAGACTCGATACTCGAAACCTCTCCCCCTTCCTTAGATACACTAGAATTTGATGATAGTTCTAATGGTTTAGATCTGCTTGATTAGCTTCATGATGATCTAGATTCTTATTCTAGTTATGATGATGAGAGTAGTGATGAGGATTATCCTCCTCCTTCTATAATATATTTAGAAGATGAGGAATCTCCTCTTAACTCTCTGATCACTGGTCCTTATTGGGCTATGTAGACACTACATAGTATTGGCCAATGGGTTAGAGATCCATCAGAGAACATGCAAACCTAATTATAATTCTAAGATACCCCACTTGATTTCATTACATCTGCTTCTGATCCATAATCATTTCATGAGGAATCAGGTACTCCTAAGTGGGATACTATTATGGAAGAGGAATATGGTTCTTTTTAGAGGAACAACACTTGGGATATTAAGGGAAGAAGACTTGTTTGATATAGGTGGATCTACCAAACAAAATTTGTAATAGATGGGTCTATAGACAAGTTCAAAACATATTTGGTAGAAAAGGGTTTTTATCAAGTACCTGGCATTGACTATACTAATATATTTTCCCTAATTACCAAAATGAAATCAATTCAAATCACTCTCACTATTACCACACCACATCATTGGGATGTTCATTAGATGGATGTGAAGAGTGCCTTTCTTCACAGTGATCTTAAAAAGGAAATATGCATGGAGAAACTAGATTTTTGGAAGATTCTTCTTTAGTTTGAAAACTTCATAAATCTATCTATGGCCTCAAATAGGCTCCTAGATCATGATATGAACTTTCAGTTGGGTTCACCAAATGCCATTCTAATTTGAATGTTTATATTTTGTGGCAAGATGATTCACTATTGATTCTATTTCTCTATGTGGATGACCTATTGATCACATGGATTTATTAATCCACCATTACGGTAGCAAAAATTATTTTTTTGACAAGTTCTCAATGATTGACTTGGACTTGTTACACTACTTCCTTGGGATTAAAATTTCACAGTCTGACTCTGGTATCACTATTACACAATCCAAGTATGCTCTTGATTTTCTTGCATGTTTTAACATGACTAACTATAAGCTACATCTGACTTATTTTATATCTAGTGTGAAGTTGGAGGCTAATTATGTATCTCCTTTGCTTGATGCTACCTCATATTGAAAACTTGTTGGTAGTATCATTTATCTTACACACTAGACCTAATATTTCATATGTAGTGGGCATGGTCTCCATATTCATGCAAGAACCACATGAGTTATACTAAAAAGCAACTAATCAGATTATCCACTACATTTAGATTACTAATAGTTTTAGGATTCACTATAGAGTAGGAATCAACATCTACTTAATTAGTTAGACAGATTCAGATTAGTCTAGAAATATTTAGAATCATAAGTTTACTTTAGGGTATATTTTTACCACAATTCAAGTCCAATTAGTTGGTCAAGTAAGAAGTAGAATGCTATTGATTGTGTTCTATAGATTTAAAATACATAGGATCTATTAATGATGCCACTAAGGTTATTTAGATCCAAGGGATTCTCACTAAGTTTGGCATTTAGTTTCAATGACCAATAATCATCTTTTGTGACAAGTAAATTAAAATCTATATCTATATCTATAAGAATTAGTCCTTCATCAATAGACCAAGCATATTAAAATTCACATTCATTTAATTTTGGAGCTCATACATGAAATATTGGAAATGACTGAGAGGGGGGATGAATCGGTCTTCAAACACTTTCTTAACAATCTCACTTAAGCAATCATGAAACATCCAAATAAGCATATAGATCTTGCAAGCATAAACACCTATCCACGTAAGCATGAAATATAAGAACACATCATATATGTGGGAAAAACTCAAGAGGAAGAAAACCCATTGATATATGCAAATAAATTATGGTCCTATAAGACAAACACCAAATTTATTGAAGTACCCACTTCACATGGAACACTAACCCTAACTAGCTAAGCATCAATTCGACTAGGCTTTAACAAACACTAACTTGCAAGGAGACACCAACCCATTAGATAAATCAACACAAAATCAGCCACTTGATATATTTTATAACCTTTAAGACACCTTGTTTCTCAACCAACTGATTATTACCACCTCTTTAACTCTTCACACTCTTAGCCTTCTCAAACTTCTTTCTGGGTCTCTTTGCTCAATTAGGTCTCTTCAATACTAATTAGGTCATATGAAATTGATTTATACACATGGAAACTATGTAAAATATTCATCATAGACAATATAAACTCATTTTATGGTATAAAATACCTTATTCTACTTGCCAATGTACTATTTTATTTGCTTGTATTCTTCACACACTAATAGGCCTAAAATTGCCTTGTATTTATACAAGCCTCATGTTCATATCCTTCTTAGTCAGCCAAACCCCTTACCCTTTTATTTAAGATATGGAATAGATCTTAGGAAATTTCATAAAGATGATTTAAATGTGATTTGAGTCCTTTTAGGTTTTACATACCTTAATTAGGCCACATTTCATCATTAGGTCTCATGGAGACCTAATCCCATTAGATCTACTTTAGGACACATCACATTTTGTCTTCCTTGGAACACATTGAAACACATCAAACATTAGGAAAATATAATATAACACTAAAATATAACCCTTATAATCTCATTAATAATCCATAATACTTTTTATCTCCAACCACCACTTGAAGCACACCATTAACATTGTTCACAATTAGGCCTTCATACACACAAAAGTGTATCTTGAATAACTGAAGAAAAAACACAATTTTGATGAGAAACCATGGAAAAATTATCATATTAAAAATATATATGACCTTAGGGTCAGAACCATATTATTTATAGTTCATAACTCAGGGCAAAAGTAGTCAAACCCTTTTCTGCAAGTAGCCCACTCAAAACTACCAACTAGCCTAAAAGCAAGTCATGAAAACTTGAACTTATGACACCTAAAATAAAAAAATAAAGAATTAAAATGATACTAAAATATAATTATAAAAAATTACAATAAAAATATCATAATATCTAATGGAAACTATTGGTCTTGCATACCAATTTATTGACCTTCTCTCTCATAGACTTCACTCAGCCAGACAATAATGGATAGGGAATATAATTATAATGGATAGGGAATATAATTATTTATTCTACCAAATAAAATAATGGATAGGGAATATAATGGATAGAGAATATAATGGATAGGGAATAAAAATACCAAATAAAAATACCATTTAAATTATATTCTTAAATTTATATCATATAATCTCCAACTCATCATTACAACTTGCTTACCCAGAACTGCTAGTTTTCCTTCAATCATGATCGTGGTGTTAATGACCTTCAATAAACTATATGAACGTTTAAAGAGACTCATGATGCATGTGTATTATATTATTAGATAATTATACCATTATAAAATATAATGATACTATGTTTAAATGTAAATATTGGTCGTATAAACCAATCTCATAATCTTGTACCTCATTGTCTCTTACGATCCAGATAGGTCAAATTATGAGCAACATTTTCATCATATCCACTGACCTCAAAAAATTATATCCAAAATTAAAATGTATTAAAAGTATTTAAAATTTTATTCATTCACTTGTATTCATCCCTATTCCATGATATCACATCCCTAATCACCTTCTCACTGCTGCTTAGATTTCTCACTATTTCTACCATTATGTCTATTAGTGACTGATCAACTTGGATGACTAGTTTAACACACATGAGGGATAAAACATACCTATAAACCACCATGTAAATAATATAAAATTACCAACATTATCTATCCATTTATTTTAATTCTTTTACTTGGTCAACTTTGATTGTTATAATAAATATCCAAAAAATAAGACCTTTATTTTAGGGTCCACTCACACACTTGACAAACTAATCACACTTGGAGGTGCTTGGGAGTGTTTAATACAACCTCAAATCAATTTAATATCCATACCAATCCATTATGATAACTTTATAATAACTTATTTCATATTAGGTCACTATTAGGGTTCTTTGAGTGTTTAGACCATCTTATAATCTTAATGATCATTCATAAATCATAGCCCCTTTATAAAAAAATAATACCTATAATTTTGAGATAGAAACCTTCCCCATATTCCATGAATATATTATGTTCTCATGCAGAGGTTACACATGCCAATGAACACTTGAAAGTCCTTCTCGAGTTTAGAACCCTTCATTTTGTGCACTTGAGAGACCTTAAAACATTTTTTCAAGCCTAAAACTTTGAAATTTGAACTCAAACTTGGTAAAAACACATATGATAATATATAACACCACTTAAAATTCTCACATCCTCATTATTATCTTCAAATATGAATCGTATACCTCATTTTTCCACCACCTCTCTCTTTGCTTACTTAGATCTTGACTTGCAAACCACATTAGGCCTTGAAATTGACCTTAATGCCTCTTTTCATGTGATTTAAATCTCACTCACATACTAAATAAATATATCTCATAATTAAACACTACTTTAAATCCTTCATATATCTTGGCAATAGATCATGATGCCTCATTAGGCCAAGCAGGGTTTAAAGTGGTCTAGTTGCATATTAAGTATATAGGTCCTACCCTTATAGGCTTACCTTGAGACTCACATGAGTACTCAAATTCCTCACATACATGATCAATAAACCTCATACATACATCCATGCTTGTGTGTACTCATCTTACCAAGACATCATACACATACCTTCTCACAAGGTCTCTTCATGTTATGACTAATGTCATGGATAGGCTTCTTAGGTACTTGGAACATGACATGTGAATTTGAAACACTTTTGAAGTTATATATACTTCACTTACATGATCATACAATTCTAAAAAGTCTCTCACAATCTTGTGCTCATTCACTTCACCAAGCTTCACTATGCACACCTTCTCATAGGCTCTAGACTAGGCTTCTAAAGACACCTTGTGATCAAGATCCTAGTAAAAAAACATGATTACCTTAATGTTACCAAAAAATATCACTCATCAGATAATATTATCACATTATTGAAACAACCTTGACACATGGATTCCTTGTCACATTAAGAATGCAAGCTCATAGCTCATTGAACATTCACCATGCATCTTCAACAAATGCACCTTGACATCAATGACATCAAATGATATCAACTTTGACATCAGTGAAAACACTTCTCATCAAACTTCCCCTTTTTCATTGATGGAAAAATATTATTCAATCTGATCACTCTCATCTCCCATAATCGGGTCAATCTCCCTTCTTGAACTTTCTCCCCCTTTGACATTAATGATAAAGGTCTTCCACAAACATTCAATTGGAATCACACCTTTTTTCAATAGAGACTCAATATATAAAATGTGATGTATTAAAATAACATGCTCCCCCTTACTCCATGCATACCTCCTTCAAATAAACTCAGATCTCAAGACTACATACCTTATCCTTGATATGATACAAATCTTTGATTACACACTAGGCCACCATATTCTTGCCATCAACTTCACTTGGAGCTTATAAACAACCTAAATATCTCCCTCTCAATCCAAGATTTCATCATGATTCTACTAACTTAATAGTGTCTCCATGAAGCCTAATGGAGTCACCTATTTCCATAGATCACTAAAACAACACAAGTTCAAGAGATTCCAAGATCTCCATACTCTCACAAGACTAAATATCCTTCAGTATCCTTTTAGGCTTGATTGGTACTATAGGATTGACCTCTTCACCAACCATTTTATCATCAATATGAGTTGAAAATATACATTATTGAATTGATTTCACATCTGAGGTATGATTCACCATAATAAATAGTCCACTTGAGCTTGTAGATTGATCATGACTGATCTTTACTATCTTTGGTTTCCATACATTCATTTGCCTTCTCTCTTTCACTCTAGGGGATTCAAACCTATTATTTTGACTTGATGACCTTCTAAATATATTAACACATAATCTTTAAATGTGTCCCACATTATTATAACTATATAAAATTATCTCATACATACCTCTTGACTGATGTGAATTATGATTCCTTCCATAGTCCCATGAGTACTCATTCGTAGAGGGTCTTCTACACTCTCTTACTCTATGACTAAACCGACTACTTAAAAAATAGTAAAAATTTAATTAACTAGCATAAATCATAGAATTATTCTATTTGATAGGTATTTTCATGTTAACCTTCTTGTTTTCAATAGATTTCTCCTTGACTTGAGATACCACCTTTTGGTCTTGTTTCAAACCTAGACCTGTCTTATCACTTGCAAACTTTTGACTACTCAAGATGTCATCTAGAGCCTCAGTGCTCTTTTAAAACTTCACAAAGGTCTTCACCATATTATATGCTTATACAACTTAGCTTTTAATGATTCCACTTAAGTTTCATACCTGGTGCATTCTATCTCTTTAGCTTTTAAGCTAGTAGTGATTATCTCCATCTATGCTTCAATCTGATTAATGATTTCATCATACTCCTTGGATGTGTTACTAAATATTTATTCAAAAAAATCAATATTATCTTCATATTCCTTAATTAATGATCTTATTTTGTGATTCTTTCTTATTTTGAATTTCAACTCCTCTAGAGCATTTATCAATTCTGCCTCAAGGTTCACTTCAGCTTCTTACTCATCTGATTCTACATCAATCATAAGGCCTTTCCTATTTGAGAAACACTCATTTTATAATTATATGGCCATTAATAAGGTTTAATTATTGTCATGTTCAAGTTCATTACTTCCATCATCACTATTATATGTGCTTTTGTCACTTACATCAGGTGAGTTATCTTCTTTAGTATAGAAACTTTTCTTGTTTTTAAATGATCCTTTCCTACCTTTATACTTTTTGAAATCTCTCTTGTTCTTTTCAGGATTATATACCTTCCTATCATTTCCATGATGTTCATAATGTTATTCATCATGCACGTTATTATCCCTATTAGGACACTTGGATGCAAAGTGACCAATTTTACCACAATTGAAACATTTGAAGGGCAACTTACCCTTGTACTTAAAACAGATCTAAACCTCAATTTCCTAGAAAAAATGGTTATAAATTCATCATCATCAACATCATAACATAAATCATCCTTGACCTTCTTAAGTTTTTAATTCTTTTCAACTTTTAAATTTTCTTCCTTCTTGGGAGGCCTTCATTTGTTCTCATCTCATGGGTAGTCAAAATGCCATGAAGCCCATCCATTTCTAGTTTGTCCAAATCTTGCATCTCTTATACTACAGACACCTTAGAATAAAACTTAGGAGTTAGTGATCTCAATAATTTAAAAAAAAAATTATACTCTTTCACTTCTTCTCCCAATCCTCTAATCACATTGACAACTTCATCAACCTTTAATAAATAAGATGCAATGGTTTCATCTTCATTCATTTTTAGGCTTTTAAACTATCTCCAATGGGTCTATAACTTGGCCATCTTAATCTTGGTGTCTCCTTCATATATAGTCTTCAATTTTTCCCATATTTATTTATCTAATAAATATTTCATGACATTTACAATCTCTTCCTATGATAGGCCACAAAGAATGGCATTCATTACCTTGGAGTTGTTTTCACTAGTTTTCTTACCTGCTGCATCAGTTAGTGGAATATGAGGAGCACTATATCCATCCACAAATAATTAAAAAATATAATGACCTTGAAACATCAAATAAATATTCATCCTAATGTTTCAAAAGTCATACTTATATCCAATTAATAACGAAGCCTTATTGGTAGATAAACCACGTTGAGCTTGATGACTAGCCATCCTTGCTCCTAGGATATCCTTAAGGATTTTAGACCTGATTCAAAGGACTAGGATATGATACCAAATGATGGAAGAAAATTATTTATATGGGGGTTTTAATCAATATTCAAAAACTTTATTAACAATCTCACTTAAGCAATCATGAAACATTCAAACAATTATATAGATCATGCAAGTATAAACACTTATCCACATAAACATGAAATATAAGAACACATAATATATGCAAGAAAAAAACAAGGGGAAGAAAACCCACTGATATATTCAAATGGAACAAATTATTATAATACAAACACTAAATTTAATTAATCACACACTTCACATGGAGCACCAACCCCAACTAGTTAAGCACCAACTCAGCTAGGCTTTAACAAGCACCAACTTGCAAGGAAGCTCCAACCCCCTAAATGACTCAAAACCAAATAAGACACATGATTTATTTTATTAACTTTAATACACATTATTTATCAAAAAAATTATGATTATCACCTCTTTATCTCTTTACACTCTTATCCCTCTCAAACTGCCTTCTAGGTCTCTTCACTTAATTAGTTCTCTTCAAGACTGATTAGGTCATATTACCTTGATTTATACACATAAAACCTCTATAAAATATTCATAATATATATTATTATGGTATAAAATACCTCATGATTATAAAAAATGTACTATTTTATTTGCTTGTACTCTTCACATACTAATAGGCTTAAAACTACCCTGTATTTATACAAGCCTCTTATTCATATCCTTCTTGGTTAGCCAAACACCCTTACATTTTTAGGTCGATCATAAAATATATATTAATACATATAATAAACATTAATAAAATTTTCTTTGAGTCCCTTTAGGTCTGACATACCTCAATTAGGCCATATTTCATCTTTAGGTCTCATGGAGACCTAATCCCATTAGATCTACTTTAGGACACATTACACTTTATCTTCCTTAGAACACATTAAAAAAAATCACATGGAAATAACATATAATATTCCACTAAAATATACCCATTCTAATCTCATCAAGGCTCCATAACACTTTTTATCTCCAACCACCATTTGAAGCATGCCATTAGCACTGTTCACAATTAAGCCTTCATACACACAAAAAGTCTGTCTTAAATAACTAAAGTAAAAACACAATTTTTTTGAAAAAACATAGAAAAAAATATCATATTCATAATTTATATGATCTCAGGTTAATCACCATATTATTTAAACTTCACAACTCATGGCAAAAGTACTCAAACCCTTTTCTACAAATAGCCCACTAAAACTGCCAACTAGACTCAAAACACAGTCATGGAAACTTGAAATTATGACACCTAAAATAAAATGATCAAGGAATTACAATGCATGAAAATTATCATAAAATATCCTTTTAAAAATCTCCAACAAAAATATCATAATCTCTAATGTCAAATATTATTCTTGCAGACCAATTTGTTGACCTTCTCTCTCACGAACTTCACTTAGCTAGACAAAGCATTTTGGCTTCAAAATTTAAATAACTTTCACTAAATATCAAATATCATTAAAATAATGGATAGGGAATAAAAGTCACAAATATAAACACCATGTAAATTAGATGCTTCAACTTAGATCATAGAGTCTCCTACTCATCATTACAACTTGTTTACCTAAAATTGATAGTTTGCCTTAAACCACGATCATGGTGTCAATGACCATTATAAAATAGAAGGATACCATGGTCAAATTTAAATATTGGTCTTGTAGACCTATCTCATAATCTTATACCTCATTGTCTCATCTGAACTAGATAGGTCAAATTATAAGCAACATTTTCATCATATCCACTAACCTCCAAAAATTCTATCCAACATTAACATGTATTAAAATTATTGAAAATTATATTCATATAATTATATTAATCCATATTCCATAATAGAACATCCCTAATCACCTTCTCACTGTTGTTTGGATTTCTCACTATTTCCACCATTAGGTCTGTTAGCAACTGATCAACTTGAATGAATAGGTTAACACACTTGAGGGATAGAACCTACATAGAAACCATCATGGACATAAAATATAAGTCTCAACCTTCTCCATCCATTGATCTTCATTCTTTTACTTGGTCAAATTTTATTGCTACAACAAATATTTGAGAAATAAGGCCTTTTCTGTAGGGTTTACTCACACACTTGACAAACCAATCACACTTGAAGGTGCTTGGGAGAGTTGAATAAAACCTAAAATCACTTAACTAGCTATTATAATCCATTATAAGCACTTTATAACAAATTATTTCATATTGGGTGACTATTAGGGTTATTTGAGGGTTTAAACCATCTTCCAGTCTTAATGATCATTCATAAAGCATAGCCCCTTAATCCAAAAATAACACTTATAATTTTGAGCTATGACCCTTACCAATCTAATATGAATATCTTTGGTTCTCATGTAGAGGTTACACATGCCAATGAACACTTGAAATTCCTTCTTGGGTTGAGAACCCTTCATTTTATGTACTCGAGAGACCTTAAAACATGTTTTCAAGCCTAAACCTTCAAAATTTGACCTCAAACTTGGTAAACACACATTTTACAATATATCACACCACTAAAATTTTTCACATGCTCATTATTATCTTGAAATCTTAATCTCATACCTCATTTGGCCACTACCTCTCTCTTTTCTTGCTTAGACTTTGACCTACAAACCATATTAGGCCTTGAAACTGACATTTATGCCTCTTTCCATGTGATCTCCACATCAATAACATACTAAATAAACCTCTCTCATGCTCAAAAACTATTTTACATCCTTCATAGACCTTTATAATAGATCATAATGCCTCATTAGGCCAAGGTCTAAATGTAGTCTAGTTGCATACTAGGTTTGTAGGTCCTACCCCTGTAAGCTCACTATGAGACTCACATGATTGATCCAATTAATCATATACATGCTCAATAAAACTCTTACATCCATTCATGTCTATGTGCACTCATCTTACCAAGCCATCATACACATACCTTCTCACAAGGTCTCTTTATGTTATGACTAGTGTCATGGCTAGGCTTCTTAGGTACTTGAAACATGACATTTGACTTTGAAAAACTTTTGAAGGTATATATAATTAAATTATATGATCATAAAATTCCAATAAATATCTCAAAATATTTTACTCATTCACTTAACCAAGCTTCACTATGCACACCTTCTCATAGGGTCTAAACTAGGCTTCTCAAGACAACTTGTACTCAATCATGCTTACCTTAAAGTTATCAAACAATAACACTCATCAAAAAATATTAACAAACTAATTAAAAAACCTTGACACATGGATTCCTTGTCTCATTAATCACATAAGCTCATATCTCATTGACCATTCACCATGCATCTTTACCAAATACACCTTGACATCAATGCCATCAATATTGACAATAAATAACATTAACCCTGACATCAAAGGCAACACTTATCAACATGAAAAAGTCATTGATCTTCACTACATCCAAAAAATGTAGAAAATTATTGATATATTCATCAAAACCTTCACCTAAAGCAAGTATCTTCATTTGCAAGCTCATCTTGGGGTTCATGCAGTTCTGGCATCCTCCTTTGAGGGGCATTTTATTGTAGTTGGGTACCTCATCAAGCCTTTGTGTTGGGACCTAATTATACAAACCACCTAAGCTACAATTAATGGGGGTGTTAGTGTAGGTTTTTATTCCATTTAATAGTTTTCTATACACATATTTAGTTAGCTAGCTTAGGTGTTTTTTAGGTCATTGTGAAAGATAATCCCACATTCATGAGGAAGTGAGGACATGTTTATTTTTCACCTATATAATTTACATTCCTATATATTTTATGGATAATGATGCTAATGATAATATTGTTATATTTTGATTATTGAGCAAGTAATTCTTTTTGGATCATGTTTGATTTCACTACTACATACATGTATTTTCTTCATGCATTTAACTCTATCTAATAGATCCTGAATTGTGGTCCACTTTGACACTTTTAAATGCCTTTATCTAAGTCATTATCAATTTTTTCCCATGATGAGAAAGGGTAGTAATAATATATTTTTTATGGAAAATAAATTATTATAATTTGGGTTGATGGAGTGAATTTTAATGGAAATTCCTTTAGAACCTCAATAAATGTGTCATCTTTCTTTGTTGTTTAACTGGTGTTATTGGTTCAGCTAGTATTACTATTGTAATATTTATTTTATGGGTTCACAGGGGTTGATATTATATTTTTGAGAGAATATTAGGTGAGAATGGGAGGGGTTTAATTCCAGACTCATGGGTATAAGGTATATGAATCGACACACTTTGTAATGTTACAAGAATATATATCTAAGGAGTGTGAAGATCCTCTTGTTCCTTGGTTTCAAATTTCTCTACTAATTCTACCAAAAACTTCTCAGCTACATCATTTTATAACAAATATTCAAGTGACTAGTGTGGACTAACTAAAATTATATGTATTATAATTGTAGTGATTGTAGGCAATACCTTAAAATTTTATTATGTAGCAAAGTTTAATCTCATAGGTAATAATCTACCCAAGTGATCTCTCTCACATTGCATGCAATCAACCAATAGTTATGTTTGATTTATTTTTCCATATCCTAAATAGGGTTAGTAAAGATGGATATTTATAATTTATAACTTTTAATTATGCTAAGGAAATTAAACTATTCTATAAAATGAAAATATATCTTAGTTTTTTAATTATTTTGTACATTGATGGTGCTAAAAATGTCGGGGCATATGATAAAACCATCAATTGTATGTTGGAGAAATATCCTTTAGCACAAGGTTTGAACCCAAATATAAAAAAATGTGAATCATTGATCATGTGATCCTTAAAATTATTATCAACCTAGAGATGTTCACATTTTAAAGGAATTTACACTATATATACATCACTAAACTACTTTGAACAATTGAGTGCACTAACACACTTGCCTAAAATTAAACACTCTTACTTTGAAAGGAAACACTCTTTTGAAAATTAAGCACACTTTTATTTGAAATGAAACACTTTCATAAAGTAAACACATTTTCTTTGAAATGAAAATTTAGGAAAGTAAATATTAATTTAGGTTGAAATATTCCACACAATAGAATTGAAAGGTATGAATACAGAATTAACATATACACTTGTGTAATTAAATTGGTGCAAATGAAATTAAATATGAAAGGGAAAGTATGCACGCTTGATAAAATGGAATGAAAATGAACTTCTCACATAACATAAATAATAAAGTAATGGATGAGAAACTAAACCACTAAATCTTGTGAGCAGACCCTGCCTCGGTTGGAACAAAGTTTGAATTCTTTCCTCTTTACAATAAATTAAATTAAATAAATATTTATTATTTATACCCTATTTAAATAAATAAATTAATTAATATGGGATAATTACAAATCTTAAACAATGGTTACAATATTTTGTTTTATTTCTCCATCCCTTCTTCTATAGCCTACAACTCTTCTTTATATAAAAAAGGTAGGCTTATTATTTAAAGATATAAAATTCATATAAGTTAAAAATATAAGAAAATAATAATATAAATAAATAGAAAATGCATAAATTTGAATGAGTTTAATAGTATAACTTTCATATGCAATGTGAAGACAACCTGTAGTCGGTCTAATGGGAACATCATGAAGTTATAGGGGTTTCTAACTTGGTAAGTGATTCTTCATACTTTGGAAATATGTCTAAGATGGTTATATGTGAAATTTTAGCTTAACCATTTTAAAATTAATATAAATACTCATATATTCATCATTATACACTGACATAGTTAGTTTTTATGGGTGGTCAATGCGTCCATAGTACAAATATGTCTAGCCAAGAGATGACTATGGGTGATCCTACCATGGTAGCTATAGGTGAAAAAACACATCAATAATTTATTTATGCATTATCTTCACTATTAATAAAATCAAAAACATGGAAGAATAGAAGGACAAAAGCTGGTCAAGAATGGGGATTTCTATGAATTGGATCAGATAAAAGGGATATGGAGGGATGTCTTAACCTGCATAAGGGAGTACTTCATCCTAGACAGAAGAAGAAAGCGCATGCACAAGTTCCATTTTGTCTTCCTTAACCACTTCAAGCACAAGGTTAGTTTGTCTTTTCCCTTTTATCTTCACTTCTCCTTGGTCCAAATTTTATATGCTCATAGGAAAAAGGAAACGCGCCCTATCCTACATGAAGGCCTTATTCTGCTTATCGAAGGCTACTGCAAGAATAGTGCAATGGTAAAGCACCCCAAACAGGGGAAAATTAAGGTGTCAAGGAATAGAAAGAGTGAAAGTGTAAACGGGAAAGGCAAAATAAAGCTCCCTAGTGCTAAAAAGTAGAATGTAGAAGAAGATACGGAATGGGAGAGAATTGAAAACCCCAGGGAGGAAAACTTGGAAGAAGAAGGAAGTGAAAGCTGGGATACAAACTCTAATGAGGATGAAGAATGTTCTGAGAAGAATGAAAAAGATGATGTCAACACAGAGGAGGATTCTGCAAACAAAACTGTAGATACAGAGGAAAACCAGAAAGTGTCAGAGGATGAATTTGTCCAGGATGACCCTGTTGAGGACCCAACTTCAAAGAACAAAAAGGAAACTTCAGGTCAGGATGATAATCAAGATACGGATATGGAAATTCAAACTGGAATTAAAGAGCGGGAACAAAAGAGTCGAGAGGATATCTTTGAAGAAGCCAAGAACAGTCCCAATAAAAATTCTGAGGAATGGAGAGGGAAAAAATAGAATGATGAAACACACACACCTATGGCTTGGGTTAATTGTAAAGCAGAGGCTTCATCCCAATTTGATTCTTGGACGTGTAGGGAGATTATGGGTCTCAAGAGGAAAGTGGAAACTATAGAAGATTCCCTGAAAGCTGTTTGGAACAAAATAAACAATATGGAAAATCAGATAAGGGAGATCCCAGTCAAGCTCAAAGCCTATGAAAATAACCTCTGGGAACTTATTAAGGACAACAGAATGAAAATGGAGGAAGTTACATCCAATATTTGTGCTGCTGCTGTCAATATAGGTAAAAGAGCCAATGAGGAGACCAAAGCCCTGGAGGGACCCAACAAAAAGATGAGACAAAGTTCTAGAAAGAAGGTTACACAAAAAGGAGCTATGCAGGTGGCAACCACTGCCCAGGATACTGTTATGAAAGGAAAAGAAACTATGAAAATGATATTGGAACTGGATGATCAATCTGGTTCTTCTGGTTGGTTTAGTAATTGGTCTTTTTTTTTTGTTTTCTTTCTGTAATCCTTTGCCTTTGGTGATACTAGATCTCTGTTTAATCTGGGTTTTGACCGGAAGTCTTTCTGGTGGTTTCAGGTCCATTTAAAACCTGTTTTTGCTACTTCCTTGTAGTAGTTTTTAGGCTTTGCCTGTGGTCTTGGATGATCTTTCTTTCTTTCTTTCTTTGTTACAGGGTTTCGGGGCCCCTTCAAAACCTGCTTTTACCTCAATCTAAAAAATAAAATCAAAAACATTTATAACCATTAAATCATATTATTTAATATAAAAATATCATGTTAAACCAAAATAAACTTTTCATATAAAATATATATATATTGTATGTGCATATATACATATTATGAGCTCATAGAGTGTAAATAACATGAAAAAAATAAGTATTCAAAGATAGACCAAGTGGTAGGATGAGAACCATTTTTGGGACTCATCATTCCCCCCAACTTAAGCAATTACATGTCCTTGTGCAATTAAAGTTAGCAAAAACTAAATTAAAATAAGACATGAAATGTAGATATATACTCTTTTAGAAAATAAATTTAGTATTAGACACTTATAAATGTCACTCATGATCTACCTTCCCTAGACATGAATATTGGGTACACATATGGATCCTCCTCAATATTATCTCATATCTACATGCTTTCCATGGGTCTAACCTTATCAATTTTATATCAGTCACCTATAGGAGTTCTATATTCTATGCTAAAATTATCTTGAGATCATCAAATTAAGTATTATTGTCTCTCAAGTAAGTCTGACAGAATCATACGCCTATAAATTTTTATAGGTGTCCAATTCTAATAAACCTATCCTCATACTAAGAAACATTTATTTTTCAAATTCAAATCATCTTTATGGTTATCCCATACATTCCACATGTTGATGGCATGATAAATAACCTAGAAATTCCCATATCAATACACAATAAGTTTAATATTATTTGATCATATAAGGTTATCAAGCAAGCCTATTCTAACACTTGCACATTCAAAGGGAGTACCCTAAAATTCCTAATTTTTGTAATCATCCACAAGGAGCAAGTCCCAACCAAATTTTGAAGCATTCAATACAAGTCAATGTTTCCATTTTCTATGTGTTAAAATATATATCACATGTTTCATTCATTAAAAGAGTACCATTGCACACATACACTTAATAGGGAGAACTACATGTGGTTTTACTTCCATATTTAGAGTATTTGATATGTAGGCAATGATAAACCATTCATTGGAGAGTGGTTTAGGTCAACTCAACCCACCATTTTTTTTATTTTAAAGGCCTAAACCTAGTTTTGAAAGTAGACCTAGGATTTTAAAAAAGAGACAAGTTTATAGATTTACATGCATAAAGAATACTTGATATCGCATAGGTATATATATTTCAAGCATGCAAAACCTTATAAGACAAAATTGGAAATCATAGACACATGTGCCATACATTTACATCCAAAGATTGATGATTACATCTAGACACCCAATTCCTTATATGACCCAATATTGATCCAAATTTTAATCCTTCAATTACCTATATTTAGTCTCAAACCTACATAGAACAAAAACATTCTAAGTATCTAAATCCATTAGGTCATTAAATTTATATAAAATATAATTGTTTAATCATATTTTGCCTTTTACATTTATAATTATTTATTATTACTATACCTTATATAATCTAAATCAATTTAAAATTTTATACTTATTTAAGTTCATATAATCGAAATAAGGTAAAACATATTGGTGAACTCACATTGTTTATAGAACAAAGAAAAATCCTATTTCTCCCTTAGGGGTCCATCATTTTTTTTAGGGTGTTAAATTTTTGACATAGGTTTTTAATTCTAATTTCTAATTTCCCTGTACAATAAGATAATAAATATTTTTCACCTTGGCCCTAACCTGCTACATATTTTCATGATTTTTTGTATTCCATATAAGAAGATTAGTTCCCTTGTCCCTCTAAAGTGAAGTCATAGATTAAGTGGGACACCTATTGAACATAATAAAATTACTTTGATTCCATTTGAAATGGCTAAAATAAATGAGATGAATGTTCATTAATTCATTCTTCTTCTTCTTTTTATGAAAATATTGTTAATGAATATATAAAAATAAAAGATCATATTGTTAATAATGAAATGCCTTATCTAGATAATGATAATATAGATAAGCATGAATACCAAGATAGAATCCATCCTAATGACCTTAGTGGGATAGATATTTTACAAGTTAAAATATTGTATAATTTTTGAAATCAAATTCATCAGCAACCTCATGACTTGCATAAGGTTTTAAAGTTAAACCTTGAAGCTATTGTCCCCCAAAAATATCAGCTCATTTTTGGGACAACATTTGAACTATTTTGGTCTTACAGACCAAAATTATCTCTTCTCTTTTCAAAATTTGTCTTGGGCATTCAAATTTTTCAATTTTTAAGCTTTTCTTAAATCTACAGACTCTACAGGCTTGAATCTATGGACTCTATAGGCTTGAATCTATGGACTCAATAGCAAGAAAAATCTATGGACTATGCAAGAAAAGGAAAATCTATGGACTCTGCAGGCAGGTTCATTTTTACAAGTTCAAAGGCTTCTGCAGGTGGTTTCAGTCAAAAAAATTAGTTTTTCAACACTTAGTCATTTTTTGGGACTGTTTCAATGCCTTGGTTCAAACAAAAATCTCCATCGGCAAACACCAGCAGCAGGCTTTCTGGTTCAAAGGTTCAACAACAAGTTCATAGCTTTTTGGTTCAAAGCCGCTTGGCACGCTTCATTGAACCTTTGAACCAAATGGTTCAATGTCCAAGTTCAATGAGCTTCATGACTTCTGTAGGGATTTTCATCAGTAAACAATCAGTAGCAAGTTCAACATTTGGTTCATCTTTTGGTTCAACTTCAAACAGTACAAAGGCGGTTTCAATCAAGCGGTTCAACGCTTTCATCGGCTTTGCTTCAAAGGCTTGGCACGCTTCATTGAACCTTTGAACTGGTTCAACAAAGGTTCATTGAGTAGGTTCAAAGGGATGGTTCAATGCTAAGAGGACTTTTTAGAAGGACAAGTGTCCTTGCAGAGGACACTTAGACTTGTTCAAAAAGACTTGGCGAAATGAAATTCACCTAGACATTTTGCCCAGGGAATTTCACCCGGACTTTTTGCCCAGGGAATTTCACCTGAACTTTTTGCCCGCAGGAATTTTCCCTAGATAAAATGTCCGTGGGAATGTTCAAAGTGAATGGCCTAAGGAAAGCCTGGGGAAAATTTGCAAATGGCCGACAAATGAAGTCAAAGGATCATTTAAGCCTGGGGGAAATTTGCGAAGGGCCAAAAGACTCTAAAGGATCATTTTTCAAGGCCCGAAAGGGCAAAGTCCAATCTGGAAAAGCACCAAGTGGGAAAGATAAAAGGGAAAAGCGCTAAGCGCTAAGCGGGAAAGATAAAAGGGAAAAGTGCCAAGTGGGAAAGATAAAAGAAGACCAAGGAATGCCGACTCGAACACGTCAAATTCAACACAGTCAACTAGCCATTGGAAACACAGTGACAGGCATGTAAATGCCAATTTTAGAGATAGTAAAATAGTCGTTGATCCTTTGATCCATAGAATAGATTACATTCATAATTTTCAAGGCCAAGACCAGCAGAAAGTGGGGAAGAAATAGAACAACAAATTAAATCCAGAACCTAATTCAATTAGCCAGACAAGGAGGAACGATGAAGATAAGATCAAATTGCTAGGTGAAACATTAGAAGTTACAAACTTTCAATAAGCATGACTTATTTCCTTCCATTGTTAAATCAAATGGGTAAAGTACCCCTAAGTTCCAGCGTGTCTCCTTAACAGATTTCAATGCAAATTGATGTATTGATTGTTCCCAAGTCCTTTTTTTTGAAGAGGCTATATAAGGGACTTTCTTCTATTGTAATAAGGATCTTCTTTTTGAGAATGGGAATGAAACTCTGCCAAAATTGAGAGGCATCATTGAGAATTTGTGCTGTGATATCTTGTTTGTTTCATTGATTTAATAAGCAAAATTAGTAAATTTGTCAAGAAGGTGTCCTGGAGAATCAACTGTGGAGAGAATTTGCACCCCCATATTTGCCTTCAGTGTGTTTTTATTTTCATTGTTGTGTAAAGAACTTTGGAAAGACTTTGAGCTTTCATTGTTCTTCGTATATCACTCTCGAGTATTTCTTGCGCAGACTTTGTGTTGTGTCTTGATTTGCTGGTTACCATACTTCAGTTATATTCTATTTTTATTTCCAGGAGTATTCTCGTGACTAGTTAAACAGTTATTCTAAAAGAAGAGGAGTGTTGTCTGTCATTCTCTTGAGTTCTTCCTTTGTTTTGTATACATCATCTCTGAAGAAAGAGAGATGGATGTTTGGTCCTACCCTTGAGTACTATTTTCTATTCATATATATACATAGCATATCCATAGGGAACCTCCCTTGATGAGAGGAGAGAGAAGTCTCCTTCTGATGTGATAAACTTACACATTAGGATGACTAATCTTCTTGCTTTGGCTGATAAGACCTATTTTGTTTACCAGTATGCTGATAGACAAAATAATCAGCCAACAATTTTTGGCGACTCCACTGGGGAAGAACGTGCAGTCTAAAGCCTCAAGTTTTAGATTGAAGTAGTTCCTTCCCTTATCCATTATAGAGTCTAGCAACTCCCATCTGGGTCTTACCCATTATCCATTTATAGCCTTACCATTTTCATCCATCTCCATTATATTATCTGGTCTGCAAAACCAGAGCTGCTGGGAAAGAAAGCACAGTTTGAAGCCTCAAGCTTTAAGCTGAAGCTGAGCCAATCCTTTTCCATTTTTGTTTTGTAATCTGGAAACTCCACTTAGATGTGTTATCCCTATTGTTCATAATTCAATCATGGCAGTTCGAGGCCCCTGGGGTAACTCATTTGGCCCACTTACTCTAACTCCACCCCTGCATGAGCTACCACTCAGTTCAAGGAAGAATTTCCCCAAATTCTTTGGTGATGGAAGAGTCCATCCTGATGAACACATTATAGCCTTCACCATAGCCTGTGGTGTTATAGGGGTGGAATTTGAAGACATGGCAACCAAGATTTTTGTGGAGACCCTACAAGGTGCTACTACAGATTGGTTCTACCATCTGCAAGCTAGATTAGTGACTGACTGGGATACACTTAAAGACAAGTTCAAAGCAAGATTCAAGCCTGCAGAAGATGCACATGCCTTGCTGGCCTAGCTCACACAGATGAAGAAGGATCCCCATGAACCTATGAGGGACTTCATTTCCAAGTTCAATAAGCTGAGGCATAGGATTCCCATGATCACTCAGCTGACACCTCAGAATCTCATGTGTTTCTTCATCAATTCATAGCTGCCTGAAATGAGTTTTCTGTTGAGACGGGCTAGACACATATATCTTGAGGCTACTCAAGACTTGGCTACTGAGCAGAAGATGACCTTATTCTGGCAGGAAAGATAAGGAGAGATCCTAATAGAAATAGAGCTTCATCATATTCTGAATATTCATCTACAACCACCACTGATCCAATGGTGCAAAAGCTGGCAAATGAATTGCTATCCTTGAAAAGGCAAATGGCACAAAGTATGTCTTTTGCTCCTCTATATAAAGATATACCAAGGAGGACATTCCCTAATTAGCCATATCAAGGCAATGCTACCAGAAGTCAAGGGCAACAAAATTGTCTTCCTCCCCCATAGAGGAATCCTGCCCTTGAAGCACCTCCAACAAACTCGGTAGTTGGATATCTAGAAACAGAGCATGTTTCCTATTTCCAACCTAAGTTAGAGCAAGAAAATGGTGCTGATCTCTTCAGGGATGATCTAGAAGAATCAGCTAGTGACTCCCACATTGGTTTCCTAAATTACCATGATGAACTCAGAAGTGAAGGTGAAATAGTCAAAGGATCATACACAGTATTCACCAGGTCCCAAAATCAGTCAGCCCTGCAGGCTGACAAAGAGAAGACAGAGGAGCAACCCCAACTAGCAATTTCAATTACTGAGCAAAGAACCCCTCTTCCTTTTCAATCAAAGGACCTGGTGATTACCAAAGAAGTAAGTACATCAAACATCTCTGCACCTTCTACTTTAACTTCGCAAACCAGTCCTCCCCCTCTCAAAAATCAAAAGGATGAACTCCCATCTTCTCTTCCAAGCCCATTCCAGTCATTTGACATGATTAATCAAGTCAAGAAATCTAGAATTTAGATGACTGAGTTTGAATCCCTGCAAGCCAATCCTGAGCAATTGGACATTGATGAAGAACTAGGTGCAGACCTGTCTGAGGTAAAAATTGTGGTCACCCAAATGTCGGCCCCTACAGCTCAAATTCTATTTAAGCCTTCAGGCGGGGGTAATTACTTCTTGACCATAGAGGATGCTCATGTCTCAGTTGATGAAAGTCTTGTAGCTGGTAATCTGGGATTTGATCCAAACAAGGCATTAGAAGAATTAGTAGGGTGCAGTACAAATCAAGAAAGATCTTTCGTCTCTAATGAAGATAAATATGATAGAAGATCAGCTTCTGATGATACTTGGATCTTGGAATTTAATGGCAGCATTTCTTCCATAGCTAGATACAGATCTCTGTTGCTAAGATTAAACACTACTCAGGGTGAAGAGGTCAAACTCCTTCACATCAAAGGAGATGTTGAACTGATGGTTTGTCAGGGGTCTAAAATTAACAATCAACACATGTGATGGACTGGACCAGTAGAACAACAAGTTATGATGGTGGACCATGCTGCTGCAAATCAAAATCAGGCAAAGGAACCCTTTGCAGGGAGAGCAAGGAGTTATGGTTTTTAGTTTGAAGAACACGTCCTAACACAGAGCAAAAAGAAGGAAAGACCAAGAGGAAGACGCAGAAAATTGTTTCTTGGTGGAGAGCTCCATTTTCCCATCACCGTTTCTGGGGACAAAATGTCTTCTTGCTAGTTTACCAAGATGGCTCACTATTTTCACTGTCTCTCAAGAAGCAGCATTTTAAATACTTCAATTCTTGAAGTATCAGATCATTACATATGTATATTTGTATAGTTTTTAATTCTATTTTGTTTTGTCTGTTTCCATTTTTGATGCCTTCCATTTTTGGGTAGCATGACTCCATAACCCAATGGTACACATGAAGACACTGGAGATTCTAGATTCTACTCCTTTCAATTCCTTTTGAAATTGATAGAAGTTCCCCAACTGGAGCCAACTATTGTCCCCTAAAAATATCAGCTCATTTTTGGAACACCATTTGAACTATTTTGGTTTTACAGACCAAAATTATCTCTTCTCTTTTCAAAATTTGTCTTGGGCATTCAAATTTTTTAGTTTTCAAGCTTTTCTTAAATCTACAAACTCTATAGGCTTGAATCTACGGACTCTGCAGGCTTGAATCTACGAACTCTATAGGCTTGAATCTATGGACTCAGTAGGAAGAAAAATCTACGGACTGTGCAAGAAAAGGAAAATCTATGGACTCTGCAGGCAGGTTCATTTTTACAGGTTCAAAGGCTTCTACAGGTGGTTTCAGTCAAAAGAATCAATTTTTTAACACTTAGTCATTTTTTGGGACTGTTTCAGTGCCTTGTTTCAAACAGAAATCTCCATCAGCAAACACCAGCAGCAGGCTTTCTGGTTCAACGGTTCAACAACAAGTTCATAGCTTTTTGGTTCAAAGGCACTTGGCATGCTTCATTGAACCTTTGAATCAAATGGTTCAATGTCCAAGTTCAATGAGCTTCATGACTTCTGCAAGGATTTTCATCAGCAAACAATCAATAGTAGGTTCAACATTTGGTTCATCTTTTGGTTCAACTTCAAACAGTTCAAAGGCAGGTTCAATCAAGCAGTTCAACGCTTTCATCGGCTTTGCTTCAAAGGCTTGGCGCGCTTCATTGAACCTTTGAACTGATTCAACAAAGGTTCATCGACTAGGTTCAAAGGGATGGTTCAATGCTAAGAGGACTTTTTTGAAGGATAAGTGTCCTTGCGGAGGACACTTAGACTTGTTTAAAAAGACTTGGTGGAATGAATTTCACCCAGACATTTTGCCCGGGGAATTTCACCCAGACTTTTTGCTCAGGGAATTTCACCCAGACTTTTTGCCCGCGGGAATTTTCCCCAGAGAAAATGTTCGTGGGAATGTTCAAAGTGAATGGCCTGAGGAAAAGCGCAGGGTAAATTTGTGAAGGGCCAACAAATGAAGCTGAAGGATCATTTAAGCCTAGGGGAAATTTGTGAAGGGCCAAAAGACTTCGAAGGATCATTTTTTAGGGCCCGAAAGGGCAAACTCCAATCTGAAAAAGTGCCAAGCGGGAAAGATAAAAGGGAAAAGCACCAAGTGGGAAAGATAAAATGGAAAAGCTCCAAGCGAGAAAGATAAAAGAAGACAAAGGGATGACGTGCCCGAACACGTCAAATTCAACATAGTCAACTAGCCATTGGAAACACAGTGACGGGCATGTAAACGTCAATTTTAGAGACAGTAAAATAGCCATTGATCCTTTAATCCACAGAACAAAATACATTCACAATTTTCAAGGCCAAGACCTATAAAAAGTGGGGAAGAAATAGAACAACAAATTAAATCCAGGACCCGATTCAATTAGCCAGACAAGGAGGAATGATGAAGATAAGATCAGATTGCCAGGTGGAACATTGGAAGTTACAAACTTTCAATAAGCATGACTTATTTCCTTGCATTGATAAAATCAAATGGGTAAAGTGCCCCTAAGTTCCAATGTGTCTCCTTAACAGATTTCAATGCAAATTGATGTATTGATTGCTCCCAAGTCCTTTTTTTTGAAGAGGCTATATAAGGGACTTTCTTCTATTGTAATAAGGATCTTATTTTTGAGAATGGGAACAAAACTCTACCAAAATTGAGAGGAATCATTGAGACTTTGTGCTCAGTCTGTTTATCATATTTTGTTAATGAAAACAAGGGACTTTTTCAGACTTTGTGTTGTGATATCTTGTTTGTTTCATTGATTTAATAAGTAGAATTAGTAAATTTGTCAAGGTGTCCTGGAGAATCAACTATGGAGAGACTTTGTGCCCCCATAGCTACCTTTAGTGTGTTTGTATTTTCATTGCTGTGTAAAGAACTTTGGAAAGACTTTGAGCTTTCATTGTTCTTCATATATCACTCTTGAGTATTTCTTGCACAGACTTTGTGTTGTGTCTTGATTTGCTAGTTACCATACTTCAGTCATATTCTATTTTTATTTCTAGGAGTATTCTCATGACTAGTTGAACAATTCTTCTAAAAGAAGAGGAGTACTGTCTGTCATTCTCTTGAGTTCTTCCTTTGTTTTGTATACATCATCTCTAAAGAAAGAGAGATGGATGTCTGGTCCTACCCTTGAGTACCATTTTTTGTTCATATATATACATAGCATATCCACAAGGAACCTCCCCTTGATGAGAGGAGAGAGAAGTCTCCTTCTGATGTGATAAACTTACACATTAGGATGACTAATCTTCTTGCTTTGGCTGATAAGACCTATTTTGTTTACCAGTACGCTGATAGACAAAATAATCAACCAACAGAAGCTAAATTAACACACAAAGATGAGGTTGTTACATCTAAGGAAAAAAATCATGAGCCATTAGTTTTCACTAATATACCCTTTTGAGGTATTAATTCCACCATAGGTGTTTAAACTATGATTATTTATACTATTTCTATGTCTACACCTCTGTCTACATATGTGATGCTCACCTAAGGTGTACGAGAAACACAAATTTCCACTCCAATTCACATGCACACTCATACATATCCATCCTATGTACATTGTACAATTTATACTCATGTCACATCATCATCTTTTCCTAATACATGATCCCTTGAGTAGATTATTATAGCTCTATCAGCTAAGGTGTTATAGTTAGATCAAGGTGCTTCTAAAGAAGATAATATAAATGATTATCATATTTTTATTTATAATCCATTAACTCTAGATATTTATATTTATCCCTTACCTATGGGACTCATAGATCATAAGCTTACATTATATGATGATAAAAGTGATACAATGCAACACCTAAGATCCTTTCACACATCATGCTTACATTATACCTCTAAAGATAAGTTTTTGACTAAGTTATTTATGTAAATTATCAAGGACTAAGTTTGCATTGGTTTTATGACCTCATTTTTTGATCTATTAGGGTATTCAATCCTTTTTTAAATTAATATATATCACATTTTTTAATCAATATCAATGAGAAATTTTCTTATGCTTAGATTTCAAAACTCAAGCAAAGATCTAATGAACCAATTAGTGACTATATTCTTGTATATAAGACCATGCTTTCTAAGATGGAAAATCCTATGAATAATAATGAGTTACAAGATATATCCAATCAAATTTTACTTTCTCTTCTCCATGAGTCAATTTTGTTCAATAAATTCAAATCATTTGATGACTTATGTCATATAGTTAGAGATTGATAAGTTAAGCTCATATCTGTAGTCAAGCTCAAATATGTGTCAAATGCTAGAATGAATTAAATTCAAGGTTTTAAAGCAAACCAAGTTACAAGATCAAAATAAATAATACTAATAATGAGTTAAAAGTAATGGTTAATGTAGTGTCATAGCCTAATATTAGGTTTGTCTTGTCTAACAAATAAATGAGGCAATTTCATGATTTTCTCAACCTCTCCATATGTTTTTATATAAGTTACTTGAGTGAAAACTTATGTCTCTCCCTTCACCTAAGGAGGTTTATATTAGTATGCCTATAGATAAGGGATATGATAATAATGCATATCTTTATTACCATATATGCAAAGGCCATTCTAAAAATAGATGCTTTATACATACATAATATTTAGGATCTCATCAATGACAACATTATTGAGCTTAGGACACCTACAAATGATCTAGGACCACAACCAAAGGGTAATGTAGACTTTATAATATTTTATGTTCCCTTTCCAAATCATACTATAATATAAACTAAGGATACTTCTGATGTGCATGTTGTATGCAAAGGGAAATACAATTGATCTATAAATCAATTCTAGCTCAGAGAAGATAAATCTTAATAACACTTCTAATTGTGGATACATTAGATATTTAGGATCATGACTAATATGGATCTACTAGACCTATCCAAGAGATTTATTACCACAATAAATTCACTAAAGATGGTTCCAAAACCTCTAGTCAAGCAAAACTATACGATAACCCTAAGTAGGTCCTATGTTTTCATATTGACTAAACTAATAACAAGTAAAGTAAATTCTAATCTAGTTCTCACCAAAGATTATGGAATAAAGTGGGGTTAGTAAACATAAAATTAAACATGCATAAGAGAATTCTAATTAATTTATGTATAGGTAAAACCCTAATGCATGGCGAGATAAATATATTTAAAATCTATTGCTTATGATAATTCTATCTACTAAAAGAGAGGATCAAAGTTAGAGATACTTACCTTGAAGATGAACCCATCGAGACTCAATCTCTCCTAGACCAAAGGTGTTTCAAAAAAGGTTGTTGTGGTTTGTAAGGATCACTAAGAAAGGCCAAAGCATCCAAGACCTTTCCATAAGATAAGATTCTTCTCCAAGTAGAAACCTTAAGCTAAGACTCCTCAAGTAGAATGGAAGAAGAACATATTATAAAGAAGCACAAATGAATAATTAACTCTTGCTTTCTCTCTAAAATTGACTAAATGAATGTGTTTGTATAGATGAATCTGACTTTAGTCCTTTCTAAAATTTTAGTCTGATAAGGTTGACCCAATCAACCTTGTATCATTATTGGAAAAAAACAAATTAGGTCTTAGTCTAGGTCGGCTAGGGGCTAACCTAGACCTTAAATAAGTTTTATCAATTAGAATACAAGTTCAATGGGGCTGACAGTGTAATGTAAACTATCAAAAAAGATTTTAGGCTATGAAAGGGTTAATGAAGGTGGAAAATGACTAGAGGAGGGTGAAAAATAGGAGGCAAAGCTTAGGGTAATGTTTTTAGGATATGGTTAGATTGATAGGAAGTGGTAGTAAAAGACAAAAATCCTTTGAAGTACCAATGGTTTACCCACCCATTTCTTGGTGTACCCCTTAAGGCATGCACTTAGATAAATTGAGACTTGATGGGTTCTTATAAGATAGAAAGCATCAATAATTGATAAATTTTGAAAATATTATGTGTATACATATACCACACTCAAATATCATCACATGTCACTTAGGTGCAATAGGGGATGGTGCTTCAAGAAAATAACATAGCAACACATAATGTTGAAGCTAAAAAAAGTTGTAGTATTTTAAGGCAAAAATAACTAAAATGTAAATGATTGAAATGGAAATAACAGAAAAAGTAAATGTATGTGTACATTGACTTACATTTATTGTTGGATGGTTATCTACTATGTTTTTAGTTTTGATCATGGAGGGTGTAGAGACTTATTTCAACAAACCCAAGGATAAAAAACTAAATAGAAAAAATAAACAAACACAATAAAGCCAAGATAATTGATGCTATGTGGATGGGATGTAATTGGAAATTTGGTAAGCTGACATGATAAGTGATATGTTAGACCAAATAACCAAGTTAAAATTTAGAGTCAATCGAGTAACAGAAAAGCCAGGGCTACTAAAGACTGAAAAACCTAAAGAAGTAAACCTTAAGTGAGAAAGACAAACTGACCAAGTCAAACCAAGGATACATGTCAAAAATGGTAATCAAACATTAATGCAAAAGTAGTAACAATCCTTACTTAAACAAAGATGGGTAAGAAAAAAGGTAAAACAACATTAATGAGTGAGCATTAACAATCCTTACTCAATCATCAATGGAAAAAGTGCATAAAATTAAAAATAATATTGATGAGTGAGAAGTAATAAACCAACCTCACTCAACAATGGAGAAAGAACATGAAAGTAGAAACAGACTCAGGTGTCCAAAAAAAGGGGTAATACAATAATGGAAAATAGTAAAAAAAATTAATGCACATCTAGATATGTAGATCCATGGTATAAATAAAATAATCCATAATCACTCAAACATATTATTTGGATATGAATATAGATAAATCTGAAACAAAGTAGTGCTAGCATGTTTTTAAGATGTGAAGAAGAAGGAACATAGAAGAAGGGAGAACAAATTTACAATCACACTTTGACTATCAATGGGGGTAAATGAAATGGGTGTAGGGGAGAATGAAGGAAAAACCAAGGTAGAGGAACTCTTTATCGAATTCAAGATACTCAAATTAGGTTTTTCAAAACATGAGGACCTTCAACCTTAAGGACTCTGAAGAACTTCTCATAACCACACAAATCTTAGGTCAAAAAATGAAGTATGTGGATCATCCCATGAAGGTTATATGCATAAAAATTAAAATGAAGTATGTCGATCTAATGTGAAGATTGGGTACTTGCATGAGAAAGTAGGTAACACCATAGATTTTGTTGAATTATCCTATTCTAATCTACTTGTCTAATGCACCCCAATGGACCTTGGCTCTATCATGAGGCCAACTATGGAGTTTGAGATTTTATTAGAGCTAGGAGATGTGCTTGTAATAATGTCTTTTAGTGTGATTTTGAAATTTTAAATGTATATGTTTCCCTTTGTTTCAAATGATTTAGAGTTTAACCTTTTTTATGGCTTTTTCTATTCTTCCTCCATATGGATTCAAAAAACCAAACATGGGTGCTAAAGATGAATTTCATTTGAATACTTTGGACTTGATTGATAAAAAAGAGAACTTAAAGGTCATGGTGTCTAATAATCATGTTAAGTTAGGTGAAATAAAAGTGTAACTTGACTTTGACCTTGTTTTATCCAATGTGGAGTGAAAGGAAAAGAAATCAAGAGGAATGAGACATGAAACAATTTAAATTACTTTAAATTAAAAAAAATGTGACAAAGGGTGAAAAAGGGATAAAATTAAAATTAAGTGTGATTCCTTATCATAAGAATGAGGGAAGTGTAGGAAAACATGTTAACATTTTATTGTTATGAAAATTTTATCTATAAAAGAAGCAAAAAGGAAAGCTGAAAACAAGGAAAAAACTCATGATCATTATAAACACATTTTAGAAAAAGAACACATAATGAAGTAAAGATGGTGATTTTATGAGGAAGGCTAGGTCCTATCCATGGTATTACATTAGAACTCATAAAAGAGAAACTTACGAGGGAGCACAAATCATGTGAAAATGAAAAATAAAATATTTGTGAGGAAAGTCAGGTCCTATCCATGGTCATCTTACACTAAAAATCACAAAAGAGAAACCCAAGGGGGTTCCAAATAGTATTGGAAAGTAAGAAAATAAAAAGGACAAAAGGAAGTCATGAGGAAGACTAGGTCCTATCCATGGTTTTACAATGCAACTCATGATAAAAGGGGAAACCAAAAGACCAAAAGGAAGGACTAAGGTTTGTGAAAAGAAAGAACTATTGGAGAGGTTAATACCCATGTAAGTATCCTAAAAAAAGTGTTAGCAAGATAACATATAAAAAAAATGATAAGAAGGGAAGGAATCTATGATAACATCTATATCAAGGATGAGCATTGGAAAGCCAAGCCTATGTGTCTCAGAAGGTTCTTAAAGTTGAATTAGTTTAGTATCATGAAATGTAGAATAAGAGTGCACATCATAAGATGACCTTATGGGTAATTGTATGTAGGGATGGGCATCATAATATGCCCCAAAGGTATTATGTGGGTGGGCATCGCAAGATGTCCCAAAGGATAAAATAATATGTGGATTGGCATCACAAGATGCCCCAAAGGCTAAAAAGATGAAGAAAAGATAAGAATAAAAAAGCACCTCATATAGTGTCTAAATGTATTTAGGTTGTCCAAGAAGATTCTAATAGGATATTTCATGATGATTTATGAAGGAATCATAGATTAAGAAATAATAAAGAGAATCATGGATACATTTAGCCAAACAAAGAACAAAGTCAGCCAAATAAAGAACATGGTCAGCCAACATGTACCAAGTTGATTGTTTTGATAGAGTACTATTAAAACACAGGCTAAAAAGAGTATACAATCATATAGGTTTATTGTGTGCTATTGAAAAAAGTATAAAATAGAGAGAATAAGACATAGTCGTGCAGGTCAACTATGTACTACTAACAAGAAGGTGAAATAGTCTGTAGGAGACTGTATCAACTAGAATGATAGTGTTCTGAAACAGGGGAGAAATTTTGAAATATAATTGAAATCAATAATGAAAGAAAACACATAAACAATTGGATTAATGTGATTGATATGATTGGGGCTCATAGCAAAAAACCTTGCACCAAGGCTAGTCAATGCAAGGTTTTGCAATACAACATGCAATGATTAAAGAGAAAGCAATAAATTAAAAATTAAATACTAAATAATTGCTTACCCTAAGTGTTATTAAATTATTATAAATTTTTTATTTTAATGTGATAAAAGAGTTGTCTGAAATAGGGAAATAGAAAGTAGTCTAAAGTTGGTTTCAAGATGTTTGGGCTGAAAGGGATCTATATTAGCGATAATACTATCTTGGTATTAGGGCCTACCTCCTCACTTCATAATATAAAAATGATAAGAGTATCGGGTACTTTGCTAATATATAACATTAACCATGTATTTATACTTGGCTAGAAAACCAATTTGCCTTCCCCCTTGGTGATGAAATACACGTAGGTAGGCCTTAGGAAGACAAGTGTCTAAATGCATTTTGAATGTTAAGTGATTTGGTAATGTGTGAAAAAGAGTAAAATAGTGTGACTAAAATGGTAATTTGAAAAACCACATATTTAGACTATGTGAGTTACTCTAAGCATACAAACAACTGAAAAAGAAATGTGAATTAATTACTAAAAAATAAATATTAATTACTCGATTTATAATAGTATAGAGTTAGTTCAAGTGACACTATATGCAAATAGTATAAAATAGAGTTGACTAGGTTGTTATTATTCTACAAAAGCAAGGTATTTTAAGAATAGAGTCAAATAGGTTGACTATGTCTCTTAGATATAATATAGACTATAGAATGAAGTCGACCAAGTTGACCTAGTTAGCTGTAAGGTTGCATTTTTAAAGACTGCTAACTTATGAAAAATAGAATTGGAGGAAGTACTAAAATAATAGAGAGAGGAGAGAAGGGAACCTTGGTGGGATTGAAGATGATTTAGATTTCAAATTTTAAGTTGTAATTATTTAGTTGCTTCTTTCAAATTTTGAAAATTGGGTTGATTGGTTAGATAAAGTTTTACAAAAACTTGTATGTTGAAGAAGAATAAAGAACAAAGTTGACATGTTTGATAGTGTTCATTGACCTATGTGGTATCAAAAATAATTAAAAGACAAATTTGACCTATTTGATAGTGTATGCTAATCTAGAATTAAAGAATAGTACTATGTCAAATTGTTTGATCCTATAACTTGTAGTTGATGAAGACCTGCACAAATAGAATAGAGCCATTTTAAAGTGACTGTGTGATAAATCTATGCACAAAAAGTTAGAAATATACCTACTAGTTTGATACATTATTATAAATATATAAAAATATAATGAAATTATAAGATTGATGGCATGAAATAAAAATTTTAAGGGTTAGATTCACGTTAGGTTCACTAGAATGTATGCAAAGGGAAATGCAACTAATCTATAAATCAATCCTATCTCGAAGAAAATAAATCTTACTTATACTTCTGATTGTGGATACATTATATATTCAAGGTCATGACCAAGATGGATTTGATATACTTAGCCAAGGGATCTCTTACCAAAATAAATTCACTAGGGAGGGTTCTATAACCTCTACTCAAGCAAAACTATGCAATAACCCTAACTAGGTCTTATGTTTTCATATTCAATAAACTAATAAAAAGTAAAGTCTAATATAGTGATCACAAAAGCTTGTGGAATAAAATGGGGTTAGTAAACATAAAATTAAACATGTATATGAGAATCCTAATTAAGCTATGTATAGGTAAAATCCTAATATATGGAGAGAGCAATATATTCAAAAGCCATTACTTATGCTACTTCTATCTACTAAAAGAGAGGATAAAAGTTAGAGATACATACCTTGAAGAGGAACCCATTGAGACTCAATCTCTCCCTTGGCCAAAGTTTTTTTGTAAGAGGTTGTTTTGGTTTGTAAGGATCACTAAGAAATACTAAAGCATCAAATACTATTCCACAAGATAAGATTCTTTTCCAAGTATAAACCCTAAGCTAAGACTCCTCAAGTAGAATGGTAGAACATATTATAAAGAAGCACAAATTAATAATTAACTCTTGTTTTCTATCTAAGAATGGTGAAATGAATGTGTTTATATAGTTGAATCTAACCCTAGTCCTTTCCAAAATTTTAGGCTGACAAGGTTGACTCAAACGACCTTGTATCATTATTGGCAAAAACAAATTTTGTCTTGGTCTAGGTTGGCCATGGGATAACCTAGGCACTAAATAAGTTTTATCAATTAGAGTACAAGGTTTATGGGGATGAAAGTGTAATGTAAACTATCAAAAAGGATTTTAGGCTAGGGAAAGGTTAATGAAGGTGGAAAATGATAAACTAGAGGAGGGTGAAAAATAGGAGACAAAGCTTAGGAGAATGGTTTTAGTATATGGTTGGATTGATAATAATTGGTAGTAAAGGACAACAATCTTGAGAAGCACCAATGGTCTTCCCACCGCTTTCTTAGTGCACCCATTAAGGCATGCACTCAGAAAGATTGAGACTTAATAGGTTCTTCCAAGATAGAAAACATCAACAATTGATAAAGTTTGAAAATATTATGTCTATACACATGTTACATACAATGTAAATATTTCTCCTTATACATGTGGTAAATCATTAGATAGTATTATTATTACATTTACAATAACACCTATATAACAACCTACATTTGCATTTGATGATAATGAGATTATGGATGATGATCCTACTTATACATCACTATTTATATGAGCATACATTGATTTGTAGCCTAAACATAATGTCATGGTAAATAATGATTAGAGTGAAAATTTTTGTACAATGACTCTTATTCATACTCTTGGATATACATATGAAGATTTATGGGGACAACCAGGATAATCAAAGGATTTGATGGAAAGGAAGAAAACCCCCTTGGGCACATTTTGATACGTCTTAAGGTAGGCCTTACAGTAGTTGCTACTTTTTTTAAGTATTACTAAGTATAATATAGTTGACATGTTGTTAGGATGCCCTTAGATACATAATCTTTGTGTAATACCATATTTAGTATATATATATATGGGTCAAGTATATAAATGAAATTTAGATGTATAGTTTTAAGTGTTCCATGTGAGTATATTATTCAGATAGAGGAATTTCATCTTCCACCCCCACCACTACCAAATTTAGTTACTCCACTTATTAAATCTCATTATACATAGATAATTTAGAGGAAATTAATTGACTTTCCTATATAACCAGTGCTTCAATGCCCATTACATCATATAATTATTCAAGAATCACGGTGGCTATTATATATTGTATCACATACTAGGCTAGTGTTACAAACACATCACAATGTTCCATATGGAACAAAATCACACATTTATTATATTAGTCAGTAGATTACATAAGATACTATGCTCCCTAAAGTTAATCATCATACATAATATACTATGAGTCATGTTGATGATGACAACTATATTATAACACAAATTCATTCCTCATATTCAAATACAACTATGTATGATATCACTTGTTCAAAATAGGTGAACATTCCCATGTTTTATGTGGGACCAACATATGACCATCTCTATAATGGGATAAGTGGTTAAAATTTTTTACATAAGTAAATTATTTGAAAAAATACAAAAAAGAAATTATAGAGTAATATGAAATGGTTATAGAGTAAAAGAAATTATAGAGTAATACAAAAAATATGACCATCAAGACCTAAGCATGACATGTTTTCTAATTTATATTTTTTATTTATGTTATTTATCACATGCTTCATATATTATAGAGTAATATGAAATACATATAGGTTAAATATGATATGTGGATGCATAGATGTGGGATATTATAATAGCTAGGGACCATGCCAATGTTGGGGGCATCTCATTCCATAGGTTACAATGTTACAGGTTATATCTTTATATGACCTCTCCATTTATCATGTTGAGTTATATTAATCTCTTACACATCTTGTTTTTTCTCACAGTATTCATATTTTTATATTTCATGAATATAATATTTTTATATAATGTGACATTGATAGAGGTTGATAGTGTTAGTTTGGCTTGTTTTATGCTTCTTTGTTGTTATTTAATTTCTATAGGATAATCATTGATTATTATTGTTTAGCCATATTATATGACATTTATTGATTGATTTATCATTTTATGCCTCTTTCTTTTGGACTTCACATTTTCATTTTCATTTATTTTGATTGAGTGTATCATTGTATGCATGTTTCTTTGGACCCTCACCTTCTTTTACTAATTTGATTGATTGAATTTTTATTACATGACTTTTTATTTGGGGCCTATTACCTTATTTTGTGAAATTTTATTGTCCATTGTGTGTATCCATTAGCCTCATGTGACATTAAGTGTTATTGTTACACTTTATTATGTGTGTCATGATCATGACATTGTATGCTTATGAATGCATAAATTTATTATTATCTACTAAGTTTTTTTAAGTTTTTGGTTTCATGATCCATATCACACACCTTTCCTATTTATGTATGGTGTCATGATCCATATCATTCACCTTAATTCATAGTTATTAATAAGTTCTTATATCAATTATTTTTACTAATACAAGCCTAATTTTTATATCTATCTTGACATAATACTTGTATGTCTTACATTACATGTTTCACATATGCTTTGATAACATATTATCCACATTTCAAGACATTATTTTTATTTATTACACATTTTACATAAAATTATGAGGTTAATTCTTTTATTTTGAGATGATAAATTTTCATGGTAAATCCATCACCTCAAAAGGGGTCATATTAGTGGGATTGTCATAGAGATTTAAGCCTCCATTTATAAAAAAATAAAAATTTGGGATATAATACATGATTCATAGAGTTTATATTGGTTTATATTATTATATATACTAAAACTAAATATTTATAGCATCTCAATCTTGTACATTTGACAAATATCAATCAAGGCTCTACCCTTCAATTCTAGACATTCCTACTATCAAAAGGCTCGCATTCACCATATCATTATGACTAAAAACTTATCTCTTAGTCCAATCCATATCTATCTAATGATCCAAGTCATTTATATTTCAAAAAAAAATTAAAACCCGATAAAAATCATTCACCATCAGTTTTAGATCCATACTTATTTTCTAGCCTTCTAAACACTATTACCAACATAAGTGCCCAGATCCTTATCTAGTGTCCACTAGCCAAAATTCATCCAGATTAAAAAATAATCAAAACCTATGGGTTGGTGTAATTATATTATTTAACCATACCATGATATATTTTCAAAAATTGTGGTATAAATATAAGTTTAAGCCTTCTCATTACTCATCTATAAAATCCTAAGTAAACACCTACTAAACTAAATCAATTGACTGCGCAAACATTCTATTTTATCCTATTCATCCCTATTTTCATATCAAGCATAATTTAAGCCATATAAATAGTATAAAACATTCAAATATCATCCCATGAGTGATATTTGTCAAATCATAAACTAGATCATTGTATGCATCTTCATATAGTATATTGCACTCTTGTGCACACACTTTACTACACATAGGAGAGAGCTACATAAATTTGAGGCCCTTCTTGGAATATTTTATATGTAGGAAGTGCCCATTGATAGAGGGGTTTTTGGGGAAAATCGACACCATGAGCCCACTAACCCATTTTTTAACAAACTCATTCCAAGGGTGAAAAAGGGTGAAGAGCCATGGCTTGATTAGTTAGTGAAGAGTGATAGACTATATTTCAGATCTAAATACATCAGTAGAAAGGAAAAAGAGAACCCAAAATAATAAATTTGGTCACATATTTATCTAACCATTATTCTATATTGAACACGTGCCATAATTAGACACTAATATTAACAATAGTGTCTAAATCCAATGGTAGTGTTTATGGCCACATAAGTACAATTTCTAAATCTGATGACTAATCTAGAACTCTAATCTTGCATACTTTACACAAGTTTTTAATCTAACTCTATCTACACATAGTAAAAAAGATAAGTAATATTATTTCATATTTATTGAAATATATTTTAATAGTTATACTTTACTATTTTTAGCAACCTTAGTTGTATAAATTTAAAATATTATTTATCTTAGTTTTCTATTAATCATCTTGCTAGAGATTATTTTATCATCCTTGTGTTATAACTAATTATATATTTCTTAACGCTAGATATCCCCCATATAAAAATTTAGGGTTAAACATTTGGTGAACCTGGCCATTGGTCTCAAAACCTATTGAGGTCAACATACCCCCTTTTTTGAAAATTAGGACCCTTGAGATATTTTGAAGCTTAACCCTAAAAACTTGGCATGTTTTGATCATTATTTAGAATTTTAATATCATACACTTTAATGAGGTTTGTTCACTAGTTTATGGTTTTAATTTGAGATTGCCTAATGTTGTTAATAATTGGTCTTCATGTCTTCTAGTTACAGGTTTCATGGAACCCTTGCTAGTGGATTCATGTTTCAAGTCCCTGACATAAAACCTTGGTTCAAGTTTGAATTTTAATTTTTTAGGAGAAAATTGGTGTGAACATTATAAATTTATTTTGGACTCAAGCCCAATTTTTATGTTAAGGTTTGGTCATGTTTTTAACACAACCAAATCGTAGCCTAAAATTATGCCTTGGTCCCATTTATTTTCCCCCTATATTTCCTATATCTCTAACATGGTCCAATGTTATGATGGTAGGGTCCTCTTTATTTTCTAATATAGTCCAATTTTTTGCCAAGGGTCCCTTTTAATTTTTCCTAGTAGGGTCCCTTTGTATTCTATATCATGGATCCTTTAATTACCTACTTAACCTAAAGCTTTAATGCTAAGGCCCCATTTGTGTTGAATGAGACCATAGTATAAATTCCTTAGCCAAAGTTTCTTTCCACCCTGATCCCTAACTTAATGTTCATGCATCCTATAGGATCTAATGATTCATGCTTCTTCATGCCCTTTGATTTAATAGAGTGAGAAAAAGCCTAAAAAATTGAGCACTTAGTCCTTTGAACCAATAATGTTCAAGTATCTGGATCATGATAAAAAAAACTCACACTTTGTCATGGACCAAAGATAAGATAGAGTGAAGACATCATTGAAAATTCAAAGCCTTAATAGGCCCACAAAGTTACTATGCAACACTTCTGCATTCGAAGATTAAAAGTAAAGGGACCTACATGTCAAAAGGGACCAATCACTAGCAAAATCATAAATCATGATCAGATGGCTCTCGCTTCATCATGGATTTTGATTGAATGACATGAATTGACTCCAAAATCTCAAAAAGCCCCATGAAGCCACCACATGGCATTCTCATATTGGAATAGAGGAACTTGATGAACTTAAATTTGATGTCCTCATGAATGTGATTGTCATAAAAGAGGTTGTCATTAACATCTATGTGACCATTAATTTTAATCCCATCAAACCTAAAATACTTCATGAGCTTAAATTTGACATCTTCATGAATGTTATTTGAATGTCCAAGAGGCTTCCTTTGATGTTTTTGAGGCTATCAAAATTAATATCATCTAACCTTTTACCTAGACCAAAGGGGGTATGTTTTATGTCATTAAAGGGGTCATTTTGCATTAAAAATTAGCATAAAATTCTTTAACCTAAGTCCATTCATGTTTATTAATATAAAATATACTTAGCCTTAAACATTTTAGCCTAATTTTTTTATGTCTATGCACTAATTAAATCTCATGCACCTTATAGGGTTCAATGTTTTGCATTCCATCACAGAAAATGATCTAATGATGAAAATCATCGATGAATTTTCAATGGATCTCTAAGAACCTATGGGATTGACACATGGTGAATACACATCTAATATATGACTGAAAAAGGTGTTAGAGCTCAGAAAGCTTGTAGAGGTGTCAAGAAGCACAACCACAAGGCTCGATACCAAAAGGACCAATGATAATTAAGGGCTCAGATCATAATTAATAGCTTGTACTAATCTAATGATATTGATCAATGGTATGAAACAAAAGGCATTTTTAAAATGCCAATGGCTAGTGCTTCAAAGGCATTTATAAAAAATGTCATGAAAGGTTCTAAATAGACACTAGATAAGCACCATAAGAGTACAAAGTGAAAAAATAGGAGATGTTGTGTGCTTGAAAATGCAAATGTATAAATTCAAAGGTCTAAATCATATCTGAAGCTTGTATAAGCTGAACTCCAAATGAACTACCACTATTAAGGATTTAAAACCCTAAAAACTTGCATAAAAGGCGTTAAGTGGACTCAAACTGATTATAATGAATTTAAAGGTTCAATTGTGTTTTGAGCACAAAAGAGCTATCCTAGAGACCATTTTAAATCTAATTGTGAACAATTTGAAAGGTTTGGAAGACATGGCAGCTTATAGGCAACAATACAAGGATGAGATAGAGTTGTATTTATCTATGAATAATTAAGGGAGGGTTTTCAAGGATACAGAACTAGATGTTGCTACATTAAGCACTGGGAATAAGAATTAGTCTGAGCTCTTCTAGACCATTGAAGATATACAAGATATCACCAAAGAGGATCAAAGGATTTCCACTATGACTAGGAGGTACTATAACTTAGTTGTAGTCTAGATGGCTAGTCTACACCATGCAGCCACCAAACTAGAGGTAATCCACTATATCAACATCCTTGCTCCCATTTTAAAGGATTGTATAATTGAGTAAGGCTAGATTATCCATGAAATGACCTTTAAAAGATTAATATTCATTTCCCCATTGGCATTTAAAAGTTACTATAAATTTCCAATACCCTAAGTGGATTTGCCCATTATAAAAGAATGGATTGGTGAGAATGATCTTGACACCATCCTTAGGCCATGGTTACTCCAAGGGAGGCAGGTAATTTGAGATCCTACTTGAAACATCCCATTTTCCCAATTTAGAGAGGGAATTAGGGTAATTATGACTATTAAATAGAATCTCTGGAGCCCCCTCAACCATATTTTTTAGCAAAAATTGGGTATCCTATGTCTACTTTATGGTAGAAAAGGGGATCACTCCTCTAATTGGAGAGATGATTAACAAATACCTAAAAAGGCAATTCATAGCCATTAGGAAGAAGACCAACACCCAATTTTTCATGATGTCCTATCTATTAGATACCTTACTAGCCTCCACCTAGATCCCCTATATCAAAAATTGGTCACCTAATGGTAGATTTATAGTCTCTCACCACTAATCCAAGTTGCACATATTCAAGTATAGACATAACATGTAACTAATTTATGATTGTGTCTACCTTACTTTAGTAGAATCCAAAATAGGGATTCTTATGCCTAGGGTAAGCCATTTAACCAAGAAATATTTGGATCCCATGGGAGACATCTGGTTGTATCCAAATTATGCAATGATCAGGATTAAGGGGATTATAATCCAAACCTACGGATTACCTGTCTATGTCCCAATCAAACTGGTAGAGTAGGAGATTGCATACCAAATTCTTAATGGTATAAACAAAGTATGAAAAGATAAGAGGAAGGGTCTCCTCCATCCCTTTCTTATAACCATTGGCAGAACTATGCTATAAAATTAGGATCAAGAGAGTATTATGTCTAGGCGTAAGGACTCTGTCAGATTCTAGCTTAATGAGTTAAAGATGTGGGACCCAAAAGGCATAGTCTCTACACACTTGAAATATAATAAATTGCCTAAACTAGTGTATGTGCACCAACTTAGTGTTCATGAGACCATTTATATCAGAGCAAACACTTTTAAAGAAATATTGTCTAGGCTCAAGGGACATAACATTAGACTAGAACATAGACTATCTATTGATGAGAAGACACTAGGGGATATATGGAAAATGAGATATTTGTAATACCATTTGGTACCTGGACCTTCTAGGCCACCTCAAGAACATCATCATCTAGAAGTGTCATAGCCCCTAGCACAAATCACATAGGGTCTTGGTAAGGAAAAGTTGGAAGAGAGACCTATTGAAGGACCATCATCTTTGGCCCCTCATAATAGACCTGAATCTCCAGTGGAATACTTGGACATGATTGCCTTGAGACCAATGAAATAGTGGAGGATGCTCTCAAGGTCCTTGTTGAGGCATATAACACTTATGAAGAAAAAGATCATGTTGAGTAGCATAATCCCAAGTAGAGGAGGCTAAGAAAGATAAAGGAAAAGAAGTTGCTTTGGATTTAGTTCCAGTAGCTCGCCCACAGAAAAGGAAAGCAGAATTAGCCTTGGTCCTAGTTGGATCAAAGAGGCCAAAGTTGAATTTCACTCATCCCACAAGTGAAATCAACTTATTTAGTGAGGAATACCCTATTCATGGACTAATCATCCCTGATTGGTTCATATATAGAAAAGTGTATAATATTCTCACTTTGTCTCACTCTTGGGCCTTGACCCAAACTATTAACATTGATGTACATGATGACATCAAGCCTTGTATAAAGGCTTTGATGAAAGAATTAAAAGAAATAAAGATAGTGACCACTACAGGGTTAGAAAGCAAACAAATGGATGTTTTAAGAGCATCAATAAGCACAAGGATAGAGGTTGTAGAACCTCCAAAATACACAAAGTCATCTATTATTGTGAAGTTCAATCTAAAGACAACTAGATTAGAGAGAGTCAAAATAAGAAAAACCATAGTGGGGATTGAAGAGTTCACATTATATAAGGTTAAAACCTTTATACGATTAACTCTAATTGGAGGGAAATACCCTAGTGAACTACTTGTCCATGAAGAAGATATTGAAATCCTAACTAAGGCTCATTCAGCTCAAGTTAGAGCTAGCATCAGAGGAATGAAATAGAAGATTCATAATTTAGAGAAGGAAAAGGATAACTTAGAAACCCAGGTTATTTTATTAGTGCCTGAGGCTATAATAAATATGTTTAAAGCATCCTTTTTTGATATGTTTGACTCTTTAAAGTCAATGAAGCTAAGATAAGATGCATTGAGCCAGGAAAGTGAGGTGGCTAAAGGATTGATATCAGAATGGCAAGATATAGAGGCCAAAAAAAAGAGATTTTATTAGTATATTGATTAGGAATAAAATTTATAAGTTTAGAACCATTAGCCTATCCCACCTACATGCTATATTAGGAATAGTGGTGGATAAGATCTAGAACTTAAGTGTTTGGTCAGTAGGGTTGCACAGACTCCTAAGGGATGATGAAGAGTTGATTGTTAGGATTAAGCAGCGCCTTGGCACCATGTTGGCTAATCTTGCAAAGACTATATCCCTAAGAATTATTGATGATGAATAATATTTTCATAGAGTCACTTTGGTGATGTGAGAAGTAAAGGGAAAAAGCTAGGGCCAATCAGGCAATGACAATATCAAAATTTTGGGTATGATCTTCACTACTAAAGAAAAGATTGTAGAAGCTAGAAGCATCAAAGAAGTTACAGAAAGGGATGATAGAGACTTTGAGGACTTAGCTAACCAAGAATATGTCTACCTCTTAAATCCAACTATAAATTTGGATCTTGTTAATGAATAACATCAAAAGGCTATGGATCTTCTGCAAGAGCAATAGGGTAACCCTTCAGTAATGGACCAACTAATTAGTTAATATTCCTTTTTGTAAAAACATTGTAATATTTGAAATAAGAATATTCTTTTGTAAAGGCATATGCTATTCTGTTAGCATATTTTCCTTTAGGTCAATCTAGTTTATAAAATCAAGTGTATTCTAGAACTTCTAAAAAAAGGACAACTATCCTTATCTTTTGTACATTTGTATCTCGTAATTGACTAGTGTGCTACCTGGTCTTTCTATAAAAGGAAATATTACCATCTTGTAAAGGGAGAAAATTTTGAGAAAATTTGTATACTTTGAGCAATTAATACTATCAAAGAATTCTGTGAATATTGTCCAAATTTGATATGTCAAATGTTAATGTGGCTTTCTCTCAATTATTAGTTCTAAAGCTTGAATTTGGATGTTTTTATGAATTCTAAATTTGCATTTATAATATAGGGTTGCTAATTTGTGCTTATGATAGATTAGTTGAAGGATATTGAATTTACCTCACTTCATTTATTTTATATTGAAATGTGATAATGCTATTTTAATCTAGTAACAAATCTTTAAAGTAAAATCTAGTTCTTGTATAATTTCATACTATCCTTAGAAATTTGCCTGGTATATGGTGAGATCTGATCTTATGCTATTTTGCATCATATACTGGTTAAATGTAGGCTCAATTATAATTGAAACTTTATCATGATATTTGAGTTAAGGATCAATAATCACTTGTTTTCTTTCTATTTTACCCTTCTTTTTTGCTTCTTTTCTAACCAGATCGCTTTAGTTTAGACTTCATTGAAAATATCCATTTAGATTAGTCTATGTTTTATCTTTGATCCTAATTCACTATTATTATCAAATATACTTATAATTTTCAAATAATTAGACCATAATGGCTCCCAACCATCAATTAATATAAATTTTGTGGAACAGATAAACATTGTTTTGCTACTATTCCACCATACGTAATATAAGTTGCCAAAACCTTCTACTCATGCTCTAAATTCCTAAAATTCTAAAATGAAACATGTTATTTTAAAATTAAGTACATCTTGTGTTACACATAGAGGCATCAACAAGTCCCCACTAGCACTAGAAGGAAGGCCTTCTCTTTGTGAATTAGCTGAATCTTTTCTTATCTTAGTGTGTTTTGATTTAAGATTGGTGTCATCTTTGTACTTTTGTGCAATTATTTGCTTATAAGTGTATATATCATTGATCTTTATGGTCTATGGCATATTTTTGTGCTTCCTTTAGACAAAGATCAAATTTATTTGAATTTTGATGCTTAGTTTTGGTAAATTTGGCTTAAGATTTGAAAATTCATAGTATTTGAGGTTATAATAGCCTGTTTTGATCAAAGGTTGGCATATCTTTCATAGATCTAAGTTTATTTGAGATTATACTTATAAAGATAGACCATATTTTCATAATTAGACACATCTTCAAGCTAGCTTAGTCCAAGATTTATGTTCTTTACTATTCTTTACACAATCTTTGTAAAATGAGCTTAATGTATAGGTTTAGTCCTTTTTCTTTATAAATATTAACTAGATACATCATATTCCAAACAAGATATTCAATATTTAGGATGGAATTGCCAAGGATACTAAAAATATCACAATCAAAGACAAGAGAGCCTTTTCTTGAGCTTGAGGTCTATAAAAGAACCAGGTGAGATAAAGGTAGGCGTAGACATTCCAAATCTTTTCCAACCTTAACTCTTCAAGGTACCTTTACCTTCAACCTTCATCTATGTATGGCTTGGTTGGGAGACTCTTATATCAATGTACCAAGTTTGGTACATGATCTCCCATGTAGCCCTAAAAATACTTACCAACATTTAGTCCAACTAGTATTGTAACTGTAGAAGAGCAAATTAAATATTTTAAAGTTGTTTTAAGGTTGTTAAATGTTGTGTATAAAGATGTATCATGTAGATTTTTCCCCTTTGCATTTAAAGATGTTGATTACAAATGGTTTCTCAATTTTCTTGATAATTATATTACTAGATGGGATGGTTTCATTAATGTTTTCATAGACCAATTTGGTAAGATTATTAGTCTATGTGTTATATACCACCAGTTCACCACCATCAGGAGGGATGCAAGTGAGCCCATAATGTCCTTTAATGCCAGCTTCTAGAAAATGTATAGCAGGACCATAGAACCTTATAAACTTGATGATGTTTTAGCTCTATAAATCTACAAGGATGACATAGATCCCATGACTTATATATTTTTGAAAAGGTTTATTCTAGCTATAACTTCATTATCCAGAGCTTATTTTGAAGCAGTGATCATTAATGATCAAATGTAGCCCCAAGGAAAAATGGCCCACTATGTCCTAAATGTCAACCCACATATACCCAATCTGAACATTTTCCCCAACAACAACTAGAATATTCCAACCTTAAACCAACTCCCAAATCTAAATCAATTGCCCTTGATTCATGTTGCTCCCAATATGAACTTAGGATTCTTGAGTAATCCTACTAGTGGATTCAATGAAAATGATCAAAGAACTTTAGTACCATTTGTAGGTACTAATAATAACTAGGTGCACAACTCTGAAACCCTAAAGAATGAGAATGAGTCTATACTAAAAATGGTCCAAAAGTTAAGCATTGATTTCCTTTAGCTACAAAAATAAGTAGGCAATACTGGAAAGAGCTTTGGTAAAAACTCATTCCAAAGGTTTGATAGGCCTAACAATAGGTTTTAGAATGATATTTTCCATAATAATAAGAATAATGAACCATCTTCTAAAAAGAGGACTATGGACATTAATCTTACTAACATTGCCTTGCATGATTATTATAGAGTGAATTGTATAACCCAACATGGCAAAATTAATTGCATAGAGTTTTGTAAATATTTTTAAGATTTCCAAGAATAATTGGACACATTCGAAGTGGTCCCTAACAAGGATAGTGGTGCAGGTATTTCAAGGTCAAAGCCTGTTGATCAAGCTTTCATGGTGGGGACTTTTGATTTACCCTTTCAAGGGGACAACAAACCTGATGATGTCCCAAAGGATATCTAGGCCTTCCAATAATTCTTAAATAAGAATTATCCCTTGAGGAATAGAGAGCAGAGGCAACCTTTGATTACCTCAATGCCTCCAAATAACTTTGGAACTCCTCCAGACACTTCTTCAAGCAATGAACTAAAACCACCCAAAGGGAGTACCTCTAAGCATAATGTTGATGTTTTAAACAAAGGGACCTCTTACTAGAATCATTATCAAGGAAATCTAACAAACCACCCAGTGTTGATAATGCTAATATGGCTATACACAAAGTTAAGGCATAATCTCCTCCTTTCCTACTCATAGTCAAGATGTTCGGTAAGAATTTTCACAATTGTTTATGGGATTATGGTTCATCTATCAATATCATTCTAGCAAGTATTTTCAAATAACTTGGCTTGACACCTATTAATTTTGATAGATTTGTTACTCAATCTGATAAATCTAGAGTCAAGGTGATTGGAGAACTTTTAAATGTTCATATGCAATTAGATTTTGATCCTAGAGTACATTATTTTATTGATATCCAAGTTTTTAACATTCCTGATGTTTATGGGATCTTGTTAAGTAGGGAATGGACCAAATCCCTGAATGGATACATGTCCATGGATTATTCACATTTATGGCTACCTTAGAAGGGAGTGCCAAACCATATCAGAGTTAAAATAGAGGTGGGGATGAAGCACATGATCACTAAGTACAATTTATTAATGAAAGGGTCAACATAATTGACTCAGACTTAGGGGTTTTTACCCTAGAGACTATAAAGGTATGTGATCCTAAGAGTACTCATGTTATTCCTGAGTTACAAAAATTAAATTTTGATGGTGCTAGGTGTAAGGTTTGATATGGGGTTGTTATTTTCCTTACTGACCCTACCAATAATAAATATCGTGCATCTTAGAGGCTCCAATTCTCTTGTACTAAAAATCTTGTTGAATATGAGGCCCTTATCCTAGGTTTGTAATTTGCTATAAATAATAAAGTTAAAGAACTACTAGCCTATGGTGATTCATAACTAGTAGTCAACTAGGTGAGAAGCAGATATCAAAGTAAACTCTCATACCTTAAGAGGTATAAATTTAGGGTCTAGTATCTAATTAAGTCTTTTGATGCTTTGATCATTGTTTCCATCCCTAGAGAGGAGAACCAAGCTTTTGATGAGTTGGCATCTACTATAGCCAATCTCATGCCCAACCAAGACTCCCCCAACTTTAGCATTGAGTTGATGCCTTGTCCCTTGGTCCTTAATAATGTAAATCATTTTCAAGTATTTAATGATGATCAACATATCTTAGATTTCATGACTAATTCTAGAACATTTGAGTCTCATATTGTTGATGAGATTGATGAAAATGCACTCAAGGAAGAAAAATTTGATGGTAAAGTCATTCAACTGAATGAAAATAAAATTCTTAAAGGCATGATTGCCTTAGAGAGGCTATTTGATCAAGACAAGCTGGCTGAGATTTCTAAGATTCCCAAGGTAAGTGGGAAAGACTACAATGTTGTTAATCTTGGACCCCAAGATCAACCCCAACTGGTTAAAATTAGAAAATCTTGCACTAACATTGAGAATAAAAAGGCCAAAGAGTTACTAACTATGTATAATGATGTTATATCTTGGTTTTACGATGACTTAAATATCTTTGATCCAAGAGTCATCACAAATACTATACCCCTTAAAGAAAGTTGTCAACCCTTTAGAAAAAATAAAAGACCTATGAACCCTATCCTAGAACCAATGATCATTAAATAAGTCAAGATATTACTATCTATTATAATTATGTTTCCCATTAGGCATTCTACCTAGGTGGCCAATTTTGTGTCAATCAAAAATAAGAATGGTGAGATTAGGCTATGCATTGAATTTAGGAATTTGAACAAAGCGTCTAAAAAAGATAACTATCATCTTCCCTCTCTGGACCAAGTGATACAAATTATTTTAGGTTTAGCTATGAGGTATTTTCTTGATGTTTTTCTAGGTTACAACCAAGTGTTGGTTGACAAGGAAGATAAGATGAGAACAACTTTCACAACAAAATGGGGAACTTTCACCTACAAAAGAATGCCTTTTAGGCTAATCAATGTAGCAGTTAATTTTTAAAGGGCCATGGACTATGCCTTCCAAGGTATAATTGGTAAGTGTATCATTATATGTATGGATGATCTAACCATTTTTTCTAAAAATATGGAAGATCACTTTATACATTTGCATCAAGTTTTTTAGAAATGCAGAAGGTATGAAATCTCCTTAAACCTCAAGAAAAGTATATTTTGTGTTACTGAAGGCAAATTTTTGGGTCATGTCATAACTAAAGATGGGATCTCTATATATCCTAAAAGGGTGGAGGATATATCCAAAATAGAACCTCCAAATAGTAGGAAAGAGCTAAAATCATTTTTTGGTAAGACAGACTTTGTAATAAAGTTCATTTTTGGCTTCATAAAGATTATCAAGCCATTGAATGACATGCTAAAGAAGGATACCAAGGTCTCATGGAATGAGGAATCCAAGAAGGCATTCAGTGACATCAAAGAATCAATTAGCCAAGCTCCAATCTTGATAATTCCTAACTTTTCAAATGACTTCTATCTCTATTCTTTCACATTTGACCATATTATGGCTGTAGTTTTAACTCATAAAGTTAAAAGGTGTGATCACCCAATAGCTTTCATGAGTACTAACTTTAATAATGCTAAATTAAACTATTCATTAATTGATAAACAAACATATTCATTAGTTAAGGTAGTAAAGAAATTTAGACATTATATCCTCATAAATAAGGTGCATGTTATTCTACCTAATCCTGCCACAGAGCTTATGTTGAGCCAAAATGAACTTGGGGAACGTAGAGGTAAATGGATGTCATTTTTTATAAGAGTGTGACATAGAAATGAAAATGAAAAAACTAGTAAGGTACCAAGGCTTGATCCAAATGATTGCTAATACCAATCTTAGGTTAAGTATTATGTATGTTGATCAACAAAAATTTCAAGCTAGTGAGTGGTATGATTCCATTATCCATTTACTAATTAATGGTACCTATCCTACAAGAATAACAAGGGAGTAAAATAGGGCTTTGAGGCTCAAGAAAACCCATTATTTGATCAGTTATGGGGTTTTATATTAAAAAAATGGAGGGAGTCTACTTAAGGTGTGTCTCAAAAGAAGAAGCTGCCCAAATCATTAGCACCTTCCATGATAAGTTTGGAAATGAACACCCATTTGGGAAGACTACAAACCATAAGATTATTAGAGTTGGCTACTATTGGCCAATTATTTTCAAGGATTCTCACAAACATGTGAGGGAATGTTACTCCTATCAAATCTTTATCACCAAAAATCCTAAGGTAGCAATGCCTTTACAACTAGTCATGGTTGATAAACATTTTACACAATGGGGGTTGGACTTTATAGGGGTAATCAACCCTAATTCATTTGAATGTCATAAATTCATCCTAACTGCATTGATTATTACACAAGGTGGGTTGAAGCTATAGCCACCAAATAATGTAAGACTGAGGAAGTGATCAATTTTTTGGAGGAGAACATTTGTACTAGATTTGGAACTCTAAACTCTTTAGTATGTGACAACAGATCTACATTTACATCCATAGATATAACTTAATGGGTGTATGATAATGGCACCTGTCTAAAATTTTCATCCAACCATTATCCCCAAGGAAATGGAGTGTCTGAGTTTACCAATAAGAAATTAATGAAGGCAATCAAAAACTCTACTACAAAAAAGCCCAGGACTTGGCATAAACTTTGCAATTATGCACTATGGGTAGATAGGATAAAGATCAAGAAAGACTTAAAGGCATCACCATTTCTATTGGTATATGGCCAAGAACCTATCTTCCCTATCACTCTCGAGTTTCCTACATATAAATTCGTGTAAGAATACATGTAAGAAAGATGAGAGCTTTCCAATTAAGGATTCCTAGACATCATTCAGATGGAAGATGCAAGGGAGAAGCCTTTGCTGATTTGAGCAAACATCATACCATAGTGAAGAGGTAGTTTGATAAAAAATCAAAGATTAAGGTTTTTAGACAAGGGGACCTAGTTCTCCTTTGGGACAAAGCATATGAGCCTAAAGGAAAGCATGGAAAATTCACACCTTTATAGATTGGCCCATATCAGATTGCAGACACATTGGGAAAAAAACACCTTAAAGCTCAAAGATTTATAAGGAGAAGAGTTCACACTACCCACCAATGGGTGGTACCTCAAGCATTACTTCTCTATTTCTCCTCTTAGGGTATTTATGGAGTGTACTATAAGATGGTTAGACTTAGTGTAGGTAGGCTAGTTTGTTTCTTTTAACTCTTTTTTTCCTATCCCTTGTTGTATATAAGCATGTATATACTTGTTTGTTCCCATTTTTTTATTACTTTATTGCTTATGTTGTGTGTTTGCTTTGGTTTCCTTATTTCTTGTCTCTAATAAGTCCTTTTTGACAACCCTAGGCTCAAAATTTATTTAGCTTTCTTGAAATTCCAAGTTCAGGAATGTGGGTATGAACCTAATACATATGCTGACCATGGTTCTAAAATATGAGCCTAATGTTATTATTTGAAGAAATTGGTAAAGACTAATTGAAGAGGCCAACTGATCCATGACAACTTGAACATTATATTGACCTAAATTTGGTTTTAAGAATATTTTCACTTATAGGAGGAAAGCTTAATCTATTAAAACATAGTCATGCTTGCACTTAACAAACATCCTTTCTTAGGATAATATTTGCAGCCATAGTTGATTATCTGAGGATCAAATACATGAATAAATACCTAAACCTAGATACCTTAGTTCCTAACCTTGTTGAAAGCATAAAATATCTAAAAATATAAAAAAATAAGAATGCGGTGTAAAATCAAAAACTTTTCAAGCATAGGTGATTCTGGTAATCTCTACCATGGCTATAGATGCCTAGTTGGTAGTGGAACAAGGCCATGAGTGGAGCCAAAGGCATATCTATCAGGGATATAGACACCTAGCTAGTAGTAAAGTGATTCCCAAGCCTTCCTTGAACTAGAAGCATGGATCTTAATGAATATATAAACATGCTCCAAGTCAATGTTAATGATTAAGGATATGAAACTTGGAAGTTGTCTCCTGAATCCCATGGTAAATAGTAAGTGGAATCAAAACACACACAAACACAACATGGCTATGTATTAATGTTTAATCCTAATTATTCAAGTGCAATGTTTGTTTCAACCATAAAATGATCTAGATAATAGTATTGATTAAGTGGAGTGGATGAATTAGTTGTTCATCTAAACTAGAGTCTCTAAGGTATAACATATTGCTATGTTTCCCATAGAAGTCACCATTTTTTAAGGTCAACATACCCCCTTTTTTTTTAAAATAGTACCCTTGAGATATTTTGAAGCTTAACCATTAAAATGTGGCATGTTTTGATCATTATTTAGATTTTGAAGATCATCTACTTTAATGAGGTTGGTTCACTAGTTTATGGTTTTACTTTGAGCTTGCCTAATATTATTAATAATTGGTCTTCATGTCTTTTAGTTACAGGTTTGGAACCCTTATTTGTGGAATCATGTTCCAAAACCTTGGCATAGACCCTTGGTTCAAGTTTAAATTTGAATTTGGTGTGAACATTCTAAATTTATTTTGGACTCAAGCCCATTTTTTATGTTAAGGCTAGGTCATGTTTTTTAACATAACCAAACCTTAGCCTAAAATTATGCCTTGGTCCATTTTATTTCCCCCATTATATTTCCTATATATCTAATGTGTTCTAATGTTATGTTGGTAGGGTCCTCTTTATTTTCTAACATAGTCCAATTTTTTGCCAAGGGTCCCTTTTATTTTTTCCTAATAGGGTCCCTTCATATTCTCTAGCATGGTCCCTTTAATTACCTACTTAGCCTAAATCTTTAATGCTAAGGCCCCATTCATGTTTATTAACACAAATGAGACCTTAGTCTAAATTCCCTAGCCTAAGTTTATTTCTACCCCAACCCCTGACTTAATGTTCATGCATCTTTTAGGATCTAATGATTCACACTTCATCGTGCCTTTTAAACTAATGGAGTAAGGAAAAGCCTGACAAATTGAGAGCTTAGTCCTTTGGACCAATCATGTTCAAGAATATATATCATGATCAATGGCTCACACTTCATCATATACTAAGGATCGAATGGAGTGCAAACATCATTGAAAAGTCAAAGCCTCCAGAGGCCCACAAAGTTTCCATGTGGCATTCTTACATTCAAAGATTAAAATCAAAGGGTATTGCATGTCATAAGGGACCAATCATGAGAAAGCTCCCAAATGAAAATCATATGACTCTCAATTCATCATGGATTTTAATTAGATGACATGAATTGACTCCAAGATCCTAGGAAGCTCAACAGAGCTGCCACATGGCATTCTCATATTGCAACATAGGAACTTAACAAGCTTAAATTTGACATCCTCACAAATGTCATTTGACTTCGACAAGGCCATCATTAACATCGAAGCAATCATAAATTTTAAGCCCATCAAACCTAAAAAACTTCATGAGCTTAAATTTGACATCCTCTTAAACATTATTTGAATGTCTAAGAGGCTTCCTTTGACATTCGTGAGTCCATCAAAATTAAGATCATCTAAACTTTTACTTAAACCAAAGGGGGTATGTTTTATGTCATTCAAGGGGTCATTTTGCTTTAAAATATATTATAAAATGCTTTAACCTAAGTCCATTCATGTTTACTAATATAAAATAGAATTATCCTTAAACATTTTAGCCTAAGTTCTTTTATGCCTATGCACTAATTAAAGCTCATGCAACATATAGGGTCTAATGATCCATGCTTCATCATGACGAATGATCCAATGATGTGTAATCACCGATGACTTTTTAATAGAGTTTTGAGATCTTATAGGCTTGACATGTGGTGAATGTATGTCCACTATGTGATTGACAAAGGTACTAGAGCTCAGAAATCCCATAGAGGTGCCAAGTGGCACAACTATGGGGCTCAGTACCAAAAAGGACCAACAATAAGCAAGGGCTTGAATCACAATCAACATCCCACACTAATCTAAGGATCTTGATCTAATGGTGCAAAACAAAAGGCATTTTTTAAATGTTAATGGCTAGTGCTTTAAAGGCATTTATGAAAAATGCCATGAAAGGTTCAAGATAAATGCCAAATAAGCACCATGCAAGCACAAAGTGACAAAATAAGAGATCTTGTGTGCTAAAAAATGCAAATGTATAAAGTCAAAGGTCTAAATCATATCTAAAGCACGTATGAGCTGAACTCAAAATGAGCTACTACCATTAAGGCTTTGAAACCTTAAAAACTTGCATAAAAGGCCTTAAGTGGACTCGAGTTGATTACAATGATTTTAAGGGTTAAATTGTGTTTTGAGAATGAAAGAGATATCCCATAGACCATTTACAATATAATTATGAATAATTTGAAAGGTTTGAAATACATGGTAGATCATAGGAAATAATACAAGGATGAGATAGAGCTTTATTTATATATGGACAATGAAGGGAGGGTTTTCAAGGATACAGACCTAGACATTGTTACATTAAACACTAGAAATAAGAATTGGTCTAAGCTCTTCTAGACCATTGATGAGATGTAGGGTATCACCAAAGAGGAATAGAGGATTGATACTATGATCAGGAGGTACTATGACCTAGTTACAGTCTAAATGGCTAGTATACACCATATAACTACCAAACTAGAGGTAATCCATTGTATCGACATCTTTGATCCCATTTTCAAGGATTGTAAGATTGAGCAAGGTTGGATTACCCATGAAAGGACCTTTAAAAGAGTATCATTAATTTCCCCATTATACTTTGAAAGTTACTATAAATTCCTAAAACCCCAAGTGGATTTTCCCACTATTAAAAAATGGATTGGAAAAAATGATCTTGACACCATCCTTAAGCCATGGTTGCTCCAAGGTAGCCGTGTAATTTGAGACCCTACTGGAAAAATCCCAATTTCTCAATTTAGAGAGGGAATTAAGGTAATTATAACCCTATTAAATAAAATCTCTAGAGCTCCCTCAACCACATTTATGAGCAAGAATTGGGTATCCTATGTCTACTTTATCATAGAAAAGGGGATCACTCCTCCAATTAGGGACATGATCAACATATACCTAAAAAGGAAATTCATATCCATTAGAAAGAAGACTGGCACCCAATTCTTCATGATGTCCTATCTATTAGATGTCTTAATAGCCTCTAGCTAGATCCACTATATCAAAAATTGGTCACTTGATGGAAAATTTATAGTCTCTCACCACTATTCTAAGTTGCACATATTCAAGTATAGGCATAACATGAAATTCATTTGTGATTATGTCTACCTAGCTTTAGTAGAAGCCATTACAAGGATTCCCATTCCTAGGGTAATCCCTCTAACCAAGAAATATGTGGAGCTCATGGGAGACATCTAGTTGTATCTAGATTGTACATTGATCAGGATTAAGGGGATTATGATCCAACCCTATAGATTACATGTTCATGTCCCAATCAAGTTGGCAGAGTAGGAGATTACATACCAAATTCTTAATGGTGTGGAAAGAGCATGCAAATATAAGAGGAAGGGTCTCCTCCATCCCTTTCCTATAACCATTACTATAACTATGCTACATAATTGGGATCAAGTGAGTATTGTAGCCAAGCATATAGACTCTTTCAAATTGTAGCTTGATGAGCTAAATATGTGGGACCCAAAATGCGTAGTCTCCACAAACTTGAAATTCAATAAGTTACCCAAACCAATGTATGTGCACCAATTGAGTGTCCATGATACCATTTATATTAGAGCAAACACTTTTGAAGAAATATTGGCTAGGTTCAAGGGACATAACATTAGACTAAAACATAGACTATCTAGTGATGAGAAACCACCATGGGATATATGTTAAATAGGACCTTTGTAATACAACTTATTTCCTGGACCTTTTAGGACACCTTAGGAACAACATCAATTAGAAGTGCCACAGCCCCCAACACAAATCACATAGGGTCCTAGTAAGGAAAAGTTGGAAGAGATACCTAGTGAGGGCCCATCATATTTGGCCCCTCTTGACAGACCTACATTTCCAATGGAATACTTGGACATGATTACCTTGGGACCTAATGAAATAATGGAAGATGCTCTCAAGGTCCCTACTGAGGCATATGGCACTAATGAAGAAGAGGAGCATGTTGAGGAGGCACAAGCCTAGGTAAAGGAGGCTGAGAAAGATAAAGGAAAAGAGGTTGCTTTGGATTTAATTATAGTAGCTTCTCCATACAAAAGGAAAGGAGAATTAGCCTTAGTCTTAGTTGGATCAAAGAGGCCAAAGTTGACTTTCACTAATCCCATAAGTGAAATCAATTTATTTAGTGAGGAATACCCTATTCATGGACCAATCATCCTTGATTGGTTCATATATGGAAAAATGCATAAGATTCCCACTTTGTCTAACTCTTAGGCCTTGACCTAAACTATTGACATTGATGTCCATGATGACATCAAGCATTGGATAAAGGCTTTGATGAAATAAGAAGAAGGATAGTGACCACTACAGGGTTAGAAATCAAATAAATAGATGCTCTCAGAGCATCAAGTAGCACAAAGATAGAGGTCATAGAACCTTAAAAATACATAGATTCATCTACTACTACGCAGTTCAATCCAGAGACATCTGGATTAGAGAGAGTCACAACAAGAAAAGCCATGGTGGGGATTGAAGATTTTATATTCCATAAGGTTGAACCCTTTATAGGTTTAACTCCAGTTGGAGGGCAATAACCCATTGAAATACCCATCCATGAAGAAGGTATTGAAAGCCTAACTAAGGCTCATTTAGCTCAAGTCAGAGATGGCATCAGAGGATTGAAATAGAGGATTCATAATTTAGATATCTTAGGGATAGTGGTGGATAAGATCTAGATCTTAAGTGTTTGGTCAGTAGGCTTAGATAGACTCCTAAGGGATGATGAAGAGTTGATTGCTAGGATTAAGCATCCCCTTGGCACCATGTTGGTTAATCCTACAAAGACTAAAACCTTGGGAATTATTGATGATGAATAATATAATCATAGAGTCACTTTGGTGATGCAAGAAGTAAAGGTTAAAAACTAGGGTCAATCAGGTAGTGACAACAACATAATTTTGGGCATGATCTTCATTGATAAAGAAAAGATTATAGAAGCCACAAACATCAAAGAAGATATGGCAAGGTATGATAGATACTTTGAGGACTTAGTTGACCAAGAATACGTATGCCTCCTAAAGTCAACTATAGATTTGGAGCTTGTCAAGAAACAACATCAAATAACTATGGAGATTCTGCAAGAGCAACAAGGAAACCTTTCATCAATGGACCCGCCAATTAGTTAATATTCCTTTCTATAAAAACATTGTAATATTTGAAATAAGAATATTATTTTGTAAAGGCATATTCTAGTCTTTTCTCATATTTGCCTCTAAGTCAGTCTAATTTAGAAAAGTAAGTGTATTCTAGAACTTCCTGAAAAAGGATAGTTGTCCTTATCTTTTATACATTTGTATTTCATAACTAACCAGTCTACTACCTAGTATTTCTATAAAATGCAATATTACCATCTTGTAAAGGGAGAGAATTTTTAGCAAATTTGTATGCTTTGAGCAATTAATACTATCAAAGAATTCTATGAATATTATCCAAATTTGATGTGTCAATTTTTTATGTGGCTTTATCTTAATTGTTGGTCCTAAATCTTGAATTTGAATGATTTCATGAATTCTAAATTTACATTTGTGATACAGGGTTTTTAATTTGTGTGTATGCTAGATTAGTTGAAGGATCTTGATTTTGCCTCACTTTATTTGTTCTATATTTAGATGTATTAATGCTACTTGAGTATAGTAACAAATCTTTAAATTAAATTCCAATTCTTACTTGAATAATTTCATATTATCCTTATAAATTTTCTTGGTGTTTGGTGAGATCTAAGATTACGCTATTTTGCATCATATACTAGTTAAATGTAGGCTCGATTATAATTAAAACTTTGTCATGACATTTGAGTTAAGGATCAACAATCACTTGTTTTATTTTTTCTTTACCCTTCTCTTTTTCTTCTTTTTTAACTAGATCATTTTAGTTTAGACTTCATTAAAAATATCCATTTAGAAGAGTCTATAGTTTTATCTTTGATCCCAGTTCACTACTATTAGCAAAGATGCTTACAATTTGTAAAGAATTAGACCATTATGGTTCCCAATCATCAATTAATATAATTTTTTTGGAATAGATAAGCATTACTTTACTTCTATTCCACCATAAGTAACATAAGTTGCCAAAACCTACTACTCATGCTTTGAATTCCTAGAATTATAAAATGAGAAGTGTTCTTTGAACACTAAGGACATTTTTGGTACACATGCATGCATCAACAAAACCCTAGATTGAACTAGGGTTATTTGTTTTCTAATTTTTAATTATTATAAAATTGTTATTTCAAATTATAATTTTTCATTTATAAGCAATGGAAAATGTTAATCACAAAATTACTTTTCAAATGGAAGGTAAGGAAATAATAGTCAACCATCTTAATAACAACAAGAACTTAATGGATGCATTTTTGTATGTTACAATAGATGAGTTCAATAAATATGCCAAGGGTAAAGCATCCTCACCTAGTGATGGTGAACCCTTAGGTAGTATTATAACTCAGAGCTTTGATTTGGGAAAGTTTCTACAATGTAGTTTTTTAGATATGATGTTTTGAGCACTAGAAGTTCAAAAAAACATAAATTGTGATCTGGGATGAAATGATTTGTTTCATCACCGTAGTTTTTTTGTGAGGTTTTTCTATAAAAAATAAAAAATTATTAGTAAAAAAAGTTGGGATATTTTTACCTTATACAAATTAAAAATCATTAGATTCATCTCTACAAGATCATTAAAATGGTATATTCTACCTGTACACTTTTTAGGCCAAAAAATTCACCCTTGTACACATTAGTAGTCATTGGATTTGTCTTAGTAAGGCGATCGAAACAACATCTTCTATGGATACATTTTTTTCTGGGTTGTAACCCTCATAGGGTTTGTGCATGGTAGGGCCTAACACTCTTAGTCATAGGAAAGGGTAATAAATTCCTTAAAATACTCATAAAATGACATGGAGCAAGAAAATTTTGATCTGAGTATTTTGGAGGTAGTTCATCAACTTAAGGTAGAGTTATAGGGCATGGTGTAAAAATATGATCTTGATGAAATTAAATGGGATCTCACGGGGCTGAGAGGGGACTTAAATGGATTGTAAGATCAATAAAAACAAATCACTAGGTAATTGGATAACTTTTCAACTTAGCAATTTCAAAATAAGCCTCCACCATTCCAATTTTGTTCTCCTCCTCCAAAAAATCACAACTCCAACAATGGTATGAATCCATTATTTCCAAAAGTGGACCTGAGAAAGTCTGATGGTAATGATTCACTCACATGGATTACTCAAATTGAAAATTTATTTGATATACATTAGACTTACTATTCATAAAAGGTGGTAATGGCCTCTCTTTATTGAAAACTTGAGTAGTTCATTTAGTATTGTTGGTTGTGAGCTCAAAATAAAAAGAATGGTTTCCCAATTTCATGGTCAGTATTTTTTTAGGAGTTGCATCTCTACCATCATAATAATGTCTCCAAAAACTACTTCAGAAAACTAGCCAAGTTACACTGAAGAGGATTACATTCACCAATTTTATAATCTCTCATTATGTGTGGCAAACATCACTGAGGAAATTTTGATTGACATTTTTTTTATGTGGCCTCATAAATAGCATCCAATTAGAGGCTTACATGTTTCATCCCAATAATATATCTAAATCCATACTAAGGGCATGCCTGATTGAGGAAAAAGAGTTGATTAATAAAATACCTTTCACTAAATTTAATGAATGCACCTTCCCAACACCATCATTTCTATAGCCTACCTAATTGACACCTCAAAAAATTAAAGAAAATCATGTAAAAAGTTTGTGTTTTGTCTATAATATAAAATGGAGTAAAGGACATCGATGTGATGAAAATAAATTGTGTTATATTGAAGGTGCCAATATAAGGATTTAGGGGTAGGTTTGGAAGAACCTGATGATGAATCTAAATATTATCAACCTACCATTTCCAATCATGCACTTTCAAGCATTAGTGCTCCCCAAACTCTTAAGGTGGTGGTTCCCTAAAGAAATAGAAGTTGAATCTATTAATTGACTCTAGGAGTACACATCACTTTATCAATAGTTAGTTGGTTATTCCTTTAAATTTTTTCATTTACCTAGCTCTATAATTTTAGGTCATGATTACAAATGGTGGTGTATATAATCAAAAATGCATCATGTATATAAATCAATCCTAACTCGGAGAAGATGTATCATACTTACACTTCTGATTGGGGATAGATTAGATAATCAAGAACATGACCAATATGTGGATCTATTAGATCTAATTAGGGGATATTTTATCACAATAATAATACTAGGAAGGTTCCAAAGCCTCCAGTCAAGTAGAATCAAGCAAAAACCCTAGTTAAGTCTTATGTTTTCATATTCACTAAACTAATAACAAATAAAGTAAATAAATTTAATCTAATGTTCACCAAATCATGTGGCACAAAGTATGGGTAAGAAATAATGAAAGTAAACATACATAAGATACATACTCATGTCAATGTATATGTAATCCTAATGCATGGACAAAAAGTAAAAATGCATATCTATCTACTCTTATAAGGAGGAAAAAGTTAGGAATCTTACCTTTGAAGATGAACACATCGATACTCAATCTCTCTCTTAGACAAGGTGGTTTGTAAGAGGTTATTATGGTATGTAAGGATGTTCAAGGATAAATTAGCTCTAGGCTACACAACCTATCAATGCATCCAAAAGACTTCTCCACAAGATAATATCTAAATTTTGGAATATAGTCATCTAGTAGTGGAAAGATTCTCTACAACATGATTATAGAACTTTTTATGATTCAAAAAATGAGTTATTAAAAACAAATATATGATCAAAACAAGGATTTGATGATAAATATTTGAAAGGTAAAGAATTGTGAATAGTAACTTTAAATAAGGGGAAGAGAAAGTCATTTGATTATTTTGACTTATTTGGAGAGAAAAATAGAAATCTGAGAGACCATATGAAATCTGAAAGAGCCAAGATGTTAAAGAGATGACACCTGAGATGAAGAGGATGCCTAGCGGCCATAATAGGTGCAGCACATGTAGGAAACTGAGAATTTCAAACTTATTTTTAGTATTTTATTAGAAATTAAGTGTTTTATAGAAATTTATAATTTAGACCATTTATAAAAACCAAAGTAAACCCTAAAAGGTTGCTAAGGGTATTAGAGGCCAAAAGGAGAAATGGGTTAAAAGGAATCAAAGTAATAAATGTTAAAGGTATTTATTACAAGCAAGTCAAAGAGTCAGTAGTTTAAACCAACTAGGTCGACCTAATTGACCTAGTAGGTTAAAAATCAGCTTTTGACACTGTTGACTTAGTAGGTATGGGTTGAATTAGTTTATTTAGGTAAATTGATGACTTAGTACTTATGTGCCAACTTAGTTGAGTAATCTATGCTACCAACTTAGTACTAAGGGGGAAATGAAAGGGTTGACTTAGTTTGTTAAGTCCACAAGGTTAACCCAGTACTATTTGGTCAACTTAGTATGTGACTAAGTGGTCGATATAGTATTGAAAGGTGAGAAATTAGCCAAAATAATATGTGTAAGGCCCAAGTTGATCAAGTAAGCACTGAAATAGCCAAGTAGGCTAAAAATAGGTGAAATTGGTCAAAAATGGATAAATTAAGGCAAATTAGGTTTATTTTTGTTAAAATTTAAAAAGAATATATTTGATTTTAAGTGACATGGAGGTCTAATAAATCTTTTTTTATTTAATGGTTTTAGGGGCATCATAGATTATAATAATTAGTGGATGATTCTTAGCTACCAAATCTATTAGAATGATTGATAGCAGAGGATTGAGATAGGTTAGTCACACTAGGCTTATGAGGCATCATGGAGATGTGTCGAGTACCATTAAGTACAGATCTAGTATTCATGTTCCTAGGAGCATGGTAATGATTGACTAATACCATTAGGTGGGTGGTGTATGGGGATACCATCTATTTGGTATCATGCTAGAGGATGTCCATGTTATACTTGGACTTCTAATAGGAGGGATATTGGTGATCATGGGGATACCAGATGGCTAGGAGGAGAGATAGATATTAGCCTGATGGGCAACTTGCTTGGATAAGATATATCTAGGATTGAGGGTGACCTTATTTAACATATATATGTCTTATATTATGGATATCTAGAATTCAGTGATAGGACTTGTGATAGCATGAGTGTTGTGTCATAATTCAGATGGAAAGGTATTACTATATGGCATTGCCTTGTGCCAGTCTATTTTGGAGCAGGGGCACTATATGACCTAGGTTCTTTCATCTAGGTTCAGCTCCTGTATTATATGTATGGGATTTCTCCAAAGGGTAGAAGAGCCTGATGACAATGATATTACTAAGTGCCTAGATATATAACAGGTTTCTAATGTATCGACCAGCTAGGTTACCCCATGTGGTCAATGATCGAATGCGTCAAATATAAATATGGAGATAAGATTAGGTGGTGTGGGTCATGCCCCAAATGTTATCACTATAGGTAATCATGTGAGTAGATATCATATGGAAATTGTATGCACATATCATGATAGTTTGGCTAAGTTAAAAGATGGTAGCACTAGAGTTGGCACAATCATATATTATAGGCCACTACCAGTGGTGGATAGAGCCACATCTAGTGGTGTGATTACCATGATAGTTTAGAATCCCTCACCCAATAAATCCTATAGTGGTGCCTACATTTTGGGCTAGACATACGAGAGAGCTGAGAGGGAGAGGAGGATAAGGATCACTAGTCACAACACTAGAGATCAGATCATGACATGAGAGACCATGGATAGGTTGAGAACAATGGCTAATAGCTAGATAGGATATGGATGTGGATATAGGAGTGATGTAGATACCACAACTAGCACCACATTAGGAGGAGTGGTGAACACCTTGGTCACACCACTGATAGAGATACCAGTGATGAGAGAGATAACAAAGGGTAGTCATCTAGGATGACCCATCAATCTGCCCAAGGTAAAGCTGGTCTATACAGGCACCACCAAAGTGAGGCTTGAGATAGGCACATGTGATGACCCTAGGGTTTGTATTTATTTGGAGGTATCCCACAAATAAGGTACTTAAAGGATCGGATGATGGAGAGACCATGCTTGGTGGTCGCACAAATAGGGAGATGATGATAGGTGATAACAAGATAGGTAATAAATGGTTTGAAATTTGCTTAAGTTTTTTGAAATTAGAATACTAGTTGTCTAATATTTGAATGATAGATTATAGATAGATAGATAGATAGATTTTGAGATATATCTATGATCTAACATTTATTTGGTTTAGATTTTTTAGATCTTGTGTAGGAGGAGGAGACAAGATGGTCATCCCTGGTGAGGGTACCACTCCATGATATCTTAGATAAGGCAATGACACCATACGACCCTACTAGATTGGATGGTCCTATAGTACCATCTACCCCAACTCAAGGGAGCTGGTTCAAACTTTCAAGAGAGGTTACAAGGAAATTACAAGCATGAGGAAATGAGATCCATCTGCCAATAAGGGTGGGCATGGGAGAGGCATAGACCTGAAAGGCCTTGGCTCAGGAGAGAGCCACACATTTGGTTATTGTGATGTAGCTAGGGAAGGTACAAGACCAAATGGCCAACCTACAAGGATAGGTGACAAGTTTGAGATCTCATGCATCCTCTTTATAGCAAATTATTTAGAGGGGACTATCTAAGGCATTTATGGGTAGCGTGGCTAGGCCACAAGATAGACATGATAGAGCCCAGCCTTAGAGCTGGATAGATGTATATTTTATAATTTTTGAATTAAAAACACATGATATATATATATATATATAAAGATATCATATTTTGATAGTTGGATGTTGATCTTATGTGTTTGTAATATGATTTTGGTTGTGGATGCATAGATATATTTATTTTTAGAACATGTAATTATCTTTTGTTGTATATACTATATGAAATATATGTGTTGTGGTTTCTTTTTTAGCATTATGTAGAACACATGCATGGTTAAAAATAAACATGCAAAAAGGACTTTGGTAAAATGTAATGAATCAAAAACAAATGTAATATACACTATTTCACATTAGGAAATATGTAATAATAAGAAATGACTAAGTATAATAAACCAAAGAATGGTAAAAAAGAGGGTAAAAAGTCATTTTTAAACCATAAAAGATATTTTGGTACCAAATTAAAATAAGTAAAATCACACTAAGTCATGTTAGGAAGTATGAAAATAATGTAATAAAGTAGAAAGCATGTAAAAGAGTAATGGTATAAAAAAAAAATCAATTAAGTCAATCAATCATACTAAATCACGTTGGGAAGTATAAAAGAGAAATAAAATTGTCAAAATGGTCTTAAATTAATCACACTAATTGTCAGGAAATCAGGGAACAACAAACATGCTCTGACTCCACTGGTTAGAATCTTGCTCCTCAGATAGAGCACAGTATGATTACCAAATATATAAGCAATTGAATATGCGGAAATAACCAGAAACACAAGTAACTAGAATTCACCAATAGCACAGAATATGAGAGACAATACACTATCTTGTATTAACACTAACAGAAAAGAATACATCAAAGAGCCGCCACACTCTTTCACCTTACAGAGATTCGCCACACCTCAAGTGTACAGTAATTCTTCTCACACACACTCTCCTACACAAAAAATGGTCCCAACAACCAACTCACACACAGAATCGGTGTTCACCTCACCAACCAGTCAGTAATAACCCTGCCGGTACATCAAGCACTCTATAGCACTTCAAGCTGATCTCTCATGAACCTGCAACCTGCAATTCAAAGACCAAGCTTACATGTAGATCACCAATGAGCTTGCAACAACCTGCAACTCATAGATCTTACAACTAGAAGGAACTCTTCCTTTCTATCTCATGCCTTATACAATACATGCCAATAGGTCTATAAATAGATCCTTAACTCAAACAATAACTAAGACTCTTAATTTGGACAATTGTCCTCGCAGCCCAAGACTCTGGCTGGTCTTGACATGCAAACTCATAGTTCACTTAACTAACTGTCCGTGAAACGAACACTTCGGGAACACACAGGCGACCGACGTCGGTCCCTGCTGGTCTGGTTCTGCCGACTTCCTGCCGTCGCCGGTTGCCTTCTGCACTGGATCCTGCCGACGTCGGTCATGCTGCCGACGCCAGTTCCTGTAGAACTCAGCAACCTTCTGTTCCTAGTTTGCAAAGGTTGAAGCTTTTAGCTCCACACCCTAACAATCTCCCACTTGGAGATAAACAGCTGCAACCTGTACCTGTACCTGTACACCGTCTAGTTTGTTTCCTTGGCTTTGTATCCCTCCTCAAGATTACTCTTGAAGACCAACCACCACAAAATCCATGATGCAAAATATGTCATTCAAATTACCTGCCACATCCGCATCTACAACCATGTAGAAAAAGAACTTGACCCTGCATAGCATGTGCACCTGCTGCTGGTCCAACTGAACTGCCCTTCAGTATTACTCTCCCGGATTGACTCCAAACTTGTGACAACTCCCACTGCTTGGGAAAACTCAGGTTTAGTACATACCATGCACACAACCTCACTATGTGAATCAAGACCCCTGTTCTATGAACTGTCTTACCATCGACGTGCTAACTGGCTTCACACAATCATCCTGAGACAAAGTCAACAAGACCTCCATGTCTCTAGAACACACTCATGCCAAAGAATCTTGCTGCTCCCAGATTCTCCATGACAAACACCTGAACTAGCTTTACCTTTAGTTCAGAAATACCTGTATATGTAACCCTGCAACAAGCACATCATACAGAAAATAGAATAGTGTAGCTAATACTATCCAACCTGGTAAAGAGAAACACAATGATCAAACCTCCATTGCCCTGCAGCTAATACAAGATCATATACCCTGATCTTCCATCTCATGTATCCATTTCCGCTCTTCTTCATCCTCAACATCCATTCGTCTCTCAGTGCTTACTTCCAGCTGGCAACACTACCCAAAACACCTGTTTGGTTCTCCTCCAAGGAATCACATCCTCATCCATGCCTAGCTCCCACTGTTTCCTGGATCTACTTGTTCTGCTTCTTCAATAACTTCCTGGTCCTATGCCATAAGTGAGCAACAAGTAGTGTAAAGAAGGGAAATGATGAATTTAAGAACTTACTTACACCTTCAGTCCTCCAAATGGGCACTTGAGACTCCATGACAACTAGCTGTCCACCCAAAATTCGTCTCAGTAACCGATGCCGGTCACATCTCAGTCTACAGCCGACCGATGTCGGTTCCCTGCGACTGCCTTTCTGCCGACGTCGTTTTCCCCTGGCCGACGCCGGTCTCTGTCTGCCCCGAGTCACCGACGTCGGGCTGCACATAGCCGACGTCGGTCCCTGTATGGACGCCGACGCCAGTTTTCCTGCCGACGTCGGTCTCTGTGTTTTTCTTGTGAGACCTGACTTTTTCCCGCGAGCTCTTTTTGGATCAAAACCTTGTCCAAATCACCTTTGCTCTGCTCAGAATTCCTCTGCACCTTATGCTGAACTCTGTCCGTCACTTTCTCCTTGAAAACCAAGGCTTTCCCGTTCTTGTCACTAACATCGGATTCCTCAAGAAACCTTACTTTCTTCTTCTGCATACAGGAACCACGATCCATGCCTTCCGAATCCGAAAGCATATTCTTTGACTCAAGAACCAGCATCTCCTTCTTATCTATGTGACCAAGCCTATCAAGCCACATCTCTGAATCTACAGCTGAAGTAGATAACCCAGAAAGAGAATCAGTAAAACAAGTAGATAGATAAAGCGTACCTACTTTCTTACCTCTAGCTATAACAAGTGTACCCTTGGTAACCTTCCAAGAGTCCGCTGAGAGAGTTACTGTGCAACCCTCTTCACCCAAGCTTCTAACAGAAATCAGATTCCTCTTCAGAACTGGGACATGCATGACCTCCTTTAACACCCATGTGTCACCTGTCTGCAATTTCAGCTTCACTTTGCCTTTGCCAACAACCTGACAAGGCTTACCATCCCCTACACAAATTTCTCCAAAGTCTCCCTGGACATACTCATGAAAAAATTCTCTATGTGGAGATGCATGAAAAGAGGCACCAGAATCTAATACCCAAGATTCTACTTTATCCAAAGAACATACCAGAGCATCCTGTGCAATGTAACCCGCAGCATCTGCTTCTTCTTCATGTTCTTCATGATGATCTTCACCCGATCTGCAATCTCTCTTTAAGTGCCCTTGCTTTCCACATTTCCAGCAGGTTATTCTGCCATACCTGGACTTGGATCTCTTGCCTGTCTTAGACCTTGATCTCCCACGCTCTGTCCTCTCTCTTGGCCTTCCTCTTCCTTCAACACTCAAAGCATTTCCGGATAATTCACCTGTGTTTTTCCTGCGTATCTCTTCATTCAAGATTACACTCACAACATCATCCACTTTTAAGACTTTTGAAGGAGACACAGTATTAGAAACTGCCATTACCAAACCTTCCCAACTTTCAAGTAATGAACACAAGATTAGGAGAGCTCTAAGTTCATCATCAAATACAATATTCACTGAACTTAACTGGTTTACCAAACCATGGAAATCACTAAGATGGCTATGAATAGATCCACCTTCCAACATTTGCAAATTAAATAAACGCTTCATAAGAAATACCTTGTTTGAAGCCGAGGGTTTTTCATATAAATTTGCCAAAGATTTCATCAACTCCACCGTTGTCTTACACTGTGATAAGCTGGAAATCACAGTTGAATCAAGACTCAATCTAACAGATCCCAGAGCCTTCCGATCAAGAACCTCCCATTCTTCATCTTTCATGTCAAAGGGTTTGCTAGCAACCCCACCCAATGGTAAGTACAAATCTTTCTGATACAGATAGTCCTCAATCTGCATCCTCTATAATTGGTAGTTCTTGCCATTGAACTTGTCCATTCGTAGTTGACTGCTTTCTGACATTGCTCAACTCCCACTCAAACAGAAACCCTGTGAGTGACCTGTAATCAAAACACACTACCCAGATCTACACCAATCTGTTAGTATCCCAACCAAAAGCTCTAATACCACTTGTTGGTATCAAGCTCAAGAACCTACAACCAAGGCTCTGATACCACTTGTCAGGAAATCAGGGAACAACAAACATGCTCTGACTCCACTGGTTAGGATCTTGCTCCTCAGATAGAGCACAGTATGATTACCAAATATATAAGCAATTGAATATGCGGAAATAACCAGAAACACAAGTAACTAGAATTCACCAATAGCACAGAATATGAGAGACAATACACTATCTTGTATTAACACTAACAGAAAAGAATACATCAAAGAGCCGCCACACTCTTTCACCTTACAGAGATTCGCCACACCTCAAGTGTACAGTAATTCTTCTCACACACACTCTCCTACACAAAAAACGGTCCCAACAACCAACTCACACACAGAATCGGTGTTCACCTCACCAACCAGTCAGTAATAATCCTGCCGGTACATCAAGCACTCTATAGCACTTCAAGCTGATCTCTCATGAACCTGCAACCTGCAATTCAAAGACCAAGCTTACATGTAGATCACCAATGAGCTTGCAACAACCTGCAACTCATAGATCTTACAACTAGAAGGAACTCTTCCTTTCTATCTCATGCCTTATACAATACATGCCAATAGGTCTATAAATAGATCCTTAACTCAAACAATAACTAAGACTCTTAATTTGGACAATTGTCCTCGCAGCCCAAGACTCTGGCTGGTCTTGACATGCAAACTCATAGTTCACTTAACTAACTGTCCGTGAAACGAACACTTCGGGAACACACAGGCGACCGACGTCGGTCCCTGCTGGTCTGGTTCTGCCGACGTCGGCCGACTTCCTGCCGTCGCCGGTTGCCTTCTGCACTGGATCCTGCCGACGTCGGTCATGCTGCCGACGCCGGTTCCTGTAGAACTCAGCAACCTTCTGTTCCTAGTTTGCAAAGGTTGAAGCTTTTAGCTCCACACCCTAACACTAATTCAAGTTGGGAAGTATGAAAAACTCAGGCAAAAGTGAATGCAATCTTACATGCAATCAGAAAATAAGAAGATAAAAGTGAAAAGATTAATGAAGTAAGCATAAAGCATACTAAATAAATATGGGAATCATGTCAATGACATGTAACTCATAATCAATCACATCTTATCTCATACTTGACACATGTAATTTTGTTGTGACTTAGATATTGGAAAATTTTGTGAGAAAGGCCAGGTCCTATCCATGGTCTTACACTACAACTCACAAAGGGAACACCAATGAGGTGAAAATATGGTAAAAGGGGATGTTTGGAATGGTAATTTAAAATTTTGGTAATTTGTGAGGAAGGCCAAGTCCTATCCATGGTATTATAATGCAACTCGTAAATGGAATCCCTAGGGGACTGATCAGTGAACAAAATAATATTTCTCAAGGGGAAAATATTAGGATTGTAGGAAGTGAAAAAGGAAATGTAAAAATAATAACTTAGGCATATTATGAGAAGACCTTAGAAGACATGAGGCATAATAAGGACATGAGAAGACACTAAGTGACTAGTGACCATCAATATATAGAGGATACGTTTTCACTATAGACACAAAGTTATGTAAGCAAATAAGTGTGTTATTAAGATAAACTCATGTAGGTATTTTTGAACAAGAAAATTAAAATGGACCTACCTTCCTACAATGTGTTTCCCGTTCCTCAGGACCCTTTATAGATTTGTTAATCTACTACGAAGATTGGGTACTTACATGAGAAAGTAGGTAGCATTAAAAGATTTTTTTATTCTCCTTTTCTAATCTACTGGCCTACCACACCCCAATGGACCTCAGATCTATTGCAAGGTCAACTATGGAGTTTGAGATTCTATTACAAGAAGGATATGTGCTTAGAATAACGTCTTTAGTATGATTTGACTTTTGAGAATTTTGAATGTTGCATTTTGGATCATTGCATTTTATTAAATGATTTGGCTTTTGAATGTTTTTATAGCTTTTGTAATATTCCTCCTCCATATGGACTTGGAATGAGTAGGCATCAGAGATAGAGTGATACACATAAATGAGCTTTAGGCTTAGGCTAAAGGAAGCTAAGTAGCCAAATATAAGACTAACTAGGACACTTAGACTTAAATATGAACCAACATGTTATCTCAAGTCTCAACCATGTATATGCTTAGTTTGTTAAAGGGAATAAAGGGGAACAAAGGGATATATAAAGTGGACCAGTAAAAGGAGATAACAATGAGATAAATTATTTGTTAACTGATCACTTGGTAAAGAAGGAGTGACTAAAGGGAGCAAGTTTTGTATAACAAAGTCACAATAATAATTATGCATGTATATAGTTAAGAGAGAAAACAATCATGAAAAAGAGAACAAGGGAACCATAAGAAATGAACTCAAGAATAAAATAATGCAATGATAAAAAATAAATCCATAAGATAACATAATGACATCATAAGCAATATAAAGTGTGAAACCAAAGTCACCATGTAAGATAGATAAAAATTTGACACAATGTCAAATGATATAGAATGGATAAAAATAAATTTCGAGCACACGTCCAATCCAAATGAAAATGTATGAACACCATGCATGTGTTCATAAGTATTGATATATTTATCCACACAAATTATCCATAGTATCTGATTAGTTTCTATGAAGTTGAATGTGAACCATTGATAATGTCTCATCAATCTTTAGTGAAAGTTCAGAAAATACTTCATAATGAATATCCTCAACATAAAAGGTATGAATTATTGAAGGATAATGTTGATGATGGCTATCAAGCGAGGGATACTCTAGAGAATGCATGGGAAAGGACTTTATGGGAGATAAAGGGCTTATCAATAGGGAAAGAGATATGGGTGAGGGAATAATGAGTGGAGAAGGATCCATAGGTGAGGGACTTATAGGTGGAGGAACAATAGGTGAAGAAGGGGCCATAGGAGGATATGGATCTATAGGAGGTGGAACTAGGGGAGAAGAAGGGGGAGCTTTCTTATGAGAATGACTTATGGGAGGAATGGTAAAAGGTGTAAAAATAGTTAGGAGATGATATTTAAGATGTTTCTAAAGGATACAAAAATGATCAGTGTGATGTATGCCACATTTATGCTAGAGACAATATACCTCTCCATACTTAGGAAGATACTCAGGTAATACTTTTGGGGGAGGTTTATCCTTATCTAAGGACTGGGGAGTAGTAGCACACAAAGTGTCAATATATTATCATAGATTGTGATAATGTGTGGCTGAATGGTTTTTGTGTTATGATAGTAACATATATGCCTCTGATTAGTCTTGGTAGGTGTACTCACAGGAGGAGGTGTAACAAAACTGGAAGGATCTTGGTATAGGGAAAAATATTTATTCTAATGACTGGTAACTTTATGAAATTCATAATAAGGTTGATCAGCACATTTGGTGGATTAAGGATCCATCTATGGTAAGGGGAGAAAACCATCACTAAGATAAGGTGGGGATAGTGGCGAGATTGTATAAGGCTCGATGATAGGAGCAACATGATTAGAATTCAAAAGAGACATAGCTAGAATGGGAGTAAGAATGGGATCTGAACTAGGCTCTACTAAGGGAGGGGTGGGGTCCATATAAGGCTAAAGGAGATTCACACATGTTTTACGGATAGTAGGATATAGGGGTCATGGTGCCTATCAAAGAAATAAGGCCCAGTCATGGCATGATACATAAGCATATTCCTATGAGGCTCATCAAAAATTGGAGGTGTCCACACCATCTCTACCCTATGATAAAGAGGAAAAATACTAAAATTAGGAATGATATATGATGGAATATGAGAAGATATACTAAAATATTGAATTAAATAGGAATTATATTAAACAATCTCATCATCTCAGGCCTAAATAAGGCCTCCTAATAATGGATCATTTAAGGAATAACCATCATCTTAATTAGGCATATGAAGATCAATAACATAGGTAGGGATGACCTTGTCATCCAATGCGGTGTGATGAATGGAATGTTGAGTCTTTGTTAAGATAATGGGGATGTCATCATAGAGTGATTGATGAGAATGAAGTTTAAAATAAGTAGGAATCTAAGAGATGAGATCAGGTGAGAGATCAAAAGTTTCAAATTTTAGATTGATCTCATCAGGCTCGTCATCATCAAAATCTATAAGGTTAGGGGGAATATTCCCAATGAGTTTGGGATGACCATTGTAACCTTGATTGGAATTGATGGGAAAGTTAAATTGTTGAGATTCATGAAGTGGAATGCTTGGAAAAGGTTCAAGGGTGGGAATCTTGAATACACCCTGGTCTTGGAATTGTTTGAAATTCTAAGGATTAGTGTCATGTTGAATCCTATAAATGGCTCTATTGTAAGTAAATTTTATGTATTGGAAAGTGGAAGAGAAAATTGCTCTTATACAATGAGTTTGTGGCCTACCAAGAAAGATGTTTTAAGATAGAGGAAAGTTAAATATCATCACCTTCACATGACCAATGATAGGTGGGATGGTAATGGGGAGCCACATATAACCTCAAGGAGGCATTTGGATTTAGTCATAGACTTGACATGTGATGCATGTATATTTAAGATTGCATTCATAATATCCAAAGGTTTTGATAAAATTGAGAGAGGAAATGTAAGTTCTATAACCCTCATCAATCAAGGCACACTTGACTTGGATATCACTAATTTGAATACTAATGAAAAGAGGAGAATCATCTACAAAAAGGATAATCTCATCGAGGATCATGGAAGCAATGGGTAATTTAAGGGAAAGATAAGTGTCCATTGTTTTATCAACATGTATGGACATCTCTTCACACTATTTTAATATACTATCTTTAGATTCAGATAAGGTTGCTTCACATCCTGCTAGGGAAGGATAAGGGATGTCTATTTCAAACAAAAACTACATAAGATTATTATAATGATGTGGAGAAGTCATCATAAGTTCTAAAATTAGGATTTGGGATGGGATATTAGTGAGCTACATGATAGGATCCCATTCATCATATCCCATAAGAATATTGTTGGAAAGAGGTGCATAGTGTTGATGGAAGTCCATGAAAGGAGGAGCCGAAGTACATGTGAATTTATGTTGATAAGAGGCAAAAGGTTTGGTTAAAGGAAAATTTTTTATATTATGTTGAGAGGATGAACTAGTTGATGTAGGTGTGGTTTAAGATAGATTAGAATAGGTGTAAATATAAGCTTCAGTGTTATTTGTGTTAGGTAAAGAAGATGGAGTGATGGAAGAAATAGAATGGGAAGTGTTATCCAAGGGAGGTGTTGGAATTGGTTCATCAAAATATATAAGGTCATATTTCCTTAACTCATTTAAGTGAGTTGGAGAAGAATCTTGGATAACATGAAATATGAAAGATAATAGAGGTGTGTAAATAGGTTGAGGATCAACAAAACTAACCACCTTTCACAAGTTAATCATATTAACCACATTCTCTTTAGGAGTTGGGTAAATAAGACTTTCAACATTATTGGTAGGAGTAGGCTTGTCTTGGGTGTCTTAGTGACTCATAAGAGGATCCTTATAGATGTCCAAATGAGCATTAGCTTGGTTAAAATCTTGAGATTTAGTATGTGTTTCATGGACTTTGAAATCAATGTCATAGGCTTGTTATAATTGGAGAATGATAGGTTCATGGTCAAAATTAAGACTAGGAAGAAACTCCATAGCCAAATTATGAAGCTACTTATAGGTCTCATGAGAATGAACCCAAATAGCATGAAACCAACAAAATTTATTGGGATCATACCAAGATTTCATAAGATGAGTGGGATCAAGTTCGCATGGGAGAGTCCTTGGTAGACATTTTAGTAATTCAACTGAGGATAAAGGTTTGTGCATGTTACATCCTGATTCCTCACCAAACAAACTTGTTAGATTATCTATAGATATCCATATCTAAGAAACTTAGATTAGGCTATTTTCAACTAAGCTTCGGATATATGCTATTAGTAGAGTATTACTTAGGTTATGTAATCATATTGCTATGAATTAGCTATAAGGAAATGTTTAATTTATGATCATTTTTATTTATCATTTTAGCTATATTTTATGATATATATATATATATATATATATCATGATTTTTATGGTCTAACTACTTGCTTTGTTGTGAGGTTGATTTAGGAGAATCCATCCCTTAGAGCATGATGGAGAGAGAGCATCATTAGAGAGGGTGATGTAGATCAAGATGTTAGAGGATAAAAACAAAATTGATCGGTACACTACACACACCACAAATAGCTAACACACATTAGATAAATTGTGGAATGATTAGCATAATATGTTTTGGGTGCTACTTGCATTTAGATAGTCATTTTGGACATAGTTTTTACCATAGTTTTAGTTGGTTATTTAAAATTCATGTTTTGTTTATGTCTATTAAGTAATGTTAGAAGTGTGTTTTTCTTAATTGGGCTAAATTAGAATTTATTGATTGAATTATTATTAAACCAATTTAACCTGTTAATCTAATTATCAAGTTTGTATATATCTTAATTATTATCAAATATACTCTAATAAGAATAAAATGGAAAAGATGAAAGATTTAAATTTAGAGGAAATTTTTAATCCCATGATTTGAGAAATGAGGATAAAGCAAATAAATTAAAAAAAGAGCGTAAGAAATCACTAAAATAAAATAAAGAAAAGACAAAGACAAAGAAATAAAATAAAAAATGAATTATTAAAACAATAAATATATGCCACTATTATTAAATAGGATATTTTTAAAAAAAAGGAACGTGAGTTTTGGGTTGAAAAAGGGAAGGGCATAGCATAGTTAAGAGGAGAGAAAAGAGAAGCACATAAAAATATACTCAAGCTTCCAAGTAGGCATTGTATTTGAATTCAATATACTTTTATAATCTGTGTATAAAAAAAAGGTGTGAATTTACTGGAGTATATATATAAATAATTCATGGACACTTATTTTCTATACAAAGTCAAATACATATATGACGACAACCATATAGAGGATGGATTGTTTGGTATGTGTTAAATCCTAGCTAGTAAATGTTTAAAATCATTGCATCCCTTTCGCATATCTCTCAACTGATGTTAGCATAATTAATATTTAGGTGAATTTGCCAAGTGAATCACTGTATATCCATCATTGTTAGAAAACAAAAAGGAAAAGAATTAATTTATTGTAACTTATTCTATCATGATTTTAGAGAAGATGCCACTCGGAAAAGTTTAATTATTTATCTTTAATAGATCATTGTAGGTTAATGTTTTATGGCATCAAAGTTCAATTTTAGATCTAGCCATATAAATTTATAAATATGAGGAATATAAAATTCTAATAAAAGTCAACCTTATTTAAATGGTAACATGGCAACTGTTGTGTACAATGATGCCTATTATATACCTGGATTTTCTTATTGTGCCCTATTTAGTCTATGTAATCCAATGTCGTACACCTATTAAGTGGTATGATGATGTCTACATATGAATTTTGTAAATTATAGTGTTGTACATAATTACCTTATAAGTATATTATAAAAAATGAATGGTATATACACTGAAGCCCTCAAAAAATATAAATCATGAGATCATTGGGGGTAAAGTTTGTATTTTCCTAATCCACTCAACTAAGTAATGTTACCAGATCTTAGTATATGAGTCATTACATTAAGAGGAAAGAGTGGTGTCAATTGTTTTAGTATAGTGGCACCTCTAATAGGAAAATCATTGTAATAGCAGCATATTAAATGAGTAGTTTAAGTCACTATTTATTTATCTTTCACCTATATAATTTGAAATTGCTTAGGATAAATAATTTAAGGTAATTTGTATATAGTTATTAGTTGAATAATATATATAGTATAGGATTAATGAAGTAGTTTTTGCTATCATGTCCCAATGACATTCTAGAAGGGATTTAATCATTTTTACCTAAAATATCCAACGGGAGGAGCATCATTGGTTTTTAAACTTGCAGTACACTTAGAGTAGTAATTACTTAAGCATCAACCTGAGTGTGTTAATTTGTATAAATGTTACTTTTTATTTTGTTAATTTACATAAGCCCAATTTTGATGTGGCATCACTATATACCTAAATAATGGGAATTATTAGCATCATTTTATTTAAAGCACACAGTTGGTGCTTATAGCCTTATTAGGGAATATAATTAACATATATTGACACCCATCAATGATATTTAAGCTATAATGTATTAACTCATTGTTATATTCTAGATTATAATAATAAATTTGTATACGGGTTATAGATTTATAATATTCTAGTATAAATGGTATTGATTCATTCAATTGTAATGGTTTGTGAGTTAATAATAAGAAGTGAATCATCCAAAAAAAATGAGTATCTAATTGGTTACACTAGAATATATATTACTATGAGATATATAACAGAAATGCAGTGAATTAAAAAAAAAATTGAGCTATATATAATAACTTGGTATACGGTAATAGTGATATATGTGTGTGTCTGTGTGTGTGTGTGGTGATTTAGTAATTAGTTACACTTAGTTCATATATTGTATACTTGGATAGCTATATTAAGTATATAATGGATTTTAAATAAGTATTCAATAATGGGATAGTAGTCGGTACTACAATAGTAATAGATTATAGTGATCTATGAACCTTGGCGGGTCTTAGTAATGAAAAATCTCAATGATAGAAAAAAGTGATTACTATTCTATATATTACAAAAATAATGTATGTTTAGCCTATCAATAAAGTTACTTTAACCGAATATTTATCTAGGGATCATAAAGTCTAAATGATGTCAATTATGTTGTTGAACATATCTATGTATAATAGAAAGTAATATTTTCAAGGATTTAGAAGTCATTGTGAGAATTAACGTACATTCGGTATATTAGAATGTAACATCTAAGTTGTTGACAAATAAAAAATTTTGGTCATGGGACATCTAGAATTGGGTAACGGTGTCAACATAAACATAATCTTCTAACCTAGGGTAAGGTCATGTTAACTCAAAATGAAATTGAGTATATGATAAATTCTTGTTTAAAACATGTAATTAAACATTGATATAGTGTTTACATAGCATTGGAGTATTTACATGTAGTATCAACTTATGATGTACATGTACTCCCATATAGAAATCAGTAACTATAACCACATTAAAATACTCTGTTAAAAATCAAATGAAATATTTAAATGCATCTTATACCGGGTTTATGAATTATCTTTTCTCTACCAATGATTGATGGGTTATTAGTTATGTATTGAGTACTTTCATGTAGTACATGTTTATGAGAGTGATTGGTTATATCTAGCATATAATGGTGCATTGTGATGTGTACTTATAATTATGTTATTTTTTGATGATAGTATGTAGTTTAATCTTGGGATATATTTGGGTGGTATAAGCCTGTACTTACTTGATCGTTATTGTACATATGATCATTTGATTCTTAAAAATGTAAGCTGGGTTATATGTATTTAAGTAGTTATTAACTATGATAGTATAGGATATCATAAAGTACTATAGTGTAGATGTATGTTGTACCTAGATGGTACATACTATAATTGTTATGCCTAGACTTACATTTATATTTGACTGATTTACTCTATGCATGATGGTTATTGCTATGAATAGTGTGTTTTGAAATATTTGGTAATACTTTGTGTATGCGTGCATACAATATTGAGAGTGTAGCATATGCTAAGATGGAATATTATGTGTTTTGGTAAAACTATGACTTTCTTGTTATGTCTAGTTGCTTGGATATAAACTTGTGTTTCTATATAGTTATGACTACTTTATGATTGATTATGAAAGATTAGTAGTTATATCATAGAACACTAGACTATGATAATATGGGTTATCATGGGGTGTAGTATGTTTGGAAAACTAATTGTGAAATTTGAAATCTATAGTTAATGTATATTTTACCTAGGTGGTATAAACTATAGTCATTACTTATAGTATGGGATAGAAAATAATGTAAGATTCATTCATATGTTTAATGAAATAAATGTATACTTTGATTACTCCTATATTTAGCATGTTATATGATGAGTTTATATTATGATGTAAATTAAATGAATCTTGTGGTTGAATTGTATTTGACCAATCTGCATTTTTGATACGAAGTAAGGAGTGAAATGGATTTCACTAGCTTACTAGTGTCACAATGACTGATGAAGGTAGTATGATCAAGTGGTGTGTATAAATTTGTTTGATCTAGATCATTATCATTTATTATTTATAAAAATTTGGGCCAAAGTATGTTTAGTGATACATTATCATTTCATGAGTATGATTTACATGTTTGTATGATATCTTACAATAGAAAGACTTTCTATGATATAATGCATGTTTAGTTTAGAAATCATACATCACATGGGTAATTAATTATCTCTCTGGATTACCATGCCATCACTATCTACTCATCCATAAAGGGAGGGATATTTTTAGATGAAATTAGTGTGAGGGATTTTTTGGTCCATGTTTGGTGTGTAAAAGTGCTCAAATGATGCTTTCCCTCCCCATAGTAAAACTACTTATCGAGATGACACTTGAGATTGCCACAAATACATGAGTTTGAGAACTATGCTCTAGGGAGCCATGTATATTATTTGTACATTGTATATTATAATTATCAATGATTATTGTCATGAAGAGTTGTAATTACTTATTATTATACTTTGACAATAGTGGTTGTAGACTTGTTTCTATTCTAGCCAAGTTAATAGGATTACTTTCTATATTCATTTTATGATGTGTATTGTCATGATTATAGAGATCAATATTATGTGATGTATTATTATTGTTGCTATTATCACACCTTGAGTATTTTTTATGGTCTCTATATATTCTTGTGGTGTAATCTATATTTGGTATAAGTATTTAATTAAAAAATTCCACATTTCTATGTTTGACCCAACGAAGTTGTTACACGTGGTTCAGAGTTGTGGCTCAAACTCTAGGACCTAATGATTCCATTAGCATTTACATGTATTTATATTCACCAGTGTGAACCTAGTGATATTAAGTATCAAACTGGTACTTTGGATTTGTGGTGCTTTAGTGCAGAAGCATGTTATATCGTGATTGGAGTTTTTAGACTTGAGAGATCCTCCTGTATGGCTTGGTGACTTTTGTAAGTTTGAGACATTCATGAAATGTGTGTGGTATATTGAGTGTGTACCCTTAATATCCCTTGTACCCTTTTGATTTATTTAATGGATTGGTTATCGAGTGATCCAATTTTAATAGTTACATTCAAGTTTTTGGTAGGTAAGTATATAACATAGATCAAGAGTTATGAATAAGATTTTTCCTACCATAATTGATCATTTAGATTGAACACCTTGAGAATGATTACATATTATCAAGTCACCTATGTCATTTTGTTTTATGTTATGTGAGTGTTTAATAAGCATGGGATGATTCTCACTTAATTTTTTTTGTGTGCCTTATTTTTGTGTTCAATAATCCTAAAAGTGGAAAATTATATAAGACCATTTTTAGTTCGGTACCTATAGGTGTGGTGGAAATTTTATCATAGTAGAGGGCTATTGTCTTGGGTTGATAATTCCCATGTGTTATGAATTTGTTTAAGGATTGACACCCTCAATTTATGTAGTCTAGGTATGAGTGTCATATCTCTAAAATAGCTTAGAGATGAGATGTTATTATCTGATTCCCCTATGATATTATTATAAGCTATAGAAAAGAATCATATATTCTCTTGATGTTTAAACTTGTTTTTGAAATGTTGTTTTGACCTAATTTTCCATGAGATCATGGGATCAGTGTCTTCTACTTCTTGATAATAGATAAGTTGTATAATTGGATGGATTGATATATCTTTGTGGTTAGTATATTCCTTTCTCGATTATGGAAATAGATTGTGATACCCTACTTACAAGTTTGGTAAGTAGGTGGTGATTTGACAACATTGAGTTGTGGTGTTTACTTTTTATCTTGTTAAGGTATGTAGAAGTTTTGATATAATAGTTCTCTAATTTTCAATTATGACTCTTTAGAGTCACTAATTGATCTAGTTTGTGATTTTAAGACCACGTGGGGTGGAAAACCTTGAATATATATATATTAAGAATTGATTATAATTAATACAATATTATATACTCTTGATTAGATTTATAGTTATCTCTTTTTTATTAAATCATGATTGTTTTGAAGAGTTATTTTTATACCTTTCATTGGAAGCGAGTAGGAAATAGGATGTGCGTAACTTATTGTCAATCTAGGGGTTGAGATAAACTTTTAATTGGTTTCATTCTAGCTGAGAAAGTAAGGAGATATTGTCTTGCTTATTACTTTATAGGGTTGTAGGGACAGTGTGATCCTTGGCCCTTGTATATATGTTAATTTTAACATTATTTCCTCTTAACTATGAATATAACAGAATAATTTAAGATGTGAAATAAAATACTAGTTAGGTTTAGATAGTGGTAACTTAATACAATTACAGATTGATTGTATGATTTCTCTGGTATGTATGTTGATATATCTATAATTATTTATCATATAGCTTTGATTTAATTAATCTATAGCATATAATTGTGATTCTTTAAATATTGTGCACATTTTTGGAGATCATTAGGTTGTAGAGACCTAAGGGAAGAGTGGTGAATTAGTAATGTGAGTTTTAAGTGATAGGATGGTATCCTACTTAGTCTCACATTGACTTGATTATTATTGAGTTGGATCCAATAGATGGACTTGTCAAATTTGAGATTTGATAGGTGAAACTTGTCAAATTGAGTCATATGGCCATACGCATGTATACTATGGATGGCTATTCCATGATTTAGTATACATTGGAAATTTAATATTTCAAGTTCTTATTCATCATTATACTTGTCAGGTACTTCGTGGAGTAGTAATAGTATTGACATGTTACACTTATCAAGAGCTACGTGAAATAGCGATAGTGTTAATGTCTTTCCAAGTTCCCTAATTTCTATTTTTTTTAGAATGAGAAAAATGCTCTCTAGGATAGAGAGATGTGCAAAGGGATATAATAGTTTATATAACTCTCCCTAGCCATTTATTTTGGCTTATATTATGATCTTATATGCTCCTAAGAAGTCAATGAAACTTTCACTGAGTTATGTGGAACCCTTCAAGGTAATAAAAGTGGTTAGTCCTATCGTATGTAGGCTTATCTTGATGATTATGGACCTTGGGGTGGTCATGAAAAAATTAGTTAGAGTAATAAATACTTGTAAATTTTATTTTCATAATAGGGAGATGTCATTGAACAATATCTTGGGGGATCAACACTCTGGGAATAGTGAAACTTGATAGAACTATGGTGAGTTATACAGTTTCCCATTTTTGACTTGATTTAGTATTGTATGTCATGTTTTTGATTGCTAAATAATGTTTTTAAATTCATAACTTATGTTTGAATAAGATTCATCGGGGATGATGAATAGCTCTAGGGTGAAGGATGTTACATCTCAATTCCTCACTAGACAAACTTGTTAAATTATTAATGGATGTCCATAGCTAACAAACTCATATTAGGTTATTTTTAACTAAGCTTGAGATATATGCTATTATGGGATAATAGAATATTACTTAGGTTATGTAATCACATTGTTATGAGTTAGATGTGAGTAAATGTTTAATTTATGATCATGTTGATATATTATTTTAGCTATATTTTACGATGAATATATATATATATATATATATATATATATATATATATATATATATATATATATATATATATCATGATTGTTATGGTCTAACTACCTGCTTTGTTGTGAGGTTGATGCAAGAGAATCCATCCCTTAGAGCATGATGGAGGGAGAGCATCATTGAAGAGGGTGATGTAGATCGAGATGTCAAAGGATGACAAAGAAATTGATCGATACCCTACACACATTATAGATAGCTAGCACACACTGGATGCATTGTGGAATGATTAGCATAGTATGTTTTAGGTGCTGCTTGTATTTAGAAAATCATTTTTTACATAGTTGTTATCATAGTTTTAGTTGGTTATTTAAAATTCATCTTTTGTTTATGTCCATTAAGTGATGTTAGAAACATGTTTTGATTAATTAGATTAAATTAGAATTTATTGATTAAATTATCATTAAACTAATTTGACCTGTTAATCTAATTAGCAAGTGTGTGTGTGTGTGTGTGTGTCTATATATATATATAATTTTACTATCAAATATACTCAAATAAGAATAAAATGGAAAAGAGAAAAGATTTAAATTTAGAGGAAATATTTAATCCCATGATTTGAGAAATGAGGATAAAGTAAATAAAAAAAGAGTAAGAAATCAATAAAATAAAATAAAGAAAAGAAAAGACAAAGAAATAAAATCAAAAAGGAATCTTTAAAATAATTAAAGCTATGCCACTATTATTAAATTGGATATTTCAAAAAAAATAAGGAACACGTGAGTTTTGGGTTGAAAAAGGGAAGGGCGTAGCATACTTAAGAGGAGAGAAAAGAGAAGCACATAAAATATACTTGAGCTTCTAAGTAGGCATTGTATTTAAATTTATTATAATTTTATAATTTGTATATAAAAAAAAGGTGGGAATTTATTGGAGTATATATATATAAATAATTCATAGACACGTATTTTATATACAAAGTCAAATACATATATGACGGTACCCATATAGAGGATGGATTGTTTGGTATGTGTTAAATCCTAGCTAGTAAATGTTTAAAATCATTGCATCCCTTCTACATATCTCCCAAATGATGTTAGCATCATTAATGTTTAGGTGAATTTTCTAAGTGAATTGTTGTATATCCATCATTTTTATCAAACAAAAAGGAGAAGAATTAATTCACTACAATTTATGCTAACATGCTTTTAAACACGCTGCCAATGGGAAAAGTTTAATTATTTGTCCTTAACAGATCATTACAAGCTATTATTTAATGGCATCAAATTTCAATTTTAAACCATATAAATTTATAAATATGAGGAATATAAAAGTCTAATAAAAGTCAACCATGCTTGATATAAATGGTAACATGGCAACTATTGTGTACAATGATGCTTATTATATACCTAGTTTTTCTTATAACTCCTTGTTTAGTTTGTGTTATCCATCATTGTACACCTATTAAGTGGTATGATGATGTCTAAATATGAATTTTAATAAGTATAGTTATGTGTATAATTACCTTATAATTATATTATAACCACTAAATGCTATAGACATTGACGCCATCAAAAAATATAAATCATGAGATCGTTGGGGGAAAAGTATGTATTTTCTTGATCCACTCAACTAAGTAATGCTACCAGATATTAGTATAGAAGTCATTGAATTTAGAGGAAAGAGTGGTATTAATTGTTGCAGTATAGTGGTGCCTCTAGTAGGAAAATCATTACAAAAAACATATTGAATGAGTAGTTTAAGTCATTATTTATTTTCCCTTCAGCCGTATAATTTGAAATTACTCAAGACATGCTATTTAGGGTAATCGGTATATAGTTATTCGTTGAATAATATATATTGTATAGGATTAATGAATTAGCTATTGCTTTCATGGCCTAATGGCATTATAGAAAGGATTTGATCATTTTTACCTAAAATATCCAATTGGAGGGGTGTCATTTGTTTTTAAACCTACGATACACTTAGTTTATTAATTACTTAAACATCAACTTGAGTGTGTTAATTTATATAAATGTTACTTTTTGTTTTGTTAATTTACATAAGCCCAATTTTGATGTGTCATCATTATATGCCTAAATAGTGGGAAGTATTGGCATAATTTTGTTTAAAGCTCACAGTTGGTGCTTATAAATTTATTAGGGAATATAATTAACATATATTGATACCCATCAATGATATTTGAGCTATAGTGTATTAACTCATTGTTATATTCTGGATTATAATAATAAATTTGTACACAAGTTATAGATTTATAATATTCTCGTATAAATGGTAGTGATTCATTTAATTGTAATGGTATGTGAGTTAACAATAAGAAGTGAATCAGCCAAAAAAAAGGGTATCCCATTGGTTGCACTAGAATATATATTATTATGGGGTATATAAGATAAGTGTAGTGAATTTTAAAAAAAAATTGACTTGTATACAATAACTTGGTATATGGTAATATATATATATATATATATATATGATAGTGATGATGATGATGATGATGATGATGATGATGATGATGATTTAGTAATTGGTTACACTCAGTTTATATCATGTATACTTGGATAACTATATTAAGTGTATGATGGGTTATTAAATAAGTATTCAATAATGGGATAGTAGTCGGTACTACAATAGCAATAGATTATAGTGATCTATGAACCTTGGTGGGTCTTAGTAATGAAAAATCTCAATGACAAAAAAAAGTGATTACATGTTCCAAATATTAAAAAAATATTATATGTTTAGCCTATCATATATATATATATATATATATATATATATATATATATATATATATATATATGATAGTGATGATGATGATGATGATGATTTAGTAATTGGTTACACTCAGTTCATATCATGTATACTTGGATAACTATATTAAGTGTATGATGGGTTATTAAATAAGTATTCAATAATGGGATAGTAGTCGGTACTACAATAGCAATAGATTATAGTGATCTATGAACCTTGGTGGGTCTTAGTAATGAAAAATCTCAATGATAAAAAAAAGTGATTACATATTCCAAATATTAAAAAAATATTATATGTTTAGCCTATCATCAAAGTTACTTTGACCGAATATTTATCTAAGAATCATAAAGGCTAAATGATGTCAATTATGTTGTTGAACATATCTATGTATAATGGAAAGTAATATTTTCAAGGATTTATAAGTCATTTTGAGAATTAACGTAAATTGGGTATATTGGATTTTAACCTCTAAGTTGTTAACAAATAAACACTTTTAGTCATGGGACATTAGGAATTGGGTAACGGTGTCAACATAAACATAAGCTTCTTACCTGAGGTAAGGTCATGTTCACTCAAAATGAAATTAAGTATATGATAAATTATTGTTTAAAACATGTAAGTAAACATTGATATAGTGTTTGTATATCATTGAAGTACTTACATGTGGTATTAGCGTATGATGTATAAGTAATCCTATATAGAAATCAGTAACTATAACCACATTAAAATAATATATTAGAAAACAAACGAGATGTTTAAATGAATCGTATAACGGGTTTATGAGTTATCTTTTCTCTACCAATGATTGATGGGATGTTAGTTATGTATTGATTACTTGCATGCAATACATGTTTATGAGAGTGATTGATTATATCTAACATATAATAGTGCATCATGGTGTGCACTTATAGTTATGTTACTTTGTGATGCTAGTATACAGTTTAATCTTGAGATATACTCAGGTGGTATAGGCCTATTCTTACTTGATTATTATTGTGCATATGATCGTTTGATTCTTAAAATTGTAAGTTTGGTTATATTTATTTATGTAGTTATGAAGTATGATAGTATGGGATATCATAAAGTACTATAGTTTAATCTTGGGATATACTCAGGTGGTATAGGCCTATTCTTACTTGATTATTATTGTGCATATGATCGTTTGATTCTTAAAAATGTAAGTTTGGTTATATTTATTTATGTAGTTATGAAGTATGATAGTATGGGATATCATAAAGTACTATAGTGTAAATGTATGTTGTACCTAAATGATACTGTAATTATTATGCCTAGACTTACATTTATGTTTGACTGATTTACTATATGCATGTTAGTTATTATTGTGAATAACATGTTTTGAAATACCTTGTAAAACTCTATGTATGTGTGCATACAATATTTAGAGTGTAACATATGTTAAGATGGAATATTATGTGTTTCAAAAAAACTATAACTTACTTGTTACGTCTAGTTGTTTGGATATAAACTTGTGTTTCCATATAGTTATGACTACTTTATGATTGATTGTGAAAGATTAGTATTTATGTCACAGAATAATAGACTATGGTAATATGGATTATCATAGGGTGTAGTATGTTTGGGAAACAAATTATAAAATTTAAAATCTACAGTTAATGTGTATTTTACCTAGATGGTATAAACTATAGTCATTATTTCTAGTATGGGATAGAAAATAATGTAAAATTCAATCATACGTTTGATGAAATAAATGTATTCTTTGATTACTCTTATGTTTAACATGTTATATGATGATTTTGCTATTAAGATGTAAATTAAATGAATCTTATGGTTGAATTGTATTTGACCAATCTACATTACTGATACAAAGTAAGGAGTGAGATGGACTTCATTGGCTTCCTAGTGTCACAATGACAGATGAAGGTAGTCTGATCAAGTGTTGTGTATTAATTTTATTGATATAGATAGTTATCATTTATTATTTGTAAAAATTTGGACCAAAGTATTTTTAGTGAGACATTATCATTTTATGAGTATGATTTACATGTTTGTTTGATATCTTACAATAGAACGATTTTCTATGATACACTACATGTTTAGTCTAGAAATCATATAACACATGGGTACTTGTTTATCTCTCTAGATTCTCATGCTATCACTATCTACTCATCCATAAAGGGAGGGACATTTCCTAATGGGATCGTTGGTCTGTAGTTTATGTGTAAAAGTGCTCAGATGATGCTCTTCCTCCCCATAATAGTACTATTTATCGATATGACACTTGAGATTACCACATATACATGAGTTCAAAAATTATGCTCTGGGAGAACCATGTATCTTATTTGTATATTATATTATATTATATTATAATTATCAATGAATATTGTCATGAAGAGTCATAATTACTTATTATTATACTTTGACGATGATGGTTAGAGACTTGTTTTTGTTGTAGTTAAGTTAATGGGACTACTTTCTATATTCAATTTATGATGTGTACTCTCATGATTTTAGAGATTGGTATTATGTGATGTATTATGCGTGTTGCTATTATCACACCTTGAGTATTTCTTATGGTCTCTATATATTATCATGGTGTAATCTATATTTGGTATAAGTGTTTAATAAAAAAAATCTGTATTTCTATGTCTAACCCACCAAGGTTGTTACAATCCACATTAATATTATTAGTTGAAGAGAAATGAGGATTAGTGAATTTGTTAGGAGGGGAAGCTTGTTCTAAAGTTTGGTTAGGAATAATAGCTTGAATAGTGTGAATGGTATCATAAGAGCCTGTGACACCATCATTGGTAGCATGATGATTCTTGTTCTTAAAATATGAGTACCCGTAGAAGGTTAGGATGGATTGAATTAGTGTATAAGGAAATCTTGACATTTAGCTTTTTAATAGCCTCCTTAAAAACAAGTGGAAAGAGAGTCTGAACTCGATATTGTAATTTGGGAAAAATAACATTAGTAAAGAGATGGAAAAGGTTATCATCTACCATACTATATTTGCATTTGTTAGACAAAATCTTCCATATTTTAACAAAAGCTTGGATAGTTTCAGTTTCAAATAACTTGCAATTTATAAAATGGGCCAATGTATTATCAGGAAGATCACTAGTTTGGAAATCTTAGACTAGAGCATTTACTAAATCTTCCAAACTAGTAATGGAATGAGTTTTAAGTTGGTTGTACCAATCTAAATCATCACCCATGAGAGTTTTGGCTAATAGTTTGGTAACGGCAAAGGTATTTAATTTGACCTAGTCTTTATTAAAAAAAATTAAATGTTTTTAAATGAAGAGTAGGATTAGTTAATCCATTTTAAGAAATGGTAGGGGTGATACATTTTATATCGATATTAGCAATTTGAGATGTAAGAGGCTCATTTTGAAGATGCTTGATTGTCTTATTGATAAGAAGAGGTTGAGGGATAAGATTACCATGGGAATCCTAAAGAGGAGGTAGGGGGACATTTTGATTATGCATGACCCTTGGCATCTATTGAGGGTGGGTTTGAAGATGGATAAGTTGATTTTACATTTTCATCATTTGATTTGCATTATTAGCTTGAAAAGCATTCATTTGATTAAGAGTTTGTAATAAGATTTGATGGGTTAGAGTTTCATTATTGGCATTGTTTGAAGCATTAGAATTAAAATTAGTGGGTTGGGTACCACTATGGGTGTTAGTAGGAGCTTGAGAAGATCTTTTGGTAATTGAATCACTAATGGCATAATTTGCTTGTGTGTCAAAATATGGACTAGTAAAGGGATGAGAAGAAGCAACACCAGAGGAATGATTACCATGGGTATAAAATGATGCACTAGTGGAAAATTTGAGAAGAGTGGGTCTTGGAAGAGGCCCACTAGATGTAGAACCTTCCATGTTAGTATAGAAACTAGGCATGGAGGTAGAAGAAGTCAAAGAAGAAGAAGGCACAGTATAAGAAGGGGTCAAAATAGAGGGAAGAGGCTGAGAAACATAGTAGATAGTATCCCCTAATCTATGTGAGATTGTGGGACAAGGTGAATGAGGCTCTTTAGCTTGACCACTTATCATGATTTGGTAAATGGTAGAAGGATCTTTTCCTCAATGTTGAGGAAACTCAGAGATGAAGAAGAGCATTTCAGGTGTATACTATAATTCAAATTGATATTCAAGTGAGAAAAGAGGATTAAAAAGTGCATAAGAATAAGGAGGGATCCCATAATTTGTTGTGTGATTGGCTATATGAACATTGCTTTCATCTAGGATAGGATCCACAAGCTATTTATGGGAGAACTTATCAGGGTTGGCAAGACTCATCATATCCATTGAACTCAACTTTGTGTTGTCTTCAAATAAGTAGTTCATGTTGAAGGAGAGAGATTAGGAAAGGCAAAGGTGATGCAAAAGCAAGGAAATACAAAGGGGTAAATAAAAGTATAGAGCCAATTAGGTCTATTTAGTATTAAAAATAGGGTCTAAAATTTGAGAAAATAAGGATATAGAGTCGACAAGGTTGACCTAGTAATGTAACCTAGGATATAAAGTAGCTTGATAAGGGTATAGAGACAATAGGGTCAACCTAGTACTATATTCTGGGAGGTGAGAAAAGAATATTATGCCAACTAGGTCAACTCAGTACTACAGGTAGGGAAAACAAATAGTCTATAAGAGACTGTGTTGAATAGAATGATAGTATGCTAAAATAGAAAAAAATTTACAATGTATTTTGAAAGAAAAAAATGAAATTACACACACAATCAATTGGGTAAATGAGGATGGTCTAATTGAGGCACATAACACAAAACCTTGCACCAACACTAGCCAATGTAAGTTTTTATAATACAACATACAATGAACAAAGAGAAAGTAGTCAACTTGAAAATCAAATGCTAATTAAGAGGTCATCCTAGATGTTTTTAGATTATAATAAAGTGTTATTTTAAATGTGATAGGGAAGTTGGCTGAAACTAGGGAGCTAAAAAGTAATCTATGGAGGGTTTTAGGATGTTTAGGCTAAAAAAGATCTATTTTGCCAATGGTACTAACTTAGTATTGGGGCCTACCCCCTCACTTCACAATTCCACAATGATAAGGGTGTTAGGTACTTTACTAATATATACCAATAACCATGTGTTTATACTTGGCCAAAAAACCTAGTTGGCTTCCCTCTTGGTGATGAAATCCAAGTAGGTAGGCCTTGGGTAGACAAATGTTTAAATGAATTTTAAAGTTATGTGATTTGATATTGTGTGAAAGAAAGAGAAACATAGTGCAAGTAAATGGTATATTAAAAAACCACCTAATTAGACTATGTGATCTATTCTAAGCATACAAATAACTAAAAGTGAGAGTGTGAAGTAATTACTAGTATATAAATGTTAATTCATAGTATAGTGTCGATTCAAATGATAGTATATGTAGACGTTACAATAAAAATTTGACAATGTCGCTACTATATTGTTGAATCAAGAGTCTTTAAAAATTGTGTTGACAATGTCAACCTAGTATTTCATACAAAAGATAGAATATAGAACTAGGTCAACCTAGTCAATCTAGTTTGTTATATGAGAGCAGTTTTACAGACTGTAAACTATAAAAAAACACAACTATAAGGAATAACTAAAATTTTAGAGGGAGATAAAGGAACCTTGGTGGGTTATAAGATGCAAATAACTATGATATAATTGTTGAAGTACCTTGAATGTTACTTACAAATTTTTCCAACTGTGTCGACTAGGCCAACCTAGTTTTGCAATTTCTTATTTGCTAAAACTTATGAATAATACTATACCAACCTAGTCGACCTAGTATGTTTTTGGAAGTTTTCTAGAATATTATACCAACCTAGTCAACTTAATATGTTTTTTTGGAAGTCTAGAAGATCACTATACTAGCCTAGTTGACTTAGTATGTTTTTTGAAAGCCTATAAAAGTACTTTGTCAACCTATTCAAACCAATAGCTTGTATCTAATGAAAACCTACACAAATAGAATAGATTCATTTCTTACGTGACTGTGTGTTAAACCTTCACACAAAAGTTAGAAACTATACCAGCCCTATCGACCTAGTATCATAAATATAGAAAAATAATAAATAAAATGATAAAAAATGAAAAACTTGAAAAAAACTCTATAAGAGTTAGATTTACATCAGGTTCACTAGAAAGTATTCAATCATAAATTCATCATGTCTATAAATCAATCCTAACTCAAATAATATGTATCATACTTACACTTCTAATTGGGGATACATTAGATAATTAGTAATATGACTAATATGTGGAACCTCTAGACCCAATTAGGGGATATCTTATCACAACAATAGTACTAAGGAGGGTTCCAAAGCCTCCAGTCAATCAAAATCAAGAAATAACCCTAACTAATCCCTATGTTTTCATATTCACTAAACTAATTACAAGTAAATCAAAAAAATCTAATCTAATGCTCACGAAAGATTTTGTCATAAAGTAGGGGTAAAAAATAATAAAAATAAACATGCATAAGAGTCATATACTCACGTCAATGAATATGGAATTCTAATGCATGGAAGAGAAGTATAAATGTATATCTATCTAATCTTACAAAAGAGGAACAAAGTTAGGAATACTTAACTTTGAATACAAACCCCCTGAGCCTCAATCAGATCTAGGCTACACAACCTATCAATGCATCCAAAAGAATTTTCCATAAGACAAGATTCATATCTCTAAAGAAAGTATGAAACCCTAAGCTTGATCTTAAAGTAGAATGGTGGATAAGAAAATGCACAATAGCTCTTTCTTCTTCTTCTCTTCTCTAAATAATGACAAAACGATATTGTATATATAGGTGCCATTCAATCAACAGGGTTAACTAGACATATTTTGCTCCATTTTCTTGCAGACTGGCCATTTTGATTGAGCTAGTTGGGACACTTATAAGATTATTTATGACCAAATTAAAATTTTAGGATGAATAAAAAGTCTTGGGCTTTTATCTCCATTTATTATATTTCATTAAAGTGTCTTGTACTTCATTTTACATTTTTTTCCACAAAAAACATGATTTATTCCCTCAATCCTAAGCCATTTTGAAAGTTTTAGTCAATAGAGTCGACTTAGCCAACCTAGTACTATTATTGACAAATATTCACTAGGTCACAATCTAGGTCAGCCAAAAGCTGACCTAGACCCTAAATAAATTTCTTCAATAAGAGTACAAGGTCAATCTAGTCGACCTAGTAATATAAGCTATTGAAAGGGGTTTTAGGTTAGGAAAAGGGGGTGGAAGGTGGGAAATGACTAGAGGAGTATATAATATAATAAGAAGCTTAGGGAAATAGATTTTAGGAGACAAGTGTGTAGATAACAAGTGGAGAAAGGGACAACAATCATGTGAAGCACCAATGGTCTGCCCACCCCTTTCCCAGTTCACCCCTTAAGGCATGCGCTCAGAGAGATTGAGACTTGATGAGTTCCTACAAGATAGAAAATTTCAATAATTGATAAAATTTTAAAAATATTATGTGTATACAAGTGGTCCTATCAATTATTCTATAAAATTACATAACATTAAGCCTGCTATGGGAGACTACTTGTTAGATTCCCATATGTTTGATATTCCCATGGGAGGATATGACATTATTTTGGGAGTGTAGTGGCTCACTAATTTGGGCACTATTGATATGAATTTATAGGAACTATTTATGAGGTTCCATTCAGAAGATAGGAACATTAAGATGCATGGATTATAGGATAAATCTCAACAATTGGTTAGTTCCCATCATATGACAAATATTCTTAAAAATGGTGTTGAGGGATTTATCACACACTTATTTTCCATAGAGGTTCAACCAACTATGGAGTCTACACATCCTAATTTTTAAATGGTGTTGGATTACCATTATGTTATTTTTAGTGACATACCAAAAGGACTTCCTCCAAGTTACGTTCATGATGATGCCATCAGTCTCATTTTAGGAAGTACACCACCCAAATGAGAACCTATAGGTATCATTATGCCTAGAGGAGTGAAATTAAAAATATGGTAAATGAGATGTTGGAAGAAGGAATCATCTAAAACTATCAAAGTGAATATTTATCCCTTGTGGTCATGGTGCATAAGAAGGATGACACTTGGAGGATGTGACTAGACTATAGAGAACTCAAAAAATACACCATCAAAGATAAGTTTCCTATTTTAGTAATTGATGTTTTGCTATATGAATTACATGGTGTTGTTTATTTTACTAAGTTAGACCTTCGTTATGGTTATCATTAAATTTTACCACAATGCGGACATACAAAAGACATCTTTAAGAACTCATGAAGAACATTATGAATTTATTGTCATGCCTTTTGGCTTCACAAATGCACCATCTAAATTTTAGAGTTTGATGAATACTATTTTAAAGCCATTTTTAAGAAATTTAATATTGTTTTTTTTTTATGATATCCTTATCTAAAACAAAAATTGGGAGGACTATTTGAAGTATGTGAAATAGGTACTTTCAATTCTATAATAACATCAGCTTTATGCCAAACCTTCCAAATGTGATTTGGTGTCCATGAGGTGGAGTACTTGGTCATATATTTTCACATGGAGTGAAATTTGATCCTAAAAAATCCAAACAATGATGGAGTGGTAGGTTCCCAAAACCCTCAAGAATATCTGAGGATTTTTGGGGCTAACTATTACTATCATAGGTTTATCAAAAATTATGCTAGCATTTTAGCGCCACTCACCTCATTGTTTAATAAAGACTCCTTCTAGTGGACTGATTCAGCTACAAAGGCATTTGAATAGTTGAAAATGGCTATGTGCATAACTCTAGTTTTGGCTACTCCAAATTATTCAAAAAATTTGTCGTGGAGTGTGATGCATCGAGATATGGCATGGAAACTATACTCATACAATAAGTAAAACCATTATCATTTTAAATTCACCAAGTTAAGGGGAAAATAAGCTCAAACCAATCTATGATAAAGAGATGATGACCATTTTGCATATAGTCAAACAATGGAGACCTTATCTAATGGGTTATTGCTTTTAGGTAAAGATTGATCATGATAGCCTCAAATATTTTTTGGAACAATGATTTTCATCTAAAGAATAACAAAAATGGCTTACTAAAATGTTAGGCTATGATTTTGAAATAGTTTATCAGAAAGGAAAAGAAAATGTGGTGGTAGATGTACTATCCTGAAGGGATAAATCATTTGAGGCATTGTTATGTGTAATGATTATTTGGAAACAACATTGGATAGATGAAGCAATATCATAATGATAAATTATACCTCTGTAAGCATTCTCTCCTCAAAAATAAAATCCTTTAGTAATTTCATTCATCTCCACTAGAAGGTCACTCAGGATTTTTCAAAACATATCATAGAATCAAACAAGATTTATTTTAAGGACTCAAGCGGGATGTCCAAAAATATGTGGTTAAATGCATGGTATGTAAATAAAACAAAGGTGAAACCATCAAGACCATAGGTATTTTCCAGCCTTTATTCATCCCTAACCAACATTAGGAGGAGATTTAAAAGGATTTCATGACTAGGTTATCACAATCTGAGGGTAAAAATGTTATCATGGTATTTGTAGATTGATTCACCAAGTATGCTCATTTTTGCTTATTATCATAGCCATTTTTTTATAGTATAGTAGCTTCTTCTTTTCTCAATATAGTTTAGAAATTACATGGTACTCAAAAGATCATTGTAAGTGACCAAGATCCCATATTTATTAGTAATTTTTGGACTGAATTATTTACATATTTGGGCACCTTGTTGGATCAAAGCTCATCCTATCATCCTCAGTCTAATGGACAAATAAAGGTAGTCAAAAAAATTCTAAAAGGATATCTTTGTTTTTTTGTTTATGATAAACAAGACAAATGGGTTCATTGGCTGCCACTTTCTAAATGGTGGTATAACACTTTTTTCACACTTCTTCCAAAAAGTCTCCCTTTATAAAATTTTATGGGTATCAACCCCCATTCATCACTTCATCTTCGATGGTGAATCCAAAGGTTTGATCTATTGAGGAACACATTCACCATTAAAAGGAGGTACTAGCAAGTTTATGAAATAATTTAACAATGGCACAAAATAGAATGAAGCAATAAGTTATCAACATTGTAGTGAGAGGCATTTTGACATAGATTATTGGGCCTTTGTGCATTTGAAACCATATGAGTAGATCTCTCTGAAGTAATAGAAAAAGGATAAAAATTTGTCACTTAAGTATAATAACCTTTATCAGATCTTACAAAAAATTAGTAATACGGCTTACAAACTAGAATTTACACCATCCACTCACATACATCCAGTTTTCCATATATCTTACCTAAAGAAGGTAATTAGACATAAAATTTCCATTGAGACTAAGTTACCAAAATTAGATGAAGAAGGATGAGTCATTCTAGATCCTGAAGAGGTCCTTCACATGCACACTAAGTAACTATAGACTAGAGAGAATAAGGAGTATTTGATCAAATGAAATAACCTGCATTCTGAAGATGTAACCTAGGAGGATGAAGCATTCCTACAAAAACATCTTGGTTTGATTAAATGTTGAGAATAATTTATTTTTTAATGGGAAGGGCATGTTATGCCCTTAACCTATAGTGCATATAGGGATTGTGTGGCTAAATGTTGGCTTGCATACCTTCATATTATCTTATCACATTTGTCAATGTTAGTAGTATGATCATCTTATGGAATAGCCATGGCTATGTATATTATATATAGGAGATAGTGGTTAGTCTTTTATCATCATATTATGAATTTCATTCTTATTTCACTATTATGGAGTTTTCCCCCTCAAAGTGGCTCAATCATAATATTCAAATATTCTACTCTTTCACAAATTTTTGTTGTGGATCTACTTATTCTATTCCTAATTTTGTGATATATAATTCTATTATTTCAAATTATCTAAGTAATTCAATTATTCTAATTATGTTACTTAGGTGATTTATAACAATAGAATTAGGAACAAAATAATTAGATACATAACCATAATTTGTGAAAGAGTAGAATACTTGAATATTACGATTGAACCACTTCAAGGGGAAACTTTCACAACAATATAATAAGAATAGAATTTGTAATATGATGATAAAATACTGACCAATACCTCCTATATATACACTACTTAGCCATGGTTATTCCATAGGTTGACCATACTAAAAACATTAGAAAATGAAATAAAATAATATGAAGTTATGTAATCCACAAGTCAGCCACACATATCCCTAGATGCATTATGGATTAATGGCATAGAAGAGTCCATACCAATAACCCTCCCATTAAGCACATTATTGCTTCCTACATCCAATGGGGGCATGGGTTATGTATTTACAGCATTATTCCCTGAAGAAAATCGTACTATTTCTACATCCTCCATGTGAACCATTAACACTACAATCAAATTATCACCATGGGTACACTAATTTTGGTGATTTATCATACTTCAAACCTTAGTGATCAAAATGTGCAATATCTTGTACATACTTTAAAACTTTTGAAAGCTAAGGTTACTAACATTGAACAAAATGATATAAATTCACCTATGTTATTGATACACAAGAGGTGTTACATAATCTTCTTTCACCTAAAATATTTTTGTACTCTTTTCCAACTAATTTTATTGCACCCAAGTTCACTTTTTATGACAGAAAGGGTGATCCTAAATATCATCTCTGATCTTTCTATGTGTAATGTCTTGATTATGCCTCCAATGATAAAAAATGACCAAATTATTTCCAATGAGCCTCAATGACTATGTTTTATGATGGTTATATCACTTACCACTATAATTAGTGAAGGCATTAAAACCTTTATCCAATCAGTTCCTATCACATTTCTCTATCAACATCACTAAAAATATGTCATGTGCTCAAATTCCAAAGATTAAACAAGTAACCAATGAACTTATTAATGAATATGTTTTGAGATACAACATAATGTTGGTCAAAATGAAAAATCCAATGGTAGTTAAAGAAATACAAGACATCTTCAAGCAAAGCTTGCTTGCCCTATTACATGAGTCCATTATTTTAAAAAATTCAATTATTTTAATGACTTATGCCATATGTTTTGATACCATGAAATGAAACTTATTTACTTGAACAAGATTAATTATATAAATAACACACCAAGTACATCTAATACTAATTTTTCTATCAAACCAAGCTACAAGGTGAAACCTACCAAACCTAAAAAGAAAATAACCATAATGGTTAATGTAATTTCACAATAAGCTAATTGAGTCATATTATATAGTGTACCTTAGAGAAAATTTAAATGATTACCTAAGTCTCCATCTTATTTACTTCATAAGCTTGTGGACTACCATCTCATATCTCTCCCTCCTCCTATAGAGGTTGATATGAATCGACTTCTACCCAAATGATATGATGCTAATGAATATTGTGACTATCACTAAGGCCTTGCACATTATACAAACATATGTTATACATTGAAGCATAAGATTCAAGACCTTATCTTTAACTAAAATATTACCTTTTATGATCCTCTAAAGGATTGAAGTTCACAACCTCATGATCACCATAATTATAAAATATTTTTCAATCCTTTGAAATATCATTCTAAAAAAGATACAGAAGCAAAAATGGTACACAATAGACATTATCTTCCATCAATATATGGGAACCCATTGATGGGATTATTGATACTTATACATGCACATTAACACCTATGGTTCATATCCTTATATTACATTTAATGATAGTGAAATAGTGAATGATGTCTCAAAGCTTAATTATTTATTTATTTGAGCATACCTTGACCATCACCCTATACATAGTGTTATGAATGACAATGGTGCTAGTGAAAAAGAATTTATTGTGACACTACTTACACATTTTTTATATACACATGGTTATTTAGACCCTTCGACTAAAATAGTCGAAGCATTTGATGGCACATTGCACCATGTTATTGGTGAGATTGATTTACTTGTATAGGTTGGCCCATAACATTTGGTTACCATTTTTTAAGTTAAATCATATACGTGAGTCTTTGATATGTTATTGATATGACCTTGGATACATAAAATCTATTTAGTACCTTCCATAATGCATGGGTGTATTAAATACATTCATACAATAGGGTAGTCATAGTTCTTATAATTTCATATGAACATCCACTTGAGCAAGATCATTTTATTCTAAGACAATTAATTATAAAACCTACTAAGGTTAGTATTTCATGAAAGAGTAAGCAACATGAAATCCCCTTTCCTATATGGCCTATACATGAGAGGCCTTTTCATTGGATACAGATAGTGGATTCTATGGAATATTCATCTTTGCTTACACAACACACATAATTAACAAGAAAAACTAAACATGTTCTAACTTCATCCACTCCAAAGAAACCACAAAACACCCAATGATGGGTTACATAAACCCCTAATCCTTCTATTTCTTCTTCACTACCACATAGTCTTATTACACATATGCAAGACATTATAGATTATATATATCTAGATATGACACCTATGTATGCTCCTTAGTACTACTAGTTTCACATTACATATTTCAAGTTTGGATCTACCTACGAGCATACCTTGGATGGGATCATGGGTAGCCTTTTTTTTCTTATCAAATATTCAAAAAAAATCCAAAAATATTTAAATAATTCAAAAATACTGTACATTCCTATATTTTAATAGCTCCTTGCAATTTATGTTATTAGCTTCATGTTAGTAGATATCATATCACTTCATTCATATGTACACATATATTTTATGTATGTTTGCGTGTGATACATACATACCTAGACACATGATCTATGCTTTTTAATATGTTGGACATTTCCTATACTCACATCATATAGTACATTGGGGCATCTACTTCTTTGATCATAATTGATATAGATTACAAATCCTTTATGATTATTTTTAGATTATCATGTTTGAGTTTATATTACTTACACATGTCTATACCCATGCTATACTACATAACATTTTTACTAACACATATATCAGGACTAGTATAATATATTTATGTTTTAGATTATGGTAAAAGCAGGTTTTGAAGGGGCCCCAAAACCCTAGTACAAGGAAAAAAGATAGAGCAACCAAAACACAGACAAAGTCTAAAAACTACTACAAGGAAGTAGCAAAAATAGGTTTTAAATGGACCTGAAACCACCGGAAAGACAACCGGTCATAACCCAAAAAAATAGAGATCAGGCACCACCTTAGACATAAGAAGACAACAAGAAAACAAAGAACTAGACCAAATTCTTTACCAGCAAGAGGAACCAGATTATTCATCTAGTTCCAATATCATTTTCATTGCTTCTTTTTCTTTCAAAACAGTATCCTGGGTAGTGGTTTCCACCAGCATTGCTCCTTTTTGTGTTACCTTCTTTCTAGTACTTTGTCTCGCTCTTTTGCTGGGTCCCTCCAAAGCTTTAGTCTCCTCACTGGCTCTTTTACCAATATTGACACTTTATGTTGTATAATATATTTATGTTGGTTTTTTAAACTTTATCTATTTATCACTTCCTTGACTGTCTCACATTGATTTATATTGTATTACTTATGGAACATTTGAATATGTTCCTTTCTTGTTGACCCCTATGCCATTATATGCTGATTGGACATTTTTTTTTAATAGCCTAGTAAAATTTTTAACATGACCAGCGCCACTGGCTAGACATGACTAATACCCGTACCACGGGGCCTGGGGGGTAACTCAAACACTAGACCTGTAGAACCGCAATGGAAATACCTGACCAGCCGACCACGCCCCTTGACCCTATGCTAATTGGACATTTGAATATGACATTATATATTGATTAGAAATTTAAATATATCATTAATTTTGATTATGTGTCATTTTAACATGCCCTTTATATGAGGTCTCCTTGGACCATTCCTTTGCATTACATTGAGTGTTCTTATGTGTTTTCTTGATTGATTTTTGAGTTTGTATTATCACTCTATAGACATTCTCATGATCTATATCATGCATTATATGACTTGATGTGATCACATACTATGAGCCTAATTGATATATCTACTTCAACATGGTATCCCTATATGTTACATGATTCATACAGAGATTATAAAACTACTTTATCCTTTTGAGTAAAGGTACCTAATATTTTCTATTTCCCTCACCTCAAAAGGGGGGTATATCAGTGGGGGCATGTCATAGAAGCATGGCCTACACATTTTCATAGTTTACATATTACAATGGGGGCATATCATAATAAAATGACCTTCATACTTATACACTTACTCGGTATCTCCATATTTCAATGGGGGCATGTCATAACAACATGACCTCCACACTTTCACAATCTCTAGTTCAGTTTCATGATTTAGATATACACTTGGGTTATAATCTTATACATTGCACTGATCTTGCATAGATTTGAAATAGATATTTTTAGATCTATGACACACTTTCTCTAGCTTAAATATATTACAGGTGCATATTTCATGTTATTCACCATAAATGTTAAAACTTGTCATTATACTACTCACTAGGACACACTGATTACACTAGGATGTATTGTTATTGAGTATTTTATTCTACAATAATGGGTTCATTTTATAGGTTGAAGTGATTAAATCATTCAAACTCATCATATTGATATATCAGATTTATTAAATCATTTAATCTCACCATATTTATAGGGTGAGTTGATTAAATCACTTACCCTCACCAGATTATGTATATTCACATTTAAGTTGTGTGATTGAGATATTATGATCTCAATGGCCATGTCACAACTCATCCTTACACCAAACTAGGGGAATAACATCTTCCAATTTCCCTCTTCAATCTCAAAGGTTTAGGTTTGAAGTTTATCCATCTCCAGTTCTTCATAATAAAATATCTTTACCATGATAAAATGTTAAGAGACAACATGATTTAAAATTTTAGATTATATGCACTGATTCATCCTATAACTTGCTCTTGGTTATAGTTCATACACCATTAAATCACTCAAATTTGACTCAAGCAAAGGCATGGTATGTTATACACACCCAAGTATATATTTCTTTCCTTTAACCTAGTAATTCCATCCTTATGCATTACGAGATTAAAGGGAGGGTGGGGGTAGAGAAATGTAGATATTAAAACTAAATATTATAGCATATCAGTCATGTAGATTTAAAAAATATTAATTATGGATTTGTATGTTAGTTATAGACCTCCCTATTGCTAAAAGGCTCACATTCACCATTTCATTGTGCCAAAACACTTATCTCTTAGTCTAATCCATATCATTCTAGAGACCCAGGTCCCTTGTACCTCACATAGAATTTAAAACCTAATAAACATCATTTAATATTAGTTTTAAATTTATACTTATTTCATAGCCTTATGGACACTATCAACCACATAGAGACACTACTATCGATATTAGTGTCTAGATCCTTATCTAGTGTCTAATAGCTTAAAGTCATTAAATTAAAAAAAAGATCAAAACCCATGGGTTGGCATAATTGATGTATTAAACCTGAACATGAGATATTTTCAAAAGGTGTGGTATAAATAGAATTCTAGGCCTTTTCATTCCTCATATAGCAAATTTCAAGTGAACACCTACTAAAGCTAAATCAATCAACTGTATAGGCACTCTATTCTACCCTATTCATACATGTTTTCATATCAACCATAAGATTAGCTATATCATAGTTCTGAATCATTCAAAGAGTATTCCATGAGTGATATTTGTCAAATCATAAGATAGATCACTACATGCATCTTTATATAATATATTTTCACCCTTGTACATATGTTGTCCCATACATAGGGGATAACTACATAAGTTTGAGGCCCTCCTTGGAGTATTGGCTATGTAGTTAGTACCCATTGACAAAGGGCTCTTAGGGGTAGCTTGACACCATGAGCCCACTAACCCATTTTTCAACAAGCTCATTCCAAGGGTGAATAAGGGTGAAGAGTTAGGGTTTGATCAATTATAAAATATAAATAGCCTATATCCTAGATCTAAATACATTAGCATAAAAGTGATAAAAAACATAGAACAGTGAATTTAGTTGCATCTTGATCCTACCATTATTTTTTTACTGGACACCTGTGTCACAGTTAGACACTAGCATCAATGGTAGTGTTTGTAACCACAAAAGTAAAATTTATAAAATCTGATGACTAGTCCAAAGCATTGATCTTGCATAATTTTCACCTATTTTCAACTCAGATCTATTTGTGCATAATAAACTAGCTAAGTTCTATTATTTCCTATTTATTACAATATCTTTCAATAGTTGTACTTTAATATTTTTAGAAATCTCAGTTCTATAGATTTAGAATATTGATTATCTAAGTTTTTTGTTATTGGCCTGCTATAGATTAGTTTATCACCCTTTTTTTATAACTATTTCTATATTTATTAACCCTATATATCCCCTTCAAAAAATTTAGGGTTAAACATTTACTAGTTTGGTTCATATAACGGAATATATGTTTACATATTAGAATAGATTTAGTGAATATGTAATGTATATGCAAGCATTTTACATGAATAAAAGTCATAGGTTTTTAGATTATTCATATTTGGAAAAAATTCGATGTAGGTTTTTAACATGTTATATCATGTTGGCTCCAATTAGATCAAATTATAGGGTATGAACATTCTTGTTGCACATAAACTAATACAAATTTATACTTAAGAGCATGACATTAATAGTAAAAAATGATATATATTGAATCTATAATTTATTATATGATGGTTAATTCATGATCCTAACATAATCTCCCCTTTCATATTGAGGTTCATGATCAGTTAAATTAGTAATGTGGTTGATATTATGCATCATCAACAACCTAATACTACTCCTAAGAGTTAAGGATTTTGTTCCCAACCCGTGGCCCTTTCTTTAGTTAATTTTTCCATTGGGGTATGACCATCCCTAATTATCCAAGTGATTTATTAGGAATCCATAGTCTCCAATGTTTTAATAAGAAACATAGTCTCTAATTCTTCATTAGGAAAGCATTATCCCTAACAACTTCAAAATGGGAAACATGATTCACCCACTTACATATGGATTCCTTCCTTACTCTTTAAGTTTTAATAGTTTCTATTTCATTTCATTTATGGGAATTTATGGTTACATGTTCATTTCAAGTTTAATTAATAAATATTTACATTTATAGCCTCGTCCTAAAAATAAAATGTCTTGCACAGACTCAGTTATATATTTTTAACCTTTTACTCTAGCATTATATTTCATTACAATACTATAATAAAAAGGGGGAATTTATAGACACTAAAATATAGTATTAGACACTTGAAAATGTTTCTCTTAACCTAATTTCATATTACATGACTTGTGCATACACATATGTATCTTCAACATCCTTTTATTACATCTACATGTTTTTCATGGATCTGACCTTCTTGATTTTCTATCATCACCTATAGGAATTCACTAGTCTATGCCTAATATGTTTGTTATCATACTCAAAATGTTTCAAGCTCATCATATTAATACTATTTCCACTCAAAAAATTCTATAAGACACAAATACCTATGGAATTCTACAAGTGTCTAACTCTGATGAAATCATCCCCATGCCAAAAAATGATCATTTTTCAAATTTAAATCATCTTTATGGGTCAATCCATACATTTCACATGTCAATGGTGTGAAAAATTATCTAAAGAGTCTCATATAAATACATAATAGGTATAATAAAATTTGATCATCTAGCCTTATCAAGCAAGCTTACTCTAATACTTGCACATCCAAAGGGACTTCCCTAAACTTTCGTATTTAGAAATTAATCACAAAAATCATGTCTTAGCCAAATTTTGAAGAAATCAATCCAAGATAATGTTTCCATTTTATAAGTGTTAAAATTTAGATTATAGGTTGTAGTCATTAAAGGAGCACCATTTCACAAATACACCTAATAAGGAGAACTACATGTGATTTTCCTTCCCTCTTCAGAGTATTGGATATGTAGGAAAAACTCAACCATTCAATGGGGAATGGTTGAGGTTATCTCCACCCACCTTTATTCCCCATTTGGATGCCTAAACCTTATGTCAAAATTGGACCTAGGTTTTTAAAGAGGATATATGTTTCTATATTTTCAAAAACAAAGAGGACTTGATATCATTTAGGTAGACATATTTCAATCAAAATAAGATGATTTCTAGTTAAACTTTGTAAAAAAATTAAATTAATTTATTAGATCAATAGATTTTTTAAAAATTACACATTTTAACTAGAAATAATATTATTTTAAATCATAGACTATGGAAAGATTGTCTCTCTAATATTTTAAGAAGCCACAACAACTAGTACCAAAATAGGGCAAAACCTCACATGATAGAATCAGAAATATCAAATGTCTACACTAGACATTAGCATATAGAGATTGATTGCTTCATTCAAGCACATACAAATACCCATTACCTAATCTCTAAGTAACTTATGTAATTTTTGGCTTATAAATTAGGCATCATAAATTTCATCCCTATCCATCCAACAATATCTTTCACTAAGTGGCTTATGTAATTTTTGGCTTTATTATTTATAGATCTCAAAAATGAATATAAAATAGGGTTCTCTTTACAACATGGAAGGATTAAGCTCCTTCCACCTTTCTCCACAAGCACTATAGGATTACCTATATATTTTATTAGAGATATATGAAATTATTTAATACTTATCTCTGATATTCTTTCAATACCCTATTGGACTGTGAAAACAAAGTTAAACGATTCCAATTTTTATTATTAAGTTGGGTTGAGGGCGTTCTTATCTAAGATTCATGGTAACAAACTGATTTGGTTTGTTTTAGGCTACCATCTTTTGTTTTCTTCTCAACTCATTCCTAATAAAGGAATAGTATGTTAGTAATTAAATATACCCTATAAATAAATTAGGGTTCCACTCATTATCCATTATCACTACATAACCATGTTGATATAACTCACACACCAAGTCTTTAAACTCAACTAAAATACTAAAATAGGATTTACAAAGAGACAAATGAGATCCTATAAAGTCTTTTTATCTAAATATGATCCTCTTATTTCATTTTATATTCGTTGTTCTTTGAGACACAATGTATATGACCTAAACTATGGTTGACACTACAACATTTACATAAATAACTCACAAATCCTTGGAATCTAACATCTGAACTAATAATTATTATTTATTTTTTCCTAAGCTCTTCCTTTTTCTTTTTCACTTGCTCCCTTAATGCAATTTTCTCTTATTTAAATAGGTGAATTTATTCTTGTCTCTCATAATATATTGAACACCATTCGAGCTTGAAAGTATAACTAATTCTTTGGCACTTTTTCCTAGAGATATAATCTATAGGTGGTACAAAATAAATTTTATAAATATCTAGCTTAGTATCTTGAGATCCTTAAACATCTTATTCCTTGGTTGTAGACTCTTATATTATGAATGTGGGTGTTTCATATTCCAATTTTATGCATGTGGGTGTTGTAATCCCCTCTATTATGAATGTGAGTGATATAGGTGAACATATATAAGTGGATACATATTTTAACTCTACTAATTTTTATGTGTTAGTCATTATTTATTCTTCCAAAACTTTTAATAGTGTATTCAAACCATTATCTATGGCTTCCAATTCTTGGATTCTAGCTTTGAGGGTCTTGATTTTGTTTTTTTCAACCATCATTTTCTCATGTGTGTCTAGGTCATTATTACAAGAAATAGATGATTTTTTTGTGTTGTCCAAAGGTTTTTTATCCACCCCATTCTTAATTGACCTTTAGCTTGGTGATAGACTCTATTGATAGCGTACTCCTTTATTATTCCTCCATGGGATTTGACTCTTCTTATGATTATGTAGTGTCTTTAGTGTTTCCATATCCAGACTCTTCCTATAATCCCTATTCTAATTATTTTTCTTATTCATTTTTAGTGTCCTCCCACTCTGAGTTTTCTTCATCATATCAAATCTTAAGCATAACAACATTTGAGTATGGATAACTATTTTTGGCCCTTCTTGATTTTAATATGTGGGTGTACCATTAGGTTTTTATGGAAGAGGCATAAAAAGTATGTTGCTTCTTATGAGGTGTAAAATATTAATGTTTAGTTACTCCTTGGTTTTTTAGACAAGAGGTACATGTATAGTTTGATGGGGGAGATGAGCTAGCAACATGAAAACTTTCTAAAAGACATCAAAATGTACCATTAGGTTTTTATGGAAGAGGCATAAAAAGTATGTTGCTTCTTATGAGGTGTAAAATATTAATGTTTAGTTACTCCTTGGTTTTTTAGACAAGAGGTACATGTATAGTTTGATGGGGGAGATGACCTAACAACATGAAAACTTTCTAAAAGACATCAAAATGTACCATTAGGTTTTTATGGAAGAGGCATAAAAAGTATGTTGCTTCTTATGAGGTGTAAAATATTAATGTTTAGTTAATCCTTGGTTTTTTAGACAAGAGGTACATGTATAGTTTGATGGGGGAGATGAGCTAGCAACATGAAAACTTTCTAAAAGACATCAAAACTCTTGTCAACTAACACTCTTTTTACTATCAAGTTTATAATAAAATGGTGGGATAAATCTCTATCCTTCCCTTTCTGATACTTTAAATTCATTATTCTAAGAAAAATTATAAATTAATTGGGCATATTCAAAAGAATGGTATGCCTAAAATTTGTTAAATTATTTGTGTGAAATGTAAACTAGAGGCTACCTACTAATGAGACCTATAAATGGCCTCATCTACCTATTAATCCTTTCCTAACCAATTTTTTCCATCCCTAAAGACTCATAATATACACATGTGCATATGTAATTTAGATATATATAAATGCAAATTAAATATTAAGTTTTTTATGTTATTTATAAGTTTTCTAATAGTTTAATGGTTTCATAAATGGTTTGATATTTTCATGGCTAAATGGAATGGAAAATATATTTTGTTTAAGATCCCGTAGCCGGTCTAGAAAATATACTCATAGAGTTTGATTGGTTGGAATTTTGAGACATAGAGAACATGCAATAAATAGGAACTACCCACGGCCACTAGCCACAAACACTCTAGAAACTAGATGAGTGCATTCATAGAAAAGTATGAAGGTGGAAATTTTATAGAATACAATAGAACTTATAATTGTCATCTCTAACTATCTTCCATCCACTCAATGATATTAAATAGTCAATTAACATGATGAGAAGTTGTTATAACAATTTGGAAACTCCATTGGACTATGCTTTCATTATTCGATTATGCAACCATGTGGTTTTATCCATCATAACACCCTTATTGTCTTTATATGATTTATGTCATTGTATATGATCTTATGGTTGTAACTATTATGTGTCTATTCAAATAATCATTACCTTCCCTATAGAAGGAGAATATTTTTAAATGATTACAAATTTAGCATGATATAGCATAAGAAGATATTGAGTAAGAGTAAGAGAGTTATTGAAATCCATTGTACCTTATTATAGCAATGATTCTACTACTACAATTTTTGATCAATGAAATTAAAGTGATTTGATTTAAAGTATTTTTAATCAAGGAGGTGATATAAAGAATAATTCCAACCAAGGAGGGCCCAATTGTAAGGATTTGTTGTGACAATTCCATCCATTAAGTAGATATTTCAATTCAGTTATGTGTTTACATTCTAGATTTATGTGTGCATATTTGGTTTCCATAGTTGATTTAATTATAACTAATTATTATTATGTGTGATTGATAAGGTGTCTTTAGTTAAAAAATATAGGAAGATTCTAAAATAATATTGATTTCCCTTATGCACTTTTCCATTTACACAATTTCCATTTCATGCAAATGTGTTTATACTTTTTCATTTACATTTTTGAAAGTGTGTTTCCTATACACAACCATTAGCACCTTAGCCTTCCAAAGAGTTCATTTTGTAATATAGTTTTTATGACATAAATTATATGGACCCCAGGTTTATGACTTAATGAACTATCATTCTTATTAAACCAAGTGGTTGCCCCTTTGGACCACATCTATCAGGTTATACGTAAAGTTAATAGATTACATTAATTTTATTAGGGAGTTTATTTTTCCATTTATTTTAGTACTATTTATGGGCAATGTGTCAAACACTATAATATCCAAAAGTTGAGATAGATTTCTTGCTTTCATAGACGTAAAATTTCATGCTTTATAGAGTAAAATTTCTTGCTTTACAGTGTAAAATTTCTTATTTTCTAGTATAATATTTCTTATTTTGAAGAGTGAATTCAATGCTATCTAAAGTTAGATTTTAAATTTATACAAAATTAGATTAGTAACAAAAAAAAAACCTTTTGGACTAACCCTATGCAAGATAGAGTATAAAAACAAAAAAAAGGTGGAAGTGTTTATATGCAACATGAAAAATTAATTATTTGGGAATAATTCTGCCTAAAAGACTAAGCTTTTGTACAAAACAAGTTGAGATATCACTTGTAGTAACAAATATATTACATGCATAAATAAATATATCACCTATAGCAATAGAGATATTACATGCAGCAATAGAAATGTTACATGTAGCAATAAATATATCACTTGCACCAACTAGATAAATGACTTTGGTTGATCCACAACAATTATTGGAGGTAGAAGAAGAAACAACAAAGGATATCTTAGTTGAACTAGTAAAATAGTATGAGAATAAAGGATAAGAAAATCCTCATACCCTAAAGAAGGACATATTTATACCATTCCAAAGAGTGCCTATTTTTCTACCTGACACTTAGGAATAATGTATTTAGTTTCCTCTACCCTCACTTAAACTCCTCTCCAAAAGATAACTCAAAGCCTTTATAGCTCCAAAGAGAACTGCAATTGTCATTGAACCCACTAACTTAGCCAAACAAGTTGTCTTTATTGAACTCCAAAAATAATTTATAATAAGCCCCACTCCATCACCCCTAGTTAGAAAACTTTCCTCTCCTTTTAATAATATCATAAGCATAGTTCATTATGCTTCATGGTTAAAAGTTGACAAAGGATTTTAAAATTGGGTGAAAGAAGTATATTATTTGTAGGTATTCTAAAAAATCATGGGGGAAATTATGAATAAATATTTGAGGCCACAACCTGTGAGTTTACCATAAATTACCCTATTAGAAATGCACCCATGAAAAACATTGCACTCTCTGCTTTACACAATTCTAGAGGTATGGCTAGTGAAGATCCTGATATGTTTCTATTTGAGTTTAACATCCTATTTCATAATTATGACTATAATTAGGATGTTATAAAACTAAAAATATTTCCATCTACTCTCAAGGATGCAGCCCTCGAATGGTTTATGGGACTAGGAAAATATTGAATCTCCACTTGACAAGAGATTAAGGATAAATTCCTATCCAAGTATCAAAAGCACTGCAAAGAAAGAACTATACAAGGAATCACATATTTTGAATGTCATAAAATGAAGATGAACCATTAGAATATTACTTGGAAAGATTCATGTCCAGTCTACAATAATATAAACAAACCACCTTGGATTAAGAATCTATCAAATTGGTATTCTTGGAAGGAATTAGGAAAGAATGTCTCAAATCATTATATCTAATGAGTAGCATAGATGTCTCAAGTTTTTAATTTGAATATAACACTCTCTTATTCAATAATTACTCAAGGTAAATAATTAATAAAACTCATAAAAATCAAGCTTTATCACTATCATCATCCAAATCTACCATTGGACTATCTAGGATGGAAGTCGGTAACTTATTGCAAGACATGAAACATGACATCATTACTCACTTGGATACACATTTGGATACATTTCACACATGGAAGATGAAAAAATAGATCAATAAATCCTTGAATATATATTGTTTGGACTACCACAAGAAGAAAATTGATTACAAATGTCATGTTGCCCATGTCAGAGTAGCCAGCATAATAGAAGAATATCATGGTGCATTGGAGATTCATTCCATTGGAGGAGTGGAGAGTAGATATTTTATGTATCCTAGTGGAAACCATGGGAAAAAATTCCATTGAATTCAAATATGTTATATATTTATCCATATTTCAATTCATAATTTTTTATTCCTCCTAATTGGCATGCATCTACTCCCTAAAATCAACCACCTAAACCATAACCCCAAAATCAAAATTGGCATTAGAAAAACACTCAATATAAAATCAAATGGAATTAATAACAATAATATCCATGGAAACAATAAAATTATGACTATCAATGAATTTCACCCGTTAATTAATGGCAACAGTCACAGCAAGAGAATCAGCATTGGCTCAATCAAAATATTATCTTTCAATAACTTCCACAACCTCACCTGCAAAAATAGCTAGAATTAATGTTAATCACTCCCACTACACCTCCACTTATATATCCATAATTTCCCACCCAATATACACCCAATCCAAACAATTAGTCAATTCAGCATATAATAATGATGTGATAACATTCCTAATTATTTAGTTGAAGTTGACAATTGATTCAGGGGCATCCTTGTGGATCCCAAAATGGACTCAATTTTTGCTTGAATTTTTTTTATAGGTGTAATAGATCCTAATTTTGTCTTCGGTGTGATCTAGGTTATTACAAGTGGCATAAAATTTGAATTGTGGAGTTTCCCTCCAAAACTACCACATTTAAAAATTTGAATTTGTGAGCCTTGTGGAAGGTTTTCTATGCATTGCTTGAAGGTGAAAAGATGTAAGATCAAATTAAATAGGTGTCCAATATGTCTTAATTCTTTTTAAAATTCATAAACATGTTATTTTTTCTATATTCATGGTCATATAGTATGCCTAGTGGTCAAACGTAAAAAAATACAATGTAATTTTAAACACCTCTACATGGGAAACCTCCAAAAATTGGTTATGCCTCTAGAAGTAGTTATAAGAGAGAAAGTTTTGGTCATATTATATTAATTTTAATTATAATGAGGATAAATAATGAATGTGAAAATAGATAAACTTGATGAAAATTGGACTGTGATGATGAAATTTCTGAGTGCAATGATTTTGCATGGCTAAGATAGACTATTTGTTTGTTTAAATATTCAATGAGGTGAGTAATTATGAATATTTGATTTTTGTTATTATTGTGATAATGTCTAATCCCTAGTTTGAGCTAGGTAACATTTTTTTAATGGAAAATAAGTGACCCTTAAGAAGATAGATAGGTCTGTCAAACAATGTATGAAAGTATGCAAGTTGCTCAGTTGTGAATGTGATCTTTTCTCGTGGATTACTACATGGAATGAGGAGATGAAATGTTTCTCAGTGTTGGAGAGAATTAGTGTCACTTACATGATGTCTCAAAGGTGGTGAGTGCTTTCTCAGAGTTCTTTTCTTATTGTTAGCATATAGGCAAAAAACCTGAGTTGGAATACTAAGTTTCTTGATTTGAATCTTATTTTGATTCAAGAATGATAGATAAAGGTTTGAAAACATTAATATAAATTATAAATAAACTATTTTAAGGTAGGGAGAACATTTTTTTAGGATTTGGAGTCTTTTGGTGGTGCAGAAAAATAAAACCCTATTAAAACCCCTATTTTTTTGCTAAAGAATACAGTCAAGCATGACTGAGATTCCTTGTTGGAGAGTGATATGAGGGTTATTAGGTCATGGTTATTGAATTAAAAAGTTGAGTATTGATTATATATAGATACCATAATAATTATTTTGTATTGAAACCTTCTCTAGATAAATATATTGATTTTTTATCACCCTCAACCTATGATAGAGTTTGGAAAGCCCTAAACTAGGGTTTTGCTAATTTTGAGAAAAGTAACCCTAGTAAAATTTCCAAAACTTGTATTTTGGTATATTTTTATATTCCATAATTTAATCACATCATTTTAGGACTGTACCATACCTTTAGTATAAATTTCTAGACAGTGGCATTAGAAAAGGGCTAAAGAAGGCCCAGTTTGGAAAGGCTACAAGAAGGAAAGTTGTCTTAGGAAGTGAGCTAGGTCTTGAAAATTGACCCATAGGTGTAATTATATAATTAAAAGGATAATATAATATTTTAAATCCATCATTGATATTATTTTTTTGTACTAACCTATTTACATTCAGATAGGGCTATAAAGATGGAGAATTGCTTTGGCAGAGTTGCATGAGTTGAAGATAAGTGTTTGAGATAGTTTAAAAAGAGGTATAGGGGTTATTAGAGACTCCTTTAATCAAGATATATATATTTAAATCTTATATCAGTCTTGTAAACTTTTACTTGCATGGTGAATGAACTCTTAATCCTAAGACTAGTGAAGTGTTCCATTGTCCAAGAACAAGAAAGGGAAAACTTGTGCGAGCTCTACATCGACAATGTTCATCTTTGTTAAGGAAAGATGCTCCAAAATACCAATCCACCCATAATAATATATTCTCCTAAGGAGATCCAAAACACACCAACTAACACACAACCATCCAATAATAGTCCTACTAACTTAGCACATCCATCAAACAAGTAATACCCATTAATCCTCCTTTTTTAGAGTGACTTAATCTACATAAACAAGATTCAAAATCAGAATTTGACTTCGTGTTATAGCTAAATAATGTTTGCATCAAAATCCTTTGTTTAAATAAATTAAGGATGTTCCTATTTACACTAAATATATATGAGAAATCTTGTTTAAGAAATATTGTCATAAATGAAAAGATCGCAAGATTGCCCATGTAGTTGGGTAAATTATGGATATCATGTTGGGTGGGGCTTCTTTTGCTTGTGGGGGGAGGGTTCAGAGTGCCCCTAAAGTGATTTATTTCATGGGGGAGGGCACTTTTCTAGCCTTGCATTCTGTTAATGGACCCCATGCTCCTGGTTCAAGTTTTGGATCTGGGGGAAGAACTTTTGTGAATGTGGCAGCCTTCGAAGCTGGTCTACACGATGCTTTACCTCATGCATCATCTGGGCCTTCCCATGTATCACCTATAAGTGTTTTAAAACCTATTAGGGTAACTCTAGATCCTGGATCAGTGGAAGATATCTTCCAAATGGAAGAATGGTTTTCCTCTTGTGCAGCTATTTTTCATTTTCATGGCTTCTAGCCCTCTCTGGTAGATCTAAAGAACTGGACCTCCAAGATCTAGATGCCACTTATTGAAAATAATGCCCAAATCCTCCCTTGTGCCAGGGGTTTCTTTATAGTATTGTTTCACTACTCTGAAGATAGAAAGATTATTTTATGCCACAATATTTTTTCTTGGCAGGGCAGATATCCTCTCATGGCCAAACCTTAGCATAAGGATTTTGATCCTCTCTCGGAAACCTTTAACAAGCTCCCTATATGGGTGAGGCTCCCTTATCTTCTGATACATCTGTGGCATGAGTCAGTTTTTAAAACCATTGGAAATGCTATAGGGGATTTTTTATTTGTGAAAGAAGGTCTTACAGATTTTCAACACTCGACATGCGCATGCTTTCTAGTAGATTTGGATGTCTCTAAGGGCCTTCCTGAGGTGATTTGCTTGGAATCCCCAAGGGGTACCTGGATGCAAATATTGGATTATGAGGGGATCCCTTTTTGGTGTAGGAAGTGTCACCTGACAGGTCATATTGCTGCTCATTGTGTAGCTGGGAAATCCAAATCTAGACGACCACCTTCTTGGTGGCCTGAGGCTTCCTCTGAACACAACATTGTCAAACAATCTATGGAAGCTCTACTGATTCTAATTCTAAGACTGAGGAAAGTATTTAATCTGAACTGGAGGTTGAGGAGAAATCTTTGGTGAAATAATCTAATGAAGCTCCTGTGGAGGCTGTGGTTAGAGATCTTTCTGAGCACATGGTGGAGGAGTTGGTCTCCTCCCCTATTTCATAGGATCCTCCTAAGAGCTAGACTGTGTCTAGTTCTCACAAGGATTTTGTTGCTGCTTCTGTGCCCTATGGGCTTCAAGGATCATTATCTTATGAGGTATGGGTTGCTGAGGCAGCAAAGTTAGAGGACGGGTGGATAGTAGTTAAGAGAAAGAAGTCTAAGCATTTGGTCCTCCCTCTAGATATGAATCTTCGGTCGTGTAAAAAAAAACCTCAATTCAAAAGGAATATCTAATGATCCCTTTTGTTGACTGGTTTTTTGGGGTTAGTAAACTGGTTGCTATTCTGGTTTACTGGTTACTGGTCTAGGAGATTATTTAGGTTACTGTTCTAGACTATTAACTTTCAGTTCAGTGTTTTGACAACAGTTTTATTTGGTCATATTTGTTGGTATCAGGTCCCTGTAAAACCTAGTTTTGGTTCTTTACTGTTAATAGGTTCTTTTATAATACCTGGTCGTGCTGTATGGTTTATCTTTCTCCTTGTTGTGCAGGGTTTCAGGGTCCCTTCAAAACTTGTTTTTACCTTAATCTAAAACACTATGCCAACCAAATACATTGACCCATGTGTTGGATCATAAATAGGAGGAATAAATTCAAAAAATATATATCCCATAAAATCATTAACTAACACAAAAGAGGTACATCAAAATATAAAAGGTAAATGGTAAGTTAAAAGTATGTTACTACGAGACATAACCACTAAGATACCAAAAATCAAAAACTAACAAGCTAATATATAAATAATAACAAACTAAATAACAATTTGGATCATAAAAGACCAAACAAACTCCCCCTTGATCCAAAAGGGTATAAAATATCTGGAACAATAACTCTAAAGTCATCAAAGGAAATCTATCATAATTACAGTGGTGCACTATACTTCCTGGTACTGATCAAAACTGATGTTGCTTCATAGAGAAGCTTGTCCTATGAGTTGTGGCATAACAAGATGATGAACATGATCCAAGCCTACCCATCCCTTATGGTCATCATACCGTATTGTAGTAGAACCTAATCAAAGCCTATCAAACTACATCGATCTACATAAGAACTCATCTAAGTGACAAACCTTGTACTGTGTATGGCATATCTCCCTGATGTCCAATAAATTTTGATGACCGTTGCTCAACACTAAAGGTGTTAGTAACCCATATCAACTCATACTTTCATCAATGACTGATCAAAGACCAACAAATGTAATATCTTCTCCCCCTATCAGGTAAGAGGTGATAAGTTGTGCACTAAGAGAAATTAACACTGCCTACTCCATGTCATGAAAAGCAAATAAGAGAAAGCTAAAACTGAAAAAACTAAAAGAAGCAAACTACTACTACCAAAATTAATATTCAAGCATGATCCCAAAATCTAATTGAATAGATAACTATAGAAGGGAATAGTCCTCCATCCTCCAATTAATCCTCCAACCTCTAGTCACTAATCAATCAAAATATTAGAATGACTCACATAATTTGCTTTAGCTTTTTTTTCATAGAGAACGGGGTCATTGAGAATGACATACATCTATAAGATGTCCAATACCACCACATTTGAAACATATTGGTTCTTTCTTATGTCTATGAGATATAGAAGAACCTGAATCACTAGAAGAACTATGAGAAGAGTGATTGTGGTGATGTCTATGTTTGGAAGACCCTAGAGAGTGTTGATGTGAATGCTATGAAGACCGTTTAGAATGGTGTGGAGAGTACCTCAAAGAATGACTGAAAGAGTTTTTCATAAAGTGTTTCTAAAACTATCATTGTATATGATGATGATCTCTATGATGAGACTTGTTCTTTATATAATGAACCTCTTCAGTGGATGTACTCTTCTTCCTTACAAACTATCTCTCATGTTGAGTTAATAACTCATAAATAGATTCAAATGTGGCCCCATTAAGCTTATCACTAAGCTGCATCATTTCAAAAAAATTGGTATATGTAGTACTAAGACCATTCAATGTGATGGAAATCAACATATCATCATCAATTTTACCACTAGTTGTGTAGTATTCTTGTTTCAATGTTTTTATGCGAGAAAGATATTTAGAGACATCTTTAGTATTTATTAGTTTATTGTACAACAGTTGCATAAGTAGGTCAATATTCTTGTATCTAGGTTTTTTTTCATACATATCTTTTAATGCTCTCCAAGATTTCCATGCACTAGTTTTAAATTCCTCAATATGAATGATTACATATTCAGTATAAGATGATTTCAAAAGTTTGAGTGCACATTTATCATGTTTCAGATATTCAACAAATTTTGTAGCTTTAGTTGGTGGTGTGGTTTATTTCTTAATGATTTCCCATAAGTCATTAAAAATTAGTATATTATCCATGTTATTACTCCATTCCTTGTAGTTTTTAGGTGATAATTTTTCATTTATGAGATTAAGCTCACAATTTTTGCCATGGTGTGAAGTCAAAAAAATAGGGAATGCTATCAAAGTTTTGCCTTTACCTTCGAAATAAATTTTGATTAAAAAAAATATTTTGAAACTCATAAAAATGAATGTAACACCTTATAACTCTATTACACCCTTGTATCACCATTTTCATTGAAAATATTATTATATCCTTATAACTCCTTTTACAAAAATAATGTCAAAAATTAATTTTGATAAAAAAATAATACTAATGTGTTTTAAACCCTAGACACAAAACAAGCTTTTCTAAGTGCTCCAAGAGAATTTACAAGACATTAGGAGAGATTTTTACATTTGAACCAGATTTCGCTCTATATGAAAAAAATTACTTTTCCTTTAAAAAAAATATTTCATCCAAGAAAAAAAATTTGAAAAAAACTACTCGGAGGGCCCACGTGCCAATGCAAAGAGAATGGATTTAAAAAACATAATTCAAAATAGGCTTATTGTACTTTGTTTAAATATTTATAGGATCATGCCAAGTCTTGGGTCCTTTCAAACAAATGGCATACCCTTTTGACTGGATTTAGAAACTATGGAGCATTTAGAGACTGCATAGCAATCAGAGACTATGGATCATTCAAAGACTACTTGTTGTGTTGATATCCATTGTGAAATAATGCAGGTTTAGGAGTTGGAAGGACTACCAATCAAGAATGATGTCAATAATTTTAGGGCAGCTGATATGGGAGATTGTGAAGAGGAACAATTGCTTCCTCATTTAATCATAATGGCAATGGTTTTGCTAAGGTTTAGTTTAACATCAAACCTAACAATCTTTACAATTTTAACTCATACAAGTTCTCAGGTTTGGAAAACAAGAAAACTTTTTTAATTACACCTGCTCTTTGCTATAAACTACTTGTACTAGTATGTATGAGGACTTTGATAGAAATAGTGCCAAATCACCATTTATTTGTGTCAAATCACTGCCTTTAGATCATTTTTATACTCTCAATCCTCCTCTATGTGACATGGCTTTGATACCACTGTTGGATCAAAAATAGGAGAAATAAATTTAGAAAAACATATCTTGTAAAATCATTAACTAAAAACAAAGATGTACATAAAAATATAAAAGGTAAATGGTAAGTTAAAATTTCATTGCTATGGGACATAACTACCAAGATACCAAAAACTAAAAACTAACAAGTTAATACATAAACAATAACTAACTAAATAATAATTTGGATCTTAAAAGACTCAATACCATACAACCAAGTTTTTGATGATTACATCAATGACACCCTTATTCTAAATATTTCAATTGATTTATGATCATTTATCAATGTCATGACCAAAGAAACTATGAGGAAACTTATAGGCCTTCATGAAACATCCACTATTCTAAATATGGCAAATCATTCCAATTTAAAACCTGAGGGAGTCATAGAATACATTGTTATCATAGTAGACTCATGGGAATCCCACATTGATTTCATGATATTACAACCCCCAACTAACCTAGGTGGATAGATTATAATCTTAGGCAAACCTTGGCTAGCTATAATCGATGCATGCATTGGCTACAGGTCAATAAACATGATCATTTCTAATGGAAACACTATGATGAAATTGATTTTACATCCACCTACCTAACCTTCATCATAAGGGGATAAGTTGAGGATGATGACCAAGTTCCCTTGAAATCCCTGTTCACCATTAAATACAACCCTTTCTTGAAAACACAATAAAAAGACATAATCAATTTGAAAATCATAAAAAAACATGTATACAATGTACCAACACATTGATAATATCCTTGAATGCACACGTTGTCCCTTTCCAATATCTTTTCTGAAGATGAATCCTCATACACAAACTAGGATGTTAAGATATTTCATCACCTTATACCACCTACATGTTACCTTAGAACTCTTTTAGGGTTTATTTAATCTATAAACACCCTATCAAAACAAGTAGACATACTACCCCAAAGTCCCTCAATATAAAGAATAAATTGGATTCCCCATTTAAAAACCTAGTTATTCATCATGCTACAAAAACATAAAATACCATTTGCATGGGACTATCATGATATGTAGGGAATACATATGGATATTTACACTCGCCGCATATACATTAAAGAAGATTTAAAACCCAATAGGCAACCTCAAAGAATTGAAAACCCCATTGTCTAATTTTTTTAGAAAATGAAATTATAAAAACTCTTGGATGCAGGCTTCATATACCCAATCTTTGACAACAATGGGTCTCTCCAATTGTCATTGTCCTAAAGAAGAATGGAAAATGGTGTATCTATGTGGATTATAGATAGTTAAACACTACCACAAAAAAATTTCACTTTCATATCCCATTTATTGACCAAGTTATTGACACCCTATCTAGAAAGAAGTCTCTTTCCTTGACAGTTTCAGTAGATTTAATTAGATCATAATTTTCCTGGAAGACTAAGATAAAACAACATTTACATGCCCTTGGGGTACTTATGCTTACTCAATCCTCCCTTTATAGATATGCAATGCTCTTACCACCTTTCAAAGGGTAATCTTGAGCATCTTTGATGATCTATCTCATGAATGTGTTGAAATTTATATGGATGACTTCACATCTATGGGGACACTTATAATGAAGACCTCACAAACTTGGATAAGGTTAGCCAACATTATAAAGACAATAGCCTATCATTAATCCATGATAAGTGTTATGTGTTGATGCAATAAGGTATTGTATTGGGACACAATCTTTCAAATTCAGTAATTGAGGTAGACCTTATTAATATATAAGTGATAAATAACTTGCCTACACCACAAAAGAAACAAGATGTCACAATTTTCTTAGGACATGTTGGATATTAGTACATGTAGATCAAATATTTTATCAAGATATCAACTCCATTATTTATTTTGGTAGGATGTTACTTTTGTATAGACTAATGCATACCACAAAGCTTTTCAAACTCTCAAAGATGAACTTGTGATAGAACCTATATTGAGAGGTCCAGATTAGAAGGAACCTTTATGTATTCATATTGATTCATTTAACATGGCACTTTGGGTAATCCTTGGGAGAAAATATGGGTCACTCAACTACATTGTTTACTTCATCATTAATAATCTATAGAATGCAAAACTGAACTACACAATCATAGAGAAGGAGTCCCTTGTGGTAGTGTATGCTATAAACATATTCTAACATTACATTATTGGTCATCCTATTTTTATCCATACTAATTATGTTTTATATAAATACTTAACTAAAAAATCCATGTTGACTAGTAAGATAATCATATGGTTGTTGTTACATGATTTTGACATTACCATTTTGGATATGCATGGTAAAGACAATGTAGTTGTATATTATATGTATAGACTATAATTTGATGAAAAGAGTCTACTATTAGATTAATCTTTTCCTAATGAACATATCTTTGCTTTGACTTTTAAAAGTCCTTGGTTTGAAAATATTGATAACTATTTAGCTATAGATCAATGTCCTCCACATTTTTCACCCAATGAAAAATGTATCTTAATGTTCAAGAGCATCTCGTATTTATGGATTTATGGATACCTTTTTCACATTGGGCCTAATTTTATCATGAGAAGATGTGTGAGATAAGATGAAGTATTTGATATCCTTCATACATGCCATCATTAACCCTGTAGGGGTCATTTTTCAGCAAAAAGGATAGCCTACAAGATCATTACCAATGGTTAGTATCAGTCCCCTCTACATAGATATGCTAATGCATATACTCACCAATGTGACAAATGATAATGTATGGGGAAACCCACATGTTTTTATGAGATGTCATTTTAACATAGTTAGTATTTGAACCCTTTGAAAAATTGGGGATTGATTTCATTGGCCCAATAGACCACCTTATCAATGCAAGGAGTACATTTTGGTATGTACCGACAACCTCACCAAATGGGTATAGGTTATATATTTATCTCATACATAAGATAAAAAAATTAGTAGAATTCCTTTATGAGGAAATATTCATAAGGCATGGAGTTCCATGAGAAAATAGTTTCCAATCAAGGCCCATAGTTCATGTCTGATTTGATTATAGCCCTTGTATGATAATACAAATTTAGCCATAAGAACTCCACTCTATATCATCCAAAATACAATGGCCAAGTAGAAGTCACTAATAAAGAGCTATATAACATCCTTACGAAAACAATATCCATACACTACCATGATTGGGTGGAATGTATTTCAGAGGTTATAGGGGCTTATAGGTACACATGGAAGACAACCATGGGGTTCACACCCTATGAATTGGTCTATGGTAAGAAGGTTATCATTCCCATCGAGTTTAAACTCAAGACTCTAAGGACTACCTTAGAACTTGGCATGGATTTAACGAAAATAGAAAAATAAAGAATCATATAACTCAACTATCTTGATGAGTTGATAAAAAAAAAGATTTACATCATATATAAATCATTCATTTGAAAATGATCAAATGGCATGACAAGTTCATTAATACATGGAATTTTTAGCTAGGTGATTGGGCATTTATTTTTTACTCTAAAACAAAGACCATAAAGGAAAACTTTAGAATATATGGTTCATACCATATGAGATAGAAAAGGTTTTTGATAATGGAGAATTCAAGCAAATCATAATTAACCTAGTCAAATTCTCTTTGATGGTCAATGGACATCATCTCAAGTTATTCAAGAAACCTCTCTCTAAATAATAATTCATTCAGAAGATTAAAATAAAATACCAGCCTCATAAGGACATGGAACTCAATTTCATACTAGAGAAGCACTTTGAACAGCCTACTAGTCAAACAATAAAATTTGTTGAAGTTTGGAACAAACACTTCAACCCCATTTCTCCATGGTAAGCATATCACATATGGCAATTTTGATCAGAAATGTTGCATCCAAATATCCCTCTAGATAGATAGTTAGTGGATTTTGTCGATAGATTAGTTGATTTGACTATTACTTATGATGGACTAGTATTTGTAGATTATATTTTATTATGAGCTAGTTATTTATGAAATTATTATGTTTTTTATTACAGTCATTGGTTATATGATTAGCTATGTTAGTTTGATTCAGCAGTTTATTATGAATTATGTTGGTTATGGATTAATTACCATTTTTCTTATCAAGGTGGATGCAATATTAGTTCACCCTCAAAATTCTATATGGAGGATATCATCAGAGAGGGAGGTGCAGATGGTTACAATGGGGGCAAAAACATAAACAAGGATGAACCTAAACACACCATGAATGTCTTAAATACATGTGATTTCTTTTGTTTGTTTGGATAATATTTCTCTCTACTTCATGTTGATTTATAACTTAGTCACATTTGCATTTAATGGTCATCATAGTCCATATGGTTTTAAATGAGTTTTCTATCATGCTTTTGATTGGCATTAACAATTAATTATGTGTGTGTTGATTATGTCTTGAAAGTTATTTTTAGTTATTTCTCAATTACATGGATATGTTTGTTAGGAATATAAAACATAGAGAAATATTAATGAATTAAAGACAAAAATAAAATGTAGAAAACACAAAACAATAGAGACACAGATTTAACATGGTTCACCTAATATGGGCTACGTCCACATAAAAATAGCTAGTCCTTATTATTCAGTCCAACAAATAAAAGGAAAAACCTACAATATAACCACTACTATATCCTCTTCACTCACACATATTATGCCACCATGATTACATTTCCCTCATATCAAAGGAGGGTTATATATTAGGGCAAAAATTCCAAAACATAATTTCTACCGTTATATATGCAACCTAATAGTGAACTGTCCATATTTACTATAAAATTACAATATTTTACAATGTATATTTAATAAAATTTTACTTCAAGGGTGTTACCCCCAAAGCCCCATTACATGGGTTCCAAGTAGGTCTTCTCCCCCTCTAAACCCCCATGGTGACCATAATAGGTGGGGGTTTCCCCCCCATAACCCCCCTATTGGGAACTAGGCATTATAATAAGATTAGGCTCCACCATCCAACAATATCCCACTTAGAGATTGATTGATGCAACTCCACCACTACAACTCTGCCTTGGACTTTGCTTTGAACTTTGACCCTAACATGTTTCTCATATTTTTTGTTATCCTTGAAGACCCATTGAATTTTAACAACTCTCCAACTTCTCTTTAGTGACTACCTTTGTTAGCATATCTATAAGATTTTGACTCATATGGATCTTTTCCAACTTTAATTGACCATCCTTCAAAACTAAATGAATGAAGTGATACCTAAGTTGTATATGTTTAGTTCTTGAGTGGAATGCTAATTTCTTTGATAAATGAATTGCACTTTGGCTATCAATATATAACCTACAATCTTCCTACTTAGCCTCAACTCTTTCATGAACCATTGCATCCATATCAACTCCTTGCTAGCTTATGTAACTACAACATACTCTACCTTTGTAGTTGATAAAGCAACTATCTTCTATAATTTTTAAATCCAACTAATTTTTATATCACCAACAATGAAAACATAACATGTGGTACTCCTCTTACCATCTAAATCTTTAGCCATGTCTGCATCAACATATCCTTGTAAGGTAACATATAAACCTTCATAGCACAACTATCTATCAGTGGTCTCTCTCAAGTACTTGAGAATCCACTTGACTGCATCTCAGTGCTCTTTTCCTAGATTAGTCACAAACCTACTAACATCTCCCACTACATGAGCAATATCTGATCTCATGCACACCATAACATATATTAAATTTCCAATTGCTAAAGCATATGGAACTTTAGACATGTAATTGATTTCTTCCTACATTTTAGGGTATTGTTCCTTAATTTTAAATGCCCTCCCAAAGGTGTACTTACAGGTTTTGAATCTTACATTTTGAACCTGACTAACACCTTCTTGATGTACTCTTATTGAGATAATGTAAATTTTCTATTTTTCCTATTTCTTGTTATTCTCATACCAAATATTTGTTTTGCACCACCCAAATCCTTCATTGCAAATGAATTTTATAATTTTATTTTGAGATCATTTATATCCTACATGTTAGACCCTACAACAAGCATGTCATCTACATACAATAACAAGATAATATAGCTAACATTATCTAATCTCTTAAAATAGACACAGTGGTCAGAATGACATCTACTATAACCTTGTTCTATCATAAATATGTCAAATTTCAAATACACTGCCTTGGAGCTTGCTTTAGACCATACAAACTCTTACTCAACCTCCACACCAATTTTTTCTTACCTTTTACTTCATATTCCTATGGTTGTTCCATATATATTTCCTCCAAATCACCATGAAGGAAAGCAGTCTTCACATCTAACTGTTTAAGGTGCAAATATTCTACTGCTACCAAAATTAAAATAGTTCTTATGGAAGTCATTTTTACGACTAGAGAAAATATTTCATCAAAATAAATACCTTTTTTTGTGCAAACCCCTTTACAACAAGTCTATCCTTGTACCTCTTTTGCCTCCATCTTCTTCTTTCAACCTATAAACCCATTTATTCTACAATGATCTTTTACTTGTAGGCAACTGAACCAAATCCCATGTTTGGTTATGTACCAAGGAGTCCATCTTCTCTTTCATGTCTTATTCCCAATTTTTTTTATTTTTACCTGCATTACTTCATATCTTTTTGGCTCACCACCATTAGACAATAATAAATAATATAGTGAAGGAGAGTATCATTCAGGGTGTCTACTTACTCTGGTAGATCTTCTAACTACACTTTCAGGAGTTTGAGTTACTTCTTGTTATTATTGTAGTTATTGCACATTTTGATTTCCTGGCACTTTTATAATTTCATTTCCTATGATTTCATCGAGTACTGCATATTTTGTATTTGGTTTTCCTTGGTTCATTCCCTATAATTGATCTTTATACATGACCTTCTTATTAAAGATCACGTCTCTTCTCTTAATGATTTTGTGATTTTTAAAATCTCATAAATGGTAACCAAAATCATTAACCCCATATCTAATAAAAGTACATTTCTTAGATTTTGATTCAAGTTTGGTTCTATTTTATTTATCAATATGGATAAATACTTCACAACCGAAAGTCTTTAAAAAAGAATAATCTATCTTTTAACCTATCCATGCTTCCTCTAAAATGCCACCATCTAAAGGACTTGAAGGCCCTCTATTTATTAATTAAACAATAGTATCCACAACATCTATCTAAAATTGTAAGGGAAACCATGCATGCAATCTCATACTCCTTGCATGTTCCATGATTGTATTGTTCATCCTTTCAGACACACCATTTTGTTTTGGTGTTCTTGGAATCATCTTCTCTCTATGAATCCCATAAGATGAATAGTAATTATCAAACTCCTTACTACAGTATTCACCTCCATTGTCTGATTTGACACATTTCAACTTATTTTTTGTATCATTCTCAACCAAAGCTTTCCATTTCTTACAAGTATCAAAAACATCATATTTTTTTGTATAAAATAAACCCAAGTTTTTCTAGTTACATCATAAATAAAAATAACATAATAAGAAGAGCCACCAAGGGATGATCCCTGAGTCAGTCCCCATACATTTGTATGGACAAGCTCTAACTTTTCATCCTTCTTCATCTTCCCAACTCTGAGAAATTTGACTCTCTTCTATTTTTCACACATACAATGCTCATAGAATTCCAAATCCACCTTCTTCAAATCTGGAAACAAATTCTTTGAGTGGAGAACTTGCATCCCCTTCTCACTCATATGCCCAAGTCTATAGTGCAATAATTTTGTATCCACTTCTGTAGAAGCTAAAGCAATAGAAGATTAAACATTACCACTAAATAAATATAATGTACTTGCTTTCTCTCCTTTTGCTATTACTAGTGATCCTTTAGTGACCTTCCATGATTTTTTTGTAAATGTAACTATGCATCCCTCACTTCCTAACTACCCTATTGAAATTATATTTCTTCTCAAATCAAGAGCATGCCTCACCTCTTTCATCAACCATTTTTTTCTATTCTATAATTTTATCTGTATCTTACCCTTTCCTACAATTTTACAGGGTTCACCATCACCCAAATAAACCTGTCCAAAATCACCTTGAACATAGTCTTGAAAATATTTCTTATGAGGTGTAGCATGAAATAAACCTCTTAATTATAACACACAAGAATCATTAATGTTATCTAAATAAAGGATTAAATCATCTTGTAACACATTACCTGCTACATTTCCTTTCTGATTTTTATCTTGTTGTCCATCTCCTTGTTTTCTTTTTCAAAACCAATAATCTTTCTTCAGGTGTTCTTTCCTCCCACAAATCCAGCACACCAACATTCCTATAGATTTATATATACCTTTCTTAGACTTAACATGATTCCCTAGGCCCTTTCCTCTATTTTTTTGTCTTCCCCTATTCTCTATAGTCAAAGAATTACCTGATGTCTCATATGTATTTTTTCATTACATTTCCTCACTAAAAATAACACCAATAACATCATCAAACTTTAAAGTATTTTAACTATAGATAGAATTACTCACAACCATGACCAAGCCATTCCAACATTATAGCAATGAGCATAAAATTAAAAGAGCCCCAACCTCATCATCAAAATTTACTCCTATAGAGCTTAACTGATTTGTGACTATGTTAAATTCATTTAAATGATCAGTAACAGACCCACCTTGTGACATTTATATATTAAATAAATGCTTCATAATAAATACCTTTTTGGAGGCTAAGGGTTTTTCATACACTCTATCCAATGCCTTTATCACATTCATTGTTGTCTTTTCTCTTGGAATATTAAAAGCCACTGACGCTGCCATGCATAGCCATATTGTTCCTAATGCCTTTCTATCAAGAACCTCCCAATATTCATCCTTCATAATTTTCAACTTCTTTGTTATTCCACCTAATGATAGGAAAAGATACTTCTGATATAGATAGTCCTCCATTTGCATCTTTCATAGCTGGTAGTTTTAGCCACTAAACATTTCAACCTTAAACTTGTCTTCTTCTACCATTGTTCCCACTTGAACCAGGAATCCTCTTTTCTTACGAGATTATCGACCAAATAAACCTTTGGCTCTAATACCAATTATTAGGAATATAGAAAATATAGAAATATTAATGAATTAAAGATAGAAATAAAATGAATAAAACACAACATAATAGAGACATAGATTTAATGTGGTTCATCCAATATGGGTTACATCCACATAGAAACAACCAGTCCTTATTATTCAGTCTAACAAATGAAAATAAAAACATACAATACAACCACTACAATAGATTCTTCACTCTCACACAGTATGTCACTGTGATTATAATTCCCTCATATCAAAGGAGGGTTATATACTAGGTCAAAAATGCATAAACATAGTTTATATCATTAGATATGTAATCTAATAGTGAATGGTCCAGATTTACTATGAAATTACAATATTTTACAATGCATTTTTAACAAAATTTTGCTTCGGGGGTGTTTCCCCCAAATCCCTGCAAAGGGGGCTTCCAAGAAGGTTTTCACCCCCCCTAAGCCCCCATATCAACCATAGTGGGGAAGCATTTCACCCCCACACCCCCCTTATTGATAACCAGGCATTATAATAAGATCAGACTCCACCATCTAATAATGTTACTTTCTTTCTCTTTCGTTTTGATTTATTTAGCAAGTATGGTTGCTTAAACCGTAGGATGGAAGACTTGTTTCAAAAAATATTGTACTTATAACCTTCTAATTTAAGTAATCTTTAATGTCGATTCATATTTTATTCACATATATATATATATATATATATATATATATATATATATATATATATATATATATATAACATATTATTGAGAGATTTAAAAAAATGGAATTGTATTTGAAAATAAATAAAATACAAAAAGAAATAAATAAAGGTTTATATATATATATATATATATATATATATATATATATATATATATATATATATATATATATAAAATAAAATTAGAATCCCTTGCAAAATAATTAAAAATAATTTGAATAAGGAAAAAACAAAAAAAGAAAAAGCTTATTTTTGAAAGTGCATGTGGTATAGAAAAGAGGGAAAGAAAATATTAAATAAAGTCTAAAGTTAGAAAAGTGAATTTGAGAAAGACAATTAAATAAGTTTAAAAAATAAAAGAAAAATGCTAAAAGAAAAAAAATAAAGTGGTTCTTGAAAGAAATATAAAGAAAAACAAAACTTAAAGGGAGGGGGATTTTTTACATGAAAAAGAGAAAAAAAATTGTGAAGGCCAAAAATAAGAGAAAAGTGGCATTGGAATTGGAAGGGAAAGAAATAAAGGCAAGAGTCGGAGAGAGTGAATCACCAGGGGAAAATATTGGGAGTATATCACAGTAATTTGTTATGGAGGGATTATTTTCATCCAGGCAAGTATCTAGATCCCTTAAATAAATTAGAACATAAGAATTAGTTTAATGAGTGCATTGAACTGTGACCTAATTTATATTTTAGTTTTCCTCAAATTAAAAGATTTTGATCACACTAAAAAAAGGCCAAAATCTAGCAAATTTCATAAATGTTGAGGTTATTAACTTAAAAAAAGAATAATACACACACACACACACACACATTTATGCCTTTGAATTTAAATATAAGCTATTTGATTACAATTTAATAGATTCAGATGAGTTATGATCATTCAGAGGTAGAGTGTTCAGGGTTTTATAACATGAGAGTTCAATACTTAAGATGTTAGAAAACCTAGGTTGTATAAATCACGTGAAATCTGACATACGAACAATTGATTTAGTAGATAGAGAATAAATATTAGAAAGTATTCAGTCATAATTAATTAATTATATGGAGTTTTTTAAATGATAATTATTAGGATATAATTCTTTGGTATATTTGGTGTCGAAAGAGTAGAAATTATCTTACTATAGAGGTCTCCTTCAAACCAAAAACCTAGTTATGATCAAGGATTAGTAATAATCTTTGTATGCTTATGTAAATGGAAAAGATCATGGGATCTTTCATGATAATATCATGTTATAATGTTTGGTGAAAATATGAGTGAATTGCATTGTATGCTCCTTAGTATTGATATCAGTTGATCTCTCTTAAGAACTTTTATTTATGAGATACTCAATGGATCATTGTTGATATGTGTGTGCAATAAATGTTGTTGTTTTATAAACATGAGAAAATTTGAGTATTAGTTAAATTTGGAAAATGGCATAAAAAGGTCAAGATGTATATAGAGTTTTTAGATATGAAAAATTAGTCTTATGCATGTTTTTAAAGTGAATTTTATTACATGAATAAAACATAAATACCATCATTAGTGGAAACTTGCATTCAATGGTTATGTATGATGAACCATATGCTTGTTGATTTGATTAGTGTTAATGTTTTTCTATTTATATATGTTGTAGTGTGTATGCATAGATATCAGAGCATAGTTATATGAGGATACCGATTATAACTCATATACCTATGCCTTGACATCATTAATCTAGATGAGTTATAGCAAAGTGTTTAGTGTGGGTGAATGATATAGATTTATATCTGATTTCTTTATTGAAAACTTTGGCCAAAGTAATGTTTAGCTAAGACATTAGTCATTTCACTGTGCTTTCTCATATGCATTTATTTGTTGATGTCATTAGATGGAGGAATGTATTTTCATGTTTCTTGTGACACTTGTATTTACATTTATGATTGCTACACACAGGTTCCAATTGTTATTTTTTATCCGCACATTTTTATCTTCCCTTTCGTGAAGGGTAGGCCATTCCCATTTTAGAAAGTGTGTGGGGGATCATGGTCCATGGTTGGAGGTAAATCACTTGGATGATGCCCTCCCTAATTCAGATGAAATAACTTGATTAAAATCTTCTCGAACTATGAGTATGGATTGAGTTGTGTGCAGCTTTGTGGTGTCGTGGTACCTAAATCCATATATCAATGACTATTCACTATATTTGTACTATTTTATTTTTTATAGAGATTATCTTATGTAGTGTGGCTATGAGAAAATGTAAATTTTAATTTATAAGATATCTGACAGCAGTGGTTTTTCATTTGTATGAAGAATTGTATCCATGGATGTAGCATATATTTTTGCAGTATATTCTTAGAAATATTTTTTATGAAAAAATATTTATTTATGCTTTTAGTATCAATATTATTTAGGTTATCCATGGATAACTATTGTAAAAAAATTGTTTCTTATTTTGGGTAACCCCAGGTTGGGTTATCACATGTGGTATCAAATTTTAGGCTCAAACTCTTGGACTTAATGAGTCCACTAATGCATTCACATCCTCTTTATACATAAGAGAGAATGGTGCATGATATAGCAACTAGTGAGGGTACTTTAAATGCTCATAATGACAACCCTCTAATTGATCCCAATCAATTTACCATAGAATAAGATACTAAATTGGATAAAATCATCACATCCATGAATGAAACTAGGGACCATGTTACAACCCTAGATCAAGAAGTTCATGGCCATGTAGAGGAAGATAATCAAGAAGAACCTGAAGAGAACTATGTTGAGCTGGAAGTTCCTCATGTGTATAGACAGGAGGAAGCACCTCAAAATATTAGATCTCATGTAGCTCCAAAATTGTTTAAGAAATGAAGAAAGTGAATCCACCTAAGTTTGATGGAATTGTGTTAAGGGATAGAGATGAAGTTTGGCTAACTGAGATGGAAAAATATTTTGAAATTCAAGATTACTTATAGGTCATGAAAGTAGTTTGGGGAGCTTATAAGTTGGCTGGTAAAGTGAAAACTTGGTGGGAAAATAAGAAACTCGAGGTATATTTTGACTCTTCTACCACCATTTGAGGGTAGTTCATGATAATTTTCAAATCATGGTGTCTATCTTAAATGTATTTTGATTAAAAGTTGATATATTTTTAGAATCTAAGGTAGGGAGACCTTTTGGTAAATGAGTACTATGAGAATTTCACTAAGCTCCTAAAGTATGTTCCTCAATATCAAGCAGATAAGAGGTTTCACATTAGGAATTTTATTAGTGGGTTAAAACCACATATCAAATGTGAAGTAGATGTGCATGGTCTATCTACTATGGATTAAGTCTTTGAAAAGGTTGTTAAGCAAGAGTAGAAGCTAAAATCTCTTTCTCAGTTTAGAGAGAAGTTCAAGAAAAATTTTGGAGGTTCCAAACCAACCTTATAAAAGAATAACTAGAAAATAAATGGAAATGCGAAGAACCAGTTTAAGAATCAAAATTCCAAGTTTAGTAATGATTTTATAAACATGAAGCTAGGTGGAAATTTTAGATGGGATCAGGATTCAGATAGAGGAGGATTCAAGAAGAATCAATAGACAAATAGGAAAGGTCCACCATGTGGGTGTTTCATCTATGTCAGTGACCATTATCCCAAGGAATGTACACAAGGTAATTCTGATAGTAGGAACAAGGGTTCAACTTCTTAATAGAGAACCTTTTAGCAAAAAATTCATGCAATTGTTAACAATCATCAAGCTAAGTTTTAGGCTTCTCTGATTGAGTTGGTAGGTACATTATTTGGTCATCTAATTTCTATTTTAACTGACAATGGATCCACTAAATGTTTTATTACACCTAGAATGCTTAATAAATTATCTAGAAAATATGGAATTATGGAAAATATTTGGTTGGTTCAATACGAGAATGAGTCTAATGTGAAAGTTGATAAGTGTCTAGTCGAAGCTGAGATCATGCTTTCTAAGTTCACTAAAATATGGATATGTATGTTGTACCATTAGGGTCATATGATGTGATCCTAGGGATTAATTGGTTAGCACAACACAAGGCTAAGGTGGATTGTCTCCATAAAAAGCTAGAATGCTTGCATAATTTGGGTAATCAAACCCAAATTTAGGGACTAAAAATAGAGCTAAAACTCAAGTAGATTTTTACAGTTCTATGTAAGAAAGATCAAAGGAAGGGATGTCCAGTGTATATTACTAAAATAAATGAAATGGAGGAATATAAGGAATCTTCTATTGAATATTATCCTTTTTTAATGGATTTTTAGGATGTTTTTCTAGAAGAGTTATTGGGTTTGTCACCTAAGTATAAATTTAATTGCATGATTGATATCATTACAGGATTAGAACCATGGTCTAAGGAAACTTATAGGATGACTATGACAAAATTGGTTGAGTTAAGAGCTCAATTACAAGAATTAGTATCCAAAGGATTGATTCAGTCAAGTGTGTCAACTTGGGGTACACTAGTTGTGTTCATTAAGAAGAAGGATGGTAGTATTCACTTGTGTATTGATTATAGGTTGTGTAACAAGGCCACAATCAAGAAAAGGTATTTATTTCCTTGCATAGATGATATTTTTTATCAAATGCATGAGGCAATAGTCTTTTCTAAGATAGATCTTTGATCAAGTATCATCAGTTAAGAATTCATGAAGAGGATATCCAAAACAGCATTCAAAACTCGATATGGGCACTATGAGATCATATTGTTACCATTTAGGTTAACAAATTCTCTAATAACATTCATGAATCTTATGAACGGTGTGTTTAGGGATTATCTAGACCATTTTGTTCTAGTTTTTTTGAATGATATTCTTATATATTCTTAGAGTGAAGAAGAGTATCTAGAGCATCTAAGGTTAATTTTGTAGTGCTTGCAAAAGCATAAGCTTTATGGGAAGCTATCCAAGTGTGATTTATTTTAAAATAAGGTACAATATCTTGGGAACATTATTTTAGTAGATGGGATTTTTGTGGATCCATTTAAGATCAAAGCCATCATGGAGTGGCCAACACCTAAGAACATGCATGAGGTAAGGATTTCAATGGGTTTAGTAGGCTATTACAATAAATTTGTGCCAAATTTTTTGAGGATAGCCAACCCTATTAACTATCTTCAGTGGAAGAATTAAAAAAAAATTGGCTAGTAAAGTGCAAATAAGTTTTTTAGGAGTTAAAAAGAAGGCTTACTTCGGTACCTATATTAAGAGTTCCTAATCTAAATGGTCATTTTTCAGTCATCATAAATGCATCTAGGGATGAACTTGGAGGAGATATTATGAAGGAAGGAGTAGTTGTAGCATATGATTCTAGGAAGCTGAAGCCTTATGAGGCAAATTACACTCCACATGACCTATAAAATTTTTACAATAGTGCACGCCTTACAATTTTGGAGGCATTATCTGTTGGAAAAACTATTTGAGCTCAAGATTGAAAACTTGGGGATCAAGTACATCTTTACCCAACCAAACTTGAATGTTCATTATAGATGTTGGCTTGATTTTTTATTTCATTATGATTTTGATATCATCTATGTTAAGGTCAAAGAGAATAGAGTTGTAGACACCCTTAGTTGTAGAAGGTATATAGCAGCTTTAGCTACTATCAAGATTACTTTTCATGATCAGGTAGTTAAGTTTTCTCTGAGAGATGAGTTATATAAATAGATTAAGGAAGCTTTGACAAAATATTCTTAGAATCCTAAATATAAGGGATTCAAGTTGGAGAATGATGGTATTCTGAGGTACAATGGTAGGATTTATGTACCAAATAGGGAAAAATTAAGAAGAATAATGCTAAGGGAGTTATACAATGCTCCTTATCTGGCCACCTAGGTGTGACTAAGCTCATAGAAGAGCTAAAATCCCTCTATTTTTGGAAGGGAATAAAAAAGCATGCAGCAGATTTTGTTTCTTGTTACTTAGAGTGTCAGCATGTGTAGGCTGAGCATGTGCATCTAACAAGAATGTTATATCCTCACAATGTACTAGAATGGAAGTGGTAGATAATCAACATGGACTTTATCCAAGGATTTCCATTATCATGCAATCGACATGATATGATATTGGTAGTTGTTGATAAACTAACCAAGGTAGCTCGCTTCATTCTAGGGAATCTATCAGATGATGCACTAATGCTTAAAAATAGGTTTGTGAAGGAAGTGTATTAATTACATGGGTTTCTAGAGAATATTATCTCAAATAGGAACCCAAGAATGACTTCTAAATTTTGCCTAACTCTAAATTCAGCTTTGGGCACATAGTTGAATTTTAACATAGCATATCATCCAAAAATAGATGGTCAAATAGAGAGAGTAAACCAAGTCTTATAAGATCATTGAATATATTGCATGGATCAACAATACTAGGAGAAGTACCTTCCACTGGTAGAGTTTTCCTATAATAATTCTTATCAATCAGCCCTAAAGATGGCTCTATTTGAAGCTTTATACGAAAGAAGGTGTAGAACACCAATTAGTTGGAACAAGTTAGAAGATCGGGTAGTCTTTGGTCTGGATATGTTTCTGTAAATGGAAGAGCAAGTCAATTTGATAAGGTAGAGATTGGTCGAGGCTAATGATAGGAAAAAGAGTTATGTTGATCTGAAGAGAATAGTCAGGTAATTTTCAATTGAGGATAAAATGATTATATGGGTCAAACCATAAAATATCTCGATTAAGTTTGGGAAATCAATGAAGTTATCTCCCAGATATATAGGACATTTTGACATCTTGGAAGTGATCAATCATATAGCATATAGGCTAGCATTACCACCAGCTTTAGCATACACTCATAATGTATTTCATGTGTCCTATCTTAAAAAGTATGTTATTGATTCTTCTCATGTATTAGATTGGAATGCTTTGTAGGTTTTGGATCCTAGGGTGGTCACAGTAGAGCCAATTAGAATAATTGACACTTATGAACTTAGTTTGTAAAATAAAAAAGTGTCATAATGTAAAGTCTAGTGGGACAAATATTTTGAGGATAGTGCTACTTGGGAAGATTATGATGATTTGTATAAATGATTTTCACATTTATTTTCTTAGTATTTAGCTAGACATTGATAGAATATTATTTGATTTCAAAAAAATTATTGCAATAAGGTTCTTCAATACAATGACCAATTTTAGGGGGGATATTATATCCCAATATTTCTTTAGATAGATAGTTAATGGATTTTGTCGATAGACAATTAGTTGATTTGACTATTACTTATAATGGACTAGTATCTATGGATTTTATTTGATTATGACCTAGTTATTTATGACATGATTATGCTTTTGATTGCATCCATTGGTTGTATGATTAGTTATGTTAGCTTAATTTAACAGTTTATTATGACATATGTTGGTTATGGATTAACTACTATTTTTTTTATCGAGGTGGATACAGGATCAGTTTGCCCTCAAAACTTTATGTGAGGGAGGGTATCATCAGAGAGGGAGGTGCAGATGGTTACAGTGGGGGTAAAAATGTAAAAAAGGATGAACCACACACACCATGAATGTCTTAAATACATGTGATTTCTTGTGTTTGTTTGGCTAATATCTCTCTTCTTCATGTAGATTTATATCTTAATCACATTTGCATTTAATGATCATCATAGTCTATATGGTCTTAAATGAATTTTTTTTGTACTTTTGACTAGCATTAAAAATGAATCGTGTGTATGTTGATTATGTCTTGAAAGCTATTTTTAGTCATTTCTCAATTACATTGGTATGTTTCTTTCTTTCTCTTTGGTTTTGATTTCTTTATCAAGTATTGTTGCTTAGACCATAAGAAGGGAGACTTGTCTCAGAAAATATTGTACTTCTAACCCTCCAGTCTAAGTCATCCTTGGTGTTGATTCATATTTTATTATAATAGATTTATATATATATATAATTAAGGGATTAAAAAAATACATTTGAAAATAAATAAAATATAAAAATAAATAAATAAATGATTTTATATATATATATATATATACACATTTAGATATATACATTTATAAAGAAAATTAGAAATATATATATATATATATATATATATATATATATATATATATATATATATATATAAAGATATAAAGTAAGCATGGATAAAATTAGAATCCCTTGCCAAAAGAATTAAAAAGTGAGTTTGAGAAAGACAATTACATAAGTTTAAAAGAAAACAAAGACAATAAAAGAAAAAAATATGCTTAAAAATAAAATGGCTCTTGAAAGAAATATAAATAAAAACAAAATTTAAAGGGAGGGAGATTATTTTCATACAAAGGAGAAAATAAAATTGTGCAAGTCAGGAATAAAAGAAAAGTGGTGTTGGAATTAGAACGGCAAGAAATAAAGGCAAGAGTTAGAGAGAGTGAATCATCTGGAAAAAAGATTGGGAGCATATCATGGTAATTCTTTATATAGGAATTATCCTCATCCAAGAAAGTATTTATATCCCTTAAATAAATTAGAAAACAAGAATTAGTTTAATGATTGCATTAAACTTTAACTTAATTTATATTTCAATTTTCCTCAAATTAAAAGATTTTGATCATGCTGAGAAAAGGCCAAAATCTAGCAAATTTTAGAAAATTTGAGATTCTCGATTTAAAAAAATAATATAATGTGTGTGTGTACATATATATTTATGTCTTTGAATCCAAATATTAGTTGTCTGATTATGATTTAATAGATTCAGATGAGTTATGACTGTTCAGATATAGAGTGTTCAGGGTTTTATAACATGAGAGTTCAATATTTGAGATGTTGAAAAATCTAGATTTTATAAATCATGTGAAAACTGACATATAAATAATTGGTTTAGTAAATAGAGAATAAATATTGGAAAATTATTTAGTTGTAAATAATTAACTATATGAAGTTTTTGAAATGATAATTATGAGACTGTAATTCTTTGGTATATCCAGTGTCAAAAGAGTAGAAATTCTCTTACTGTAGAGGTCTCCTTCAAACCAAAAACCTAGTTATGATCGAGGATCAGTAATAGTCTCTGTATGTTATGTAAATGGAAAGATTATGGGATATTGGATGATGATAGCATGTTATAATGTTTGGTGTAGAAATGAGTGAATTGCATTGTATATTCTTTAGTATTGATATTGGTTGATCTCTCTTATGAACTTTTATTTATGAGATACTTAATGAATCATTGTTGATGTGTGTGAAATAAATGTTGTTTTATAAACATGAGAAAATTTGAGGATTAGTTATGTTTGGAAAATGGCATAAAGGGGTCAAGATGGACATAGAAGTTTTTGATATGAAAAACCAATCTTATGCATGTTTTTAAAGTGAATTATATTGCATGAATAAAACATAAATACCATCATTGGTGGAAACTTAAATTCAATGATTATGTATGTTGAAGCATATGCTTGTTGATTCGATTAGTGTTAATGTTTTTTTTATCTGTATATGTTGTAGTGTGAATACATGGATGTCAGAGCATAGTTATAAAAGAATATTGGGTATAACTTATATACATGTGCCTTGACATCATTACTCTAGATGATTTATAGCAGAGAGTTTAGTGTGGGTGAATGAAATACATTTATATCTGATTTCTTTATTGAAAACTTTGGCCAAAGTAATGTTTAGCTGATACATTTTTCATTTCACTATGCTTTGTCATATGCATTTATATGATGATGTCATTAGATAGAGGAATGTATTTTCATGTTTCTTGGGATAGTTGTATTTGCATTTATGATTGCTACACACGGGTTCCAGTTGTTCTTTTTATCCACATGTTTTTATATGTCCTTCTATGAAGGGTAGGGCCATTTCCATTTTGGAAAGTGTGCGGGGGACCATGGTCTGTGGTTGGAGGTAAATCACTCAGATGATGCCCTCTCTCCCTCAGCTAAAACAACTTGATTGGAATCTTCTTTGACTATGAGTATGGATAAAGTTGTGTGCAGCTCTGTGGTGTTGTGGTACCTAAATCCATATATCAGTGATTGTTCACTACATTTATACTATTGTATTTATTATAGAGATATTTTACATGGTAGTGGCTATGAGAAAATATAAAGTTTACTTTATAAGATATATGACAATAATTGTTGTTCATTTGTATGAAGAATTATATCCATGGATGTAGCATTGATGTTTTGCAGTATATTCTTAGAAATAATTCGTATAAAAAAATTGTTTATTTATTCTTTTAGAAACAATCTTATTCATGTTATCCATGGATAGTTGTAAAAAAAATTGATACTTATTTTGGGTAACCCTAGGTTGGGTTGTTACACAAAACCAGCCTTTTGGCTGGCCAAAACTACATAAAATGGACTTGAGTGGAAAACCAGATTGCTGACCACTCAAGAGTAAAATTTAGATATAGAAAACTGATAAAAGAAAAAAATAAAAAAATAAAAAAAAACTATTAAAAACAACTAGGTGTAAATTCAGCTTACTGACCACCTCCATATAAAAATAGTAATAAAAATTCATTTGATAAAATCACCTAAAAACTCTTAGATGCTCTAGGTCCATATTTAGTTGTTTTATGTAACTTTTAAACATACATCTACACATGTATCCTCTTGCACTATATAAAGCCTACTTTCAGCATGTTGAAGTTAACTTTGTACAGACCTGCAACATCTATTGGAATCCTTTAGCAGGCTAGATCCTCATTTCCATAAGTAGATCCAATATTTATCATATCAAATTGTCTAAAAAAGGTCAAATAATTGTCATATTTGATGTTATTTTTATATTTCCAAGTTTTTATATGCATGGTTATTGTAGGTCCCAAAATGAACCCATAGTAACTACTGCCTATATCCTTCTTGAAAAAATTCCACCTTCAGTAGCAACCTATAGCCTTTCACTCCAGTTCCTTATTTATGACCACATGATTTCACTAATTGTCCTTAGGGTAATTCCTTAATCAAATGATTATCTCAGTTTATAATGGACTTATTAGTTCAAGGCTAGGAATTCAACTTCAAACTAAACATTCCCACAAAAAATATTTTTCTCATGACATGGGTGACACAACACTTCCTCTCTTCATCACTCCAAGGATATATTTAATAAAGCACTTTCTATTTTGAACTCTCAACTATCTTATGTTCCTTCATTAAATGGATGTCTCATAACAGAGGTTTTCAAAAAGGCACATTCATCCATTTATATATGTGATACTATTGGTCAAACCAATGCATTGAACTAGGATACATATATATGGGGTTCCCGAATGTCATTTTTATGGAAGTACAACACCTCTCAGCTATTTGTATGCATTAAAATTTGTCTTTAGTATAAGAAGAGGAATTATGGTATAGGAGCTTATAACCATAGAGGTCTATGTTTTCCCAAAGTTTTCAAAGGCTTAAGGAGAAGAGTTTAACCATAGAGATACACCTTAGTCTTTGGTGTCCCCAATTGAGAATACTTAGGGCTTCATCTCTAAATCTTGATCTTCACCTACAACGTCTCTCATAAAGTGCCACTTAAGCTCAGGGGTATATTGATGTATCGATAATTCAACCCAAGAAAAGTATCCTTATCCCTGTACTCTTACTTTTATTTGGTTTGTATATATATGTATATGTTGCATTAGTATGTTTTTGTACTCTTATGGTTACATTAGCTTATGTTATCTTTTCATGCCATTACATCCCTAGTTAGATACCTCTTGGTTTATGTTTGATGGCATTTCCATATATTTTGCTTACCTATTTTACATCTTGGTTCTAATTTGTCTTTATTTATCAGATCCTTGCATAGGATTTATAATTGTATCCTTGATCCCTTTATTTTTACAAACAACTATTGCTTACATCCTTGGCCCACTTTGAAACATGGCATATTTGTATATATGTTGGATCTAGTATGGTCTTCTCCCTTTTCCTATATTTGAGTATATTAATATTGTTGACTATATTTTCCCTACATACATAGCTCACTTGACATTTTCCCCTTGCATCTTAAGCCTTTTTCCATTCTTGTTTCATCAATCTCCTTTGTTTTCCCTATTAACTTTTCTTTGGTTGTTGCTTATGTATGTTATTATTGCCTTTGGATTTGAGATATCCCTTTCCTTTTCATACAAACACTATCACTCTTATCATTGTTGTCTACATTCATTGTCATCGCATTTGAGAGGTTAAATTTTATCCCTAATATAATTCTATCAGTTTGTGTTAGTTGTGATATTTTTTATTTTTTATGTAGTCCATTTTGTACATGATGTTTATTGTTGAGATAATACATAGATAAATTTAATTATAAATTTAAATCCACACTTAAACACCAAATATGTATGTAAAGGGAGGAACTTAGAATTTTTTAATTTATTGTAGCCACCCTCAAGTGGAGGTTTTAAGTATGCTTGGCATAGAACATGCCAATGGGGAAATTAAACATTATGGTAGTGAACCACCTTATATGAAATTCTTAAGTGAATTAATGGATTTGTAAGCATTATTGATGGGGTATATTCTTGTATGAATAAAAATTTAATGAACAACATAAAAATATTTTTATTTAGGTGTTAGTGAATTATTGCTGATTATTTGTGCTTGTCATCAGATATGATGGTTGATGTGCGTAAGAAATACTTTTTGACTAACTTTTTCTCAGAGGCTCATCTTATAGAGGCATTAAACCTTATTTAGTGTTTTCTTTCCAACATGTACTCAAGCACCAAGACTTGTACAATTCCATCATGATATACTTATCTTTATGATGTATGTCAATGTCACATGACACTTATGTGGTTCAAATTGTTTATGTAAATCACACATGTTATCATTATCAATAATACTAAACTTTGTGCATAGGATTAGAACAACTATGAAATGTTTACACATTATTTTCATGCTTATATTATCATTTCCTTTATTATGGGCTATTATTATGGATAAAGATGGAGACACATGAATCATATAAACATAACGTCTATTTGAAATAGAAACAAGAGCTTGTATTAACATGAAATTAAATTTTTTAATGATGATGATGATGATGAGTATAGGAAAAGAGATGCAATTGTTTATGGGGCTATCTACTCTCAAAATAGTTCCCAATTTACATAAATGACAATATGATATTATTAAATTCAAATTTTATTCCATTTTAGGGGTTTCCATACATCAATAGGTATTGGTCACATGTTCTTGTTTCCCCATGTAAGTGAGTGTTGCCTTTGAATGTTTTTTAGATTTAAAAGAACACTTTCATTAATATAACAAGATATAATACATTTTTCATCATACAAAAAATATGGATGGAAAATTCACACCCCAAAAAAACCATACCGAGCTAAAGAAGCCTTAGGAAGTCCAAACAAAGCCACCAAATAGCCAAACAACCATACTTAAGTTAGTTCAAGTGCACATAAATAAAAGAGAGAGAAAGATAAAAGCACAAATAAGGATATCATTAAGTAGCAGCAATAAACATGGTGGAAGGTAGAGACCAAGAAGGTGGAGGATCCTTAGGGTTCCCCCCACCCCCTGGGCTAGGGGTTATTCATCAACCAGAATGGGGTCCCAACCATCAATCTACTGGTTAATTTCATTACATTATATTACTATTAATCCTATCTAGAAAGAGAAATGGCCAATGCCATCCATAGGAACTTATCTTGTCTTTGTTACTCGTATCAAATATTTGGGGAGGAGATGGCCAGTGAGAGCAAGGAGAGACACGCCTCCAACTTTGAGATTGCCCTCCCTATGATATTGGTGGCACCACCCTCCATGTCCATGCCCCTAAGGGGAATGGTGAGGAGGTGTATCAGGAGGCTCATAACCGACATCATAAGAAGCATTCCCTCGATGGTCCAAGAGGAGCTACAGATGGTGGATCTTGAGATGAACCTTATATGTTTAACTCTGAATTTGGAGGGTAACATTAGTAATCATAATAATTTTTTTAGTTACAAAAAAGCTTTTTTCCATAACCTCATTATAAAACATACTTTATTTCTATATTTTAATATCTAAAAAAATAATATTAGTATAAAAAATCTACCAGAATCTCTTATATCTTGTAGGAAGTAGGGAGGAGTCCCACAGGAGAGCCATCTTCTAATTGAACATTTTAGGCTTAAAAGGTTTGAAAATGGTATGAAACCATATCCATATAGACTGGGCATGAGGTAAAAACCAAAAGAGATGTTTAATGGATTCTAGGTGGTGACAAGCTGGGTAAGTGGGATTCAAAAAACCCATGTGTTTGAGTTGATCCCCCATAGACAAGCCTTCGTAATTAATACACCAAAAGAAGTGGGTTTTTTAGGCTCAATACAAGTCACCCAAATGGAGATATTTGAGAGACCATCATTGATTAAGAGATTTAGTATCAATATGTTGAGGGGACAAAAGATTATAACCCAACCTAGGGAAGTAGCAATAAAATGGTGTAGCTATTGGCAAAGACTAGTCCTTCCACCATGGCATAAGAGATGGAACTCCAATTTTGTGTAAGTGTTCTTCAGGTATGGAACTTTAAAATTTAGAAATGGATTCAACATCTTCCTTATTTAGATTGAACTTAGACTTAATCATGTTCTAAGGCAGCCAATCTCGAGTAACCTTATAAAATAAGTCTATAATCATGTGAATACCTTTTTTAAATAGCCTTAGGATTTTGACCCAAGGGACCATGGCAAAGGGGACATTATGGAAATTCAACGTGGGATACCACCATAGGGATTGAGAATTAAGAGAAAGACCTTTTCTAAACCCTTCCCCCACCCAGATGAGGTGAGGTTTGGGTTTCTCCTAGGACTTCTAGATGCTTTGCATGACAAAAGTGCCCCCTATCTTAACTGAAAAAGGAGTGATGAGAACACTATGTAAACCAATCCATTACCAGGCCTTTCTGCCAAGCGGGCAGCCTTAAATAATGTAGTTCCTCAATAATATCTTCTCGGCCTCATACCCTTCCAAGATTTTGATGATCCATTTAACACCAAGAACAAGCCCTTGAATCTTAATATCAATGAGCCCGAACCCACCAGCTTCTTTAGGGCGACAATAAATAGCCCAAAAGACTCGATGAAAATTATAATGCCCTTCAAAATTGCCCATAGAAAGTCTCTCAAGATATTTTCCAACTTTGAATAAGAGTCATTAGAAGGATCCCAACAATATGAGTAATAAGCATGAGTAGTAGTGAGCACCTTAGAATAAATATGTAATTTCCCATCTAGGGTCAATGGTTTGGTGATCCAAAAGGATATTTGTTTCTCTACCCTTTGAACCACATAGGACCACAACTCTACAGGTGAGGCTCTGAAAGTAAATGAAATGCCTAGGAATTTAAACTAGACCCCAGGAAGGATCCATTTCCACTTATATCCCTCCAACCAAGGAGGTTTGGGTGAAAGGGACATACGATAGCATTGTGTTTTTTGCCATTGTATGGAAAACCCAAAGGCAAGGTAGAAGATGTCAAGATATTCCATAACATATTTAACAGAGTCCTCATCCTCTTGGAGAGTTAAGAAGGATTCATTGACAACGTGCCCATTGATCAACTGGTGGTGTGAGCTAGGGAGATAAATACCCTTCACCAAACCCTTAGAAGCATGGCTATCCAAAAGATAACTAAAGCTCTCAACAACCAAAACATAAAGAGAGGGCACAAGGAAGTACACTTTTTTGATATATTTTTGAAGCTCAAAATGTTGGGATTGAGAGACATTAATAGTAATACAAGTAGCCACATCCTAAAATAACATATTAACAGTGTGAATAAACTTGGGACCAAACCCAAGAGCCTAAATCCTAGTTATGATAAAAGGCCATTCAATTTGATCATAAGCTTTCTCAAAGTCAATCTTGAGAAATAATGCCTTTTTGTTGGATATCCTAACCCATTCCATGCCTTCTTAAATATTAATAACATTATCCAATATGTATCTATATTGAATAAACCTTGTTTGTTCACTTCTTAGAATTAAGGGGAGCAAATGCGTGATTATAAGGGATACAACTTTAGCTATGACTTTTTAAGAAATATTAAGGTTATGAGCCTCTAATTTATAATTACCTCTGGGTTACCAGCCTTAGGAATGAACTTGATGTTACCATGAAATGAGATGCCCCAAAGAGTTGGATAAAATAGTGTTAGAATAGACTTTATGAAGATCAGGTCCAACCGTATCCCAGAGAGTTTGATAGAATTCACATGGAAACCCATCAACTCTTGGGGCCTTGTTAGTGACCATCTATATGATGGATTCTTTAATGTCATTGAGGTTAAGGGGCCTATCACATTAAACTCTTTGAGATTATGAAAGTTTACAGGGGACTAATTCAAGGCATTGAGAAAGAATAACTTCACGAATATGGGAGGAGGGCTATGTAACAAACACTCCATGATAGTGAGGCACAAAATCTTGTAAGATGTCAGGTAATTTGTTGAATTTATTTGAAGTGCATCTAATAGCTTTTATTTTATCTATAGCTTGTCTTGAATAAAGGAGAGAAAAAAACTCTTTAGTCACTATATCTCAAACTTTCAACCAATGCATTTGTGCCCTAAGTCGTGCTCCTCTAACCTTGTAAACCTTCATCGATTGGAGCTTATGTCTCCATATGGTAGCTTGAGTCATTAAATGAGGGATTAAATGCATAGCTTCCAATTCCTATGAAACCCTAAGATATTCATAGTTTTTAGCATTATGAATACGTTGCCTAAAGAGAGTCACTTGTTTGTTGTAGATCTAGAGAAAAAAGGTGGTGCAGGGTAATTGCATCAGCCAACCACTCAATTTAGCCAGTGTCCCCTATGGGTCTAAGATCTAGGGTCCAAATTCTAATGATGTTTGAGATGGGTAGTATTGAGGTAAAACTAAGAATTATGGGATTTAACCTATGGGGTAGTCCACTCAACATGGAATAAAATAGGATGATGGTCAGATAAGAAAGTGTATGGGATCATAGAAACAGCTCGATCATGGATAGAAGTGAAGAATAAAAGGTCTTATTTTGTAAGCAAGGAATGATCAAGGTGCTTAATAACTCTATCTTCTCATTTACTAAAATTAGACTAAGTGAACCAGGGAGCATTTGATTCTCTCCTCCTGTGATGGTTGGGATAAAAAAACCCCAAGTTTATTTTGCATGTAGAACCATGCCTCCCATTCTACAGCACACCGTCTCATGGGGAGACATCCTTATTTGTCTTCAACATACTCAATCATGTTGAAGTCACCACAAAGAACCCAATGTGCATCTGGAAGAGATTTTGCCAACCATTTCCAAAGCGAGGTGTGTTTCATAGCATAATGAGAGGCATAATATTTGATCAGGTTGATGATGTGATTACCAAAGTTGAAAAGAGTCCATACCACCCAAGGGATGGGGTCAGAATCCTAAGAAATAATATTTTGATATAGTTTAGGTGCCAAAAGGTGACCATCCCCCCATGGCTAGACTCATGATAGGTGTCTTGACAAAGGTCCCTAGGCTAGATGGTTTGAGCAGCAGAATGAAGTATAAAATCAAAAAAATTGACTTCTTACATTAAAAAAAAAATCATTTTGGAAAAATGATGACAATTGTTCCTAACTATATACTTATGTGTCAAATCAGTGAGCCCTCTAACATTCCAAGAGTAACCTATCATTGTGAATCATCAAGGTTCATATCTTTTCCCTCTGTAAGACTTGAGGGTTGTAAACCAATTGAAAGTTAAGTTGGGAATGGCATAGTATCCAAGTGAAAAAGGTTTCCTTTTGTTTGGCACATAATTCTCATCTACAAAGGGTGAGGGACTACATGAGCATCACATAATAACCTTACGGTTGAGGGTCACAAGACCGTACTCTGAATCCGAATCATTTGCCCTTGAAGGGGGTTTTGAGGAAGGAGTCATAGGAGTAGGAAATAGCGAAGAAACAAAATGGGTGACTATTTGTGAAGAATGAGAAATAGGATGTGGGAGTTTAACTTGCATGGGATAGGAACTTTATCAGTAGGGACTAAGGAACTTGGCCCCCTTGTGGGTTAGTACATAGTTGGTTGGGGTTTGACATTCCCATGGACTGCATTATTCTTCCTATTAGAGACTATTGTCCACCCATCAGAGTTCTAGGGTTTTGAATTAGACCCACTTTTATCTTAAGGAGCAAAAAGAGTGGGAACCATTAGAGGGCATTCTATAATCATATGGTATAAATTCTATCACCAGAAACAAGTGTTCAGGAGGTTAATAAAGAACATACGCTATGTGAACTGATTATTACCTAATTGAATCTCAATGGACTCTTTGAAGTCTTTGGCAAGATTTATTTCCACACAGACCCTTCTCTGGGGACATGTTGCATAGAAATTTTATTGTTCATGGTAGATAAAGTGGCCTAGAGGCTTGATAAGTTAGTCAACAAAGCCCCACAGAGGAAGAGGTAAGCCTATAAGTTATACCCACGTTGAGATTTTAAGTTTAGCTTGTTCTGAGACTTAAAAGTCTCTGTTCCAATGAAAGAAAACAACCAAAGTGTTGTGTATAAAATAGAGGCCATGATTAACAATAGCTTTGCAACGTTCTGGGTTTGTGAAACAAAACAAGAAGAAACCCTTTGTGAGGTTTTGAACTCCTAGTTCCACCCCATGGCTTTGCCAATGGTTGTGAATCCACTGCTTTAACAGAGTCTCTAGAGGGACTCAACCCACAAAATAAGCAACCAAGGTAAAAAATTTAAAATAATTACAATGTTTATCAAACTCTAGTAAATCTAGAATCACATCTAGTAAAGGAGTATCAAGGTCAGAGTCAATACCTCATGGTAAACCTTCGATACAAAATTCCAAGATTATTTTGATGACATTGTTTCTTAGGATCCTATCGGTTATCCCTGCATCAAACAATGCAAAAATGGTGGCAACGACCATTTATTAAAGGAAAGGCAGCATTGTCCAAAGGGCAGAAGACCAACTTGACTCAATACAATAAATGCATTGTCAAAACACAATAAATCCTACTAGAATGATTAATAGATCAACGGTGTGAAAAATGGGGAAACCCTAAAACCCTGCAGACATCTAGTGCTCCGTATGACTCTCAACCCACCTTTGAAGATTTTTACTAATATAGACCTTGATCATGCCTCTGAGTTTCTCCTCTAAAAAAATAATAACTATTTCTAAAAGATCTCATAGTAATATATATTGATTTTATTTTCATGTGTGAATGTATTTTAATAAATTTTGTGATTCCAAAAAATTATTATTATTGATGAATAATAATCGCACTTTACAACTTCATTGTTCAACTCAATTGTGTAAATAACATATTATTGTAAGACCCAACATATGCATCCATTCCCCTTTTTGCTTTCGAAATTTTTTTGCTGCAGCAGATATTTGATGGATTGGGCTTATTGATCATATGACTCAAACAAAACCCTTTTTGATATGAGAGAGATCTCACGAGCACTTACCATTTATGCTTGAGATTGGAGTTTTGGTTTGTTCTATGCAATCCTTCTCTCGTACTAAATTATCTCCAAGCTTTTCAAGCACATTCCCAAATGTAACTAGCTTGAATTATTTCCAAAATTGTGTATTGAATAGTTAACAATCCACTCAAAGCTCAGTATGTGTTCTATATATTCGAGCCTGCTCAAGGGTGAAACTTGTAATTTTAAGGAGATGACCATTAATGATGATATCAAGATTTTAAAGATTTTCCTTGATTTTGGATTGTAGATGTTGATGATCAGTGATATTCATTGATTCACCCTTCACTTTTATCAATGCATTCAAAAATAATGATTGAGCGACAATAATAAATCGCACTAAAATCAAGGCTTTATTTCTTATATTATTATTGGTACCCGTGTATACCCGTGTAATATTTTTTTTTTTGGGCCTAGCACAATTATTTCTTATTGACTGTGGTTGACTACCAATTAAAAGCTATCATTAGTTATAAATCAAAACCATTTTACAATATTTGTCGAAATTTACAAATAATTTATTGTTTTTTCTAGTTACTAAGTTATAAATCAAAACCATTTTACAATATTTACCAAAATTTAGGAATAGTGTATTTGTTTTTTCTAATTACGCTTAATCGGTGAATAATTAAACGATTGGAATCCAATTAAATCACCTTCCCTATGTTTATTTCCCTTGGCAACAACTTAGACGTGCATGTTACTTACGCTGATGGGATAGCAGACGTGACTAATAATAGGAGAGACTGTATGTAGATAGAAGGCACTGCCACTGCCACTGCCACTGCCAGCCACATGGATACAGTTACTATTGCCACTGCTTAGAAAAAACAACCCGCCAGGTGGGTCCTCCATTCTGAGAAGAAAAACATTCAGCGCTTTGGCATAAAATGACAGATTCAAAATTTTGTAGAGCACGAAAAAGACAGACGGAAATTTCACCATCCATATCTCCAGAATTTGTGAAGCTTGGCAACTACTCTCTACTCATCTGATTTGACATCACAGTGATAATCAATTTTCTAAAGTTACTGTTAAGTAAATATTACCGTTATTTGAATTTAAGAGGGCATAATTTCAAATCCTAACAATAATGGCGATGCCCAACCCATCATCAAAGATTATTGTGATATTAAATGCCATTTTTATCGCTAATCAGCTGGTGGAATCATCTTGAAAAATAAAATCTGGGTGAAATCAGAGGTTATTGTGATATAGAGCATTAAATGTCTTTTTTATTGCTAATCAGCTGGTGGAATTTTTACTCATCAAGAGGAGTTTGAATGAAGGGTCCCTTCCGCGCAACTTTTTATTTATTTTTTCCTGAGAATTTTCAACCCGGGACCTAATTTTTCTTCTTAATAGCATGAAATGCATATTATTAGACCCAAATTTTGCTTCTCAAATGGATACTGCTTTATTATTTTTTGTGTATAATGTAACAGCCTCAATACTGCAGATACATCCTTCCAGTTTTGTTATAGTAGTTAATAATGCACACATATGTACAGATTCTTTGTCGTAAAATGTTTCAATAGATAATGACTTTTAAATTTCAGAGACCGTTGTGTCTATTGTTTATTTAAATCTGAGGAGAAATTTTTCTGTGTAATGTCATATTGTGTTATAGAATGGCTCAGTTTGGCCGCAATATAACAGCAATGTCAAAGACAACTGGTTTCCAAATAGGTAGATATGCAAATTATTCTATTCATGTTTTGTTTTTCATTTTCTTTCTTTTGTCCGATGAGGGTTATTTTTAACAAATATGTTATCTTTAAAAACACAAATTTGGCATTTTCAGGTTTTGGGAATCATGTGGCTTGAACTGTTTTGGCAGGTACTTGTACTTTAGCAATGAATCGACTGATTAAATTATCATGCAATCTATTTTTTCTATGTTATTATGTGCACTGCAGAAAACATTTTGAAAAATATGGATTTGCAGCCCACTCGCAGAATCACAGTAGAGTCAAAGGAGCTGACCATAAGCAGCACGCAGAGAGTTGCCCACGTTAGATAACAGTGACCAAAAAAATTCTCCCAAGTTGGATAGCAGGCGAGCCAAAAACATTTCATCAAACATCTGAGTGATAATCCTAAGTCTCGACCACCTACGCCTTCCCCAATTACACTGCTTTTGAATATTTATTATCTATTGACTTCTGCATAATTTTTTTGCCATTAAATGGGCAGACAGCCATGGGCAGAATTTGCACGTGCTGCTTAAGGTCTTCCATAAAAAAAACTGTTACTATCTTTGTCTGTGTCATCAGCCATGCACTTGTGTCGGGGTCTCCACTTTAATAAAAATTAAAAATTGAAGAATTTTGATCCTCCTATTACAAGTACATGGCTTTTACTAAATATTTATTTGATGCATTGGTTACCCTTCGTTAATCATTGGTAGGGCACCTACCATATTTGAGTAATTGGCTTCAAGAAAAACATAATCTCCGATGCTATTTGCATAGTAGCATCGGAATATGGAGCAAGGAGCAGGTGACGAAGGCATGGAAGCTTAGCTTATTGGAAATGTTGTGCATGAAAAGGAGGCCGTTTTCTTTTAGGGTTGCAGCTTTGCCTTCCTTCCTCCCTGTTTGTCTTTGTCTAATGGCAAACGAGTGAGGTACTCCTGTTGTGTTGCAATATCAACGATAATCATGTATTCAGAGATTGATTGTTAGACTCCATGCTGCTCACCAAATAACCCGTCCCTAATTGTGCATATGTAAAATTTTGTTTAGCTCAATCTCCTGCCAGCTATACATTCATTCGTATAGCAATTAAAATATATTAAAAATAAAAAAAAGCATATTACAAAACATTTAAATAATATAAAGTAATCAACAAATATTACAAGTATGTGTAGATTGAAAATTATATTTATTAATCTGTCAGAAGTTCAAAAGTAGGTGTAGGCTATATATATATATATATATATATATATATATATATATATATATATATATAACTTTGGATGGTAGGGTGGAGGGCTTTTTCTGAGCTCAGAGCATGTCCCATTTATTATTATGTAGTTGCGAACAACCAACCAATTAATTATAAGAAATTATGGGTAGGTAAATTCTTTTAATTAAACAATGGATCACCAGATGTAAGAACACACGCCATATTATTGCCAATTCGACGTTGAGTGAGTGGGCCCCACTTGTGGAATAGTGATTTTGTGGGTTGGTGCAGCACCACCCCCACTTGTGAAACGGCAATTCCCTTTTGGAAATTGACACTCGAAAAATAAGATTGAATTTCATGATAAATTTTCAATTAAGGAATTATATATTTTTTAATTAATATAAAATGTTCTTTAAAATTATTTTTTTAAATTTTAATTTTTTTTTTAAAATATGTATTTTATATTATTACTTCAAGGAGCAAACATTTATATGTAGTCATCTAAAATGTCATTTGAGTGCAATGAGTGTCACTTAATATCATCTTGTTCTAATTTGGCTTGGATCTATCTTTGGGCATCTTTTGATCATTTTCAAGTTTTTGTGCAGGTTCAGCCCATTTCCAGACATACCAAAAGTATCACTAAGCCACCTCTTGAGCACTCAAGCCCTTCTTCACCAGCGCTTATCACTTGGATATTAACGTAACCCTTTGGACACTAGTGCATTATGTTATTTAGGTACTACACTACTGTCCCTTAGCTCTTTACTCACCCAATGGATATCTTTTCATTCCTCAAAACACTTTTAGGGTCGACCTAGATCTATTTCACATTTTGACAAGCACCAGAACACTATATATAGACCACTTTCAATTACTTATCCACTGGATAGAAATTTGATACAAATTTCCATAAGCTAACTCAAAAACAATGGTGCAAATCAAGGTCATCGATCCCTATTTTACCCCACTTATGCATACACCCATATACAATAGTCCGGAGCTCAGATAAATCAAATTTCCAGTCTAAAGTCACACTCAAAGCACTCAAACTGGCACTCATACTAGCATTCACTTGCACTTACATCAGCACTTAGAATTGGGAGAACTGCATGGGTCTTGATCCCATTTCAAGGTATTGGTATGTAGGCAATGCTCAACACATGGGGTGTTGAGGTCACGTCTAACCTATCTACTAATGTTACTCTTTTTCTACTTGTGTTTCTCAAATACCCTAATAAACATGGAGGACTAGGGTTTGGCATTAAAATTAGTCAAAATAGGGAACATATAACGAACTAACATCCATGCACATAGGCACATACTCCCAAGAACTAGGTAAAGGTATACCCAGAAGGTTATTATCCCTACTTGCAAAAGGACACTATTGCATCCCAAAGGAAATTAGCATGGTGCACTACTGTCTAAAGGACTGGCTACTATCTAAGAGGGTTTTCACTCCAATTTTTAATTCACGATGCTCTGCACAGCTCAATACCAAATTATAGTATGTCACTCATCCGTCTTGGTTAGTTTTCAGCTAAGTACATCTCTTGTAGTTCATTTGTCATGTATAAAATTTAAAAAAATATATATTATTATACAAATTTGTGATTGTAATTATTGCATATGTATTCCCTAATTTATTATTTCAAAACTTTAGCAAACTAGGGCTTTATATTCCATAAATCCCTTAAAATTTAAATCATTATAACATTTAAACATAAAGATAACAACAATCTAACAAATAGTTACATCCTCTAAGCATAAATCTAACAAGAAGAATCTCTCCTTACATGACCATAATCTAAGGGATTGCGGTGTAATGTTAAAATGGGGCATTCATAAATAGAGTGACTTAAGTTTAAATTGGTACAAGGCCTTCGATACTTGGTTACTAACGTGACTAGCTAGCTTGGTACGTTGTCTCCCTCAACTCAGGGCACTACCAACAAATAGGTTCTCAGACTCGGAGAGTCATCAGCGATTAGGAGAGCAACATGAGAAAATGACTTGGAATGGTTTTCTTTTCTTGTGCCCCCTCAGATGAGAATGCTCCTAGGCAGCGATTGGTTTATGTCAATGCTCAAAGGTGGAAAACCCCCTTCATGAGTATGACACCTTTTGTAAATCTAATATGCCCCCCAACAACGTGTCTCCATTGCTGATTTTTGATGTTTATCCTAGGATTCCTCTTTCCCTTATTTTGGATGTGCTCTCTCTTTCCTTCTTACTAGGGGACCTTCATGTGTCCTTCTCAAATGAAGTTCCTAATTTGGAGCTTTTTGATCAAGTAATACTAGAGTTGGAAATGGATTTGGGCAACCGTTGTCTTTTTGGCAAATGCATGGGTTCTCCACTTTCTATTTCAGACCTAGAGCACTAGGCTAAGGACGTGTGGAGCTCCTTGCAAACTCCCTCCTTCACCATACTAAGCCATAGTGTCTTTCAATTGGCCTTCAGCTACCCCTCAGATCATGATTTCGTTTTGTCTTCAGGGCCCTAGTTTGTTGGCAAATTTGATTTATTCTTCTCTCCATGGTCTTCGTTCTTCAATCCTGCTAACGCTATGGTGATTGTGGCACCTCTTTGGATCAGGTTCTACAATATCACACCTATTTTGAGAAAGGAAGAACACATTGTGATGTTGATCAACCATGTGAGATCTTTTGTGAAGTTGGACAAGGATTAGTCAGAGAAGAGATTTGTGAGAGTTTGCATGATTGTGGATATATCCAAACCTCTTCAGAATTCCATTTGCATTTGCTCTTCGATGGGTTCATGGATCCAATATCTTAACTTTGAAGGCCTTTCGTTTAGGTGTTTCTATTGCAACCTCTTTGGACATCGAGTTATGGGGTGCCTATCTAAGGGTAATGTGAGTGCTCCTCACTCTAGGATGGTGTGGAGGAAAAAAGATGGAGCCCCTGATTAGGATTTTCAATGGTGCAATCATGGCATATTCTACTGGTCATTGGGCTCTCCCCCTCCTACTCCCCTGCCTGTGGACCCTCTTCTGAATTATTTGGTCTCATCCTAGTGTGTTTATGATTGGACTGGACCCCCCTACCCTCCTTGATTTGTTGGCCTGCGTTGTGTCCCCCTCTTGCCCTCCTCGAGCTAAGTTGAAAGCCCCTATGCACACAATGAACAAAAAGAAGGGAAGTAGGACAAAAGCAGAAAGGTTGAGGTCAGATGTTGAAAACCTGGTAAAGATTGGGAACCAATGGACTATGGAAGGCATCTCTTATCCCACTGACATGGAAGATGTCTCTCCCTAGCCATTGGTCGATTGTTAATGGCCTCTTTTATGTGTCTTCAATAGCTTGATTTCAGTATTTTTTATTAGGTTTTGTTGAAGACACCTCTTTTGTTTATGGTTTTCCCTTTGTGGAATTTTTGTTGAAGTGTATTTGCTGATGGTGGCATCTTTTGGTGGCTTTCCACAATCATTTTGGATGTTGTTTTGATGGTGGTTGGTTGTTTTCTCTTTATCTTCATGAACTTTATTTATAATTCCTCTCACTTTTTTATTAATTTTAGTTTTCCTTGTATTAGATTGAGTGGCCCTATCAAAACACTCCTTTTTTACCTCTTTAATAAAAAAATTTGAATACAAGACAAAGATAAAATTCTAAATCAAATTATCACTGAAAAAATAAGATATAACAATTACAATAAAATTTAAATTAAAGAATTAGATTTTTTTTTGTTAATATAAAAATTTATTAAAAATAATTACAATTAAATGATTTTTTAACTTTAATTTTTTATTAGACAAATCTAATTCTTTAATTCAAATTTCATTGTAATTGTTATATATTCAATATATAAATTAAAATATGATTATAATCGGTGGTGTAATGTTAAAGTGGTGTATTCCTAAATAAAGTGACCAAAGTTCAAATTGGACACGTTAGTAAATAAGGCTTATTCATCCAATAACCAGATAGACATGTGTATGTAATAGCACGTTCAAACTAAGCCCTCTTCATCCCTAAAACTAATCCAAGTCATGTGGAGTTTTAAAAACATGATCGCTCTTATACAATTTAGTTCAATGTAGTTAGTGCCTATGCTAACATGATTATTGTATTAAGTATGTTAGAGTTGAATACGTGAACATTGTAACAGTGAAGTAAAGTTAATTAGTTCAGAGTTGAAAACTGTTTTATCGATTATTGATTCCTTATTTAGAGTAATGGATTAACAATAGATGAATTGAACTCTATGTGACCACTCCCTCATTCAAAGAATGATTGGCTAAGGGAGATTCCACTAAGGGTTATGAAATGGACAAGTTTGCAGGGAAAATTCACGTTGTCAAGCAAATAATTAAAGTCAAATTGTCAAGCAAAGATTTGAATTCAAGAACAAACCAATCTTCAAAAATAACTTTCATGATCTTGCAAAAGTTAAAGAGAATTTGGCATTATTGCATCTATAAATTAGGTACTCATGGTTTACTAAGGATATGGATCAGCAAGATCGAGATGTTATCGCCTTGTTTGAAGAGGCAGAAATTTAGAAATACTTTGATCAGAGAAACTTCTTTAAGTATTAAAGATGCATCATACAAATAATTTACACTTCTTACGAAATTTTTAGGGCAGTAAAGTGAAAGATGAGGAAGGCAACACAAATCCAAGTTCAATCATAAGTATGAAAGCTAGTCACAACAATAATTATCATGTCTCGAAGTTCGGCAAGGAAAAAAACTAAAAATTTGGAGGAAAAAAAATTATATTAAAATTAAAAATTTGGAATTTTTGAAAAAATCCATATAATTTTATAAATACATAAAATTAATATATAAAATGAAAAAAATTAATAATATAATATAAAATATTAATCTATTTAATATTATATAATATATAAAAATTTTAAACATTTTTTGAAAAAATAAAAGGGGAGGTCGGTGAGAGGGGGGAGCAAGCAATCTAGGTTTCACCACAATTTTGTGTGATGGATACAAGTTGCTTGCCACCCGGAAGGAGAACCTATAGGACTAGATAAAGACAGTAGGAAAGAGAGTGAGAATCGTTTGCGTCACAAAGAACTTAAGGCAAACCGAGGTAAAACAGAAACTATTCTAATAAGTAAAGACAGAAGGGAAGATGGATCACAAGACCATTTAGGACCATACAACCCTACGACTACACCATTGATATGGTCAACAGAACTGTACGTTAATGAACTTATGAACTTGAAACAACGGCTGGAGAAGATAGAAGAGAAAGGGTGACATGAAAGCACTAAAATTAAAGAAATTTTGGAAACCAGCTCGAACCTTGAAAGAGAAAACAAGTTGCTCAAAGATCAAGTTTTAACCCTCCAAAGCAACATGATTTGGGGTCAGCAGGAGCTGGTCTATCTAAAACTGGAGTTAGAGAAAACAAAATCAACAAAAGATATACCAAAAATAGTGATAAAAAGTGACATTTCACAGCTAGAAAAGATCCAAACAGCTCTGGCAAGCATGGAACTAAGGGAAAATAAGCTAAGAGATCAATTAGAAGAAGCAAAATCCTGGAGCCAGGTTGTTAGAGAACCAATTCATGAGCAAAAAGAAACCATCGAGAAACAAATCAAGAGACACATAAAAGAAGAAAAAGACAAACAGGCAAGGAAGTTAATATTATCATCAAAGGTTTGAGGGATTTTGGCGAGAAAGAAAGAACTGACATCTTAGCAAGAGACTTTCTTAAAGAAGAACTGAAATGGATGGGTGTTATCAAGCAGGCAAACAAGATTGGAAAGAAAATAGAAGGAAGGAATAGGCACGTAAGAGTCATCTTGAGAAACATAGAGGATAAGACCACAATCCTCAAGAATAGGGGGCTACTCAGAGGCACTCACATTTTCCTTGATGAGGACTTAACATTTGCACAACAAGAACAATGAAGAAAGGAGTGGGAAAAAGTGAAAAAAGCAAGGGAGGATGGAAAATGGGCATGGATGAAAAATGGAAAAGCTCAAATCAGGGAGCGTTCTTTCCAAAAAAAATAGGAATTCGGGGCCCCACGAGAATCTCTGCACATGATAAGTTGGAATTGTAGAGGATACCCTTGGAGAAGAGGAACGGGGTTGGGGCCCATAGCAAAAAGGAAAGACATTATTATTTTAACCAAAACACATGAGCATGATGGATGCAAAGTCCTAGACTTTGTAGGATAAAATAAAATCTTAGTATGGAACAAAGGGACGGAGACAGGTAAGGGTCATGGGGGGATCACCGTGCTAATAAAAGAAGTGTGGGCTGAAACAGTGAAAATAGAGAAAGAGGATCCCAATAAACAATACATTTGGCTGAAAATAACAAACAATAAGCACACAATCAGGTTGGATGCTTGCTACTTTGCTCTGAAAGGGTCAACGTTCTACAAAAAGAGAAAATTAGAGAAGACCCATAAGTGGAACTAAAGAAAGATATCTCTATTTTTAGCACATCAGGGGGAATTGTTTTAATAGGAGACTTCAATGCTAGAACCGCCAATAATCAATATCTTCAAATGGGAGGAGAAGATAGAGGGGATAGCAATCCCTTGTGGCTAGAAGAGGGTGGGGACCAACTTTGGGAAAGAATGTCACAAGATGGAAAAGGCAGTGTGACACACTTTGGTGCCAAACTTTTGGGACTTTGTAGTTTGTATGACATGGTAATATGTAATGGTACAAGAGCTTGGCCAAGATCTAGGGGTATTACATGCAAAACCTACAATGGTCAAAGTGTGGTTGATTATGTCATCTGCTCTAAAACTTTGACTGCTAGGTTGCTAGAGTTTGTTATAGGGGAATGACCTATGGAGATGAAGTCTGACCATATGCCCCTCTTGGTTAAGTTTGGCTTTCTCACAAACAAGCAAAGTGAGAGGCAAGCTCAACACAAGGTTAGCACAACTAATCTGCATGGTAAAATCATTTTGAATAAAAAAACTAGGAACTCTTTATTGTTGCCCTTGGGCAGCACATCGAGATGACCAAAAACAATGTTGGGCTTAAGGAAAACAATATTACGAGGAAACACATTGACAACAGTTTGTTGGTCCCTTTGATTAACAAGGCTCTAAATGTTTTCAAGAGAGTGAGCCAAACAAAGAAAACAAGAAAAACTATGTGAAGTTGTTAAAAGCCAAGAAAGAAAAAATTGTTATACTAAGAAGGAAGGAGCTAATAGGGTTAGGTAAGCACAATCCCAAAGGTTTTTTGGAGGGAGATACAACAAGAGAAGAAACATACAAAAAATAATATAACAAAATATCAATGGTTAGAGTATGCAAAATTGCTTTATGAGCATGACCATGAGGAAGCCCTCCCTCCCAATGTTAGCATGTCAATTGAGCTCTTCTCGAATGAGGAGATCAAATAAGGTATAAAGAAATTATCAAAAGGTAAAGAACAGGACATTAACAGGCTGCAAGCTGAATTCTTAAAGTGGGGAGCTGAACACCTTGCTCTGCACATCAAAAAAAAAATTAATGAGGTCACGCAATGGGGATTTCCAATGGAGTGGATGACTAGTGTCGTTATCCCTCTCTTCAAGAGTGGGGATATCAATAATCCCTCTAACTATCATACTATCATGGTCAACCCTCTTCTTAGAAAGTTTTTTGGGAGCTTGATCGAACGTAGAATCAATAGTTGGGCAGAAAAATATGGAAAAAGAACAAAGGGATAGGCTGGTTTTAGACCAAGGCACTCTACCATTGATCACTGCATTACTCTTAGGCATTTGATTGAAAAAGCTTGGAACACCCAAGGTGGGGAAGCTTACTATTGTTTTTTGGATTTTAAAAAAGATTTTGACACAATTCCCAGAGTCAAACTCTAGAAAAGGATGGAAGAATTGGGGGTCCCTGATGAGTTTAGAGTAGCTGTTCACAAACTTTATGAGCATGTTAGAGCAAAAATCAGAAATAGAGAAGGCATGTCTGAATGCTTCGATAGCCACATCGAGGTCAAGCAAGGGTGCCCACTCTCCCCCACTTTGTTTGGTCTTTACATTGACAAACTTGAGGAATGGATAAATAAAACCAAAGGGGGTGGCATCCAGTTGGCCAGTTTTGTAGTAAAGCTACTTTTATATGTAGATGATCGTATTCTTATAGCAAAAACTGCCCATGGTTTGAGGGGTCATTTGAAGGCTTTAGAGCTATTTTGCCAAGATGTCGGGATGCAAGTGAACATTAGCAAGACTAAAGTCATGATATTCTCTCTAAAAAGGAAACAACAACAGATTAATTTTATGTTTGAAGGTAGCCCGTTGGAAATCGTCAAAGAATATAAGTATCTTGGCATTGTTTTTCATAACAGGCTCAGTTGGGAAACTTGCAGGGAGAAAAGAATTCAAGGAGGTTGGAGAGCTTCTTACCTTCTCTAGAACAGGTGTAGGAAAGCGGAACTTTGGGACTGGAAAACCAAGAAAACCCTTTTTGGTTTGTTGGTCACACTGGTTGTCCTTTAAGTTTGTGAGGTTTGGGGAAGCAACATGTCAAATTACAGATGGAGACAATTGGAAAGAATTCAAAAACATCTTATCACCAATAGTCTTAAATTTAAAGCAGTTGTTCCATATGATATCCTCTTGGCGAAGGCCGCTACTTTCCCAATGGAAGCTACGGTGATCTCACTGTTACTAAGCTACCTAAAAAAGGTTAAAAACATGGGGAATCACCGGTGGCCCAAAATGGTGGTGAACGAGGTGTTAGATCAAAGGAAGAAGACATGGATGAAGCAAAACATCAAGTGGTTTGGAAAATGGGACATTAAGTTACATGAGTGTCCTAACACCAAAGAGGAAATAAAAAAGTTTGTGTTAGAAAAATTCAGGACTGCCATGTGGCCAAATCAGATTGGGTGTAAAAAAATGCATTATATTAAAGATTTCAATCCCACTTGGGAACATGGGGATAAAGCATACCTAAGTACCGATCTTAAAGGCAAAGCTAGGCTCCAAGTGGCACAATTAAGGACCGGTTCACACCATCTTATGTGTGAAACTGGTAGATGGATGATTCCCAAGGAAAGATGGGAAGATAAGACTTGCATTTTCTGCAGTGATAGAGTGGTTGAAACTAAATGACACTTCATTAGGGAGTGAGATGCATACAAGGATATCCATATGCAATAGGATAACAACGTGAATGTGGGTAGTTTTAGTGAGTTATTTTAGGAAGAGAGGCTACACAACACAGCCTAGCTGTTGGTAAAGATTCATAGGAGGCAGTATGACATCAAAAGGAATCTGAAGAAACCCTAATGGTCTTGACACTTGGTCCCATAGACTGTTTGGTCTCGTGGACATTATTAAAACTCACTCATTCATTCATTCACTCATACTTTTTTAGAAGCAATCATTGGGACTTATGTCCATTGTTTAATGCTCCAAAGGTTTGCATGAAGGAGAGAGATCCATTAATGCCCTTATCATCATAGCAAACATACTCAACTTCCTATTGATAGAATTGCATTTGATGGATTTCTCATAGTTCCTCGTGGAGAAAGACATACAAATTCTAGTTGGTTGATGATAACTTTTCAACATCCACAATGATTACGAAGGAGGTAAAAATCAAAAAAAAAATCTCTTATTATTTCACCATGTTAAGAGCACAAGATTCTATTAATTTTAATTTTCATTATCTTATAGATTAAACTTTTATTTTTTAAGTCTTAAATGGCTCTATAATTATAGCTTTATTTAATTAGTAGATCATCCCACTTATTTAAATAGAAGTTTATTTTAAAAGGAGACCATTTACTTATTAAAAATTAGATAAAAGAAAAGTTATGGAAAAGGAAAAAGGGAACCCATTATTGTTCAATATTAAAAGAAAAGCTTCTTCTTTTAAGAAATATAAAACTAGCAGTTGTCCTAAGGGTGTTAAGTGATTAGGCAAGTTTTCGTTGGCTTTTCCTGTTTGATGGTTTTGATGGATATAATGACCGTTAAATTTAGCTTCATTTATTGTGTCATGTCAACCCATGTGTCATGGCATTCATTGAATGATTCATCGATTGATAACCCTGCCATCAGGGTTTTGACAACCGAAATCCTGTATTGACACCCTAGGAAAGTAAGACTCTTGGACTCCAACTATACACATGGTCATTCTCGATTGGTCCCTATGTTTAAACAACTAATAATCTACCCCAACACTCTGAGAAAGGCCAAAAACTCCAAATTTTATGTGTTGTGACTTTTTCACTACCTATTTGAGCCATCGGATCATTGGTAGGTTACTATGTGAAGCTTGTGCAATGAATATCTATTTAGGATCATTGGTTGTACTCTTTCATTGATTATCTAGGTCTCCACGATCCTACCACATTGGTGGCTATCAGGGGTTTAGGGATTGAAGGACACACGGTGGCATCTCAGAAAGGTGGCGAGCCTTATTGCCTTAGTTGATCCTTAGTCTCACTCTAAAAGCTCTATGTTGCTTTGACTAAGTGAATGTTGGTCATCTGATGGTAGATCAAATGGCCAAAATTAGATCTGGGACTCCTAATACGTGAGACATTGGGCTTTGCAACTCTAAGAAGACTACGAACTCCTGGAAAGTAGATTTTTAGGCTCCAAGAAAGTCCTGCACACTTAGTCAAAACCTCAAACCACATTGAATAAATCATCAGTGGGGTTAGTCGAGAAATGCAACTTGAAGAGGGGGGTTAAATGAATCTTGATGGAGTATGCCCCAATTAGATTAAAACTTGATGAAATATAACTATATCATCACAAAATGATTTCCATCTGTAGACATGAATATGATATAATCAAGACCCAAAAACACCTAAGAAACAACAAAAGGAAAAATCGAATGAGCTAAAATCGTAAGCCAACTATGATATATGGAAAAATAACAACACATGTGGGTATGTGCACAAAGTTGAGGGATAATTATGTGGATATTTCCCATAACAGGATCACATTATTTTATAACACGGTCGCATTATTTGAATTATGGTTCAATAATTATTGAGCCATAACGTGATCACATTATTAAATAACATGATCTAGTTATTTAAAACAAATAAAATGATCATGTTAATAATGTGATCACATTATTTTAAAATAGGGAATGTGATCACGTCCTTATGTCACAAAAAATGAACCGAATGCAAAATTTTCTCATTTTGCATTCGCATTCTATCTTTTCCCTCACTCTCCTCCACTCCACGATCGTGTTTTTCCCTTGTGAGGCTAATCCTTGTCGTAATTCATCTCAAGAAGCCACTAATTGATGATGCTACCACATAAAAGAGATAAGTGCTAAAAATCTATTCATCATTTAATAATTTTATTTTTTTTTTTGTTATTTTCATTATTTAATTAGTAATTTATTTATTTTGAATAACCCATCCTACTAAACCTCTTGTTCCTCTGCCTAACCCTCCACCTAACCCTCTTGTTCCTTAGCCTAACCCTCCACCTAACCCTCTTGTTCTTTAGCCTAAGCCTCCTTCTAACCCTCCACCTAACCCTCCTCCTAACCCTCCTACAGTTCCAAAAAATATCCCAGGTAGTCAGGAGAGTCTAGTTGACCACATTGTGGAAAATAAAATTGAAATTGAAGAATTAAATGAGAGAATGAGGGATCCCACTTTATTATAAGGTTAAATTTACTCTATAATGAGTCAAATTGATAGATGGACTTCATATCAAGATAGTTGTAGAGCTTATTATGTTGAAAATTGTCAGCATGTGAGGTCAAGAACAAAGACATATCAAAATCCTCCATTTTTGCCTTATTCATTGACCCAACCACCAATGCACCATTTCCAATAACTGTAAAACATTTTCTAATCCATTATTGCCAACACAATTTAATCACAACCAATTTCTAGGACCGATGGTGGATGGCGTTCAGTTATCCATCGTGTAACAACCATGAGGTCCCATTGTATTGTTTGAGGAAACTCTACTATGAATTTATCCTCAATGAGATTCCTAACTATTTTGATTATAGTGAGTTTTAGGGCTGAGGGAAAGGCTCTGCATAGGATTGACCAGGTGCATGTTGTGCACCTAATCATCCTACAAGGATCTGTATCCAAAATCCACTTGAACTTGATATCCCCTTTGTAGTTTAACATGTCATGGAGATGGACACTCTACATGCACTTAGTTTGCTCACTGATACACTTGTTTAGCATACAAGTAGGCTCTCACATACCAATGCTAGATATACACCACCTAGTGTGCATACTCAACCCCACCCTTGCAGATCGTGTGGAGCTATATGCACTGGACCTTTTGATGATGATGTCATTGGTGTTTCATAGGGATTGGATAATATACTTATGAGTGAAATTTTTTTGGCACACACATTTGGTGTGTAGACATTAGCCACTACATAGATGCAGACATATTTAATATAAATGTCATGTTAAATTTAAGTTATAATTGCAAATTTAATTTAGATAAAAATTAATTTACATAGAAATTGAATAATATATATGTCATTTTTTATGTCCGAGGAGGTGATGGTGCCTTCATCATCACAATCAACATTTGCAACATTTGATTTGATGCAGCCATTATTTACATTTTCAGATCTAGTTGTTGGCCCATCCACTACTCCATCTATCTATGTTATGATGACACCTTTTACTTATATAGAGGTAAAATATTGAGTTAATCTTATGCTCTATGTAAATTTAGTCTATGTGTATTTTTCTTGTAAGAAGTAAAATTTATGTATCAAGGTTCTCATAATTCAAGTACAATGTTATTAAATAACCATTGGTTTAATAAAGGAGAAAAACTTGCCATGTATATCTTTGATACTTTATAGAAAAGTGAGTGAGCCCTTGTTTACATTTATTTGATAGCTCAAATAGACACTCCTCCATCATTGCGAGTCGAGACAGACATAGGAATTACTGCTACAATGTCATTCGCACAGGCACTGATAGAAGTATATATTAACTTGTAATTTTGAATTGTAAAAATAGACTTGTTTTAGTAATTTTACTACATAGTTGGGGCAAATATAAATCATGTGAATGTATTGTGTATGCAACATTGTCTCATGACATCTGATAGTCTCAATAAAATGATTAGTAGGGAAACTTCTCGTGTTTATTCCCTATTTTAGATGCCTATTCGAATAGATGAGCCTGTCATTGACTCATTGGAGCATTAAAAATAGATTGAGCAAGACAGAGCTTGCAATAAGTGCATGTTTAAATGATTTTTTATTCTAGTTTAAAATTAATTTTTTAACAAGTGGTTGAATGTATTTTTATTAATGAGCATAGGACCCGTAGTTAAACCTTAGAGAAATCCAAAGCATTAGAGGGATCTCCATCTTCCAATAGGGCATCTCAAGGAGAATCTTCTTTGAAGAAGGCAAAGAGAGGGAGGCTATTTGATGATTAAGATGTCTTACACAAGATGTGATTTTTTGTATGCCTATATGACAATGTATGCATTTTTGGCATTGTATACGCATATATGACATTCACTTGACATTAGATACTATGTTGGTAGATGTTATAATTTTTTGTATGCCTACGATGGTAATATATGTATTATTCACATTGTATATGTGCCTATATGATTTTTTTGGAGTTTTCATCAGAATTATGTTAATCTATGTAATTTATATTCAGTTTTAATTAAAAATGTTATTGTATAGTGTTGTTTTGATCTTCTAAACTATTATCTATCGGATCTCGTATTTAATGTTGTACATAAATGAGGATTAAAAAATTATTCTTTTCAATGCTATAAATCTCTAATCTCCGATATTTTTTTAAATTAAATTTTTTATTTGATTGTGTGTAGTGGAAATAACTGATGACACTCTTATCTATTTTGCATTTATCATCACCCATTTACAACTTGTCAATTGACCATTAACATGAAATTTGATTTCACTTAAGGCCCATACCCAATCATGTTCATAATTGTATAATGCAGAGATGAAATTTTGTCTGACCTTGACTATAATCTCTTTAGTCTGATAAAAGGCAACCTTAATGACTTGAAATAGAATATTCACTCATGAGACAATGATTCATATTTGGCCAAACCCCTTTATCATTCCCTAATACCACCTAAAGCACAATTTGATTTTATATGTTGAATAATGATATGAAAGTATTATTCATATGCTCTAATATCATGAAGAATTCAAACCTCATTTATCCACTCTTGCTCTCAACTCAATTCAAAATCCACTCTCAAACAATCTTATTTTAAACTAGTAAATTACTCATTAGGTTTGCTCTTAACTAGTCACCAATCTCTTAGATATACTCTCCTTCCTTTGAAAAATTCTTCTTTAATACACTTTGGATAGGTCTTAGTAAAACTCAAGTATTTATTTAGGTTTCAAAACTTACAATAAATCAACCAACTATAGGTATCTAAGAGATTGAGCTTTCATTCCCAAATTCTATCTTTATAAGTTTTTAGGTCTCTAGACCTAATTGTTGATCCAATGGGTCAATTTCTCAAAATAGAGTTTTTAGCTCTTAAAAATTATAGTTATATTAGTATTTTATCAATTCTAACATGTTCTAACCCTTACCCAAGTTTATAGAACTCAAATCAACCAAAAACTCATCTTACCTTATGCACAACTTTCTCAAAAATGGTCTTCTACTAGTGTACAAAAAAATTGTCATTTGCACCTAAAATTTCAAACCTATTATCAACCCAATGATACTTTTAATAAGTTATAATATCCATGCCCCAACTTCTCACAAAGTTTCAGACATATTTTTTCAATTGTTTGAGTTTTATAGGTGTTTTACTCATGAAACCCTTACTTCGAATTTATTTAGAATTTATGTAGGCCGAGAGCTAATTATTAATAGTTCATAGAACTCATTGGGATTTTATATGATATAAAACATATATATTGATCTCAACAAACCTCTTAAACTATTTCAATACTCCACGTGTAAATAAGCCTCTAAAAATGATTGTAACAGTAAAAAAATAGAATTCTTGAGGGTTTCACGAATATAACTGAGATTTAAGCTTATAGTCAATATGGAAGGATTAAAATCATACTATAAAAGGATAATAAAATGGAAAACATGCAATAAGACTCATAAATATTTATTATGTGCAATAAGAAAGTATTTACACAGAAAGTATTTACGCAGTCCTTCTCCATTGATACAAACCTACAACATATGCTCGAACCTCTTCAAAAATGATATTTTTTGTCCTTTTAAGCTCTTTGGTTGGTATTTTACAGTTCCTCCTCATTAGGAGTGAGGATTATCATCTTTTTAGAGTCTAAATCAATCTTAGTAATTTAATAAATGTTCTCATATTCTCTCTTACTCGTTCAAATTAAACTTATTAAATTGACCTAGTTTATAGGTCTTAATAATTACCTAAGACTATTGTCAAAATAGATTCTACATGTATTTACAGATGCTCATACATCACCTTTAATATCTTCAAACCTACCCCTTTTATCATTCACTCTTCACACTCTCTCACTATACATTCCCTAGGCTTGGCTATGCCTAGATGCCTTCCTCTTCTTTAATACTTTCAAGAACACTTCCTATAGCTCTTATATCCACCTATCCAACCTTCATTCAACCCACTCAATCTACTTTCAAAGGCCTCCACACTCCTTTACACTTTATTGCACTTTTTCCCTTCAAGGGATATTTGGCCTAATAGACCTAATGCATGTTCTTGAGATTGGTTTTTGACCCTTCAACACCTCACTCCTGACATACTTCAACTCCCCATTGAGGTCTCTAGACCCAATTAAATTCCCATTAATAGTTATATTAATTTTTAGGCTTGGCCCTTTAGGGTGTTAGGCCTCCTACAATTGATATTTGAAAATATCACAAATCTATTCTAGCCTCCAAATCACCTTGAACACTTAAAATACACTTTCATACAAAAGTGGGTGAGAAAAGGGAGAGAGAAAGAGTTGCATGGGGGTGTGTGGTTTAGGAGATTAGGGGGAAGTAGTATGAGTCAGTATAGAAGGTAGGAGGTTCATTAAATATTGATAGATGAAGAAATAATATGGAAAACTATGTGGAAGATTGAGTCACTACCGTTTACGAGTGCAAAAACACTAACAATAAATGTTGTCAAAGTTTAAGTTATGGTTACAAAACTCTCATTCTGATGCTTCCTCACTAAAAAATGGAACTCCAAACACATATATGGGGATAACATTCAATACTAGGTTCTTGTCCTCCCATCAAGCTTGAATGACAAACCAACCACCCATTCCAGCCTCAAGAATGCCCTTCCCAATACAAGAAAAATGCATTTTTTAGCCTAAGCTTAAACACGCATAAAATGAAACATGTAAGTCATTTTCATGAATCATCAGATCCTTCCCATACATATTTAATCCCTCTAATCACACCCCATATCACTTAGGTGGAACCTTTGACAGCAATTTGTTGGATAAGTTGTAGTGACGGGTCCTAAAATGTAAAATTTTAGCATTGAATAGGCAACTTCTTGAGCTTCAACTACCATTTTTGCATCCGGTACCTACACTTGATAATATATCACTTCAATCATTTATAGATGGGAAAATTACACATGATCACACCACCATGATGTTCAAATCCACCTGGAAGTGCATTTTCACTATCGTTCAGGAGTACAAAAACATTGACAACAAATGTTGTCAAAGTTTAAATTGTGGTTGCAAAACTCTCGTTTTGATGCTTCTTGACCAAAAAATTACACTACCAACACATTATGATGGGGGATAACATATAATACCATGTTTTTTGCCTTTCATCAGGCCTAAATGACAAACCCACCACCCATTCCAACCTCAAGAGCACCCTTCCCAATACAAGAAAAATGCAATTTTTTAGCCTAAGTTCAAACATGCATCAAATGAAATCTATAACTCATTTCCAAGAACCATAAAATCCCTCCCCTACCTATTTAATCCCTCTAATGTCACTTGATATCACTCATGTGGAACCTTCAAGATCAATCCGTTGTATAAGTTGTAGTGATGGGTCCTAAAATGCAACTTTTGGCATTAAATAGGCAACTTCTTGAGCTCCAACTACCATTTCTATCTCTAGGACCTCCACTTGAAAATTTATAAATTAAATCACATATAAATAGTAAAATTATACGTGATGACACCACCATAATTTTCAAATCCACCTAAAAGTGCATTTTCACTACTATTTAGGAGCATCAAAACACTAACAAAACAAATATTATCAAAGTTTAAGTTGTGGTTGCATAACTCTCATTTTGATACTTATTGATTTAAAAATAGAAATTCTAACACATATAAGGTGGATAACATCCAAGACTAGGTTCTTTGCCTCCTATCAAGCCCAAACGACAAACCCACCACCCATTCTAACCTCAAGAATGCCCTTCCCAATATAAGAAAAATGTTATTTTTTAGCCTAATTTAAAACACATGTAAAATAAAACCTGTAAATCATTTCCATGAATCATCAGATCCTTCCCCTACCTATTTAATCCCTCTAATCACACCCTAGATCACTCAGGTGGAACCTTTGAGAGAAATATGTTGTACAAGTTATAGTAACATGTCTTAAAATGCAACTTTTTGGCATTGAATAGGTAACTTCTTAAGATCCAACTACCACTTATACCTTTGAGACCTCCACTTCATAATCTATCACTTATATCATTTCTAGATAGACAAATTACACATAATCACACCACCATGATGTTCAAATCCACCTAGAAGTGCATTTTCACTACCATTCAAGAGAGCAGAAACACTGACAACAAATATTGTCAAAGTTTACGATGTGGTTACAAAACTCTCATTTTGATGCTTCCTGACTAAAAATTGGCACTAACAACATGTTTTGGAGGAGATATAATATACATTACCATGTTCGTGGCCTCCCATTAGGTTTGAATGGCAAACCCACAATCCATTTTCACCTCAAGAACACCCTTCCCAATATAAGAAAAATGCAATTTTTTAGCCTAAGTTCCAACACATAAAACAAAACCTATTAGTCATTTCCATGAACTATCATATCCCTACCCTACCTCTTTAATCCCTTTAATCATACCTCAGATCACTTGAGTGTAACCTTAGAGATTAATCCATTATATAAGTTGTGGTGATGAGTCCTAAAATTCAACTTTTTGGCATTGAATAGGCAACTTCTTGAGCTCTAATTGCCATTTTTGCCTCCAGGATCTCCACTTGAGAATATATCACTTATATCAAATCTGCATAGGTAAATTACACATGATCACACTACCATGACATTCAAATCCATTTGAAAGTGCATTTTCACTACCATTCAGGAGCACGAAAACACTGATAATAAATGTTGTCAAAGTTTAAGTTGTGGTTGCATAACTCTCATTCTGATGCTTCCTGATAAAAAACTAATGCTAATAACACATCAAGGAGTGTAAAACATCCATTAATAGGTTATTGGTCTCCCATCAGGCCCAAACGACAAACTAACCACCAATTCTAACCTCAAGAATGCCCTTCCCAATACAAGAAAAATGCAATTTTTTAGCCTAAGTTCAAACATGCATAAAACAAAACCACATGAAAGTCAAGAATCAGGAGAAGATTTATCTATACACTATCCACCTTGGCTTCACTAATGAGGTGGATTGGTGTAGTCAATAATCAATAGGATCTAGTTTACCTCTCTAAGGAAAGAGGTCTCTAATTTGAGGTTTTTTATTAGATTTTCAGATGTAATAAGACTTAAAAATATGTCTACACTTAATTTCCATGCTTAAGGTGGAGGAATGGCCATAAGTGGGGATCCTACATTTAAAATCATGCAATATCATGAAGATGTTAGTGAATGTAATGAGAGAGTGGAAACCTGAGAGTTGAAAATCAGCTACACACAGATAAGAAGGAATAAATGTTTAATGGGGAGATAGTTAGACCATGATATCCTACAAAATAGGATTTCAATAATGTCAAACATGCTACCCCTATGCCTTGAGAAATAAAATATTTATTTGATGGAATCAAAGAAGCATTTAAGTTCTTTTAAACTGCCCTATAATAATGGAACTACTTCATGGGAGTTGAAAACAAGTTTGTTGAAGAATAAGTGAAGCATTAAAGGCAAGGACATGGTGAATTAAGATCAAAATGGAATCAAGGAGACCACCATCCCAAAATATAGGTCAACTCATGAAGTAATTTGACCACATCAAACACTTCAAATAACCATGATGTTCCTTATATGCCTTCCTTCATTCAAGTCAACCTCATTTCAAACAAATGCTAAGTATTTTTAGAAAGCTTACTTTAGCTTCAAGAATATGAAATTCTTTACTGAAAGTGCCAACCATGTGAAGGTGGAAGCTTATCTAGCACCACTACCCTACAAAAAAATGTTAGTAAGTAATTAAAAAATAAATTTATATGTACTACCTAAAAAATAAAATACATTTGGTAAGATTGATTACATCTATATTTTAAAAGTCAACATACCTACATATTTCAATCCAATGAACCGCTAGGATCTGCTCTAACCTTGATAGTATCAAGAATAGCTTCATGGTCTAACTCCCAAACTTTACATAGTTTATTATTAAATGGCCTCCCATGATATTTTTATAATTGAATATTCATTGCAAGAATCAAATTTAAATAGTAAAGTATCTTCTTATGCATTTCAAACTCTTGAAACAACCATTGATCTAAAAAAATTATAGGATCTCCTTGAAACCAAGTTTCAATGACTACCACTGACCCAATGGGATAGTCAATGTTTTCTCCAACTATAACTGGGGAAGTCAATTTTTTCTTTCTCTCTACACACCGACATAAGTATTAATTTTTGCCCTCTTCATTATCCTCATCTGTAATAACTACAAAAACATGCCATGTATCACAAAAACCCATTTTTAATGACACTATGAAGATATATAATGAGACTAAATTATACACAATGAAAAATATTCTACCTGGATGCACTAGATTAGATACATGGTCAAAGTCATCAGATAATATTCAAAGTCATCTTATAATGTCATATATGTAAGTTGCAATGTTGTTGGAACCTAATATGTGTTGATTGAAATCAGAGGTTTGGACTCCAATCATCCACCCACTCTTGTGACTCACACTCATTCTTAACAGAGTCCACGCATCAAGAACAAAAACATGTCAAGTGTCTCGTATGAGCAATCCAAAAACTTGCATTTGAACTACTAAATGAGTAGATCTCACTTGAACCTATTAGATTTATACAATCCTTATACTTTGCCAAGTGTTCTTCATACATTAACCAAAAATGTTTATGAATAGTAGAATTTGGTTGAGCACCATGACACATGTTCTCATTACACCATTCAACCACGGTTTTTACATCTATCAAATAGCACCTCATTCAAATTTCAACTCCTTCCTTATAATAACTCTTTTTACACATGCTCCAGCACCATCATGCTCCCCTTTTTCATGGCTAGCCTCAGTGAAACTCCAAATGTGTTCTACACCAGTGGTAACATTCATCCTTCTCAACCAATAAAATATTCATGCATTTTTGAATTGTAATGTGCAATTGTCTTACCAAATGTAATGTTGATTGAAATTAATGTTACTCTAAATCAATTATTCATATAAATTCTGAAAATAACCTTGCACATACTCTTAACAATGTGATTGGTCATTAATGATATAGAAATGGTACTCCCTTAATAGTTTTTGTTGTTTTTATATACTATCATGTGCATGCATGAATGTTAAATGCATGAATATGGAAACTTATGATGAGTTGTATTACTGTGATTGAACTTTCATTTGGGGTTTGAAATAATCAAACCAAATGGAAATTTATCCTTGCTTATCTTGAAATGTTCATCTAACCATCTAGCTTTGTGTGTGTGCCTTGCATACTCAGATAATTTTCTCCTTAAATTTGACCAAAAAATTAGAAATAGGTATCTATTTGTAACAAGATAACACTTTTTAGATTCTTTGCCATATTTTAATTGTTAAGTCACTTATTTATATTTGCTTAAACCAACCAATTGTTGTCCAATTGCACTTGTACTCTCCTCCTAGATATATTTATTTATTTTTGGCAATACACCATAAATTCTATAATTTCCATCTAGACATGATTTGTTATAAAATAATTGTCCATCCATTATTTTGTAAAAACTAGTTGGAATAAATTCTCTAACTAATTTTGATGGAAATTCAATGCCACACACTTGAAAAATGTTTTTAGTATGCAAAATACAATGAATATGGAAAAAACATCATAGTGTATTGAAAATTCACCATGTTGCCTATAATAACAAGTGGTGCATGTTATTTTTACAAAAAAAAGGTTTGGCCATCTAAAAATATCTTTGAAAAATAGAAATTTGTGGATGTTTTTCCAAAAACTTAGAGTAAAATTGTGTTTGAGTCATATCCAGGAAATGTTTCAGATGTGGTTCATGGTTACGAGAACAAACTCTTATCTTCACTACATCTATTGCATTGGGTGAAACTCTTGTATTTTTTTTCCTAAATTGAGCAAGTAATTCTTTGAGAGCAACGGCTATAGCCTTATCCTTTTGTAGAAGTCTACCAAAGAATGGCCAAATCTCTTTGGTATTAGGTTCATTAAGTCTTTCAATTGATTTCATTAATTTTTTTCTATTTATATTAATTATTTGGCTTGTTTTTGAAAGCATTCATTTTTTCCCTATTTGGCCACTTACTGCACAAGTTGTAAGTATACGTCGGGCAACATTACAATCTCAGGTGTGTGAGTTTGGACCTATAGTATGATATGAATCATGTAGATTTTCAACAATTTTATTGTTTTCATCATCCATATTATATTTTATTTTTCCTAATGTATACATTATAGGTCTCATCTTAATCAATTTTATAAATGAAACAAATAATTGATATCTTTAACTATCATAATCCAAATTATGAAAGAAACTATCCCAAATTTGTTGAGCTAGTCTTCTTGAATGGCGATCAAGTATTTTTTATGCATTGGTTCTAAAATATTTTCATCAAATTTAATTAAGTACTTATATTTTCTACGCATAATTCCTGGAGGTGTTGTTAATGGTGGAATTTGTTGAGAGGGTGTTTCAAAATCATTACTACTTTCATTGTTTAGAGGTGGGATGATATTTTTTTCATTGTTTATTTAATCATTATATCTTTCCATGAGATTTTATTAATTTTTAATTAAATCATTATTTGTTTCTAACAAATTTTCTTCATTCATGGGGGTTAAAACATCATACATAAACTCATCATCAACAAAATAAAAAGCTTGAAACTTTGAATGTAAACTTCCAACATTATCTAATTCATTATTGTCAATTTCATTATTATTCATTTCATTATGGTCAATTTCATCATTATTAAATTTATTATCGTTAATTTCATATTTGTTTAATTCATTTTTATCAATTGGCTCATTATCTATGGCATTTAGTTCATTAGGATTAGGATTTGTACCTTGTCTACCATAAAGTTTTTACATTCGTATCTTGTGTTTCTCTCTCAATTCTTCCAAATTCCTTTAGTGTTTTGTTATTCAACATATTACTCTTCTTAAAACATGATCTATCACCCATCAAGGATAATTGATAGATTTTCAAAGGTGGGGTCAAAATTACACATATAGTACAATTCCCATAGAAGTATATAGATGTTTGTGGTAATATAAGTCTCAATTTGGGTTAAAATAGATGTTGAAAAGTGAGTTTTGTCTGTATTAATAATAATGTGATCACATTATGTAATAAGATGTTCACGTTATATAACACATTCACGTTATATAATGCAATCACATTATTCAATAACATGATCACATTATATAATGCAATCATGTTATTCAATAATGTGATCATGTAATTCTTGATACTCAATTCGAGTTAAACATAGACTTTGAGAAGCAAGTTTTGTCTATATTGAGAATAATTTGATCATGTTATTTAATAATGTGATCATGTTATACTTAATATAGATTAGGGATTAGGGCATTAATGCATAGGGATTATGGATTAGGGATTAGGGAATTAGTGTATAGGGTTTGGGGATTAGGGATTAGGGATTAGGGCATCAAGGCATAGGGCTTATAATTTATGTTTTAGGGAACTTAGGGATTAGGGCTTAGGGAATAGGGTTTAGCTTTAAGGGTGTATATAAGGTATAATATCTCTATGCCATGTGAACTTAATTCTTACTACAAAGGATGTTAATTGGGGCTAAATTGATTGGTTTAATTAGTAAATAGGGAAGTTTATCATTTATAATTTAGGGTATAATGTTTAAATTTATGGTTTAGGGCTTAGCGTTTAATGTATATATGGTTTAGGGTTTACATAGGGTCCACTATGTTCTGGGATCAATTAACCCCTACATCATCACAGATTGCTCATCTATTTTAATCAATTGGGACAATGAGTAATGTGATTTTGATACAACCCCTCAAGTTGTACTTAATAAAATGTAGTATATATATATATATATATATATATATATATATATATATATATATATATATATATATATATATATATATATATATATATATATTTTAAACGGTTAACATTGACTTGATAGAATTAAATAATACACATATCTAAACAATAACTAAGAATAATAGTAATTCAAATTAAAATACTTAATACTATTTTAATCTTATACAACTCCAAGGAAATTAAGTACAATACGACACAGCTTTGGTTGGTCTCATAATACAACTATTATTCAACTATAACAAATACATAATACAATTATATTATTTTAGGCATATAACTTAATATAAATATAATAAATTTATACCAATCTCTCTAGAGCTCAAGTCGATCCAACTCATGTATTATTGATAATCTCAAGTATTATCTCAAGTAAGTACTATAGTGGGGGAGGGGAGAGCATCATTCGAGCACTTTTGCACACCAACCATAGACCAACAATCCTCTACACAATCCCCTATTCAAAGAATGATCCTCCCTTCACAGATAGGTAGATAGAATGGTGTGAGAATCTAGTTAGATGTGCTAGTACCCCATGTGCTTGTAAGATTTAATACCACATGATGGTGTATCATAAATAAAATATATTTCAAACATGATATCACACAACATGTAAATCACACAAATGAAATGACAATGTATATCTAACATTACTTTGGCCAAAGTTTTTAAATATCATATGATCATCTAGATCAGTGAATTTCATCACACATCACTTGATCAAATTATCTATTGGTGGTGTTACCTAAGCTAGTGGAGTCCATCTCACTATTTATTAGCATCATGAATACAATTTATAAAATAAACATACATAACATAGTATATATTTCCAAGATTCATACATAATTTCTCCTATACCAAGAATAGATCAATCTTAAACATTAATTTTATTTCATCAAATGTGTCATGAACGTATAATCATTCTAGTATAACATATATAACCATAAATAACAAAACACAATTTTCAAAAATTCATACCATATAGGTATGCTTTAATCATGTATCATAATTCTAAGTTGGGTTTATCCAAAGGTATAATACAAACTACCTATGATATGCTTATATAATCAATGATTATTTATATGAAATATATACCCAATTTAGTAAATGACAAACCCTTTTAACATTATTTTTATCATGTAATTACATACCTAATATAATCAAAAATTTACATTTTACTTAGTTTGGAAAGAATTCATAAGTATATCTAACATAGAAATATTTCACAAAACATTTTTTTATGTATGGAAATATTTTTTATTTTCATTTCACGCCAATAAAAACATATTAATTCCCCTTTTCATATAATTATATACACACATGTTCAATGTATATTAATATGTATATAATAGATCATAACAATCTCTTAAATCTAAGATATGACGCTATGTGTATTACAACTCAGCTAGTAACAATTATAACACATAATTTAGAGTTAAAATGTTGGTTATTCCTTTTAATAAAAACACAATTTAATAATGGTTAAATGCAACCACTAGCATTATAAGTAGTCACTTGAGTCAAAATGCAAGCCTCTATCAGGGATAATGCAATTCTATTCAAAGTTATACGCAGGTCTATTAAAATTTGATGTAGACACAATATATACAACGAGATTCTTATAGAATAAGATGTATCCAATTAAAGGAATTAAAACATAGACATTGAAAATTTAAAATTTAGGTCTATGATTTTAGATGTAGCTAAGCTAGTATAGGACGCAGGCTTTTAAGATCAATATGCCGAATTAGAAGGTGAAACATTGTTGGGAAATGAGAATAAGCAGACAAGAAAAGCTATAATGAGGATGCAAGTTTATAAATAAAAAGACACGTGTTCTTAAAATGTATTCCTTAATGAGTAATGTGTTGCCTCCTAATTTGCAATGCAACCTTACAAGGAAAGGGATGCAGATCTCTTGAACAATAATATGTTAACTTCAAGGATAATATGTCGTCTAATGTAAAATGGGGCACTGACTATAAAACTCAATTCTTTGAAATCAAATATGTAGCTAATCACTTATTTAAGCACAAGGTTAAATGATTAAACATGGACTTATATGATATGCAATCCTCTTATAAATTCAATGCAGTCTAAAAGATAATGTTACCCGGGTTATCAAAATCACTACATAGACCAACAAAATTTTGATGTAGGTTCTAGTTGAAATAAGGTGAAGCTCTAATTAATGGAATGTAGACCTTAGTTTATTAACATGTGACACTAAATACATTTAATGTAGTGATTAATAACATTATACATAGGTCAGAATTATAATGCAGTTTATAAAGTTGATCGCTAGTAATAAAACATATATATAATAAAGCCTATAAAAAACTACAAGGGGTACACAATTATGGCAATAATAATTGTAACCCAGAATGAGTTTTAATGTAGGTTTTAAATGAATTAACACATAGTTTCATTATAAACTAAGATGTTGGTTTTAGAGATTCAACGTAGGGTTTAAACAATTAGAATGTAATTTCCAAGATTATAACTCTAACTAATAAAATAAAATGTTGCCTATATGAATTATAAATACGCAGAGTTTTAAAGGAAACAATACACATATATTTATCACCTCTTTTGGCACACAAAAAATAATTACAAAACCAACTTGGTAGATTTGTTGGGTAAAAGAATTTGATTGGCTTTTCCTTGCTTTCTCCTTTCTTTCTTTTGTCCTTCTCCTCTTCAATGTATGTGTGTCCTCTTTCCAAAAATTCACCTTTATTTATAAAATTCACTTCCATTAAAAATTTATACGCCCACCCTTACATGTTATCTCTCTATTTTTTATTTATCCCATGCATAATAATTTACTCTCTTCTAAATTTATTAACTATTGTTTACTCTTTCCAAATTCATAGTTTTCTTCCTCTTTAACTTTCCTAACAGGCTAAGTTGACTAAAGTAATCATCAAATCTATTTTCTAATTTTCAAGTAATTTCCTACATGTATATTCAAGATTAACTTAAATTTCATTAACTCAAATTTAGAATATTAAGATAATTCTATTTCCATGCAAATGATCATTACTAGGATAATTATATATTTAACTAATAGCTATTTAAGTCATTAATTATTTTTATTGTAAGATAACCATATCTATAATATCAATACTTTTATAGTAATTAATATTTTTTTTAATATGTAAATTCAAAAATTAAGTTAATTAGAATAAAGAAATCTAATGCATACTAAAACTAATTTCACACACACAAATATAATCACAAAAAATATTTTTTAATTACACACTAATATTTTCACGCATATCATTTAAAATTTAGTGTGCATGTGTGTAGGGTCACTATTAATTTCCTATAATATTTTCCCAATCCTCCCATCTAGCTTATCCTCTCTGATTATACTCTCCCTCGTCAAGCTCTAAGGGTAGGACCTATCTTGCATCCATCTCACAACAACTAGATAGTCTGAGTCATCATAAATATCCATAAATGATGTAATAAGTAATAGATACATATCCACAATGTAATATAAAATAAAATATAGTTGTCATATCCTATATATTAATCAACAATATCACTGTCTCATTTCAGTATATGTTATAAAACTAAAAATCAAAGCAATAGTAATCAAATATTAATCATACTAATCAATGGATTAAAGGTGCATAAGTCATATGGTGAAACAGAGATATAACATCCTCCTCCCCAAAACTGGTCATCATCACGATGACACTTATTTAAACAATAGTTTTGAATATCAAAAAGTTTAACAAAATTTAAAAATATAGTATCAAGTATCTATCATGCAAACAAATGCAGAAATAATATGAAAAACTCATCATAGTCTTCCCAAATAGCACTATTTTCATATTATTGGTCCCACAAGACCTTACACTGAGACATCTCTTTATTATGTAAACAAAGTTTGTGAATGTCAATTACTCTAATTGGTTCTACCATGACTACCTTAGTATCTATAACCTACAAATTATTCTAATTCAAAAAATGTGAAGGATCAACTATATACTTCTTAAGATAAGATACATGGAAAACATTATGTAATAGATCTAGGGATGGTGGTAATTCAAGCCTATACACAACAATATTGACCACGTCTAACACTTCAAAGGGTCTCATAAATATTGGTGACATTTTTTTAACTTCTTGAATCTAATCGAGCTTTTTTGTGGCTTAACCTACAAGAATGCTTTGTCACCAATAGAAAACCTCCTATCTATCCTCTTTAGATTAACGTAACTCTTCTACCTATCATTGGCCTTATCCAATCTTTGTTTTATCAACTTAACTTGGTATTTCATTTCAAAAAGCATCTCTGACCCAAAGACTACCTTATCCTCCAACCTGTCCCAACTGATTGGAGTCCTACACCTCCATCTGTATAGTTCCTCAAAAGGAGCCATATTTAATGCTAACTAGAATGAGTTGTATGCAAACTCAACCAATGGAAGATAATCTTCCCATTTGTATTGTTGATACATGTAATACATACATATAAGATCCTCTAAAATTTGATTTACATGCTCAGTCTGACCATCAATCTCTAGGTAATATGTGGTATTGAAATTTAATTGTGTACCTAAAGCTGAGTTTAGAGTCACCCAAAACTTGGAATTCATCTTTGGATCATGATCCAAAATGATCTTCTCTAGAAATCCATGCAACCTATACACTTCCTCAATGAACCTCTTCATAAGGGTAGGTGCATCATCTGTCAAGTTGTCTAGTACGAAATGAGCCACCTTGGTTAGTTTATCCACAATTACCAATATCATATCGTGTCTACTCTATGACATCAGTAAATGTTGGACAAAGTCTATACTGATCACCTACCACTTCTACTCTAGTATATAATGTGGCTATAGTAATCCAGCTAGATTCACATGTTTAACTTTAACTCATTAACATTTCAAACAATGTGACACAAAATTTGCCACATCTAACTTGATTCCCTTCTAAAAATATAAAGGTCTAAGCTCTTCCATGAGTTTGGTTACTCCTGAATGTCTTGAATATGGGGCATTATGTAACTCTTTCAACATTGTGCTCTATATATTCTCTCGATCTGGTACATACATTCTCCCATTGAAACATAGACGACCATCACTCTCAAAACTGAATCCTTTATACCAAGGATTTTGAACATTATCAGACAATGTTTTTCTAATCTGCTCATAGTATTCTTCTCTTGATAATAACTTAACCACTTGATCTTTGAAATTACTCTTGATAGTAGCTATTATTGATATGCACCTTCTATGACTCAAAGTGTCAGCTACTCTATTCTCTTTACCTTTGATGTAATTGATATCAAAGTCATAGTCAAAAATAAACTCTAACCAATGTCTCTAATGAGCATTTAGATTTGGTTGGGTGAAGATATATTTGATTCCAAAGTTATCAGTCTTGAGATCAAATGGTTTTCCCAACAAATAGTGTCATTAAACTTGTAAATCATGAATGATTATTGTGAGTTGAAGATCATGAGGGGCATAATTCACCTCATGTGCTTTTAGCTTCCTCAATTCAAAAACCACTAATGTATTATCCTGCATAAAGACTCCACCTAAATCTTCTCCTGACACATATGTGATCACTGAAAACTGACCATTGGGATCAAGAACTCTCAAAACTGGTGTTGAAGTAAGCCTTATTTTCAACTCTTGAAAACTACTTTGTATTTCTATGACTAGACAAACTTTTGGTTCTTCCATTGTAAGGAGGTAATTGAATTATCTATCTTGGAAAATTTTGGAATGAACTTCCTATAATAGCTTGCTAACCCCATAAAACTCCTTACCTTATGCACATTTATAAGTGCTTGCCACTCCATAACGGCCCTTATCTTAGATGGATCTATAGAAATACCATCTACAAAATAATATTCCCTAGATATTGCACTCTCTCCTATAATAATACACATTTAGATAATTTGTCGTATAACTTGTGCTTCCACAACTGTTGTAGAACCAATTCTAGATATTGTATGTGCTCCTCTTCATTCTTAGAATATATAAGAATTTCATCCAAAAATACCAATACAAAGTGATCTAAATAGTTTCTTAACACACTGTTCATGAGATTTATGAATGTTGTTGGTGTGTTGGTAAACCCAAAAGGTAACACCATGAACTCATAATGCCCATAGTGAGTTTAGAAAGCTATTTTCAAAATATCCTCATCTTGAATCCTCAACCGATGATATCTTGATCTAAGATCTATCTTGGAAAAGACCGTTGCTCCATACATTAGATCAAAAATATAATATATATGAGGTAATAGATATCTATTTTTTATAGTTCCCTTGTTGAACATTTTATAATTGATGCAGAATCAAAGGGTACCATCCTTCTTCTTCATAAAAACAAATGGTACACCCTATGGTGACACACAAGACCTAATCAACCCTTTTGACAATAGTTCTTGGAGTTGAGCCTTCAATTCAACCAACTCAGTAGTTGTCATCCTATATGGTGCCTTAGATTCAGGTTCTGATCTAGGTATGATTTGGATAGAGAAATCAAATTCACATTTAGGAGGTAAACCTAGTAATTTATTAAGAAACACATCATAGAAATCTTGAAGAAATGGATAATGTTTTAGAGATGGTTCTATAGGTTTCTCCATTTCATTTATCTTGACAATAAATTATTGGCACCCTTTTGCTTGAGCCCTCCTGAGTTGCATTAGATAAATCTATCTAAGCCACAACTCTCTCTTTTCTCCCTAAATTTGTGTATGATTTCCAAGATCATCTAGACGCTCAATTTTCCTTAAATAGAAGTCAACCTTGGCTTTATATTTATCAAGCCAATTGACTCTTAGGATCACGTCATATGACCCTAATAGTGATACATATAAATCCACTACAGTTAAAAATTTAGGTAATTCAATTACTACTTCAACTAGACACTTATCAACCATGACATTTGAATCATTCCCATATTATACCGACCATGCATCTTCCATATATCTAGATTTTATAGGAAATTTGATAAGCATTCTAAGAGCTATAAAACATTCAGTAGCCCCTATATATATCAAACTATAAATTGGATGTTCAAACAAAATACCTGATACCTCTATGGGTGATGTTTGAAATTCAACTTATGAGTTATCAATTACTGCATGAATATATTGCTAAAAATTACCCTGTTGCTAAACATTCAGTAGCCCCTATTTATCTTGACAATAAATTATTGGCACCCTTTTACTTGAGCCCTCCTGAGTTGCATTAGATAAATCTATCTAAGCCACAACTCTCTCTTTTCTCCCTAAATTTGTGTATGATTTCCAAGATCATCTAGACGCTCAATTTTCCTTAAATAGAATTCAACCTTGGCTTTATATTTATCAAGCCAATTGACTCTTAGGATCACGTCATATGACCCTAATAGTGATACATATAAATCCACTACAGTTAAAAATTTAGGTAATTCAATTATTACTTCAACTAGACACTTATCAACCATGACATTTGAATCATTCCCATATTATACCGACCATGCATCTTCCATATATCTAGATTTTATAGGAAATTTGATAAGCATTCTAAGAGCTATAAAACATTCAGTAGCCCCTATATATATCAAACTATAAATTGGATGTTCAAAAAAAATACCTGATACCTCTATGGGTGATGTTTGAAATTCAACTTATGAGTTATCAATTACTGCATGAATATGTTGTTAAAAATTACCCTGTTGAGTATTAGGACCTTTGTACTTCAACTTTTCTTGAGGACATTCATGAAAATAATGATTTCCTCTATAATTGAAACAACCACCTGGTGGTCCTTTCATATTAGTTTGAGTGTTTCCCTGAAAACTACTTTTGGATCCATTGCTTAGTTTCCTGTTACCAATTTTATTGTTAAATTTAGTATTCTGGTTATTGGACTACTCCTTGGATCTCCTCTCCTTTGCTTTCAGTTCCTCTTGAAAGTTGGTTTATAGTTCCCAAACCTTTTCTTGAATTTTTCCATGTCTTGTGCAAGAGACTTCAACTTTTTCTCCCGATTCACTGCCTTCTCGAAAACCTTGTCCATGGTGGGAGGTTAATTAACATCTAATTCACCACCGATCTGGGATTTTAATGCCATGATAAACTTCTTAATTCTGAACCTCCCATCAACTTGGTACTGAGGTACATACTTTAGAAGTTTGGTGAATTACTCCCAGTACTCATTCACCTTTAAGTCCCCCTACTTCAGATTCTAAAAATCTATGAGCTTATAATCAAAATAGAGTTGTGGTAGCCACAATGAACTAAACAACATCACAAATTGATTCCAAGTCGTGGCAGTTGAGTTAAGGTTTATCTCCATCTTTTTATTGGCCCACTTACCTCACCAGCCAACCGGGAAGCTCTTCAAACTACTTTGGTGATTTCAAAGTAATTTCGTATCTCGAAATACTTCTCCATCTTTGTCAACCATGCCTCAAATCCATCACCAAGAATAATTCCATAAAACTTATGTGGATTCACCTTTTTCATGTCCCTTGATAACTCTTCATCTACCTAAGCTCTCACATTCCAAGATTTTTTTTGCTTAAGAGGTGCTCAACAGGTGCTTCCTAACATTATTCCCTGCCTTGGCCATGAACTTATTATTCCAGGGCCATAATTTGATCCCTAATATCATTCATGACTGTGAGAATTTGACTCAACTTTGTTGAATGCTTGGTGGCAATCAGGTTAGGATCAATGGGAGGGTTGTTGTTATTGACATACAAAAGATCCTCATCTAATTCTCTCATTTTCACCATTCATATTTCTCACTAAAAATAAGGATACAAAAATGTTAGTGGAATCATTAAGTCATAGAGTTCGAGCCTAAGCTCTAATACCATATGTTACAACCCCTCAAGTTGTACTTAATAAAATTGAGTAGATTTTTTTATTTTTTTTAAATAGTTAACTTAACATTGACTTCACAAAATTAAACAATACACATATCTAAACAATAACTAAGAACAATAGTAATTCAAATTCAAATACCGCATACTATTTTAATCTTATACAACTCCAAAGAAATTAAATATAATAAGACACAACTTTGGTTGGTCTCACAATACAATAACCATTGTTCAAGTATAAAAAATGCATAATACAATTACATTTCTTTAGGCATACAACCTAATAAAATAAATTGATACCAAGATATCCAGAGCTCGAGTTGACCCAACTCATGTATCACTAATAATCTCAAGTGTTGTCTTAGGTAATTACTGTAGTGGGAAGGGAGAGCATCATTTGAGTATTTCTTCAACAAATCATGGACCAACAATCCCCTACACAATCCCCTATTCAAGGAATGACCCTACCTTCATGAATAGGTGGATAGAATGGTGAGATAATCCATTGAGATGTACTAGTACCTCATGTGCTTATAAGATTTACTATTACATGGCATGTATCATAAAGATAATACGTTTCAAACATGATATCGCACAACATATAAATCAAACATATGAAATGACAATTTATATCTAACATTACTTTGGCTAAAATTTTCAAATATCATATTATCATTTAGATTGGTTAATTTCATCACACACCACTTGATCAAACTATCTACTGGTGGTGCTACCTAGGCTAGTAGAGTCCGTTTCACTACCTATTAGCATCATGAATATGGTTTCTAAAGTAAACATATATAACATAGTATATATTTCCAAGATTCATACATATTTTCTCCTATACCAAGAATAGAACAATCTCAAACATTCATTTTATTTCATTAAATGTGTCATGAACCTACAATCATGCTAGTGTAACATACATAACCATAACTAATAAAACACAATTTTCAAACATTCATACCATCTGGGTATGATTTAATCATGGATCGTAATTCTAAGTTAGATTTATCCAAAGGTATAATATAAACTACCTATGATATACCTATATAATCAATGATTCTTTGTATGACATATATACCCAATTTAAAAAATGACAATACCTTTTAACATTATTTTTATCATGTAATTCCATACCCAATATAATCAAGGATTTATATTTTACTTAGGTTGGAAATAATTAATAAGTATATCTAACATAGAAATATTTCACAAACCATATTTTCTTAGGCACGATAATATTTGTTCTTTTCATTTCACGCTACTGAAAACATATCAATTTTCTTTTTCATATAATTATACAATTATATACACTCATGTTCAGTGTATATTAATACATAATTAATATATATTTAATAGATCTTAACAATCTCTTAAATCTAAGACATGATGCTATGTGTATTACAACTCATCTAGTAACAATTGTAACACAGAGTTTAGAGTTAAAACATTGGTTATTCCTTTTATATAAACACGGTTTAATAATGGTTAAATGCAACCAGTTAGCATTATACATAGTCACTTCAGTCAAAATGTAGGCCTCTATCAATAATAATGTAGGTTTATTCAAATTTATATGTAAGTCTATTAAAATTTGATGTAGACACAATATATATATAATAAGCTTCCTATAGAATAAGACACAGCTAATTAAAGGAATTAATATGCAGACATTGACACTTTAAAACATAGTTCTATGATTTTAAACGCAACCAAGCTAGTATGGGATGCAGGTTTCCAAGATTCAACACGTGGAATTGGAAGGTGAAACACTGCTGGTAAATGAGAATAAGCAGAAAAGAAAAGCTATAATGAGGACACAAGTTTATAAATAAAAAGACACGGGTTCTTAAAATGCAATACTCATTGAGTAATGTGTTTCCTCCTAATTTGTAATGCAACCTTACAAGGAATGGGACACAAGTCTCTTGAACAATAATACACTGACCTCTGGGATAATACACTGCCTAATGTAAAATGGGATGTTGACTATAAAACTCAAGTATTATAAATCAAATACGTAGTTAATCAATTATTTAAACATGGGATTAAATAACTAAACATGACTTATATGATACATAGTCCTCTTATAAATTCAATGCATTCTAAAATATAATGTTACACATGTTCTAGTTGAATTAAGGTGAAGCTTTAATTAATGGAATGTAGACCTCAATTTATTAATACATGGCACTAAATACATTTAACATAGTGCTTAATAAGATTATACATGGGTCAGAATTACAATGCAACTTATAAAATTGATCGTTGCCAATAAAATGTGTGTGTGTGTGTGTGTGTGTGTGTGTGTGTGTGTGTGTGTGTGTGTGTGTGTTAAAAGCTATAAAAACTACAAAGGGTATGTAGCTATGGAAATAATAATTGCAAGTTGGAATGAGTTTTAACGTGGGTTTTAAATGAATTAACACACAGCTTCATTATAAACTAAGATGTTGAGATTCAACGCAAGGTTTAAACAATTGGAATGCAATTTCCAAAATTATAACTCTATCCAATAAAATAAAATGTTGGCTTTATGAATTATAACTACATAGAGTTTTAAAGGAAACAATACACATATATTTATCACCTTTTTTAAAATACAGAAAATAATTACAAAACCAACCTGGTAGATTTGTTGGGTAAAGGAATTTGATTGGCTTTTCCTTGCTTTCTCCTCACTTTCTTTTTGTTGTCATTCTCCTCTTCAATGTTTGTGTGTCCTCTTTCCAAAAATTCACCTTTATTTATAAAATTCACTTCCCTTTGAAATTTAGGTACCCACCCTTGCATGTTATCTCTCTATTTTTTATTTATCCCATGCATAATAATTTACTCTCTTATAAATTTATTAATTTGATGTTTACTCTCTTCAAATCTGTAGTCTTATTCCTCTTTAAGTTGCCTAACAAGTTAAGTTGACTAAAGTAATCATCAAATCTATTTTTTAATTTTCAAGTAATTTCTTGTATGTATATTCAATATTAACTTAAATTTTATTAACTCAACTTTAAATAATCCTTACTAGGATAATTATCTATTTAACTAATAGTTATTTAAGTCATTAATTACTTTTATTGTAAGATAAATGTATCTATAATATTAATACCTTTATAGCAATTAATATTTATTTTCTAGATTTAAATTCAAAAATAAAGTCAATTAGAATTAAAAAATCTAATGCATACTAAAACTAATTCCACACACACAAATATAATCACAAATAATATTTCTTAATTATGTACTAATATTTGTATGCATATCATTTAAAATCTAATGTGCATATGTGTAGGGTCACTAGCAATTTCTTTTAATATTCTCTCAATCATCCCATCTATCCCATCCTCTCTAATGATGCTCTCCCTCATCAAGCTCTAAGGGTAAGACCTATCCAGCATCCACCTCACAACAAATAGGTAGTTAGTCTAAGTCATCATAAATATCTATCAATGATGCAAAAACTAACATATGTATATCCATAATGTAATAGAATATAAAATACAGTTGTCACATCTTATATATTAATCAACAATATCACTATCCCATTTCATTATATGTCATAAAGTTATAAATCAAAGCAATAGTAATCAGATACTAATCATACTAATCAACGAATTAAAGGTTTATAAGTCATAGGATGAAATCAGGATGTAACAGATTCAGGCCAAATTAATTTTAATGTATATACCTAATTATTACTCTAAATTATGTTAATTAGTGTTAAATTGATTTTTTTAAGGTTTAAAATATAGGGTATAGTGTTTATGGTTTAGGTCTGGGGTTTAAGACCTATAAGGTTTAAAGTTTAGGAGACACATGGTTAATCACAAAGATAATTGAGGATAATTTGAATCACTTTGACCTATTTGTGACTATAGAATGTGTTCTTGGTTTGTCATTATACCCCATGTCATCATGCATATTGAGTGAATTAGTCAAATTGAGCAATCATTTGTGTGATTTAGGCCAAACTGAGGTCTATGAACTTAATTCTTAGTCTATATGATGTCAATTTAGGCTACAATGATTGGTTTAGGGTTTAAAGAGTTTATATTTATGGTTTAGAGTTTCGGGATTAGGAACTTTAGGGATTAGGGATTAGGTATACATTTTAGGGTATATAAGGTACAATCATGAAGGCTATTGGGGCAAAGTTGAGCTCTTTGAACCTAGATCTATGAGTAAAGAATGTGACTTTGGGATCAATTAGCCCCCACATCATCATAATTTGAGCCAATTAAGTCAATTGCAATAATAAGTGATGAGATTTTAACCAAATGTATACATGTGAACCTAATTCTTACTATAAATGATGTTAATTGGGGCTAAATTGATTCCTTTAGGGTTAAAGAGTCTACAATTTAAAGGGTTTGGGGTTTAGGGCTTATGGTTTAGGGTTTAAGGTAAATGGAACAAGGTTTAGGGTTTAAGGTATAAGATATAGAGTCAAATCGCTAAGGTAATTAAAGAAAATTTGAGTTGTTTATTCACCTATTTATGACAATTACCTTCATGTTTGCATTTTTGATAAAATCAAGGTCAGTTAAGCTATACATGTTGCATACAGTATACAATTGATTAAGCCATATATTTGGTTTAAGAGATCAAATTTTCCTAAAGCATGCCCCTAAATGCATAAATTGACTAATTGGATCAATTCATGATAAAATCAAACTTAATTTTTCCCCAAATCATATCTTGCTCTTGAAGGGGTTCAAATTGGCCTCAAATGCCTCCTCAATAAAATCAATCAACTCTTCTAATGGTTAATTATATATGACATGAAATTAGGGTTAATTTCACTCCAAATCACATCATATAGGATTTAAAATAGGTTCATGTGGCTCATTTTGACCCTAATTATGGATTAGGGCATTAGTGCATAGGGTTTAGGGATTAGGGAATTAGGGTGTAGGGCTTACAATTTATGTTTTAGGGAACTTAGGGATTAGGGATTAGGGAATAGGGTTTAGGTTTAAGGGTGTATATAAGTTATACTCACTCTATGCCATGCGAACCTAATTCTTACTACAAAGGATGTTAATTGGGGCTAAATCGATTAGTAAATAGGTAAAGTTTATGGTTTACAACTTAGGTTATAATGTTTATGGTTTAGGACTTAGGGTTTAACGTATATATGGTTTAGGGTGTACATAGGGTTCACTTTGTTTTTGGGCTTAATTGGCCCCCACATCATCATAGATTGCTCGCTAATTAGTCAATTAGGACAAAGAGTAATGTGATTCGAGAAAAATTACTTGTAATGCATATACCTAATTATTACTTTAAATGATGTTAATTAGTGATAAATCAATTAGTTTAGGGTTTAGAGTACACAGGGTCTAATCACAAAGATAATTAAGGATAATTTGAATCACTTTGACCTATTTGTGACTATAGAATGTGTTTTTGGGTTATCATTATACCCCATGTCATCATGCAAATTGAGTGAATTAGTCAAATGGGGCAATCATTCTTATGATTTAGACCAAAATGAGATTTGTGAACTTAATTCTTAGTCTAAATGATGATAATTTAGGCTAAAATAATTGGTTCAGGGTTTAAAGAGTTTATATTTATGGTTTAGAGTTTGGGGATTAGGAAATTAAGGTATTAGGGCTTAGGGTAAAGGTTTTAGGGTATATAAAGTATAATCATGAAGGAAATTGGGGAAAATTTTATCCCCTTAAACCTAGATCTGTGAGTAAAGAATATCATTTTGGGCTCAACTAACCCCTACATCATCATAATTTGCGCCAATTATGTCAATTATGGTAATGAGTGATGTGATTTTGACCAACTTAATCCTTGTAAACCTAATTATTACTATATAAAGGATGTGAATTGGGTCTAAATTGATTAGTTTAGGGTTTAGGATCTACAATTTAAAGGGGTTGGGATTTAGGGCTTATGGCTTAGGTTTTAAGGTAAATGCTACATGTTGACCAAATTTTACCATATGTCAAATTTGGTCAAACGCCCTACATATTCGAACTTTCCATAGGGTCCTCCTAGGTTTTAAAGTGGTGACATGGTTATTATAAAGGTCAAGACATCATTTTAAGGTCATTAAATATGCTTTCACCTTGGCCACATTTGTCATTTGCCTTAATAACCTTTTATAACCACCTTTTAGTCATTCTAAGGAAGTTGTACGTAATTTTCATCAAAAGGACACATTTCAAGACTCTATCTAACGTGTTTCATGTCATAAAATTTCATATGGAAGTTTTGAAACTAAAATTTGTAGGTTCAACATATAAAGAATGAGATCAACTACAAAGAGGGCAGTTTTAGGCAGTTGTATGGACTAGGTGGCTCATCTGGCACAGTGAAGACTTATATAAAGTGTGTTCATATACCCATAGGTATTTTTTAGGCTCAAAAAGCTTCAATAGGTTCAAAATTTATCAAAACTGGTCTCTCTCTCCTATCACTTCCTTGGGCATGTCAAGAAGGTTAAACAATTTTTAGTTGGTACAGATAGGGTAAGAAGAGTTGAGGTGAGTGCACTTGGGGGATGTTAGAAATCTTTATGGCCTTCCATTTCATGGTCATGGTTTATGTATTAGTGGTATGTGCTTCATGAACAATCACTAATATTGTTAACACCTGCACATCCCTAACACCTCAGTTTTCCTATCTATTGGCATTGGTCTGAGTAAACCAAGTGATGCATATGGTCTTACAGAGCATGTTCTTCTATTTCATGTTGAATTCAATTGATTTTAAACTTATGGATATGATTGAATAGATAGAACCATCTCATTGAGTTAAAGGTAAACACTAATGCCCTGAGAACATTGTCTTCACAGTTATAGAGCTTATCCTTGTAAAAGTGGCTTCAGGTCAAGAATGGTATACATTTGTTATCACCCCCTAAAATCATGGATTGTCCATATTATCCATCAAAGGACCTAGATATTTATTGAGTTGGGGTTCTAAGACACTAAGTAAAAAATTAATCATAACCCTAATGTGCACAGTCACATGTAGGTAAGTATAGATAACTGTGGGACTCTCCAAAACCTAAGAGATATGTTGTGTATGTTTCCAAGACTTGAATTTAGTTCTAAAGTCTTTCAAGGTTCATCAAAACCCAAAAAATAATTAACTGTTTAAAAGGAGCATCTACAGCCAGTTAGAAATAGGCTTTGGACAATCATATTACTGAAGATGGAGTTTAAAGGTTTAAAGAGGATTTTCAAGGTAATAATTGTATGACTGAGCCATTAAAAGATATTAGAGATTGGCTGTGAGAGTCAGTTCGAGATCAAATTCAGTCAAGAACCCCTCAAACAACACCTACACTCAATCAAGTTGAGAAAGTTACAAATGGCACTATTTACCTTAACTTCTCTGAAAAAGGGATCATGTCTACATAATGTCATTTATTGGTGAATGGTTATGAAGTCTAAGTAGACCTAACAGTTTCATTCTTATAGCCTAAATGGAGATGTCACATTTTGATGTATATGAAGAAGATTTTTTGGTTGAGAGAGATGATGATAGAGTGGATTAAAACTCAGTCAAGTTTTTATTGGAAACACTCAATAAACATAGTGCCTTTTAGTCCAAAAGAAACTTGGAACTTGTAAGTGACCTACAATGCATTGACAGTGAGATGGTTGCATGGTCTCAAGGAAAAACTAGGTATGATATCACCTTAATTACCTCAGGAGGAATCAAAAGAGCGAGACATAGTTTTCAAACATGAATCAACACCTACATGAACCTATTGGTTTCCCTAATATGCACACTTATGATTTGGTTCATACTGCAAACTAGTCTAAGCTAGTAAAAGGTGCAAGCTTGGTTGGTAGATATGAGTGTAGGATGAAATGTCCATGTGGATATAACTTTAAAAATGATATCACATTTTCATGAGATCCTCAAAGGTATGGAAAAATAGAGAAGGTTGACTAAAATGGTGTCTAACCTCATACTTCATCAACCCTGCACATAGTCACAGGCTTGAAACTAGTCTTGAGAATTTGAAGGTTTGAGGACTCTTGAAGAATGATATTGGTTTAAAACCTAGTAAATAATGTCATCATAACCTAATAAATACCTCCATAGTCTCATATTGATTTTACTAATAGGCGAAGTGTCCTTTACTTTTTCTCAGAATAGAGGCACTCCACAATCAACATAGTATGCAACCCTAATGCATGAATGTTAAAAGGATGAATGAAGAGTCTTGAAAGAATTATGAGATGATTTATAGAGTTGGATTGAAGGTAAAAAAGTTTGGATAAACAATTAAATCCATTGGAAACACTCAAAGGTAGCTGCTATATACTTAGAAACACAGGCTAGGTCTACCAGGCCTAAAACTAGGCATAAACCCTCATAGCTTTTAATTACACTTCCATAACTATATGATCTCACCAAATAATGTGATAAAATTAAAGGGGGATTATAAATTTTATTTTATTCATTGGTTTGAAAATAATAACTCAGAATTGGTCATTTTGGCCTAATTCTCTCTCAGGGGTATCTAGAATGCATAGTAGGAGCTTGAGAGCCAACTTATTTTTCTCATATTTGTACATACGAGCTGCATGGGATCCCAAGAACTTATGGATAGTTTAGGGATGTATTTAACTCAAAATTTGTGTAATTGTTTTGAGGGGTAAGCGTCTAACTTTTATGAATCATTGTTAATAAGCTAAACGACCTAAAACCCTCTCAAGAACCCAATGAAGAAGATATGAAGGGAAATGCATCCAAGATGGGTCAATTGACCTGTAATATGGTTTGGACATGCTTGGCACTCTCTCAATCTCTTTGACATCCAGTTGTTTTGTATTATCACTTGTATAGATAGGCCTAATCTATGTTTTTTTACAGGATTTGAGTTAAATTGGAGGTGCAGAAGGGAATAGATGAATGAAGGCCATTTTGGAAGGTGTGTGGAGACTTTTTATAACTCTTCATACCTAATTCTCACCTTATTAGTACGTTTAAATCCCTCTACTAAACTTTTTGTTGTAGGTAGTCTGAATAGGACAATGAGAAAGGAAGGTGATTGCCTAAGTTTGAGATGAGACTTGTGATGTTGAATATTTTGAGGTCTAACTAATGGAATAAAAGACAAATAGGTATTGAACAGGGGTCACACACCTCTATAAGTAATTTAATTAATTTTGTGTAAGTCACTATAGTGACAAGTGTGTAAATTGAGGCCTAGAAGGCTAATGAGTGATGGCAAGGAAGTGAGTGCCAATTGCCAAGGAGAAATTCATCAGTAAAGAAGTGTATATGACTATCACAAATCATGTTTCAACCTTCCCAAGTGAGAGTATATGTGTCACCGATTACTACAATAGTTTTGGATAGTTAGTGAACTCCTCATCAAGAAAGGCAGTTTCAAGGAAGACATAAAGTGCCTCTACGCCAACTTCAAGAAGGTGTCATGTTTTATATAGACATTTGTCTAAGAGGACCTCATGACCTGTTCTCTAACTTTTTTTTTTTTTAATTATAACTTACTTCCAAGCCTTGACACTTGACCTTGTGACATTCAACTTCACTCCTCTCTCCTCTCCTATGCTCTACATATTTAAGCCATTTTGGCACTGTGAAAATAATCCACACTTGGTATGGTGAAGCCCTGCTAGTTTAAATACTATATCTGCCTTTAAATGAAGATTTCCAATATGGTTTTGAGTTCATAAATTCTTATCTAAGTGTGTGAAGTTGTGCATAATGGAATGACAAGTTATAATCATCTATTTTTGTGTTCTCTTTACTCTTTCATGTTTAGTGCAAGTAGCCTATAATGAAGTTACACCATTATTTGGTAGAGCCAAAGGCTCAAAATTGTGCATAGGCACAAAAAAATTTCAGTCGGTCAAATACACTATCTTTTATTTAATAAACTTGAAGCATACATATAGTGAGACCTCCTCCTATAAACTAGGAGGTTGTTGTAACTACCAATCCCACAATAATCTTTCCACACCTAAATACGTGAATTAGTTATATAACTCACTATTCACGTACAAACCAATATTAATATCCCAAACTCCTAAAATATAACGTTGTTACATAACAATATTTATCACCTTATTTACCACACGGTAAATACAAATTACCATGGGAACTCTAAATTTCCAACATTCCCTCCCTTATAGGTCACATGGGAAGGGGAAAAACAAATAGTAAATACTCCCTCCCATAAGATTAACATGTGGATGTCAAGTTCACCCGAAAATGCATCCGATACAAAATTGTCAAAAATTACTTAGAAAAGGAAATTATTACAAAATGCCTTTTGAACATAAGCTTATTTGAAAACATGCCTCTTAAAACTTATTTCAAGTTCACACTTTAAAAAGAACTTGACTTACAAGACTCTAGACTTAGACAAGCATACACAACTAATTATCAATAAATGACGACAAAGGACAAAAAACCTACTTGACGAATAACACAATAGAAAATATCACTTGTTTGACAATAATATTAAAATTATAACTATACCAAACAACATTCAATTTATTTAGAAACTTACACTTAAAACCATAAAAACACACACCTCTATAACACACTAAACCATGTACCTAAATAAAAATACTTAATACCAAACAAAATATTAAATAAAATGACAATATATAAAATCATACTTCTAATGTCTTGACATATTAACATATAACAACTAAATACTAAATGCCATAAAAAACCAAAAACAAAACAATATACTAAAAATAATTTTAAAAAACTATACTTTTCAAAGTTAATACTACGATAAAAACACTAATAACTACAAAAACCACAACTTAGTCTATATACCTAAACCTAAAATTAGACTAAAACTTCTTTTTATGCCAAAACCATGGATTATGTAATGCCATTATCTAAAACAACTAGAAAACTTTAATACTTAATATCTTATTAAATCTAAACCGAAACCAAAATATCTAAAAATGTATGCCTACAACAAAAAGGAAACACGAAAAACATAGAAAACAAAACCCTCTAAATAACATTATGACTTTTCAAAGTTATTTGGGAGCTTGATCAAACGTAGAATCAGCTGTTGGGCAGAAAAAGAAGGGAAAAGAGCAAAGGGACAGGGTGGTTTTAGACCAAGGGACTCTACCATTGATCACTGTATTACTCTTAGGCATTTGATTGAAAAAGCTTAGAACACCCAAGGTGGGGAAGCTTACTGTTGTTTTGTGGATTTTAAAAAAGCTTTTGACACAGTTCCCAGAGACAAACTCTGGAAAAAGATGGAAGAATTGGGGTTCCCTGATGAGTTTAGAGCAGCTGTTCACAAATTTTATGAGCGTGTTAGAGCAAAAATCAGAACTAGAGAAGGCATGTCTGAATGCTTCAGCAGCAACATCGGGGTCAAGCAGGGGTGCCCACTCTCCTCCACTTTCTTTGGTCTTTACATTGACAAACTTGAGGAATGGATAAATAAAACCAAAGGAGGTGGCATCTAGTTGCCCAGTGTTGTAGTAAAGCTACTTTTATATGCAGAGGATCTTATTCTTATAGCAAAAACTGCCCATGGTTTGAGGGATCATTTGAAGGCTTTAGAGCTATTTTGCAAAGATGTCGGGATGCAAGTGAACATTAGCAAGACTAAAGTCATGATTTTCTCTCTAAAAAGGAAACAACAACAAACTAATTTTATGTTCGAAGGTAGCCCGTTGGAAATCATCGAAGAATACAAGTATCTTGGCATTGTTTTTCATAACAGGGTCAATTGGGAAATTTGCAGGGTGAAAAGGATTCAAGGAGGTTGGAGAGCTTCTTACCTTCTCCAGAACAGGTGTAGGAAAGTGGAACTTTGGGACTAGAAAACCAAGAAAACCCTTTTTGGTTTGCTGGTCACACCGGTTGCCCTCTACGGTTGTGAGGTTTGGGGAAGCAGCATGTCAAATTACAGATGGAGATAGTTGGAAAGAATTCAAAAACATCTTATCACCAATAGTCTTAAAGTTAAAGCAACTGTTCCATATGAGATCCTCTTAGCGGAAGCCGGTACTTTCACAATGGAAGCTGCGGTGATTTCACGATTACTAAGCTACCTTAAAAATGTTGAAAACATGGGGAATCACCGGTGGCCCAAAATGGTGGTGAACGAGGTGTTAGATTAGAGGAAGAAGACGTGGATGAAGCAAAACATCAAGTCACTGGGAAAATGGGACATTAAATTACATGAGTGCCCTAACTCCAAAGAGGAAATAAAAAAGTTTGTGTTAGAAAAATTTAGGACTGCCATGTGGACAAATCAGATTGGGTGTAAAAAAATGAATTATATCAAAGAGTTCAATCCCACTTGGGAGCACGGGGATAAAGCATACCTAAGTGCCGAACTTAAAAGTAAAGCTAAGCTCCTAGTGGCACAATTGAGGACCGGTTCACACCATCTTAGGTGTGAAACTGGAAGATGGACGGTTCCCAAGGAAAGATGGGAAGCTATAGGACTTGCATTTTCTGCAGTGATAAAGCGGTTGAAACTGAACGACACTTCATTAGGGAGTGTGATGCGTACAAGGATATCCGTATGCAACAGGATAACAGCGTGAATGTGGGCAGTTTTAGTGAGTTATTTGAGGAAGAGAGGCTACACAACACGTCCCGGTTATTGGTAAAGATTCATAGGAAGCGTGATGACATCGAAAAGAATTTGAAGAGCTTCTAATGGCCTTGACACTTGGTCCCATAGACTGTTTGGTTTCGTGGACGTTATTAAAACTCATTCCATTCCATTCACCGTTGTCGAGGAGAGGCAGCCGCCAAGCAAGGATGAAGCTTTGATGACATTGCAGACCGTGGTCAGTTGGTGTTTGTCTTGGAAGGAATTCTGCAGGGATCAAGTTCACGGATCATATTAAGTTCAAGGTTTATTGATGTGATCCGTTTGAAGTAAGGTCGAGCTCGGAGATATTCGCTACGTTTTTCAAACCCTTGTCTGTTGAGCTAAATGCAGTTGTTGGGGCGATGCCCTAGTGGGGTCACGATGTTGGATCCAAATGCCAAACTACTCTGGGTCGAGCTTGATGGCAGAATGTAATGAACATTCACTATAGAAGAACCGCTCGGGCCACGGCTATGTTGAGGCCAAATAAAAAAGAAACAGATCTAGAACAGAGCTAAAACCCTAAATCAACATGATGTGGAGCAGACCGAGTCAGAGTAATGATTTGGATGACATGTAGATCCAAGCTCAAGTTGAGGTATAACGACCGTCAATGTAATTTTATGCAGCTGAGTCAGTCAAGTGAATATCATGTGATATAAGGAGAGAATATTGTTATCGTCGTTGGAATGTTTCTTTTCACTAGATCTAATCAGCAAACTTCCATTTTTTTATATAATTCCAAGGTACGCCCTGTATAATATCTCCTTCAATGTATCTTTGTAGATCATAAGCCACAAACCCTCATATAGAGATCTGCAACCAAAAAACTAAATATATATATCAATATATATTTTTTAATATAAATACTATCAACAACATTTAGAGTGATCTGCACTGTAAAATTATTGGTAAACAATAGCCTATTGAATGATAGGAGCAATTGACATGCTCTGCACTCAAAGACTTCTATTATGAACAAGGCCAATAAATTATAGAGAGGGTCAGGGAATCCGCTCTGATACCAGATAATGAAGTTACATCATTATTTGGTAGAGCCAAAGGTTCAAAATTATGCACAGGGACAAAAAGCTTTTAGTTGGTCAAATACACTATCTTTTATTTCATAAACTTGAAGCATACATATAGTGCGACCTTCTCCTATGAACTAGGTAGTTGTTGTAACTCCCAGTTCTAAAATAATCTCTTGACACCTAAATACGTGAGTTAGTTATATAACTCATTATTCACGTACAAACCAATATTAATATCCCAAAATCCTAAAATATTATGTTGTTATGTAACAACATTTATCACCTTATGTACCACATGATAAATACAAATTACCATGGGAACTCTAAATTCCCAACAGCATACTCTCTAACAAGTCACATGAAGTGTAGTTAATGCATTTGTATATCTCTAAGTGTAAGGAATAGCATTAGTGTCTACAATCAGAGCTCTTGTTCATTCACCTTGAGAAGTGCAATGCATATCACCTCCATGTTTGAAACACTTATGTTAGAACAATCTATGATGTTGAAGCTAGTATTGTGAGTCATCTTTCATAGTGCAAGTATATGGTAGCCTAGTGGAAATCAATTTGATGTATCACCTCATTAGAATATGTTACTCTTATCTTCCTTCTATCTCTTTTCATCCAAGCAATAAGTACTATAGGTGATAAGTTATCAAAGATAAATCTAGGGAGCTAGTCCTTTAATCTAGAGGTTTACCTCTGTTATAAGCAATCCACATACCTAGAGGTAATCCAATGTTTCACTCAATTTGGAGGAGGCTTGAATAACCTCTCCAAGGGTGCAAAATTGAGTGACAATAGTCCTGGCATGTTCGGTGGGACTATTATCTCAAACACATCTTATCAAGGTGAATGATGGTCTTAACAACATCACATCTACATATGTGTGTTCTACTTAGCATTTGGTGACTCCACTAAATGTAATATCTGGTTGTAGACCAATTTTTCTTGTTCCCTTTAGTCACACTTCATAGTCCTTACTAGGTCAACTACTAGTAGAGGTAACTATCTTATAAATCCACTCCCTCAACCTAAACTTCCTATTGAAGTTTAGTATCTTGAGCCGATCTTGACATTTGAGGAGCAAGAAGACTTTGCAAGTCAAGAAGAGCAAGAGAGTGAAGAGGAATTTGAGGACAACATGGCTAGACAACATGCTTTCCTAGCCTTCAATACTGAAAATCCTATACACCTTAATGCCTATGACGATATCCCTCCCAATTCCACCAAGAGTGTTCCCACTTTCAATGGGGAAGGTCCTATCACCCTAAGTGAGCATATTAGGGACATTTCTAACTTCTGTAATTTCCATAATGTCATTGAAGCTAACATTGCAGCCAGATTACTTCGCATGTCTCTTAGATGAAAATCCATTGATTGGTATAGAACATTATTGAGAGGATGTATCACTACCTGGGATGAGTTTGGGGAGTTGCTGACCTAAAGATTTGAAGACAAGAGTGATCATATATCTCTCATTCATTATCTGAATGTGATTCAAAGAGGTCCTAAAGAAACTATGAATGACTTCAATGAGAGGTTTCAAAGAACATGGTATAGGTTTCCACCTCCCATGAGACTCCATGCAAGTTTTATTTTCCCAACATACCTCAGAGCTATTGGGACTAATATAGCTATCATGTTACTGTCCATGGGTGGGTACACTTTTCTTGAAGCCTATGACATATCCATTAAAATTGAAAATGGTTTAATCCAAGATGGTAAACTCCCTCCAAAAGTCTTTATGCCTATTTTGTGTAACATGTCTTCTACTCCTCTAAGTCTTGCTCCAATTCCAAGTTCAAACAATAAGTCTATAGCTACCCCAAAGAAATCAGAAATACCATTGATTGGGAGGCAAGATCTAAGGCATTAGAATCTAAAGTTAGGAAATTAAATCTACAATATGGAGCTCACAAAAACTCTTACTCTTATACTCCACAAGAAAATAGATTCCCACCTTAGCAATATGGTCAAGGGAGGGGACAAGGTCAACCTAACTTCAATAGGCCACCTAATGCCTATAATCCAACCTCTAGTCCCAACATAAGAGCCATGGTTCTAGTCTATAGTAATTTGGTTCAAGGAGAAGAATGGCAGCCCCATGGATAATATATGAATGCCAATGAAGGTGAAAGACAAGCTTTGGTAGCTCAAGGAGGGCCTACTCCTTAATTAACAGTAGAAGATGAGAACTTCATGCAAGCAGAAACAAATGAAGGATGGCAACCTCAAGGAGTAAGCCTTGAAAACTTTTAAATGGAATATACACTCATCCTAAATCAAAGTAATTTAGTTGCAGCCAACACAAGGTCAAAGAGAATAACCTTGAGAGATGTTCATGATGTTGACACAAGTCCAAACAATCCTTCTTCAAGGCAACAAGGTGTGAATGCAAATGTGGTAGTCCCTACAAGTCCTACACCTATTCAAAATCAGAATGTGGGGAGGGTGACTCAAAGTAATCAATTGCCTCAAGATCAAGGCACTTTTTTGCCTTCAAGAACGAAATAAAAGGTGAGAGTTGCTTCTTTGAATATCATTGATTCCCTGAAGAATGCTAAGACTAATACATCTCTTTAGGAAGTGCCCCACATGTCTGATCAAAAGGGATTACTTCAAAAGCAACTATCCCAAATCTATATCAATCCTCAATCATCAAGATATGGTGGTGTAGGCCTCACTAATGCTCCTACTCACATTGTTGAACCCTCCACAAAATCCAAAAATCCCCACCTTTCTATCTCACCCTCATTCTAAGAGACAAACCAGTCCATAATTGCATTGTGGATAGTGGGGCAAGTACTTTAGTTATGCCCAAACTTGTGGCAGACAAGTTGTGCTTGAAATATGATCCATATATCAAGGGAGTGCTACAATATTATGGGACACCAGCTAAGTCATTAGGGCTCATCAAAGGCTTGAAGGTTTTCTTGCATGACTATTCAAGCCTCTTAATCCTACAAGATATAGTGATGGTTGATATGCTTGCTCACTTTGCTATTTGTCTATCAAGGGACTTCATTGCCAAGATAGGATGATGTCTCTCAGTTGATTGGTCCTTCTTGACCTTTAGAACAAGGTATGGATCAAAGTTAATTATTTGAAAACATCAATTGGCGAAGTTTCACATTGATCCATATGTGGAAGTAAGTTCTAATTTGAATTGTACCATCAATGATCAAGAAGAACATGTTATAGATGATGGAGTATATTCCAAACTTGAAGGTATCTCTAATATTTTCCTAGATGAGTATGGTGCTAACACATATGAATATGATCCCTATGATTTTATGGAAGAGATTGATTTGGGAATGTATTGCTTACATGAGGAAGAAATACTAATACCTTCGCTCACCAAGGAATAAAGTGAGAGTGATGGAATGTGGAAGATGTTCTTTGATGGTTCAAGAAGCAAGTTTGGTATAGGAGCTAGTGTTATGTTGGTTTCTCCATCCAAACAACAGTATTGATCTTCATATATATTCCATTTTAGATGTACCTATAATGTGGCTGAGTATGAGGGTTTGATTCATGACCTTCAATGGGCAAAGAGGAAAGGGATCAATAATTTGAAAGTATATGGAGATAGTGAATTGATTGTGTATCAAATAAGGAATGTGAGTGTTGAAAATAACCCTTTGATTAAGTATTATAATCATAGAGTGTGGGATTTACTGTAAGACTTCAGTGCATTTAACATACAACCAATCCAAAGAGAGCAAAATAAGCATGCTGACAAGTTAGTTGCTATAGGGGCATAATTTGACACACCTACCACCATAAAAGATGAAGGAAAACAATCACATATCAAGGTCATTGTAAGACCTTATATTCTTGATAATGAGGTCTCTTAGAAAGTGTTTGATAGTGACAAATATATTGTACAATTTTTGCAAAATTACATTGATCTTTTCAAGAAATCAGAAGAGACTCTATGACCAGTTTGAGAATCAGATTGTACATCTGAGAACAAACAAGATAGCTAAAGGACTGGTCATTCTAGAGATTATCTTTAATGAGGATGACCAAAGGAACAAAGAGAAGGTGATCATTTCTACAAATGAAGAGAACTATGAAAGAGTCTTAATCTTCAAGGACAAGCTCCTCAAACTAGGCAAGGTATGTTCCACATCTAAAAAATAAGCATTCATTGATTTGTGTAGAGAGTTCCATGACATATTTGATTAGAAATATAAAGATATAAAAGGGTTTGATCATAGTCTATCCCATCATACCATTGAGTTAGAACCTTGAGTCAAACTAGTTAGGCAAAAACAAAGGCCTATTAACCCCAAAGTTAAACAACTCATGAAAGTAGAAATCACCAAGCTCCTTGAATCTAAGATAATATTTCCTATCAAGCACTCAACTTGGGTAGCTAACCTTGTGCCTATTAGGAAGATTAATGGGGAAATAAGACTTTATGTGGACTTTAGAGATATCAATAGAGTGTCACTCAAAGACCATTACCCCTTACCTCCTATGGAGTAGATTTTGCAAGTTGTTTCAGGTTCCCAATGCTTCTCACTCCTAGATGGATATTTTGGTTATAATCATATTTTTTTGAATGAAGATGATCCGTTCAATACAACATTTACTACAAAATGGGAGACATTGGCTTATAAGAATATTCCCTTTGGCTTGTCAAATGTTGGTACCACCTTTCAAATGGTAATCGACATGGCTTTCAAAGGTCTAATCAATGAGATGTTGCTAGTGTATCTAGATGATATAATCATGCTCTCAAAGGATGCACATGAAACATCTAAGGCAAGTGTTTGAAATGTATAGGTAGTATGGGGTGTCTCTTAACCCAAAAAAGTGCTTTTTGTTGTCCATGAAGGTAAGATTCTAGGACACATTATTTTCAAAGAAGGCCTAGCCATTGACCCTAAAAGGATAGAGGCTATTCTAGGTCTATCATTGCCCTTACACAAGAAAGGACTCCAAAGTTTATTATGCAAGATAATATTTATGAGAAGATTCATACCTAGTTTTGCATCTTTGGTAAATCTTATCACATCCATGCTCAAGAAGAATCAAGTTTTCACTTGGACCAAGGAAGGTAAGAGTAGTTTTGACGCTATCAAGCAAGCAATTGCACAAGCTCCCACTCTTGTAAATCATAATTTTTCTATGGATTTCATGTTATGTACATTTTCTAACCTTGAAACTATCTTAGATATGATTATTCAAAGAATGATGAGGATGTTGAAAAACCAATTGCATTCTTTAGTCAAGGTTTAGAGGATTATAAAGTCAAGTATACATTTATGGAGAAACAAGTCATTGATGTTGTAAGAGGACTAAAGAATTGTGTACATATGGTTTCAAACAATAGGATCCACATTATGGTTTCTCATCCTATCACCAAGGAGTTCCTTTTGATAAAATACCTCAATGAAAAGAGGGTAGGCTAGATTACAAAGGTAATGGAGTATGATGTTAACATCAAGGTGACCAAGTTGCTAAGAGGCAAGGGTCTTTTTGAACACTTTGATTTAACCTCCATGAACCAAAAAGGAATCTTTTTTCAATCAATATTGCCCTCAACCAATTGATCCCACACCTCTACAAAGTTGGACACAAGACATCATCAGATTCTTCTAAAATGGTGAGTATCCTAATGGCTTGAACAACTCCAAAATAAGGTATTTCAAATTGCAAGCCACTCCTTATTGTCTTGTAGATGGTGTACTTTTTAGAAGAGATACAAATGATTTATTGTTGAGATGCATTGACAGTTATCAGTTTGAAGTGTTGCTTGAAAAGTTTCATGATGGAACAACAGCGGGTCATTTTTATCCAAAAGCCATAGCTATAAAGATCATGAGGGCAGGATAATATTGGCCTAGTCTCTTCAAAGACTGATATGCTTGGGTAAGAAGGTGTATTCAATGTGATTTCTTTGTAGGCAAACAAAGGCTTACATCTATCCCTTTGAGGCCTATTCAATTAGATCAAGCCTTCATGCAATGGGGTATGCACTTCATTAGCATGATAAATCCTCCATCAATTGTTGGCCATAAGTGGATCCTTACAACAACTGATTAATTTACATGATGGGTTGAGGTAGTTGCATTGAAGGAAGCCAATGAGAGTGTTATTTTGAAGTTCTATCAAGGTATTACTACAAGGTTTAGAACTCTTACCATCATTTCAGATAATGCACTCACATTCAAGGGTGCTAGTATAATTGATTGGGTAAGTAGTAATAGTATATATTTAAGCACATCATCCAACTATTACCCTCAAGGTAATGGGTTGGCCGAGTCTACTAATAATAACCTAATCAAAATTATCAATAAGACTTTGGAGAGAAAGCAAAGAGCTTAGCATACTAAGTTGAAGACAACCCTATGGTCTGATAGAACCACACCTAAAAAGTCAACAGGTAACTCTCCTTTTATTCTTGTTTATGGGAGAGAAGCTAGGTTGTCCATATCCCAAGAGCTAGCACATCAGTTAGAATTACTTGAAAATACTCCAATGGAGGTGAGGTTGACAGAATTGATAGAGATGCATGAGATTAGGGATAATGCTCACAAATCCATGGAACATCATCAAGTGTAAATCAAGAGATAATTTGATAAGAAATCAACTCCAAAAATCTCATAATAGGGTGACATAGTAATAAAATGAGATGAAGATAGAGCAAAACCAGGAAGACATACTAGGTTTGAGACTTTGTGCAGTGGGCCATACATTATCATCAAGTGTAAGCAAAACAATTCCTTCCAATTGGTAAGAATTAATGGGGAGGATTTATTTATCCGTGTAAATTGGATCCACTTGATTACATACTATTGATGATATGAAAGTTAGTTATTTACATAGTAGGTTGGGTGTGTGTTGTTTTGTGTCTTTGTGTATGTTTTTCCTAAGTACTTAAAGAGCACAAGTTTGTGTTTTGGTGTCTTCTTTTGTGTGTTTGTTTCATGTTTTGTGTTGGTGTGAGTTTGGTGTATTTTTAGAGTCATATTAGTGTCAACTTTGATAAATGGGTGAATTCATTGCCCAAGGATAGGACCGGGCAACTGGTCTTATCATAGTAGGCATGCTACCCCCTAAAAATTATCAAAATGTTGACCAAATTTTACCCTAGGTCAAATTCAGTCAAACCCCCTACATATTCAAATTTTTCATAGGATTGAAAGTGGCCACATGGTCATTAGTGAGGTCAAGACATCCTTTTAAGGTCATAAAATATGTTTTCACCTTGGTCACATTTGTCATTTGCCTTAATAACCTTTTATAACCACCTTTTAGTCATTCTAATGGATTTGTACATAATTTTCATCAAAATGGCAAGTATTTCAAGACTATATATAATGTGTTTCATGTTAGATAATGTCATATGGCATTTTTGAAACTAAAAGTTGCAGGTTCAACGTATAAAGAAGGTGATCAACTGCAAAAAAGGCAGTTTTAGGTAGTTGTACAAATTAGGTGGCTCATCTGGCATGTGTGAATAATTATATATAGTGTGTTAAGATCCCCACAAGTGCTTTATAGGCTTAGGAATCTTCATTAGGTTCAAAATTGATCAAAACTGGTCTCTCTCTCCTATCTCTTCCTTGGGTAGGTCAAGAAGGTCAAACAGTTTTCAGTTGGTATGGGCAAGGTGGGAGGAATTGAGGTGAGTACACTTAGGGGATGTTAGTAATATTTATGTCCTTCCGTTTCATGGTCATGGTTTTTTTATTAGTGATTTGTGCTTCATGAACAATCACTAATATTGTTAACACCTTCAAACTACCTACAAATCCCCAACATCTCAATTTTCCCATCTATTTGCATTGGTCTAAGTGAACCAAGTGATTAATAGGGTATTTCAGATCATGTTCTTATATTTCATGTTAAATTCAACTAGTTTGACACATGTGGATATGAATTAATAGGTAGAAACATCTCATTGATCTAGAGGTGGACACTAATGGCCTGAGAACATTATTTTCACAATTGCAAAGCTTGTCCTTATGTAAGTGGATTCATGTCAAGAATGGTATACATTTGTTATCACCCCCTCAGATAATGAACTATCCATATTCTCCATTGAAGGACCTAAATATTGAATTAGATGGGGTTCTAAGACACTAATCAGAACCCTAATGTGCATAGTCACCTGTAGGTCTACACAGATAACTGTGGGACTCTTCAAAACCTAAGAGATATGTTGTGTATGTTTCCAAGACTTGAATGGAGTTCTCAAGTCTTTTAGGGTTCATCAACTCATCAAAACCCAAATCATAATTAATTATTTAAAAGGAGCATCTACATCTAGTTAGAAATAGGCATTGGACAATCATATTGATGAAATTCAAGTTCCAAGGTTTAAAGAAGATTATCAAGGTAATAATAGTATGATTGAGCCATTAAAAGAGATTAGAGATTATTTGTGAGAGTCATTTCAAGATCAAAATTAGTCAAGAACCCCTCAAATAACACCTACACTCAGTCATGTTGAGAAAGTTGCAAATGGCACTATTTACCTTAACTTCTCTAAAAAAGGGATCTTGTCTACACAGTGTCATCTATTGGTGAATGTCTATGAGATCTAGGTAGACCTAGCATTTTCCTTCTTGTAGCCTAGATGGATATGTCGCATTTTGACATATGAAGGAGATTGTTTGGTTGAGAGAGATGATGATAAAGTGGTTTTCAACTTAGTCAAGTTTTGATTGGAAACACTCAGTAAACACATTACCTTTTAGTCCAAAAGAAACCTAGAACTTGCAAGTGACCTATAATACATTGACGGTGAGAGATGGTTGCATGGTCTCAAGGGAAAAATGAACTCAACCAAGTATGAGATGACCTTAGTGACCTCAAGAGGAATCAAAATAGCAAGACACAGTGTTCAAATTTGAATTAACACCTACAAGAACCTATTGGTTTCCCTAATATGTACACATATAGTTTGGTTTATACTACAGACCAGTCTAAGCTGGTGAAAGGTGCAAGCTTGGTTGGTAGATTGATTTTAGGATGAAATGACCACCTATATATCACTTTAAAAATGATAACACATTTTCATGATATCCTCAGAGGTAGGTAAAAATAGAGAAGGTTGACTAAACTAGTGTCTAACCTCATACTCCATCAACCCTACACACAATCACAAGCTTGAAACTAGTCTTGAGAGTTTAAAGGTTTGAGGACTCTTAAATCATGATCTCAGTTTTAAAATTAGTAAAAAAGGTCATCATGACCTAATAAATACCTCCAAAGTCTCATATTGATTGTAATAATAGGGTAAGTGTCTTATGTTTTGTCTTAGAATAGAGGCACTCCACAGTCAACATAGTTTGCAGACCTAATGCATGAGTGCTAAAATGTTGAATGAGGAGTCTTGAAATCATTGTGATATGATGTATAGAGTTGGATTTAAGGTAAAAAAGTGTGGAGAAGCACTTAAATCCATTGGAAACACTTAGAGGTGGCTATATACTTAGAAACACAATCTAGGTCTATCAGGGCTAAAACTAGGCATAAACCCTCATGAATTATAATGACACTTCCATGACCATAATATCTCACCAAAAAATGTGAGAAAATTTAGGGTACAGTATAATTTTTATTTGATTTAGTGGTTTGTAAAGAACAGCTCAGAATTGGTCATTTTGGCCAAATTCTCTCTCAGGGGTATCTAGAATGCATAGTAGGAGATTGAGAGCCAAATATTTTTTCTCATATCTATACAGAAGGGATGAATGGGATACCAAGCACTTATGGATAGTTTAGGGAGGTCTTAATTCAAAAATTTTGAAATTGGTTCGAGGGTTAAGCGTCTAAATTTTATGAATCATTGTTAAAAAGCTAAACGGACTAAAACCCTCTCAAGAACCCGATGAATAAGATATGAAATAAAATGCATCCAGGAGGAGTAAATTGACCTTAAATATGGTTTTTACATGATTTTAATTCTCTCAGGTTCCTTGACATATAAATTTTCCATATTGTCACTTAGATGGACATGCCTAATTCTATGTTTTTGTAGGATTTGAGTTGAACTTGAGGTGAAAAATGGAATAAATGAATGAAATACATTGTGGAAGGTGTGTGGATACTTTTTATAACTCATAATACCTAATTATCACCTTATTTTTACATGTAAACCCCTCTACTAAACTGTTTATTGCAGGCAGTCTGAATAGGATAATGAGAAAGCAAGGTGATTGCCTAAGTTTGAGATGAGATTTGTGATGTTAAATCTTTTGAGGTCTAACTTATGTAATATAAGACAAATAGGTCTTGAATAGGTGTCACACACCTATGAAATGAATTTCCTTTATTGTGTATAAGTCACTACAGTGATAAGTGTGTAAATTGAGGCATAGAAGGATAATGAATGACTACAAGGAAGTGAGTGACAATTGCCAAGGAGAAATTCATCAACTGAAAAGTGTATATGACTATCGAAAATCATGTTTACACCTTCCTATCTTAGATTATATGTATCAATGACTAATACAATAATTTTGGATAATTAGTGAACTTCTCATCAATAAAGGCATTTTAAAAAATACATATAGTGCCTCTACACCAACTTCAAGAAGGTGTCATGTTTCAAATGGACACTTGTCTAAGAGGACCTCATGACCTATTTTCTAAATCTCTTTTATTGCATTGTAATTGGATTCCAAGCCTTGGCACTTCACCTTGTGACTGTTTAACTTCACTCCTCTCTCCTCTCTTATGGTCTATATATTCAAGTCATTTTGGTAATGTAAAAATAATCCACACTTGGTATAGAAACATCATGCTGGTTTGAATAGTATATTTTCCTTTGAATAAATATTTCCAATCTAGTTTTTATTTCATAACTTCTTGTCTAAGTGTATGACGTAGTGCATAGTGGAATGACAAGTGATACTCATTTATCCATGTGTTCTCTTTACTCTTTCATGTTTGGTGTAAGTAGTTTGCTCTCTAACAGGTCACACGAAGTGTAGTTAATGCATATGTCTATCTCTAAGTGTAAGGATTATCATTAATATCTACAATCAAACTTCTTATTCACTCACCTTGATAAGTGCAATGCATATCACCTCCATGTTTGAAACACTTATGCTAGAGCAATCTAGGATATTGAAGCTAGTATTATGAGTCATCTTTCGTAGTGAAAGTATATGGTAGCCTAGTGGAAATAAATCCAGTGTATCACCTCATTATAATAGGTTAATTTCATGTTCCTTTTATCTCTTTTCATCCAATCAAGCAAGTAGTATAGGTGATAGGCTATCAAAGATAAATCTAGGAAGCTAGCCCTTCAATATAGAGGTTTAGCTCTGTTATAGGCAACCCACAAGCCTAGAGGTAATCCAATGTTTCACTCAATTTAGAGGAGGCTTGAACAACCTCTCCAAGGGTTAAAAATTTAGTGACAAGAGTTCAAAGTTTAGGGTTTAAGGTAAATGATACAAGGTTTAGGGTTTAAGATATCAAATATAGGGTCCAATCACTAAGGTTATTGAAGAAAATTTGAGTTGTTTATTCACCTATTTTTGATAATTGCCTTTATGTTTGCATCTTTTTATTAAAGTAGGGTCAATTAAGCCTTACATGTTGCATACATTATATAATCGATTGAGCCATAAATTTGGTTCAGAGGCTCAATTTTTCCCTAATCACGGCCCTAATTGCACAAATCGATTAATTCATGATAGAATCAAATTTAATTTTACCCCAAATCACATATTGATATTGAAGGGGTTCAAATTAACCTCAAATTCCTCCTCAATTAAATGATTCAACTCTCTGGTTAATTATATATGACATAACATTAGGGTTAATTTCACTCTAAATCACATCATATATGATTTAAAATAGGTTCATGTGGCTCATTTTGACCCTAATTACCTCCATAATTGAGTTAATTGACATTGCATTCATTAGCTGATGACTTCATGTTTATTAAGCTCAAACCACATTCTATACATGTAAAACTTGCATATAAATATATAATGTTTCTTTGCTTCAATTGAGCTAATGAAATTGGAGCCGATCAACCCCCAAAGATCACATTTTATAGTCATGTAATTAGGTTGAAGGGGCTCAAAATAGCCCCAATTTACTTCAGATGCACAGCCAGATTGGTACTCCAAAGGTTAAGTTTTGGCCATAGGTTTAAAAAATACATTTTATGACATCTCATGATAAAATCAATGATATTGTAAAATGTATAATGAGTTACACCTTAAAACCAAGTAATTATAAGTAGTCAAGTCAACATATTAAAATGCCCATAAAAATTTTGAAGTCTAATGTGATACCACAACACCTTAATTCACTAACCAAGGTTACAGACCTTTCTCGTATCACATGAAAGAACACCACTATTAGGGAGCTCAATAACATATAAGAATGTATATAAAATTTGAGCTCAAGAGCAAACATGTATTTTTGGGTGTTATGAATATATAACATGATCATGTTATTAATGTGATTGTGTTATTAACTAACATGATCACACTATTTGAATTTAAATTCAAAAACTAAGCCTTTTGGCTTGGGAATGGCTTGGATTCTTGAGCCAAAGGCTTGGACCTGTCAATCTACAGTCAAGTCCATGAGTATTGACAAAAAACAATAAAATTGAACTTCAATCACCAAATACACTATGAATTTCAATGGAAAGATTCAAAAACTTAATACCATCGCAACGAGCATGCTCTCCTCTTTCCAAAAATATGATTTTTATAATTTTTGGACTAATTTAAGGTTTCAAACAATGTTAATTTCTAACTATACCTTTTTTAGGCCACTAAATGCCACAAACATACATGCCTTTACATGTTTTTGTAATTTATTTATTTTTATCCAAGTACAAAACAAGTTATATGGTCACAAACTAGGCCTAATTCTACACACATTTTTTTTTAAAAATCATTTTTTTTGAGGTAGTTAGGCGCGTTGCATGGGTGGCTATCCATTTTTTGTCAATTTTCAGGATCTATTTACTTATAAAATTTATTAAAAAAAGTATTCATTGAAAAAATATATAGGTCACAAACTAGAAGATCTTATATAAATGTTCACCAAAGGGTTTCAAACAATATTAAATGTTACTCAAAAAATGGTGCGTCGAACGGCCATCTATCTACTCTGTTTTATTTTTAAAAATGAGTTCTTCTTTCAATTTTATATGTTTGACCTAATTTTACTTAACCATTTTTTTTTTTAAATATTGTTTTGGAAACTAGACTCAAAATGGTACATTTCATATTCTTACACCATCTTCAAATTTGGATTGTATATATCTCAAATTATCTACAAAAGTTCAGATTTCTAAAATTTAAGTAAAATCATGTCCACGGGTAGACCACTTTTTGTCCCCCGAATTTATGCACTTATCCATGTATCAAATGACATTTAAGTAATTCTTGTGTGTGTGTGTGTGTGTGTGTGTGTGTGTGTGTGTGTGTGTGTGTGTGTGTGTGTGTGTGTGTGTGTGTGTGTGTGTGTGTGTGTGTGTGTAAGCTTAGTAGACCATTTTTTTTTTACATTGATGCTAGGGAATTAGGGTCCTTGTCCCACAAAAACATATTTTCAAAAGAACTCCATTGGTCTGGCTTAACAATCAAAATTGTTAAGGCATATAACCTTTCAAAATTAGCAAAATTTCAAGAGTTTTTAGAAAAAAATGTCATACGATATACCACATAGTCACCAAAACATCTACAGAGGACTGTCTCCTGACTCGCTATCACAAAAATTACCAAAATATAGGAATTAATCCAAAATGATCAAACTGACCACCTTAGCATCACTTAACAACAATTCATCTAAAACTAGAAATTTATCTTTCTGCTTATAACTGGCAATAGGTGCCTCCTAGTCTTTAAATTTTAAAATTGAACCAACCACCACCACCTCCTACCCTATCAGAGAGCCCATTACTTCTTGTGACTGTGAAAAAAACCCATCTCCTTTGACTGCTTCTTGGTTCCTTTAGACGCTTAATTTTCCCTTTCCACCATGGTGGCTCCTTGAAGACACCCCTTTCAACTCTTTTGGTGAGCCATTTTATGGCTTACACACATTCAGGCTTCCTCCTCTATGCATACCATTCTTCCATATGCAAAATTGGCTTCAAGATCCTGAATTTCAGGTATGACAATACCTCTTTTCTCTTCATTATTCTGCTCACCCAAGCACATCTCATCTATTTCCTACGTGAAATTTAACAAAGCCAAAAACCTGGTTTCCGAATCCTCAAAGAAGGACAGAGGAATGAAACCCATGTTATCCTTACCTAAAAATGGGAAGGTTGTAAAAGGACCCAGAGGAAGGGAGTCAATTTCTGCCATTAACCCCACTCTATGTTCTGGCTAGAGGAATAAATCAACCAATGATTTTATCTTCTCTCTATCCACCATTACCATGCAAAGGTTGCTAGCAAACAAAGATGTCAAGTCTAAATTCATATGCACTTGTCTGCTCACCGCCAACAGCTCCACCCCCAAGACTTTCTCAATGGCCTCTACAACTTCTACCATGGGTATCCAAAAAATATTAAAGAGATGCATTTTGGAGATATTACTCGAGAAGCCCATCTCACGCATTTTTGCTTTACCAAAGATCAAAGGCCATCTAATTCATTCCATGCAATTTTGATCCATCTTGACAACATAAAGCAATTACCAACCCAGGCCCCAAAACCACCTTTCACATCCATATCCAACAAAACTTGCATCGGACCATTATGCACAAAAATCTATAATGAACGATCAATTCGCATGTTTGCCTTTCTTAGGCGCAATTATGAGACATTCAAAACTCGGCCACCACCTCAAATGTTGAAAAGGAACCCACCACCATTACCAACCATGATAAAAGCCCACGAAAAATCTTACCTCACTATTGCAAATAAATGATTATCACCTTTTACCATTTTCATTTTTTATTTGAAATATTTTAATTTTATTTAAAAAATAAAATTAAAACTTAGAAAAATAAATATTACAAATCAATTTGGTCCAGCCCAATACAATCTTCTCGGTCTGCTCTCACATTGTCCACTCTCTCCACCATAGATTGATCAATACCCATATTTGCAATAAAATCCATTACTTTATTGCTTTCCCAAAAGCAATGGGAACATATCCAATCCTCAAACTGGTTCAGTTTAGACCATAAATATTCTTTATTTTCCACTATCTAGCCCTCTGAACTTTTAGAGCATGGATGACTACCAACGGATCTCCTTCAATTTCCAAAAAGGAGATCCCACACTCCAAAGCCGTCTCAACACCAGCTGCCAGAGCCTGGGCCTTGGCTTCATTATTTGTTCCATCTGGCAACTTTAAAGACATGGCTCTAATAAGTGAACCATTGTAGTCTTTGATCACATAACCTGCCCCAGATGCTCCTGGATTGCCTTTGCAAGCACCATCAAAATTCAGTTTAAACCAACCAGGTTGTGGAGGAGACTAAACTGTTTCCTTTTTGCTTCTCATATTCTTCTTATCTACCATTAACCCTTTAATGGGAATAGTAGACTAATATTATTCCATTCATTAATTACAAATTATATTTGGGGAAAAAGTATAGAACCATATATTATAATTACAGTTTTTGTAAATGTTGTGGAAGAGGTAATTCTCTCAGTCTTTTTTCTTCTGGTTTTTGAAGATAAATACATATTGAATATCTTTCATTCTTAAAAAGTGCTCAAATGTAAAAGCAAGAGAGATATACATGTCAAATAATGATTGTACTCTCGATACAATAGTGAAACTCAACTCTTGACGATCAATGTTACCAATATCCATTGTCGCTTTATCAAGAGTCATTCCTTGTGCTTTATGTATGTCTCGACTCCATGTCATTTTGATAGGCATTCAACTATGATTAGCTCATGTAATAGTAGTTGGAAGATGTGAAGGATTGGAACTATTCCATGGGGAACCAAAGTATTTTTTGAATGCAATAACTACATACATGGGTAAGGAAGGTGGCTTTGAATCTACATTATAGAATGTGTGAAGAAATATATATTTAATTTTCATGATTTTTTTAGTTAAGTGTTTTCTTTTCATCTATGGAGTATATTCATCTTTTAAGTGTACTATGTGGATACCCCTTACTACTTGAAAATTAAACCTACCAACTCTCCTTGCCACCTAAGATTGATCACCAATCGACCACCTTTTCACTCAACTGGTGACTACTCTATCACAACATTCACATTGTATCATGAATTTTGTCCCCTTATGCACCTATGCAGCATGCACTTTGTAAAAAAATTGGTATTCACTTCAAATGCAACGAAAGTAATAAGATAGATTTTAGAGCATCAATTTATTACCCCCACATCAGCTGAATTGCACTGTTAATTTGCTTCGCACATTAGACATGGAATCTTTTTGTAACCAAATTAAAAAAAGTTGATAAAATATGTCACCACCTTGCAAGCTACAACCTCCTTTATAATGAGTGTAGCTCATATAAATCCAACAACTACCCTGAAGTTGGGGCATGTGTATGATATGGGCCCTCTAGTGTATGATATCCCCTAAATTACCTTGTCATTGCCCCTCATCATCGTCCGCTTACTCACTTTGAAATCTTACACCACTTGCAAATTTTTTATGGCATTGCCCTCTATTATCATATTACCAACATTATATATAACCTATTAGTAAGAATCCATCAATTTGTATGTGTCTATATTGTTATTTTTTATTATTTAACTACCATTTTTTAATAGCTAATATAATATTATTTTATTATATTGTAATAAGTATAATATATATTTACAATACTATATATGATCTTGTATATACTATTTTTTATATATAAAATATATTTCTAATATATATTATATCTAATATAATAATAAAATAGAATTATACTTTTTTAATTATAATAATATTATATTATATATACAATTAATTAATTTTATATTAAGATTTTGTAATTATATTTAATGTACATTATTATATATCATATCAAGTTAAATATAATATTATAATATATAATATTCATAATAGTGTTTTAGATATTAATATTATAATATAATATATCAATATAATAGTATAGTATACTTTAATTTATTACTAATATTAATAATAATGTTAATATATAATATAATAATAATATTATTATTATTATAATATATCCAAACATCCACATAAATATATAGGGTAGGGAAGCCATTTAAATGATATATATGGGTCTCGATTTCCTCTTTTTTTCTTGACATCTGACAACTGTAAAATGCATGGAAACACACATAAATATTTATTATTACCACCCGCATCTATAAACATACATGCTACCAATTCTGTTGGAGTTCATCTAGTTTTAGCGTTTAATAAAAATGAGTGAAGAGCGAGCGAGCGAGCAAAGGTGGCTTGTGGAATACGCTCATTATTCTATTGTTACATTAAATTTCAATGAGTGCGCAACTAACGGATCTGAATAATGTGTTCAAAAATACCATACAACTATTATTGTCTCATCCTCATACATACATAACGCTTAATCTTTCTATCCACCAGTGAGGGCAAGCAAAGGATGAGAGCAAATTCAGTGGATACGGGAGGGGGCATCATGCATAGTGAAGAGACATTCGGTTGAGAAGCTAGGTCATGTCAACGCATTCAATTCAACTAAATAAATAGATATATTGAAATGTCTCAAAACATAACAAAAATTGTTAAAAAAATGGTCATTTATGGAAATATACTTAATATCAACTTTTTTATGTGTGTAGAAAAATAAAATAAAGAAATAGAGATCAACATATATGTATATTGTCATTTGGTATAAAATCCATATAATATATGTTATATATAATAGAATATTCATAATTACAACCACATGAATTATTGTATTATATTGTAGTCAACAACAAGCAGTTGCTCTTTCAAATTATACATTTTAAACTTGACTTTGGAAGATATGAACAAAACTACAACATAGATTAAATCATATATATAATAACAAGGCGGTGTGAGACCCTGTAAGTGTCGTTAATATATTTGAAATTATTAATGACCTTCAATTAATTGTAGTTGCCACCTTCCAACGAGACTCTTTTGGCATCACTGTTCATTGGCATAGATGTAAAATGTCGATGTGATTGCAAGAAAGTAGAGCCTAGACCACTATTGCCTAAAACCACCCCTCAAAATTGTGGTGCACCAAGATTCACATCTCCCAAACCAAGAGACGAATCTAAGGTATTGCCACCCTAATATGAATGCCTCCAGATACACAAACAGTGGGATGAGGTCAAAGGTCATAGGTCTCACATTTGATATGATTGCCAACTCACTCTTTCACTTTAAAAAAAACCACTTTACCAAAACGAAAAAGTACATTCCTTTCGGCGTAATTTGCACCTTTGGGACAATTACTATTATATATATTATTCCAAATGGTAACATGTTCGTTGAAGATAATATACATTATTTTATTGTATATAATATTATATTTTGTTATATAGTCCCTAGTGTATTATATCACTTAAAATACCTTGGTATTGCCGCTCACCATCACTTCATAGCTCACCTTAGAAATTTTCATTATTTGTATGCTTTGTATGGTATTTCCCATTCTTTTAGGGGTTTTAGTATGACATTTTCGTATGTTTTTAAGCCTAATACAATTGTTCTAGATGTTAATATTTTGGTAGCATGGATGAATGGAAACTACAAGATAGACTTTGGGACATCAATGTCTTGTCTCCGTATTAGCGGGAATGCACCACTGATTCAAATTACACACCATACATAGCATTGTGTCACAACTAAATCAGCAGAAGAAATGTGTTATTTTGTATTCGTAAAGTGAGGTTCTTTAAAGTGAGGGAGTGTAAATCTGTATGACCGCTAACCCCATCTAAGTTTTTTTACAAAGGATTAAGAAACAATACTTTGATATTTATGGTGGATGTGATATTGAAAAATGAGGTTGTGCACTTCTTCATACAACATGGCAATGTGTGGTGCAGGGAGGAAATGTTTTGTCTCATTGTGAGCTTGAGAAATGACAAAGTCATTGGGAAAGGCAAAGCCATACAAACCATGCAAGTGGTGAAATATTTTAAGGTGAGTTGAGTGGTGATGGTGAGGGGCAATGACAATGTATTAGAGGTGATATCGTATACTAAGGGGGGCATATCATACACCAAACCCAAATTCAAGGCAACTAGTGGATTTACATGGCCTTCACCCATTGGAGTGGGGTACACAGCATACAAGGAATTGACATGTGTAGCTTAAATCAACGAAGCAATGCCATTGACCCGGGGACAAGACATTGAAGTTCTAAAATTTATATTATATAGATAATAATATTATATAAATAATTATATTATATATTTATATGTATAATTATTATCAAATGTTATTTTAATATATTAAAAACTATTATTATATATTAATAGTATATGTTATTTATATAAATATGTGTGTGTGAGTGATAATATATAATAAAAATATTGTCTTTATTATAATATTAATAAATTATATATAATTTTATATATTATCTTTTTATTACAATAAGTCTAGTGCATCAGATTGATAACTGTCTAATGCATTGGATTGTGTAGGTTATTGAATATTCATGGAGTTATGTTAAACACTTTGATCGATGGTCAGATTGCCATCCACCATGAAAGCGATGAGAGCAACGTAGAGTGTAGGGTGGATTGCCTTCAAGAATGGAAGAATACCATCTTGGGAAAGAATAGATTGTCTATTTCAAGGTGTTTCACATTGTTTTAGTATGGAAATAAAGGATTTTGGGTTTTGTTCAGGGTTGGTGTAACCCAATCTAGAGCCCAACATTCTAGTACATGAAATTAATTATAATTCTCCTTTACCCACATCCATTTTCAACCTGTATCTTTCACAAATGTTGAAGTATGCCTAATATTAACCTACTTCTAAAACATAGTAGGCCGAGCACCCACAAAGGTATGTTGTGGAAGATTCTGAACATTTTTCAGTTCTAAAGAATAGTTGTTGCTATTGCTTCCTAGAAGGTTGTTACGCCTAATACTAACAGGTCCCAATTTTTCATTTGCATTGAGAAGAATTCTTGGATTGATGGGAAGCACGTTGTGTTTGGTCAGGTTATTGAGGGCATGGAGGTTGTGCATGAAATTGAGAAGGTTGGATCCTCTGGTGGCAAGATTGAAATTCCTATTGTCATTGTTGAATGCGGCCAAAATTAAGTAGATATAGGGATTTTCTTTTTCGTTATATTACATGAATTTGTGTGCTAATATTTAAGAAGTCATTTGTGTGTTTCATTCTACGCTATAATTGATATGGTATTTAGCGGGGTTTTATATGATCTATGTTATGTTACAAAAGTAGTTTGTTTCATGAAAATTTTACATTACAAAAGATAAATATGTTCAATGAAAATTTTACCATTAAAAATTTGGATGAGATTATATCTTTACATGTCAACGGTTTTTCATTGATTGGTAATGGTTATAATGGTAGGGATGGGATTTAGTTATTTTGTTCATTAAATCTATCTCCACGTATGCAAATTAGAAAGTTCAAAATTATTAATAATTAAAACTTAAATTCATACATATAATTCATATGACTATTTCAATTAACTTTAATTAGTTTAAGTAAAGGTCTGTCTAAAGAAATTGGCTTTGAAAATTAAACCCCAAAAGTGATAGCTTTGATTGTCTACAGACAGTGACTTTGAAGATTAAATCCAAAAAGTGTTCTCTCTGAAAATGCTTAATCAATCGTGTTATCTTTCTTAGTCTTAGAAGTTGAGACTGGGCTTGTAGTTGTTGCAAGAACTTGACCTGGGACCTGAAAGCCTCTAGGTCTCATGTTAAACAAGCTCCCACCATACAAATAGTTGTTGTTTTCAAGGCCCTCGTAGCTGCGGATGGCGTCAAAGGAGTTCGAACCCACAATGCCAGATAGCGCAGGCAATGGATTCTGACGGTTATGCAACTGATGGGCTAACTATTAAATTTGCCAGTGATTACCTTGTCCTCGAAATCACCCTTTTCTGAAAATTGACACGGACACCATTTCTGCCCATTGTCACGATGGAGATGATTAGATAACACTTACACTATACACGTGTCATCTCTGAATAGTAAAAAAAAACTTAACAAAACAGGTCGTATCTAATGCAGGTGTACACATGGCGACGTTTAAGTTGGCATCAAATAGAATATCTAATGCGTACAAGGATAGAGTGGTTGAAACTGAACGACACTTCATTAGGGAGTGTGATGCGTACAAAGATATTCGTATGCAGCAGGATAACAGTGTGAATGTGGGCAGTTTTAGTGAATTATTTGAGGAGGAGAGGCTACACAACACAACCTGGCTATTGGTAAAGATTCATAAGAAGCGAGATGACTTCGAAAAGAATATGAAGAATCTCTAATGATCTTGACACTTGGTCCCATAGACTATTTAGTCTCGTAGACGTCATTAAAACTCATTTTATTTCATTTCATTTCAATGTGTGAGATGAATCTTAGGGGCTAACATCCCAATATGAATATCTCCAACATAATTAATTAAAATCAAAACAAACAAAATACGTAAAAAAGCACGACAATGTGGGTAAATCAGCACTGAACTCTTTCTTGAGCTACTCAAATGAAAAGGAAGCCACAATAAGGGATAAAATTTTAAATTTTATACAATTCTCCTCCAATTATCGTAGTGGGCAGTTGGATATTGATGGCTCTTCCTTCTCCTTTTTCTTCCTTCTCTTCTATATTATATAATATAGTTTTCTATTTTGTACAAAGTGTCGATTTCTTAGACTTTTAAAGTTTATTGAATTCTTAGAACTATTTAATCATATCTTATTTGATGTGTAAGAAAAACCTGAGCCCTCTTTTCAAGTATAATGTGATTGTGCATGATTTTTGCAAGTCATAAATGCTTTCGTGGCTCTCGTTTCCCTGCCCATAGTTTTTATCTTGTTGCGGTAACTTATTTCCTTTGCTTTCATTCTTTTTAAGATTTTATTCATTTCCCTTCTTATATTCATGTTTCCCTTCTTATATTCATGTTTATATGGGACATCACTAAATTTTTTTTATTTCTTCTAATTTTTTCTATCTCTAAATTTTTTTTTATGTATTTTTTTTATGAAATATATTTATATATTAATTTAATAGAAATATATAAATAATTCATAAAAAAATTGGTATGAGAGCACACCATGATACTAAGTAGAGCTTAGGAGCAAAGTAACAAAAGTATTAAATTCAGGGAGTGTTTAGAGACAAGTTACAAAATAAAAGTCATAAGAGAACACTTATTAAGCAGCTAAAGCAAGCCCTGAAGGTGGAGGATCCATATCATCCGGACCCCAGCCAAAACTTGGCAAGTCGTTGCCATCTAGAATAGGCTCCCAACCAGTAGCCTGAGTTGTGTCCATTTCATCTTTTGCTTGAGTCCAAGCGGGTCAAATAGCTAGCGAAACCCTGAGAAACTTGTCCAACATGTCAGCACGGGCTCCAAGTGGAACCCCCATGCATTTGAGCACGGATGAGGAGGAGTGCCCCAGTCGTCCTACGCAATAGGGAAGGAAGCAGCCGCGACCACCCTCATTGCTGCCCAAAGGGGAAGCATGCTAGTACAAGGTACCGTTGTGAGAGCTATGCCTAGAGCGACTACGATGATGTCCATCACGAGGCCGCTGAGGCACTCTGTCATCCAATCTGGGATCCCTGGGCAAAGAGGGTGGAACCCAAGCGATTGCACAAGGAGCATCTCCCCAGTGAGACAAGAGGTCTTGGAGATACCCAAGCTTCATGGCCACTTTGTTGGATTGAACTTGTATCTGCAAAAGAACATTGGAGATAATGGAAGATTTGTGCAGAGCAAAAATATTACAATCAGAAGAAACATGATTGAACACATAATTATTTCTTTCTTTCCAAATCCAAAAGAGAATCTCCACTCTAAAAGTATGCCAGACTTGAGTTATTATGGTGGGCATCATGGGCTTGTCCCCTAGGAGGATGTGCTGCCAAGTGAAGAAGCCGAGCTGGAAGGGCCTAAAGAGATCATGGATCCAGGACCAAACCCTTTGAGCTTTGGGACAGTACCAGAAGAGATGAGACAATATCGCAAGATGTCTGCAAAAGGGACAAGTAGGTAATTGGATTCCTAGATGAACTAGCCTTCATGAACTAGCCTTCTGCCAATGGGTAAGCCTTGGTGAAGTATACACCAAACAAAATGGGCAAGCTTGGGCTCCACACAGGTCCCCCAAACAGTGTTGAATCAAAAGCTCCACATATTCATAGATGAGTTCAACCCCCAGCAATTGTTAAGCTTGTCAACCATGGGCAAATGTGGGGTGAGCCAATTATAGCCAAGCTAAGGAGTGTAATTGTGAAAGGGGGTTTCCACAAACCATTCCCAGTCCTTCCACCAGTCTAGCAAAATTGACCAATATTTTGTAGAGCATGGAAGCGAGGATAGCATTGAGGATTTCCTGGTAAGATTCTTGGTCTGCATTAGCCAACAAAATTTGGCTTTCACATCCTCCCAGGGTAGCCAAGTGTGGGAGTGTTTGCAAAAGATATCTTGGATAGTGTGGATTCCTCTGTGGTACAGCTTGAGGGCATTGATCCAGGAAACTTCTACCAAAGGAACCCCATTTTGAGAAAAGAGGGGGGACCACCAAAGAGAGTGGGAATTAGCAGAGAGCCCATTGCAAAAACCAAAACCATTCTAGAGGAGCCATGGCTTGACCTTTTCCCAAGCATTCTAGATGTTGTTAGCCACGAAGGACCCAGTGATTTGAAGGGGAGATTGGATGAAGAAATAATTGGGGAAGCCAATTCCTTTCCAGGGTTTTTTGCCCTTAGGCAAGCTTGAGGTGATGATGTGTCTGAATAACACCTTCCATACTTTTGCACCTTCGATGGCCCTCACAACCCATTTGGCACATAAGGCAGATCCTTGCCTAGCTATGTCGATAAGTCCCATCCCTTCAGCTTCACGTGGAAGGCAACAATAATCCTAGGACACCCTATGGAAACCTTTGCCTTGGGGAGAATTGGCCCATAGGAAATATTTGAGCATTTTCTCCAACTTTAGGTAAGATTTTTTTGAAGGGACCTAGCATGACGAGTAGTACACATGGGTGGATACAAGAATCTTCAAGCAGATTTAAAATTTCTATGCTAACGAAAGAGACTTGGTCATCCATTAATCTAGCTTCTTAACAACTCTGTCAACAACATATTGCCACAACAAAGGTGGTGAAGCATCGAAGGAAAAAGGGATGCCAAGAAATTTGAAAATTTTATCATGTTGGATCTATGTCTAACCATACTTAGCTGCCCATGGAAGCGGAGGGAGGTATGACTACCTGTAGCATCGAGTTTTTTGCCATTGGATGTTTGAACCAGAGGCTAGGCAGAAGGTGTTAAGACACTGTAGGGCATTGCCACATTGGTTTCATCTTCAATGAGGGTAAGGAAAGAATCATCTACAAAATGGCCATTAAGCAATTGCATGTCCTCTTGAGGGTTGGTTGCATCAAACAGGAGGTAAATTACCTTAACAAGGCCACAGGATTGGGCTTTGCTAAGAAAGTAGCCAAACCCCTAAGTAGCAAGCACATAAAGAGTTGGCGCTAAGAGGCACCCTTAGTGAATGGAACGGTAAAGGCCAAATTGCTTAGAGGTGACTTCATTAATGGAGAGGACAATCGAGGTGTCTACAAAAAGCATTTGCATAGTTTATATGAAAATGGGCCCAAATCCCAAAGCACAAAGCATGGATAGGATAAAAGGCCATTCAATGCGATCATAAGCTTTTTCAAAGTCAATTTTGATGAACAACACTTGTTGCTTGGATCGTCTAGCCCAGTCCATACCTTCCCAGATAGCAATTATGTTATCTTGAATGTAGCGGCTCCTGATGAAGCCAGTTTGTTCTAAATGCACAATGAGAGGCAGCAAATTACACAATCTGATTGCCAATGCCTTGGCTATGATTTTATAGGAAACATTGAGGAGGGTGATGGGCTGCTAGTTGTAGACCAACTCTAGGTCTCTCTGATTAGGTATGAATTTAATATTTCCTTTATTAATATTTTTACCCAACGTGTGTGTGCGAAATGATTCTTGGTAAACCTTGAGCAAACATTACCCACAAGATCCCAAAGGGTTTTATAGAATTCACAAAGGAAGCCATCAATGCCAGGGGCTTTGTCATTAACCAATGTGTCATTGCTTCATGCAAATCGTCTAAAGTGAGTGGCCTATCACAAATCACCCGCTAAGTGGGAGTGAGTTTGCAAGGCACAACTGAAAGACATTGTTAAAGGGTAGTGTCCCATTCAGCGAATGGGGCTTGAGCTTGGAATACTTGCTGATAATGGTGCACAAATGTTTGTACTATCTACAGTGTTTTCGAGAGTTTGTTATCGGCCTTAGTAATAACTTGAATTTGTTGTTTTGAGTTTTTGGCTCATAGCATTTGAAAGAATTCTTTAGAAGCTTTGTCGCCAATCTTCAACCAATGAAGCCTGACTTTGACTTGGGCTCCCCGGGCATTGTAATTGTCTACAATCTAGATGCGGTGTCACAAAGAAGCGACTCTTACCTGCAAGATCTCATTAAAGGGATATTTTTCTAAATCTAGGGTCACGCGGCCCAACTCTGAGAAAGTAGCAGAGTATGAGTGTCTCTAAATTTTGGCAAGCTGGCGGCCATAGATCCATAAGAAGTGGGTTGTTCTTCGGATTGTGTCATCCCACCAGAGAATCCAACCAGATTCTTGAGAAGGACGTGGATCTAAATTACAGACTCTCCTAATGTGTGCCACCATGGGCCTAAGTTAAAGCAGAGAGGTGTTGAGATAAAATTGCATTTTGTAAACTTTGGGCTTCATGACTGCCAAGTCACATGAAACCGAATGGGGGAGTGGTCAGAAAGCCCAAAATCCGATAGAGACTGTACCGATGGGAAGAATTCGTTATCAAAAGAGAAGTATGGCTAGGAAGACATCATTGCTCTATCAAGATGCTTCAAAATTCGAGGGGGGGCTTCCCTGAAGTTACTCCAGGTGTACCAAACTCCATCTGTAGGCCAGCGTGAAGTATTAGGGTCATAAAAGCCACATTTAGTGCACATGTAGAACCACGCCTCCCTTTCGCCAGTTGCCCACCTCATGGGCAAGTGGCCCATTTTTTCATCAGGCACTGCCACCATATTAAATTCACCACATAATACCCAATGGGCATCGGGGAGATCATCCGCAATCCACCGCCATAAATAGGTACACTCCAATGTGTCATTCGAGGCATAAATATTAATAAATTCAAAAGAATGGCTTTCAATATTAAAAAAAGCCCATACTAACCGGTCAATGGGGTCCATGCCAGATTGCACTAAGTGTGGCCGCCACCTTGGAGAAATGAAAGTGATCACCCCTCCATGCTCTGTGGCATGGTGACTATGCAAAATGATATTGTCGTGCCAGATGGAATTACTGACAGCGATCAATAAAAAATCCACTACCTTAACTTCCTGCAAGCAGAGAATGTCCATCTCGAGAAACTTCTTTCTGAAATCACGCATGACAAACTTGCATTTTAAATCTGTGAGACTTGAAACATTCCATGAAAAGCAATTCATAGATGACATGAGTCATTTAAGTAGATTACTTTAATTCCGGAAACAAAACACCACATTAAATAGAAATTGTTGTGTTTGAAATATGGGTGCAACGGGGAGGACATTTCAATGCATGAACACAACCATATGTATCTGACTCAGGCCCAGCGGAGTCATTATGGGCTCAAACTTGGGCTCAAAATCAGCCAAACTCTAGAAAATTTAAAAAAAGAAATAAAATTTAGCACATTTCCCATAAAATAATGTTATTTTTATACGTTCATCCATGAAGAGCCTCTTGAAAGTTATAAAGCCCTAATGTCCCTACGTATTAGGGTACAACATTAGAGAGAAAAGACTAGATGTGCCCTATCCTGACCTTAACATGCTGTATTTCATGGGGAAAATGCTAATATCTGCTACTCTACTTAACAATATATTTTTTTTAAATAGTAGACAGAATATTGAATGGACACAATTGCCAATTCTTTAGCCGATGCATATTCATTCGAACAAGATTTGACAAGAAAATAATATAACTTTGAGTTTGTGCCATCTCTTGACAAGGCTAACAGCTAATCCATCAAGGACATCACATACATTGAAAGAAATTTTCAAAGCTAAAAATAGTTAATTCTGAAGGAACTCCAGAGAATTTCACATATTAATGTAGGAAACTTCAAAGAAGATCAGTTTTACAAAGTTATTCACAAGCTGTAGGTTAGACTCAAATCACACAGTATTCAAAAGGGACCGGAGATGGTATTTATAGGACACTTACATCAATTGAATTCAGAAATATTTTACTATCAAATCCTTCTGTTTCCAGAAGGTTGTAGCAGAAAAGTCTTTTCTAGACTCTTTCTACCTAGACAATGAAGACAATCTAGATCCCAATGCATTTTCGGCTATTCAGCTCTACGAATCATCACTGGAAATGAAGAAAGTGAAAGAAGAGTGACACAATGTTTAAGCATATTGAGACAGAGGAAATCCTTTGATAAATATTGCTGGTTATTAAATGTCAAAAGGTCCTTTTCTTTTTGTTCTTGTACTATTTATATCTTCCAAACGGTCCTTTGCTTCTCGTTGCTATACTATTTGTAGTCTCAGTATTTTCATTTAGCTGAGAAGATAATGGAATCTCCATGGACAAGTGGCAAGCTCCTAGCCAAGTATTTTGTGCTCCAATCGTACTGTAGTTCAGTGCTTTCCAGCTTGTTCATTCTTGTCCAATGAAAAAACACAAAGTCGTCCAATCCTGTCCATCAGAGATTAAATTGTGCTTCCTTATGTTTCTTCAGATGTTGTCAATTGTCACACATGGATTTCTGAATTGTTACATACATGGATCACTTTTGAATGTTGACCTGTTGATGCCAAATAGTCATGTGCGATTGTATTATTGAAAAAATAATCCTTAAGTTTGATTATCTCAAGGTGTTTTTGTTTGTATCTATCTACTTGGGAACACTTTGTATATAGAAAATTACTTTGTTTGACATCATTTGTTTTATAGTTCTGCTTGCATTTTCATCTCAATCGTTATTGTGTGTGTATTACACAATTTCATATTTCTGCTTCCGAAAGGGTATAGTAATGATGCTTCTCTATATGTTGGCTAAAAAAAATCCATGATTTAAATGCTTCTATTCTATTTTGTTTAAGGGCATTTAGTATAAAATGCATGGTTTTGCAATCAATCTATATATAGTAATGATATTGATATTGTATGTGTATTACATAATTTCATATTTCTGCTTCGAAAAGGGTATAGTAATGATGCTTCTCTATATGTTGGCAAAAAAAAATTCCATGATTTGAATGCTTCTATTTTGTTTAAAGGCATTTAGCATAGATTGCATGGTTTTACAATTTTTATTTTATTTTTCTAGAATTATGATAAAAACTTGACTGGTATAGTTGAGCTTATAAGCAAAACTTAATATTGAATTAATTATTCCTGTGACATTGTTTTGTAAGCTCAGTAGATAATCTATGTGTTACAAGGGTAAGCTATTGTTATATCATAGTTAGTAAGTATTTCTGGTTTATATGATATTAATTATAAATGTAAATCCACTCTAAATGAATAAATTGATGTCTTTGGTGAGGCGCTCACACTCAAGTGAAGTTTTAAGTTTGCACTTCACTGGTGTAGAACACACCTCTATGGGGTTTGAGCTACTGCTTAAAAAGAGCTTTGAATATTATGCACCTAATCAGTGAAGGTTTGATATTATGCGACATTTGTTATTAGCATTGATAATTTTTTTGGTACAAAAGCATTTTTTTTTTTGGGTGTCTTACAAAGTACCGAGAGAACTGCTAAAAATTAATAGCTGCTATGTTTGTCGCTGGTCTGTGGCACAATGTGCTTACAAATAATGAATCTACTGCCATGCAGCTTGATGTTTTACAGTGTTGAGCTAATTCTATGAAACATATCACCAATAAGCGGAGACATGAATATTGTTATCCTTTGTAGACATTATTTCTCAAGTAAATCAAAGAACATTTCAATTAACTTCTGTAAAAAAAAAATACAATATAAATCGTTTTTTTTTGTTTATTTTTTGACATTTGAGAACATCTCTTGTTCAAGACCTTACAAGCACATTTGACTTTATTACCGAAAATAGTTGAGTTGTATTTTTGGTTCAAGAAAGTATTTAAGTTAGACCTCATATTTACTTATTTTGACCTTATTGCATCCAAACCTTCTTATTTCAGTCACAAGCAGTAGCAATTAGGTGATGAATAACATAGGTGACAAACTGGGAAACAATGTAAACTGCCTTTTTTTTTTTGCATAAGATTGGTATTAGTCTGTTTGCTTTAGTTGGACTGTGAGCCAATTCACGTCCAGATCGTGCATTTGGAGATCTGATCGCAGTTACAGATATCACTGAGGTGCTGATAACATAAAATAGAGCAAATAACAATAACTCAAACCACTGGATTGCTACAGCAATGCCAAAAAACAAAAACTTTATTAATTTTCTTGAAAATCTTGATCTTCTTGATCTGCTATTACAATGCTGCGCCCTTAGGGTCTTTAAATAGATTTTCTTATCAAATTAAACTAAAAATAAACTCATCTAAAACTAACTTCAACAGCTTGAAATAACTGACTTAACTAACTGATTCCTAACTGTCAGTTAACTAACTGAATGTAAACTAACTGATTGCTTAACTGCAGCTAACTACTTGCATGCATGAAGAGTGGAGAAATTAACCCCAGTGTCTACCACTCCCCTTTAATTTTTACCACAAACTATTTTAGCATTTACAATGCCTAAATTTTTTTCTACCATTCTTGCCACAGCTGCGTTGCTTGTAGCTGCGATTGATGGCATACATCTCTTCACTCATTCTGTCTACCAGCTTCAGCTAAGATACTTTTCTTTTACAGAATACACTGCCTCTCATGCGGAATACACCGCCTTGTCTTCATACAAAACAAATACAATTGCTCAATGAGCGTTCACTCAGCATTTAACACTGAAGAGCACCCTGTCGAAAGGCTATCAACGGACATGCTTATGTCCAAAACTGCAAGCTTCCCGCTTGCTTACATTTCTTTTACCCGACGCTTAAACTGCTTAGGTTTCCTCCCAGGACTCTGTTGGGTTCTTTCCACGTTGGTCTAGATTTGCCAACGATAGGCCTAATCTTCAGATACTTTGACAGCTTCACTCGCTGTTCAATACACACTTTCACAGCTTCACTCATTGTGTAACACAAGCTCTGCGGAGCTCGTCTTTTCAAACACGGCACTGCAGCCATCAATGCTATAATCTGAAGACAATAAATGATTGCATTGCTTGCATAACACAAAAAACATACGCCTTGTAAAACTGAATACAGACAGCAAACAAGAAACAAAACAAATAAAAAACATATCTTAGAAGGCTTTCGCTTGGTCAAAATAGACTCTAGCGGAGACCACGAACTAGTTGGAATGCTTCAATGCCTTCTTCACCACTTCTTCGCTTCTACGGAAGCTTGAATTGCACTTCACTTCTACAAGTCTTCTGTGTAACACGCCTCTAGCTTGGACGCTCTTCTTTTTCTGCTGTTTTTTTTTTTTTACTTTCTTCCACTGCCTTGATCAGCTTCGGTTCTTCGATTTGCACAACTTCGGGTGCAAACGGGGCCTCCGTCTCAGGGGGGTTTTGGTTTCAGATGCTTCCTCTGTAACGGCCGGTGTTGAAACTGAGACTTCCTCAACCTTGACGTCAGTTTCGGCAATCGGGGTCGTCCCTTTTTCTTTGGCCTCCTTGGCGGTCTCGTCCCTCCTTTCTTGGGTAGCTTCTTTTCAGCCTTGCCTGCCTTCTTCTCGGCATACTTCCATGCCGCTTTCTCCACCATAGTCTTTGCATAACAATACCAGTTCTTAGTTTGTATGCAGTAATCGAGGTCGCTCCAGCAGTTATCATCGACTACATCTTGGGGATTTCTATTTGGATACAGATATACCACTCCGATGGCGGAGGTAAGTACCACTCGCTTGGCTCTAAGTTCTTCAACTTGCTCCATGACCCTAATCTTATTATCAGACTTCCCTTCCAATTCCAGATCGTTTGCTTCTTTCAACTTCTCCTTTATTTGCTTAGAAAAATCAACTACCTCCGGAGACTGTGTAACTTCAGATACAGCAATTGCAATTGCAGCCTTAGCATCATCATCATCAAGACGTTTCAGAGCTATTTGGATTTTTCTATCACACTCAATAATAAGTCTCTCGCTTACATCTTCTAACTCCCTGTCATAATTGTCTTTGCCTTTTGCCTTGGCTTCTTGATATTCTTTTCAGAGCTGCAATGAATGCACTTTCGGACAATTACCTAAATCCATTTTCGTTAACTGGAATAGGTCGTGCGGACAAAGGCCAACCAGAAAAAGTCTGCAGACGTCTCGATCATAATACTTGCGATTCACCTCTTTCACGTCGTCGTTACGATTGGCGACCATTAGAGCGTCCAACTGCTTCCTTAACGCATCCATTTTTACTACTTAATGAAATATACTGGCTGGCTGCGAATTCAAATTCTGCACTTTTCCTTAGTCTTCTTTCCAACGGTCCTGCGCGATTTTTGTTTTGGACTGCTGCGGCGATCACTTTGAAACCTGCGCTTCTCCTGGGCTGACTGGGCGATTTCCTTTCTTGCTGCAGACTGTTGAAAAATAAAGATACCAAATTGTGCTGCGATCTTCTCCTTCTTGCTGGGTCGCACTTCTTCCTGGGGCTTCTCCCCAACCGTCCAGCGCTGATACCAATTTGATAACATAAAATAGAGCAAATAACAGAAAAAATAAACCACTGGATTGCTACAGCAATGCCAAAAAAAACAAAAAAATTATTGATTTTCTTGAAAATATTGATCTTCTTGATCTGTTATTACAATGTTGCGCCCTTCGAGTCTTTAAATAGATTTTCTTATCAAATTAAACTGAAAATAAACTCATCTAAAACTAATTTCAACAGCTTTGAATAACTGACTTAACTAACTGATTCCTAACTGTCAGTTAACTAACTGAATGTAAACTAACCGATTGCTTAACTGCAACTAACTGCTTGCATGCATGAGGAGTGAAGAAATTAACTCCAGTCTCCAACAGGGGCCGATATAAATCTTGATACTTATGATGAACTTAGAAGGGGTTGAGGGATTGCCACCCTTCAAAGAGCTAGAAGATGCTCATCTTGCTAGAATGGAAAAGAAGTCTTTTGGAGGTGAGTTGGAGCAAAAACGGCAGCAATAAATAGCTAAAGCTAGAGTAAGAAAAGTAATTGAGAAAGGACGGTCATATGGAACAGGAAGAAGAAATTGTAGTGTTGCTCAAGTGTGGATTCAACTGGGGAATTGATAGTTCATCGTCAATCACAATAGCTTTGATGCATATTTTCCTCAGTTGGCACACCGTGCTGATTTTCTTTCACCATTTGTGTTCACCAAGACTTCGGGTTTTTGGGACACTGTTATTAGTGTAAAAGGAGGTGGTGTCTCAGGTATTCACCAAATAAGTTTGTTCTCTTTTTATACGCAAGTAAAATTTCCTTCCAAGAGTTCTCAGATACTCATCTTCTTTCTAGTCACACGTGTGAGCTTTGTACTTTTGTACTGCATGCGGTGGAGGTCCTGCTGATTCTTCTTTGTAATGAATAGCATAGTACCAAAAATAATGAATAACCTGCGAGTAATCATGGCTCACCGTGTTTCTTGTACTGATTCAAACCTCCATGGTGGTCATGTTTAGTCGACCCTCGGCTTTAACTTGAAAAAATCATGATTTTTTGAGAAGCCCAAGTTTTTTAAAAATTGATTTTGAATTACAGAATTTAAGCACATGCTCCAACATCCGAGGGAGGAGGCCAAGGAGGTCTCCGATATTGAGTTTGAGCCATGCACACCAACCAAATGCTTTGCTATGTAACCTTCATATATTATTATTATTATTATTTTGTTAATATATGATATCTTAAAGCCTTCCAATAGTAAAAATTGGTTCTGAATGATTTTTATATTTAAAAAAATTAATTCAATTTTACATCTAGTTTGTTAAGATTATCTTATTTTAAAACTAGGAAATTGTGTTGGCGGACGTACTTTCCAGCGCAACGGCATATTTAATCTTCATGCCATGTCACTGCCACAATGCAACACTCATCAATAAAATTATATATTTACCTACAGTTGTTCGCATGCCTCTAACTACATCCATTTAACTCAATTAATTCATTTTCTCTATCTCCTTCTACATGTTTTGAGAGACTTCTATGCTACATCATTCCATACTCTATTTTATAAATAATATAATATTACATGCTCTATATATATATATATATATATATATATATATATATATATGCAACATAGTCATGCCTTTTACTTTGTAACCAATAGATAATCTATATAGGAGAATAGAAGATCAATTATAAGTAAACAATTATGTGTTTGTGTTTAAATTATTGTGTATTTTCTCTATTTTTCTTTGTGTGTTTGCATCCAACAACTGTTATCAAAGCTCCCAACCACTGTTAGTTTCTTACATTTAGTATCAGAGCCAGCAGCTTAAAAAATAGAGAGAGTTGTTAAATCTTGGGCAAAAGAGCAAAAATTAAGGAGCAGAGATTGTTGAAATAGAGATTTTAAAAAGGGGATAAACTCATAGCTGAAAGCAAAAAGAGATTTTTTTGGAGAAGCCATAGTAGGAGTGAGTGGAAGTATAATACAGTGCCAAATACCAATTTTTAATGAAAAAATTATGATTTTTGAAGCATAAAAATGAAAACCCTATTCTGTTCACAAAATGTGTAGGATATGGTTAAAAATGAGTTCCCTGAGCTAGCAAATCAATAGCAATATCAAGCATTGTCATAAATAAAGAAGGATTTATTGAAGGAAAATAAGAAAAAAGATGTCAAAGCATTGTTTTTTATTTAGCAAACCATGGAGGACTCAATCTTTTCACGTGTTGCAGCTACTACAAGGTCAAAGCAAGCATGGGAAAACCTGCAAACAGCATACCAAGGTACAAGGAAAGTTAAAACTACTAAATTACAAATACTTAGGAGAGATTTTGAGAATCTTCATATGAAAGAATCAAAGAATATAGATTCATTTTTCACACATGTAATGGACATTGTTAATCAAATTAGAACTCATGGTGAGAGTATGGAAGATCAGAAGGTTGTAGAGAAAATATTTATAAGCTTGCCTGCAAAATTTGATTCAGTTATAGTAGCCATTGAAGAATCTAAGGATCTATCTCAGTTATCAGTTGATGAATTAATGGGGTCAGTATTGTCACATGACCAAAGGTTAAATTATTCGGGGTTATCTTCATTAGAGAATACATTCAAAACTCAGTTTTTAGTCAATAAAAAAAGAGGGAGATCAAACTACAGCAGAGGCATATGTCATTTTTATTCAAGAGGTGGTAAAGCATCTCATAAATTTGAAATCAAACCAATATCAAGTCCGCATACATCTTTTATACCATCAAGAGGCAGAGGTTACAGTCATTTTCAAAGCCATCATTAAGGAGAAAGGTATGAAAAATCTAACATCCAATGTCAGTATTATAAAAGATTTGGGCAATTTGCATTTGAACGTAGGAAAAGACAATATGATATGAATAAACAAAAGACAAATTTTACTAATGAAAACTAGTCCAACACTAGTGAACAAAACACAATGTTGATAACATGTAATGTTGCACAAGAGAGTTCAAAGGAAGTATGGTTCTTAGATAGCGGGTATAATAATCATATGAGTGGAAGTAAGGAGTTGTTTGCAACAATAGATGATTTGGTAAAATCAAAATTAAAGTTAAGAAATGATCACAAAGTATCAGTCATGGGGAATGATCAATTAATATAAGAACAAAACGAGGTGAAAAGAAACATATCCCCAAATGTATACTATGTTCTTGGATTGCAACATAATTTAATAAGCATTGGTCAATTGGTGCAAAAAGGTTATAGGATATACTTTAAGAATGGTGAAAGTGTGATTTTAGACAAGAAACCAAGCAATAGGTTGATTGCAAAATTTGAAATGACGAGGAATAGAATGTTTCCTTTTAAGATCCAAAGTGAAATATTTTTAAAATCTCAAGGATTGCAAACAATTGTTGAAGCAACGTTTAAAATTTTATTCAAGGATCAATCTTAGTTATGGCACTTAAGATTTAGACATTTAAACTTTAGAGGTTTGCAACTATTGTATAGAAAAAGAATGGTATATGGATTGTCACCAATAAAGCCACTTAAAACAAAATGTGAGAGTTGCATATTTGCAAAGCAACATAGACAAAAAATTCTAGCTGGAAAATCTTATAGGGCAAGACATCCACTTGAAATATTCCATTCAAATCTTTGTAAACTGATGCAAATGTCATCCATAAGTGGAAATCTATATTTCTTGACATTCATGATGATTTCAGCCACAAGACTTGGGTCTATTTCTTGAAATACAAATCAAATGTGTTTGATATTTTTAAGAAGTTCAAGACATAGTTGAAGATGAAAGTGGATTTTATATCAAATCATTGAGAACCGATCAAGGTGGTGAATACATATCAAATGATTTTATGAATTTTTGCAAGGCAAATGGAATAAGAATATAATTCACAACAAGATATACACCTCAACAAAATGGAATAGTAGAAAGAAAGAATAGGACAATTATGAAAATGACACAAAGCATGATAAAATCTAAGCATTTATCAAATGAATATTGGGTTGAAGCGGTTGTATGTGTGGTATACATCTTAAACAGGTGTCTAAGAAAAACAATGATTAATAAGATAACACAAGAAGTTTGGAGCAAGAAGAAACATAGTGTCTCACATTTGAGAGTCTTTGGATGTGTTGTATACTCTTTGATACCAAAAGAGTTGAGAAAGAAGTTGGATGATAGAGGTGAAAAGTGTATTTTTGTGAGATATAGTGAACAATCCAAGACATACAAGTTATACAATCTGATACAAAGAAAGTAATAATCAGTGGTGATGTAGAATTTGTTGAAGAAGAAGCATGGGATGGAAGCATTGACAAAACAAATACAACTACAACAGGGATACCACATGAAAATGAGATGGTAAGAGATGATACACAAGCAAATGTTCCTCAAGCTCCACAAACAAATATTCATACAATGCCTTCTAAGGCACCAGGCACTCCAAATCCATCTACTCTTGCTAGTAATAATAGCAGTGAATCATCTAATCCAACACTTGCATCATTGAAATCATGGTCCATAAACACTTCAAAGAAGACCCATAGTATAAAAAAAAATTATAAAGAGTCACTAGAAGTTGAAAATATGAATTTATGTTCAGATTTTGTGTTTATAACACAAGTTGATTCAATTTACTTTGAGGATGCAATTAAGGATGACAATTGGATTGCAGTCATTGATGAATAAATTCAGTCAGTTGAAAAGAATCAAATTTGAGATCTTGTATAACTTCCTAAAGGAAAGGACAGGATTGGAGTAAAATGGGTTTACAAAACAAAGTTTAATGCAAATGGAAAAGTTGAGAAACATAAAGCAAGACTAGTAGCTAAGGGCTTCACACAATAGCTAGGCATAGACTATAATGAAATATTTGCACCTGTAGCAAGACTTGACACTGTTAGAATGATGTTATCTATTGCAGCTCAAAATAGTTGGAAGGTTTTTCAAATGGATGTCAAATCAACATTATTGAATGGTATTTTAGAAGATGAAGTTTATATAAAAAAACCATCTGGTTATGAATTTCAAGGAGAAGAGCACAAGGTCTACAAGATGAAAAAGGCCTTATATGGATTGAAATAAGCTCCTAGAGCTTGGTATAGCAGAATAGATTCATATTTTGTGAACAATGGATTTAGCAAATGTGGCAATGAACCAACTTTGTATGTCAAAGTGAATGGCAAAGGACAAATCTTGATAGTATGTTTGTATGTGGATGACTTGATTTTTACCAAAAAAAATTCAATTGAAGCATTTAAGGCAGCCATGAAAACTAAATTTGAGATCCCTGATTTGGGACTCATGAGATATTTTCTTGCAATAGAGGTAAATCAATCTGAGCAAGGAATTTTCATATGTCAATCAAAGTATGTTAATGATTCGTTGAAAAGGTTCAAGATATTGATTGTTAATTCAGCTCCTACACCAGTTGCAATGGGTTTAAAACTTAGCAAGGAGGATAAAAGTGATAGTGTTGATGCAACTTTATATAAGAGATTAATTGGCAGTCTCATGTATCTAACCGCCACAAGACTGGACATTATGTATGGAGTTAGTCTTATCTCAAGATTCATGGATAATCCAAAAGAATCTCATTGAAAAGATGGAAAAAGAATTATGAGATACATAGCTGGAACAAAGAGTTTTAGGATCACATATACATCATCAAATGACTTCAAATTGATTGGTTATACAGATAGTGATTGGAGAGGTAGCGTGGACGATAGAAAAATCACTTCAGGATATGAATTTTATCTTGGATCGGGCACTATCTCTTGGGCATTGAAAAAACAACCAATTGTTACACGTTCATTATTTGAATTGGAATATGTTGTAGCCACATCAATAGCTTGTTAGGCGGTTTGGATGAGTACTTTCAGATTTGAGGCATACTCAAGAAGAAGCTATAAAATATTTTGTTATAATAATTCAACCATTGCATTGTTTAAAAATCATGTGTTTCATAAACACAGCAATCATATAGACATTAGATATTATTTCATTCATGAATTGGCTAACAATGGTAATATATGTCTTGAGTTTTGCAGGTCTGAAGAACTAGTAGACATTTTTACAAAGTTGTTTGCAAAGAACGTGTTTGAGCATCTTAGAGAAAGCATGGACATAACTGATTTACATGACAATGAAGATTAAGGGGGAGTGTTGGTAGACGTATTTATATCTTAGCTAAATATTTAATCTTCATGTCATGTCACTACCACAGCTCAAAACTCTTCAATAAAACTTCTTTATTTTCTTACAGTTGTTCGCATGCCTTCAGCTGCATCCATCTAACTCAATTACTTCATTTTCTCTCTCTCCTTCTAAATATTTTGAGAGACTTATATGCTAAGCCATTCCATACTCTATTTTCTAAATAATATAACATTATATATATACATATATATATATATATACATATATATATATATATTTACATATATATATATATTTACATATATATATATATATATATATATATACATATATACATATATATATATACATATATATATATATATATATATATATATATATATATATATATATATATATATATACAGCGCAATCCTACCTTTTACTTTGTAACTAGTAGATAAATGCATACAGGAGAATAGAGTAGCGTAGCTCTGTTGGCAAAAGAAGATTTGAAAAGTGTATTAGTTTTAATAATATAAGATCAATGATAAGTAAACAATTCTGTGTCTATATTTAAATTGTTGTGTATTTCATCTATTTTTCTCTGTCTATTTGCACCCAAAAATTGTTATCAGAGCTCCTAACAACTATTAGTTAGTTTCTTATCAATTGGATACTATTTACACTTTTGCCATGTTGTGGCAATGCAGTGTAAATAGAATGTTATTATGGTCTATAACTCAACATTTGTAGAGAAAACATCGATTCATGGCCTTAACATTAATAACTTGTTTAATTCTATGGTAATGAAAAAATACATTTTTTTTGTTTTGTGGAAAACATCTCAGGAGAGATGCAACATTTGGGTAAGACCCAAGAAGGTAGGGGTATCTCTTCAACTAAAATCGTCTAAGGCTCGCACTTGGTCTACCCCCTTCAGCATGCTCAAAGAGCACATCTAACCAAAAGATAAACAATCATCAAGTTATGTATGTATTGGCCAAGAAAACTAACAATACTGAAACCTTATGACTCATGTAAAAATCGAGGTAAAAAAGAAGACCCAACATAATTCCAATCAAGACCACACTCAGAAGCATGCCCCATAATCACAAAAATCAAAAGAGAGGAGGCTAATGACCGACCGAGGAGAAACAAAAACAACAACAACAACAAAAACCAACTAAGGAGGATAGGATAACCTCACAAAGAATCTAGCAATCAATTTTGTTATTGTCTAGGCCTAACATATGTAAAAGCTCATTCCTTAGCTTTGTCGAATACCATAAGGGAGGAGGACCAAAGCCTTTCACTTTAGATTGGTCAAGAGCCCAATTATCAAGTGCATCTACAACTTTATTGAAAGCTTCAGGAGTATGCGAATAAATAACCCTATCAAAATTCTCTTAAAGCAGCTGAATTTTGTGGAGAATTCTACAAATTTGCCAATCCTTGGAACTATTAGAACTGAGATTGAAAAGCAACTTAATCCAAAACATAAAATCAACAACCAACTATATGTTCTTCCACCCAACCTACCAAGTAGTCTTAAAACCTTCAAATATAGCTTGCCCTTTAGCTGAATTATTGGTGGTAATACCAATTTTGGCATAAAAAAAAAGAATAGAATTATCCAAATCCCTATCAATGCCTCTAATGTTGGCATAACAAGGACGTCTCCTCAAAGCACCATATGTATCAATTTTGTTGAAGACTGGGATTGGAATAAAGAAGCAACCCTCACCACTAGAATCTACCTGGGAGGGAGGGGGAGAAGGAACAATGTGAAGACCTTGAATAATGAGTGTCTCATGTTGGGAAGGTGTTTCATGATGTTTTATCAAGTGCATGACTAATTATCTGAGTTATTAAGAGTGTGTTGATAAATCTAAACACTATCAATATCCCTTTGCTTAAAAATTCTAGCAATTTGATCCTTCTACATGTTCCATAATATGAAAGAAACCCTAGCCCAGAAAAATTGATTATAAAAAGACATCAAATTGGAAAATACAGCTCCAAACCTAAAGGGGTTGAATCAGGGACAAACTACTTGTCCACAGGATGCCCAAAAGATTCACCAAAAATATCCACTGCTTAGTAATGAAGGGGCACGAAATAACTGATGAAAATATTTGCCATTTACTGCTTGGCATAAAAGGAATCATTATCTCCATTATTTTTATAGGTCAAGTGGGAACAATTCAACTTGGAATTATGATGGCATTGCAAAACTAGGAACCTAGATTGCAGGCTTATTTGTGAGCACAAAGTATCTGAAGTCTATCAAACCAAAGCCAAGCACCTTAAATTGTATAAAACTACTATCTGTGAGGTCACCAAAGACTTCAATTTATTTTCTATCAAAGTAGTCCATAAATAAAGCAACCAACTTTTTGACTCTATGGTTGCCTTATCTTTATGTTTCATCCCCCATCCAACGATCTTAGAATCTGATTGTATAGTCTCAATTAGGGCATTTCCCCTTATAATTAAGACTCTTAATGACCAAATGATCACCCATGTTAGACAAGATGAGGACCCTCTTATCCTAGATCTAACTGATGATGATGAGGCCATCCTCGAATTCCTATAGGCTTATGAATACCTCCCCTCATTCCATCGTAAGAGGGACTTATTGCTTACCTATTATAGTAACTCAACCCCAAAAATTGAGTTTGACAAGTCCTACTATCAGGTGAAGAATTACCTCTCCTCTGATGACTAACATGATATCCTCAACACTAAGGGCAAAGATGTTGAACTTCCCCCAACTCCTGACATATTCAAAGAGGGAAACACATCCCTCATTGAGGAAAATACTGACATTAATATCAAAATGGAGAACCCTAGACTTCTCAACCTAGGATATTCACTCTTTAAAAAAGAGGTCAAAGACCATAAGCAACTCCTCACAGAACTTTCCAAAGCCTTCACTTTCTCCTACACCGACATGATAGGCATCAATCCTAATGTATTTGTCCAAGATCTAGTTACAGCACTTGACGCAAAACCCATCAAGCAGAAACTTAGACCTGTCAAACCTAAATTTGCATTGATGGTAAAGGAAGAAGTCATCAAGATCTTAAGAGTCAGGTTCATTAACCCTGTTGATTACTCCAAATGGATGTCTAATATCATACCCATTCTCAAAAATAATGATAAGATCAGAATATGCATAGACTTTGGAGACATTAATAAGGCATGTCCAAAGAATGATTTCCCCTTCCCATTAATTGACATCATTTTTGATGCTATTGTAGGATACGAGCTGCTATCACTCATGGATGGCTTTTCAAGATTCAACTAGGTTTACATCTTTGATGAAGACCAAAACAAGACTTCATTCACAACACCTTGGGGAATCTTTTTCTATGTTGTAATGCCCTTCAGCCTAAATAACACAGGGGAATGTATCAAAGGGATATGACCCACATATTCCATGACCTCATACATAAAATAGTGGAGGTCTACATAGATGACCTGTTAGGTAAAGCAAAGCAATGCGAGGACCATTTCGGAATGTTACACATCATTCTCACATAGTTGGTTGAATATAGAGTTACTCTCAATCCAAATAAATGCATGTTTGGAGTCACCAATATAAAACTCCTAGGGTACATCATATCCCAGCTTGGTATTGATATCAACCGTGCTAAGATCTAAGCAATCTTAAAAATGAACCTTCTCATGGATGAATCTAGCATCAAGACATTTTTAGGAAAGTTGGAAGTTATCCAACAATTCATTTCTAATATTGCCTATGTCGTTCATCCCATTAATAACCTGCTCAAAAACAAAAGCGGCCTAACTTGGACAAGTGATTATCAATAAGAATTTGAGGCAGTAAAATAATTTCTTATGTCTCCTCCTACACTCATGGCACCTAATCTAGATAAGCCTTTGATACTTTATATAAGATAAATTGAGGGATCCCTCGCATTTTTGTTATCTCAAGAAGACAACGTTGATAAGGAACGTGTGATAAATTTCATTAGTTGAACCCTTGTCGATTATGAGACATGATACACATAAGCAAAAAAGGAATACTCGACAATAGTTTTTATAACCAAGTGGTTGTGATACTATATGCTTAATCAAGAAATGAAGGTTATTGCGAGATATCAATCCCTATGGACTTTCCTAACCCAATTGGATCTCTCTTAGAAGGTTGGGCACTTCATTATGCTCCTAAGTGAGTTTGAAATAACTTATATCAACCAAAAGTATATTAAAGGACAAATCATCATTGATAGGTTGGCTAATTCCCATCTAGAAGATAACAACCTCGTTGATACCAATTTCCTTGATGAGTTGATATGCTATATAGGAAATTCTTTCATCAATTCTTCTCCTTGGTACACAAACATCATCAATTACCTAGTAAATTAAACCTACCTCAAATGTGCCAATTCACAATAAAGGAGACATTTTTGTGTTATCGCATCCAAGTATGCTATATTAGACATGGTCCTTTATCACAAGGATTTTGATGGCATGTTTCTCTAGTGTATTGACCAAGAGGAGTCATAAAAGGTCCTCTTTCATTGTCATAGTGGCATGTGTAATGGACGCTTTGGCAGCCACATGACCACTCAAAAATTCTATAGGATGGGATGTTTCTGGCCCACTTAGGCCATGATCCTGTCAAATATGTATGCAAATACAATAAGTGCCAAAAATTTTCACATGAGATACATATTCATACCAAGGCATTACAACCCATCCTCACTCTATGGCCCTTTTCTACTTGGGTTCTAGATTTAGTAGGTAAACTCTCCCCTACTTCTTCAGATGGTCATCATTTCATTATCACAATGACTAAAATATTTCACCAAATGGGTAGAAGTGATGCCCCCGATGACTATGATCGGATGCATCATTGCAAAGTTCATTCTAAACTGAATCCTTTATCGATTCGGAGTCCCATGGCTCATCATTATTGATAATGGGTCCCCTTTTAAGAATCCTAAAGTTTGTGAGTTATGCAAGAATTTTAGTATATCACACCAATTGGCCTCCTTGTATTATCGATAGGATAATGGCCAAGATGAAGCTACCAAAAAATCCCTAAAAGTCAATCCTAGTCAAAAACATCAGAGACTCTAAATGAGATTGGCATCTACAACTCTATCCTGCATTCTGGGCTTATAGAATAGCTTTTAAAACACACATGGAAGCAACCTCGTATTTTTTAGTATTTGCATTTGAGGTCATTCTACCCTTAGATGTAGATATACCTAACCTTCACATCTCCCTTCAGGGCCTCCTTGATGAAGAAGAATATAGAGATAGGTGTTTGGTTGAGTTGGAGATCCTAGATGAATATAGGATCATCATCGTAAACAATCACATAGTGTATACTGACTGCATGTGTAGGTAATACAACAAAAATGTTCATGAGCACCCATTCAATGTTAGAAACCTCATCCTTAAGCTCAATAGTCGAATTGACAAAAATAAGGGAGAGGGTTGAAAATTCAGACCCAATTGGTTGGGCCCCTACTTAGTAATAGAGGATTTCAATAATGGAGCCTATCGATTATGCACTTTGGAGGAAAAATATTTTAATGAGTTTGTAAACTCTCTACACCTAAAATTCTTCTATATCTAATTCCTACATATCAATCCCTTCTCATTTGCATTGCATTTTCATAGGTTGCATATTCACTTGCATATCAAATGTGTTGTTTCATGATTGTTTAGTTGGTTGGTTCATACAAAATAGAAACTTTCAGAATATGGCATGCCATGTCACTCCATTCTTATATCACCCTATACATAGTATTCATGAAATTAGCATGTCACATTGGTCTTTATCTTAGTTATTACGATTAGAGTACACCTCTTTCCCTACATATTCTTACACAACTTAGAAAAAATGTTGGCCTACAATGGAGTCTAAAAATTTGCCTATAATAGATTCTCCTTTTTACGGTGCTTTTAGAAATCAAAACATTAGCATGCCTAAAATAAAATAACTTTACCCATCCATCTTGGTCCTCGATGTGATCCCTTGCTTCTTATTAGTTGCAAGGGGCCAAGGTTTGGGGGTGAAGGTCTTACAAATAGAAAATTAGATGCTTTTATAAAAATAAAAAGCTTATGCAAATACAGAAGTCAAAATTATACATCTCTCACCCTTTGTTAATCCTCTGTGTTGAGCCCTCGCATCTTACTAGTTATGTGGGGTTGGCATTGGGGAGAGATGCCCATACTTACATATATCTAACCTTTGGTGATGAGCCCATGTGTCTTCCTAGTCACATGAGACTAGGTGTAGGGGTTGTAAAGAGAATCAAAAGATAAATGCAAAAGTAACGTCAAATCAGAAAGAGTGTCTAAAAAGCAAGTTCTTGAAGAAGAGTTGTCTATATGTTTACGTTTAAATAAGGTAACATTTTTCCATTTATCAATTTTTTAAGGGCAAATTGTCTCTAGATAAAGCAAATAAGTCAGTATTTTATAAGTTTAACAAGAAGTACATATTCCCCTTTGCTCATGAGGATTAGGTCATCTTCTTTTTTCCTGCAAAATTTTGATTTATGGTTCATCTTACATTGATCCTATTTTCCCCCTTTCATTCCTTGCTACAAATTGAAATCCTATATTATGTGAACAAAGCAATTAGGTAATCACTTATAAGATAAAATTTATCACAGTCATAGTTACATGTGTACATATATCACATTAAATCATCTGCATACATTTTGTTTCCACACATACATAAGCATTTTCCCATAGCAACATATCAAAAACAAAGAGATACACATATACATACATCATCACATATCTAGTCCTCTAAAGTGCATGAGTTGAGAAGCTAATATGAAAATAAAGAATCCCATCACATAATGATCAATGGAGATACGCCAAAACATATATATATATATATATATATCAAGTAAAGTAAATTGTTGAGTTTATACAATAAAATTGTCTAATACAAGTACCTCCATAGATAGACAATATGCCTTAGGGCATCTATGAAAGAACAAATGTATGTAATGGTATATAAAAAACATCTAAAACAAGTCTCAAAAGCATGCCCTCCTCATTTGGGAAGGAGCTAAGGCAGAAGAATGTTTGAGACTCTAGCTTTGACGACGTCTCCTACTCATGCCTCCATCTACTGAAGCCTCATACTCTGCAGGTCGATGTCTTGGAGGGTGGCTCCTGCCTAAACTTCCCTCTAACACCATCCTCCCTATCTTAGGATTGGAAGCTCTATCTCCTCCTCTCACCATGGTGTCCACCAGGGCCTTCGCTCTCCTCGCCCTGGCCAACAGAGTGATATTCTTTGTCCTCCACATCATCACCATCATCGAGGTATAGTACACTATGGTAAAAACATCTACATGATGCTTGATCCTCATAGAAATCCCAAGATATACAAATAGCTAGTATTGCATCCTAGCAGTGCTTAGCTGGAATAGATTGATCAGGGTATCCCTGATCACCTCCTCCATGCATCCATAGTATATGAAATCACAAAGTACACAAGATAAATTAGATCCAGCTGATATGAGAAAATCTAACATGTGTAAAATCAGCTACGTAACAAGAAGATATCAAAATACAAGCCATAATAATGAATAAACAAAATCAATAATTTACCTAAATCCCCCTATTGCGACTTGGGATCAAAGTCATTGTTTATAGCCTCCTCATTTATGTCAAGGTCCTCTAGCTCAACGTGTGTTAGGGCCTTGCCCTCTCCATATTCTAGTTGTTGTTGCTACTATGGTGCATGGCCCTATGGTGGTGGTGGGGGTGGTGGTGGTGGTGGTCAACCAATTTTTTGTTGTCCAGCTCTAACCTACCCTCCTCCTCCTCTGATTGCTTGTCAGGCTGGTTAGGTGATAGGCACCCCTCTCACAAGTTGGTTTCATACCAATCACCCCATCCTAATGGCTATTTCCTCGTAGGTCCCCTATACACAACTTTTAGGATAGGGAGGTTACACACATAGGGCATACCAAACTTTGAGGCAATCGATCCATAGGGTGCACCTTGATTTGAAGCAAACTATCTCGAACCTTGGTGGCCCTAGTGGCTGTTGTGAGATAAACCCCCTCATTGGCCCATTATCCAACCATGTTCTAGTAAGGCAGGGAAATCAAGTCTATAATCATCAAAGACCTCATAGTCTAGGGTAATGCATGAAAATGGGCCACGTATGCCCATTTAATGACCCTAATATCCCTCGATGCCCCAATTGACACCCCCTCTAATAGGGGATCATCATATCATATACCCAACCCATAATGATGGTCAGGTGGCTAATAGAAAGGGCTCATAGGTGAGCCACTCACTACAAATCTCTGTAATTTCATGTTAGCATCTCCTAGCTCTAGGCATAACAATCCCCTCTCTCCTCTATGCATCACATGATCGGTGACCAACTGTACATGAGCCTATTGGTGCCCTTGTCTCCCACTTATCGAGAGGCAAGGATTCCAATTATAGCCTTCCTCAGGTTAGGGGCCGTCGATCCCTCAACCTGATAAAGTCTCACTCCACACTTCTCACTCACATCAGGGGCATCAAAGTCTCTAAAATGATCTACCAGCTATGAGCCTCGCAATGGTTATCGACATCACAGATAGACACCAGTTGGTCAATCATAGGAAGATCGATGATCTGATACACATCTACGAGAGTGATCATCCACTCTCCTAGGGGATGAGGAGACACGAAATTGTTCTATTTAAGGTCCCAATAAGTCAATAGGTCACATAATAGCCAGTTATAAGAGGGGGTGATCCCCACCCATGCTATACAAAGTATCCCCACTTGGTCAAACAAGGCCAACTTATCGGTTGTTAGAAGTGTTAGGACTTGAGAGAGCAACTCCTACTCCGAATCTCTAATCCATCGAATATAGTCCCCCTATAATAATCAAAGAGACCCTAATTTAGTCGAATCAATCAACTCCACTTTTCATACAAATCAAAAATCTTCACATTCCCTCAATATACAAAGCTGCCCCAACTTGCAGGTAGTGGTTATGAAACTACCCTATGGTGGTTACGAAATCACCCTAAAGTGGTAACGTAACTAGCCTAAGATGATGATATTGTAACCACCATGAGGCAGTTACATCACCGATACAATGATTACATAACCACCACCCTGCAAAGGGCGCCAATTCTATAACTTGAATGGTAGTTCCATTAGTTGCCCATAAACTTGTCAAAAATCCTTCAAAACCTAATAAATTCCACAAATCCCTAATTTACCCATAACAATGAGCATGAAGCAAAAAAAATTAAATTCTATTGAAATTCAACTAAATTTTGATTAAAATTTTAAATTTAAGGCAAAAATTAAAAAATTAGCAAAAACCAGCGTAATTGTGCCCAACCTCACTTCCCGTTGGTATTGTCACATCTCGATTTATCTTTAAGTTTAATAACCTATTTGATCCATAGATTATTATAGTTGATTAGTTGATTAACTAATATTTGATTAAGCTTTATGTCATATGTTGATTATGGGACAACTATGTGATGCTTAATTTACATGATTAGTTTGCTATGAGTTAGCAGTACTTTTATATTTTGTACATTGTGATCATATTTTTTAATTATACAACATTATTTTATGGATATAATGATGTTTCGGACTAACGACCTTAATCATTATGAGGTGGATGCAAGACAAATTCATCCCTCAGAGTGTGACGGAGGGAGAGCATCATCGAATAGGGTGGTTTAGATGGAGATGTTTGAGGACGACAGGGAACAAATCAGGAAACCCTTGCACACATCGCATAATATATCATGTTTCATAATTATTTGTTTGAGATAGATAGTGTAGCATGTTTTGTGTAATTTTATTGTAGGTGATTGTTAATATGTTTTCTACTATGATCTAGGTTGTTGATGATAATCGTGTTGATTTGAGTGATTTCACTAATTTTGTGATCGTACGTCGCTTATCTTATATAATGTCATTATTTGGTTGAATGAGTGAATTCATTTATGTTTTACTTACCTTACTGTCTTATTAGGTATGGCTATATATTATAACGATATAATGTTATGACAGATTTTATTGTTATTGATCTATAAGATCTAGGTAATACTAATTAAAGATTATTATTATAATATATATATATTAAATCTAAACATCAAAAGATATAAATAGCATTGTTTTAAAATATCTTTGTATTCGATTAAATGTTTGACCAAAGGTTTGATATTCATAATATATGTTACATAATGAATATATTGATTTTAATTGTTAAATGGTATAAGGAAATCATTGTATTTACAAAGTGTGTTTGTAGATAGAATTTTAACATTAAACAATAGTCTTGCAATCCCTAATTGTATTGTCATGCTATATAGACATTAATCTATTTAGTTGATAGTCGACTTTAAATGAAAATACAATGGTTATTGACTAAGTTGATAGTCGTTGCATGGAATAAACATTGGGGTTATGCGACTTGTGGTTTATTTCAATTGTTTAATCAGTTTGTGAAATCAATGACATGCAAATATTATATAGATTATAAAATGATTATTTTGGAAGCCTCGAGATGATTAGGGTTTCTAATCACCCATTGACTTCGAGTTAGCCATCATTTGGTGAAAAACATAGAGTTTGGTTGGGTTGCATGGTGGCGGACTGTAGAGTTCTGTTGAGCTATTTTTACATGCATTTGATCGGTCAGTTTTTCCTGTCGAGAATGGAGAAATTAGAAGAAAGTAACGTGATGGAAGAAAATAAAAAGGAAAGAAAAGAAGTGTTATGGGGGATGGCATAAGGATACGAGAAGTTGCAGACAAAAAGGATTTGAAGCTAAGAAGGATTCGGATTTCTTGACAGAATATATACAGGTTGGTTTTGTACTTGAATTTGTGTGTTAATTTTGGATGGATTTGTGAAAAGAATTGATTGAATTATGAGTTTTTCATTTGTTAGAAATGAATTTAAAAAAAAAATAAAGGGTTGTATGTAGGGCCCTATGGAAGGCTCGACCTCCACATAACCCTACATCCAACTGTTAGGATTGTGGAGCTAAAAGCTTCACTGATGCAAACAGGAGAGGAGGTTGCTGAAGGTTGCTGAGTTGCAGAAGAAGTTGGGGTCGGTCTGATCAGCCGACGTCGGCGGGATAGCATAGAGAAGCAACCGACGTCGGTCATATATCGGCCGACGTCGGTCACCTCCAGGCGGACAGGGACCGGCGTCGGTCGCCTGTGTGGTTCGACTGCGAGCTATTTACGGGCAGTTAGCTAACGAACCAAGTGTTTGCATGATGAGTGCTAATTTTAGACTCATAGCTGCGGATCTAATTATTGTAATTAGATGTCTAATCATTGTTTGGATGAGATCTATATAATAGACTCATGGTTGTATTGGAAAAGTGTGCTAGGGAGTAAGAGAGCATAATTATAAGCTCCTTCTGTGTGTGAGGTAGAGCTATGGTGCGTTCCTCCTAGTGCCACAGTACCAGGTGTGTTGGTGCTGGATTGGAGAGCCAGCTGGGTTCTTCAAGAGTGTAGGATCTTGGTCACAGTTGCATGGCCTATATAGGAGATCTACATGGTAAGTAAGATCGTTGATCTGCAGGTGTATGTGTGTGCAAGGTCGAGGTTCACAGGTGAATAGAACCATTGATTGATTTGCAGGTGTGCAAGGTCATACAGACAGCAACACAACAGGGAGCAGTATCAGGCATGATCTACTTGGAGTACAGGTGTGTACTCGGATAGAGCAAGAGGAAGGCAAGGGAGTTCCTTCCATAAGTATGGTCTGTTGAATTGCAGGTTGTTGCAGATTCATGGGAGATCTACTTGAAGTACCTTGAGTACTTGTGGAGCACGTGGAGTGCTTGTGGAGTGCGTGGAGCACTTGTGGTGTGCGTGGAGCACGGGAGGTGAACACCAACTCTGTATTTGAGTTGGGTGTTGGGACCTGTGAGAGGGAGAGCTTTGGGGAGAAGAATTACTGTTCACTTGAGGCGTGGGAAACCTCTGTAAGGTGGTGGAGAAGAAGTGGCATCTTCTTTATTGTATTCTTTTCTGTATAAAGTGTTAATACAATTTGGTATTGTCTCTCATATGCTGTGTTATTCTGAATTCTAGTTACTTGGTGAATCTGGTTAATTTCCGCATATTAAGTTGCTTGGTATTGGTAATCAAATTGTGTGCTTCCGGTGTACATCCTCCCAACAAGTGGTATCAGAGCCTTGGTTGTAGGTTCTTGAGCTTGATACCAACAGGTGGTATCTGAGCTGAGGTTGGAGGAAGCAGGTTTTGTGTTTGGTTACAGGTCACTCTCAGGGGTTTCTGATCGAGTGGGAGTAGAGCAACAGCAGATCAAAGTAAGCTAAGAATGGAGGAGTTGAAAAGCACAGATGGTCACTCACGGTCCTATGGAAAGAAAGAGCAGGTAAAAGATTATTGTTGGTTGGTAACAGATCAGCATGAAGAAACTGAAGATACAGATGTAGCAGGTATTGTTGCACAGGATGTGTTTGCAGGTTTCTTGGATAAAGTGGAATCTTGGATAAAAGATTCGGTTGCCTCTTTCCATGCAGTTCCAAGTAGAGGAGCTGGTAAGCCTTGCCAAAGAATTGGCAAAGGGGAAGTGAAGCTGAAATTGCAGGCGGCCAACACACAGGTGTTGATGAAGGTCATGCAGGTCCCAGGTTTGGAGATATGGCTAATTTCTTCAGAAAGATTGGGTGATAAGAGATGCACAAGAACTCTCACAGCGGATGCACTTGAATTAGCTGGTGGTAAGAAAATAGGTATCCTTTATCTACTTGTTTATATTACTGATTCTTCTTTTGTTGCGGAGACGTGGCTTCGTAGGCTTGGTCACATGAGCAGGAAGGAGATGCATGTTCTTAAGCGGAAGACAGATATATTTGACAGGGTTAAGAACTGGAAAGCCTTGGTGTTTATGGAGGAGATGGCGGACAGAACCCAGTGGATGTGGCTGGATACTTCTGAGCAGGGCAGTTTGGACATGTGTTTTGATTCAAAGAAGCTCGCGGGTAAAAAGTCATCACTCACAGGCGAACACAGGTACCGATGTCGGTCAGGAAGAACCGGTGTCGAACAGACAGATGCCGATGTCGGTCATGTGCAGACCGAAGCCGGCGATGTCGGGCAGGGTAAGACCGATGTCGGTCATGGGACCGACGTCGGCAGTATTTAAGACCGATGTCGGTCAGAGGACCGACGTCGGCAGAAGGGACACCAGCGCAGGCAGGTTGGTAGTCAGGTACAGACGCATGGAACCGACGTCGGTCGGATGCAGACTGTGGGGTGACCGAGGTCGGTCACTGTAACGGATTTTGGGTGGACAGCATGTTGTCAAGGAGTCTCAAACACCCATACGGAGGACTGAAGGCGTAAGTAGGCCCTCAAATTCGTTGTTCCTCTTCTTTATACATGTTGCTGATTGTAGAGCAGGAAGGATCCAGGAAACAGGTGTGAGCTTGGCATGGATGAGGATGTGATTCCTTGGAGGAGAACCAGACAGGTGTGTCTTGGTAGAGTTGCCAGCAGGTATGAAAGCACAGAGACGAATGGATACCTTAGTAGAAGAATAGAGAGAACGGATACGTGAGACGGAAGACCAGGTATATGGTCTTGTGGAGCTGCAGGACAGTGGTACCAGGTTTGACAGGTGGAGGACGGAGCATGGCTTCAGTCAGTGTCAGGTAACTACTGTGGTTTGCCTTACCAGGAGGATGATGAGTCATGACATCATTCTATTGCTGTATGTGGATGGTATGTTTTGCTAGCAGGATTGTACATACAGGGTTTTGCTGAGCTAAGGGTAAGATTAGTTCAGTGGCATGTCATGGGGAGTTTGGAGCAGCGGAATTCTTTGGCATGAGAGGCATGGAGATTACAGGTTGATTTTGTCTCGAGTGGGAGCTGATGTGAATCAGGTGTTGGCGAGGTTCGGGATACAGAACCGGAGCACACTAAGGGCTGGACAGGTACAGTGTCCGAAATCACATGAGGTCTGGAATAGACCTGAGTATTCCCATGCAGTGGGAGCTGTCAGAGAGTTAGGAGCCAATTCGGGGAAGTGGATTCTCAGGTTTTCTGAGAGGGACCGGCAGCAGGTGTTGCTATGCAGGGTCAGGACTTCACTACAGGTGTTGTAGGTTCGGATGTGGCAGGTTACTCGGATGACAGGTGGTACACCACGGGATGTGTGGTGGGTTGTCTTCAGGTGGGAGCTTGAAGAGGGATACAAACCAGGAAACAGATTAGACGGAGTACAGGTACAGGTACAGTGCAGCTGTTTATCTCCAAGTGGGAGATTGTTAGGATTGTGGAGCTAAAAGCTTCACTGATGCAAACAGGAGAGGAGGTTGCTGAAGGTTGCTGAGTTGCAGAAGAAGTTGGGGTCGGTCTGATCAGCCGACGTCGGCGGGATAGCATAGAGAAGCAACCGACGTCGGTCATATATCGGCCGACGTCGGTCACCTCCAGGCGGACAGGGACCGGCGTCGGTCGCCTGTGTGGTTCGACTGCGAGCTATTTACGGGCAGTTAGCTAACGAACCAAGTGTTTGCATGATGAGTGCTAATTTTAGACTCATAGCTGCGGATCTAATTATTGTAATTAGATGTCTAATCATTGTTTGGATGAGATCTATATAATAGACTCATGGTTGTATTGGAAAAGTGTGCTAGGGAGTAAGAGAGCATAATTATAAGCTCCTTCTGTGTGTGAGGTAGAGCTATAGTGCGTTCCTCCTAGTGCCACAGTACCAGGTGTGTTGGTGCTGGATTGGAGAGCCAGCTGGGTTCTTCAAGAGTGTAGGATCTTGGTCACAGTTGCATGGCCTATATAGGAGATCTACATGGTAAGTAAGATCGTTGATCTGCAGGTGTATGTGTGTGCAAGGTCGAGGTTCACAGGTGAATAGAACCATTGATTGATTTGCAGGTGTGCAAGGTCATACAGACAGCAACACAACAGGGAGCAGTATCAGGCATGATCTACTTGGAGTACAGGTGTGTACTCGGATAGAGCAAGAGGAAGGCAAGGGAGTTCCTTCCATAAGTATGGTCTGTTGAATTGCAGGTTGTTGCAGATTCATGGGAGATCTACTTGAAGTACCTTGAGTACTTGTGGAGCACATGGAGTGCTTGTGGAGTGCGTGGAGCACTTGTGGTGTGCGTGGAGCACGGGAGGTGAACACCAACTCTGTATTTGAGTTGGGTGTTGGGACCTGTGAGAGGGAGAGCTTTGGGGAGAAGAATTACTGTTCACTTGAGGCGTGGGAAACCTCTGTAAGGTGGTGGAGAAGAAGTGGCATCTTCTTTATTGTATTCTTTTCTGTATAAAGTGTTAATACAATTTGGTATTGTCTCTCATATGCTGTGTTATTCTGAATTCTAGTTACTTGGTGAATCTGGTTAATTTCCGCATATTAAGTTGCTTGGTATTGGTAATCAAATTGTGTGCTTCCGGTGTACATCCTCCCAACACCAACCCCATAATCCCAAAGGGTAAGGGGTAGGGCCGTAGGTGTTTGCCTTGTTTGAATTCACCATTGTGAAAGTTCTATCTTTAACCCTCTATCAATTCAAAAATCTTGAAGGATTCATTGACTTATTTATTAAGTTTTTATGACATTTTGAAAAAGGTATATACAGTCAATTTTATTATAAGGGTAGACTATATATTAAATTGGTTCAACTATGTAGAATGGAAATGTGGTTATTTCTTTTATTCGCTTAAAAAGTATATATACATATATATTAATATATGTAGGGGTGTGTATATACATCCCATAAGACTTTGATGCTCTGAAATATTTATACACATAGATGTATATAATTATATATACATATAAATATATATAACAAAATATATATTTGACTAGCATTAACATCCATGATAACTATGAGTCGATTAAGGAATTTTTTGGTATGAGAAACGACTAGTTATTATGAGAGAATGTTGTATGCAGTCAATTGAATAAATGAATGTATGAGTTCATAATGTGTATATATACGCAGTGATTATATTCATAAGGTTTTATAGATACATATTATATTTGAAAAGAATAAAAATAAGGAATCAAGTTTGGTTATGATGTAATATATCTGATTGTGTCAAACTGATAACTAGATTTGATATATTATATTATAATCAACTGTGTCAAACTGTTAATTGGGTTTGATATATTATATTATAATCAACTATATCGATTTGTTGAATGGATAGGGTTTTCTAGATCATATTGAATAGTGTTGAACTGTTGACTGGTTATATTATATTCGACTATATCAAATGTTTGATTGTTTGAGATATATATTTTTATATGTATTCAACTATGTTGAATGTTTGATTGTTTGGGATATTTTAATAAGTATTCAGTTGTGTCAAAGAATTGATTGATTAGGATATGTTTATATGTGTTTGGCTATGTAAACAAAGTTAACATATGCGTTAAACATAGAAGCCTTAAATCATGATCAAATTGTATTTTTGAGCACGAATCGAATAGGTGAATATATATATATATATATATATATATATATATATATATATATATATATATATATATATATATATAATGTTTTTCAATTTTAAAAGAATGAATAAGATTTTGAATTGGTTGTTTTTGGTTTGATGACTTCTTATAAATGATAGTTTTATGAATAAGTATTAGCAGGACCACTAAAGTATGAATTGCTTGGTCATTGAACTTTAGTTTGAAATAATATATATTATGTGTTCTGTTAGATATAAAGAATAAGTGTGTTAGATATAAAGAATAAGTGTAGTATACCTTATGCACATTTGGAATTTATAATGAATGAGTTCCTAATCATAAAGTGTATGTTTATAAAATATAAATGTATGGAATATATAGGTGATTAGGCAATTCATATAGTAAATCTAAAACAATATTTCATATAGAGTTTTTTTACATTGTTTAGTAATTGTGACTAGCATTTAACATAACAAGAAATTATGTGTATCTGTTATGTGTTGGATGTTTGGTTGAAATTTTAAGTTTAAAAAATTTAATTTTTAAATTATAAATCTTTTATAATTAATATAAGATTAGATTTTTGGTTATATTTAGTACATATGAACAAGAATTAAATTAGGTTTAAATAGATAAAAGTTGAGGAAATAACTTTTATAGTTACATAGTGATATTAAGTCATTAGTAGTTTAGATATTATTTTTATCCAAATGGCAAGATTTTATTGAGGATCGTATTTTGATTCTATTTATTATTTTGTAATAAATTAAAGGATCATAGATTCATTACATTTCATTTGATGGACTAAATGAATGAAAATAATATTTCTGTACTTAACATTTTTTATTTGTTAATAAGAAATATTCTATTAGAATTTATTGGTTTTTATATTATTATGTTTTAACTGAATCTCATACTCACGACTTTAAATAAGTAGTGGACGGATTCCACTAGTTTAATTAGCACCATCAATGCAAGATGATGATTAATTTGATTGAGTAGTGTGTATGAACTTGATTGATCTTGAAGATCATTAATTATTGAAAACTTTGGTCAAAGTAATGTTTTAATTAAACATTGTCATTTCATATGTTGATAAAAATTTCATATGTACGATATTATGTTAGAATGGATTTATTTATGATACGCATTATGTATTAGATATCTTCAACACACGAGTTTTGATTTGTCACTCTGATTTCTCGTACCGTCATTATCTATCCATTCGTAAAGGGAGGGCCATCCCCTTGTTTGAGAGATAGTATGGAGAATCTATGATTCGTAGTTGGTGTGAAAAATCACTCAGAGAATGCTCTCCCTCCAACACTTGAGATTACAGATTGATACATGAGTTGTAGAGACTTTGTTCCATGAAACTTTGTATCATATTTTAATATTTGAGAGATTATCATGTTTTGCTAAAAAAATTAATATTTATACATTATACTTCTACAACAAAAGTTGTAATATTGTATCATCTGTCGCTGAATTTGTACTATTTCATTTATGATTAGATGTAGTATTCACTGATTTATCAACTCTATTCATGATTGTTATATATGTTTCATGGTGATCCTTAGTTAAGTGGATTAGTTATAAATCTAATGGTTAACTAAATGAATGCAGTTAATTAAATATCACTAATTAGATTTTTCGTAATGAAATCATGATATATATATATATATATATATATATATATATATATATTAAATTGCTATATTTTGGTAAAACCTAGTAGGGTGGTTACATTGTGGTATTAGCGCTGAGACTCAAACTCTAGGACTTAGTGTGTCCACTAACGCAAACTTATTCTCCTGATAAACATGAAGAACTTATTCTCCAAATTGGTAATAGTTGGGTTCATTGTTTAGCTTACAGTGTTTGGGCGTTAAAGGATATTTGTATGGCTTGCAAAAGGAAAGGAGAACCAAGGAAGCAGGAACCCAAAAACTGCGAAGAGTGGAAAGCAAAACAAGATGTCTGAAAGATCCTTCAGAGAGGGAAGGTTGTGAGCTATATGGAACGGCTTCATGGTTCAAAACCCCATATTACAATGGCTTTTTCCAAAAATTGGATTGATGAGAGGGTTACCCTGCATGGCATCACGGTGAATCTTATCGAGGAATTCATAGCGGAGGTCACGGGGCTTCCAATAGAGGGAATAAAATTCTCAAAGCAGACCAGCATTTCAAATGAGGCTTTTTGCAAATTTCCAAAGACGGATGTTGAGGAGTAGCAGTTGAAAAAGAGTGGAAATTTTTTTGAATTGGAGCAGATTAAGGATATCTGGAGGGACATCTTATGTTGTATCTGCGAGTATTTCATACTTGATGGAAGAAGCAAAAGAGTCCACAAATTTCATCTTGTATTTCTCAATCACTTCAAACACAAAGTAAGAATCTTCTTTCCTTTCTATTTGCGTTTCTCTTTGCTCCAAAGTCTGTTCACTCATAGGAAAAAGGAGTCTCGTCCTATATTGCATGAGGGATTAATTCTAATAATTGAAGGTCACTGCAAGAACAAGGCCATTGTAATGAATCCTTATTCGGGAAAAAATAAGGACTTACAGAGTAACAAGAATGAAATAGTAAAAGGGAAAGAAAAAGCTAAATTCAAATTCCCTAGTTTCAAAAATCAGACTGCTGATGAGGAAACAGAGTGGAAAAGTACTGAAAATTCTGGGGAGGAGAGTGTGGAGGAAGAGGGAGGAACAGAAAGTAGGCAATCAAGTTCCAGTGAGGAAGAAGTTCAAGACAAGAATGAGAAAGGAGTCACTATAGAGAAAAAATCTGAAAATAGTAACCATGATTTTGAGGAAAACCAGCAAGTGTTTGAGGAAACTGATAAAAATCTGGATGATCTTTTTGAGGACCCTGTTTCGATAAATGAGAGGAAAAATCTAGTTCAGGTCGCCAACCAAGTAACGGAAATGGGAGCTCAAGTTAAGGATGTTAGTAACCAAAATGAAAGCCCTGTTGAAACTAAGGAACAGAAACGAATGGAAAGAAAGGACCACATAGAAGAAGCTGGAAACAGTCCAAAAAAGAACACAGAAGATTGGAGTGATAAAAGGCAGAATGACGGAAGGCACCCACCTACGAGATTGGCCAATTGCAAAACAGATGCTATCCTTCAATTCGATTTATGGATGTATAAGGAGATAATGAAACTCAATAGGAAAATGGAAATAATGGAAGGTAACCAGGAGGCAGTTCGGAACAAAATCAATAACATGGAAAAGCAGATGAGGAATATTCCCATCAAACTCAAAGACTATGAGAACAACCTAAGGGAACTCATTAAGGAAAGCAGAATGAAGATGGAGGAGGTTACATCTAGCATATGTGTTGCTGTTAGAAACATTGAAAAAAGAGCAAATAAGGAAATCAAATCCTTGGAGGGGCCTAGCAAGAGAACTAGACAGAGCTCAAGAAAGAAAGCAATGCAAGAGGGAGCCACGTCGGCGGCTATTGCCATTCAGGACACTGCTGTGAAAGGTAAGGAAGCAGTGAAGATGATTTTGGAACTAGAAGAATAGATCCTGGTTCTTTTAGTTGGTTGTGATATCTGGTCTCGTTACCTGGTTTTTTGTATTCTCTTTACTATGGAGTTTCCAGGTCTCTGTAAAACCTGTGGTCTATCTTTTGATTTTCTTTTTCGGTGGTTTCAAGTCCATGTAAAACCTGATTTTGATACTTCTTTGAAGTAGATTTTAGGTTCTGCCTGTGGACGTTACTGTTTCATCCTTCTCCCTTTGTTTCAGGGTTTCAGGGTCCCTTCAAACCCTGTTTTTGCCTTAATCTAAAACATGAAGAACAATGATGCACGCTAGATCAAAAGGTGAGGGTACTCCGAATACCGAACCCCCTATTGATCCAAATCAGTTTATCGTTGAGCAAGCTACAAAATTGAACCTAATCCTCGCAACCATGCAAAAGACTAGGGACCGAATCGTGGCCCTAGAGCAAGTAGTGCATGGCCATGAAGAGGATAATGCTCAAGGGGAACCTAAAGAGCATCTTGATGACCAGGAACATCTTCAAGCACAGAGACATGAGAAAGTGCCACAGGGTGCGAGAGCTCGAGTCGCTGTAAAGTTGGTTCGCGACATGAAAAAGGTAAATCCACTTAAGTTCGATGGAACTCTTTTGGGGGATGGAGCTGAAGCGTGGCTAACAAAAATGGAGAAATATTTTGAGATTCAGAATTATTTTCAAGTCATGAAAATAGTCTCGGGTGCTTATCAGCTTATTGGTGAAGCAACAACTTAATGGGTAAACAAGAAGCTTGAGATGAACTTCGACTCAACCACCACCACTTGAAAATAGTTTGTGACATTGTTTAGGTCATGATGGCTTCCATATATGTATTTAGATCAAAAGCTTACAATCAAGGGGATTTATCAATGAATGAATATTGAGATTAATTCACCAAGCTCCTTAAGTATGTACTTCAATATCAAGGAGATGAGAGGTTCAAAATTAGAGAATTTATCATTGGATTGAAACCTCAAATTAACTGTGAAGTAAATGTGCATGGTCCATCTACCATGGATCAAGGGTTTGAGAAGGTGGTCAAACAAAGGCAAAAAATGAAATCTCTTGCCCAAGTTAGAGATAAGTTCAAAAAGAAGTTTGAAAGTTTCAAACCAGCTTTCAAGAAGAACTAGAAGCAGAAGAGTGGAAACTCCAAAGGTCAGTTCAAGAATCAGAGCGCCAATTTCAATAGTGGTTCAGGGAACTTGGTAATGATTTCAAGGGTGGTTTCAAGGGAAACCAACAATCTGAGAAGAAAGGACCAGTTGGAGGTTGCTTCATTTTGCTTGAGAATATCCTCAGAACAAGTCAAAGAACAAGGGTTCAACTTCTCAGCAAGGTATGTTCCAGCAGTGGATTCATGCAGCTGTTGACAATTATCATGTTGAGTATCAAGTTTCACCCATAAAACTGTCAAGTATTTTGTTCGATCATCCAGTTTATATTTTGATTGACACGAGAGCTACAGAATGTTTCATTACTCCTAGAATGCTTAGTAAATTATCTAAAAATAGTGGAGTTATGACAAATGCATGGTCAGTACAATATGAAAATGAGTCTAAAGTCAAAGTTGACAAGTGTCTAGTCAAAGTCAAGATCAAGTTACGAGAGTTCATTATAGTTCATTATAGTAGTAGATCTTTTTACAGCACCGTTGGAGATCATATGATGTGATCCTATGAGTCAATTGGCTTGTGAAGCATAAAGCCAAGGTCAACTTTTTTCTAGAAGAAAGTTGAGTGTCAAGTTGATTTCGAAAATCAAACACAACTTCATGGCGAGAAAAAGGAGTTAATGCTAAGGCAAATTTTTGCAATTCAATTCTATAAGGCTCAAAGGAAAGGATACCAGGTATTTACCGTTAAGATAAATGAGATGAAAGAATCTAAAGAAACATCTATTGAATATTTTCTTTTTCTAAGGAACTTTCAAGACATGTTTTCAGAAGAATTTTCAGGATTGCTAGCTAAGTATGAGTTTGAATTCTCGATTGATATCATACCTGGGTCGGAACCGCAATCTAAAACGTTGTATAGAATAACAACCACTGAATTGGTTGAGTTAAAGTCACAACTTTAAAAAAATTTGTCAAAAGAGTTGATTCGACCAAGTGTGTCACCATGGGGTGCACCAGTTGTCTTCGTCAAGAAGGATGGCACTCTTCACCTGTGTATAGATTACAGGATGTTGAATAAAATAATGATCAAGAACAAATATTCGTTGCCACGCATTGATGATCTCTTTGATCAAATACGAGGGCCAACACCATTTTCTAAGATTGATCTTAGAGCAACATATCATCAGTTGAAGATCTGCGAAGAGGATACTCTGAATACAGCGTTCAAAACTCAATATGGGCACTATGCGTTCACAGTTATTGACAAATGCTCCAACAACATTTATGAATTTTATGAACAGTGTGTTCATAGATGACCTAGACCATTTTGTTTTGGTCTTTCTAGAAGACATCCTCATTTATTCCAAGGATGAGGAAGAGCACTTGCAACATCTAAAATTGGTTTTGCAACATTTGCAAAAGCACAAATTGTATGGCAAGTTGTCTAAATGTGCATTTTTCCAAAAGAAAATGCAATATTTAGGACATATTATCTCTGTTGATGGTATTTCAATGGATCCAACAAATATAAGAGCCATTTTGGAGTGACCGGCACCAAAGAATGTGCATGAGGTAAAGAGTTTCATGGGATTAACGAACTGTTACAGGAAATTCGTTATGAATTTCTCTAAGATAGTTAATCCAATTATCTCTCTTCAACAAAAGAATCAGAATTTCATCTGATCGGATAAGTGTGAGCTAGCCTTTTAGAAATTAAAAATGAAGCTTACTTCACCACTACTTTTTGGTTACTACTTAATGACATTTTTTTCTTTTAAGTTTACCCCTTTCAAATCTCGGATCTAGGGGAGTCTTTGTTCAATAATTCCTTGCTAGACTTCCTCATTATATCTTGGATACCCTCATTTCAAACAAGTCTTAATTACAGCTCGTCCCGTTTTGCAGCACATCATCTTATATATATGTTAGATCTAGTATGGTCCTCTCTTTTTTCTATATTAGAAAATATTTTTATTGTTGACAGAATTTGTTCTACTTATAAGCACCTCAATCTTCAAACAAGGTTTCAAAACAAAATCAATTCATATGAGTTTGAAAAGGTTTTTTTAAGTGCTCATAGGACCTTGTAAAGCCTCGTAAGTCTAATTTTTATAATCTGGGATTGAAGATACAAAAGTTTGATTTTAGGATTGAAAATTAAGTCATGTATTGCCATTTTATTTTCATCTCGTGGAGCATATTGTCATTTTTTTCAAATTAAATAATTTGTGTAAGTAAAGGTGAGTTGTGATCTAAGAGAAAAGAAACATATACAATAATACTAGACACTTCAAATTATATGGAAAAAACTACAAGACCCCCTTTCCTAAAGAGGTGGGTTAACCTATTAACCCCAATAAAGGTCTTTCTGATTACATACAACTATGGGTTGAGCCCATTACCTGATAATGTTATTGTTAGTGGCATCCTAAAAAAATGGCCATGTCATCGTCAAGTAAGCTGTCAAAACAAAACACGTTCATAAGCGTTTGTGAGTATCAAAGTCTTCTCAAGTGCTCATGAGATGTTGCTAAGCCCCATAAGTTGCTTGTTTATAATCTGGCACATTTCTATTGATATTTGAAGATATGGAAGTTTTATTTTTGGATTGGGATTAAGTCCCTTCTTACCTTTTTATTTTAATAAAATAGAGCATTCTATGCTTTTTTTAATTCATGTATTTTGGCAAGTCAAAATGACTTGAGATCTCGGGGGAAGTTTAACATACAATATTACTAGACTCTTCAAAAAGACCTATTCTGTTTAGAAATAAAATATTAAAAAAGTTCGTGTTCTTAAATTTCTAATGGCATATTGGTAAAAGAGACAGAGACGTGATAATTGGAATGTTAATGGCAGAGGATATCATATCTCAAATTCATGGTGTAGTTTTGTTAAGGAGCATAGGATTAATTTTACTCTCCATGTATATACTCTTCCCAGTTGTCCTAACATTCACGAGATTAGTTTTACTCTCCAGGAATATAGTCATTCAGCTTGTTCGAGTTCCTCACAAGTCCAAGTTGCATGAATATACTTTGTGAACATCAAAATAAACATAAATGTGTGCATCATATAGACATATACCTTTATATTGATTATGTACTCTCTTACAATGGTGTTTGACTAGTCAATATAAGTTTTTATGTTTAATTGATATCTATTGAATGGATTAGTCATGGTATGAGAAATGTCCTTTTTGAACATTTACATATTTTTCAGCTACGTCAAGTTACTGCCAAGTACAAGTCATGCGACTTTGACACTAGAAAATTGTACTTGCATAATCAATTCTATAATGGTGAAGGAGATCTTGTTGCAGATTATTTGACAAATTGAAAGTCAACAAGAATCAGTTAAATGCAGCTGGAGCAGAGAAAAATTTATGACAGAGTTAGAAATTAATTTCAGCTGTCAGTTGTGGAGCTTACTGCATCCAAGAAAGCGTCGACACTAACAACTGATGAGTTGTGCAGTCTTTTGCTTCAGGAAGACCAGAGGAAAAAGACGTGTAATGAAGAAAGCATTGAAAAGGTGTTTGCATGAAAAGCAAAACCAAGTAGAAAAGGTGACTTTTATCGATTGAGATAGCAGTATAGTTGACCAAAAATACAAAGACAGCCAAACAATCAGTTTAGATAGCGATGGAGTGATTCTCAGTCAAGGAAAATGATCACAAAATTCCAGAAATGAGAAATCTAGAGAAAGCAGCACAAAGAAGTGTTAGTACCGTAGTGGCAAACCAGGTCATCTGTAGGACAATTGTAGGAAGAAACATAGTTTGCCACCAAGGAGGTACAAAAATATCTTGATTGAGAAAAACAATATGAGCTGAGAGGTAAAAGATATTTTGTTATTACTTTTTTATTGGTTTTGGTGCAGTGAGATAACTGACTTCTAAAAAAAGAGGTTTGTGAAACTTGATGAAGATGAAAAGCCAAATTAAAAATGGTGGAAGATAAGAGTGTTCAAAGTTAAGGCAAAGGAGAGATGCCCATCAAGATGCAGAATGGTGGCATCAAGAAGGTCACTAACACACTTTACATGCCAGTTAGATAGCAAAAATAAATTATAAGGTTGAATTTGAAAGAGATATATCTCTTATAAGCTTATAACTTACGAGTTGAATAACAATCAAATTGTGAGATCCAAGTAGTTTTCAACAAAATAACTTGTGCAGCTTAGTTGCAACACCATCAGTTGAAGAAAAAGCTTTGCCCGGTAGAGAATACGCATACCAGCCATAGACATTTAGCTTTGGTCATTTGAATGTCCAAAAGTCTTTCTAAGTTATGTGGATTCAAAATGTGAATGGTCTAACTCATATACAGAACGGTGCAAATGTTTATTAAGCACGTGTTCTAGAAGCAGCATAAAACACATTTTACTAAGCAAGGAACATCGAGAGCTGAAGGACCACTTGACTTGGTTCACACTTATACATGTAAACCTGTGCAAGATTTGTCTCTTGGAGGATAAAGATAATTTCAAAGTTTAATTCATGATAATCTCTTGTAGTCTTTCAAGGCGGAGACAAAAAGTTCCAACTATGCCATGAACATTACCTCTGCACAAAAAAAGCATCCCTTAACTTCCATTACAAAATATTTAATGTGTTGTACCGCAATACTCAGTCCTAGGACACAGAACTCTACGCCAGGATTCAAGAGATTCTCCAATTGAGGTGCTTCCCCCTAAGAAAGAAATAGTGATGGGAATGACATGTTCTCCAAACTAACCCATTTAGACTATATTACTATGACACAAATACAGATACGGATACATATATCGATATGATAAGTGTTTCAAGAACCCCATGATGTAACACTGAAATTGAACAAGCATGCATATATTATCAATTCTACGGCACCATGTGAGAGTACTTAATTATTTAACAACAAAGCTGCATGGCCACGTGTCCTAGAGCCTACCCCTGAGGCCCTAGCAGTAGATTTTAACCCTTCTTCAAGTTTTCGACACTTCCCGTAGCACAGTGAATCACCTAAACATAACTCTCACAGGGCTTATTGTCATGTTGCGGCTCGTTGTGGCCTCTACTCCACCTGTGCAGGTATATCATTGTCTCTACCCCACCCGCACCACTTTCCTGTAACCTCTCAGCTATTTCGACTAATGTCTTTACGTCTCCAAATTCTCTGCCACCTCATGATGTGGTCTCACCAATGGTGGTCTCTTGTGCCACAATTTTGGCCCCAGAGAGATCGGAAACACTTGACAAATGAGAAACCGCAGTGCCAACCCATGTGCGTGGAGTACTATGGACTCTCTAGATCCCTAGTCCCATGTGGCACTACAATTTCTCCTCTTTCAAAAAGGTGTGGTATTTCCAAAGGTGTCAAAGAATGAGTCCAGAGACATAAATAAAAGACTTGAATGCAGTCGAGGAGGAGGAGAGGCCATGGAAAGGCATGTTTGGCAAAGTTTTGTATAGGAACTAAGCCAAAAAGGAGGAGGAGAAGCAGCTCCTCGGTCCTCCAGGAAAGAGTATAGGACACAAGCAGCCTTGTGACTATACTAAATATAGAGGACTCATCAAAGCGTGCAGTAGAATCGAAAATGTATGCATGCATGTCCAACACACAAAGTTACTGGTTGAATAAAATCATGTAATATATTTCTATAACATCAAAAATGAATATCTTTTTGTGAAGAAATTCAAAGGCATGATATTGAAGATTTGAAAACTTATAAAAACTATAAAAATTCAAATACAGATAGATAACAATCTACTGATCATGGACAATAGTGACAAATTATGTGGGAAACAATTGGGTGGTGTAATGGAGAATATAATAATGAGTTGCCCATAAAATACAAGCTGAGAAAGAGACAAACAAGCACAGGAAATAATGCTAGAGACAGTCAATCGTGGAGAAGTTAAGAAAGGAGATAGTGAAGGAAATAATGAACAGTGGACGTACAATGCCAAGTCAACAAGGGAGAGGAGAATCCATGAGACACAAAAAATTGTTCAGGACAAAGATTGCACGATAACAAATGGAAAATAATAAACAGAGCTAGGAAGATAGGTATGGACAAGGAGGAAGGGATTTTTTTCCTTTTAGATTGGCACATGGAAGGGAAAATTTTGTACATGATTACAAAAGGCAGAAAACAGGTGGAAGCCAAATTCATGGCTCATATAATAGGACAGCAAGAAATAAAGGTTGTCAATAGTAAATATGGACTCTCAAACCTCACAATCTGTGCAATCTTTTAAATCCTAACAACCAATCAAAAATATTGGCAAATGTCTAACATATGAATTGATTGATATTCTGGAAAAGTCTTACCCAACGATGTTGAGAAAATTGGATACTTGAGGATACAAATCCGTTGTATGATCAACACTAAACCATGTAGACCTGCGCTTCATTCAAATCTAGGAAGTTGTTACACCTATAACAAACTGTCATTTCGCATTGACCATTTATGTCCCATAAGGAGAACATCACTAAGGATTGGAGTAGAAAGATGATTTTGTAAAGCATCAAATTCCTAAAATTCTAAACCATTGAGACGTGGACAGTTTTAAAAATATTTAAATATCTTCAGTTAGAGGAGTTACAAGGAAATGGTCACAGGTACAAGAAATGGCAATGTTTTCAGAACCCTGGGTACAGTGCAGCGTGGAAATGTCCTTGCATAAAAAATATAAATCGTTAAAACATTAGACTTTAGAAGTGGTTGGGTTAGATTGTGATGGGTGAACGGTGAGGAGGGGGGTTAGATTAGGTTAGGTTACTTTCGTTTTTCTATTTCTTTGTACAATAAGCAGACTCCTTGTCGCAGGTTCATCGCGGAAACATTGTTGGCACTTCTAAGATGACAAAAGATTCAAAAGGATCCTGGAATTGGAACCAGATTCGTACTGGTTCACTTTCGAGGGGGTTTCAGAGGAAACTAATAACATAGTCAAGCATTAGCACAAGAGGTATGTTTCCACCAAATGAGGAACACATGCAAAAATAATTTTGAGCTGCCACTAAACATGCGCTCACACCAAAGTCATCTAACAGACTTGACACCAAAGGAACTTGTACTAAAACCTTTCTTCTGACATAACACAAGTTAACATCATAGAAAAAAAACCCAATCAAGCAGGACCAAGAACAACACTGTCAGTGAAATGAAGCTGGCACCAAAGCCCAAATTGAACCAAAACTCAAAGTGAAAGGCAAATTAGCGCCAAAGATTACTTCAGTTCCAAAATAGAAGAGAAAAGCGGTGAAAGCCAAGAATGTTCTAGCATTTGACTATGTCCAAAAAGCCATTTCAAGATTTCTGTCTGTCAAGAAAGTCATTTCAAAATTTCTCTGTACCTGAATCATGGAAGTTGTGTGGAGGCTGTTTCCAGATTTCTCTCTACCTTAATCATGGGAGTTGTACGGGAGCAATTTCAAAAATTCTCGGTATCTGACTTGTTGGAGGTGTGTGGGCCCATAAATGTTATCTATAATAGAAATGTATAAAAATATAAACTACTTTGCAACACAGATAGCAATGTGAACAATGTAGATATATTTTTAGGCATGTTGTGCAGTTGAGTTAAGAAATACTTGTACTACTTGGTGTACCTTGCAGCACTATTCAGTGTAGTTCCTCTCTTCTGAAAATAATTGTTGAAGTTTAACTGTGCATTGCATTAGATAGCCTTAGGCATGTGCTAAAACAATATTAATGAAAAAAGTTAAAATTCACATCTATAGAATCACTGTTAACAATATTAAGGAAAAAATGTTAAAATTCACATCTATAGAATCAATTATAAGTTTGCAGGCAGAAGATGACTCAGCCCCAAAATATAGATCAACTGGTTCCACATTACAGTTTTGCAGACCATACTAGATCCAATACAACCAGAATTCTATTGTTGACAGAATAACTCAAATCAAAATCTTATCAAAATTAACTGAGGATAGTTTAACCCTCTATTTTAAATCCCCAGGTCGCGGAACTAAACCAGTAAATTAAATATTCAGCAATACAATTATCACCATTTGAAGTATATTTCAGAGCTTGGGGGATTTAAAGAATGTATCACAGTTATGTCTGAAGTTAATATGGTGTTGGATAACATGTGATTTTGTGTCTAGTGATGACCAATCATGTTTGTAGTCTTTTATCTCTTAACCCACTGGAAACTCTTCCTTGCTTTTGCTTTCCCAGGTTTTTTCCTTTCCACCATACGCGGATCTCTTGTCAACAATCCAGCTAATCATACACAACACGAGTTAAAATAGCAAGCGAAAACATAGAAATGCAAAATGCACTTAACCATATAAACAAGAATACGTATCAAAGGATCAAACCTGCTCGCAAATAAGCCCGCAATCCAGGTTCCCAGTTTTGCAATGCCCTACTAATTCCAAGTCGAATTGCTCCCACTTGACCTGTAAAAACAATGGAGATAATGATTCCTTTTATGCCAAGCAGCAAATAGTAAATACTTTCATTACCACAGAATTAAACAAGTTATTAACGTTAAGGCCATGAAGCAATGTTTTCTCTACAAATGCTGAGCTATGGACCATAGTAGGCATTACATTTACACGGCATGGCCACCACATGGCAAAAGTGTAATGGTAACCAATTACCTGGGTTTAAACCGGGAATATCTTAGCAAATTAAGTGTAAAAAACTCGGGCTTTTCAAAAAATCACGATTTACTCAGGTTAAAGCCCAGGTTCGACTAAACACCGGCATGGAGGTTTCACTCAGCACAGGAAACATGGTGAGCCACGATTACTCGCATGTTATTCATTATTTTTGGTACTATTCTATTCACGACAAAGAAGAATCAACAATGCCCTCCACTGCATGCAGTATGAAAGTACAAAGTGAACACACATGTGACCAGAAAGAAGATGAGTATCTGAGAACTCTTGGAAGGAGACAGTTATACACTCACAAGTATAACTTAACTATAAAGAAAGAATAAACTTAATTGGTGAATACCTGAGACACCACCTCCTTTTACACTAATAACAGTGTCCCAGAGACCCAAAGTCTTCGTGAACACAAATGGTGAAAGAAGATCAGCACGGTGTGCCAACTGAGGAAAATATGCATCAAAGCTTTTGCGATTGACAATGAGCTTTCCGTTCCCCGGTTGAATCCACACTTGCGCAACACTGCACTTTCTTCTTCCTGTTCCATATGACCGCCCTTTCTCATTTACTTTTCTTACTCTAGCTTTAGCTATTTCTTGCTGCCGTTTTTGCTCCAACTCACCTCGAACAGACTTCCTTTCCATTCTAGCAAGACGAGCATCTTCTAGTTCTTTGAGGGGTGGCAATCCCTTAACCCCTTCTAAGTTCCTCATAAGTATCAAGCTTTCTATCTGCACCTCGGTGATACCTGTAACTGCAATCAGATCTCCAAATGCACGGTCTGGACCTGAATTGGCTCACAGTCCAATTAAAGCAAACTAATTAATACCAATCTTATACAATAAAGCAGTTTACAATTGTTTGAATACCACTACAAGTTGATAACATAAGGTATTTGTATTCAGTGGACATACAAGTGTGTCAAAAACATACTTTTGCAGAATTCATATTTTGAGCAAGGTATTCAACCCTGACAACACATCCTCCACCAACCTCCTTGGTACAGAATTGACTTTATTTAAACTATGTTTTCGGATAGTTGAATGGGAAGTGAAGATGGCAAAGCGTGGTGCCAGGTGGAGAATATTTAAACAAAGAGCTACTTTTCCAACTGGAATATTTTCTTATTTAAATGACTAAGCCCAAGAATAGTGGTTTGGCCTCGATTTTAAAATTAAAACTAATTTAACACAGAATCAACATGAGAAAATATTTTTAAAATGATTATCAAAGGGAAACTTAAAAATGAAAGTATGATGTTAAAGTGAAAATTGAAGACTAAAATCAAAATGTTGTAGAGAAGGACGCAAAGATTCTACATCTTCATAACCATAATCAAACTCTTCTTACAAAAGTTAAAAGAGTTTGAACGGAGGAGATAAGTGTGAACGGAGGAGATAAGTGTTGCAACAGAAAGAAAATTGTTGTCTCGATAAACAAGCTTCCATTCTTGTAATAGATTTCAATGCTCACAAAGGCGTCCAAACAAATGAATTGGTATCACATGAACAATCTTAAACTAACGAAATTCACACCACAGAGAAGTTATACAGTGATAATTTACCGAATCTGATAATAATTGCAAATCGTAACAATGTTGATCAACAAGATTCAAAGAAAATTAAACTTCAACCCTATCAACATTCACAATATCAAGGAAATATTCAACTAACAGATCATGATTATCAGAATTGGAATTACAATTATCCAGAATATTTTGGGACTTTAAATTAGAGTTTTAACAAAACCCCTAGTATTCATTTCACTGATACTCAAGTAAACACAATTAAAATGTGAGTTCGTGAAGATATTCAATGCCCATCAAGATCAATATTGAATGTATTGAACCTGATTCCATGCGTAGCTACTGTCAAATTTTATCATGTATGTTTGTTATATTCTACCTGCGCTTCAAGCTCAAAGCTTTCCCAATACGGAAGGGCATGTTATAAACCTATTTAATCTTGATTAGTTATCAAGAGTTACGTTGTGACAGATAACATCCTCTTGTACGCAACCCTTGAATCATATCTAACCCTATTCACCTATCCATTCTGTCATAGCTTTCTATATTCTATTTCTTATTTATATAAACTAAATATGTAGTTATTTGCATTATTATATGTATACCAACTTGGTTTACAATGGCACAGTTGTGAATTGTCCCATGGAGATATCCTGATGGATTGTCTCCTAGAAGACACTTGTGATTCATCCATAGAGGACGTGATCAAAGTAACTTTCTATATTCTAACCCTATTCATCTGTCCATTCTGTTAGAGCCTTGTATATTCTATTTTTTATTTAGATATACTTAATATGTAGTTATTTGCATTATTATATGCATACAGTATACCAATTTGGTTTACAATGACGCAATTGTGAATGGTCCCATGGAAATATCCTGATGGATCGTCTCCTAGAAAACACTTGTGATTCATCCATAGTGGATGTGATCAAAGTAGCTTAGATAATCGCACCATTGTATTTATGAAGTACAAATTTGTTTAGTTTAGATGGTGAGACAAGTTGGTTGGGGTCCCAAATTAGTAATGTCTTGTGAGTTTTGAACTTCAAAGAACACCCCTCTTCAAACATCGTTTGGTGATGGTTTTTGACCATCCTAGCCCTATTCCTAGTCAGATTATTTTTGTATTTTGTTAGTGCAGGTATCCAGGTGGGATGACAAGTAACGTCCATGGACAAGAAAGAAATACATAAAGATAACCTTGTTGTCAACCAAAAAAAGAATCCAAAGCAGCAACAAGAGCATCATGTGAGATTGTATCGCTTAAGAAGATTCTCAATTTTGTGGAAACCTAGTAAGGTACGAAACAATATCATCAAGAAACAACCAGAGCATGTTGAAATTTTCAAATGATCTTGCTTCTATGCATGAAAAAAGCAGGTCGAAGTTCACCATCGTTATATCAGAGAACGAGGTCAAATGAGACCAATTAAACTTGTGAATTGCCCAAAAAAGAGCAAGTAGTTGATGTCCTCACCAAATCTTTGTCCAGATCAAATTTTGATAAGATCTAAGAAATGCTAAGTCTTAAGGGGGCTATATATTATAATGTACATTGTAGAGTTAGTCACATTTTTTTAATAGAATTTATTTCAAGCAAGCATTTATTTCAAGTCATAAAATTGTTTTTATATTTCATGGAATAAAGTACATTATCTTCTCAAAAGTCCAATCTTGAATCTTCTGATGGGATCTTTATATTTTGGAATTTCTCCTTAAATGGGATGTTGGGGATGGGGTGAAGGTGAATTTATGGGAGAATGTTTGGATTTGTCATATGGCACAAAAAAGATCTGACAATTCAGCCTCTTCAAAACAGAATAAAAGAGTTTTTTGGCCACAAGGTATCAAATTACCAACCAGCAGATGGATATGGATTGGAGGCACTCGGTGAAGTTTTTGGAGGAACAGATGCTCTCTTTCAACTCTCTATAGCACAGGACAAATTAGTTTGGATGGGATCAAAGTTAGGGGAATATTGTCATGGAAGGCTACAAGGTGGCACTCATAAGAGAGAGGCTGACAGTGACGGCATTTCTGACAAATAAAAATTGGTTTAAGCATGATTTGCCTAACGTTAATGCTTTTCGGAGGCTGGATTCCCACTTTAAAATCTTTATACTTCAAATCTCTCTAGGAGAGGGATTCGCAGGACTTTCAAGCTGTCCTTTGTGTGGGAAGGCTGAGTTGAAAACAGATCACTTGCTTATTCACTGTCACCATGCATGGGAGATCTGGTCTATAATGTTTTCTAAGTTCTGAATTTACTTGGATTTGGCACAAGGACCTCACAACCAATATATATGCCTATAAATTCAAACAAAATAGCTACCATTTATGCAGAATTGTAATTTAGGCTCAACAATAATATGTTGGAATATATGGCTAGTGAGAAATAGGAGTCTTTTAAGGGACAAATATGCTAGCTAAGTGGACCTATGATAAAATTTGCAAGGATCTTATAGAATAGATAGTTACATGGCCCCAAAAGCATGGAACTGTATCCAGCAGGCCAAAAAATATTTTTGGACTAGAAGTTTGTCCTGGAAAAATACCCTGGTAAAGGGGTTGGTGGATGTAGGAAATAAAAAGTTATAACTAGATGGCCTGCTCCATTAGAAGGGTATGTGAAATTAAACTTTGATGTTGCTTTTAAAATAAACCCTGGTCAAGCAAATCACTAGAAGGATCTTTCGAGACACCCAAGATCAAGCTACTCTAATCTACTATGAATCCCAAGGAAAATGACAAACAATTTGTCTGAAGCAAGGGATCTTTGGAGAGGTCTCATAATATCTAGAGAACAAAGATGGTCGTCACATTTGGAGGTGTAAGGGGAGTCTCAGTTAGTAATCACCTCTATCTTAAAAAGATCTAATCAACATTGGTAAATTCATAAAGTCAATGAGTGCCGAGATACCACTCATGCCATAAATGCCATCTCTTTTAAACATGTCAAGCAAAAAGGTAATAGGGTTGCAGGCCACCTAACCAACCTCGGAGTCCAAGTTTACAACTCTCAAGGGGCCAATCTTGGTAAATAGACATACACCTTGGACCCCAAATTAGGCCCCCTCCTATAAAATGACTAATGATCTTGAGAGGGGGTTCAAACTTCAAAGGCATTTGGGGGTCTTAATTATCCACCGACCCCACCAAATCGCTTATTACTATTCCCCCAAAAGCAAGGAACTATATCCAGCAGGCCACAAAATATTTTTGGACTAGAAGTTTGTCCTGGAAAAATACCCTGGTAAAGGGGTTGGTCGATGTAGGAAATAAAAAGTTACGACTAGATGGCCTGCTCCATCAGAAGGGCATGTGAAATTAATCTTTGATGTTGCTTTTAAAATAAACCCTGGTCAAGCAAATCGCTAGAAGGGTCTTTCAACACGCCCAAGACCAAGCTACTCTAATCTACTATGAATCATTAAGGAAAATGACAAACAATTTGCCTGAAGCAAGGGATCTTTGGAGAGGTCTCATAATATCTAGAGAACAAAGATGGTCACATTTGGAGGTGTGCGGGGGCTCTCAGTTAGTAATCACCTCTATCTTAAAAGGATCTAATCAATATTGGTAAATTCATGAAGTCAAGGAGTGTAAATATACCACTCAAGCCATAAATACCATCTCTTTTAAACATGTCAAGCAAAAAGATAATAGGATCGCAGGTCACCTAACCAACCTCAAAGTCCAAGTTTACGACTCTCAAGGGGCCAATCTTGGTAAATCGACATACACCTTGGACCCCAAATTAGGCCCCCTCCTATAAAATGACTAATGATCTTGAGAGGGGGTTCAAAGGAATTTGGGGGTCTTAATTATCCACCCACCCCACCAAATCGCTTATTACTACTCCCCCAAAAGCAAGGAATTATATCCAGCAGGCCACAAAATATTTTTGGACTAGAAGTTTGTCTTGGAAAAATACCCTGGTAAAGGGGTTGGTCGATGTAGGAAATAAAAAGTTACGACTAGATGGCCTGCTCCATCAGAAGGGCATGTGAAATTAATGTTGAACCCTGGTCAAGCAAATCGCTAGAAGGGTCTTTCGACACACCCAAGACCAAGCTACTCTAATCTACTATAATCCTTAAGGAAAATGACAAAAAAATTGTCTGAAGCAAGGGATCTTTGGAGAGGTCTCATAATATCTAGAGATCAGAGATGGTCACATTTGGAGGTGTAAGGGGGTTCTCAATTAGTAATCACCTCTATCTTAAAAGGATCTAATCAACATTGGTAAATTCATGAAGTCAAGGAGTGTAGATATACCACTCAGGCCATAAATACCATCTCTTTTTAACATGTCAAGCAAACAGGTAATAGGGTCGCGGGTCACCTAACCAACCTCAAAGTCCAAGTTTACGACTCAAGGGGCCAATCTTGGTAAATCGACATACACCTTGGACCCCAAATTAGGCCCCCTCCTATAAAATGACTAATGATCTTGAGAGGGGGTTCAAAGGCATTTAGGGGTTTTAATTATCCACCCACCCCACCAAATCACTTATTACTACTCCCCCAAAATAATCATGCAGATCTTGCATGGCCACCTTACTCTCATGCGTGAGGGGTGTCCAAACGCCTTTTGCATGACCACCCTCTCCTCATTCATTTTATTCTTCGTGGAAGCAGCATATGTGCCGAGATGGCATAAACATTTTAAGTTTTTCCTGCTTCAACTGAGCTCTAAATGCTTTTCTCAGGTAGGCCTAAGCTCTTGTACTTGTGGCAAAATGATTCCACTGCAATTTAATTTGCTTTTAGGGCCTGGAGTTTTTTCTGTGATGTTTAAAAGCGTAATAAAAAAAAATCAGGTGAAATTGCTTCCTCTCTTTTGGGTTTGTAGTGGTTGGTGATTTGGGGCATCTCTGTACAATATCCCTTTTTGAAGCTTCAGTCTTGGTGGTTGCTGGAAGGAAATTAATGGAGTTTTGACTCTTTGAGAACTTCAACCTCTCCTTTCAATTCTCTGCTTTCGTTGTTGATCTAGGTCTGGTGGTGTGAAAGGGTTTTTTCTTGCTTGCTTATTCGTAGTATGCACTCTGTTCTGACGGGCTTGAAAACTGGAAGTGGGCAAACACCTGACATAGCATCATGTTTTTGTAATGCGTGAGATACAAAAAACATGCTTTTATACAAAAATTATCAATAACAATAACGAATGTTGCATGATTTCAAACCCTCACTGATTGGGTACATTATAATCAAAGCTCTTTTTAAGCAGTGGCTCAAACCCCGTAGAGGTGTGTTCTACACCGGTAAAGCACAAGCTTAAAACCTTCACTTGAGAGAGGCTTCAGAAAATTAGATAATTGTGTGTGCCTCACCGAAGACATCAATTTATTCTCTTGGAGTGGATTTACTTTTATAATTAATATCATATAAACCAGAAATATCTGCCAACTATGATACAACAGTAGCTTATCCTTGTAACGCATAAATTATCTACTGTGCTTAGAAGACAATGTCAAAGGAATAATTAATTCAATGTTAATTTGTGGATATAAGCTCAACTATACCAGTCAAGTTTTTACCATAACTCCCACAAAAGGAGCAAAACCATCCATTCTATGCTAAATGCCCTTAAACCAAATAGAAGCATTCAAACCATGGAAAATATTAATTTACCAACATATAAAGAAGCATCATTATTATACCCCTTTGGAAGCACAAATATGAAATTGTGTATTACGCACACATATCAATAGAGATGAAAATGCTTGTGAGACTTGTGATAAGCAAGCGGAACTATAAAACAAAAGATGCCAAACAAAGTAATTTTCCATATACAATGTGCCCCCAAGTATATAGATACAAAGAAAAACCTTGAAAAAAAAAAACTAAAGGATAATTTTTTCAATAATACATTCACACATGACTATTTGGCATCAACAGCCCAACATTCAAAAGTGATCCATGTACGTAACAATTCAGAAATCCATGTGTGACAAGTGACAACATCTGAAGAAACATAAGAAAGCACAATTTAACCTCTAATGGGCAAGATTGGACCACTTTGTGATTTTTTCATGGAAAAGAATGAACAAGCTGGAAACCACTAAAATGCAGTACAATTGGAAAACAAAATACTTGGCTAGGAGCTTGCCACTTGTCCATGGAGATTCCATAATCTTCTCAGCTAAATGAAAATACTTTGAGCCTAAGAATAGTATAGCAACAACAAGCAAAGGACCTTTTGGAAGATATAAATAGTATAGGAACAAAAATAAAATGACCTCTTGATATTTAATAACCAGTAATATTTATCAAAGCATTTCCTCTCTGCCTTATGCTTAAACATTGTGTCACTCTTCTTTCACTTTCTTCATTTCAGGTGATCATTCATAGAGCAGATGTGCTGAAAATGCATTGTCCATCCTCCTTGGGATCTAGATTGTCTTCATTGTCTAGGTAGAAAGAGTCTAGCTAAAAGAGACTTTTCTGCTAGTTAGATCCTTCTGGAAACAGAAGGATTTGATAGTAAAATATTTCTGAATTCAATTGATGTAACTGTCCTGTAAATGCCATCTCCAGTCCCTATTGAACACTGTGAGCTTTGAGTCTGAAGTACAGTTTGTGAAGAACTTTGTAAAACTAATTTTCATTGAAGTTTCCTCAATATGTGAAATTCTCTGGAATTCATTCAGAATTAGCTATTTTTACCTTAAAAAATTTTCTTTCAATGTATATGATGTCCTTGATGGATTAGCTGTTAGCCTTATCAAGAGATGGCATAAACTCAAAATTATATTATTTTCTTGTCAAATCTTGTTTAAATGAATATGCCCTAGAGTTGAAGCATCGGCTAAAGAATTGTCAATTGGGTCCATTTAATATAATGAGCTAATTGCATATTATAAGTTAAGTAGCAGATATTGGCATTTTCTGCATGAAATACAGTATGTTAAGGTCAGAATAGGGCACATCTACACTCGATTTGAAGAATCTAAAAGAGAGTCTTTTGTCTCTAATGTTGTCTCCTGATATGTGGGGACACCATGGCTTTATAAATTTCAAGAGGATCTTCAATTACCAAGAGACACTTTGCATGTTCACATGTATGTTTGAAAGCTAAGTCACAAGGTTCGAGTTCGAGTTCGACTGGGAAAAAAATCGCCATGAAATTTGAAACATTAAAAAAATATTAAAAATATACATATAAAAATTAAAAAATATAATAAAGTTTTTAAAATAAATAAAAACAAACAAATTAAAAACATTAAGAAAATAAAAATATCATTAAAAATAATAATAATAAAAAATAAATTAAAAAAACATTAAAACAAATAAAAATTATTTAAAATATAATTACAAAACAATAAAAAATTAATAAAAGAAATTAAAGTACATAATATGGAAAAAAATCAAAATAAACCAATAATTTTAAAAATATGTAATTAAAAAATAATAATAAGCAAATAAGAGACATTAAAAAATAAAGAAGCAAAACATTAAAAATAATTAAAAACAATTTAAATAAAAATAAAAAATATTTAAAATAAAATTTTAAAGCATAGAATTAAGTATTCAAATTACGTAATAAAAAACAAACATTTAAAAAAAAACAGAAAAAAAATATAAATATAAATTAAAACAAAAAACAAAAAAAAAGCAAACAAATAACATATGAAAATAAAATGAAAACCTGCCTTTCAACATTCAAGCTTGGCGACGACATTGACCTCCCGAGGCTGCACAGCAGCAGGTAGCAAACATGGCAGCGGCAGCTCCTCTGCACGTAAAGCAGCCAAGCACACAACAAAGGCAAGGACAGCACCTCCACGCAATCCACAACTCCCAGCCTGTAGTTCCTCCATGGCAATTGGCATCACACAGTCCACAACTCACGGCTTGCAGCTCCTCCACGGCAGCACACACTGTCCAAGACCTGCTAGGGTTTCTTTTCCAGCCTATTTGCACCCCCTGCTTTTTCCTTTTTTTTTGGTCTCGAACTTCTCAAATTTGGGGGAATTTCATGACCTGGCCAAAAAATCGATGAATTTCGAAATTGAAGCCAAAAATTAGGCGAATCTTGTGACTTAGTTTGAATGTATAAAAATAACATTATTTTATGTCAAATATGCTAAATTTTACTTCTTTTTTTAAGTTTTCTAGAGTCTAGCTGAGTTTGAGCCCAAGTTTGAGTGTATAAAAATAACATTATTTTATGTCAAATATGCTAAATTTTACTTCTTTTTTTTAATTTTCTAGAGTCCAGCTGAGTTTGAGCCCAACTTTGAGCCCAAAATGGCCCTATTGGGTGTGAGTCAGATACCTATGGTTGTGTTCATGCATTGAAATGTCCGTTTGGTTGCACTTGCATTTCAAACACAACAATGGGATCTCTATTCAGTGTGCGTGCTTCTTGCAGACAACCTCCAGAGCCAGGTGGTTATGTTTCCAAAACTAATGTTAATCTACCTAAACTAAAGTACATAAAAGGAAACTTTGAGGTGGAAAGAGTTATAAGAAATATGAAAATAAAACAATGATGCACCAAAATAAAAAATGGGAGGATCTATTATCTATATAAACATAGTGCTTTCAGTATGCAAGAAGGGAAATGAACACAATCTTTGAAAAAATGAATGCAAAGGAAAGAAGCAACACATAGTTACAACAGCAACATAAAAACTAAGGGCAGACAAACGAGAGCCACGAAAGCTTTTATGACTTGCAAAAATTATGCACAATCGCACTACACTTCCAAAGAGGGCTTGGGATTTTTTTGCACATCAAATAGCGAAGGCCCAGATCTGAATTCTGGGAATTCAGTAGACTTAGAAAGTCCAAGAAATCGATACTTTGTTCAAAAGTGAAAACTATATTATATAGAAGAGAAGGAATACAAAGGAGAAGGAAGAGCCATCAATATCCAACTGCCCACTGCCATAATTAGAGGAGAATTGAATAAAATTCTGCATTTTGTCCCTTGTTGCAGCTTCCTTTTCATTTTGGGTGGCTCAAGAGATCTGCCCTAATTTGCCCACATTGCCCGTGCTTTCTTACATACTTTGCTTGCTTTGACTTTAGCTAATTTTATATTACTTAAAAGAAGAGGAATTCTTTTAATATTGAAACAATGGTGGGCTCCCCTTTTCCTTTTCTATGGCTTTTCTTTTATCTAGCTTTAAATTACATGGTCTCCTTTTAAAATAAGCTTCTATTTGCCCACTAATTAAATAAAGCTATAGTTATAGAGCCATTTAAGAATAAAAAATAAAGCTTTAATCCTTGAGATAATGAAGCTGAAAATTAATAGAACCTGGTGCGGAAAATTCTTAACAGGTTGAAATAATAAGAGAAATATTTTTAGGATTTTTACCTCCCTTGTAATCATTGTAAACATTGAACACATATCATCAACCACCTGGAATTTGTATGTCTTTCTCCATGAGGAACTATGGGAAATCCATCAATGTAATTCTCTGCCGTAGGTTTTGTCAATAGGAGGTTGAGTATCTTTGCCACGATGATGAATAAGTAGGGCAATAGTGGATCTCCTTACTGAAGACATTTGGAGCACTAAACAATAGATGCAAGTCCTAATAATTGCTTCCGAAAAGGTACGAGTGGTAAGCAACTTGATATCCATTGCATGAAATCACGATGAAACCTAGATAGCTGTGTCTCTACAATAAATGCCCACTTACTGTTTTGTGTTCCCATTGAATGTAAAATTACATGGGCTGAATTACTGTAGTCAAAATTTCCATGACCTTTACAAATCCTGATTGGGCCAATGAATTTTGGAATAAGGCTTGAACCCTGTGAGTGATGATTTTGGATATGATTTTTTGTTGTGTTGCACATCAAAATTATTCTAAATACCTCTAACTTGTTTGCTTCTGCATTTTTGGAATTGGAACCAATTCATTATGTTATAACTTATAAGTTTATAACTCGAAATTTTTTGTTCTATGTAATCTTTCAACTGCCTTGAGCAAATATGACTTATTTGTTTCCCAGAATTCTTGGAAGAATCAAGTCATGAAACCATTTGGTCCTGGGCCTTTATCCTTTTGTTAATCTCAAGATAGCCTATTTTAATGCTTCTTCAGATACTTGCACAATTAAGTGCGGGTTATCTTCAGCTGTGACCATAGTTACCAAATCTCATCGGATCTGCACAAATTTTGGTAGGATCCAGATTTTAGCAGACGGCCCGAATAAGTTCAATCTGGGTTCCCCTCCCCTTTTTAACAACATTATATATTATACAATATTAAATAGATTAACAGTTTCTATTGCATTATTAATTTTTTCATTGTATTTGCCAATTTTGTATATTTCTAAAATTATATATATATATATATATATATCGAACCTGATTTTTCAAAATTTCCAGATTTTTGGGTTTCTTTCCCTACCGAACAAATCCAGACTTCCGGAGTTGGCAACTATGGCTGTGGCTAGCTTTCATACTTATGATTGAAGCTGGATTTGTGTTGCCTTCCTGATCTTCCACTTTACTGCCCTCAGAATTTTGCAAAAAGTGTAAATTATTTCTATGATGCATCCTTAATACTCATGAAAAAAGAAAGTGTTCCAAAAAACTTCTCTGATCCAAGTAGCTCTGAATTTCTGCCTCCGGAAGGTTTCTTATTTTGAAACTAGGCACTAAGATTTTGATCTTGTTGATCCATATCCTTAGTAAAACCTGAGTACCTGATTTGGAGCTGCAATAATGCCAATTTCTCTTTAATTTTTGCAAGATTATGAAAATTCTTTCCGGAGATTTGTTTCTTGAATTTAATTCTTTGCTTGACAATTTGACTTTGATTCTTGGCCTTACAATGTGAATTTTTCCTGCTAACTTGTCCATTTCATAACCCTTAGTGTAATCTCCCTTAGCCAACCATTCTTTGAATCTCCGGCTGAATGAGCCAGTAGTCAGATAGAGTTCGATCCTGTACACAGGCTGCCATCTACTGTTAATCCATTACTCTGAACAAGGAATTAATAGAACAATATAAGGATAGATGAACTATATTGCATAACAGCAATCATGTTTTCTAAGGTTAACTGGGAAAATCACAGGACCCAGACTAGTTATAGGAATGAACAGACCCTGGTCCTGAACGTGTTATTAGTATTACACACACGTCCATCAGGATGTAGGATGAACAGGCCTTATTCCTAGACGTGTCAAATTTGAACTTGAGTCACTCTATTTGCGAATGCACCACTTCAACATTACACCACAATCCCTTGGACTATAGCCATGTTTTAATCTATTTAGTAAATGCATTTAATATGATAATTTTTTAATAAGATGTCAAATTTACAAAACAGTTTTATTTTAATTATTTTTGGTAAATTTTTTTACTGGTTAAAAATATATAATTCCTTAATTCAAACTTTATCACAAATTTTATATCTTGTTTTCAAGTGGCAATTTCGTTTTGAATTTTATCTTTGCTGAATTCCTAGTCGTGTCAAATTTAAAAACGAGTCACCCTATTTACGAATGCCCCACTTTAACATTACACCACAATCCCTTGGACCAAAGTCATGTAGGAAGACATTCTTCTTGTTAGCATTATGCTCAGATGATGTAACTATTTTTGCTTCTTGTTAGCTTTATGCCCAATTGATGTAACTATCTGTTCCTTGAAGAAATATAAGATGCATTTTTACAGGAAAAAAATAAATAAAATTTGTAAAAGAGTCTAGTTTTATTTTAATTATTTTTAGTAAGATTTTATATTAATTAAAAAGAATCTAATTCCTTAATTTAAACTTTATCACGAAATTTATATCTTATTTTTTCAGTGGCATTTTTGTTCTGAATTTTATCTCTGGGATTTTTTGAACAGTGCCCCATATGACGCTCATTGTCACACTACTCTTCCCAATTGTCCTAACATTCACGAGATTAATTTTACTCTCCAGGAATAGTCATTCAGCTTGTTGAGTTCCTCATGACTCCAAGTTGCATAAAAATGCTTCGTGGTCATCAAAATAAACATAAAAGCATGCATTATATAGACATATACCTTTATATTGATTATGTACATTCTCTTACAATGGTGTTTGCCCAGTCAATATAAGTTTATATGTTTAATTGACGTCTATTGAATGGATTAGTCATGGAATGAGAAATATCCTTTTTGAACATTTAAATATTTTTCAATTTGTTTATTTTCTAATTACAAGTTGCACTCTTACTCTTCAGCTACATCGAGTTGCTGCCAGCTACAAGTCATGTGACTTTGACACTAGAATATTGTACTTGCATAATCAATTCTATAATGGTGAAGGAGACCCTGTTACAGATCATTTGACAAATTGAAAGTCAACAAGAATCAGTTAAATGCAGCTGGAGCAGAGAAAAATAGATGATAGAGAGAGTTAGAAATTCATTTCAGCTGTCTGTCGTGGAGCTTATTGCATCCAAGAGAGCGTCAACACTAACAATTGATGAGTTGTGCAGTCTTTTGCTTCAGGAAGAACAAAGGAAAAAGACATGTAATGAAGAGAGCATTGAAAAGGTGTTTGCATGAAAAGCAAAACCAAGTAGAAAAGGTGGGTTTTATCGATTGAGATAGCAGTATAGTTGACCAAAAATACAAAGACAGCCAAACAATCAGTTTAGATAGTGGTGGAGTGATTCTCAGTCAAGGAAAATGATCAGAAAATTCCAGAAATGAGAAATCGAGAGGAAGCAGCACAAAGAAGTGTTAGTACTGTAGTGGCAAACCAGGTCATCTGTAGGACAATTGTAGGAAGAAACTTATTGTGTCTGCTACCAAGGAGGTACAAAAATATCTTTATTGAGAAGAATAAGATGAACTGAGGTAGAAGATATTTTTTTATTACTTCTTTATTGGTTTGGGTGCATTGAGATAACTGACTTCTAAAAAAAGTGGTTTGTGAAATTTGATGAGAATGAAAAGCCAAATTAAATATGGTGGAAGATAAGAGTGTTCAAAGTTAAAGCAAAGGAGAAATACCCATCAAGATGCAGAATGGTGGCATCAAGCTCACTAACATACTTTACATGCCAGTTAGATAGCAAAAAACAATTACAAGGTTGAATTTGAAAGAGAGATATCTCTTCTAAGCTTATAACTTACAAGTTGAATAACAACCAATTTGTTGTGAGATCCAAGAGGTTTTCAACAAAATAACTTGTACGGCTTAGTTGCAGCACCATCAGTTGAAGAAAAAGCTTTGCCCGGTAGAGAATACTCATACTAGCCATATCGACATTTAAGCTTGGTCATTTGAATGTCCAAAGTCTTTCTTAGTTGTGTGGATTTCAAATGTGAATGGTTTAACTCATACAGAAGGGTGCAAATGTTTATTAAGCATGTGTTCTAGAAGCAGCATAGAACACATTTTACTAAGCAAGGAACAAGGAGAGCTCAGGGACCACTTGACTTGGTTCACACTTATACATGTAAACCTGTGCAAGATTTGTCTCTTGGAGAATAAAGATAATTTCAAAGTTTAATTCATGACAATCTCTTGTATTCTATCAAGATGGAAACAAAAAATTCCAACCTAAGTCACAAGATCCGGCGAATTTTAACCTAGAAATTCCAAAATCACAGATTTTTTATAAGCCTAAATAAATTCGCTGAAATTCGGCCAAAAAATCGCAGTAGAAAAACCCTAAAATCAATGTCGACAGATAGCATAAGACAGTAAAACGCATCCATGACTGCGTGGCAAGGCCAGACTGCAACGTCTTGGATGCAAACGGCAGGGGACAGAGCTCGATGATGCCAATTTTGGACACGGATGGTAGTAGGGTCGACGGCAAAATATGGTATCCACTAATATATATTTTGTATTTTTCGTGAATGCTGCCTGGTCGCATTTGGTGATGCTCTGCTCGCGTTAGGGCAATGTCTTTACTTCGCATTAGGTCTGCATGTCAAGTCTGCTCAGGGTTTCCTTCCTTTTGCTCATTTTTTCCTCATGTTTAATCTGCCTTACACCTGCTCATGTTTTCTCTCAATGTTTTTCCTTCATCGACCATCTCTTGGTAGCTTTTCTGCCCTCTTTAGTATTTCATGTGGTCACTTATCTCATTGGGGGCCTCACTGATTGTGTTTGGTCCCTCTAATGCAGTTGTTTAAAACTCTTGCAGCTTAACTATGTTTTATTTTGTTTTTATTTTATTTTACATTTTTATTTTTATTTTTGTTATTTTTAAATTTATTTTTATTTTATGTTTTGTTTTTATTTTATAATTTTGTTTTATATTATAATTTATTTTTTATTTTTATTTTTTATTTTTTTAATTATGTATTTTATTTTTTATAATTATATTTTAAATAATTTTTATTTTATTTTTTATTTTTTAATATTTTTAAATTTTAAATTTAATGGCGAATTTTTTTCTTATTTTTATCCAAACTCGAATTCAAACCGAATTTTATCCTTGTTGAACTTGAACTCGAACCTTGTGGCTTAGGTTCCAACTATGCCATGAACATTACTTCTGCACAAGAGAAACATCCCATAACTTCCATTACAAAATATTTAATGTGTTGTACAGCGGTACTCAATCGTAGGACAGAGAACTCTATGCCAGGATACAAGAGATTTTCCAATCGAGGCACTTCCCCCCAAAAAAAGAAATAGTGATGGGAATGACATGTTCCCCAAACTAACCCATTTAGACTATATTACTATGACACAAATACAGATACGAATACATATACCGTTATGATAGTGTTTCAAGAACCCTATGATGTAACACTAAATGTTGAACAAGTATGCATATATTGTCGATTCTACAACACCATGTGAGTGTACTTGATATTTAACAACAAAGCTGCATGGCCACGTGCATTCGAGAGCCTATCCCTGAGGCCCTAGCAGCAGATTTTAACCCTTCTTTAAGTTAAAGCACTTCCAATAGCACAATGAATTCCCTGGTCGTAACTCTCACAGGGCTTATTGTCATGTTGTGGCTTAGACCAAGTTTGTTGTGGCCTCTACTCCACCTGCACAGGTATTTCACAGTCTCTACTCCATTCATGCCACTTTCCCGTAACCTCTCAGCTACTGTATTTAGGCCTCCTAATTTTGTGCCACCTCATGATGTGGTTTCGCCCATGGTGGTCTCTTGTGTTGCAATTTTGGCCCCAAAGAGATTGCAAACCCTTGAAAAACGAGAAACCGCATTGCCAACGCACGTGCATGGAATACTATGGACTCTCTAGATCCCTAGGCCCATGTGGCACTACAATTTCTCCTTTTTCTAAAAGGTGTGGTATTTCCAAAGGTGTCAAAGAATGAGTCTAGAGACATAAAGAAACGACTCGAATGTAGTCAAGGAGGGGGGGGCATGGAAGGGCATGCTTGGCAAAGTTTCGTACGGCAACTACGCCAAAAAGGAGGGGGAGAAACGACTCCTCGGTCCTCAAGGAAGAGTATAGGACACAAGTGGCCTTGTGACTACTAAATATAGAGGACTCATTAAAGGGTGCAGTAGAATCAACAATGTATGCATGCATGTCCAGCACACAAAGTTATTGATTACAAAAAATCATATAATATATTTCTATAATATCAAAAAATAAATATCTTTTTGTGCAGAAATTCAAAAGCATGATATTGAAGATTTGAAAACTTATAAGAACTATAAAAGTTCAAATATGGATGACAATCTACTAACCATGGACAATAGTGACAAATAATTTGGGAAAAATTTGGGGGGGTGTTATCCCAATTTTTGAACGGAAGTTAAAAAGCTAAAAGTGTTGAGTCTTTTGACCGCAAACAGTCAGCTTGAGTCAAAATTCGTCAAAGTGGTTATTTCCGAAGTCAAATTGTCTTACTCGAGGTATTCATGGTCAAAAGTCAATATTTGGTCAATGTTGAAGTCAAAATTGAGAAAAATCAAAAAATTGGTGAAGTCCTTATTGAATTTTGGAAGCTTGCCAAACAAGCAACGAAATTCTAACAAGTGCCTAGCAGACCGTCAGAATCCAACATGTGTCTAAACACACGTCAAATACCGATCACTTGTTGAATAGAGCGTCAGAATTCGAGCTTTGCCTGAGCACACTCCAAAACCCGATAGGTGCTCAAACGCCTATCAAATCCCGACCACTTGCCAAACATGCTTGCAAACTCCAATGTTTGTCGAAACATCCCCCTGGACCCGATCGTTGCTCCAACGCTCACCGGATTCGGCGTTTGCTTGAGCCCACCCCAATCTCCACCATTACTCCTTGACCCTTGCACGTGCAGATTTCTCGCAAACTGCAATATAGTCTCCAATCTTTTCATTCTACCCACTGTTTCAAATCTCGGTGATTTCTCATTGTTTCTCGACATTTCTTGTGGTATTGTCGGCAGCCAAGATCTCGAGGCATTTCCAACAAGACAAGAAGCCCTGTTTTTTTGGCAAAAAACACCGAGAAACCATCGTTTCTCGGCTAATAAACAAAAATCTCAATGCATTCAAAGTTAAAAGTAAATTGCATATGTTTTTATCGAAATTTTCTCGTTTTGTGGTTAATACGCACTCACAATTCGTCATTCACCTTTCGCATAGGCCACAGACAGTAGATTGTTAAGTGAAAACTTGAAAACATCCCCTCATTGTAGTTTGTAATTCAAGTTGTATGTTTTGGTATTTTACAGTGCCCTCATTGCAATTTGCAATTCCCCCGATGCCATCGTTGCACTATGCACAGCCATCCGAGATTTGTAGTTTGGGGCCCATTAAAAGTTTGAACTTTGAACTTTGTAATATTATTTTGCAGCTTGCCCCAAAAATAGAGAATCGGTTGACAGTTGACATTTCACAGTGATATTGTAGTCTGGACTCTATGCATAGGGTTGTTGGTTGCGAGCTTACTACTTGTGTAGCTTGTATATACTTTATAGTATAACTATATAAGTTTTATTATAGGATAATTCTAATATAAAGACCGTATACAATATGCTTATAATTATTTACTGCTTTGAATGAGGGTGAACCATAAAACTAAATAGTAAAGCCAAGATAGAAGTTTTATAGTATTTGGCAAGCTGCAATATACATAATTGATAATTTGAATCTTGATAATATAGTTACACAGTGTGGCAGTATACTCATCGACTACTTTGTAGAGAGTAAAATTTTAAAAACACAAACTACAGTTTCATATTATTTGCATTGCAATTTTGCCATTTGCCCCTAATACTCATTGACAATCAAAGCTTGAGATTAATAATAGTGCACGACTCCACTACGAGCCTGGCAGCCTGCAACACACAGCGATCCACATTTTGTGTCAACCGTGTAGCTCTTCTGGGTGTGAACGTAATTGGAGCATGTTTGAAGTTGTTCACACAAAGAAGCGCAACAGGTTGACGACACGCCTCAATGACCTTGTCTTTGTGTGATACAATCTTCGTCTTCGCATGAGACAAATGGAGGGGCAAGATAACTATGACGCTATTGACTTGGATGAGATCAATCCATATGACGACTGGATCGTTGATGATGCAGAGTTAGAGCCCATGTTTGCAACAAAGGAGAATGCAAATTTAGAGAGGGAGGCAGAAGAAGCAATAGCATCTGGGATTGCAAAGATATCAGGGGGTGTTGGTGAGGATCCAGATGATACATTTGGTTTGCTGACGATGTTGGCATTGGAGATGAGGAATTTTTACCTTCCACTTCCATTAGACAGCCACATCAAACTTATTCTAGGCACTTGAGATGAAAACACCTACAATATCAAAGACCTTTTAGGGTACCCTATTGTAGGTGTTTTCACAAATTTGGATCTAGTACCCTACAAAGATCTTTCAGGGTTTTATCAAACACTTGTTCATTTGCTCAAGACATCCTCAAAGATCTTTGTAGGGTACCAAATTTCGTTCTGCGACACATCTTGTTGGGATTCACACCTGTTCCAACCATCGTCGGATTTTGGAGACTTCCCAAACATCCATCGGACCATGGGACTTGCTTGGGCACATTTCGGACTCTAGTTACCTCTTAAGCACGTTATCAAATTCCAAACCCTATCAATGCACTTGTTGGAATCTGACACTCTATCAAGCACCTTTTCGGACTCCGACACTTGTTTTGACACCTCTGACTCCGACAACCTGTTGAGCATGCTATCAGTGTCCGAGACCCTGCTCGACACTCTATCGTCTCCAACTACTTGCAAAACACTTCATCGGAATCTGACACCTTGCCAAACACCCTATCAGATTCTGCCATCTATATTTGCATACTCTGAATTCCGCCTCTTGTTGGATCACATTCATATTTTCGTCTTTCTTCACAGGTCAATTCAGGGGTTGGTCCTTCTCTCACAGGTAGATAATCCTTATCAGATGTCAACATTCAACACCCCGATTAAGGAGACTCCCAAGAAAAATACTCCAAAGAAGTCCCCTAGCAAGAAGAGTCTCCAATCAGAAGAGGACACAAAAATGAAGAATAAATTTCAAGGAGTGGTTCCACCTTCACACCTAGAGTCAAATGTTGAAGAGATAACAGACACAGACCTAGGCCACATTGATATGGAAGGATTTTGGAACATAATAAGTGGTGAACACAAAACAAATTATGGACAAAATATCCACAATAGTGGATTGGCTCAAGCAGCTACATTTCCTATTTCAGTACAATGTCCAGAATTAGTGTTGACAATGGCCAAACACTATGATGCAGAAAAAAGGGAAGTCAAGAATCCAAATGGAGAGTTAGTCTTATGTTTAGGTCCAGAGTATATTGATCATCTACTGCAATTCCCTGACAAGGAAGCATTTGTAAATTTGACTCCCGCATCTGCTCAACAATTATGAGATTCTAATACCAGCTCTTGTTCAAAGTCGATCAACAAGCAATGGTTGACAAAATCTAGGCATACATCAACAAGGTTGCCTAAGAATCTTTCTAGATTTAAATTCATGAATGAGGTCGATGACATGATTACTCTCTTGCATAGGGTAGTGGGAAACCCAGTTGCAAGGAATTTCCAAACATGGATGTATAGGTATATATGGATCATCCACCAAAACAAACAGTATATCAAATGGGGATAGTTTATAAATGATTCAATTCACAAGCAACTTGTAGAGGTCAATACAACTTCCAAATTCTATATGACCTCTTATCTTGTTTATGATGTCGTCAGAAGAAGATTCTACAATGGTTTGAATACAGTGGGTGATATGCAGACTGCCAAAATCTATGATTTCTAACCTCAACTCTCTTTAAAAGAAAGTGCACATCATTTCCGCAAGGTAAATGATGTATTCTTGCAATATGTGATTCAGATGTTCGAACCAGAACCATATAATTTGAGGCTATCAATTCAGGCCTCTACTGAGATTTTCAAATGGGGAACATGGTTTATACAATTCCCAACTTTCACCTACTTGAGAATTTGTCACTGTGAGATTGCTCCGTATATGCTTCCAAGATATGTGAATGATAGACGGGCTTTGATGGAACTAGTGAGACAGTTAACTGAAACACAAAAGTTGTTGTCTTATAAACACAAGCCTAGAATAAAATTTCCTATCGCTATTGTTCGATACACATATGCTTCTTTAGCCAAAGCAAAATCGATTGAAGAAGAAATGAATCGAGTTACTATTCAATCATTTGAAAATCGACCTTCATTTGATGCTAGGGGTCTGATGTAGAATATTCTTGGCTCTTCATATCAGCATGTTCATCATTTTGAAGACTATTGGATGGACTGTGATGACAAAAAAGATGTGAGAATTCATGATTATTTACGATTTACTCTGGAACATGTTATTGTTTTGATATATTAGAGATCAAGAAAAATATATCAGATGATGAAGATGTATTAAAGCCCATCTATGAAAAAGATGGAATTGTATCAAAACCTCTTTCAAGAGTAGATTGGCACAAGAAAGAATACACTTCACTCATCAAAAGAACTCAAAATGTACTAGACAGAACTCTAAAATGGTTGAAGAGCAAACGCTGATATCAATGTTGATAAAGCAGGGTTTCCTCCTCCGATAAAGGAAACTGAATTGGCAACTGCTCATCTAAAACATCAAGCAAAGATAGGAACATCCTCCGCGATAAGAACCAACAAGGATTCAGAGGAAATAGAAGCAAAAACAAAAATTGAAGCAGTTACAAAGGTTGTTCCAGTGAAAAAACCACTCACATTGAAGATAAGAAGATTGGGTGAAAAGATTCAAAGTACTCCAAGTCTTTCTATTTCAAAAAAAAACTCCTCTTGATAATTTTGTCCGACCTCAAGCTCAGGTAACTAATACTACACAACAGTTTCTAGCCTTTGATTCATCCTTGTTATTTGATTCTTTTGTTCCTTCCTATCCTAATACTTTTGTACCATTGTCTCTTGCACAAAATGTTGAATTGCTAGCTAAACCTTCTCCCAAGACTCCAATTGATACATTACAGAAAGAAGAAGATGAAATTGTATATAAAAAATCTCAAGCTTTGTCAACTCCTCCCCCTTTCTCTGAAACTCAAAAGGAATTTGATACTTCCCTCATGCAACAGTCTCCTAATGCAGAAGTTCCTGATTGGTTAAATAAAGTTGTAAAGAAAAGAAAGAACATTGAGCAACCGTAAAAAATTGATTTTAGCATCGTGACAATTGTCCATCCTCGTGCAACAAAAAATCCTAAAATGGGACAAAAATAAATAAGATGTTGAAGCTTTTGATTATCAAGTTACAAAAGTTCACCTGGTAAAGGCCACAAGATAAGGTATGAAGGAGAATGCCCAGTTTGCAATTGGCACATTGTTCGATAAAATGGACCAATATAAAGTAACTAAGGAGCAACTCAGAGAAAAAGTTGAACTAACATTTGTGGTTCAGAAACTGGTAAGGCCTATTCAGTCTTGCCATTTTGTTGTTCATCAAGTTTATGATACAAACACACTTAATGTTGCAGAGGAAATTGGTCACATGGGTAAAGCAACAAAAGAGTGGACCGAGAAAAATTTGCAACAGAGTATCACTACTCTTCAGACAGCATTAGCTATGTGTTCTAAAATTCAATCATAATACGATCAAGCAACTAAAACTGAAAGCAAATATGAAGAAGTGCAGAAATGGAATGAATTGATTCCTAAGTTGGAAGATTTTCTCTTTTACCTATCTAGATGACCTAACTTAAGAAAAGGTCATCCAAAAAGAGGAAACTGTGTACCTCACCAAGTTCTTGGGAATGTTAAATTCAGAATTCACATTGTTAAAGAAAGAGTCAAAATATTTGAGGACTCTAAGTCGATAGGAGGAGAGACTCTCCTTGAAATACTAAAGAAGTAGGAAAATTGAAGTGCAAGCTCACTGATGACAAATGACAATTAGTACCCGAGGAGGTCATTGTTGATCCATTCAAGAAAAATATTGAAAAGATTACAATTCCAAGTTTTGCATTCAATTATGATTCAATTCAAATGTTAATCAAATATCAAAACAATTTGAAGAACTTCAATGCAATGTTGAAGAAGTTGCAAAGAACAACTCAAAAGATGATAGACTTATATTGTGATGTAGAAATAGCTTATACATATTCATCAGATGGTTCAGATGAAGATAAAGTGTTGAAATTCATGCAAAGGTGCGATGAATATCAGAAGAACAAGCCGCACCCTGAGAAAAAGGAGGTCCAAATCGTCATCAACGAAGATGATAAAGAATGATTCTACATCAATTTTTTATCTTTCTCATAGTTTTGTTTTTCCTAAATCATTCTTGTAATTGTCATAACACCTTCTCTATTAGTTAATTCGCACATTGTAAAGTCGTGCAAATGTACTAAGTTCTTTTTGCAATTTTGAGTCGTGCAAATTTGCCAACACACTTTTCCAAGTTGTGCAAATTTGTCATTGTACTTTTGCAAGTCGTGCAAAAACACTAACGCATTTTTGCAAGCTATGCAAATTGCTTAATGTGTTTTTACAAATTTTAAGTTGTGTGAATTAGCTAATGTGTTTTTACACACCCCTGAAAATGCAAAAAATGTGGGTACGCATCGTAACCACCCATTTCAACCTATAAATATGAGTTTATGGCTCATGTGTAAAGTTTCTTGACAGTTAAACTTTTCAACATACATTTTTGAAAGAGGAGATTGTATTGGCAACCCAACAAAGATCAATACAAGGGGATTTTGCAAACTTTGTGTTCAAGATTTCTTTGTGGATTATGTATGTATATGTTATCTAGGTGTATTTTGATCTTTGATTTCAAAATGTTATTGCAATTAAACTAGTCAAAACATGAAAATTTCATTGTAGTGCTTCTTTTCGAACCTACATCTGTTGTTTTCATTTTGATGAAACCTCGGTGGAGTTAAAAAGTAATTTATCACTTTTTACAAGGAAATACAAAGTGATTGTTATATTTTGTTATCAGTCATATACAATTGTTTTGGTGTATGTAGTGTGTTCTTATGAACACACATATGTCTTTCTCATCCATTGAATGAAGGTTGCCTCCTAGAGAGATTACTCATTGTTTCGACATTTTCAATAAGTCACTAAGTTTAACTTAGTGAACTTGTTATCTTCCACTTTTCTAAACATATTTCTTTCCCTTGTATCTCTCTTTCATACTTTCCTTTCTACAGCATTTTCGTATTTTTTAGTTAAAAGTACTACCCTGATGAAACCCGAAGGTTCGATGAGTATCAGACGAACAAACTGCATCCTGAGAAAGAGGAGGTCTAGACCGTCATCAACGAAGATGATAAAAAATGATTCTACATCATTATTTTATCTTTCTCATAGTTTTGTTTTTCCTGAATCATTCTTATAATTGTCATAACACTTTCTCTATTAGTTAATTCACACATTGTAAAGTCATGCAAATGTACTAAGTTCTTTTTGCAATTTTAAGTCGTGCAAATTTGCCAACACACTTTTTCAAGTTGTGCAAATTTGTCATTGTACTTTTTCAAGTCCTGCAAAAACACTAACGCATTTTTGCAAGCTATGCAAATTGCTTAATGTGTTTTTACAAATTTTAAGTTGTGTGAATTAGCTAATGCGTTTTTACACACCCCTGAAAATGCAAAAAAGGTGGGTATGCATCGTAACCACCCATTTCACCCTATAAATATGAGTTGAGGGCTCATTTGTAAAAGTTCTTGACAGTTAAACTTTTCAATATACATTTTTGAAAGAGGAGATTGTATTGGCAACCCAACAAAGATCAATACAAGGGGATTTTGCAAATTTTGTGTTCAAAATTTCTTTGTGGATTATGTATGTATATGTTATTTACATGTATTTTGATCTTTGATTTCAAAATGTTATTGTAGTTGTCATAAACTAGTCACAACATGGAAATTTCATTGTAGTGCTTTTCGAACCTACATCTGTTGTTTCCATTTTGGTGAAACCTCGATGGAGTTAAAAAATTATTTATCGCTTTTTACAAGGAAATACAAAATGATTGTTATATTTTGTTATCAGTCATATACAGTTGTTTTGGTGGTATGTGGTGTGTTCTTATGAACACACATATGTCTTTCCCATCCATTGAATGATAAAGGTTGCCTCCTAGAGAGATTACTCATTGTTTCGACATTTTTAATAAGTCACTAAGTTTAACTTAGTGAACTTGTTATCTTCCACTTTTCTAAGCATATTTCTTTCCCTTGTATCTCTCTTTCATACTTTCCTTTTTACAGATTTTTTGTACTTTTAAGTTAAAAGTACTACCCTGATGAAACTCGAAGGTTAGATGAATATCAAAAGAACAAACCGCAGCCTAAGAAAAAGGAGGTCCAAATCGTCATCAATGAAGATGATAAAGAATGATTCTACATCAATTTTTTATCTTTCTCATAGTTTTGTTTTTTCTAAATCATTCTTATAATTGTCATAACACCTTCTCTATTAGTTAATTCGCACATTGTGAAATCGAACAAATGTACTAAGTTGTTTTTGCAATTTTGAGTCATGCAAATTTGCCAACATACTTTTCCAAGTTGTGCAAATTTGTCATTGTACTTCTGCAAGTCGTGCGAAAACACTGACGCATTTTTGCAAGCTATGCAAATTGCTTAATGCGTTTTTACAAATTTTAAATTGTGTGAATTAGCTAATGTGTTTTTACACATCCCTAAAAAGGCAAAAAAAGTGGCTATGCACCATAACCACCCATTTCAACCTATAAATATGAGTCATTTGTAAAGGTTCTTGACAGTTAGACTTTTCAATATACATTTTTGAAAGAGATTGTATTGGCAACCCAACAAAGATCAATACAAGGGGATTTTGCAAACTTTGTGTTCAAGATTTCTTTGTGGATTATGTATGTATATGCTATTTATATGTATTTTGATCTTTGATTTCAAAATGTTATTGCAGTTGTTATAAACTAGTCAAAACATGGAAATTTCATTGTAGTGTTTCTTTTCGAACCTACATATGTTGTTTTCATTTTGGTGAAACCTCGATGGGGTTAAAAAGTGATAAATCACTTTTTACAAAGAAATACAAAGTGATTGTTATATTCTGTTATCAGTCATATACAGTTGCTTTGGTGTATTCAGTGTGTTCTTATGAACACACGTCTTTCCTATCCATTGAATGATAAAGGTTGCCTCCTAGAGAGATTACTTATTGTTTCGACATTTTCAATAAGTCACTAAGTTTAGCTTAGTGAACTTTTTATCTTCCACTTTTCTAAGCATATTTCTTTCCCTTGTATTTCTCTTTCATACTTTCCTTTCTACAACCTTTTCGTACTTTTTAGTTAAAAGTACTACCCTGATGAAACCCATTTTTGTTGTAAATATTTTCTCTTGCCGCATCCTTTTTGGTTTTCAATAAAGGTAGCTCTGTCTGCTAATAGAAGAAGGACTTTGTCCCGTGACTGTTGACAAGAAACGTCTATTTGTCCTCTTGACAAATTTCACGCCAACAGGGGGAATGGAGAATCTAATAGTGAATCGCCCGTAAAATACAAGCTGAGAAAGAGACAAACGAGCACAGAGAATAATGCTAGAGTCAATCAATCGTGGAGAAGTTAAAAAAGGAGATAGTGAAAGAAAAACAATAACAGTGGACGTATAATGCCAAGTCGACAAGGGAGAGGAGAATAAATGAAACAAACAAAAAAATGTTCAGGACCAAGATTGCACAATGACAAAAGGAAAATAATAAACAAAGTTGGGAAGATAGGTATGGACAAGGAGAAAGAGATTTTTTTCCTTTTAGATTGGCACATGGAATGGAGAATTTTGTACTTAATTACACGACGCAAAAAACAGGTAGAAGCCAAATTCATGGCTCATATAATAGGACAGCAAGAAATAAAGGTTGTCAATAGTAAAGATGGACTCACAAACCTCACAATTTGTGCAATCTTTTAAATCCTAACACCCAATCAAAAATATTGCCAAATGTCTAACATATGAATTGATTGATATTCTGGAAAAGTACCAACGATGTTGAGTAAATTGGATACTTGAGGATACAAATCCGTTGTATGATCAACACTAAACCATGTAGACCTTCTCTTCATACAAATCTAGGAAGTTGTTACACCTTTAACAAACTGCCATTTCGCATTGACCATTTATGTCCCATAAGGAGAACATCACTAAGGATTGTAGTAGAAAGATGATTTGTAAAGCAACAAATTCCTCAAATTCTAAACCATTGAGACATGGACAGTTTTAAAGATATTTAAATATCTTAAGTTACGAGGAGTTACAAGGAAATGGGTACAAGTACAAGAAATGGCAATATTTTCGCAACCCTGGGTACGGTGCAGCGTGCAAATGTCCTTACATAAAAAATAAAAATTGTTAAAACATTAGACTTTAGAAGTGGTTGGGTTAGATTGTGGTGAGGTGAATGGTGGGGAGGGGGATTAGATTAGGTTAGGTTACTTTCGTTTTTCTATTTTTTTGTACAATAAACAGACACCTTGCTGTAGATTCATCCCGGAAACGTTGTTGGCACTTCTAAGATGACAAAAGATTCAAAAGGATCCTGGAATTGGAACCAGATTCATACCGGTTCACTTTCGAGGGGGTTTCAGAGGAATCCAATAGTCAAGTATTAGCACAAGTGATATGTTTGCACCAAAAGAGGAACACATGCACAAATAGTTTTGAGCTGGCACTAAACATGCACTCACACCAAAGTCATCTAACAGACTTGATACCAAAGGAACTTGTACTAAACCTTTCTTCAGGCAAAACACACGTTGACATCATAGAAAAAGAACCCAATCAAGCAGACCAAGAACCACAATGTCAAGGAAATGAAGCTAGCACCAAATCCCAAATTGCACCAAAACTCAATGTGAAAGGCCAATTAACGCCAAAGACTACTTCAGTTTCAAAATAGAAGAGACAAGCAGAGAAAGCCAAGAATGTTCTAGCATTTGGCTATTTGTCCAAAAACCCATTTCAAGATTTCTGTCTGTCAAGAAAGTCATTTCAAAATTTCTCTGTACCAGAATCATGGAAGTTGTGTGGAGGCTATTTCCAGATTTCTCTCTACCTTAATCATTGGAGTCGTATGGGAGCAATTTCAAAATTTCTCGGTATCTGATTCATCGGAGGTGTGTGGGCTCATTATTGTCATCTATAATAAAAATGTATAAAAATATAAACTAATTTGTAAAACAGATAGCAATGTGGACAGTGTAGCTATATTTTTAAGCATGTTGTGCAGTTGAGTTAAGAAATATTTGTAGAACTTGGTGGACCTTGCAGCACTATTCAGTGTAGTCCCTCTCTTCTGAAAATAATTGTTGAAGTTTAACTGTGCATTGCATTAGGTAGACTTAGGCATGTGCTAAAACAATATATAGGAAAAAAAGTTAAAATTCACATCTATGGAATCAATGTTAAGTTTGCAGGCAGAAAATGACTCCACCCCAAAATATATATCAACTGGTTCCACATTACAGTTTTGCAAACCAATATTGGCATAAATCATTATCAAAGAACTAACTGTAAGCATGAATGATACAAACCCATGGAAATCAAGGGCAGGGAGCAGTTGCGATGCTTGAGAGTGATCTTATTTATTAGTAGTTATTGGTATCTTGTGTGTCTATTAGGAATTTTATGGATCCATTGGGACCAGTTTTCTGAGTCCATTAAGAACCTTTATAGTCATTTATATTTTATGTCTGTTACTTATTTCAGTTCAGACTTAAGTTATCCAGATCTAGAGTTTTGTGGAAATCAATTGCAAATTTATAGCGGGCTCATAACATTCAGATTTCAGTTGTTAAATTCAGACTTGATAATTTAATTGTTCAGATCTAATGTTTTGCCCTTGCAACAGGCCAGCAAGTTTAAGTTGGGCTGGAAACAGAGCAGCTAAACTTCAAAACAATCTCCCTATGAGGAACGTGAAAATCAAGAAACTTCCCTTTAAGTATTATACTCTGAATTAGTCTGACTAGAAACAAACTTGAAATAAAACAAGCCAATCACTAATGTATATTCCAAGGGAATTTTACGAACAAAAAGATGTTTTAGTTGAACCCTGTTCTTAGGGAAGGCATTTCCAAATCACATCAATAGGTGAAGATAGGTTACTATTCAATAGAAATCCAACCCATAAGACAACCCACCTCTGAGGTAGGTACAAGAAGACAAGGGCATGTGGTTATGATCAAAGGGAACCTTGATAAGATGGTGATGTCATGGCTATGATCAAAAGGAGCAATGGGAAGGTAGCAACAAAAATGCGGGGACAGAAAAAAATACTCAAATGCGACAAATACTTTATGCTTATGGGAAGAGACGACTTGCCCTTTCGTAGACCTCACTTAAAGACTTGCATTCATTCAAATTAAAAATGAGGTTCCTGAAGAGGTTACGTTCTTTCCAAGCCCTTGACTCTCAAAGATCACATTTAAACAAATGGGTGTCCAATATTGGATTCAGAAAAGAGAGTTGTATAGTCAAACATGAATTAATAACATGCTAGAGTTTGTAGAAGAAAACGTGAATTAATAACAAGAAGGATAAAAACTTTAACTTCCAGATACCCTAAGAAGCTCGTCGAAGTTTTTGAACTAGTTATTAGAGAGTAGAACACACGAAGTGCGGGCTATTTTGTATTTGTTTATAATAGAAGGCGTTCCAATTGCACTGTCTAATAACCTGATTGTATCAATCCCAAATGCAACTCTACGCAACTTCCTCTATATCAGACTGCAAAGGCTATTATGTAAATTAAAGTGACTTCGATTTCACTTGTAGTAGATACTAAGAAAAGTATTGCATATCGAACATATCTATTTAATAAATTGTAATGCTGTTATGATAATTTAAACTGCCTAGTAGTTGAATTGCATAGGTAGCTTGGGCGTGTGAATGAAGTTATAAAACATATTATTTATCAAAGCAGCAGCGGCATATGAATACCTTCCAATTTAGATAACATTTGTTTTTCTTCTTTGCGGAGTTCGGTGAGCTGAGCAGCCTTAACAGCCGACTCCCACTCTTGACGTTTTACACCATCCCCGTCCCTTTCCCTTTCCCCTTCCCCTTCACCTTTCCCTTTTCCCACAGCACTCCCCCAGTCCTCTACCGCCACATCCTCATCCTCAAAAGAAATTAACGGTCCCCCAAAAACATCCTTACCCTCCTCATTCTGAAGGCTACCTTCCATGGAACTCCAATCCACGCTCTTCTCCTGATTATGAAGGCTACCTTCCATGGAACTCCAATCCAAGCTCTTCTCGTCGCCTTCCTCATCCCATTTTGCAGGTGCGAAAGTGTCACCGGTAGTGGAAAAATCCCAGGGCGAATCAACAGGGGGTCTTTGTGTTCGGCCCTTGACATTACTTTTAAAGGGGTCTGTGTCCTTGTCGTCCCTCCCACTTCCATTTCCGCTCGAATACTTTTTAGGACTGCAAATGGATGTCCCCAGACTACCCAAGGAACTTGGCTCGTGATTCAAGAGCGAAAAAGAAAGACGAGAATAAAGAGAGAACGAAGAAGAATTGTAGGCGAGGATTTGCGAAGCGAGTCTGTTTAGTGGACGGCATACGAAGACAAACATGTTGGCCGCTCTCTACTCAACACAGAACCCGTCTTAAACCCTCGCGCTTTCGACCTTTCATCATTTTATCAACACCTACTCAAAACTCCCATGACCATTTTATACTTCTTTTTGGCTTCTAACCCCAAACTAAATGCGCGAAATTTTTATTTTTTCTTTCAATTTTCTCTATTAAACTAATTTGTCTTTTACTTTTAATTTTAAAAAAAATCACCCTTCCCAACTTAAAGTGTTGTAGTTTTTAACTCTTCAATAGAAATAATAGATTAGAAACATGTTAATGTATTAATAATAATTAAATTTAAATTAAAAAATTTTGCAGATTTTATATATAAATTTTAGTTTTGAAAAAAATTGTGATCATATTGAGCGGTTTTTTATTGTAGCTATGTTAAAATTTTAAGGGTTTAAAGATTTTTTTTATTTCAGTTATACAAAATCTCTTCTCTGGTGCCTCAACTTGTTTAATCATTAATGACCACAAGTCTAAGAGCTTTGGCCTTTTCTACTCTATCAAATAGGATTGCTCATTAGCTCCATCACCTTACATTTTAGTTGTTGAAGTTTTTAGATATCTTCTAGCTTACAAATCCGAATAAGAATTTATCAAAGGAATTGTGTTTCTTGATAGGAAGAGTTATCACATTAATGGCCATTTTGTAGATGACTCTTTCTTACCCTTGTGAAGCATGAAACTTCATTTAAAGAAAGCTTGGCTTGCCTTGACATTTTTTGCAAAGTCTCTAGTTGATGCTTACAGTGGACCAAAACATAGTGTTATCAGTAGAGTATGAATCCAATGCCAAATTGGTCGAATAGCTTCCAATAGAATTAGATCAACAAAGAGTAGACATTTAAATTATTGTGTATTTCTTTTACCTTTGACAGCTCCCTCGTTGAGTTGTAGTAATATGTTATAGATAGAGTTGAAAAGAAGATTACTTTTTGGATTACCAACGCTCTTGTCATTAGTAAAAAAAATCAAATCCGTACCAAATCATAGTTGCCACTCATGTCTACTACTCTTCCTATTGGGCACATCTTAAAGCTTCCTACAATAAGCTTATTGAGTTGCCCAAAGATTTTACATGGGTTAATGCTAAGCAAACGTAGGGTTTTTATGGAGTTGCATATGAAGTTCATTTCCTTTTGTAGGACAAAGGTGACATGGCATTATTGACATATATAAAAATAACACAACTTTGTGTGCCAAATGGGTTCTTCATGTCATTAAAGGCCCCAAAGCTTGGAAAATTTTGCCTCGGCATTGCATTACCTCGAGGTTGCCTTGAGGTTAGAATAGTTGGAAGAACATTGAGCTATAGACTTTGCTAATCACCCCCGCCCCAATTAAAATTGAGGAATCCTTCATGGAAAAAAGTTTTTGGAAAGCCTTTCAAATAGTGAAGCCATTTTTAAAATGGGTTGGAGATGGGTTTAGATCTTACCTTTCCTTCAATGATGAAAACATTTGGTGGTCCCCAACTACTTCCAAAAATAGTCTTTCATTTGTTGAAAGCTCGGGTATTCAAGCCCTTTTGTTGTTCAATAAATGTATTTTCACTATGTGAGATCTTATCTCCTCTCAAGACTAGACTCCATGGCCTATTCCATAAATAAATTATATACTTCTAGCTTCATATATGCTCTTTATCTTGCATATACAAGAGCTTATGCCTGAAATTATGATGCATAATTTAGAGCTTCACTACCAATTGCATGGTGGAAAGATTGGTGTTGGAACTATGATACATATTTCAGTCATTACTCTCCAAGTTTGTTGTATCAAATCATGAGTCTTTTCTCATTAGTTGTTATCAAGTTCAACAATTGATGAATTCTTTTTTTTTTTTACCTCATATGTAATTTTTTTATCTTAACCAGATCTAGGATTCCAAGATAAAGCTCAAACCCACTCATTTCTTATGATGTTTAATATATCAGAGTTTGTCGCTTGGTAGTATATTCATTCACATTGAAATTTCTCATCCCAGGTGCTCTAAGTGCAACAAACTTGAGACCTTTAAGCATTTGTTTCCCTCATGCCCGTGATGCACAGTAATGGATTCACAGCCTTTCCACCTAGAGCTCATGAATTGGAAGATGGTGTTATTTGTAGATCTTGATCACTAGCTTCCATACATTGATTTTATTTGGAATTTATTTAGAGCGTCTATTATCTTTTAGCTTTGAAAATTTAGGAATGTTGATATATTAAGTAATGAATACTTCTCTACATATTTCCATTTATGATAACATTTATATGTTTACCTCTTCCTTTTTTAAGATCCAACTACAGGTCGAGAAAGTGGCCTTGGAATTACAACATTTTTAGGAGCTTCTTAATAATTGGGTGAGTTCCCTATGCACCATGAGTAGGGTTCCTCCATATGCACTATCATAGGGTTCTCCACCGCCAAGACCCAAATAATGACATACTTGATTGTGTAGTCATTTTTCTACCCCTCCTCCTCAGTGAAGAGCTTTGAGTCCTTAGCCCCATGGGAAAATTTATGTTATGTCATCTTGTTAAACTTCCCCAAAATGTGATGTTGATCATACTTAGTTGTTTGTTTCTCCACCACATGGGTGGGGAGTGCTCATGCCTCTAGCTTTAAAAGTTATTATTTAGGAAGGGTAGGTGGCACCAAACTTGTCATCGAGAGAACCCTCTATTTGATTTGCTTTGCTTTCTAAAGATGATCTGCCACCTCCTTCTTATAGTGTTGATGTATACCCTTAATGTTTCACACTGGTTTTTTTATTTTGATAATATGTTTTTGTAAGACTCTTGGTATATAAACATGTTTTATGCCAATTTTATTTTAAGTCTTTTGGTATATGGCTATGTTTTTTGTCAGTGTTCATTTTGGGATATGAATACAACCTTTTTATTGTAAACCATCCTTGTACTTTAATTCATTATTTTTTTATTAATAAATATATTGATGCATCTCCTATAAAAAATGATAAATTTTATTTTTCAACACTTTAATTGAAAAAAAAATGGATAGTCAACAACTATGTTTATTTGTATAAATAGTAGATTTAGTATACATTTAGATTCAACATAAAATCATCAAATTTTGTTTGGAGAAAATGAGCTTCATCCTCACTTTTTTTGAGTTAAATAACTTATAGATTCTTTTTTTCCAATGTGTTTTTGGGAGTGTCTGTCTACAACTTTTGTTATGTCATATCCTACTTTTTCCCATTCTTTAAATTTGCTACTGTGGTCAGACATGTAGAGTGATCCCTAATTGATTTTGTTTGTATAATTATATTTTTATACAACTAGCATCTTAATTAGTAATTATGTTAAACTAACTTTTGATATTGATCACATGAGAGGTGGTTGTTTCTTTGGAAAATTTATTTGGTGAATGTTAGCCAAATTTTGGCTACCATTAGAGGGGTTCACAAAAAAATTGACTTGTCATGTCTTATAACCTTGTTCTAAGCCATTATATGCCTTGTAAGGTCTTCAAATGGTCTTTTTAAGTTCTTTTTAGCATAGTTTAAGGTTGTTTTGACAAGTTTAAGGTAATGACTTATTTTTGTCTTGTGCTAGTCTATTCATACCATGATGTGAAAAAGTTGATCCGAAAGGTGTCAAAGGTTCATAAGTTGTCCCTCAAGTCATTTCACCCTTTTGACCACCTTGCATGAGCATTTTATACATGTTTAGAAAAGTTAAGGTTGTTTTATAAGGTTTAAGGTAAATGTCATGCAAGAGAAAGGTACATGTAGTCAATTCCAACGCATGTCAAATTTAATAAAGATGAGATGTCTTTATAAACACACTTGTCAAAGCTTGTGAAGGAGTTTTCTAACTTTCATTTATGTCAAGAATATTATATCATAGTTAGTTTTATAGGTTTAACATACTGAAGAGAGAATCACTCTAAAGATGGCAGTTTCAAGCACTTATACAGACTTAGAAGATCCATATTTAGGTGAAAATGTCTTAAGAGTGTCTCTTTACCTTCCTCAAGTAATTTCCATTAATGACAAACTTGTACAAGTCTTAAAAATCCCAAATTTACATCAGAATCCCCATCAGCTTCTTGGTAGATTAGCAATGGTCAACTTCATGTGCTTAATATAGACAGAGGAGAGAGAGTGACACCCTAATGATATGGGCAGAGGAAGGTGGTCTATTAGACTTTAGAATTGTGGCATTGGTTTTTAGATTAGTGCCCTCTCCTTTATGAATAAATGTTAAGAAGATAGGGTGGTCTTAAACCCTACATAAACCCCATATGCTCAGTTTCTTTCCTTGAGAAGATAGTTTGAGGCTAGTTGGAAGCAATAATGAAGTTTTAAAGGGTCTATATTGGTTGTAAAGCCATTTCAAATTATTATCTAGGTCTCACTTGGCACGTGTGAGCTCAATTTGATATGAAAACTCCACTTTTGCATAGTTTTTAAGCTAAATATCATGGTCTATGGATGCTCTAGTGTTTTCAATTGTTGAAAGAACATGGATGAAGGTCTCCCACCACATTTTCACTCTATTCAATGCATGTACAAGTCTATTAATGGTTCTCCATGCCTGATCCACACCTGCAAGCCTCTCAACAAGATGCAACTTGTAAATTCTCACTAGTGTTCATCATTCGTCGATGTATAAATAGAGTCTTAATGTTTTGAAAATCCTGTGTTGCATGAAAAGGAGGACAGGTGGTTGTTATTGTGTTTTGAAGTTATTCAAATCCATCCAGACCTCTTCAAAGCACTGTTAAGACCCAAAAAAGGCAAAAGAAGTCATGTTTTCATGACTCACCCGAAATATTTATACATCGACGAATGATGAACACTAGTGAGAATTTACAAGTTGCATCTTGTTGAGAGGCTTGCAGGTGTGGATCAGGCATGGAGAACCATTAATAGACCTGTACATGCATTGAATAGAGTGAAAATGTGGTGGGAGACCTTCATCCATGTTCTTTCAACAATTGAAAACACTAGAGCATCCATAGACCATGATATTTAGCTTAAAAACTATGCAAAAGTGGAGTTTTCATATCAAATTGAGCTCACACGTGCCAAGTGAGACCTAGATAATAATTTGAAATGGCTTTACAACCAATATAGACCCTTTAAAACTTCATTCTTGCTTCCAACTAGCCTCAAACTATCTTCTCAAGGAAAGAAACTGAGCATATGGGGTTTATGTGGATATATATATATATATATATATATATATATATATATATATATATATATATATATATATATATATATATATATATATTAGCTTTGAAAAACTTTGTGCATTGAGTGGATATATATATATATATATATATATATATATATATATATATCTTAGTTTTGAAAAACTTTGTGATCACATTGAGTGGTCCTTTATTCTAGCCATGTTAAAATCTTAAGAGTTTAGAGATTTTCTTATTTCAGTTATACAAAATCTCTTCTTTGGCACCTCAACTTGTTTAATCATTAATGACCACAAGTCTAAGAGCTTTGGCCTTTTTACTCTATCTAACAAGATTGGTCATTAGCTCCATCGCCTTACATTTTAGTTATTAAAGTTTTTGGATATCTTGTAGCTTACATGTCCAAATAAGAATTTATCAAAGGAACTGTGTTTATTGATAGGAAGAGTTAGCACATTAATGGCCATTTTGTAGATGACTCTATCTTACCACTGTGAAGCATGAAACTTCATTTAAGGAAACCTTGGCTTGCCTTGACATTTTTTGCAAAGCCTCTAGTTGACACTTATAATGGGCCAAAACACAGTTTTATCAATAGAGTATGATGCTAATGCCAAATTGGTCAAATAAATTCCAATGGAATTAGATCAACAAAGAGTAGACATTTAAATTATTGTGTATTTCTTTTACCTTTGATATCTCCCTCGTTGAGTTGTAGCAATATGTTATAAATAGAGTTGAAAAAAGATTGTTTTTTGGATTACCAAAGCTCTTGTCATTAGTAAAAAAAATAAAATCTATACCAAAATAAAATTTATCTTGCATAAACAAGAGCTTATGCCTAAAATTATGATGCACAATTTGGAGCTTCACTTCTAGTTGCATGGTGGAAAGATTGGTGTTGGAACATTGACACATATTTTAGTCATTACTCTCCGAGTTTGTTGTATCAAATCATTAATCTTTTCTCATTGGTTGTTATCAAGTTTAATAGTTGATGAAGTCTTTATTTTTTACCTCATATGTAATTCTGTTGTCTTAACTGGATCTAGGATTCTAAGATAGAGCTCAAACTCACTTGTTTCTTATGGTGTTTAATATATCAGGGTTTGTCACTTGGCAATATATTCATTCACATTGAAAGTTCTCATCCGAGGTGCTCTAAGTACAATGAACTTGATATCTTTAAGCATTTGTTTCCATCATGCTCGTGATGCACAGTAATGGATTCATAGACTTTTCACCTAGAGCTAATGAATTGGAGGATGGTGTTATTTGTAGATCTTGATCACCAACTTTCATACATTGATTTTATTTGGAATTTTTTCAAAGTGTCTATTATATTTTAGCTTTGAAAATTTAGGAGTGTTGATAGATTAAGTGATGAATACTTTACATATTTCCATTACGATAAAGTTTATATGTTCACCTCTTCCTTTTTTAAGATCCAACTACAGGTCGAGAATGTGGCCTTAGAATTACAACATTTTTACGAGATTTTTAATAATTAGGGGAGTACCCTATGCACCATGAGTAGGGTCCCTCCATGTGCACTATCACAGGGTTCTCCACCGCCAACACCTAAACAATGACATACTTGCTTATGTAGTCATTTCTCTACCCCTCCTCTTCAGTGAAGAGCTTTGAATCCTTAGCCTCATGGGAAAAATATGTTGTGTTGTCTTGTTAAACTTCCCCTAGCATGTGATGTTGATCATACTTGGTTGTTTGTTTCTCCACCGCATGGGTGGGGAGTGCTCATGCCTCTATCTTTAAAATTTATTATTTAGGAAGGGTGGGTGGCACCAAACTTGTCATCGAGATAACCCTCTATTTGAGTTGCTTTGCTTCCTAAAGATGATCTGCCACCTCCTCCTTCTAGTGTTGATGTATAACCTTAATGTTTCACACATATTTTTTTTATTTTGATAATATGTTTTTGTAAGACTCTTGGTATATAAACATGTTTTATGCCAGTGTTATTTTAAGTCTTTTGGTATATGGCTATGTTTTTTATTAGTGTTAATTTTGGGATATAAATACAACCTTCTTATTGTAAACCATCCTTGTACTTCAATTCATTATTTTTTTATTAATAAATATACAGATGTATCTCCTATAAAAAAAAGATAAATTTTATTTTTCAACACTTTAATTGAAAAAAAATTGGATGGTCAACAAGTATGTTTATTTGTGTAAATAGTTGATTTAATATACATTTAGATTCAAAATAAAATCATCAAATTTTGTTTGGAGAAAATGAGCTTCATTCTCAAATGTTTTGAGTTAAATACTTTATACATTATTTTTTTCCAATGTGTTTTTGGGAGTGTTTGTCTACAACTTTTGTTATGTCATGTCCTACTTTTTCCCATTTTTTAAATTTGCTACTATGGTTGGACATGTAGAGTGATCCTTAATTAATTTTGTTTATTTTATTATATTTTTATACAACTATCATCTCAATTAGTAATTATGTTAAACTAACTTTTGATATTGATCACATGAGGGGTGGTTGTTTCTTTAGAAAATTTATTTGGTTAATGTTAGCCAAATTTTGGCTACCATTAGAGGGGTTCACAAAAAACTTGACTTGTCATGTCTTATAACCTTGTTCTAATCCATTATATGCCTTGTAAGGTCTTCAAATGGTCTTTTTATGTTCTTTTTAGCATAGTTTAAGGTTGTTTTGACAAGTTTAAGGTAATGACTTGTTTGTTTCTTATGCTAGTCTATTCATACCATGCTGTGAAAAAGTTGATCCAAAAGTTGTCAAAGGTTCATAATTTGTCCCTCAAGTCATCTCGCCCCTTTAACCACCTTGCATGATCATTTTATACATGCTTGGAAAAGTTAAGGTTGTTTTGTAAAGTTTAAGGTAAATGTCATGCAAGAGAAAGGTGCATGTAATTAAGTCCAACACATGTCAAATACAATAAAGATGAAATGTCCATATAAACACACTTGTTGACTCTTGTGAAGGAGTTTTATAACTTTGATATATGTCAGGAACGTCAAACCATAGTTAGTTTTATAGGTTTAATGTACAAACTAGAGAGAAGAACTCTAAAAAAGGCATTTTTAGGCACTTGTATGGACTTAAAATATCTGTCTTCAGGTGAAAATGTCTTAAGAGTGTCTCTTAACCTTCCTTGGGTCATTTACATGAATAAAAAGCTTGTACAGGTCTTAAAAATCCTAAATTTGAATCAGAACCCCCATCAGCTTTTGGGCAAATTAGCAATGGTCAACTTCATGTGCTTGATACAGATAGAGGAGAGAGAATGATGACCTGAGATTTTGGGAAGATGATATGGGTATAATTTAATTTATATTTGTGGAAATGGTTTTCAGATTGGTTCCCTCACCTTTATGAATAACCCTTAAGAAGATAGGGTGGTCTTAAACCCTACATAAACCCCATATGCTCAGTTTCTCTCCTTGAGAAGATAGTTTGAGGCTAGTTGGAAGCATGAATGAAGTTTTAAAGGGTACATAAGGTTTTTAAATCCATTTAAAATGATTATTTAGGTCTCAATTGGCATGTGTGAGTTCAATTTGACATGAAACTCCACCTTTGCATAGTTTGTAAGTTTAATATCATGGTCTCTAGATGCTCTAGGGTTTTCAACAATTGAAAGAACATGGATGAAGGTATCCCACCACATTTTACCTATATTAAATGAATTTATATGTCTATTAATGGTTTTCAATGCCTAATCCATACCCACAAACCTCTCAACATGATGCAACTTGCAGATTCTCACTAGTGTTCACCATTCATCAATGTATAAACATAGTCTTAATGTTTTGAGAGTCATGTGTTACATGAAAAGGAGTATAGGTGGTTCTTGTTATGTATTTAAGTTCTTTAAATCCATCCAAACCTCTTCAAAGCATTTTTAAGACCCTAAAAAGGTAAAAGAAGTCATGTTTTCATAACTCACCCAAAGGACTAGTGGCCTACAAGTGAGAGAGCAACATGATATTGGCTATAAACATCAAGAAACAATGAGGTAGATTGAATTCATGTGAAAGTATATGATATATCAGACTATTAAGGACCTTCCAATATGATTGGTTACTCCAATACGGGCCCTCCAAGTAATATATAGTGTTTTCAACTTAAAGACTACGTTATCAATTTGTTTGCACAAAAGTGAACAAAGAGGTGCCAAATGTTGCATTGTGAATGTAATATGAGATTAATAAATTGATTATTAAAGCTAGGATATAATGGAGGATTTTATTCAGTGCTACGATGGCCTAAAATGCATGATAAAGAAGCAAAAAATGCCAAAAAGCAGACCTACAGGTCTATAGACCTATGGGTCTCTTTTTCATATGAAATGTAATGAATATATGCATTGGAGATGAGAATGTGAATGGGTAGTTAGAGATTCCAATAAAATTTAAAATAACCTCAAAATTTTTTTCCATTCACCAAGTAAACTTAGAGCATACCTAAACCCTGTTTTAAGCCTAATAGTCACCTATAGGTCTATCCTAGGCCTAAGTAAAGAAAGGACTAATTGGGTAGTGTTAGTGAGTTTCCAAGGGAAAAAGAGGATAAAAATAGTTTAAGGACACTTAAATAGTTGTAAATAATATAAAAATTTCAATAACTTTGTTGAAATATTTTTCATTCCAAAAGTGCAATCTAGACACCTTTTGCACACCTACAACCAAGAGACTTTTGTTACAAATAGTGAGAAGAAGGATGTAATGTTGATTGAAGATGGTGACCTGGATTGTAAAGAAGGGTTTATAGCATTATCATAATACATTTAATGTGTCTCCAAATCCTTTTTATACTTTTAAATGAAGGAAAATTTGCCATAACAGTCCATTAGGGTCTGTTTTTCAGGGTTGTTCACAAACCCTCATGAGGGGATTATGTATGTTATAAGCCATTTGAGGGGTAAATATGTTTGAAAAGTGTTGGATAACCTAAAATTATGTGTTACACTCCTATTTTAATCATATTCAATCAACAAAATGCTTTTTAGGGTCTTAAGCTCTTAAGCCCAATAACCTATCTCTTGACCTCACTCATATAGTCTGCCAACTCAAGAGGAATAATTTGAGATGTTAATATATTAAATGAAGAGATGCATGGTGACTCAATATATTAGGAATAAGATACAACCCTTATTTACTACTAATCCATGGAATTTAGATGTTTATCAAGGGCCTGAGCTCTATGAACAATCCTTAAGGATCTAAGACACTCACAGGTTGCCAAGAGACCAACATATGACTTGATGACTGAGAAAGCTTCCCAAATGATCTAAAATGCCTTTTAATTACTATGGAAACATTTTTATATACCTAATAGACCTCATGGACACCTTATTAGACCCTTGGTTGGCACATGTGAAGATACAATGTATGGAATTCACTTAAAAGCATGGTTGTAGGCTTATTTATGAGTATGTAGGGTAAGAATTGGCCTTCAAATTAGATATAGAGGATTAAAAAAATAGGTAAGAGGTTACATACTAATATACACACCTTTATAGGTCTATTAATGTAATATATAATCCATTCAAGTCACCAAATTGGGTTAAAGAAGGTGACTACATTATTTTGTTGTTCAAAAAGCCTATCTGCAGACCTGAGAGTATTCTTGGAGATCTTATTCTCAAGTTATTGATTTTTCCTTTGATGTTTTAGGCATTAAAAAAACAAAATAAATCATCAAAACCTGAAAAATTCTTGTGAAACTACTTCAATTACCTCTCAAGCCTGAACAAGCACCTAAATTACAATTTTGGCCATTCTTTGATTCACCCATCTGTACAAGGTTTTAGAACCCCAAATTTAGCATAGATCATGGCTAAGGTGTATTCAAATTTAATAAAACATTTATTTGAGTTTTAAAATGTGTTAGAGGTCAATGAAGCCAAATCTTAGTTTTCTAGGCCTTGAGACCTAATTGAGGGCTAATTGGAGAGAAAAATAAGTGGAATAAGAGTGCTTGCACTTAATACCTGGCCATGAAATTTTGCACATATTTGTAAGAGCATATTGGGTACTCAAAAGTATGATTAATTTTCCAAGATCATCTATATATTGTTCCACACAAGGAGCTTTGTGTGTTTTGAGCGCTACAAGGAATCGAGGGCAAGTATGGTCTTTAGGTGCAAAATGAAGTCTTTAAGAGTGTTTGATGCATCCAAAGGGGTTGATATAGGTTGGTTAAGATATATATATATGTATCCCATGTAGAGATGTTACATTAAAAAATATGAAATAAAGATTTGAGGTACTTGAGTAAGAGAGGCGTAGTGAGATCAAATGTGTTTCAAGACACCTAAGGAGTTATGTGAATGATCTACACTACAATGTCAATCTAAGATAGATTTCAAAGGTATGAAAGGTGTTAAAGAGGAAGTTAGATGGTAGTTAAAGGTGATTTTATGACCAATAATTCCATTTGTCATTCCTCACAAGCAAAGATGGGTAGTTTTTGAATGGATGTTGAATCATTGAAGAAATGAAGTCTCCTACGCCAACTCTCTTAAAAACCATGATTAAGAAAAGATGACACATGTTGAAGGACCTCGTAACTATTCAATTGAATAATTTATTTCTTGTGACTCACACTTTAATGAGGAGACACTTGGCATAATTCTCTCCTACACTACCTCTCTCTCTCCTCTCATTTTATGTAAATGCAACCTTGTTTGGCTTTGTAATTTTCTTCCACTTGGGTATGGTGAATCCCTACCCATTTTTATGCCTTTTATCAATTAAATAATATTGGTTTTACCTCCTTATATTAATATAATTAGTGTTTTTGCATGGATGGTTGATCTTGTCAAGTGATTTTCTTAGTCTTCCTTAACATGTTATCCTATTATAATACCTATATGCAGTTTGAAAGCTTCTTTTGCAGGTCATGTGAAGTGTGTAAGTGTAATGCAAGGGTTGAGTGAGTATGTCTCTTCATTACCATCTTCCTTGACCTCTTGATTTGTCCTCCTAGCTTAAAAATCTATCACAACCTTCACATTGAAATACTAATGTGAGAGATTCAAATTAGAAGTGTATGTTAAGGTTAGTCTCATAATCTACATGTGCACATGCAGTTGGTTGGTAATGATTAGCTGATTTGGTGTATCACCCCCTTAGTCAACTTGTTTTCATGTTATTTCTCTCCTTTTTCCTTTGAAAGATAGTAGTAGAGCCTAGTTGATACATCAAGGCAATCTAGCCCTATAATCTAGAGGTTTGGTCCACCTAAAGGTCACCCACAACCTAGGATTGATCCTATTGCATAACTCAAGTTGAGAGTGATTGAATCACCCTCTCAAGGGTGAAAATATGAGCTATAATAGTTTTGGTATGCCTAGTGGGATAAGATTGACAATCAATTGAAGATTTTTTGGTGTTACTCTGCAATACACCAACCTTTGGAGGCATTTCAAGAAACATCGATGGCGACTCTGAATGTATTTAGATGGTTATAGCAGCCCATATATCATTTTAATCAAGTGTTCTTTCATTTCTACCTTTCTCATGAGGTTTTATGGCTGAGTTTGATGTTGAATTTTATTTTACACAAGTTCATGAGCTATATCAAACTCATGTTGATCCTTGTCAGTAGTTTGTTGACCGCTATCAGCAATATGTTGATTCTTACTAGCCTTATTATTAAGAGTATCACCCTCCTTTGCCTCAATAGTCATACCAAGATATTTTACCTCTTTGGTAGTCCTTTCATCCCCCTACTCATCCTTATCAACACCATGTTACCCTTAGTCAACATAGCCACATTTCAATTCAATCTATCTCAAGTTTCAAGCAAACTCTCTTTGGCTATGATAGGTATATATCAGGGATTAACAAACAAAGTGAGTATGGTAAACGTGTTCCTAATCATCTCATTCAACATGGGAGAGACTCATTGCAAATGATAAGGAGAGAATGGGCACCTATTGAGAGAGCAAATTGGAAAAGACTCACCGGTGACATGATGGACATAAGTGGCCTAATTCAAGGTATAGAGGACAAGTTAATAATTCATGAAGGGCAACAAGTTCAATGTTATCAACCTCATGTGACTTATTCTATACCACTTCAACCCTATTTTTTTCCACCCATTCTTTCTCAAGAGATTGAGTCAAGTGAGCTTCAAAGTGTCCCAAGTCCTTCACATACCCCTCAAGCTTTCCCATCATGGAAAACAATCCAAGAGAACTTCCAAAAGAAGAAAGGTGTTAATATTTAGTGGACTATTGTTGAGGATAAAAACAAATCAAAATTGGAGAGTTTGATTTCTACTTGGAGGGAAAATGATGAGGTTATCTTGGCACAAAAATCCATTCCCCTTCTTCAAGAACCCCCCAAGAAGTCCTTTAAGATTCCAAGTTGGAATCAAGTGATGAAGTCATGGGATAAACAAAGTGGAACAAGCCTAAATTTGGGATTTGAGATCAAGGAACAACCTAAAAATATTCCCCCTCCTCAAGAGCCTAAATCCTTCCCATCTTGGAAGTCAAATCAAGAAGGAATCTGGGGTAAATAAGAAATCCTTGTTGATAAGCTTGAAAAACCTAAGTCTTTCCCATCTTGGGGATCAATATAAAAGATAATTCAAATGAAAAATGAATTCCTTGTGGAGAAAATTAAAGGCCAAATCATTTCAAGGATTGAAGGATATATTGGTGAATGGAATGAAGAGAGGGATAAGCTCATTGATCATGAGAATTTAAAACTAGTTTGTGAGGTTGAGTAGCCCCTCCTTGAAGAATAAAATCAAATTGCAGTTGTAGATCATTCCCAAGAAGGTTATGAAGAGGATAATTTAAATGTATGTGATAAAGAGTTCACTATTGGAACACCTCTTGGTAAAGAGAGATGAAAATTAGCCTTTGAAGTTGAAGAGAAAGTTAACCTTCATGGGTAAAAGTTGATCAAGTGACAGTAGACTTTGAGAGAGATGGTCTTTCACAATGTGAACAAGGTGTTGATCAAGTTGTTACAGCAAAATAAAAAGCTCTTAAAGATCCATTAGAGGTGGAAAAATTTGTCTTAAATTCCCAAGAGCATGACCAAAGAGATACAAATTCTAATTCCTTCCCAAATTGTGTTGAGACTACCTCTATATCAGCACCTATCAAGCATGAAGAAGGTTTAAGCAAACTAAAACCAGATGAAGTTTAATTGGAAAACATGTTTGAAGTTATAAGATTAGGTTACACTCTTCTAAAAAAATGTTATGGTCTGATTTAGATTGAGGAAGGCAATTTTGTCAAGCAAATCACCAAGCAAGAGGAAAGCAACTCTTCAAGCTTACCACTCCAAGATGCTACTTCATTTGAAGATGACTTGTTTGATGTTATGAAATAAGGTTATCAACCTCTCAATATTTCTTTAGGTACTTATTATTTCTTGGAAAAGGAAATTGAGATTCATTGGCCTTAAGCTCTTAAGAAGCAAGATGCACTTCTCCTTGAAGCCAACTATACAAGCATGCCACAAGATCCATCTAAGACTATTCAGCTTGATCAAGAATAACCCATTGATGAGACAAAATTGATATTTTTTGTGCCAAGTAGCCAAATTTGAAATGATTATGATTTTTTCTTTGACTCATATAGTTAATTTATAGATAAGGGAATGAAGTAATAAGGTATGATGTCTAGTCATGAAAACCATGAGTATGCTAGCATCTCTAAATGCAAGTGGAAGCCCCCATTTCATGAACCATGCCTATTTGGACTCCATTCAGCATGTGATAATTTAATTTCATGATACCATGGTGATCTCAAGATCTTTCCATTTGATCTTGGATGAGGAAAAAATGTTGAGGTTAGTTGTGTATAGTATATTGCTTATGTCATGTCTTCCCTAAGTGCTATATTAGCACAAGTGTTAGTTTGTTTTATCTTGTTTTATTTTGGTTGTTGTATGTTGGAGGTGTTTTCAGCTTGTCATCTTGTTCAAGGTAGTAGTGTGTCTCAATTTGAGGGCAAGTGATCCCATAACCCAATGGATGGATAAGGTAACTAGTATAATTTACTTAGTCATCCCCAAGAGATTGCCAAAGATGTTAGCCAAAATTTGGCTACCATTAGAGGGGTTCATATAAATCTTGACTTTTCATGTCTTAAAACCTTGTTCATAGCCATTATATGCCTTATAAGGTCTTCAAATGGTCTTTTTAAGGTCTTATTTGTATAGTTTAAGGTTATTTTGACAAGTTTAAGGTAATGACTTATTTTTGTCTTGTGTTAGTCTATTAATACTATGATGTGAAAAAGTTGATCCAAAAGGTGTTAAAGGTTCATAATTTGTCCCTCAAGTCATCTCACCCCTTTGACCACCTTGCATGAGAATTTTATACATGTTTGGAGAAGTTAAGGTTGTTTTGTAAAGTTTAAGGTAAATGTCATGTAAGAGAAAGGTGCATGTATTCAATTCCAACACATATCAAAGCCAATAAAGATGAAATGTTTGTATAAACACACTTGTCAAAGTTTATGAAGGAGTTATCTAACTTGCATATATGTCAAGAATGTCAGATCATAGTTAGTTTTGTAGGTTCAACGTATAAAAGAAAGAGAATCACTCCAAAGAAGGCAATTTTAGGAACTTGTATAGACTTAGAAGATCCATATTCAAGTGAAAACATATTTAGAGTGTGTTTTCACCTTCATCAAGTCATTTCCATTAACAAAAATCTTGTACAAGTCTTACAAGTCCCAAATTTGCATCATAACCCCCATCGGCTTCTTGGCAAACTAGCAATTGTCAACTTCATGTGCTTGGTATAGACAGAGGAGAGAGAGTGATGACCTAATATTATGGTTAGAGGAAGGGGGTATAATGGAATTTATATTTTGGCATTGTTTCTCATATTGGTGCCCTATCCTTTATGAACAATATTGAAGAAGGCATGGTGGTTTTAAACCCTACATAAATCCCACATGCTTAGTTTCTCTCCTTGAAAAGATAATTTAAGGTTGGTTGGAATCATGAATGAAGTTGTGAAGGGTTTATATGGGTTTTAAATCCATTCAATATGATTATTTGGGTCTCACTTGGCATGTGTGAGCTTAATTTGACAAGAAAACTCTACTTTTGCATAGTTTGTAAATTGATTATCATGGTCTCTGGATGCTTTAGGATTTTTAACAATTTAAAGAATGTGGATGAAGGTCTCCCACCATATTTTAACTTTATTAAATGTAGGTGAAGGTCCATTAATGGTTCTCCATGCCAAATCCACACCCACAAGCCTCTCAACATGATGCAACTTACAAATTCTCACTAGTGTTCACCATTCATCAATGTATAAATAGAGTCTTAATATTTTGAGATTCCTATGTTGCAAGAAAAGGAGGATAGGTGGTCATTTTTGTGTATTTATGTTCTTAAAATCCATCCAAACCTCTTCAAAGCATTGTAAATACCCAAAAAAGGCAAAAGAAATCATGTTTTCATGACTCACTCAAAGGATTAGTAGCTTGCAAGTGAGAGAGTAACAAGGTATTAGATATGAACATCAAGAAAAAATGAGGTAAATTGGTTTCATATGAAATGAAATTATATATCAGACTATTAAGGACCCTCAAATATGACTTGTTACTCTAATACTAGCCCCTCTAAGTAATATACAATGTTTTCAACTTAAAGACTGTGTTAGAAATCTACATGCACAAAAGTGATAAAAGAAATGCCAAATGTTGCATTGTAAATGTAATATGAGGGTCATAAATTGATCAAGTAGGTTATGAGATAATGGAGGACTATATTCAGTGCAAAGATGGCCTAAAATGCATGATAAAGAAACTTAAAATGACAAAAAGTAGACCTACAAGTCTGCAAACATGTAGGTCTCTTTTTCATATGAAATGCAATGAATATATATGTAGTCATATAAAATGCAAAAAATGGTAACTTGAGCATGGATAAAGACACCTAATCCATAGGTCCCTCTTACTTGCTCTCTAAACCCTCTTAGGCTTGTTTTCATTGATTCCCAGTCATCCATGGCCTTCCAAACTTGACCCCAACTGAGTTAGGACCCTCTCTTCATGACCAATCCATCCCTTCAGGTCTCATCTGCCTAGGACAATAACACCAAAGTTGGAAAATAGTGATAGACCCTATGGTGTCCCCTTTTTAGCACTCCTATCCAATCACATTTTGAGCCTAGGTTACCATTTTTCCTTGATTCCTCTTGTCCATTATGTTGACCTAGTCCAGTTTCATCTAACCCATGACCAATAGATCCTTATAAAATCCCATTCAAAGATCATATGGAAAGGGTTGGAAAATATCATTCAAGTAAGCAAGAATACAAGCAAAACCACTCAAGCAATCTTTCCTATTCTCTGCATATAACCAACCTATACACTTTCAAGCCAATTCAAGTCCTTACACCAACCTCTAATCAGCTCAAGCATACTTAATTTTAGTATTTCTTACATTTCATTCACTATTGCACCAAGCACTCTTAAAGGGAAAACCACATATGGCTTGATCCCTCTTCAGAATATTGGTATGTAGGTAGTGTGTCCACACATAGGGTGTGAATCACATCCAGTGCATCTTACACACACCAACCCCTTTTCCCCATTTGCCAAAGTTTATTTCAATTACATAGAAGATAAAAGTACATGAAGAATCAACTCTACAAGGAGCTCTATTGATAGCAAAAACCTAAAAATTGGTATATAGGCTCACACTGAGTAGGCGAACAAAACCCAAAAAGCTTAGATCACGAGGACAACAATGTCAGGGAAAGACCACAACATCAGAGCCTAGGGTGTCTAGCTCTGACACTCTTGTCCAATTAAGAAATGAAGTTTAGGAACCTATTTGTGATAGTGTCCCAGTCCTTCATGCAAAATTCCAAACCCTATCTCAGTCAGAACAATCCAAAATAAGCTAAGTTAAATTTTCTCCCTCTCACTGCTATTTTTAGAAAAGGTCTAATTGCAATTCAATTTAATAAATCAATGGCTTTAATTATGGATATTATTTATTGATTTATCCTACTTAGACTTGTTTATTAAATAAGAATATAACTCCATTATTCCCAAAAATAACCAATCATTTGGTGAACCCAACTTACTTCAAATTTCACATAAAAACCCTAGTTTATTTTTCCCATTGATTTTTGAATTTTCTCTTGAGTATTAAAATAAAAAATTCATCTTAAATTTTAAATTTTGTAGTATATTTTAAAATAAATTTATTTCAAACCCTAGCTGCATACACAAGGTCCCAATAATTTTCCAGCATTAATCCAATAATTTCTTGATTTTTTGCTTGCACATATAAATCAAAAATTGTTCTCAAATTTTAAAATTTTGTAAAAAATTTTAAAATAAATTTATTTCAAAACCCTAGTTGCATACACTAGGTCCCAGTAAATTTCCAACATTAATCCAATAATTTCTTAATTTTTTGCTTGCACATATAAACTAGAAATTTAATTCAAAATTTCAAATTTAATAGTAATTTTAAAAACAATTTTATTTCAAACCCTAGTTGCATCAACTAACTCCTAGTAATTTTTTAGTAATTTTCCAATCATTTTCTGAATTTTTAGTTGCATATTAAAATAAAAAAATTACTTCAAATTAAAAAAATTCATAGTAATTTTCAAAAATTTATTTTTCTCAAAACCCTAATTGCATCTACTAGGTCCCATTAAATCAAACACTTTCCCATAATTTTTTAAATTTTCACTTGCATACTTAATTTAGAATTTCAATTTCAAAAATTCATAATATTTTGAAAAACTATCACTGTTAAATCCCTAATTGCATATACTAACACCTATTTGCTTCTTGAGGTATCACCTTATATCCATAATCAAATTGCAAAAATTATTCTCACTTATGTACAAAGTTTTCTTACATTTCTTGCAAATAACAAGGAAACCGTAATGGGCCTTATCATATACATGAATGATGAAATCTATCATATGCTAGTATAAAGATTCATCCTTTGCATTTCATGTTTATGTTTCATTATGTGAGATGATATTACAAAATTTATTTCCAAAAATGCACAAAATTTCAAAATTCTTTTGGCATATTCTCTTTTGCTCATACAAAATATTTAGCAACTCCATTTTACCAAACGTATTCAAAATGTTATGTTACATGTCAAAAGCTTATATGCCTTTACACAAAAATTCATGATCTCTACCCTTTAGTTTATATTTTTCATATGGAAAAAATTTCAAGTTTATCATGCTAAACATGTTAGAAATGTCATGATTCAAGTCAAAATTTTATATGCATTAATGTACAATTCCATGCTCTCTATCCCTTCATTGCTATTTATCATGTTGAATGTTCTTTATAATCATATTGTTATACATGGTTTCCATTTAGATGTATCTAACTCTTTGGCTACTTTTAAGTATCTCCCTATCACTACTAGACACAAGCAAACACTAGTGGTTATATCTATCCCTCCTCTCTTCAAACTTGGTTCATCTAGCTTTTATCTCGTACCTACTACTAGCTCTATGCCTATAGTAGATTATGTGGTACATGTTATCACCCAAGTTTACGAAGATAGGCAGGTTGATTACACCCATGGTTATAACTTTTTCACTCAAGTTAACACCCCTTCCCATCTAGTTTCAGTGCCTCTACCTATTACAGTTCTTCTTCCAATCCAGATTCAACCACAATCAAGACCTTCATCACCAACATAGAGAGTTTAAAAACCTCCATAGATTTAGGATTCTATACAGCTTCCAGCTATAGTGTTCACACCTAGAACAATCTCATTGAGATCTCATGCATCTACACATAGAGCACATGTTTAAAGAGCTTATCCTACTTCCAGATGGGTCCCTAAGATCCCTACAGTTGCATCCACTTCTCAGAGTTATAGAGGGACCCCACAGTTGGTTTCCAATATAGATATTTAGAACACTTACAACATATACAGCTTTCAGAGCCACAGTCTCAGCATTTCCATCATGCTTCATGATCATGCATGATCCTTCTGCTTGATATAGGATAACATGATAGGGAGTCTCCCATGAGACTCATCGGTTAGTATCATCTCTTCTCAACCTTGCTTGTACATAATTTTTCATAACTACTTGTGTTTAGCTTCTTTATAATTACTTCTACATAGTTTTTTTATGCTTGATTGTACATAGCTCAAATTTCAAAATACAAAAACAATATAACATTTCAAAAACACAAAAAACATCTTGATTGTATGCATCCTCCATGCTTTACATTTTTGATCCTATACTAGACTTACATTTGCTATTCTATGCTATTATTTGTCGATTTATCTACATTACCATGCTTCACTTGATCTCCTTTGAGTGTGTGTAGTGACATCTAGATCCTTGATTGCTTCACTCTACCCATTGAGGGGGCATCATACTTATACATCGAGACATACATCGATATACATACCCACTGGGGGCATTTTTAACATGAATACACCATCCAAGTTATGTCATTCCTACACTACATGCTTTAGTTATCATGTTGACGTATATTAATTACTAGCTTACACATATTACTTGATCAAAATTTCACTAATATCTAGCACTTGTGTATTTCTTAGTAGATACCTAGTCTTGTACTACACATGTCTTGCATACATTCATCTCTTGCTTTGATTACTTAGATATGATTGTAATTCCAACCTTTACATGCTTTATTTTATTGCTTAACATAGCTTGATGTGCTTGTATTTCCAATTCCTACTTGTCTCTTGTATGTGCCTTAGGACATTTGCTAATGTCCTTCACTTTTATTCATGTGTGTGCCTTAGGACATTTTCCAATGTCCTTTGCTTGTACTATTCTATGTGCCTGTGGACCTTGTGCCAACATTGCTTGCTCCAATTATATGTGTATGTGGCATTTAAACATACCTTGTATGCTTGTTTTCCAGTTTGATGACATGTGCCCATGTCCCATGTTTACTTGGCCCTTTGGCCACCCTTGTATGGATCTTGTTTCTTTCTTTGTGTGCTTGTTACTTGATTGCTTTTGATTATTTGTAATGCCATGATCCATATCATGCATTTTCATATTTTCTTGGATGTCATGATGGACATCATGCTCCATCCCTCCAACTAAAAACTAAAAAACTAACAACTAACACTTTCAATTCTAATTTAGTATATTATACATGTTATTACATTGTTACATCTATCTAGGCATACCTTTGTTGATCTAACAATCTCTCAAATTTAAACCATGCTATATGTTGAGATATCTTGTTGATTATCATTGCTATATCATGTATATTTCCATCTTAACACACTTGTAGGGATTCATCTTATGAGAGTAATCATTGTAGGGTAACTATTCCTACCCTCATAAGAGGGGGAAAAAAATAGGGGTTTTACTACATAGATCAGAGCTCTTATCAATAAAAAAATGTAGTTTTAGAATAACCATAATAGCAACCAATCATCAAACCCCTTTGAACAAACCAGGTAGACAGTCAAGAATCTAAAATAGTGATTAATTTCTACCCAAGACAATAACACCAAGGCTGGACTATAGAACCAAACATTAGGGTGTCCATTTTTGGTGCTCCTATCTAAATAATGGAAAAACTAGGTTTTCCAAAATAAGGTAGAAAGGTAGGTTCATCGATAGTTTTGCACAATCAGACTAGTTCATATCAGTAATTTTTAGTATATTTTTCTTAGAGAATCTAGAGATAAGGGGCATCATACATAGAATAATTGGTCCTCACTTCCAATTTCAGATACGAAAGTTGGTGTAACTTCTAGATCAAAATCCATGTTTCAAACACCAGTGATTAGGGGTAGATTACATAGCACTTTTGCTTCTTTTCTTTTAGTTTTCAGCATTACCCAGGCATTCTTAGTAGTTGTGTGCCTTATTCTATTTGTAGGTGGTTGACATCATTTCAGAGTGGCTTTCATACAAGCCTAACCTCCATATTCTTGAGTTCCTAAGTGGATTCCACATAAGCCAATTTTTTAGTTTTGGAGTGGCTTTCATACAAACCTAATCTCCATCTTTTTTGAGTTGGCCAACATTAGCTTAGTTTCTAGTACATATTCAGCTATCCATGCCACATTGTCAAATTTATAGAACATTCATGGGATTTAAGAGCCATCTAATATGACATACTTATTCATACCAATATCAGTTTATAGCTTCACTTCATGGGGCAATGATGGAGCTAAAGGGCTAGCCTTTATATTCTTGAGCCACCTATTCAGAGGGATTGGACACATAGTCCAGACATTGATTATCACACGCATGATCATCTAGCTTCACTTAGTAGATGATGATGGAGCCAAAGGGCCAACCTTTACATTTTTGAGCCACCTTCTAGGGAATTGAATACTCAACTCTATTTTTGATATAACTTTTAGTATAATATCATCCAACACATCCAACATTACTCAGTATTACTTAGTATCATAATAGGTTTTTGTATTGGTTTGTGTACCTAATGAGGTGTATTCATTCCTTTCTCTTCCTCTCTATAATCAGTTTTGTACGTTATTTTTTTATATTGCATATAATATGAAATGATATACTCTTTATTTCCCTTTCACATATTCATACTTACACAACGTGCTCTCTATACACTATCCATCATTACTTAACATCACACAAGCTTCATGGGCTTCACCTTTGTAGGAAATTTTAGGTACGCTTTCTATTTTCCTTTATCCTAGTATTTTGATTTTTTGCATCACTAAAATAAAGGGGGGGCAAATGTAGTCATATAAAATGCAAAAATTAGTAACTTGAGCATGGCTAAAGACATCCAATCCATAGGTCCCTCTTGATTGCTCTCTAGACCCTCTCAATCTTATTTTCACTGATTCCCAATCATTCGTGGCCTTCCAAACTTGACCCCAGCTAAGCCATGACCCTCTCTTCATGACCAATCCATCCCCCTAGGTCTCAGCTACCTAAGACAATAGTGTTAGACCCTAGGGTGTCCCCTTTTTAGTGCTCCTATCCAATCACAATTTGATCCTAGGTTACTATTTTCCCTCGATTCCTCTTGCCCATTATGTCAGCCTAGTCTGGTTTCATCTAACCCATGACTAATAAATCCATATAAAAGCCCATTTAAAGATCATTTGGAAAGGGTTGACAAATATCATTCAAGTAAGAATACAAGCAAGATCACTCAAGTAATTTTTCCTATTCTCTGCATACAGCTAGTCTATACACTTTCAAGCCAATTCGAGTCCTTACACAGGCCCCTAGTCAACTCAAGCATACTCATTTTTTTTATTTCTTTCATTTCATTCACTATTACACCAAGCACTCTTAAAGGGATAACTACATATGGCTTGATCCCTCTTCAGAATATTGGTATGTAGACAACATGCATACACACAGGATGTGAAGCACGTCTAGTGTATCTTACACACACAAACCCATTTTACCCATTTGCTAAAGTTTCTTTTAATTATATAAAAGATACAAGTACATGAATAATTAACTCTATAAGGAGCTTTATTGACAACAAGGACCTAAAAATTGGTACACAATCTCACACTGAGTGGGCAAACAAAACCCAAAAAGCTTAGATCCTAAGGACAATAGCACCAGGGAAAGACTGCAGCATTGGATCCTAGGGTGTCTAGTTCCAATGCTCCTATCCAATCAATAAATGAAGTTTAGGAACTTATTTGTGATAGTGTCCCAGTCTTGCATGAAAAATTCTAGACCTTGTCTCACTCAAAACAGTCCAAAATAAGCTAAGTTTAATTTTCTCTCTCTAACTACTATTTTAAGAAAAGGTCTAATTACAATTAAATTTCATAAATCAGTGGCTTTAATTTGGAATATTATTTACTTATTTATCCTACTCATACTTGTTTATTAAATAGGAATAAAACTCCATTATTCCCCAAAATAACCAATCAATATGCATTGGAGATGAGAATGTGAATGGGTAGGTAGATATTTAGATATAATTATAAGAACCTCAACAAGTTTTACCACTCACCAAGTAAACTTAGAGCATACACAAACCCTATTTTAAGCCTAATAGTCACCTACAGGTCTATCATAGGTCTCAGTAAAGAAAGGACTAATTGGGCACTGATAGTGAGTTTCCAAGGGATAGAGAGGATAAAATGAGTTTGAGGACACTTCAATAGTTTTAAATAATATACAAAGTTTCAATAACCTTTTTGAAATATTTTATATTCCAAAAGTGCAATCTAGACACTTATTGCACACCTACATCTTATAGACTTTTAATACAAAGACTGAGAAGGATATAATGTTGAATGAAGTTAATGACTTGGACTAGAAATTAGGGTGTGTATCATGCTCATAGTACATATAATGTGTCTCCAAATCATTTTTATGCTTTGAAATGAAGGAAATGTTGCCATAATATTTCATTAGGGTTTGCTTTGTAGGGTTGATCACAAACCCTCATGAGGGGACTGTGTATGTTCCAAGTAATTTGAGGGGTCAAGATGTTTGAAAAGTGTTGCATAACCTCAAATTAAGTGTTAAACTCCTATTTAAAGCATATTAAATCAAAAAACTACTTTTAAGGGTCTTAATCCCAAGAACCTATCTCTCGACCTCATTCATATAGTCTACCAGCTCAAGAGGAACAATTTGAGATGCTCATTTATTAAATGAAGAGATGCATGGTGACTCAACATATTAGGAATAAGATACAACCATTATGCACTACTGATCCATGGAATTTGTATGTTCATCAAGGGCCTAAGCTCTATGAATAATCCTTAATGATCTAAGACACTCACAGGCTGCCAAGAGACTAACATATGACCCAATGAGTGAGAAAGCTTCCCAAATGATATTATATGCCTTTGAATTACTATGGAAACATTGGGATGAAATTCATGGACTGAATTACTATGGAAACATTGGGATGACATTCATGGACCTCATGGACACCTTCTTGAACCTTGGTTGGCACATGTGAAGGTACATTGTACATAATTGGCTTAAAAGCATGGTTGTAGGCCTATTTATGAGTATGTAAGGTAAAAATTAGCCTTAAAATCAGATATGGAGGCCTATAAAACCAATGAAGAGGTTACATAATCACATACACACCTTTATAGGTCTCTTAAGGTAATATATAAGCCATTCAAGTCACCAAGTTGGGTCAAAGAAGGTGACTTCACTGTTTTATTATTAAAAAATCTTATTTGCAACCTGAGATTACTCTTGGAGATATTAATCTCAAGGTATTAAGTTATATTATGATGTTTCAAGCCTAAAAAAACCAAAATCAAGCATTGTAACCTGAAAAATTCTTGTGAAACCACTTCAATTACCTCTCAAGCCTGAATAAGCACCTAAACTAGGGTTTTGGCCATTCATTGTTTCACCCATTCGTACAAGTTTTCATAACACAAAATTTGGAATGGATCATTATCAAGGGGTATGAAAATTGAATCAAACATTTATTGGAGGTTTCACATGTGTGATAGGTCAATGGATCCAAATCTCAATTTTCTAGGCTTAGAGACCCAATTAAGGGCTAATGAAAGAGAGAAACAAGTGGAATAAGTGTACTTGCACTTAAAGCATGGTCATGAAATTTTGTACAGAGTTGTAAGAGAATATTGGGTAATAAAAAATATGCTTATTTTTTCAATATCATCTATATATTGTTCTACACAATGAGCTTTGTGTGTTTTGAGGGCTATATGGAGTTGAAGGCAAGTATGGGTTTTCAGTTTAAAATGGAGTCTTTGTGATTGTTTGATGCATAAAAAGGGGTTTATATAAGTTTTTTAAGACAAATATAGGTCTCCCATGTAGATAAGTTACATTTATGAAGATTAAATCAAGATTTAAGGTACTTGAGCAAAAGAGGTGTAGTGAGATCAAATGGGTTTCAAGACACCTAAAGAGCTATGTGAATGATCATCACTACAATGTCAGTATAAGATATAACTAAAAGTTATGAAAGGTGTCAAAGAGGAAGGAAAAGGGGAATTTAAGGTGATTTAATGACCAAGAATGCCATTTGTTATTCCTCACAAGCCAAGATGGGTAATTTTTGAATGGATGATGAATCATTGAAGAAATCAAGTCTCCTACACCAACTCTCATGAAAACCATGACTAGGAAAATATGACACATGTTGAATGACCTCCTAATTTTTCACTTTCATACTTTATTGCTTTTAACTTAAACTTTCATTAGGTAATACTTGGCATAAGTCTCTCTTACACCACCTCTCTCCCTCTTTCTCTCATTCTCTATAAATGTAGCTTTATTTGGCTTTGTAATTATCCTCCACTTGGGTATGGAGAATCCCTACCCATTTTTATTCCTTTGATCAATGAAATACTACTATTTTTACCTCCTTATATTATTATACTTAGTGTGTGTGCATGGATGGTTGATCTTGTCAAGTGATTTTCTTAGTCTCTCTTGGGATGTTGTCTTATTCTAACACCTATATACAGTTTGAAAGCTTATTTTGTAGGACATGTGAAGTGTGTAAGTTTAGTACAAGGGTTGAGTGAGTATATCTCTTTATTATTATCATACTTGAACTATTGATTAGTCATCCTACCTTAAGCATCTATCACAACCTTCACATTGAAATGCTGATGTGAGAGATTCAAATTCGGAGAAGTGTATGTTAAGGTTAGTCTCATGGTCAACATGTTCACATGTAGCTAGTTAGTAATGATCAACTAATTTGGTGTATCACCCTCTTATTTATCTTGTTTTCATGTTATTTCTCTCCCTTTTCCTTATCAAGATAGTATTAGAGCCTAATTGATACATCAAGGGGAGCTAGCCCTATTATCTAGAGGTTTGGTCCACTTAAAGGTCACCCACAACCTAGGATCAATCTTATTGCATAACTCAAGTTGAGAGGGCTTGAATCACCCTACCAAGGGTGAAAATTTGAGTTATAATAGTTAATATGATGGATTTTTATCTATCAAGTTGACGATTCATTTGATGAGTTGTACTTGATCTCATTATGATGTAATTGAGCTATAAATTATCATTAATCATGTATTATCAGTCAATTATTATTTATCATGATTTGATATTAGACTACCTACATGTGTTGTTGAAAAAATTGTTTTAGGACTAACCCTCTTGTGGTAAGTGACCAAAGGGACAATATCATCGGAGAGAGGGCATGCAACTTTGTAGTGGTAAGGATGGAGATATGTTGCACACACCACTTTATTTAATCGTGTGTTATTTTCTGACAAGCATATGATTTTAGGGTGTTTTTTAATCTATTTTTGGAATAATGTGACTCTAATAGGATAAAACTAATATAATATTTACATTATTTAAGATGTGCAATAACCAAACAAATATAAGTGTAACTAGCATAATGTAGTAATTTTATATTCATGGGAAAAACCAAAGGATTGAAGTACTTAGCTTATTTAGGGTATGTGTTGGTCCGTGATAGGATATATTCATCAACAATGACTAGAAAAGGGCTGATGAGTGCTTGGATATGGAAATAGAGTGTCTATGTGAGCTTAGACATGCTCGTGCTTCCTAGACACCTGCATAGTGTGGCATTGTCTGATAGGATGCAAAATTATCCTACATTCCTATTTCAATATGTGATAGTTCTTATTATTATGCCTACATCTGATGAGGGTTATTGTACATGAAAAATTCTTCAATCATATGTGAGCTGCTATGTTTTACTTCTCCTTACTTCAAACCCTAATTATACACTAGAGGACCAACATAAGATAGGGACAAAAATAGAAAGGAAAGGGTTGAAATCAAACCAATATGCTTTTTATAAACTTGTCTTTAGGAGACAATGGAGAATGGGTTGATAATTCCCCTTAGAGTTCCCTCACAGAACCATGTGTTGAGGTGAATATGCCCCCTCATTAAAAATGAAGAAGTGTCTAGAAGTTGAGTCACACATAAATTCAACCCCCACAACTCATTATATCTTAGTAATGGAATCCACCAAGGGTTCCAATAAATCTAAGAAATGATCGAGAATCTATGTAAATTTTATGATTCAACCACTACAAATGAATTATATGATTTAAATTTAAGTAATGCCTAATTAGAGTTTTAGTAAGATCATGCTCTATATGTGCTTCTAATATAATAACCTATGTAATATAAGTCTAAAGTATCATAATATATGTGAAAATGTGAACATATGCCTTGCATATGCCCTTAATCAGGAAACCAATGTAATCTAGGTCATGTAATATATGTAATAATATGATAGAATATGTGGAAGACAACTCATAATCCTATAAAATATTTGACATATGCATCCATTATGTGTCAAAACATGTCACAATATAAGTAAAATATATAATAATTAAAAGTAATATGTGTCCAAAATCTGATTTTTGTATGATTGTGAAGGCTCAATCTTTAAGACAAGATATTATGTATGCCCCACTTTTGAGGTGAGGTATGTAGCTTGTGAATTAATCATCTCAAAATAAAGAAGAAATACACATCATGTCAAATATAAAATGATATAAGCAATGTAAAGAGTGTATTAACACATAAAAAATAAGTCACCATGGTAAGAATATATCATTTGAGTATATGAAACATGTATGGTAAGGCATACAATTGTAATGTCAAGATAGATATAGCAATGAGAAATACAATGAATAGTCAACATAACAATGAACATCCAAAAACTGAGTAATAACTATGTAGATTATGTATGATATGTATCATGGCACTGTAATAAAAAATAAGAGTGCGTGATATGGATCATGGTAAAAATAAACTCAATAGATAATCCTAGATTTATCCAAACATAAAAAACATCGTCACATACAGTGTCATGGCCATGACAGACACAATATCACTCAATGCCATGTAATGCAAGAGCCACACATAATGGACAATCAAATGTGACACACACAAATGGGCAATGAAATGTTACTCACACAATGGAAAATAAAATGACTCACAAAAAAAGAGTTAAATATAAACAAAAAAGGAGTCACACAATTTAATAAACAAGCAAACATTATATCATGTAACGCTGAACAAATGAGGCTAATCTATCAATGTATGTCATCATCACATATATCAATACAATATCTAGTGAAATAACAATATAAGCAATATGAGTAATATTAAGACATGTATAATCATGGTAAAGTAGCTCAATATGATCAATTGAGATAGTCATAAAATGATAAAACATGTGTAAAGTAGGAAAATTCCTCCAATAAGAACATGCCCCTTATGTAAAAAGGTAGCTCTTGAGTCTAGGAATGTCCCACATTTGTGTTTTTATGTGATATGAAACCTATATGTCTTACATCTTACTTGTGTATACCATGAAATGCATGTGCATATAAAAAAATGGATATATAATGTACATCATATAATAAATCATAAATTAATCATGTAAACAAGCAATACATGTCCTTCATAGGTCCTAGTTTTTGTTTTTATTTTATTTTCACAATTTTTAGAATGCAGGACTTAAAGGCCTAAAATCATATCTAATGGATGAGGAAGTATTCATGGAGGCTTGGGAAATAAGGTGCTCAAGTTTGGGTATGGGAGTCATCAGATGTTATTAGGAGATCATCATAGGTGTCATCATATTATTTTTCATCAACCACCTTTACTTTTCCTTTTACATGTTTCTAAATATGATGCATACACATGACATGTTGTTCAAGTGTGTGTGTTCAATCATGTGTCATCTTAGGATATAATATTTTTCCAATTATTTTTGAGGCATGGCCTTTTGGGTTATCATTATCACCATCATGTTGAATCTTGATTGTATTTTATCCATACGTAAAACTGATGTATCTATTTGGTATATCTATAACATCTCATATTTGTTATAACCATCACTGTCTAAGTATATCTCCCAAGTGGTTACCAATGTGCATCACCCATATGATTTTCTCAACTACCTTTGGTCCATAAATAATTGGTAGCATAATGTGTCCAATTGCTTACTCACCAGAGATATTATTTTGTAAGTCATCTATGCCATTTCTCAACTTTTGTCGACACATTATGTTGCATGTCCTTGAGTAATATTTTATCATTAATTCAAATGTGTTTCATGTAATAACCCTTAATGTAAATTATATATGCATGGGCTATAATGACCTATAACTATCTTCTTTCTTTCAATAGACTAGGACTTGAATAAGGTTAATCAATAGATCCTACATATACTTGGATGATCGGGTAGGGAGCTAGAATATCTATAGATATAACAGAGGGTAATCTACCCTCATATGTCAAGAGGAAAGGTCTCCAAAGCCTAAGCTTGTGACATGGGGTGTAACTCTCACTAGGGCTCAATGATGTGTAAGCGATTGTAAAGATGCAAGTAAAACTAATTGATGGGTAAGTGATTATAAACAAGGTAAGGTGAAATGGTCAACCAAATAGGGGTCTATGAAACTTAAAGCAATAAATGGTGAGCCTAAGCAACCCTATGTATATACTAGATTGTTTGGTATAAGGAAGTGTCTAAGCAAGGATACACATACACATCCACAAATTAATAAACAACATTTAATCTACTAAGAAAGTAAAGGAAAGGGTATAGGGATATAAATTCTTACCTCTGTGTGGACCCTTTAACCCTTTAATCTCCCCTTTTGGCTCAAGTGGTACTTTTGAATATATTTTTTAGGTTGAAGACCTAAAATGGATTGCAATATGAAGACCTAGATATACTTAGTTAGGAACTCCAAATTCCTCTCCTATAGAGCTTCAATGACACCATAAGACAAAACCTCAAAGATAAGGTTTTGAACCCATGACTCTCCCAAATACTACTTAGGGGAATAAATTCAAGTGAAAATAAAGTGTATGAATGTGATATATGTTTTAGAATGAAATGATCCCTATATACAAGGCTCCAATACCCAAAACTAATCCTCAACTCTAAGCCAAAAATATTGGTCAAGCCAATATAGTTTGAAGATGTTGACTGACACTATATCATATCAATCAGGCTAATATAGTACAAATGATAAAAGATAGACTCAAAACTAAAATAGATTAGGGGATATAGTACAAGGAAGACAAATTACAAAATAAATTTTATCGACTAGGGTAATACAATTAGATATATGGAAGCTAAAAAATCTAGACATAAAGTAGATAAAAAAGTAAGATGAAAAGAGACTCAAAGGAGGTTAGATTGATAGAATTGATGGTATGACATAATAGTAAACAAACATCTCTTATAAAGTACCACACTTTGATCCCACCCCATTCCCAATGAACCCTTTAAGGTATGCACTTATGGATATTGATTCATTGACAAGATCTTATGAGAGAAAGTGTTATTAAAGTGATAAAGGTGAAAAATATCACGGGTATACATATGTCCCACCCAAAGCTCATCACATGTCACAATAGTGTAACACAAGATGGTGCTTTTGGATAGAAGCATAATAATACTCAAGAGCGCAACTAAAAATAAATTTTGATACATGAGTAATTGAAAGTAACCTATACATACCTTTACTTACCTTTCTAATGAATGACTACATGCAAGTACCATAATCTTGATCAATAAGGGTACAATAATTACATTTGAGAAACCATAAGGATACAAGGCTAAATCTAGACAAATTCAATGCATACATACACATGATGGTCTATAAATGGATGTAAAATTAAAAAATCTCAAAAACAATCAAAACACATGGAAAAAATGGCAAGCTAAGATTGATAAGATGAGGTTAGAACCAAGAGATCCAAGGGAGCAGATAAAAAGATAAAATGAAAATCAGTAAGCTGAAATGCTGAGGCTACTTAGGAATGAAAAACCAAAAAATACACCTAAAGTAAGATGAGTAACAATCCAAATCAAACAAATGACACAAGAACCATCTTATGAAAAAAAACATCAATGTAAGAGAAGTAACAAACCAAACTCAAACAAAGACACGAAAAAAGGGTAGAAATGGGACCACACATCCCACAAAAAGGTGAAACATGAAAGCATGAAAGATAAAAATGGGATTGAATATCTCACAAAAATTAAATATAAAACTCAGTGTCCCAAACATAACTAAGGTAAATCCTAAATAAATAAGGAAATGATCAAGAGATAATTTCTTAATTTAATTCAAAGATGCAACTTCTATTCTAAAGATGGAAAAGCTAAAATTACCATATTGCTACCATGTCTAAAAGAGATGGAGAATAGGAAATAAATAAAGAGGAATATTTAGGAACAACCCTACCTATCAAGGGTGAAATATGGAGGTAAGGAAAAGAAGGTGTCACCAAGGTGAAAACATTGTCTTTACTAGAAATAAGACACTCTAATCATCTTAGCAAGACTAGGAGATTTCAAATTTAATGGCCCCAAAGAACCCTACCTAGAAAACATAATATTATGCTTGTTATTTAAGTGTAAATATCATCCCATGAATGCTAACATGCATAAAAAATAAAAGGATCATACCTTCCCACAACATATTCCCTACTCCTTGAGACCCCTTATAGAGTCCTCAGACTTTTACAAAGACTAGGTACTTTTGTGAGAAAGTAGGTGGCATTAGAATGTGATAAAATATATATAGATAATGTAATGAGTCATTCTACCCTAGTATATTTTCATATTTCACCCCAATGGACCTCATCTCTATCATGAGGTAAACTATGGAGTTTGAGAATTGACTAGTATAGGAGATGTGCCAAAAAGATCTCACCTTTTGGTGTGTTATAACTTTTAAGATGTACTTTACCTTTTAACATTGCCTTTTATTATGATTTGGATCTTAAATATTTTGTATTTTTCTATTTTCCTCCTCCATATGGATTTTGAAAAACCAAACATGGGTGATAAAGTGACTATCATAAGAGAGCTTACACCTAGCCACTAAAGAGGAGAATCTAAAGACTATAGTGCCTAAAGACTTCTAGACTTGCACCTTAGAAAGGAGCGTGATCTCGACACTAATCTTGGTGAAACCAAAAGGAAGGTAAAAATAGGAAATCATGAAAATGATCATAGAATGATTGGGTTTCCTCAATCAAAAAAATTGTGTAAGAAAAGATGGTACATTGATAGGTAGGTATGAACCATCATCATAAGAGAGTGTAAAATGTGGATGAGGACATAAACACATACTACTATAGTTTTACCACAAGAATATGAATGACTATAAATGAGGAAAAACACTACTCTGGACCATTGATTTATCTTTATAAAAATACACATGGCTAAGGTTAGGAGTAAAAACGATCTATGTAACAAAGTGAAAAATGATGGGTGTTTGTGAAGAGGGCCTGGTTGATCCCCTAAGTCTTACTGTGTAACTCACAAAATGAAAATCCATTATGTGATAGTATAATAAAATTATGAAGCATGCTAAAGTGATGAATCATATAAAAGATATCAAAGACCCAAAGGCTTCATAAAATGATAAAAGATACTAAAGAAACATAAAGGAAATAATGGGTGATGAAAGAAAACAAATGAATGTAGAAAGATAAAGAGGGTGTGAATTTGTGATGAGGGCTTGGTTGATTCATTAGGTCTTACTATGCAATTCATAAACTAAAAATACAAGAGGTATAAAAATGATAAATTATCTAAGGACCAAACATTGGTACTAGGGCTCATGTGAAAGAAACTCGGAGGTATGTAGATAGAGTAAGACTAAACTACATTATAAGAGAGTCAAAGTAGAACCTGTAAGAAATGTTAGCTCAATAGAATATAACTAATTATAATCATGTAAGTCATATGCACAAAAAATGGTGGTAATATCACAAGAGATGCCATACAAAATTATAATGGGTCCAACACAAACACTAATAAGAGGAATCATCCCAAAAGAGGGGGAAGCAAAAAGATACCAAAGAATAAAAAGAAAACTAAGGTCAACTATGAGTGAAATAAATGTCTAAAAATAAATTTGGATTGTGTTATTGAAGATCCATAAAGAAAACTAATGCCAATTTTAAAGATCTATAAGTTGTGATAAAGAAACCCAAAGGTGCTACCTAAGATCCACTATAGAAACTAAGGCCAATTATAAACTACCAAAAAACCAAAAAGGAAGCAATGACATAAAAAATTATGCTAAGGAAATAAAATGTAGGAAATCAAAGAGGCATTAAAAAAAAAGAAATATCTTTGCAAATGATAATATCAAAGACATGTGTGAAATGAAAGCATATTTATCTCGAAATGTTTCTTGAAGCTGAATTTGTTTGTTTGTAACATGTGAAAGGTTCTTGATTTCTACCTCTTGGTAAGGATGAGAGATCAAGAAGCTAATAAACAGAGTATGGGAATCATAAGATTCCTCAAAACATACATATGGGTAAGGATGGGAATTGTAAGATTCCCCAAAGACTGAAATAAGAAAATGATGTGTAATGTAAGGTTCCCTAATATGTGTAGTAAGGAAAGGATGGGCATCATAAGATTCCATAAAATGTTCAAGAATAAGTGGATATGCATCACAAGATGCCCCAACCTATGGGATGTAGGTGGATTAGAGTTAACCTCAAGATTGACATGCCTAGTAACAATGTCAAATTATTTATAAATATGTGTTACAACAGGGAATGTGGAATCTAGGGTAATGTCAGGATCTTTGGGAAGTGATAGAAAACTATGTTGTATGGTATTAGGCAAGATGATACAGTCTGGTGTAATAAGACTAAAATGAATTATATCGACTAAGTCGATATAGTCTAGTGTAATAAAAATGAAATGAATTATATCAACACTATGTAGTTAGTGGTGGGTAGTATGGTTAGGTAAAAGAGGAAGAATTGTATCGGCACATTATGGGTCATGGTTGGTGGAGTTGTTTGTAATAGGAGATAGAATGATAACCATATGGTCATATTATGAGTTATGGTTGGTGTAGTTGACTAACAAATAGTTGCTCAAATTTAAATTAAACTAATAGGCCATCTTACATGTTTCACAAGATCCATCTGAAGGAATTTCAAAATAATCACTATAAAACCACATTTTCAAGTCATTTGTTCACTAGAGGCTTACATGATTGAAAATAACTATGATATCTAATTGCACATTGAGAGAAAATAATTTATTCTTCCCAGTTATGATTCCACATAACCCTAACAACCTTGAACTAATTTTGAAAACACCTCTAAGGTCATAAATCATTGTTGAAGCAATTAACCACTCCAAGATTACATCAACATATATCATTACACCAATATATCACACACACCAATGTAGCATGGGATAACTACACATAGTTTGATCCCTATTTATAGTATTGGTATATAGGCAATGCTCAACATAGCAGATGTTAAGGTCAATCACAAATTCAACCACTAACCTATTTTCCCTCATGATCTATCGAGCTAGGGTTTCAATTGAATAAAAATGCATGTAGTCTCTTAAAAAATAATTCAAATAATCTCAATCATGCACACAATACCTATAGGTGAAGGCACATTGATATCTTTTTACATAGAAAGTAAAAAGTCTATTAGACATCTGTGTACCCTACAAACATCAACATAGAATGGCCTTGTTTGAATAACATGGCCTTGTCTTAGGTGAATGTGAAGCCTTGATACTAATTTATAGTAATCTCACATAGCTCTTCAGTTAATTTTACAGTTGCACTTACAGTCCTACATATTTGATTTCTTAGCTATATTATTGGGTAAGTTCATAAAATTGGGGGACAAAAAAGGGCCTACCCTTGGACATGATTTTTTTGAAATTTCTAAAATTTGAACTTCTATAGATAATTTGAGATGGATACACTCAAAATTTGAAGATGGTATAAAAACATGAATTATAGCATTTCAAATCTAATTTCCAAAAACCTATTTTTTTTGAAAAGTAGTTAGGTATAAATATGTCAAAAATCTAAAATTTGAAGAGGACCTCCTATTTTTTAAGAAAACATAGTAGATAGATGGTCGTGCAGCCCACCATTTTTTGAGAATAATTAAATATTGTTTGAAACCCTTTGGTGAATATTTAGATAAGATATTATAGTGTATTACAATTTTTTTATATATTTTTTAATTTTGTAATTAAGTAGATCCTAAAAACTGACAAAAAATGGATAGCCGGCTGTGCGGTCCCCTTAACTACCTCAAAGAAAAATGAAAATTAATTTTTTTGAATGTGTGTAGAATTAGGCCTAGTTTTTTACTATATAATTTGTTTTACACTTGGATCAATGACAAAATTACATAAACATGAATAGGCATGTATAGGTGCGACATGTAGTGGCCTAAAAAAGGTGTAGTTAGAAATAAATATAGTTTGAACCCTTAAAAAAGCCCAAAAATTATAAAAAACATATATTTGGAAAGATGATAGCATGCTCATCATGATGGTAATAATTTTTTGAAATTTTATGTTGAAATCCATAGTGTATTTGGTGATTAAAGTTGAATTTTTTTAGTTTTTATCAAAACTCTTGGTCTTAACTGTAGATGCACAATCACAAGCCTTTGGATCAAAAATCCAAGCCATTTCTGAGCTTAAAGGCTCTATTTTAAATTCAAATAGTGTGTACACATTATGTAATTTATTATATAAAATGTACATGTTATATAAAAAATATGCATTATTATGTAATAAGACCAAAAACATCTCTAAAGCATGTGAGAGTTGCACATGAAGGCAACTTTGTCCAGAAGCTTATTTTTACTACTCTAAATGTTAAGTATAAGAAAAGTAAACTTATACTTTAAAATTATTTTAGTAAATATAATAAATTAGGGTAACTTAACATCTAATAGAGTTGGTCTCATAGCTACATGCCTTACGATGTGGAAAATAGTTTTTCAAAATCCAATCTGGTCAGTATACTTAGGCATTTTCAAGGTCTAGGTATTAACTCTAGGGATTGTAGGACAACTTTTGCAATTGATGTTCATTTTTGGTAAACATATAGTCATTTTTTAGGTTTTTTTGCCTTTCAAATTTATTTCTAACATTTATAAGAGTCTTAAGTTTGTCAAAATTAAAGTTTGAAAACTACTCACTTGAACTTGATCCAAAGTGGTGTGATTAGGTAGTGTAGGTCATATTGATGACCTACATACATCAAATGACCACTTTGTGTTAATTTCACTTGTTCATCATCCCTCCCTCATCCTTTATCAATTCCTACTCATCTCTCATTACCCCTAATCACTCTCTCATCATTCCTCATTGTCAATCACTCCTTTATTAATCCTCATTAACCCTAGTCATATCTAATAACTCCCTTATCATCCATAATCATTCCTCCATTGACCCTCACTATCCCTCATAATCCCTAATCAATCACTCCTCATCCCTCCTCATTCCTCATCACTAACTCATTGACCCTCACCATACCTCATCATCTTTAATCACTCCCTCATTAGCTCTCACCATTCCTCACCATCCCTAATCACTCCCTCATTGGCTATCACCATCCCTAATCACCACTTCATCATCCCTAATCACTCCTTCCTTATCCCTCATTATCCCTAATCACTTCCTTATTGACCCTCACTATTAATAATCACTCCCTCATCATCCCTAATCACTCCCTCATTTCCCCTCACCATCCCTCATGATGCAAAGCCCTATTGCATACTCTGCTTGTCTAAGCTCTCTGCCAATATCCACCTATCTTTCACTTTGTCTTTTCTTGCTTGATATCTACACTTAGACCCTACATACATTTCAAATTCATATCTATATTTTATTCATTTCATTTATTCTCCACCATGATCTAGATTGTCTCACTAAACTCTTCATTCTATTCTCCTTACTCAATGCATTTAATTTCTCTTACTTTGAGACTATCCCCCTCACTAGTCTTTATGCTTTATAATAAATTGGATCAAATCTTGTCTCTATTTCCTTATGATTTAATAAGTCTCTAAAAAATTTCCTTCTACTCCTTTGAGTACTCTATAACTTCTTCTTAACCTACTTAACTTCTCAACACAATCCTCATATCATACACTACCTCTTACTCTGTCATAAACTCTTCTTGTAGCTTTTTTTGGGGATAATTTCCTTAGTACGGTCCTTTATAGACTCAAATCATAAAATAAACCTCATTTATGGATACCCTTTAATGTCTCCCATATATTCACAAAGTTCTAGGCTTTTGTTCAACTATTTGATAACTTTTTTTGGCTCTTTCTACTCTCAAATTAGGTCTTTAGGATTCCTTCTACCCTGTCTACCATATAGTCCTCCCCCATCCATACTTATCGATATTTACATAACTTAAAAACAATATATTCTATTTGTGCATGTTTAACTCAAAATTTTCACCAAATTTCATGAATTATTGATGATTACAACTCCTAAAAACTCACTTTGAAAGTAAAAACCCTAATACAAGGTTTGGACTGGTTTTACAGACCTGAGAAGGGTCAAAATGAGATTTCAATCTTCCAAAGGCATTTCCAATGACTATGACTATTTTATTAGGTTTTATTTTACCCTATTCATATTTTTCAAGTGTTAGATTTCCCTTTTTAAGCTATAATAGATTGACTTAACCTAATTTGAATAGATGGTGTACTCAATCACAGGTCTATAGTAATCTAAGAAGAGGTTATTTATTATAATTCATTCTAAAAAGGGTTTTAAATGAACATGAAGGTTGAAAATCCTATGCAAAATGTTTAAAAACTTTAAACAATCAATTTCTTCCATCTATAACACTCTATTTGCCAATTTATATGAGTAACAACCCATTAATCATCCATTGCCAAACATTCTCGATTTTAGAAAATTCTTTCATCCCAAATCCTTCATTTCCATGTGAAAGGTGAATAAGGTACTTTTGGATAACACAATCCAACATGCCACCTTTGTGGCTACATTTACATAAAAAATAGGTTCCATTTTAGAACCAATATTATTATTAAAACTAATATCAGGATTAGGTTCTATTATATTACTAATATCAGAATTGGGTTCTATTCTAGAACCAATATCATATTTAGCATCAGAAGTAGAATCAATGTCAGTCTCAACATTAGATTCATATCCCCTTGATTCAAAATCAACTTTAGAATAATAATATTTTAGTGAATGTCTCAACATTGGCTACACACTTTGGTAGATCCACTTGAGTTAGAATTAGCCTCAGAATCAACATACCTTAGTGAATGTCTGGACATCTACTACACACTTTTGGTAGATCAATTTGAACACATTGGTTATCCTTCCATAATTTTTGAGGTAATTTCCTTTGACATAGATGTAATTTTTTATAGTATCATTTACAAGGATTATGTAGCCTTTTTTCCTCTCATTGATATTACCCCTTCTTTTCAAACCAATTATCCTAGCAATTATAGTGACATCTAACCTCCCACATCTACTGATTGGGACCAATAGAATCACACATTATTTAACTTATTCCATGGTGACATATTGGCTATAGAATTTTTCAAGATCCAAGATAACATTTAGGTAGAAGAAAATTCTCCTAGTGAAACCTTGATTGAGCTGTTAGGGGACAATCAAAGTCTAAACTCAATCTTCTAGTGAAACCTTGCTTGAGGTTCCTGATGATAATCAAAATCAAAGTCAACATCCCTTAGTGAAATCTTGTTTGAGGCTCTATGGCAAAATAAAAATAAAGAAGAATTTGTTGGTGAAAACAAATTTGAGGTGCCAATAGTTGAGCCAATTAGTTACTCATTGCTTGATGAAGACATTATTGAAGTATATATTGGCACAACTGATAATCTAAAACATTATTTATATTGAAACATATCTCAAGCCTAAATAACGTAAAAATATTATGGCCTTATTGAGAGAATTTATAGAGGTCTTTGACACCACCACTTTCAAAATTATGTCAAATCAAAAATCAACAAGAATGTGTGTGGCTGAAAGTCCCAATATCCATTTATCCACCAATAATTATACATTCCTTTGTAATCTTATTATTCATTCATATCCTATATTACACTATCAATTTAGATCATTTATCCAATGCCTCTCCTTCTCCACCCTTCCTAGTAGCACTCTTTTTCAAAGAGACTATGAAGACGTCTTTTCTAGAGGTTTGAAGTGAACAACATCAAATACTAATGAAGATCACAACAACAATAGTTTAATTCATATCAGTAACATGTTCCTAACATAATAACTATTTAAACTAGGTATTTCCTAGACAACAAAAGATCAACATCATGTATCTCATAATCCTCCATTGATTTGAAATGCCAACAAATTAAAAAAAAAACAATTAAAATCAAAAGAGAAATATTTAGCCAATGTATCTCATAATCCTCCACTTATGAAAACCATTTATATAGTGCCTTGGGTAGGTACCATGATGAAAATTAGGTTTCTACTGTCATGTGTAAATATTTTTTTATCTACAAGTACCTTGACACTTGCGGCCAACCTCATTTACATTGAAGATCATTCCATTCCATTCTAGCCATTTTGGCCATTCAATCCTATTTAGCCCAACCCATCTTATTGTGACCACCCGTCTTCCTATCTTGATTTTATTATAGAAGTAAAAGGTATATAGAGACTTGTTTTGGAAATATTTTGTCATGTTATCTCTACGACACTTATATGACTGGACACATTTGGTTCTCATGTGACATGGTCCTTAGAGATTCCTAGTCCCTTCCCTTACTTCTTATATTGATGTCCAACATTATCCATTCCTCCTTCACTCATTATTATCTCCCATTTTGGGATAACTACAATGGCCCAAGGCCCATTTGAACTATATAGGCAATGCTCAATCAAATAGATTTTTTGAGTTTGGCTCAGCCACCATTCCCCCATGCTCTCACAATTTTATGAGTCATTATCCATTTAAGTGATATAATAGGCATTCCATTTTCTAGTGATCCTTCATGGATATTTATTCCAAAAATAATAAAAAACTTTCAAATAACCAAAAAGACAAAAATTAGAAAAGACTTAAAATCTCCATGAGATATATAAAGACACAAAATTCTAAACATTTGAAAAGGCTTCAAATCTCCACGAGAGTTATTAAGCCATGAAATTAAAAAAAACATTTGTCTTGTCCTAAATATAGTCAATAATCCCTTAATACATCATTGATACAATCATTTTAGCAACCATTGGGATGTGTCCTTCCTAAAACTACCCTCTTTGGGGCCAATCCATTCTAGCTCACAACTTTCACCCTCTTTGGGTAAAATCAAATTGTGCAACCTATTTTAAGATGTTTTATTCCCACTTCATCCCCTTGCATGTATCCTTGATTTTGGGAATCATTAAATTATCATCATCATTGAGCCTTCACATGTGGATTTTGACTTGAATAATGATAAGATGCTTTCTGTTGCTTTTATTTTTTAATTTATATATTTGCTTATTTACTTGTTTGCCTATTTATTTTCTTTTATTGTTGTTGCCTTGGCTCAACAAATTATGATAACAAGGTCATAATCATGGTGGTTATTGCATTGCACTTGTACTTGATTCTATCTATTTACATACATCAACATTATCATCATGGTTTTTATCATTGGTGTGTTGTTTTTATTTTTCTATTGGATCAAGGGTCAGTCATTATGTACAATACAACTAGGTCATCATGATGTGTACCAGTGTGTGCTACATTAGAAAGCAAGTGATTTAGGATTATATACGATGGTAATTTATCCCATTGTATAATCATTCATTATTTAATCAAATCATTTCAGTCATCTTTAACTACATCACATCATCCCATTTTCCTTGATCAAATCATAATAATTAAACTATATATATATATATATATATATATATATATATATATATATATATATATATATATATATATATATATATATATATATATGCTCATCAAAACACACATCTCCAAATGAGCACATAAAAAAAGAGTCATACACATTGGTCCATCAATATTCTCATTCGAATCATATACTCAATTTTTCTTCATCCATTTTATCACATCTTGGGAAAACTGCATTAGCCTAAAGTCCATTTGGGCTATGTAGGCAACACTCAATTATGTTCAATTTTTGGGGGTATCTTGGCCACCATTACCTCATCATTATTCAACCATCAAATTATTTTTACAATCATTTCTTCAATCATTTTCACATCCTCGTGTGCTTAGTTTTTTGTGGCATCTTCATTTTTTGAAAAGTCATTATACCATGTACACATTCATATGCATCTTTCATCTCATATTTAATCTATGTAACAAGTTAAATTATTGAGATATGCTTTCCAATCAATAATTAAATCATTTATAATAATTAAATATGAACCTACCCTGCTGGGGAAAATCATTTAATCAATGATCCAATTTGTCCTATTAGGGAAAATCATTAGTTAGTCAATCCCCACTCTTTTCATCAATTCAATCATTTAGTCTTTCTTCTAATTGAAAGATCATAGATTTCACATTATTTGGGTTATTTCAAGATATATCATTCCCTAAGCCCATAACTTCTACCCTATTTGGGGTAAGTCAAGGTGTGATGCTTATCTTGGGATGCATCCTTCCCAATTCCCCCCTCTTTGGGGTAAATCATTTTTATACTCTATCATCATTGGATATCAAAGCGTGTAAACATTATCTCACATGGATTCATCTAATCCATATATTAATTTCATTATTTTTGTCTATATTCTTCTTTTTAGGGTCTGTACACCAAAAACTATTTTTTGTCCACTCTCCCAAAGGGGCATCATGGGCATCCAAATGTTGTTTGGGGCATCCTTGTGAACTCATTTTTAGTAAATTGAATAAGATTCAACACAATGCAAACACATCATTCTTCAATCTTTATCTGATCATTTTAATGACTTTTTCATTCTTTGAAAAGTTGTTACTTCACTTATATCTCACATCTTCTCAAATAGGGGAACAATATAGACACTTAATTCTCATCACTTTCATGTTGAATTTGCAATCAAAACAATTTTTTACAATAATGCATAAATCATGTCAGAAATCATTGAAATAATTGTATCACCTACACACTTAACCTACATATTCTGAAACACATTGGGGTATCCCTGATTGGGGCAATGCATCATACACAATAATTGACTTCACTTAATTCATCTTGGGTCAAATTATGACTATACAAGAGATGTTTTGGATTAATTAAATTGAATGGTTCTTTTAATTTAAAAAACCACATCACTTTTAATTAATTTAATTAACTTTTGTTAATTAACCTAATCTTCTTCCAATGGAAAATTCCATAGATTTTGGAATTCTCTATTTTTTAAATTTATTAATTGGATTTATTCCTCAATTCTCATAACAAGTGGCCAAGTGGTTGATAACATCATCATGACATCATAGTTAAATATTAGGGATTATGAAATCATAATGACATCATCATGAAAGTTGTCAAGCATTTAAAAAATATTATAATTTGAAAGCCATACCTGGTCAATGCAAACTCAACCATAATTATTAATAGCACAAATCATCCAAGATTGATTGATTATAATCCACTCATTAATCTTGATCCAATGGTCACAATCTATTGATTAGGTTATAAATAGGGGATGATTGTTCTAGGCATAATAAGCTTCTTGAACATAAACTTAATATATCAAAATACTTAAGGAACTTCATAATTTTCAAGCCAATTATTAATCTAAATAAAGTGTAGACATGGGGAGATGCTACTTGCATGTGGATTCACCATAGTTAACAACCTCTAGTTCTATAATTTAAGCTCATACCTCTTATAATCGACAATCAAAGGATATTTCAAGTAAGGTATAAAACGTTTATGTTTTTTCTTCTATTTGATTCATCTTTTGTTTAATCTTGCTTAAACATAGTGAATATGCCTAAAATGTTATGGTATTTCAATTATTTTTAATTAAATTCACTAACAATGATCTAACCTTCTTTGGATTCCTAATCTAAAATATACATCTAATGATTTGGATTTTATACTTTAAAATTCTTTCTTTGACTTAGATTTTTTATACTTCATGCTTGGCTTGTGGTTTATCCTAGTGAGATATTCAAAATTTGGGAAGAATAGGGAATATTTTCTTAATGTGAAATGGTGTATAGATGTGTGCTAGATAAGTGCCAATTTCCCTGTCAAGTGAGGCCTTAATTTGTATATATATGAATATAATTGGGTAGTTTGTCATTCCAACAACATGTTAGATATATGGGCCAACCCTTAGGAAAGATTTGATTTTAAAAAGCATTCATTGTTGGGAGAAGGTTAGTACTGACCATATCAGGTCAATATGGTTGGTATTACTAACTAAACTTTATTTTACTAACTCATGTATAAAAAAACTAAGTTGAAGGTCTGGAAATGTTTATGCAAGATAGGAATCATGTTTTAAATATATAGTGAGGTTTTTATGCATGTAATAAAAGAATAAAATGATCAAACTCATAAGGTAGTATGTAGGTGTGAGATAATGGAATACTAGGACCATGTTTGTGTACTTAAGTAATGCATGGTAAATGTATGTCAAGATTATCATTGTCAAGTAATTAATACCATATTTTAGTATCCATGGATTGAAACTAATATTTTATTAGTCTAATGTATAAAATGATCAATATTGAGCATTATTTTTATTAAGTAAATGGGCCATTTCCAAGAAGAAAGAGTTTTATAGTATTCCAAATGTTTTATGTTGAGTAGTTGATTGTAATATCATAATGTAGTTCCATTATTACCATAATGATACTCATATTTCATCATAAATCAACCGATACCTAAATAATTTTTGATATGAAACATGTGTATAACTAGGTGCGATACTATTTCAAGATCATATTGAGTAAAGTTAAGTGCCATTCCATGGAGAAAGTTTATTGCATAAATTTGACTACCATTTGAGCATAAATGTCAATTTCCTCTTTACACCCCCCAAAAAAAAATAAAAGAACATTTTCTTTAGTTAAATCATGTAAGAAATCACCATGTCTAGTGAGCGCAGGATGATTTCAATAACTTGTGCATATAAGTTCCGATCTCAACCCTATATATTTTTAAACAAGCTATCATATTCTCATTTATACTCTCACAAGTTGAAAGAAATTTCATATCACAAACATATGAGAAACTAACATTTATAACCAAATGATAACGTCTCAAAATAAATCAATAAAATGATTATAATAAGTCAAGGGCCAAGTAGCCTCAAAATAATTCTTTAATATACACAAATAATTATTCAAAATTCAAAGTAAGGGTGGATCAAACAATAAATGGTTAGGTAGCCTTAACAATTTAATTCAAAATAAATTGTGTTGGTTTCAACATCAAATTAAATCATCAATCAACCCAAAATAAAATTCTAAGAAACCAATGTAGAAAATTTCACATTACTTGCACTATGTGGTTTAAGAAGACACCCAAGGAGAGAAATAATGTAAGTAATCATCATTGAAGCCTTTATTACCTCTCTAAGGTAAATATCAATATAACAATTCCCTAATATCCCTGAGTAGTATCATATTTTCCATAATGATAAACATAGAGTATTCATCACAAAGGTTATCTTTCTAACAACCAATAAGAGGTGAGTGGAGGGGCACCTTGTCCATAAAGTGATAATTATGTACAAATCACTCATAATGCACTCACATGAAATATTTAAGGTGATTCTAAAGTTTATTCAATGTGCAAAGGGGAAACATGGGTTTTCAACCTACATGAAACTCCACTTCCTATCTCATAAGCCAATTTAGACAAATATGAGCAAGTGATCAACATATCCCTCAAACCCCATACTTGCATCAATAATCAATCCATAGAGAAATGATGTAGGATTATACAACACAAAACTATATTAAAAGGATGATAATTACACTATAAAATAATTTCACATGGGTGTTATATGCATGAGGTACATCAAAAAATGTTCACATTCACATAGGTACATGCTAGTCACATAACACAACTAAAATTATGCATCTTAACACATACATCATGATCATAAAATAACACAATTATTTTATAGAGAATGATTTTTTCCCATAGGTTTCATATAGATACATAACAATTTGAAGAGTTAAATAAGGGGTTTTATATACATACACAAATGTAATGCCACAAAGGAGCAAAAAGTGTATGAATAGATTAATTAACATTAGTCCAAAATGGTTCACAACCAATGGATATAAGGGATACATGCACATAACAACACAATGGAAATAGGAACACTGTCAATATACATGATGTTAGTGGTCATCCTAATAGTCCACAACTGCAATATAAATGTTTTTATATGTATCCTCAAATCACTAACAAATCATGAATCTCAACTATTGTCAAAATAAATAATGTCAAATTGGGCATCCCCATGCATAACATCTCAATACACTAAAGGTGTCATAATTATATCATGAATATATTCATACCATCAAGGACCATACTAAAAACCTATAACAAAGTTTTTTGGTTTTCTACAGAAGATAATGAACCATTAAAAGATGATCTACCCAGCGTTTCCAATGCTAAACTCATGATTTGACACCAAAATTTTATGCGCAAAATTTTCATCCAATAAACATAAGTAAAACATGGTAAATTATTTATTATTACCCCTCAACAATGTCACAAGGAATGTGATGCTTAACTGAAGTACTAATGTAATTTACAACATTAATAAAATGCAACTAGTTCAATTAATCACATGAAGTAATCAATTACCTTTTTAAGTAAAGAAACAATTTATTCATTGGGTAAGTGTAGAGAGTTGATGGGCTAAAAAGGGGTTTTAAGTGGACATTTTTTTCCTAGAAAATGAGAAATCTCAACTTCTATTGATTATTTGAGGTAACCACACTTAAAATTTGAAAATGATATAAGAATATGAATTCTAGCATTTCGAGTCTAGTTTTTAAACTATTATTTTTTATAAAATGGTCAAGTATAAGCAGGTAAAACATATAAAATTGGATGAGTACTCTTATTTTTATATACAAACATAGTAGATAATTGATCGTGTGGCCCCTTTTTTTTAGTGTTGTTTAGTATTGTTTGAAACCCTTTAGTAGAAATTTAGATAAGATCATCTATTTAGTGACCTATAAGTATTTTTAATTAATTTTACAAGTAAATACACACTAAAAATGATAAAAAAATGAATAGCTGGGTGTATGACCCCCCTAACTACCTCAAAAAATGAAAATTAGTTTTTGTTTTTTTGAATGTGTATAGAATTAGGCTTAGATTGTGACCATATAATGTTTTTTGTATTTACGTGAATAAAAAAAAAAACATAAACAAATATAGACATGAATAGTTGTGGCATATAGTGGCCTAAAAAAGACAAAGAAATTAACATATATGGAAACCTTAAAATAGTCAAAAATTAAAAAAAAATCATATATTTGGAAAGAGGAGAGGTGCTTGATGTCGTAGTAATAGTTTTTGGAAATGTCTCAATGAAATTCATAGTGTTTATAATAGAAGTTATATTTTTAATTTTTAGTCAAAAACATGAATTCAACTATGTGTTTGTAGGTCTAAGCCTTAGGCTTAGGAATCCAATCCATTTCCAAACTTGTAGGCATGTTTTTGAAACTACACCAAAAAAGTGAGTATGTGATCCTAAGAGATCCAAGTATGAAGCCTTAGAATGAAAAAAAAGTGAGAAATTGAAAGGTGGGGGGGGTGGTTTACTAAAACATATGTTAAGTATAAGGAATATTTCCTTATACTTTAAATTTATTTTATTAAATATAATAAATTAGGGTCATTTTGTATCTTTTAGAATTGGTCTCACAGCTCCATGACTTACGATTCAAAAGATAATTTTAAAAATCCAATATAGTTAGTACTCAATCATTTTTCAAGATTTTAGTATTGAGCCTAGGGATTTCAAGGAATAAATTTTGTAATTGATGTCCATTTTGGGTAGACATATAGTCATTTTTAAGGTTTTAGGGCATTCTAAATTGTTTGCTGACATTTTAAAGATTTTTTAGTTTGTCAAAATTAAAGTTTACAAACCAACACACACCCAACCACTACTTTATGTTGATTAGAATTAATATTAGGTACCTTATAGTCTTAAAGTGAAAAAATAACACCATAATCATTTTTGGACAATTTGGGGCACATTTTTTTGTGGGTACCCCAATTGAATTTGAATTCATGTCAAAGTGGTGTGCATGGGGAAACATAGGTCGCATTGTGACCTAGGCACACCAAACCAACCCTTTATTCAAATTTTACTTGCAATTAGGTCTTTTATAAGTCTAAATAGACACAAAACACCATATATAGTTGTGACTAAGGTAAATGCAATCACTTTTAGGCATAATTGTTTATGAAATCCCCAAAATTAGGAAAAAAAGGTGTGATTATGACAACACAAGTTATATTATGACACTTGAAAATCCAACCACCAATTTATGTTGATTTTAATTATGATTAGCTCCATTATATGCCAAAGGTGACACAAAAACCTCATATCCACTTGAGATAATGGAAATGCAAACAATTTTTTGTCATATGTATGTGCGATCATCCTAATTCACTTTGAATTCAAGTCAAGTTGGTGTGATTAGGGAAACATAGGTCACATTGGTGACCCCCACACACCAAACCACAAATTTATATCAATTTTAATTGAAATTTGAGGGTTTATAGGTTTAAAAAAAAAAAAAAAAAACCATATCCACATGTGATGAGGGAAAATATAGATAAATTGTGTCACATTAATGCATATTCAAGTCAATTCACTTTAAATTAAGGCTACATTGGTGTGATTGGGAAAATGTAGGTTCCATTTGTAATTGACACACCCAACCACTCTTTTATACTACTTTTAGTTACAATTAGGTCACTTATAATCTAAAAGTAACATAACAACACCATATCCATGTGGCTAGAGCAAATGTGTATAATTTTGGACACATTTGTGTACAATCACCCAATCCACTTTGAATCTAGCCCAATATGGTGTAATTAGGAAAATGTAGGATTCATTGGTGATCTTGCACACCCAACCACCCATTTATGATAATTTTACTTTTGATTAGGTCCTTTATAGACCAAAAGTGACACAACAACACTATATCCTCTAGAGACAAGGGAAAATGGGGAAAATTTTGGACACATTTATGTATGATCACCCTAATTCACTTCAAATTTAAGACAAAGTAGTGTGAATGGATAATGTAAGTTTTGGTTTTGTGTGTGCGGGTTACCAATGTGAGTAAGTCAATCATATGCCAAAATCCACACAACATCACCATATCCACTTGTGACTAAGATACATGTAGATGATTTGGGGCACATATATGTGTGATCACCCAAATTAAATTTGAAATCAAGCCAAGGTGGTATGATTGGGGCAACGTGGGTCACATTGGTGACATATGCATACCCAACCACCAATTTATCTTATTTTTACTTGAGATTATGTGGATTATATATCAAAATAAATGTAACAACTCTATATTTATTCTTATCTTAACTAAGGGGATGTGCAATTTTTAAAAGTATGCCTTAATGATTGGCACAAGACACCAACCCCATATATATATATGGTGTTACACTATAGGTAGTATGCCTCTATCATGTCACGTGTAGCCTCTATCATGTCACATGTATATATTAGATACACACACATGAGATGATTTATTTGTGAGTCATGAACTTTGGTTATTGTTTCAAGATAGGATAAGGGTTAGGCTATAAGGTTCTAGTTAATGACATCACAATATTTAATGGGCACACCACAACAATATAACTTATATGTAATGAATCCCATTCAATTATGCCAATAAAATGAAACCAACTATCATATCAACAGAACATGAATTATCCATCACATCATGTACCCACACCCATTCCATTATCTATCACATCAACATCATGTTATGTATACAGATGAAATCAACCTATTCTATGATATGGGTATGTACTACATCACAAAAATAATTCATGTCAAACCAAGAATTATGCACATTGGGTCACTTTGGTCATATGATACATATTTCATATGTAATGTAGTAGCATTGATCAAATTAATAGAATTATTCAATCATTGATAGACTCATTTAATGGATATAATGAAATAGATATAACCAATACCATTGATAGACCTTGTCCCCTATCTCTATTCAATCTAAATCTATATCTAAATATAAATATGGGGTTGGGATTACAGTATATATTATACTAATTAAACTATATATTGTGCCAATGCCAATGAAACTCTATATATATAATGCGGGGTGGTAGCATGATTTTTCCATTATTCATTATTGAAAGGTGATGTCACCATATAATTCATTCCTATTTGTTACAATCGAATGATCTGATCATATTATGTTTGTAATATTATTCACATTGATTCATTCACTTGGTGGGGACTTTCCCTATATAGATATGGGATTTGGATATGACATTGTTTCATTATGTCCATATCCATAGCTAATAAAGTGGGGTAGAGTAATTAGTCAAATAATTAAGTTCATAACCTAAATATTTTAGGTTCAAACCCTTCCCCTACCTATCTAATCCAACATAGTGGAGTGGTGAATCTACTTCAACCAAATTTAGGTCTTTGTCAAGTTCTCTCCCCTTGTTTACATTGGGCTGATGGTTGAGCTCGTTGAATTACCCATAAATAGGGATCCATAACAACCCCTATCTATATAAGAGAATTGTTAATATATATATATATATATATATATATATATATATATATATATATATATATAGAGAGAGAGAGAGAGAGAGAGAGAGAGAGAGAGAGATCCCCCATATATAGATATGGACACCATATATGGATAACAATTGTGCACCCCTCACCCTCCTCAAATATAGATAAGGATAGGTGAGTCCCCATATATACAGGGGCCCTTGATTAATATAATAAATTAATTGAGGCTTTGTTTATAAATAGGGTGCCTCATCCTCCCCAGATATAGATAAGGGTGGATAAGTGCACATAGATAAGGGCTCTAGATTAGTTTAAAACTTGAGTGTTGAATTATATGTATATATAACGGTACCCCTGCCCTTAAATATTTATTGACATCAATATATATTATTAATCATCACTGATTAATGCATGAGTGATGCACATATAATTATCTTTCTACCCTTATATCTATTTAAGATAGGGATAGGTAATTAAGAGAAGGGATAACACTTGATTGATTCATAAATTGAGGGACAAAATTTGATAGATAATGGTGATTTTGTGATTGAAAAATTATTTATGGGCACTGTATTCACCCATTTTTTTCACGATGTGACATTTTTGACATGATAGGTCCAATGATGATGTAATAAACTCCTAATAATGCTTAAATGAGAACTCTCTAACACCCTTTCCACTTTTTATTTCCCCACTCTTGTATAGGTCCCCCAAATCCCCCTTTTGTTGACCTTTGCATATCCCCTCAATGTGTTTTCAAAAATCTCTCATTAGCGATAGAACCACCCTATTAGGTGACATAATGGACCTATGGAGTTACACAATCACCCCATGAGTGACATGTTTATTAGGGAAGATGGGTAAACCACCTAGATGAACTCATTATAAAAGGGTGGTTATATTTTAAATGAAGGGAAATTGCATAATATAATAGTGTGGTTTTTTCCCAAGAGTGGCAGTTACATAACCACCCCTAAAAATAGGAGTAGTTATGTCAGTGTTGTCTCACCTTCTAATTTTAGATTCTAGGACTCATTCCTTGAATTTTTTTTCATGTTTATTAAATTTTTTATTAATTTATATGCCTTAAGTTCACCTATAATCAGGCCTATCTCACTCCCTCTTCTATTTCCAATCATTTTGAGTCCCTCCTAAGTTTAATTCCCAGTTCAACCCAGCTAAACTCCTTCATGAAATCTCCATTGCTCTTTCACAAATAAGCCAATTTTATCTTGATTTTAGATCTAAAATTTATATTAGAGATTAATAATTTTGAAGTATTTATAACTAAAAACTACTATAATTACTTTGAATATTTTCTTTGATTTATCTCATGTTTGATTACATAGTTCTAGACAGGGAGAGCCATTGTTATTGTAACCAAGTCTTTATAAATGGTGTCTTCAACCAACTATAGTTAGTTTTTATTTGTTTGGATTTATGTTTCTCTTTTTATTCTCCAATTTATGATAGTTATTTATTCATCCTCCTTGTTACAGAGTTCTATAAATATTCATTTAAGTAAAGGATCTAGCATACTGAGGACCACAATACAACAAATATCTTACTTTTAGTTGGTCTACATTGTGATTAAGTTGGAGGTTATTAGTTTAGATTTATTTATTTTATTTAGTATATTATATTAAATTATAATTCATTTTTATATTATCTTATATCTTTATTTAGGAAAAAAATAAGTTTTTTAAGGAAAAAGAATTTCTCTCTCCCATCCTTGCACAACAATAATAGTTAGTTTCTTTGTTTACTTACATTCATTAAATAGATTATTTCACAACATAATATTACATATAAACCCTAGGTAATATATAATAGACCAAAAATTTTCAACCATTGTAATAATCAATTTTTAGCTTTGAAACCAATTTTTTTCACACTCAAATAAACAACTAGTGAGTAGCAAATCCCCAAACAAACCTAGGTGAACAAGTGGTGATATTGTGATTATTATTTTAATTATTTAGATTAATTATTAATTATATTTTTAATTCATTTAATCAAAGAAATAATAACCTAAATCATTCATTTCTATTTCAAATACATTGTTCATATCTAGTGTGCAACACCTAAAAAGGTTAAAAACTTGTTCCTGGCTTGTTTGGGTGAAAAAAAACTCTATGAACCTCATAGTGTTGATGTTTAGAGTTTATATAATTTATTGAATCAATTTAATGTTAATAAAATATTATTTATCATAGTATATTTTTTCACATATCAATAAAAAATCACAAAAACAACTTCATATAACTTGCATCTATAAAAACTTTAAAAATTAGCATTAACATAACTAGAATAGATTTATCTCTTAATTTAAATGTATTTAAAATTAGTTATAAAATAAAAAAATAAGTGTCTATTAATTTAATTTCAATTTGATTATTTCTCTCTACTTTTAATTATTTCACTTCAATAAGTAATTAGTTTCCATTTTAGTCAAATATTCCTAAAATAAACAAAAACAATTTTTTTTTTGTCAAAAGCCTTGTCCAATTGTGTAATCCAAATAAAACCTTGATTATAAAAAAAAAAAAGTCCTCACACAATATATTTAGACAAGATCATATGCTTACACATTGCCTAATTTATTTTGGATGGCACTTCTTAGAACACCTAGTCTTGATAGAGGTCTTTTCCCTAGGGTTAGGGCACCTAGTCCCATAGTTAATATACAATTTGATATCAACACTAAGATTAGGAGCAAGGTTTTCAATTACAAACAATCCATTACCTCATTTTTGGATATCTCAACACCTTATATGAAAAATAACAAATTCTTAATCTACCAATTATCATCCTTCCTCAAAATGAAGGTCAATATTATATGATTCAAGATTAGATCCTCATTTCTACCCCTTTCTTCTTCTCCTTAGGTCTAGCCTTGTCATATATCATTAAAAATTATGGATGACATTGAATCTACATAGCTAACCTAATAGATTTTATATCATCCTATGAGTCATTGAGCCTAATCCCCTTTATTTTCCCAATCCTAGTATTGATCAAGAGCTTTGCCTCCTCATAATCTCAAAAACTGAAGGACCTTAGAGATCTATCTCTACATATATTGACACTCACAATGAGGACCATGATGTTTTAGGGGTATTTTAGCTCCATAAAAATAACTCTTTTCCACCACCCATTCTTAATCTTATTCTACTAAACAACTATTTCAATCCATAGCCTATGTTAACTAACTCAACCTAACCTCGAGGAGTTGAGTGCAAAGTTTAGCATGTGTTATTTGCATGTACATAAATTGGTGAATGCAACATGAAGGAATTACATAGTTTACAATACCCTTTATTTATTTTATTATTTATCCCTTATCCACTTTCTATCCTCCTACCATTTATTCTATAGGTACTCATATACCCCCAAAATATGTTTAGATAGGACATAGCAGATCTCTTGGCCTAGAGGGTGATAGAAGGATACAACTAAACTCTAGTGAGCATTCATTGGTAAGTTGGAACAACCATACCTTTAAAAATAATATATATTATGAATTTTATATATTTATTCTCATCATAATACCCAAATTAGGAGTGAGGTCTCTATTCACAAAATACAATATGTTTCTAAAATTGCTACCAATCATCCCAAGTTTGACATTATGAACCTCACTAGGGGAGGCATGGTCACTCATCACAAGGACACTAGGCAATTGGTTAGACTATAAATCCCAGATGCAAAAATCATTTATAAGTATGGTTATTACTTAAGAAGGATCCACCACCTAGAGGATGAGGTTGATTGCATGTAAGCGAACACATGTCCCCCTAATAAGAACCAAGATGCCTCTAATTCACTAGTGAAAACCATTACCACTACCCCTGATGCTGTCAATCCAAAATAACCTCTTTAGACTAATAGATCTCATGCCTCTACCCCTCTTATATAAGAGATTTATAGGCCTAGCACTACCAATAACCTAAATGAGCTTATTAACACCCTAGTGGGTTGTATTTGTGACCTATAAAACAACCACAAATTTTGAGTTAAGGGATGGGCTCAAGTTCTCTTATAAAATCTCATCTTTCTCTTTCTCCTATCCAAACAATGACTCATCCAAAACTATAACAACAAACAAACATGCTTCCACCGTAACTAGAGCATATTCCCCCACCAAATTATGTCTCTGACTAAACCTTAGGGGACATATTTACTCATGGGGTCCCCAATCCAGACACTTTTAAAGTCCCTCCATCCTACCAATCCCCTACCCGAACACCAATGGTAAGTGTGTACACTTACACTCCACTTTTTCAAAATAATGTGGTGACCAATGATCTACCATTCTTTAATATTATGGGTTACATGCCTCTCATGTATACCCCCCACCACATATGGCATATACCTCACATACGCAGCCTTCATCCATGTGTAAACTATAATTACCCCTCCATAATAAGCCATTAATCTTCCTATGTCTAATAATCTCCCTTCATACTTCCATATGTATTCTAAATCTACTCAATCAAATAATATTTCCTAGTTTATTCTACTTCACCCTATCAATCTTCCTCTATCCTTCTAGTGGTTATCCAACTAGCCCCTAGGCAATCCCACATTTCCAATCCAATCCCACTCTATCAAAAAATTACTTTATCAACATGGGGACCTATGATAATTACCTTAAGAAGCCTCTTAACCTCAACATATGAGGATTTATTCTCCTATGTCCCCTACCAGACCTTCTCAAGTTTAAATGGGAAGGATATCCCAACACACATGTCAAGGATTACGCTATAAATATCAAGGAACTCATACCTTAGGATGGGGTGGTTGAAATTTTTTTCCATAAAACCTTGTAAGGAATAGATCTTGATTTGTATTATCACATACCCTAGGGGTTTATTCATTCCTTAATATAATTAATTTCCATTTAATTAAATCCGTTGACATGAACAAGCTTCTCTAGACTAGCATTCAATAATTCCTTCATATCAAACAAGAAAATAATGAGTTAGCTACTGAATTCATCACAAGATAGTGATAGGTTCTATATTTATCTACCAGTGCACTGCACATAGATTAATGAGAACTATGTGAAATTTTACTTCACTCCCTTAAAAATAAAATGAGGGAAGGTGTTTAAAAATTCTCCTATCAATCTTATGAAGAATCTCTTAAGAGTGCCTTGCAGATTGACCAATCAACCATTGATAGTGGTTGGTGAACTTAAGATGCCAACAAATGCATTATCACCCCAAATAAAAATAATAGGGGTTTTAAAAATGCAAGTCAAAATAATACCAATAATCAAGGCCCCAAGATCCTTATTAAAAATATAAATGCCACCATTAATGGCATCACTGAATAGAATAAAAAGCCGAACCTAGTAAATAATAATCAATATCACCCAATGAAAAAATCTAATGCTAATATTAATATAGGTACTAGGAACAAAAACCCACCACCTGCCATTCATGTGGTCAACTTTAACTGACCACTACCATGAAATATGTACCACCAAAACCAAAATCAAAACTAATATTCACATGTTGATAAATTCCCCCAGTTATAGAACCAACCCTATTACCAAAGAAATAATTAATAGGGGTTTGGTTAATAGGGCCAAAACTAGAGGCCTAAATAATATGATCCTAAAATTTACTATCTCTTTCATAGAGTAATTGATCATGATAACCAAAATTTTAGGGAGTACAATAAATTTATCAAAAGGCTCCTTGAGGATCAGAGATAGATATTTGTAGACATATTCTTAGGGAATGTGGGTTAAAACACTCAAACCCTTTAAAACAATCCTATCACTCCTCAAAATTAGAATTTATATATCTACCAAAACCCTTTCCCTAACCACCAAGTGTGTGCTACCTAAAATCAACAAGTCAACCTAAAAAACTAATTGATTCAACATAATCAACTTATGATGACATACACTCATGATGTTGAGGGCTTCCACCTCTAGAACTACTGATACTAATGTCACTCCATAATTGGGAGTGAAAGAAAAAAATAGAATGATAAGTGTTGTGGAGTTAAAATTTGAAGAAGAGGTGATTACCATTACTCACACCAGAGAATATTAGCCTATGAATCTTCATCCCTCAAATGTTTTGAAAATTGAGTCTATCCTGAATCTTATGGGGAACTATGATTTGATCTCTGATATGACCAAGATGTTCTCCCACATATCATTTATTAATTTAGTCAATAATTTACCCACTCATGGATCAATGTTTCTTCATAACCTAGTATTAGGACATCTGTCCAGTGTTACTCCTCCACTATAGGCTCAGATCAACCACATTGATCAAGATATGTCTTCACTTGGTCAAGAATATTGAGACACTAGCTATTCATTTGACTTACATAGTCTTCTTCCTGAATCTAAGATGGAAAGGAGGAATATCAAGCCTTATTTATATAGGTTTGGATTTACAATAATTATGTGAATAGATCCATGGTTGATGATGAAGCAATTGTTAATATTGTCCCCTTTTCCTTCCTTTAAAAAAGATTTTTTATTGGGAAACCAACTATTCCATGACTCATAACACCCTTTGAGGCTATGATATCCTCAAATCTACTTCCATAAGAACCATTTAACTCCCCATCACTCTGGGTCACAATATGGTGCTAACCAAGTTCTATGTCATAGATAAATATACCAACTAAACATGATATTAATAAGCCCTTGGATACATAGGATGAAGGATATCCCTTCAAAATTATTTCATAAAATCTAATTATTGTACCTAGGGAAGGTCTTTGTAGACTAGGGGGATCCTAAACACTTTGATATGTTTCAAGAAACCATGCATAAACAACATGGGTTATATATCGATTACCATCTACCTACTAATGGGGTCATAAAACCCCTATAATTGGTTGATGTTAATAAACCCGTGAAGCCTACAGTGGTTATATTAAAGAAGGGGGATATATTTTCTTATGCTCTATTAAAATATAAATTAGAAGAAAAAGATGTAGTGATAGTTGAAAATGTTTCTAGTTTAAAGCTAGTCATTAGTTTGGTAGTTTACACCATGTCTACAACCAAAATCATTAATCTCTTGAAAAAGGACATGCCATTCATCCTATGGTTCAACCAACGAGGGTTAAATACCTATAATTTCTTTGAGTCTCAAAACTAGGGCCTCTAGGAAAGTTTAACCAGTCTATCATATCTTTACATGATAAAGATGTTAGAGAATGAAGAGGTACCTCTTCATAACAACATTTCTTGTGACTACCATCATAATCACCCCATTACCAATCTTACAAGGGAAATTTTTATTTTTTATACTATTCTAATTACTTCTAAACCTCTTTGAAGAATGCTCATGGATCGTGCTATGAAAGGGCCATATATTGGTTTTATAGAATTCTTGATCCATTGAGTTTACTCCTTCTTGATATAGCATCCATTCTAATTTTTCCTACATTTATTTATATCTTACATCATATCCTAAGTTATTCAACATGAAGTCATACCATTCCTTCACCCTTATCCCTTTCCATACTTAAAGATCCTTAACAATAAGTGCCATAGATATTAACATCATATCTCATGCTTATCTAAACATTCCTAAGGAGAGGCCCTCTCTCCCCCTAATAGGTAAGGTGCCCCTCGTGGAACCACTCACTAAGTTTGTAAAAAATTTACCACATGTAAAAATTGGAAAAATAGATTTACCCATGCCTTATCAACAATACTATAAACTGCATAATTACATTCTTAAAAATTCCACCTTGACGTAAAATCATAACTATGTTGGGATATTAACCATGCTTAAGAATCATCATAACTATGACTTTGGAATTATTGAAGGTGATTACTTACCTCAATCTAGATCTTAGAAGCAAGCCTTTTTAATTCCTATAGGTTCTTCTTTTCCTTAAATCAGGTCACAAGAGCTGACCTTTAAATTTTTTGCAAACTTTTCCATTCATCCCAGAACATGCAAGGATTCATCAGTCTTTTGAGTCTCAATACTAAGAACCTCAATAGGGGTTAATTTATATGATCTATATTATATATTAGAGGATAATGAAGCCTTGACAAATAACACTCCTCCTTCCACACATTCTTCATGGGTCCTCTTCTATGATGGGGCCAAGTGTTGTCTAGGTGCAAGGGCATAAGTTTTTATAATTTATCCTAAAGGATGAGTCATGCCATTTGGTTTCAAGATAGAATTTGAGTGTATAAATAATGGGGTCAATTATGAATCCCTATTCCTTGGTATTCTCATCAAAAAATGTTTGGGAATTAATAACTTAAGGATCCATGGAGACTCACAACTGGTCATTTAAATTAGGAATCCAAAATCAATTGTTAGCAAATAGATCCAAAATAACTTGAAGATATAACTTCTCAAACCTAATCCCTAGGTTGAGCTATGTGATTGACAAATTAGAAATGAAAATTAGAAGGATAAAAATAAAACTTTTACCTCACTTGAAGATATGTTTTAAAATTAGTATAAAATGGTTGAACTTGAATTATATATGTAGAATTATTCATCATGCTTGAATCCTTATGTGGGGAGAAACTCTCCTTGTCTACACTTGGTTTTAGATTTGGCTTGGTGTGTGTGTGTGTGTGTGTGTGTGTGAAGAGAGAGAGAGAGAGAGAGAGAGAGAGAGAGAGAGAGAGAGAGAGAGAGAGAGAGAGAGAGAGAGAGAGAGAGAGAGAGAGAGAGAGAGAGAGAGAGAGAGAGAGAGAGAGAGAGAGAGAGAGAGAGAGAGAGAGAGAGAGAGCTAATAAAACTTCTTGGAATGATCTTGTAGAATAAGTTTACATTAGGAATCTTAATGAAATAAAATGTGAGAGGGGTTTATAAATAGATTCCCTGAATTGATATGGAATATTCATCTCATTTTAGGATGGAGGGTTGAGGATTAATCTTAAAATCCATGATTACACCTTTGTAGTGTTTAAGATATGCCATTTAAGGTCTTTTGGAGTATGAAAGGCACATTGGAAGAAAGTGTAGTCATTTTTCCTCTTGAGTGTGTAATAGGGGTGTAAGAGATGTAAGATTGTGTGTAAGTGGCCATGTCATAGGCCACATTTCACATACTCCACTACATTCCATTGACTTGCCCCTATGACATCACCTATGTGAGGCCATACTTCATTTTTGATATTTTAGGAAAGTAGGTTATTCTAAATCCATGGAATTTCCTATTAGAAGAATGTTTATTATAATTAATCAATATGATTAATTGAAAATAAAATAAAGGTAAAATTTTCAATGTTTCTTTGTCAATTAAATACTCACTTAATTAGCCTGCGAAGACACTTATAAAGGGTTAATTTAATTCAAGATGCACTAGTTAATATAGATAATGCAAGATGATCCATTGTCCCAATTAGGGATGTATCACTATGATTTTAGTTTAAAATGGTAGTTATTTAGAGAAATCAAGTCCTATTGGATATTTCTAGTTAAGCCTATATGTGATTATGAAAATTCATTTTGAATGCAGTTTAGACATGAAAGTGGTTAAAATGAAGTGCCTATAATTTACCCTTGTTTGAGAAGGTGTTTGTGATAAATTAGGAATAATAACATCTTTTCAAAGATTGAAAAAGTCATCAAGCAGAAATTTGATAATGCTTGAAGAATGATGTCTTCAATATTCTCCCTCTCTCTTTTTGAAATTTTATGAGTTAGTAAACTTAGATTGATGCCCCAAAGGGCACTTGATTATCCCTAGATGCCCCCTTGAGGGAAAGGTTGGGGAAGAAGTTGAAGAATATGGACCCTCAAAAAATAGAGGAAGAAACAAGATTTGATCACAATAATGTTTCCCAATAGGGCGGATTTGATTATGGATACAAGAAGCTACCCTAGTAGGGTAAATTTGATCATTGATTGGTCTTAATGGTTTGTTCTAATAGGGTAGATTTTAATTTTGATAAATAATTAAGAAACAATGATTAAGCACTTAATGAAGTGGTTTGGGGATAGTAGACAAGGAGAAATATTGGTTTAGCATCATTGATTGGACTTCTACCATCTTGATTTTTGATACAATATAAAATGGTATGCACCATGATATAAACACCATGATGAATAGGCCGTAATGTGCATAAGGACCAGCTCATGATTCTAATAGACAAGTGAAAAAATAATAATGATAGAAACCATGATGAAAATTATGACATAGGTCAATGTATAGACTCAAGTACAATTACATGATATGAAGAACCATGATGATGACCCTAATAACACAATGGAATTATGCCAAGGAAACAACAAAAAAGGGAAAGAAATAGATAAAATAAAGAAATAAGAAAACACAAACTAAAATAAAAGCAACATAAAGCATCCAGTTTCTCAAAGAAATACACCGAGAACAATCAAAGATAAGCATGATGAACTACCAAATAAACACATCATAAAATAAATAATTATTGGATCATTTATGCGTGTGAATGTAAGGAATTATTATTGGATACTTTGGGGTAAGTGATATGACAATATGGTAAATATAATAGAAGGGGGGAATAAAATAAAAAGTAAAGGGTGGCCGAGTTGACTCCAAATGCCCCATTGCAAGTGGACATTACGTAAATAGTCTTAAGGAATTCAGGCTAAATGTAGTTCTCCCAGGGATATGAGATAAAATAAAATTGATGATAAGTAATAGATTTTATTATAGAGTAAATAGGAAGGACATACTCATAAAAATGTGATAGAATTTTGAGATAAATTAGTAACAAAGAATGATCAATAAAATTGGTCAAACTAACTCGAGATGCCCTATGCATACAAGCACTACCTACATAGTCCATGTGGACCTCATATAGATGTAGTTATCATAGAAATATGAGTGAAATGATCAATAAATGGTAAAGGCAAATGGAAATGGTCATGTTTGGATAAGATGTTCTTAACTGGTAAATGTGGTAAACTATGCCATCCAAAATAGAGGTAAATCTATGGGTGAATATGATGACAAAATAAGTAAAAATTTTATAGCTTAATATATCTCATGGAGATTTTAAACCCCTTTTTTTAACTTTTTAATTTTTAGGTTGTTTTGGTATTTTCAAATTTTTAGAGTTTTTGGCATCTCAACTCAACGGAGGATTACAAGATGCAAAAAAGCTATAACTCACAAAATAATGAGTGTGGCTTAGGTTGCTCATAAAATGGTGAGTACATGGCTTAGGTTACTCAAAAAATGGAGAGATCATGGAAAAGGGGTGAATAAGATGACCTTAGAAATTGAGCACTATATAAATAGTCTAAAAAGACCTCAGGTCAATTTAGTTCAACCCTACCTGAAACTACTATGATTCAATGACAAGTTTAAAAACATGAATGGCATAGGAATGACACAAGAACAAAATAAATGGTACATGATTCAATCAAGAGCTAAAATTATATTTTTTGAGACCATAATTTAGGAGAATCATGTGTAAGCTACTCTGAGATACTATTCATCTTGGATGTGTTAATGGTGACCAAATGTGAACAATCTATTGGAAACATTCTAGCATTGGGAATCATTTGTTACACTAATAAACTAAAATCAAGATCAAATAATGGTAATAAGATGAGGGAATAAAATAAATATGGATTGATTCAATAGTAAATGAGATGAAAGGAAGTTTTTAGGTCATGTCCCCAAGCAGGGGTCCTCATAGACAATGTTCAATCAAATCAAGTATAAAAACACTTGAGATGCATAATATTCATGGGCTCATCTAGCTCTTCTCCATCTAAAGTGGCTAATATGTATGCTCTAGATCCATATTTTGCTATGATGATAAATGAGCCTAGCTAATTAGGCTCAAATTTACCCTTTTTTTCATGGGTGGTATTGGTATTATTTTGATTTTCCTTTAAGATTAGGTCTCCAAATTCAAATTCTATATGTTTGATGTGCTTGTTGTAGCTACACCACAACCTGTTTTGATAGTCTCGAAGGTTTTTTAAATTAACTAATAATTTTTCATCAAGTAGGTTTAATTATTGAAGTTGATAAACTCTGTATTCCTTATCATCAATGACTTTCTTCAATAAAATGTTCAAAGAGGGTAACTATATCTCACTATGGAGAATAAATTATGTACCATAAACGAGGGAGTATGGTATGGATATTATAAGGGTGTGGTTATTGGTATGGCATGTAAAAAGTGTAGGAAGTAGTTGAAAATTCCAATCATAACCAAAAGCATTAATGATCTTTTTCATAATTTGGATCAGGGTTTTGTTAGATGGTTCAGCTTGGCCATTGCTTTAAGGGAAATATTCAAAGGAAAAATGTTGTGTGATTTGGTATTTGGTACACAGGGATTTGATGTCCTTATTTTTTAATGATATTCGATTATCAACAATGATATTAGAGGGAATGTTTAATCAATAAATTATATGGTTGAGTATCAACTTGGATATTTGCTTACTTATTATGTAAGTTATGGGAATGCATTTAACCCACTTAGTAAATTATTCAATTGTAGTAAGGATATGTTTATGGTTATATAATGAAGTTGTATTGGTATTCCCTACGAGATTGAGTCCCCATGTGTAAAATGTCTATGGAATAGTGAGAAGTAAAAATGGTAGAGCTGGTGCATGGATGAAATTGGCATGCTTTTGACAAGCTACACTTTTTTACATATGCACACACATCAACTTCTATAGTGGGAAAATAATACCTTGTACATAGGAGTTTATTGGAAAGGACCACACCATTGGTGTGGTCCCCATAAATCCCTTTATTTTATTATTTAAGTGCTAATATGGACTCTATCGAAGATAAATAATGAAGTAGAGTTACATCATATCCTCTATAATAGAGAGTGGTAACATGAATGATATAATGAAAAGTGGAATGGATGAAGGATTTTCATTTTTTATGATAAAGGTTGGAAGGAATAATGTTGTCATGGAGGTAGGCATATATGTTTGAGTACCAATGTAAGATGGGACCAAAAATATCGCCTACCATTTTAGATTTCAAACATTCATGAGATGACTGTAAAATATGTTCGATAAGAAAGAAACTAGTAATCAAAAGTATGATCTAAATTTCTATGAGGGAACCAATTTTTGCCATTGCATCGATAGTTCTATTAATGACTCTTAGAATCTATTCAAATTGAATTTATTCAAAGTTCTGCTTTAGATTTTCCACCATTTTCTTGTATAGAATGAGTTTGTCATTTTTACTACTCTATCACCTAGTCGATAATTAGCTAATAATCTCCATGAACATGCAAATGCTTTATGTTCCATTGTACTACTAGATGAAGCCATGTAATGAGTGATTAATATTCTAAAATAATACTAGTACAAGTGAAATGAATATGAAATGCCTTAGGAATGAGATCCCCCTATAGTGTAATTAAGAGAATACTGGCTACTGATCCATGAGAAGTGTAGGAACCATCAAAATAAAGGGTCTAGTGTTGAGGTATAGAAGAAGTGTCATTGAGATTCATGATTGACTCATTAGAAAATTTGAAAATAAGTGGCTTGGTATCTAATAAGGGTGCTTCATAAAGCTAATTTTCAAGTTCCTGTCCCTTGATGGTTTTTTGATGAACATATTCAATTTCAAATTCACTTAATATCATGATATAGGGTAAATTTTAATGGTGATTTTTTATTAATTCATGAATATTTTAGTTTTATAAATTGGTTTTTGGTGATTTTAAGGGGTTGTCAATAGCGTGGATTCACCTAAATTATCTAGGTGTAAGTTAGTTTTCTAGGTCAACTCACCTATTATTTAAAATAAATTTCATACCTATAAATATAGTTTGCTACTCCATCAAAAGTCAATATGAGATTATTCTCCATTATATGTCATAAAACATCATGTATATTATGTGACATCATATATATCATTTGAAAACAAAGACTTATCATCCACAAAAAACTTTTACCATCTGTATGTTCATTTTTTGTATAATCGCATGTCATCATGGCTTTTGCACCCCATGATGTTTCTCCTATCAATTCACCTACTCACCTAAACAATAAATTTTTATATAATTTTAAAACACAAATTTAGAGTTTTTAAAAAAAACCCAAGTTCATTTCTATATGGGCCACTAAAATTTACCTTGGCATAATCCACTTAGCCATATGCCTAGTCAAAGTTGCCTTAGAAGGTAGATATTTAAGTAGGTCCACTTTAGCAATGACAATGGTTTTGTTGTTGAATGTATAATGGCAAAAATTTTGATCTAAAAATATCATGGCTAAACATTCTTTCTAAACTAATCTATATTTATGTTCATAGGCAACCAATGTGCATCTCAAATAGTATACTACTCATTCTTTCCCTTGATCATTATTTTATACTAGGAGTGCACCCAAGGCACAGTCAATTGCTAAGATATACATAAGTAATGACTTACCAAGTGTAATCATAGATAAAATAGGTGGATTGGATAAATATTATTTTAGTTATTCAAAGGCTTATTAACATTCTACATTCCACACTAAGGTGGTACCCTTTTTTAGAAGATGAGTGAAGGGATGTCATTTATCTGCCAATTAAGAAATGAATCATCTGATGGACTATATTTTACCCTATAGGTTGTGGATCTATTTTATATTTGAAGGTGAAAACATTTATTTAATGGACTTAACCTTGGATGGATCAACTTCAATGCCTCAGAAGGAGACAATGAAACCTATAAATTTAGCTAAAGTAACATCAAAGACACACTTTTTAGGGTTAAGCCTGACCTTGTATTCACAAAGCCTTTCAAATATTATTTTTAATATGCCTAGATGTGTTGATATGGTCTTGTATTTTACTGAAATATCATCCACATAGTCTTCAATAATACCATGCATCATGTCATGAAAAATGACAATCATGGCACATTGGTATGTGGCACTGACATTTTTGAGGCTGAATGGCATCACTTGATAGCAAAACAATCCCCATGGAGTGGTGAACACTATCTTGTGTTGGTCTTCTATTACAATTTTAATATGATTATATATTGAGAAACCATCCATAAGAGATAGCATCTCATACCCAACCATAGAATCTATAATCATATCAATATTTGGCAAAGAAAAGTCATCCTTTGGGAATTATTTATTGATATCTCTGAAGTTTGTACATAATCTAATTACTTGTAGCTTCTTGTTGATTGAGACTATATTGGATATCCATTCTAAATAATCAATGGGATGCATACACCTTACCTTGAATAGTTTCTCTAATTCTTTCTTAATAAGAATGGCTATGTGGGGTACATTTTTCTAAAATTTTATTTGATTAGATTGGCATCAAGATATACAACAAGGAGAATCACAACTAAGGTGGGATCCAATCCTAGCATATGTGAATATTACCATGTAAAAATATCAAAAAACTCCCAAAGGAGGGCAATAAGGACTTTACATTCCTCTTTAGTGAGGGATGCTCTAAGTTGGATCCATTTGGAATTAGTAGGTGTTATAATATTGAGTTTAGTGGTGTCCTCCACAAGCAGTGTGGAACCATATTCCAAAATAATCAATAAAGTGATATAATGGTCTTCATTTTCATCTGGTAGCTTGACCAGCTCATCAAATTCACCCAAGTTGGAAGAATATGAGTCACCAAGGTTTGGCAAAGGCCATCGATAAAGGTATTTGGACAATTTTGAACTAATTGATCAAATCTTTACTATTGTTCTAAACTGATTCTAGAATGGCACGAGGTTCTTGAACTAGAAGAGGCATGTGATTCATTTGAGAGAGGGTGAACTTCCCTATCTAATTGTTCCTAAAATAGGTTTTCACTATGGGACTTATATTTTTCTTTACTTTTACGTGGTCCAAAGGTTCCTCAAAGAGGTTTTCACTTTGGGACCTCAATGTTTGATATTATTTTTGTTTTTGTTTATGACCAAGAAAGTTCACCTACTCTCTAAAATAGGTAGCAGGGTCCAGTGTAATGGTAAATACCTATTTATGATCACCAGGTAGCACATTATCTCTAAGTCCCATGATTTCATAAATTTCCTCATCATTTTAAAAGTCATCCAATGGTATATAAGAATCTTGTTGGTCCCAATTGATTAATTGAGGAAGATGAAGGAAAAGAGAGGGATAAAATGACACAATGAAAATGGTAAAAATGGTATTTGGGTCAAATATATCGATATAGACTAACTCATCATAGATGTTATAGTATGAATCTGCATCACTATCGATATTATTCATGTTAGTCGATAAATTAGAAACACTCTCGAGATTGATGGGGTCACCCCCAAGCAGTTTATGTCTAATACCTTGAGTTCCTTTATGTTTGGCAACTGATACTAGCTCAATGAGTCCTTAATATTTTACCCCTAAGTCTTTACCATTGTGTCTTGATTATCCATTATTTAGTTGGGAATATGATACTTTTATTTTTGTAACAGGTATAAAAATCATCTAGCCATGAGTCATCATCAGCTGTGATTTATTCTTATTCATAGGAAGTGGTATTGATGAAAACCAATGGTTCTATTGGAGGATATTTGTCCTTCTTGTGCCATTTCATTTTAGGAGTTTGATGTTTAGGCCTACCATATAATTTAGGTATCTTAGGCAATTTGGCTATATGAAACACATTACTAATTTTTATAGGTGGGGTAGCTAAGGTGGAGACAAGTGTACTTGGCTCCACATAATTAGATTTTGGTAGTTGATCAACTACCTTTTTGAATTTTTTGGGAACAAGTTCTATGTTGAAGTAATAGTTATAGTTCTCATATTCTACTTCCAAATGTTTGAAAAATTGATACAATTGTAGGTCACTAAGAATGGTAACTTCTAGTATATAATGAGGGAACTTGATGATTTGATGAAGGATGGATGGTACAATACACACTTCATGAATCTAAGGTCACCCATGGAGAAAATTATATGATAATTCTAAATTGATAACATGACACAGAGTATCATATGTCAAAGGCCCAATGATAATAGGTAAATAAATGGTTTCTTGAGATTCATGTTCTAAATTTTCATAAGCCTTGATGGTAATGGTATTTAGTTGTAGATCCATTGATGTGTAGCCTAAATGTTTGAATAGATTTAAAGTTAAAGTATTGAGCCTCAAACCATTATCTACAAGGACTATCTTGACCTTATGCCTAGAAATAATTGATTCTCTGTAAATTAGATTGTTGTGCAAAGGTTTTAGGGATGACATGTCCATTTGAGCAAAAGTGAGTTGTTGGTGAGGAGTAAAATGACTCACAAGTGTTTGGAATTTATCAAGTGCAATGTCACTCAAAACTTTAGATTGGCTTAAAAGTTTACTTAATATATTTTTGTGGATATCTGATGTATGCAAAAGATCTAAGATATAAATTTGCATAGGTGTCCTTTGTAATTGTTCCATAATATCATAAGGCTTGTTCTTAATTTGAGAAATTGGCTTGGTATTTTGAGGTGAAGGACCTTGAATGGTATTATTTAAGCGTCAAGTTGAGATTGTGAAACATTGAGTCAATAGAGGGTTACTGTAATTGTAAGAATGGGAATATTGGCTTAAAATGGTAGTTCTTGGTCATTTATTGGCATTTGGGCCATGAAAAACCAAAGGAAGATTACTGATAAATGGAGGTGGAGGTCCCAAAATGGATGATAGAGGTATTTGAGTATTGTTGGGATTTAACTTAGGATTGATCTTAATGGTGGTAATGTGCCCACTAGTGATACGACCTAAAACATTATAGTCATAAGGTACACTTTTGTAATTGACTTGGTTAGAATGGGAATCTTGACCTTGATTCTAGTTTTATTATTGTTGTTTTTTTCTTTGATTCTAATTTTGAGGAGCTCTATTTTGACTATTGGTATTGTGTTGCGAAAAAGGGTTTTGATAGATATCCAATTCTTGATAAGATATTGTGGAAACATTATTCAATGTTATCTCTCCACTTTCAAGTAGATCTTGAATAATATGGTGTAGCTACACACATCTATGAACATAATGACCTTTTACCTAATGATGATCACAAAATTCATTCTCATTGTACCAATCCAACTTGGGCTAGTTTTTAGGAAATGTTCTTGGTACTATCCAAATAATCATGTTGGAGGCAACTATATTTTGGAATACCATTTCAATGGGTTCACTGAGATTGTTAAAAATTTTATTACTATAATGGCCTCTTCTTAGAGATGACCTTTACAAAGAAAGTTGATTAGATGTATTTGGTTGAATAGTTAGTGGTTTCACCATTTGTATAGGATGTGATTCAGTCACCCCATCTCCTACAACATTCCTATTTATATTGAATGACTTAGGACTTTTTGATGTATTAGCTCATGCTTATGTAAGAGCTTGTATTTGAGCCTTACTTTGATTTTGATTATAAGAATAAATTTTAATTACACCTTTGTTGATAAGATCTTGTTCAATTTATATCCCCTTGGTGATAACTTCCTCAAATGCATTGGCACAAATAATTTTAAGGTTATGAGTAATGTCAAACTAAAGATTTGAATTAAATATTGTGACCAATTATTCATTAGGGAGATTATGTGAAATGTGGCTACCTAAAGAGTGCCACCATTGGAAGTAATTGGAAAAGCCTTCTCTTCCTCTCTATTTAGTTTGACTTAAGTACACCATGGTAAACTTGTGTTCTTCATTTAATGAGAAGAATTATACATTTTTTTATAACAAATCATTAAATTTATCAAAAAAATTCTTGGGTTGACCTTGAAACCATTCTAAAGCATGTCTTGTCAAACTGTAGGGGAACAATCAAAGTAGGTATATAGGGATATATGCCACTTCTTGAAAAATAACAAAAAATTCTTTTAGATGCTCCTTAGGGTCACCTTTTCCTTTGTATTTTTGAAAGCTAAGCATTTCAAAGTGATACAGAAGAGGTATTTGAAGATAACTCATGTCGAAAGGATAGGAGCATATGTCATCCATTTTGAACTTCTTACTTTGATTTCTTGCATGAATAACATAAATTGCGTCTTTGACCTCTTGTAATTATTAAAAGGTAGGGATGAAATAAGAGGAAGTGTGTAGTTTTTTTGGGTAGTTGAAGGTATAGTACCTTGACTCAGATAGAGCGGTGGTATAAAATATTAGGGAATTTGAATGTAACTAGTTCTACCAAGAATATTCATTCTTTTTGTAGAGTTGTATTACTGATAGGAATTTGTTGTTGGGTAAATGGCAGTTGATGTTTAGTGTGGAATTGATTTTGAGGGAACTAAGGCCTTAATGGAGGAATGTCATATTGGAAATTCAATAGAACTTGATGTGATTAGAGGAGAACTTACTGTTGATTCCTAGGAAATTGACATGTAAGTGAAACTTATTGGTTAAACATCATATATTATTACCTTGAAGAGGCTTCTTATTGAATAGGAGTGGAAATTAGTTAACTTATATAAAATAATTATTGGTTAGAAAATGTTGGTTGGGGATTGATTGATACCTATTGAGGTGGGGGATTAGTTGCCACCTATTGAAGTGGGGGATTGGCAAAGTGTTGTTGTGGCTCAAATGGATTTGAAATTTGTTATTTCAAGGAATTGTAAGGAGGAGGTCATAAAGATGATGGAATAACATTTTTTTAAGTTGGATGTAACTTGGTGTGGGTTAAAATAAGCTATATGAGAGTTATCCACCACATTTTGGGTAGAATTTACAAGGAAACTCAAATTCATATTGGTTATTAGATTTGTTCTAATTATGGGTGTGTTAAACACATCCACAACTAACATTTTGGTAGCAAATGATTTGGATTATAAATGGGATAATTAGATAAGTTTAATGGTTGTTTCATTGGATGATTGGACTCCACTAAAGATGGATTTTGAATATTCGATGTAGTAAGGGAACAAGTGTGACTATCCAAAAATTATTTATCTTGTTGGATTTGGTTTTCAAGAATTTGTATTTGAAAATATTGATAATGATTTGACCTTTCCATTTATTTGACATAACAAGAGTTTGACTAGAAGTTGGCATAAAGGTTTGTTCTTGGCTAAAGGCACCTTAGTTATCTATCAATGCATGAGGTGTTTGTTTAGGTGTTCTAACAAAATATTACAAATCTTCTATGGGAAAACTAGGGGGAAATTTTTACCCATCTCAAATGGTCTAATGAGATGTTCATATTTATTGTCAAATAATTAGCGATTAAATTGGTCTTGTATATATTCATCTAGGTGGTGGATTGACAAAATATGTTGGATTAGTTGATGCTCAGTATCAAAAGGAACATGTGGTAGGTAGGATTAGTATTGGTCTTGGTGTACATTGGGTGAGATAATTTGAAGGTATGAATTATGTTTCTAAATTTCAACATTGGATGGTGTATGAGCAAGGTATTGTTGGGTTTCTTCATCTTCCACATATTAATCATACCCATAAGGATTGTAGACCACATATTCATAAAATTAAGGGTTGTAAATAGCCCTATTATGCATGTACCTAGGCATGTCTAGATTTATAATCTTCATTTTAAAAAGGTTTTGAATGCCTAAAACTATGTATTGAATAAGTACATGACTTCCCTTGAACTATCACTTGGCAATTGGCTTGTCAAAGCAAATAGTTCAAAGTTATTTACCAAAGGATAAATCAACAAGTTTGGGAACAATGGATTTAAGTTTAAACACTCAATGTTTAGACTTAGGAAATGGTTTCAACTTGGTATTATTTTGAAAAGGGTCTCAAGTCTTAGAAACTTGGTTTAGAGAATAAATAAAGTAGACTTGGCCTATTTGGGGTACTTTAGAAATTTTTTAAATATAATATTTGGCACAACAAATGGTCTTGGTTGATAATGGTAAATCAAGTTCTGAAGTAGACTCTAAGCTTTGGATTTTCCAAAGGGAATTGAAATTGATAATTTAGACTTAGAATTGGATTTGGTCTTGGAAATGGTAGTGACAATTAGACTTGGAATGATCTTGAAAATAAGGTTGGATCAAAATTGGCACTTAATTTGAATTTAAATGGACAACATAATGGATGACATATGATGAATAATAAGTTTAGATTTAGATCTAACTTTGCAAATAAATTTGACTTGGTTTGAAATGATAGCTAGAATATAAAGGACAAGGCTTTTGGTTTAATTTTGATAGCTTGATAGTGTGGTTTGAGCAAACAAAGAATGTGTTTAAAACCAATTTATAACATATAAATTTAGTTTGACTTGGAATTTGGGTAGAATAATGCCTCACCATGTGTGTATAAAATGGTTTTGGTCATGGTATTGGTTGGTTTGATTTAGTCTTAATTATAAAATTAGTTTTGACACAATAATCAAGCAACAACACACAAGCATTGCAAAGATATTTAATAACTAACATGTGTTTGCATAACCTCTATTGATCCTTATGAAACACTTACCTTGAGAGGATTGAAAGTTTAAATGGTCATTAAATAAATTATTACAAATATCGGTAGGGTTTTTACACCCCCTTATCTCTCCAAGTTCATATGATTAAGGCCATCCTTGGGGGTTATTACCTTTTCACCCATACATCAATGAATGATCCATGAAAAAGAGGCATCTAATAATAAATCTTAGATTGAGCCATTCAAGATAGGGTCTTGTCCCTTTGTAACCACTTCAGTCGTAAGGGTCTCAATGAAGTGCTACCAGATTTGGGGTTTGCTTACTATTTTATAGTGTGTTGTCTAGATGGTCCCTATATACCTTTTAATAAATGGGTGGAAATCCAAAAATGAAGAAGTTCAATCTTGTTTCCAAGATTTCTCCTTTCGAGGGTAACTCACATTGACCTTGAGTATTATAAATAACTCCTAGGAGTTACTTTCCTCATGTGACTTTGTGCAAGCACAAAGCTAGGTCTTCACAATGGAAATGTACCTTAATTTATATACACCACTAAATAAGTGAGGTTTGGTACAATGGTAAGATGTCACTTCTTACTCAACACACCCATAAATACTTGTGAGAAGGTAATGAAATCCACCCCATTAAGTCAAATGAAAAATAGGGTAAAAGATAAATAAAAACTTTTACATTTCTAAGTCACCCAAAAGGGGAGAGCATACATACAAAAATAACCCCAAAAGACAATCAAGTAATCAAAAAAACTTGTAATAAAGTAATTGACTTGCAAATAAGCAAGTTTGTTAAACACAAATTGAAGTGTGAATTTGTTTTAGTTCCCAAATCAAAATGTGAGATAAAATTAAATTATTTTGACTCAAAACACCTCTATTTAGCTAAGGAATTGTAACAAAAAATGATTAGAAGATTGAAACAAGTGGTTTTGATCCAAAAAGAGATTGAAAATTGGTTTGTTTTAGGTCTCAATCTCAAAAAAAGATTATTTTGTGATTATGCAAGTCGATTTCACTAATAAGTGCCATGATTTCACAATTAGGGCTTGCACACAGAAAATATAGAAGATTTAGAAGAGGTTCACCATTGAATAAGATGATTTTGTTGATACATTCAATGCCTTTGATACTGATTTGAATGATTTCACTACTGCTAAATTTAATTCACTATAGGAATTTATAGTGTTGTCAATGATTTGGACAATTTTGTTGTAGGCATAAAATAAGTATAAAAGTAGTAAAATGTTTTCATATTTAGGGTTTACAATTTTGATAATAAAATCAACAATTTTGTTGTTATGCTGAAAACACCAAAACATAAAACAATAAGGAAATGATTTCACTGATCAATATTGTAATTTCACTATTATGACACACAATTTCACTATTAAATGGAAATATTTCATAACTTCATAAAAAATAGAGATCATAGAAAATATAAGGAAAAATATCTCACTTTTAGGTGATCGATATCGCTAATGGTAAATATGATATTGTTGTTGTTGAGTGTAATTTCACCAATGATCTACATAATTTCACTGTCAAGACTTGTTAGGTAGAAAACATGTTAAGATGATTTTACAGTTCTAAAATTATTTGTTGATGTCCCAAATGATTTCATTGTTTCATATGACAATTTCATTGATAAATCTTCCAAATTCATGGTTACGTAGTCACAAATTTGCCATTTACTTATGAATGGGTTATAACAAAATTTTAGAGGAAAAGAGGAAGAATTCACTTGCTAGAAGACTAATTTTGGTAATTATAAGAAAGTTAGTGGTCTAAAAAAGGTTGTGGGATGCATCCAATCCTTCAAGTGGTCCCATTAGGTGTTCTAGTATGTAGATAAAGATTCCAAGAGAGGTTAGTCAATCATTAGTGGATAAATATAAAATAACTTGAAGACATAACTTCTCAATCTTAACTCCTAGGTTGAGCCATGTGATTGACAAACAATAAATGCAAATTGGAAGGATAAAAACAACAATTTTACCTCCCTTGAAGATATGTTTAAAAATTAGTCTAAAATAGTTGAGCTCAGCTTGTAGATGTAAAATTATTCATTGATACTTGAATCCTTACATGGAGAGAACCTCTCCTTGGTTATACTTGGTCTTAGCTTTAGCTTGGCATGAGAGAGAAAGAATTGATGAATATTATTGGAATAATCTAGTAGAGTGAGTTTAAATTAGGAAGCTTGATGAAATGAGAGGTGAGAGGGTTCTATAAATAGATTCCCTAAACTAATATGGACCGTTCATCTCATCTTAAGGTGAAGGGTTGAGTATCAATCCTCAAATCCATGATTACACCTTTGTAGTGTGTAAGATATTCCATTTAAGGCCTTTTGGAGTATGGAAGTTGTTGGGTGAATATTTTTTCAATCAGTGTACTGATCAAAAAAATAAGTCTGATCAACCATAGTAGGAACATTGGTCAGCCAGGTGTGCAACTTTACTACATCAACCGGAGACAAATCTCTCCTCTCATCAAGGGGAGGTTCCCTATAGATATGCAGGAGCTATATGCAAAATAAATAAGCAGAAATTAACACATGGGGGAAGAATAAACCATCCATATCTCTTCTTTTAGAGATGATACTCATATACAAAGGAGAAATTTTGGTGTAAACACTGAAGGCACTTCTCTTATTTCAGAAGTGTTCTTGTAGGAAACAACAAGAGTTTCTTTTAGGTAGTGAAAGTAACTAGTGACCAAAGGGCGTAGTAATAACAGGATGAAGTAGAACACAAAGTTTACACCTCAACTGCCCAAAGATTATATCATAAAGGATAATGGGGCACAAAGTTGCCCCAGTATCCTCAACACAAAAAGAAAAGAAAAACATAGACTGAAAGCAATTATGAAAGCACAAAGTCTTCCCACAGTTGGTTTCAGGACACTTCCCTATTACCTTCACTAATTCTGCTTACCAAATTAAATGAATAAGGACACCTTCAGAAGATAGACGTAAGAATGATCTTCTAAAATGATACAAGTTAGAATAGCACAAAGTCTATAAAAAACCTACTTTCTCATTTAGATAAAAATGAAAATGAAATTACAACTTGAGCTCAAAGTCTCAGTCTTCTTCTTTCAAAATAGGCAGAGTTTCGCTCTTGTAAAATGAAAGTCCCCCTTACAAATGAGAGAATTAACAAAATTATAGCAACTACATAAGGATTGGCACTTTTTTCCATGGGATGGCCCATGATGTAGTCAACGTCTTCAATGCACCTTTAGTCCTGTCTAGAGAGACCATGCTGAGAACAGTGCGCTGCCATAACTATGGCGTGTCCCTTCATCTAATATGTCTCTTCTTTGGTATGGACTGTTTGGTCCTTTGCATTGATCTTCTCTTCCATGTAGTAATTTAAATCTTCAGGCTCTCTTTTCATTTAATCGCTTGGTTCTTCCTTTACATTCGACGCTCTATTTGAATTTCCACAGATTTTCCCTTACTTTAAATTTGACATATGAGGGGCCGTCAATGGTCACCAACTACTTGAACCATGTTGAACCTTGAACCCATTGAACCACTAAATGTTCATCAGTTCATTGGTTCATTCTATCTCTTTTGTTCTATTGCTCCTTGGTTCATCGCTTCTTCGCTCCTTGGTTGAACCATCCATTAAACCACTTGTTTGCTGCTTCTCTCTTGATTGAGGCCGCCTTTGAACTTTTGAACCTATGAACCATTAAACTTTGAACTCTTTCGATTCAAAGTTCAATCAGTTCATTGGTTCATTCTATGTCTCACTCAATCATTGCTTTATCTTTCTAAGCTCTTGGTTGAACCTTTGAACCTTGAACCAGTTGACCCATTCGATTCAACGGTTCAATGGTTCAATCGGTTCATTCAGTTCATCCTCTGAAGTCCTTTTTGTCCAAGTCTTTGAAGATTCCTTTTTGCATCTTTGTTCAACCTTTGGAACATCCCAAAGGGAAGGTGTCCCTTCAGGTCTTTGGAAAAGGTCCTTTTTTTGATGTCAAGTGTCCCTCGCAAGGGTATCTACCCTTCAGGATATTTTGGGTGGACTTCAGGCTTCAACTTTCCCAACGGGTTCTTGCTTCTTCGACGAACTTTTGGCTCTCGAGATTTTTCTGTCGAGCTTTTCCTTTGAAAAAAAGCCTGAAAGAATTCCTTTAGACAAAAAGTCTGAAGGAATTTTGCCTTAAACATTTTTTTGAGAAAAGTCTTCCTGAAAGAATTCTTTCCGCTTATTTTACTTTACCATTTCCATCGAACAAAAAGTCTAAAAGAATTGTTCCTTTTAGGGCCTTTAAACAAATCCAAAGGAATTCTGTCTTTTCTTTGACCTTCGAACCAATGCTTCCTACCCTCCACAAGGGCACTTTCCTTTTTGGCTTTGGGGCAGCCCCTTGAACCTGCCGATTGAACCAATCGATTGAACCAACTTTGGTTCAATGGTTCAATGGTTCAATCAGATCATTATTCGTTATTTGGCTAAGACCTTTTGATCTTTTGCACCAAGCACAATGAACCCACTTGGTCGTTGAACCTATTGAACCTTTGAACCAAAGAGGTTTAAAGTTCAATGGTTCAAGCCTTTGTCCTTTATCATTTGCTGATTGAACTCTTTTGATTGAACTGAGGCGTTGAACCAATCTTGGAAATGACTAAGTGTTAGAAGCTTGTTCTTTTGATTGAACTCACCTGCAGAAGATTTTGAACCTATTGAACCTACTAATTTCAAGCATGTTGAGTCTGTAGAAACATATCTACAGAGTCCATAGAAATCAACTTGTGAAGCCTGTAAAACTTGGCCTATAGAGTCCATGGATTTTCTTCCTGTAGAGTCCGTAGATTTCCTTCTTGCAGAGTCCATAGATTCAAGCCTACAGAGTCCATATATTTTTGGAAAGCTTGAAAAAAAAAAGAGGAATTTGCAAGCTCAGAACAAATTTTGAGAAGGGAAGAGAGAAATTTTGGTCCTGTAGGACCAAGATAGCTCATATGTTGTTCCAAAAATGAGTGACATTTTTGGGGACCAACAACTGGCTCCATTTGGGGAACTTCCTTCAGGTGAAAACTTGAAAAATAGCTGAGGGGAGTAGAAACCAAAATCTCTAATGCCTTGAAGTGTGCCATTGGGCTATAGAGTCGTGCTACCCAAAAATAAAGGCTCTAAAAATGAAAATGAAAAGAATGAAATAGAACTAAAGACTATACAAATATACATATGTACAGGTGAACTTATCTGATACTTCAAGAATTGAAGTACTTCAGATGCTGCTCCTTGTGAGGTGAAGAAAAGGGGATGCCATCCTGATAAACCAGTAGGAAACTATTATGTCCCTAGAAATGGTGATGGGTGAATGGAGCTCTCCACCAGGAAACCAATTTTTTGCATCTTCCTCTTGGCTCTTTCTTCTTCTTGCCCCATGGCAGGACGTGGTCTTCAATTTGAAAACCATAACTCCTTGCTCTCTTGGTGAAGGGTTCCTTTTGCTGATTTTAAAGTACATTAGTATGGTCCACCATCATAACTTGCTATTCTGGTAGTTCAGTCCAGCACATGCTTTGATTGTCAGCATCAAACTCCTGACAAACCATTAGCTTAGTATCTCCTTTGGTGTGAAGGAGTTTGACCTCTTCACCCAAAGCAGTTTTTAATCTGAGCAATAGAGATCTATATCCAACTGTGGAAGGATTGCTACCATTGGATTCCAAGATCCAAGCATCATCAGAAGCTGATCTTCTATCAGATTTCTCTTCATTGGAGATGGAAGATCCTTCTTGATTTGTACTGCACCCTACCAATTATTTTGATGCCTAATTTGGATCAAATCCTAGATTGTCAGCCATGGGACTTTGATCAGCTAAGACATGAGCATCCTCTATGGTCAAGGAGTAATTACCCCTACCTAAAAGCTCAAATTGAATTTGAGCAGTAGGGGCTGACATTTAGGTGACCACAATCTTTGCCTCAGACAGGTCCACACCTAGCTCTTCATCAATGTTTCACTGCTTAGGATTGGCTTGTAGGGGTTCAAACTTAGTCATTTGAATTTCAAATTTCTTGACATGATCAATCATGTCAAATGACTGAGATGGACTTAGAAGAGAGGATGGGAGTTCATCCTTTTGGTTTTTGGGAGGGGGAGGACAGATCTGCAAAGTTGAAGTAGAAGGTGCAGAGATGTTTGATGTACTTACTTCTTTGCCAATCATCGAGTCCTTTGATGGGAAAGGAAGAGGGGTTCTTTACTCAGTGATTGAAATTGCTGGTTGGGGTCACTCCTCGATCTTCTCTTTGTCAGCCTACTACATTGACTGATTCTCAGACTTGGTGAATACTGCATATGATCCTTCGACTGCTTCACCTTCAATTCTGGGTTCATCCTAGAAATTCAAGAAACCAATGTGGGAGTCACCAGCTGATTCTTCTAGATCCTCCTTGAAGAGATCAGTGCCATTTTCTTGCTCAAACTCAGGTTGGAAATAGGAAACATGTTCTGTTTCCAGATATCCAACTACTGAGTTGGTTGGAGGTGCTTCAAGGGCAAGGTTCCGCTATGGGGGAGGAAGATGATTTGGTTACCCTTGACTTCTGGTAGCATTGCCTTGATATGGATGATTAAGGAATGCCTTCCTTGGTATATCTTTATATAGAGGAGTAGAAGACATACCTTGTGCCATTTGCCTTTTCAAGGCTAGCAATTCGTTTGCTAGCTTTTGTACCATTGGGTCAGTGGTGACTGTGGGTGAGTATTTAGAAGATGAAGAGGGTTTAGCTCTGTTAAGATCTCTCCTTATCTTTCCTACCAAGATAAGGTCATCTTATAGCTCAGTTGTCAAGTCTTGAGCAGCCTCAAGGTCTATGTGTCTAGCTCGTCTCAATAGAAAACTCACTTCAGGTAGCTATGAGTTGATGAAGAAGCATTTGAGATTCTGAGGTGTTGGCTTGGTGACCATGGGAATCCTGTGCCTCAGCTTGTTGAACCTGGCAATAAAATCCCTCATAGGCTCATGAGGTTCCTTCTTCATCTGAGTGAGCTGGGCTAGCAAAGCATGCACATCCTCTGCAAGCTTGAACTTGGCTTGGAGTGTATCCTAGTGAGTCACTGATCCAACTTGCAGATGGTAGAACCAATTTGCAGTAGCACCTTGTAGTGTCTCCATGAACAGCCTGACTGCTATGTCTTCAAATTCTACCCCTATTACACTGTAGGCTATGCTGAAGGCTGCAATGTGTTCATTAGGGTGAACTCTCCCATCTCCAAAGAATTTGGGGAAGTTCTTTTTTGAGCTGCATGGAAGTTCATGCAGAGGTGGAGTCAAGTTGAGTGGGCCAAAAGAGTTACCCCAGGGGCCTCGAACTGCCATGATTTAATTATGAAAAATAGAGATAACAAATCTAGGTGGAGTGGCTAGATTATGGAACAAAAAATAGAAAAGAACTGGCCCTGCTTTAGCTTAAGGCTTGAGGCTTCAAACTATGCACTCTTTTCCAACAGCTCTGGTTTTACAGACTAGATAATATAATGGAGATGGAGGAAGATGGTAAGGCTATAATGATAATGGGTAAGACATGGAACAGAGTTGCCAGAGTCTATAATGGATAAGGGTTATAATGATTATGGTTAAGACACAGGTGATGTTTCAATTTGAAACTTGAGGTTCCAAATTGCACAAAATTACTATCCCCAACAGAGTCACCAAAAACTGTTGGGTGAATATGTTGTCAATCAGCGTACTGATCAACAAAATAGGTCTGATCAACCATAGCAAGAAGATTGGTTGGCCAGGTGTGCAACTTTACTACATCAACTGGAGACAAATCTCTCCTCTCATCAAGGGGAGGTTCCCTATAGATACACAAGAGCTATATAGAAAATAAATAAGCAAAAAATAACACATGGGGGCAAAATAAACCATCCATCTCTCTTCTTTAAGAGATGATGCTCACAGACAAAGGAGAAATCCTAGTGTAAACACTGAAGGCACTTCTCTTCTTTCATAAGTGTTCTTGCAGGAAACAACAAGAGTCTCTTTCAGGTAGTGAAAGTAACTAGTGACCAAAGGGCGTAGTAACAACAGGATGAAGCAGAACGCAAAGTTTCCACCTCAACTACCCAAAGAGTATATCACAAAGGATAATGGGGGCACAAATTCACCCCAGAATCCTCAACACAAAAAGAAAATAAAAACACAGACTAAAAGCAATTGTGAAAGTACAAAGTCTTCCCATAGTTGGTTTCAAGACACTTCCCTATTACCTTCACTAATTCTGCTTACCAAATTAAATGAATAAGGAAACCTTTAGAAGACAGACGTAAGAATGATCTTCTAAAATGATACAAGTTAGAATAACATAAAGTCTATAAAAAACCTACTTTCTCATTCAAATAAAAATGAAAATAAAATTACAACCTGAGCTCAAAGTCTCAGTCTTCTTCTTTCAAAATGGGCAGAGTTTCACTCTTGTAAAATGAAAGTCCCCCTTACAAATGAGAGAATTAACAAACTTATAACAACTATGCAAGGATTGGCACTTTTTCCCATGGGATGGCCCATGCTACAGTCAACGTCTTCAATGCGCCTTTAGTCCTGTTTGGAGAGACCATGCTGAGAATAGTGCACTGCCATAACTATGGCATGTCCCTTCATCTAATATGTCTCTTCTTTGGTATGGACTATCTGGTCCTTTACATTGATCTTTTCTTCCCTGTAGAAATTTAAATCTTTAGGCTCTCTTTTCATTTAATTGCTTGGTTCTTCCTTTACATTCTGCGCTCTATTTGAATTTCCATGAATTTTCCCTTACTTTAAATTTGACGTCTGAGGGGCCATCAATGGTCGCCAGCTACTTGAACCATGTTGAACCTTGAACCCGTTGAACCACTAAAAGTTCATCGGTTCATTGGTTCATTCTATCTCTTTTGTTCTATCACTCCTTGGTTCAATCACTTTTTCACTCCTTTGTTGAACCATCCATTGAACCACTTGTTTGCTGCTTCTCTCTTGACTGAGGCCGCCTTTGAAATTTTGAACCTATGAACCATTGAACTTTGAACTCTTTCAGTTCAAAGTTCAATCGGTTCATTCTGTGTCTCAATCAATCATTACTTTATCTTTCTAAGCTCTTGGTTGAAACTTTGAACCTTGAACTAGTTGACCCATTTAGTTTAACGGTTCAATGGTTCAATCGGTTCATTCAGTTCATCCTCTGAAGTCCTTTTTGTCCAAGTCTTTGAATATTCCTTTTTGTGTCTTTATTTAGCCTTTGGAACATCTCAAAGGGAAGGTGTCCCTTCAAGTTCTTGGAAAAGGTCCTTTTTTTAAGTCAAGTGTCCCCCGCAAGGGTATCTACCCTTTAGGATTTTTTGGACGGACTTCAGGCTTCAACTTTCCTAGTGGGTTCTTGCTTCTTCGGCGGGCTTTTGGCTCTCAGGGTTTTTCTGTTGGGCTTTTCCTTCGAACAAAAAGCCTGAAAGAATTCCTTTAGACAAAAAGTCTGAAGGAATTTTTCCTTAACATTTTTTTGAGAAAAGTCTTCTCGAAATAATTCTTTCAGCTTCTTTTACTTTACCATTTCCATCGGACAAAAAGTCTGAAAGAATTGTTCCTTTTGGGGCCTTTGAACAAATCCAAAGGAATTCTATCTTTTCTATGACCTTCAAACCAATGCTGCTTGCCCTCTACAAGGGCACTTGCCTTTTTTTACTTTGGGGCAGCCCCTTGAGCCTGCTGATTGAACCAACTTTAGTTCAACGGTTCAATCAGCTCATTCTTCATTATTTGGCTAAGTCCTTTTGATCTTTTACACCAAGCATGTTGAACCCACTTGGTCATTGAACCTATTCAACCTTTGAACCAAAGTGGTTTAAAGTTTAATGGTTCAAGCCTTTGTCCTTTATCATTTGCTGATTGAACTCTTTTGATTGAACTGAGGCGCTGAACCAATCTTGGAAACGACTAAGTGTTAGAAGCTTATTCTTTTGACTGAACTCACCTGCAGAAGCTTTTAAACCTATTGAACCTGCTAATTTCAAGCATGTTGAGTCTGCAGAAACATATCTACAGAGTCCATAGAAATCAACCTGTGAAACCTGCAGAACTTGGCCTACAGAGTCCGTAGATTTTCTTCCTACAGAGTCCATAGATTTCCTTCCTGCAGAGTCCGTAGATTCAAGCCTGCAGAGTCCGTAGATTTTTGAAAAGCTTGAAAAAAAGGAGGAATTTGAAAGCTCAGAATAAATTTTGAGAAGGGAAGAGAGAAATTTTGGTGTTGTAGGACCAAGATAGCTCATATGTTGTTCTAAAAATGAGTGACATTTTTGGGGACCAACAGAAGTCACATTGGAAGAAAGTTAATCACTTATCCTCTTAAGTTTGTAAGAGGGGTGTAAGAGATGTAAGAATATGTGTAAGTGATGTAAGAATATGTGTATGTGGCCATGTAATAGGCTACCTTGCCCACACTCCACTCCATTCCACTGACTTGCCCCTATGACATCACCTATGTGAGGCCATAATTATATTTTGATATTTTAGGAAAATAGGTTATTCCAAATCCATGGAATTTCTTATTAGAGGAATGATTAAGATAATTAATCAAGGTGATTAATTGAAAATTAGAAGAAAGATAAAGTTTGAAATGTTTCTTTATCAATTAAGTGTTCAATTAATTGGCTTGTGAAGACACTTGTAAAGGGATAATTTAATTCAAGATATACTAGATAAGATAAATAATGCAAGATGATCCATTACCCCAATTAGGGATTTATTGCTATGATTTTGGTTTAAAATGGTAGTTGTGCAAGTAAATGAGGTCTAGTTGGATATTTTTGATTAAAATTAGATGCAATTTTGGAAAGTCATCTCGAATGTAGTTTAGACATGGAAGTGGTTAAAATGAAGTGTTCACAGGTCTCCAACTATGTTTTTAAAGGCCTATCAAACTAAAGTTGAACATCTTCAATTATTTAACATTGTTGTGTACAATATTTATAATGACGTTAACTTTATTTTTATAAAGGTAGTTCCTATGGAAAGAAAAAAACTTTATAATTCCATGACTACTTCATCTTCATGCTTTGAACCTCATCCCATTATACCAGAGTCTGATTTCATAGTTTTAGTTAGGATGAAACCACTAGTGTATAAAACTCCTAGTGACCAAACTGTCACCCATATTGGAAGAGACGATAGTTCATTAATCCTTAACTTAGATGAGAATGATGAGGCTATTATTGAGTTATTGTGAGCCTATGATGGCCTCCCATATTTTCACCATAAGAGAGGCTTCACTCTTACTTTCTATCCCACTTCTACCCTCAGGGATGAATACTATGATTCATACTACTAGGTTGAGGATTACCTATCCTCTAATTATGAACATGAAAATTTCAATATGCAGGGTGAATATTATGATCTTTCCCCAACCCTTGACATGTTTTAGGAAGGAAATCCATCCATCAATGAAGAAAACATTGATATTAAAATCAAGACTAAGGAGAGTCCTAGAATTCTCAAGCTTGGGTCTTCACTCTCTATACAGGAGGTGGAAGACCACAAACAACTACTCAACAAGATTTCAAAAGCTTTAACTTTCTCTTTCACTGACATAGTAAGCATTAAGCCTGGTGTGTTTTTATACAACCTAGTTATAATGGCTGATGTAAAACCAATCAAACAAAAGATTAGGTCCATCAAGCCTAAGGTCACATTGATGGAAAAGAGGAAGCTATAAAAAATTTAAAATTAAAATTTATTAAGTCAATGGACTATTCAAAGTGGGTGTCCAACATTATTCCCATTCTCAATAATAATGGTAAGATCAAGATATGTATATATTTTTGAGATATCAATAAACAATGTCCAAAATATGACTTCCCTCTCCCTTTAATCGACATCATTATTGATGCAACAAAATGATATGAGTTTTTATCACTCATGGATGGATTCTTAGGATTTATTATGAGGATCATAGGAAGACGTCCTTTACTATGCCATGGGGGACCTTTTATTATGTTGTGATGCCCTTTAGTCTCAAAAATGTAGGGGAAACACATCAAAGGACCATGACCCACATATTCCATGATAGTATTCACAAGATAGTGGAGGTATATGTTGATGATATTTTAGGGAAGTGAGATGATGAATAAAACACTTAGAGGTATTACACACCATCTTAACATGCTTAATTAAATATGATGTTACTCTTAACCTATAAAAGTGCATGTTTGGAGTCACTGGTGGAAAAATCCTAGTGTAAGTCATCTCCTAGTGTGAGATTGATATTGAAACTACCAAGATTTGAGAAATATTGGAAATGCTTCCTATCACAAATAAATTAGGCATCAAAACATTCTTGGGTAAGTTGGGATCCATTCAATAATTCATTCTTGATCTTACCTACATGATTCATCCTATCAATAACTTGATTAAAAATATAAGTGGCTTAACTTAGAAAAATGATAGTTAGGAGACATTTAAAGTAGTGAAACTCTTCCTTATTTCTCTCCCATGATCATGGAGACTAAGATAGATAATCCATTGATAATTTAAATTAGATAAACCAAAGTGTTTCTTTCCTGTATGTTGGCTCAATAATAAGATAATGGTAAGGAATACACTATTTATTTCATTCACCGTACCTCATTGATTATGATACATGATAAACTCAAGCAAAAAAGGAATGTTTAGCTATAACATATATGACCAAATGATTGTGATATTATATGCCTAATCAATAAATAATAATTATTATGAGGTCTTAATCCCTACGTACTTTTCTAACCCATACATATCTCTAGGAGGGTTGGGCTGCTCTTAAGCAAGTTAAATTTAACTTACATCAACCAAAAGTTAGTTAAGGGACATATCATTACTAATTAGTTGGATAGTTATCCCTTGGAAGTTAATGATCTCATAAATACTAAATTTCTCTATGAAATAATTATATATATATATATAAACATTCTATTAGTTCTTCTCATTGGTACACCAACATCATCAACTATGTAATTGACTGTACTTATCTCAAAGGTGCCAAATCATAGTAAAAGAGGCATCTTCACATCATCACATCCAAGTATTTTATGTTAGACACAATTATATATCATAAGGTCTTTAACAACATTATACTCAAATGTGTCAACCAAGAAGAGTTAGGAAGATTCCATTTTCATTTCCATAGTGGCATTTGTGGTGGACACTATGGTGACCACACAACCACTCATAAAATCCATAGTATGGGTATTTATGGCTCAATTTAGAACTGATACCATTGAATATATGTGTAAATGTGAGAAATGTCATTACTTTTCACATGATATACATATCCCCACTAGGGCATGACAACCCATAGTCACTCCTTGTCTCTTTTCCACTTGGGGCTTAAATTTAGTAGGTAAAATATCCCCTGATTCTTTGGATGGTCATATTTTAATTATCATGACCATAAAATATTTCACTAAGTGGATGGAAGCTATGATTTTAACAACCATCATGGGTTCAATCATTAAAAAATTTATTTTGAACCAAATCATTTGTTGATTTGGGGTCCCACAGGTCATATTATTGACAATAGGTCTCATTTTGAAAACCTTGAGATTCATGAGCTATGCAATAAGTTTTTTATATCAAAAAATTTTAAATCAATGTAATACCCACATGAAAATCATCAAGACAAAGCTACTAACAAAAACTTGAAGTCAATTTTTTTCAAAACTATTATAGATTCTAAATGAGATTGGCACTTACAACTCTATCCAACACTTTGGGTTTACAAAAAACTATTAAGACACCCACAGGGGAAACTCTATACTCACTCACGTTTGTGTCTAAATATATTATACCCTTATAATTATATATACATAGCCTTAACATTTCCTTCTAGGGTCTCCTTGATCACAAGGAGTATAGAGAGGCTTGACTAGCTATATTAGAAACTTTAGATGAATGTTAGATCACTGTTGTAAACAATCATATTACTTACGTTTATCATATGGTAAGACATTATATAATCATTGATGAGAACCTAATTGATATAGGATACCTTGTCCTTAGGATTTATATATGGATTGACAAAAATAAAGGAGAAGGTCGAAAATTCAGACCAAATTGGTAAGGCCCCTACCTAGTGACCGAAGACTTCAATAATGGAGCTTATTGATTATGCACTCTAGAGGGAAATAAGTTTGATGAATTTGTGAACTCTTTACACCTAAAAAATTTATATATATCACATCTCCCTCATTTGGATTATGTTATTATATTTTGTGTGTTCGTTTGTATATCAGATGTTCTATTCGATGATTATTTGGTTATTAATTCACATAATGAGAAACTTTTAGAATGTAACATATCATATCATCCCATTCTCATATTAAACTATTACCCATAGAATTTTTATTTTAAAATCAGAATTATATTGGTTCTTTCCTTAGTTCTTATTATTAGATTAAATCTATTTTACCTATGTCTTCTTGCAAAACTTAGAAAATGCTAGCGTATAGTCTAGTCTAGAAGCTTGTCCATGGTAGAATCTCATCTCATGGTGCCTTCTAAACTAGAACATTAGCATGCTAAAAAATAGGTAACTTTAATCACCTCTCTTGGTCTTTGCTAATGATCTCTTGTATCTTAATAGTTGCATGGGGCCAATATTTGGGGATAAAGGCCTTGCAAATAGAAAAGTAGACACTGTTATGAAAATCAAAAGATTATGAAAAAACAAGAGTTAGATTTCACATTTCTCAACCATACTAAAATTTGGTGTTGAGACATTTCATATTAATGGTTACATGGGGTTAGCATTGGGGATATATTCCCTTACTCACCTACATATAGCCTTTGGTGATGAGCTCGAGTGTCTTCCTAATCACATGAGACTAAATGTTGGGGGTCACAAATAGAAGATAAAATCTAAATGTAGAAGCCATATTAAATAAGAAAGTGTCCAAGTTAAAATTTATTCCAAAATATTGACTATATGCCTATGATGAAAAGGATAACTTTATCCACTTATTGTTTTTACTAGGGCTAGTCATATTTAGATGAAGCTAACAAAGTTAGTATTTTGTAAGTTTAAACAAGAAGCACATTCCCTACATTTTCTCATAAGGATTATGTAATCTTACTTTTTCTTATGAAATTTTGATCTATGGTTTTCATTATATATCACCTAATGTTTATCCTACTCCCTTTTTCATTCCTTGCTACAAATTTATTGTCATGTGTTGTGTAAACAAAATAATTAGGTCATCACCTAAAAAATAAATGTTAGTGAATTTTACATGTCCATCACATCACATCATTTACATAAATTTTATTACCACTTATATAATCATATTCCACAACATTATATCTAAATCATATACATACATGATATATCATCACATGCCTTATCATCTAGAGTGCATAAACTAAAAATCAAAACCATGGAAATTAAATCCCATAACACATGATGACAAGTTGATAGGAAGTAAACCAAATGTATTTATATATGTCAATAAATTTTGATTTTGTAAAAAAATAATGTCCAAGTTTGTACAAAAATAATGTCCAATACAAACACCTTTGTGGAGGGCCGATGTGCCTCAAGACATCTAAAAAAGAATCAACACGTACAATGATATAATAAAACATCTATAATAAGCCTCAGGAGTTTGTCCTCCTCCTATCAGGACATCCTGATGTAGAGGAATGTTGAGGGTTTTCACTTTAGTGGTGTCTCCTACTATTTACTCCCTCGTAGGTCATATCACCTACTCCAAATTAGAGGTCAGTATGGTGGCCCCTACTAGTGCCTCCTTATGAGGTTCTCCCCTTGTCTTATGGATAGAGTCTCAACCTCCTCCTTTGCCTACCATTATATCCACTAGTCCTCCACTCTCTTTGCCCTAGCTAGTAAGGTCATATTATTTGTCTTTAAGACTATCACCATAATGGATGCATGATATGCTACACAAAAACTTTCGTATGTTGGCCAATTCCTATAGGGAGTATAAGATATGTCATAAGATGGTCTTTATTCATGTTAGTGATCAGTTGGAAAAGGTTGAATAGGGTGTCCATAATCATATTCCTCCACTCGCTCATGGTATCTAAATCACATAGTGAAAAATCAACATTATATCTAGTCAATATAAAGATCCAAAATAGTAAAATTAGCCAACCAATTAAGCTAAAAAGTAAAATATAAGTTATGGATAAAAATATGTAAATTAATATTTTACCTAGATCCCCCTCATGCCAATTAGGATCAAAATCATCATCCATGTCCTCTTCCTCATTAATGTCAAGGTCTTGCTCTATCTCAATATACTTTAGAGCCTCACCGTTTCCACCCTTGATTGTTTCTTTTGTGCAAGATCCTATAAGTAGGGTCTTACTATGGTGGTGGTGGTGGTGGTAGACCCATTTGCTACTGATCTACTATGATCTTTCCATATCTTCCCCTATTTGGATATAGGGGAGGTCCCCATGCCATTCTCATCTAAATTGGTAAGGTGATGGTCACCCCTCTCACAAATAGGTGCCATGCCAACCATCCCAATCTTACATCTCTCACCTCTTGTATGCCCTTGTAAATGATCCTATAGATGGTAAGGTTTACCACATAGGGAATTTTAAATTGATATGGTACCCTATCTATAGGGTGTAACTCAATATGTGAAACCTTTTCTTGAACCTAAGTGGCCTCAACAACTATTATAATGTAAACCCTCTCATCAGCCCATTACCCAACCATGACTTGGTAAGGCAAGGTAGTCATGTCAACTATTGTCAAAGTCCCCTTTACTTGGGGAAAATAAAAAAATGTCACCACATCCATCCATATAGTGGCCCTAATGTCCTTAGGCTCTCTAACCAACACTCCCCTCTGATAAGGGATGATGCACTCATTTATCCAACCCATGACAATCATCAGGTGGCTAATCGAGATGGATATTGAATGAGCCATATGATATAAATCCCTATAATTCTAATCCAATAAATCCTTGATATATGAGTAACATGATACCCTCTCCCCTATACATCACACAACCAATGACCAACTAAATAGTAACCTATCAGTAACCTTATCTCCCACTACCTGGGAAGCAAGAATACCAATAATGGCCTTATTTAGGTTTGGGATTACTGATCCCTCAACCCATAAAATACTCATACCATAGTTCATACCCACATCAGGTGTGTTAGTTTCTCTAAAATTCTTTGTCCATCTATGGACCTCACAACTACTCTTGATAACTCAAATGGATACCAATTGACTAGTTTTAAGAAGGCTCATGATCTGATAAATGTCAATGAGTCAATGTTATCTACTATTTTGGGGCCTGGGGGAACACAAAAAATGTTTCAATTAGGGTCTCAATAAGTCAAAATGTTATAAAGAAGTTAGCTAGACATTGAGATGATCCCCACATGTGTAACCTATAAGATCCCACCTTAATCAAAGATGATTAACTCATATACCATCAAAAGTTCTAAGACTTGGGGGAGCCACTCCTATTCCCAAGATCTAATCCAAATTATATAGGGTCCATACTATAAATAAAGGACCCTAAGTCATCCAAAGGACCAATTCCATCCTTAAAAAAAATGTAAGTTTCTTCACTAGGTTCTAGTGAATGAAACTACCCCTGTTTTAGGTGGAAGTTATATACAAAGGGAAATGCAACTAATCTATTAAATCAATCCTAGATTAGAGAAGATAAATCCTACTTACACTTTTGATTGTTGATACATTATATATTTAAGGTCATGACAAAGATGGATCTGCAAGACCTAGTCAAAGGATATCTTACCACAATAATATCACTAGGGAGGGTTCAAAAGCCTTAATTAAAGTAATAGTATTTCCATAGTCCATTAATTATAGTAGAGAGATTATGGATTAAATTGTGTTTGAGTTTTTGACTAAAGTAAAAAACTCAAACATAGTTTAATCTATAATCTCTCTACTGTAAAAGCCTCAAGTCAAACAAAATTATGTAATAACCCTAGCTAGGTCCTATGTTTTAATATTCACAAAAGTAAATGATAAGTAAATCAAAATATAATCTAGTGATCACCAAAGCTTGTGAAATAAAGTGGGGGTAATAAACATAAAAAATAAACATGAATAGGAGATATATACTCATGTCAATTTATATGAAATCCTAATAAATGGGAGAGAAGTAAAATATTAATCTATTTTACTCTTACAAAGGAAGAACAAACTTAGGAATATTTAATTTTGAAGATGAACCCATTGAGCCTCAATTTCTCCCTTAGCCAAGGTGCTTTGTAAGAGGTTGTTGTGGTATGTAAGGATGACAAGGATAAATTATCTCTAGAATACACAACCTATCTATGTATCCAAAATACATCTCCACAAGACAAGATTCGTATCTCTAAAGAAAGTATTAAAACCCTAATCTATGCTCCTCAAGTAGAATGGTGGATAAGTAGATACATAATATAATATTGTTCTTCTCCTCTTCCTCAATAAATGATGAAATGAGTGTGTATATATAACTAGATCTAACCCTAAAATTTTCAAAAATTTTAGCTGATAGGGTTAGTTTAGTCGACTCTATATCGTTATTGAAAAAATAAAATTAGGTCTTGGTTTAGGTCGGCTAGGGGCTGATATTTACCCTATATGAGTTTTATCAATTAGAGTATTAGGTTGATGAGGACAACAATGTAACATAAATGAATAGAAAGGGTTTTAGGCTTAGGGAAGGGATAATGAAGGCAAAAATTGACTAGAGGAGGGTGCAAAAGAGGAGGCAAAGTTTAGGGAAGTGTTTCTAGGAGACGTTTGTGTAGATATCAAGTGGTAGTATAGGGACAATAATATTATGAAGCACTAATAGTCCACCCACCCCTTTTTGGGTGTACCCCTTAAGGCATGCACTTCGAGATATTAAGACTTAATGGGTTCATGTAAGAGAGAAAACATCAATATTTGATAAAGATTGAAAATATTTTGTATACATATTCCCCAATTGAAGCTCATCACATGTCATTTAGATGCAACACAAGATATTTCTTTGGGAAAAGAACATAAAAACACATAATTCTAAAGCTAAATAAATTGAATTAAGGAGAAAATAAGATAAATGAAAGGAAATAATTGAAAAACACATACCTTTACTTACCTTAGTGTTGCAAATAAATAATAAGATGAAAGAAATGTGAAGGTGTTTAATGTAGGTAATATTAGGAAAACCTATAGAAATTAGAGAAAAAGAATGAAAAATAATTTTTTTCATACATGAAACATATGAAGATATTCTCTACAGTGTCAGGATTCTAGAATATATTATAGTTTGGAAAAGAAGATATTAGAAACAAAGATAGGATCAAAAGATGGAATCTAGTGGTAAATATTTGAAAGGTAAATAATTTTGAATAGTAAATATAAATAGGGATAAAAATAATTCATTTGTTATTTTTAATATTCTAATAAAATAGAGATTTGAAAGATCTAGTTTGAGACTAGAGAGCCATCATGGTGAGGAGTTGACAACTTAGATAGGGAGGATACATGGCGACCACAATGAGTGCAACATAGGTAAGTAATTATGAATTTCAAAATTGAGTATTGATATTTGAAATTGAGATAAATATAAAAAAATGATTGGTAGGTAAAATCTAGGCACCAAAATTGACCCTAGGAAATTTTGAGGTAGATTAGGGGTAGAATGGGATACTGGGTAGGAATAAGTCAAACCAATAAATGCTAAAGGCATTTATGGTAAATGGTTAAAATTCACCATTATGAAGGAATAGAGTCAATCAAGTTGACTTAGTCTATAATTATAGAAGAAAGCAAGGGGACAACTACGTAGCTGTGGGCTGATTTAGTATTCTAATGGGTAGCCAACTACATAGTAGTGGGCTAACTTAGTTTATAATGAGGAAAATGCCAACTGTGTACTACAGGGATAATTTAGTTGGTAGAACAAGGCCAATGTAGTCTAAAAAATGGGGCCGATTGTGTACTACATGACTGATTTAGTATGCTAAATATGGAGGTTGATTTAGTATAAAATAGGTCAATCTAGTTAAAAATGATACAGGCTGATTTATTATTAAATAGATCGATTGTGTAGGAAAGTTAGAAATATGAGAAAATAAATCAAACCAATTGATTACTTTGGAGGATGTCTAAGTGTTGATTGGACTACCTATAGGTAGAACACCACTGATCATTGACACAACAAATGATCTAGGGGATAGATGAGCACTAGCCTAGTAGGTGACATGCTCAAATAGGATATACCCTAGATTAAGGGTGAATTTATTTTACATATATACTATGAATATTTTAGACATACAAAAGGTAGTAATAGGACTTGTGATAGAATGAGTGTTATGTCATAAGTTGGATGATAAGGTACTGATATACATGATAGCCTTGTATTAGTTTATACTAGATCTATGAGTACTCTATGATTTTGAGGCTCTCATTTGGGTCTAGCATATACATGGTATGTATGGGATGCTATCTAGAGGGGAAAAGACCATGAGTCCTATTATTTTGCTGAGTACTTAGATATACAAGAGGTTCTTCATGTATCAACCAACTAGGTTGCCCTATATGGTTGATGACAAATTGCCTCAGGTCATGTGGTGGAGACAAGATCATTAGCTCAAGCCATGCCCCATGTGCCAAATCTATAGATTATCACACAAATAAAGATCACGTGGAAACCATATATGCACATTGTTACTATAGGGTTGACACAGGTGAAGATCACATGCCACTACACCTCATGGGTAGAGCTACATTTGGTGACATGCTTGCCAAGATAGTTCATACTCCCATACCTAGTGACCCCTCTAGTAGTGCCTGCATATTGGGCATGACATGATAAAGAGTTGAGGGGGATAAGAGGAGGATTAATTATAAAGATACCAATGATCATGCCATGAAGTGTTAAACCATGGACTGGGTGAGTATGATAGTAGGTGATAGTCGAGCCAGCAAGGGGAGACACCATGGACATAAATGCTGGCATAGAATAGACACCATAATAAAAAAAATAGTAGTGACCACCATGGCCTCATAAAATATGGAGGCACCATCAGTGATATTAGGCACATGTGAGGGCTATAGTATAATAAGACCTAATATCCACTCTAGGACATATATGTACCTTTGAGGATAGGTTCATGACATGCTCGAGTAGTGACTCCTAGATTTGAACTACTACATATGCAACCCATAGAGGAGGTGATTGGTAGATGAGAATATAGAGATACCATGCTTTATGGGTGAGCAAATGGAGAGATGGTGGTTGGTGACACCAACACTGGTGAGAAATATTTTAATCTAGATTTAAGTTTTTGATATAAGACACTAGTTATATTATAACTATGGTAAATAGATGATTTTGAGATATTTATGTGATCTAATGCCTATCTAGTTTTTGGTTTTATATATTTGGTGGTAGAAGAGGTTAGATAGGGAGCCCTGATTGTGCCCACACATAGTTACATTTTAGATGGGGTGATGATACCATACAATCCCACCACTCTAGATGTTCCTATGGTACCATCTACCCTTGTCTAGGTGGGTTAGTTTAGACTGGTGGGGGAGGCCACAAGGAATATTTAGGCATGTAGGGATGGATTATAACCACCAGTGTGTGTAGGAGAGGGAGAGGCACATAATAGATAGGACTTGGTATAGGAGAGAGCAACACATATGGATACTATATCCATCTTGGATAAGTACAGGCATAGGTGGCCAATTTACAGGGGCAAGTTGTATATTTGAGATCTTGGACTGCCACATTATAGCTTACCATTTATAGGGGACAATCCTAACCATCTATGGGCAGTGTGGCTAGGCCACAAGATAGGCATGATGGAGCCCAGCCTTAGAGATGAAGCACTTGTATTTTTTAGAAAACAAATGAGGATATATATATGTATGTATGTATATTGATTTTGATAGTTTATATTGATCATATGCTCTGTACTTGGTTGTGGATTTTGATGCATAGATTTCTTTCTTTCTAGAACATGTATTTATCTTTTGTTGTATATGTTATGGGAAATATATGTTGAGTGTTTTATTTTATAGCATAATGTGATACACATGCATGGTTAAAAAAGGGGGGAAATGAATTGGAAAAGTATAAGTAATAAAAAACAAATGCACTACACACTATATCATGATGGGAAATGTGTAATAAAAAAGGCAACGAAATATAAGAAACCATAGATGGTAAAAAAAGGTGATAAATGTTTTTAAACCATGTAAAAGTTTTATACCAAGTTAAAACAAGATAAAATCACACTATATCATGTTGGGAAGTATGAAAATATGTAATACAATGGAAGGCTCATGAAAAATTAATGGTATAAAAAAACAATTAAGTCAATCAATCATACTAAATCACGTTGGGAAGTATAAAAAGAAATACAAAATTGGAAAATGAAAATGAATTGATCACACAAATTCAAGATGGGAGATATGAAAAATTTAATAAAAATGGTTGAAAGCATACATGCAATCAAAAAATTAGAAGATGAAAGTGAAATATTAATGAAGTAAGCATAAAACATACTATATCAAGATGGGAAGCATGTCAATGATGTGTAACTCATAATCAATCACTACCTATCTCAAATTTGACACATGTAATTTTATTGTGACTTGGGTAGTGAAATATTTTGTGAGGAAGGCTTGGTCCTATCCATGGTCTTACACTACAACTCACAAAGGGAACACCAATAAGGTGGAAACAAATGTGGGAATGATTTTAAAAGGTGGTTTTTAATGTGGTAATTTGTGAGGAATGCCTAGTCTTATCTATGGTCTTACAATTCAACTCAAAAATATAAACCCTAGGGGGAGTGATTAGTTAACAAAACAATATTTATCAAGAGGAAATATTAGGAATGTTGGAAACAAAATAGGAAATGTAAAAATCATAATTTAGGCATCTATGAGAATACCTTAGGAAACATGAGGCACACTAAGTACACATGAATGACACTAAGTGGCTAGTGACCATCAAAATACAAAGGATACCCATTCATAATAAGCACAAAGTTATATAGGCAAATAAGTGAGATACTAATATCAACTCATGTTGGTTATATAAACAAGAAAAGTAAAATGGACCTACCTTCCCACAACATGTTCCTCATTCCTCAAGAACTCTTATAGAGCCATTTATCTACTATGAAGATTGGGTACTTGTGTGAGAAGGTAGGCAACAATATATATATATATATATATATATATATATATATATTTCCTTTCCCAATCTACTAGCCTACCACACCCCAATGGATCTTGACTCTATCACGAGGCCAACTATGGAGTTTGAGATTAGATTATAAAAGGAGATATGATATGAATCACATCTTTTAGTGTGATTTGACTTTTGATATTTGAATGTTACCTTTTATTTTAATGATTTGCCCTTTAACATTTTATGGCTTTTAAGATTCCTCCTCTATACAGATTTAGAATAACCAACATGAGGGATAAATTTGATACATATGAATGATCTTTAGACTTTGGATAAAGGAAGCTAAGTATCTAGATACATACTAAGTAAACACTTAAGCTTGCCTATGAACTAGTATGCTATCTCAAGTTTCAACTATGTGTATGCTTAGTTTGTGAAAGGAAATAAGGGAATAAAGGGAGATCCACATTATATCGATAGGAATTAGATTACAGTGAGATGTCTTGTTTGCTAACTGATCACATGGTAAAGAAGGATTACTAAGGGGAGCAAGGTTGGTATAACCAAGTCATAATAATAATTATTCATGTTGTTGAGATAAAGTAGCAATCAAACATGAGAAAAGAAAAAGAAATTCATGAAAGGAAATGAACTCATTAATATAATATATAATCATGGAAAGCATGAAAATAATCCATAAGAGAAGATTAAAGAAATGAAACCATATACAACACAATACGAAATATAAAGATCCATGTAAGATAGATAAGTGAAGTAAAATTTGACACAGATTCAAATGATATAAGATAAAAAAAAATGGATCATAAGTCCAATCCAAAATCAAAATGAAGAGTGAAATAACACCATGACATGTTTTATAAATATTGGTAAATCTATCCGCAAATATTATCCATAACATCTGATATATCTCCTTGAAGGTAGATCCTAACTATAGAAAGAGTCTCATCAATCCTCAAGGAAAGTTATATAAAGGCTTCTCATCAAATATCTTCAACATAAAATGTAGGTACAGTTGAAGGATCATGTTCATGAGGGTGATCATGTGTAGAATAATCAATAAGGGTAGTAGATGTTGGAATAGGAATGTAAAATATAAGACAAGGAAGTGGTACCACTGGTGGAGAAGGAAATATGGGTGGGGTAGAAAATGCAGGTGGCACAAGAGCCACAGATGAAGAAGGAACCATAGGTGGAGTGGGAAACATAAGTAAAGAAGGAAGATGCTTCTTATGGGGACAACCTATGGGAGGAGGGAGAATGGGTTCATAATGATCATAAGGTGATCATGAATATGCTATTGGAGTATGCAACAATTATTGGTGTAATAGGTACTATAATAGTGATAAAGACAATATACCTCTCCATATTTTATAATATACTCAGGTAATAACTTGAGAGGAGGTATAACCTTGTCTTTAGGTTGAGGAAGGGTAGGATGCAATGTGTTGATATATTATCAAAGTTTTTGACAATGGGTAGAAGAATGATTATCTGTGTCATATAAGAAATATAAATGCTTATTAGTGGACTTTGGGGGTTTACTAACAGAAGGAGTAGAAGTAGAAGTTGGGGAAGGATGGTATAACTATCAGTCTCTAGTCTAATGATTAATAACTCTATGAATATCATAGTAAGGTTGGTCAGTCCATTAGGTAGGCAGGGGATCAAGCTATGACAAAGGAATAAGGCCATTATAAAGGGAAGATAGGGATGGTGTAGATATTGGGATAGGATCATCTAAAGGAGAAACATAATCAGATACAAGATGACAATCAAATAAAGATAGAGTCAGGGTAGGAACTAGATTAGGCTCAATTGAGGGAGAAGTAGGATGCACAGAGGGCTTAAGGATGGTAACAAGAATCTATAAGGGATTGAGGATATAAGGATCCTAATATCTATCAAAATGATAAGGACCGGTCAAAACATGATTCATGATCATGCTCTTGAGAGGCTCTACCGAAATTGGAGGTGTGCCATATGAGCGCTCCATCTTTATCCTTCAAAAAAGAGGAATAATTCTAGAATTGAGAACTATACAAGAAGGAATATGATAATATGAACAAAAATACTGAAACAAGTAAGAATGATACCAAAGAATATAAAAATTTGGATATTGGAAAAGTCTTAGAAATGGATCATCTAAAGTATAACCATCATCATAATCGAGTATATGAAGGTCGATGGTGTAGGTAGGTATGATATTTTTTCTAGAAGTGGTGTGATAAATAGAATGCTTAGTTTTGGTTAATACCATGGGTATATAATCAATAAGTGGCTGATGAGAATGTGGCTTCAAGGATGGTAGAAGCTGGGTAATGAGATGAGGGAAAAAATCCAAAGTTTTGAGCTTGAGGTTGATTTCATCCAGCTCATCGTTGTCAAAATCTAAGAGGTTAGGTGGTATGTTCCTGATGAGTTCAGGGTGACCATGATAACCTCAAGTAGAGTTGATGGGAAAATTGAAACATTAAGATTATCTAAATGGGATGGTTGGCAAGGGTTTAAGGGTTGGAGTTTTAAATACACCACATTCTTAAAATTATTTAAAATTCCAAGGGATTATGTCACTTTAAATCCTATCGATAGAACCATTATGGGGAAACTTGACACATTGGCAGGAAGAAGAAGTGAAAACCCTCATGCAATTAGTCCAAGGCCTACCAAGCAAGATGTGTTAGAAAATGGGGAAGTTAAATATCATAACCTTCACTTAGATAGTGACAAGAGGGATGGTAATAGGAATCCACACACATCCTAAAGGAGTTATTTGTCTTCTACTATAACCTTGGCATGTACTATGTGTGGATTTAAGATTACACTCAAAATATCCAAGATTTCTAATTAATTTGAGGGAAGAAACACAAGTACCTGAACCCTCATAAATAAAAACATGCTTGACTTGGATATCACTAATTTGAAAACCTATAAATAGTGGAAGATCATCTGCATGAAGCAAAATCTCATCTGGGATCACAAAAGTAATAAGAAATTTCAAGGAAAGATAAGTGTCCATTGTTTCATCAATATGTATAAACATATCTTTGTATTATTGTAAGATAATATATTTTAACCCAAATAAGGTAGCTTCATGTCCTACTATGGGATGATGAGGGATGTTCATTTTAAATAATAATGGCATCAAGTAATTATGATGATACAAAGAAGTTTGCATAAGTTCAAGAAAGGGTATTTGAGATGGGAGATTGGTAAGTTGATTGATAGGGTTCCATTCATCATAACCCATGGGGGGACTGCTAGATAGAGGTGCGTAATGTTGGAGGAGCTATTGGGAAAGGAGTATAAATGCATTCAAACTTGTGTTGATAAGATGTGGTTGGTTTCGTTTGAGAATAAATCAGTTGATTGTCTTTAGATGATGGGATAGTTGATTTAGGTATGTTTGGTGATTGAATTGAATAAATTTTATTTTGAGGTTAAAAAATGTTATTGATAGGTGTAGATGCTAGGTTAGTTGTATAAATAATGTGAGAGGTGTTATCTAATTGAGGTGTTATAAGTGGTCCAAGGAAAGAGATCAAGTACTCTTGTCCCAACTCTATTAGAGATAACATAAAATGTTTGAGATGTTTGTTGTGTGTGTGTAGGATGAGAAGCAATGAAAATAACTACCCTTCACATATTAATCATATTTACCACATTCTCTTCAGGATTTTGGTCGATAAGACTTTCAATAGTGTTGATGGAAGTAGTATGATTGTCATTATTATCTTGATGATTAAGAAGAAGTTATTTATATATGGTAAGATGAGCATTAGTCTAGTTCAAATATTTATTTTTGTTTTCTATTTAGTTATATTTAAAGGAGATATCATAAGATTTTTTGGTTCTTATGAATGAGTGAATTGTGATCCAAGTTTGGGCCAAGAAAAAAATCCATAGCTAGATTATGTAATTGCCTACAAGTCTCATGAGAGTGGCCCCAACTTGCATGAAACTACCAAAATTTGTTTGGATCATACTATGATTTCATAGGATGAGTGGAGTCAAGATCTCATGTTATAGGCCTTGGTATTTGCTTTTGGAGATTAGCTAAGGATAATGGTTTGCGACCATTAATGTTGTTTATGTGAGAAAATTATGGATTATGGGTGTTGTTTAGAGGGGGAGCATGCTCCAAAACATGGTTGGGAATGATGGATTGATTTTAATTTTTAATGAGCATACGAGTGCTCATGGGAGGTTGGGATGGTTCAAACTGGCACATGAGAAAATCTTGATGTTTGGCTTTGTCGAAGGCTTCTTCCAAAGTTCTTGGAGAGAGAGTCCTGACATGATATTACAACTTGGGATAAATATCATTAGAATAGATGAAATATATTATCATTTACCATGTTATTCTCACACTTATTATACAAGGTCTTCCACCATTTGATGAAATCTTGTGCTATTTTAGTTTTAAGTTTCTTACATTTGATAAAGTGAGCCAAGGTATTCTCATTGAGGCCACTATTTTGAAACTCTTGTACTAAGAAATTAACTAGATCTTCCAAGCTAGTGGTAGAATGGGATTTGAGTTGATTATACCAATCTAAAGCATCTCCAAAGATTGTTTTCACTAATATCTTGGTAGCAACAAAAGTGTTTAATTTGAACCAATCTTTGTAGAGATTACCAAACATTTTTAAATATAAGGTAGGATTGGTTGACCTATTGTAAATAATGGTAGTAGTGATACCTATTATGCTGATATTGATAGTTTGAGGAATAAGAGGTTCATTTTTAAGATATTTAATCATTTTGGTAACCAAAGGTGGTTGAGGAATGAGGTTGCAATGGGAATCCCTAAGGAGTGGGTGTGGGGGGGTATTTTTATTTTATGCTCCTCATAGAACTTGTTGAGGTTGATTTTGAAGGTGAATAGGGTGATTCTGTATTTTCATAATTTGTTTGAAATTATTAGTTTCAAAATCATTATTTTGATTAAGGTTTTTAAATAAGATTTGATGGGTTGGAGTGGTATTTTGACTAGTTTTCATGGTATGCAAAGAATTAACATCAATATTAGTGGCTTGGGTTGTACTATGAGTAGTGGCATGCATGAAACTAGTGTATTGAGGAGCATTAATATAAAAGAAATCTGTATAAACATAATATTTTTAAATTTTTATCAATTATTAATGCTAGTTATGTTGTAAGAACCCGTCGAGTCTCAATCTCTCTGAGTGCACAGCTTAAAGGGTACATCAGGAAAGGGGTGGGTAGATCATTGGTGATTTGTAGGATTGTTATCCCTTTTTCCACTTATTATCCACACACTTGTCTCCTAAAAACTATTCCCTTAATCTTTGTCTCCTCTTTTATACACTTCTCTAGTCTTTTTCCACCTTTATTAACCCTTTTCCCGACCTAAAAAACTTTTTTAAAGTTTACATGACTATGTCAGCTATGTTGACCTTGTACTCTTATTGACAAAAATTATTAAGGGTCTAAGTTAGCCCTTGGCTGACCTAGTATGTGGCCTAGTGAGTTTTTATCATCTAAAATTTTCGGAAGGGTTTAGGGTGAGATACACCTATATAAACACAAAAATTTCCATAATTTATGATAAAGAGAATAAGAAGTAAGATATATCATGCGTTTACTTATCCATTATTCTACTTGAGGAGAAAATTTTGGGTTTCATACTTTCTTTGGAGATATGGATCTTGTCTTGTGGAGAAGTATTTTGGATGCATTGATAAGTTGTGTAGCCTAGAGATATCCTTGTCATACTTACATACCACAACAACCTCTTGTGAAACACCTTGGCCAAAGGAAAGATTGTAGCTCGATGGGTTCATCTTCAAAGGCAAGTATTCCTAACTTTGTTCCTCCTTTGTAAGAGTAGATAGATATGCATTTGCACTTTTATTCTATGCATTATGATTTTGTATACATTGACATGATTATATTTCTTCTATGCATGTTTAATTTTAGTGTTAATTACCCCCAATTTGTGCCACAAGCTTTGGTGAGCACTATATTAGATTTTTATTTTACTTGTTATTAGTTTAGTGAATATGAAAACATATGACCTAGTTAAGGTTATTATGTAGTTTTGATTGACTAGAGGCTTTGGAACCCTCCCTAGTGAAGTTATATGGTAAGAGATACCTTGATTAGGTTTAACAGATCCATATTGGTCATGACCCTGATTATCTAATTTATCCCAAATTGTAAGTGTAAGTAGGATCTATCTTCTCTAAGATAAGATTGATTTGTATATCTAATGCATTTCTCATTACATATATTCAAGTTTTCTTTCACACTTTTCATTTCTATAATTTTATTATTTTTCTATATTTAGGATACTAGGTCGACTAGGATGGTGTAGTTCTAACTTATGTGCATATGTTTAACACATAGTCACATCAAAATGACTATGTTCTTTCTATGCATATCTTCATCAGATATAGGTTATTGAATCAAATAGGTCAACATAGTACTCTTATTTAGTTCTAAACAATAGACTATGATGAATAGGTCAACTTAGTATTTTATTTAATCCCAAAATAGAAAACTAAGTCATGTAAATCAACTTAGTATTCTGGTCAGCATTCAGATAACAAACCAGGTCGACTAGGTCGACTCAGTCATCTTAACAAGCTTCAACAAATAAGGTTTTCATAGAACTAGGTTAACGTAATTGACATAGTTGGCATAAATTATAAGCAATATTCAAGGCACTTCAATAAAAATTTAAAATATTTAGCATCTTTTAAACTACCAAGGTTCCTTTCTCTCTCTCTCTCTCTCAAATCAATTCTTCATTTATAGTTCTATTCTACACAAGTTTGTAGTCTTCAAAATTATAATCTTACAACAAACTAGGTCAACCTGATTGACCTATTTCTGTAGTCTATCTTCTATCTAAAAGATTAATTCAACCTAGTTGACTTAGTTCTTAAGGACTCTTGCTTCTATAGTAAAATAGTGACCCTATTGATTATGTTATGTAATGTTTTCATATAGTGTCATTTAAACCAACTTTATGCCATTTTTAATTTAAGAATTAACAATTATATGTTAGTAATTAATTCACACTTTCATTTTCAGCTATTTACATTATTAGAGTATCTCACATAGTCTAATTAGGTGGTTTTTCAATATACTTATTGGCCAATTTGGCCTACATACAAATCTTCTGCCTAAATGGATGAGCTAAACAGAGTTATAGATGGAATGAGTGGTCCAAGGATCTCATATTGCTTACAAATATTTTGAAACACCTTAAGTAATCTTAAAGTGTAACCTATTGATCTTTAAGAAGAAAGTCTAGGAGCAGGTTGGAAATTTTTTTCCAAGGGTATTCAAAGCTTTGAAAAATCAAAAGATGACTTGCACAAGTTTAGAGAGACTAGACCATCATCACACATCACAGAGAAATGAATAGAATAGTTTTCTTATATATTTTTTAAGTATTCTCAAGAAGCCTCTCAAGCCCAAAGGATCACGTGAAATAATGAATTTAGTGCCAAGATCACCCTTTAAAAATTTAGTATCATGATGAGCTTACTACCTCAAGATATAAGCCTTTAAATTTAGACTTGTAGAGTGAAATGTATGTGTAGACGTCAAGTTTAGGTTGTGATGAATAGCCATTAAATTCAAATTTACTCAAGATTAACATAGATCTAACATGTGGCATGATCATAGGATCTTGAATAATAGATCAATGGCATGTGGGAAGTTAATAAGTTAAAAGGCCCATGGAAATAGATCAACGGTATATGTTTAATTAGATCAAAAGATCCAATGGTGCATAACGACTAACAATGTCCGTGAGCCCAAGCAAATCAATGATGTATGATCCATCATATAAAGCAGATGTAATGGTGAATGATGGGTCAAAAGTTCAATTAATCTCAAAGATAAATATGTGGGTGACAAGTATCTCAACCATGTTAAATTGGAAAAAGTTATATAGCTCGCATCCATTCATACAAAAGAGAATCAACAGTGTGTATGTAGGCCAAAAAATTAGATCCAATGGTGTGAAAGCATGCTGATCGATGGTCAATATTAAAGTTTGAAAGATAGGGAATTTAATGGAGTGTAAATGTGACCTAAATTTGAGCTAGATGCCATGAAGTTAGACACATTAGACAAAGGATTTTTCCACCTTGAGAAGGTAGAATACATAAAGTCAAGATCAAACGTGATCTAAGTTACCAAAATCAGACTCTATTATGTTGTCTAACACCATTAAAGCCCTATAAATCTTTTCAATAGCTTCTAAACATAGGTTTTACATCTTGAGATACCCCTAAAAACCTTCATTTGAAATCATGACTATATGAAAACCAATAGGGTGATTGGTTTTCATCTATAATAGATATGTATTCAAGATTTAGAAGAAATGGAAGAATGGTGACTATGCAAGGAATGTCAGAGAGAACATCAAGCATGATTGAGGAAGATAATGAAGAGGCATTAATAAATAGGAGCTCAAGAAGGAATCATGAAATAGTAATGATTACTTCTTGCAATTGGTCTTGATCTTCACATTCTCCATCATACCAAAAAAGGATACAGTGACATTAATGCAAGGAAAGGATCAAGAAGGATTGTGGTGGTGATTCTTCTAAGTGTAATTAGGCTCATTAATGACCCATTCATTTCCAATTTATATCTCTCTCTTTATTACCTTATTTCTTCTTATAAATACTAGCTTTGAACTCTTGATTTAGATCCCTTGGGTTGATATAACAAAGATCTACCAAAATCACTTTGTAACCTATTTTAAAGCAATATAAGACAATTTCAGATTCTAATTTAATGCTAAGTGTACTTTATTGAAGTTTTATTTATAGAATGTATGTTATCTATTCATTATTTTTAGGTCCTTTATGTACCTTATTTTAAGGTTGTTAGTTTCTTGCAGGTTGTGTGAAGTGTTAGCTAGTGAGGTTTCTCTTGAAGTGTCATAAGTCTATAGTGTTTTACTTTGACCTATCTCTTTCTGTCCTTTAATTTGTAGGTCTCTTTTAATCTTCATAAAAAATACTCATGTTTGGAACCCTATCATAGAATCTGATCAATTCTTATTTCCATTGGATTCATTAGTAGTCATGGAATTGTCCAAGTTGAGAGTGTATCATTGAACATTTGGTGCATAACCACACTTAAAGTAGGTTTTCATTCATGTGTTTTCTCCCTTTTTCATCCCAATATATTAAATTTTAAAAAAAGAGATTCAAATTATCATATCTGAGAAGTTAGCCTCATTAAAAATCTTAGAGGTCTGACCCAAGTTTAGGTAACCCACAACCTAGGGTCATTCCCATGTTGGACTAGATTTGAGTAGAGGACCTAAACACTCCTTTGCTTAGCTAGGGTGAAATTTAGGTCTATAATAGTTTTTGTCACGTCCATTGGGACACATTCTCTTTGGCACAGACAAAGTCTAGAGTTGAGAAGAAGTATTTACAATAGATGGAGACATCCACCATCATCAAAATTTGAATATTATCTAAGTTGCAGTGTTCATAGCATCATCCAGACAACACCTCTCATGACAAAAGTTACTACAAGGTCATATAATAAAGGCATTCCCTTTGAATTGATTGAGATACATTCTATTTCATATAAAAGATCAAGATTTAATATGACAAGACTTTATCTTTGGTAGCAATATTCATCCCTTGGTCATCTTATTGATTTAAGTAGTCTAACCCTCACTATGTAAATGACAAGGCACAAAATGCAAGCTTTTGTATCCTTCAACAATGGAAACCCTCTTAACCTTCAATAACATGATGATATCCCTACTGATTCTTTAAAGAGTTTACCATAATTTACAAGAGAAAACTCCACCACCCGTTTAGAGAACATAGCTGACATTGTAAACCTTTGTTCAGTACATAATATTACACAAGATAATGTAGTCATGAGACTACTAGCCATGTCCTTGAAATACAAAGCCATGCAATGGTATAGAGGTCTAGATCCTACCTCAATCAATACTTGGGATGAGTTTGGTGAGTGTATATGTAAACATTTTGAAGATAGAAGTGACCATGTGTCACTTGTTGAACAACTCACCTCAATCAAGAGGGCATCCCAAGAATCTATAGTTGATTTCAACTATAGATTCCAAAAGACTTGGGATAGGATACCTGTCATCATTAAGCCCATGAACAATTATGTTTTTCTTTATTATTTGAGAGTATTACATTCATACATTGAAATCATGATCCAATCTATAGGTGAGACAACTCTACCTGGGGCTTATGAGATATCTATAAGGGTAGAAAATTATTTGATACAAACAGGGAAACTCATGCTAAGACCTCTCATGCCAATTTTTCTTGAGCTTCAGCCAACCCCACCTTCCATTTATTCATTACCCACTTCAAATAATCAAAACCAAATTGATAATAGTCAAGTAGACATATTTGTAAGGATTGAGAGCTTCTTGAAGGCACAAAATAATAAGCTAGTGGCTCTAGAGAGATAGTAACATATTTCATATAGGCCATACCAAGGTCCCTTCCAAACCCAATACCCTACTCCCTCTTATTCATCAAATCAACAAGCCTAAGGCCAAATTACTCAAGGTATGTTTTATGATAGTTACAACCCTATGGTTGTAAGTAGCTCAAGAGATTTGGTACCCACATAAAACAACCTTGTAAAAGAGGGTCAATAGCAATCATGAGGGTAGTCTAATTAGATGGTAATGGATATGAGTGGAGAAATGTATCAATACCTTATTTAGTAGCATGCTCCTTCATTTTAAGGCCATGACATAATGCCTCCACCATAACGCCCCCCAATGAATCTAGAGAACATGCCTACCATGACATCATCAAAAGCTCAAATTCAATAGCAAGGGAAGATGGGCAAGGCACCAATAGACATCATGTGCATAAACTTCTAAGAAGGGGATCATATGTTTGAGCATGTAGTATCAAACATGGGGTAGACTACACAAGGGAAGATGAACCAATTGCTACCACTAGAAGGGCTAAGAGGAGGATGTTGGATGATAATTTAGGGTAGCCTAGAGATTCTTAAACACATTCAAAATCTAGTCAATAGCCTACCACTTCAAATATAATTGTTAAATCTCCTAAGACTTAGAAAATACCTCAATATCATGGATAGTAGCAAAATTCTACTTTTGTTCCTAATGTCACTCAAGTGTCAAGTGATACTTCTACTTCCAAGATGTAGTTCAAAGGTACTAGTCTTCCTTTCAATATTGTGGATCATATGAAAAAAGATAATGTCATTATGTCTATGTATGATGCTCTATCTATTCCAAGATAGAAAGAGGTCCTTTATCAAGAGCTCTCCAATCCTTCTCATGTGAATGAGACATTTGATAAGGTGAACATTATTTTATAAATAGTAGTCAACCTAGTCAAATTCAAGTTTGTAGTCGAGCTCCTAGTCAAGGTCAAGTTCATAATGTTGTTCATCCCCTAAGGTTATCAAACCCCCTCCATTCTATTTTTCAATCATCATAAGGTACTGCTTAGTGCACAATTGTATGATAGATTAGGTGCTTCAACCTTAGTTATGCCTAAAGCTATAACATATAATATTAAGATTAAATATGTGCCTAATGGAAAAGGTGTTCTCTTGTTGGATGGTTTTCCCACTAAAACAATAGGTATATTGAAAGATCTTAAGATCACATTTGCAGCTTGCCCAAATTGTGTCATCACTTAGGATGTAATGGTCGTAGACCTACCCCCATATTTTATCTTATGCCTATTTAGGGACTTTATTACAAAAATTGGGGGCTATTTTTCCTCTAACTGGTCATACATGGTTTTTAGGATTAGATATGGGACTAAGGTCACTATTAGCTTAGAATCTATCTCTAGGTTCCATCTAGAGCCCTATATGCCTAACCTTGCAAATGTCAACTATACCATATTAGATGAGGATGAAAATTCTAGTGAGTAAGAGCCTCATGACCATCTTGAAGACATTTTAGACCTTTACTTGGATGAATGGGTAGTTAACAATCATGGATTTGATCCCTATAATAATATTGAAGAAGCATGCTTAGGAGTGTATTATATGCATGAGGAGGGTGTTGTTATACCTTGCCTAGCTAATACCACTCAAGAGGAAGATGGTATATGGACTTTATTCTTTGATGGCTCAAGGTTAAATAATGGTAGTGGAGCTAGACCCATGCTGGTTTTACCCTTAGATTATAAGTACTATTTAGCTACAAGATTTCAATTTAATTGCACTTCAAACATAGCTGAATAGGAAGCTTGTTTAAATGGTTTACAAGAGGTAAGAAAAAGAGGTGTCAAACTTCTTCAAGTCAAGGGTGATAGTGAGATTATTTTGAAATAAGTGAGAGTCATAAGTGTAGTCAATAACCATCATTTTAAAGCTTACAAGCATTATGTATGGGATCTCATAGAGGATTTCTTAGCATTTAATAAATAATCCATACTAAGATAAGAAAATCAACATGCAAATAGGCTTGCAACCATTAGAGATCAATATGAGGTTGTAGGAGTCAAAGTCAACCAAATTCAAGACAAGAGAAAGGTAATATGTAGGCCAACTATACCTAAAAATGAGGTGAGTTGGTAGGTGTTTGATAATGATGACCAAATTATATGTTTTTTGATGCGGGAGGTAGAATTTTACCATAAGAATCCAAATAAATTCCAACATTAGTATGATGATCAAATAGTGCATTTGAGATCTAACAAGATAAAAAATAGGCTTATGACATTGGAAAGCATTTTAAATAAATATGACCAAGTGAGAAGAGGCAAGGAATGTATCTTAGCTAAGTAGAAACATTATGAAAAGATAGATATCTTCAAAGATAAATTTTTGAATTTAGGAAAGATTAACACAAAAGAAGAGAGCGTTAAATTTATTTATTTATGCCAAGAATTATTTGATGTATTTTCATTGGAATACAAGGATTTGAAGGGTTTTGATCCCAAACTTGGACAACATACCATTGAACTAAAGAGTAATGCAAAACCAGTGAGTCAAAAATAAAGGCCTGCTAACCCAAAAGTTGAGGAGTTGATGAGAAGGGATCTATGTAAGTTAATTGAATCAAAGTAATATTCCTCATAAAACATTATTCATGGGTAACAAACCTTATGCCAGTGAGGAAGAAGAATGGGGAGATATGTTTATTTGTTGATTTTAGGGACCTTAATAAGGTGTCCATAAAAGACCATTACCCATTGCCCTTAATGGATTAGATTCTTCAAAAGGTGGTAGGTTCTTAGAGATTATCATTTCTTGATGGATACTCTAGTTATAATTAGATTATGGTCAAGGAAGAAGATAGGCATAAGACTGCCTTCACCACAAAGTGGGGCACTTATACATATATGCCAATTCACTTTGAACTATCCAATGTTGAAGCAACTTTCCAAAGGGAAATGGATGTTGCCTTTCAAGGTTTGATCAATGATATGGTGTTCATCTACCTAGATGACACCACTATTTTCTTAAAGGACCTAGTTCATGACATTGTTCACTCGAGGTTAGTATTTGAAAGATGTAGAGAATTTGGTATGTCATTGAATCTTAAAAAATGTATATTTGGTATTAATGAGGACATGTTATTAGGCCATATAGTGTCCAAGGATGGTCTTTCCATATATCCTAAAAGAGTTGAGTCCATTTTATCCTTACCCTTGCCTAAGCACAAGAAGGGTCTATAGAGTTTCTTAGGAAAGATTAATTTTATAAGAAGGTTTATCCCATGCTTTACAAAGCTAGTCAAGCCTCTTACTCACATGTTAAGAAAATACAAGGAGTTCACATGGACCAAATAAGGTAAGAGGAGTTTTGAATCCATCAAGGAGGCCATCTCTCATGCCCCTAAACTTTTTAATCTTGATTTTAACAAGGAATTATACATGTATGCCTTCTCTACATTGGATGCAATCTCTGCCATGTTGATGCAACAAAATGAGTAAGGTCTGGAGTAGCCTATTGCTTTCTTTAGTTACTCCTTAAAGGGGTATGAGGAGAGGTATATATTTATAGAGAAACATGTGATTTTAGTAGTGAGAGGTTTGAAATAGTTTAGTCACATGGTCTCTAATATTAAGATCATACTCATGGTGGTACACCTAAGTATTAAAGAGTTTATACTCAATATAGTCCTCAATGAGAAAAAATCTAGATGGGTGACAAAATGCATGGAGTATGACCTTGAGGTTAGAGTCACAAATATTGTAAGGGGTAGAGGTTTATGTGAAAACCTTACAACATTGGTAAAACAAGATAAATATCAAGTGTTGGTGGTCTATGATAGCCAATAGGTAGCTATAGATAATACACTTTTCAATTGGACACATGATATACTTAGATTTATTGAGTCAGGCCAATATCCTATAGGACTAGATAGAGCCAAGAGAAGGAAATTTAGGTTGTAAAGTATACCCTATGTCCTGATAGATGGAGTAATTTTCAAGAAAGATATAGGAGGCATGATTTTGAGGTGTGTGGAATCATGCCAAATAGACAAGCTACTTGAGTAGTTTCATGACGATCCAATTGGTGAGAACTTTGATACCAAGACCATAGACTCTAAGATCATTCAAGCTAGGTAATTTTGTCCCATATTTTTTAGAGATGCACACTCTTGGGTAAATAAATGCCCAAAATGTGTAATGTTTGTTGGCAAGTAAAAATTGGCTACCCTTCCCTTACAACCCATACAAGTAGAATAACCTCTCTTACAATGGGGCTTAGATTTAATAAGGATGATACACCCCCTTTAAGTAAAGGATATAAATGGATCGTTACAGCTATAGACTAATTTACAATGTGGGTTGAAACAACTACCCTCAAGGAAGCTAATGAATATTCTATTTTAGACTTTTATGATAGCCTTGTGACTAGATTTAGTGTGCCTTTTACAATCATTTCTAAAAATGCATTGGCCTTCAGTAACAAGGTATGTGAGTGGGCTCTTTCACATGGAATTTATTTCAAGGCATCCTCTAACTATTTTCCATGGGGAAATGGACTAGTAGAGTACATAAATAAGAACTTGTTGAGGATTATCAAGAGAACTATGGAGGATGGTCAGAGGGAGTAGCATACTAGATTGAGGAATTCCCTATGGGTAGACAACATGACACCTAAGAAATATATTGGATACTCCCAATACCTTCTTTTTTATGGGAAATAATCCAAACTTCCTATTTCTCTTGAATTACCATCATTAGAGCTTGCACACCAACTTGATCTCTTTAAGGATGATGCTATGTAGATAAGGTTGAATGAGATAAAATACTTGAAGGAGATAAGGGACATTATATGCACATTATGTGGTATAATAATCACCAAGTGAAGATGTAATTTGATAAGATAGCTTCCTCAAAGACATTAAAACAAGGTGATTTAGTCCTCAAATGGGATGAGGACCGTGTAAAACTAGGAAATCACTCCAAGTTTGATAGTCTTTAGAGTGGGCCTTATGTTATCATAGGTTACACAAAGATCAATGACTTTGAGCTTTCTAGGATGAATGGAGATAGCCTTCCCACCCTATCAATTGGAGGTATCTTAAATTATGCTACTAGCATTGTCCCATGATCTTTGTACATACATAGATAGGTCTATCTTTACCTCTAAGTGCTCTTGCACATTGCCCTATTTGTTATTTATCTACTATTTAGGTAGTTGTTTCATGTGATTTTTTAATTTATTTTTGTTTGTGTTTGTCTCTTTAATTCAAAGTGTTTCCAAGAGTCAATCAAAATCCATTTATAATTAATACTTCATTTGTCTAGTCATCATGAACAAGTTTGATCAAGTTCTAGGTTCCATGACTAGCATGTTGGTCAAGCCAGTTGAGTCACCATAAATGTTGGAAAATTTGGCCTACATACAAAGCTTCTACCTGAATCTATGAGCTTAATAGATTTTTATATGGAATGAGTGGTCCAAAGATCTCATATTGCTTACAAATATTTTGAAACACTTTAATCAAGCTTAAAGTATAACCTATTAATCTTTGAGAAGAAAGTCTAGGAGTAGGTTGATAGAAAGTATCCAAGGTTATTTAAAGCTTTAACAGATCAAAATATGACTCACACAATTATAGAGAGATAGACCATCATTGTATGCCACAAATAAATTAATAGACCAATTTGATTGTGCATTTTGTAAGTATGCTTAGGAAGCCTCTCAAGCCCAAAGGATCAAGTGGAAATAATGAATTTAGTGCCAAGATCATCCTCTATAAATTTGGTTTCATGATGAGATTTCCACCTCAATATATAAGCCTTTAAAGTTATACTTGTAGAGTGAAATGTGCACACAGACATCAAGTTCAGGATGTAATGAATAGCCATTTAAATTCAAATGTCCTTAGGATTAGCATAGATATGAAAAGTGGAAAGATAAAAGGAGCTTGGATCATAGATCAATGGTTCACAGGCTGTCAATAGGTCAAAAGGTCCTTGGAAGTAGATCAATAATATAAATTCAATTGGATCAAAAAATTAATGGTGCATGATGATTGGTGATATATTTGATATTCATTAACATTTTGATCCATATAATGGTGAGAGATGGGTCAAAAGGTTATAAAATATCAAAGACAAATGTCTGAGTGACAATTGTCTCAACCATGTTAAACTGGTATAAGATCTATAGCTCACATCCATTTGTATAGAAGAGAATCAATAGTGTGCATATAGGCTGAGAAAGATATCCAATAATATGCAAGTAAGTTGATTGATGGTCAATATTAAAAGTTGAAAGCCAGGGACTTTAATGGAGTGTAAATGTGACCTAAAGTTGATCTAGACTCCATGAAGGGAGACATGTTGGACAAAGGATTCCACCACCCCGAGTAGGTAAAATACATAAATGCAAGATCAAACATGATCTAAGTTACCAGGAATAGACCTTGTAAAGCCATAAAACACCATTAAATCCATATAAATATTTTCAAGATCTTATAGAAGTAGGTTTTAAATATCAAGAGACCCTATCTTATGAACCTTCATTTGCAATCATGACTATATAAAAACCAATAGGGTGATTGGTTTTCATCCATAATAGATTTATATTCAAGATTTAGAAGCAATGGTAGAATGGTAATTATACAAGGAATGTCAGAGGAAACATCAAGCATGATTGAGGAAGATAGTGAAGAGGAATTGATGTATAGGAGCTCAAGAAGGATTCATGTAGTAGTAAAGATTGCTTTCTGTAACTAGTTTTGATATTCATATTTTCCATCACGCCAAAAAAGGATATAGTGATATTAATGTGGGGGAAGACTTGAAAAGGATTAAAATGGTGGTTTTTCTAAGTGGAATTTGGCTCATTAGTGACCATTTCATCACCAATTTCTCTCTCTTACCTTCTCTCTTCCTATAAATACTAGCTTTGAACTCTTGATTTGGATCCTTTAGCTTGATATAGCAAATCTCTGCCAAAATCACTTTGTAAACTCTTTTGAAGAAATGTAAGACAATTTCAAATTATTGTTTGATGCTAAGTGTACTTTATTAAAGTTTGATTTATAGAATTTATATTGTCTATTCATCATCTTTAGGTCCTTCATGTACCTTGAATTAAGGTTGTTAGTTTCTTGCAGGTTAAGTGTTAGCTAGTGAGGTTTCTCTTGAAGTGCCATAAGTCCATGGTGTCTTACTTTGACCTATCTCTTTTTGTCCTTCAAGGTTTAGGTATCTTTCAACCTTCATAAAAAATACTCACATTTGGAACATTGTCATATAATTTGATCAAACCTTATATCTATTGGATTCATTAGTAGTCATGGATGTGTCCAAGTTGAGAGTGGATCATTGAACAATTTGTGCATCACCACACTTAAAGTATGTTTTCATTCATGTGTTTTCTCCCCTTTTCATCCTAATAGATGAAAATTTAAGAAGAGAGATTCAAATTTTCATATCTAAGGAGCTATCCTCATTAAAAATCCTAGAGGTCTAATCCAAGTTTAGGTAACCCATAATCTAGGGTCATTCCCATGTTGGACTATATTTGAGTAGAGGACCTAAATAATCTTTTGCTCAGCTAGGGTGAAATCTAGGTCTAAAAAAATACCATTTAGTCATATTATTTTTCTCTTTTTGTACACACTAAAAAATCACATAATTTCAAAATACATTTAAATATTTGTCCACCCAAGGCCTACCTACTTGGATTTCATCACCAAGGGGGAAATCGACTTGGTTTTTTGGGCAAGTATAAACACATGGTTAATGGTATATATTGGCAAAGAACCTGGCACCCTTCTTGCTATGGGATTATGAAGTGAGGGGGTAGGCCCCAATACCAAGCCAATACCATTTCCAAATAAACCCCTTTCAGTCTAAACATCTTAAAACCATCCATAGATTACTTTCTAAGTTCCCTATTTTTATCCAAATTCCCTATCACACTTAAAAAATCACTTTATAATAATATAAAAAGATTAAATATGACCACTTAGTTAGCATTTAATTTTCAATTTGAATTCTCACTCTCTATTCATTATATGTTGTATTGAAAAAACTTGCATTGGACAATGTTGGTGCAAGGTTTTGTGTTGTGTGCCAATTGGATCATCCTCATTAATTTGATTGTTTGTGTGTTTAATTTCACTTCTTTTTTCAATTACATTGATAAATTCCACCCTATTTTTAGTACACTATTGTTCATTTCGACACAGTCTCTTATATACTATCTTTTTTCTTGACTATAATACTAATTTGACTTGGTCAACCTAGTACTCATTTCTACCCATCAGGCTATAGTACTAAGTCAACCTAGTTGACTCTATATCCTTATAAAATTATCTATTTTCCTATATTTAGTACTAAGTCAACTTTATTGACCCATTACTCCTTTTTACCCATCAAGTTATAGTACTAAGTTTACTTGGTTGACTCTGTATTTTTATCATAATGTTTCTACCTCTGATGTATAGCACTAGGTTGACTTCATCAATTCTATACTCTTATATCTATCATTCCTATATTTTTTATTTTACATCAACTTTTCCTTCCCTAATCTCTCTCTTTCATCATGAACTTCCTGTTTGAAGACAATACTGAGTTAAATTCAACATATATGATGAGTCTTTCCAAACCTATTAAGTTCTCCCACAAGCAGTTTATGGATCCTATCCAAGATGCAAGTAATATGCATGTATCCACTTATACTAAAAACTATGGGACCCCTCCTCATTCCTCTTTGCTTTGTAATCCTCTCTTCTCATTTGAAGATCAAACTAAATTAGCGTATACCCCAAAAATGTTTTTCTTCATTAATGAGTTTCCTCACCATCAAGGAAAGGATCATTCTACTATTTACCATCTTATGATAAGTGGTCAAGTTGAGGAGCCCCATTCACCTTCTCCCACATTATCACATGGATTTGGAGATACTAGATTATTTTCTTCTTAGTCTCTTCCCTCTATTTTTATCCCTTTTAATACCATGACATCTTCCTCTTTGATTTCCTCCACCTCCATGCCTAGTATCTGTACTAACATGGCATGTTTTACATCTAGTGGGCCTCTTCCAAGACCCACTCTTATCAATTCTTCCACTAGTGCATCATTTTATACCCATGGTAATCATGCCTATAGTGATAATTTTTATCATCCCTCTATTAGTACATCTTTTACCAGATAAGAAAATTATGCCACTGGTGCCTCACTCACCAATAATTCCTCTCAAACTACTACTAACACCTATAGTGGTACCAAGCCACAACTACCAATTCCAATGCTTCAAACATTGACAATAATAAAACTCAAATCCATAAATTCCTATTATAAACTATTAATCAAATGAATGTTTTTCAATCTAACAATGCAAATAAAATGATGCAAATGTAAAATCATCTTATCCTTCTTCAAACCCACCCTCAATATATGTCATGGGGTATGCATAACCAAAATATTCCCCCACTTCCTCTTCAGGATTCCCATGGAAATCTTATCCCTTAAACTCCCCTTGTAAATAAAATGATCAAGCATATTCAAAATGAGCCTCTTACATCTCATATTGATAATATCAATATAGGAGGTATCACCCCTCCCATTACTTACAATGGGTCAAAAGTTTTAGATTAGAGGTAAAAGCAGGTTTTGAAGGGGCCCCGAAACCCTATTATAGAGAGCAAAATAAGAACAACTAAGCCCACAGGCAATGCCTAAAAAACACTACAGTGAGGTAGCAAAAACAGGTTTTGAATGGTCCTGAAACCATAAGAGATACATCCGATCAAAACCCAGAAACAGAAGTCTGGTGGTACAACAAACAAAAGCTAACAAAAGAAAAACAAAGATCAGTACCAGTTTCTTAACCAACAAGAAGGACCAGATTATTCATCCAGTTCCAGTATCAAGTTCATGGCTTCTTTTTCTTTCAAAGCAGTTTCTTGGGTGGTACCCTCCAGCAAAGCTCCTTTTTGTGTATCTTTCTTTCTGGAACTTTGCCTTATCCTTTTGCTGGGACCCTCTAGTGCTTTGGTCTCCTCATTGGCTCGTTTACCTATATTGATAGCAGCTGCACAAATGTTGGATGTTACTTCCTCCATTTTCTTTCTGTTATCCTTTATTAACTCTTGGAGGTTGTTTTCGTAAGCTTTGAGCTTCACAGGGATCTCGCTTAACTGATTTTCCATGTTGTTTACTTTGTTCCAAGCAGCTTTCAGAGAATCTTCCAAAGTTTCCAATTTTTTCTTGAGATCAATGATCTCCCTACACAACCAGGAATCTAATTGGGAATAAGACTCAGCTTTACTGTTAACCCAAGTCATAGGAGTGTGTATTTCATCATTCTGATTCTTCCCTCTCCAATCCTCAGACTTTTTATTTGGGCTATTCCTAGCTTCTTCAAAGAAGTCATCTTGGCTCTATTGTTCCCGCTCATTGATTCCATCTTCAATTTCCATCTCCATGTTTTGAATATCTTCCTGGATAGAGATTTCCTTTTCTTTCTTAGAAGTTGGGTCCTCACCAGGATCTTCCTGGACAGTGTCTTCCTCCGCCACTTTCTGGTTTTCCTCCGTCTCTTCTGTTCTGGTAACAGAATCCTCCTCAGTATTGACTTTATCTTTTTCAATTTCCTCTGATCCTTCTTCATCATTACTAGAGTTGGTGTCCCAGCTCTCTGTTCCATCTTCTTCCTCCGGTTTTTCCTCCTTGGGTTCTTCAATTCTCTCCCGACCCCTTTCTTCTTCTGCATTCTATTTATTAGGACTTGGGGTCTTAATTTTTCCTCTTCTGCTTACATTTTCATTCTTTTTATTCCCTGGCAACTTATTTTTCCCCTATTTGGGATACTTAACCAGTGCCCTATTCTTGCAATAGCCTTCAATAAGCAGAATGAGGCCTTCATGAAGAATAGGGCGCAAATCCTTTTTCCTATGAGCATAAAGACTTTGAATCAGGGAGTAGCGAAGATAGAAAGGAAAAGACAAGCTAACCTTATGCCTGAAGTGGTTGAGGAAGACAAAATGGAACTTATGCACTCGTTTGCTTCTTCCGTCCAGGATGAAGTACTCCCTTATACAGCTTAGGACGTCCCTCCAAATCCCTTTAATCTGATCCAGCTCATAAAAATCCCCATTTTTGACCAATTTCTACTCGTCCTCATCCGTTTTGGGGAACTTACAAAATGCCTCATTCGAAATGCTGGTCTGCTTTGAAAATTTGATTCCTTCCATTGACAACCCTATAACCTCAGCAAGAAAATCCTCAGTTAAATTTACAGTTATACCATGCAGGGTGACCCTGTCGTCAGACCAATTTTTGAAGAAGGCCGTCGTGATATGCGGTTTAGAGCCGTGGAGTCTTTCCATATAGCTCATAACATTTCCTTTCTACAAAATTCTCCAGACTTGATGTTTCTCTCTCCATTCTGCATAGCTCTTGGGCTCCTGTTTACGGGGTTCTCCCTTCCTTTCACGTGCCATACTCATTTTCTTTGAATCCTGATTATTGTGGATATTACCCTAGATCCTCCTGCTGTCAAGTTGATTGGGACGTCGAATTTGTTTATGGCTTTTCAGGATCCGCTTCTCCCTCTTAAGGGCCTTACTCTTTAATAATTGGGTTCCTTTCCCCGTGCTGCCACTCCTCCTACTCATTAAGATTTTATTACACTCCAATACTACCTTCTTTCACATGTGTGGCATCGAGAAGAATGATCTCCCTTAAATCCACGTTCCTTACTAAGGTTTCATCCCACCTCGCTTTTTGCCCTTCCTGGACAGCACAATTGGCAAGCCAATCTGCAACATCATTGGCTTCTCGGTAGGTATGGGTGATTTTTATTTCTTCAAATTTATTCAAAAGAGTTTTCATCTCCTTTACCTTATCCTCTATGGTCCAAGACACAGTATTCTTATTATTAAGGATATTTATAACATTCAAAGAGTCCCCTTCAAGCCACAATTTGGAATATCCCGAGTCCACAGCTAATTTAAGGGTCTGGAGGGCAGCTGTAGCTTCGACAATGTGGTAGTTAGATATACCAATGGGAATTGCAATAGCATCAATAACCATTCCCACATGGTTTCTCAGAACACCACCACAACCAGCATTTCCCGGGTTCCCTTTTGCTGCACCGTCAAAGTTACCTTTAATCCAATCTTGAGGTGGACTAATCCAAGTCACACCTGATCTGGGGTTATCAGGTTCACTGAGAATAATATCCTTCCTTAGGGGATTATCCACATTGAGATTAGATCTTAGATTTTTTTGAGAAGAAAAATTTTCCTTTAGAGCTCTAATGATGTTCTGGCCAACCACCCATCCAGGGAGCTCTTTGTTTATGAATATTCGGTTATTTCTTTCCTTCCATATTCCCCACCAGATATGGGGAAGAGTAATTTTCCATAAGAAGAGAACTTCAGGATTCTTTGAAGGGCAATACCAGCTTTTGAGAGAAAGTTCAACATTTTTTTGATGAATCCATGTAATGCCCCACAGATTGAGAACCTCCTTCCAAACAAGCTGAGTGAAGGAACAATGGGTCAAAAGTTATTACTCTTCACTTAAAAACATTTAGAAATCTATATAAATACTGAGTCAAGTTAAACACTTTTTCCATTACCAAGCTCCTAGTAAAGAGTCTCATAGGTGATGCTTTATATTGGTACAACCAACTCAAATCTCATTTTATTACTAGTTTGGAAGACTTAGTCAATGTTCTGGTCCAAGAGTTCTAAACTAGTGATCTCCTTGAGAATACCTTGGCCCATTTCATCAATTGTAATCAACTTGAGACCAAAACCACACAATATTTCATAAAATTATATAAAACCTTATCTAACAAATGTGAACATCATATAGAAGATGAGAACCTCTTTCATCTATTCACCAGTGCTCTTTTTCCCAAGCTGTAATATTGGGTACAAACTCTCTCTTCATCTAATTTAAAAGAGGCCATTAACCAAGCCAAGAATTAATATTTACTTATGCATCAATTCAAACCATCCTAACCTTATATGGGTACTCACATGTTAATAAAAAATAATAATAATCATGCTACCAATGATAGTGTCATCGAATCTTATGATACCATTCATACTATTCAAGTTGTTGTTCCTAACCAAACTATGAAACAAGCTTCCCCTCCTAATCACATCACTAATCCTAATTTATCTTTATCCAATAACATCAATGCTCACAAAACTTTATCCTTAGTGTAATTATAGAAACATTTACCCAGGCCTCTTCTACAAGAACTTGATCCCACTCGTCCCATGAAATCTTGGTATGATCTCAATAAATTTTGTTGGTTTCACACTAGTTGGGGTCATTTTTACCCAAATCCTAAATAAAATATGGTCAATATGACTAATATGTGAAGGGTGGTTGCTTTAATTTATCCTAATCCCATCCACACCCCTTAATTATCCCACACATTTTGTGTTATCCAAGACTCTTCCCCAACTCACTTAAAAACGTTGGGGCAATAATGCCTCATATCTCTTGATGAACCAATCCCAACACCTCCCTTAGATAACACTTCTCATACCATCCTTACTACTCCAACCTCTTTACCTATCATTAATCATACTCAAATTTATATCAACACTTCTTTTAATCTATCTCAAACTAAACCTGCCTCAACTACCCCTGCTTTTCAAGAAAATCAACAAACTTATCCTCCAATTAAACCTTCTATATCTTATCAACATAAATTCACATTAAATTAAGCTCCTCTTTCTAAGAACCTCCTATTTTCACTTGTATTTTCACTCCTTGAGGATATTTATCATCTCTCCTCATACAAGTGGCACAATGGAAACATCTCACTTGCTGTGAGTAATCAATTTGATGAGATGAATCTTTAGAAGGGCTAGTTCCCTTGATGCATTATTTGAAACACTCTTTCACTTATAAAATTTGCATGAAAATGGTTAATAAGACAAAATTAGAAAGATAAAATATGATTAACCAATATTGAATTTCCTCTTATTGACTAAAATTATACTACTTAGAGCAAATCAAAGATTCTTTCACACCAAACTCATAACTCAAGACAAATTGTTACATCAATGTTTCATATGCTAGGTTCAAGAGGTATATTGATGTTGAGGAGGGATGATGAATGATCCTTTGGAGAATAAAATAATAGAACACTTATTAAATAAAATAGAACACTAAAAAATACTTGTAATAATTACTCTTCTTCACACTTGGTGAATAATCAAGGATAACATGCTAGAAAAGATCATCTTCCACTAGACAAAACCAACAAGATTAAAACAAAACAAAATTTTACAACATGTAAGTAGGAAAATTAACTTTTTTATTACTTCAAGAGTCATTCAAATACAAAATTGGATAGGGTTTCACCATTAACCAATGGAGGTTGCTCAAAAGAACCAAAAGAGTTGCTAATTATAGCATTTGGGAGAGGGATGAGACAAGGGAAGTCCAAACATCACTTATATACTTTTAAAGATGATAAATGAGGCTATATATGCATGATAAATAGGTATGTAATGAACCATGTAATGTTAGGAAGTAAAAATGTCCATACAAGTCATGAAACTCATGAAAAATGGCATGAAACTCCTTGTGTTAGATCAAAAAACTGCCTTCATCATCCACACATGTTAAAACATCCCAGAACTAACTAGGGATAGGTATAATGATTGGAATGAGAGGGAATTATTTTAGACATGCCTCTACATGCATTGGTTGTAGTCTTGGTCATATGGAAACTTCTATAAATGAGCCATCACCATCTATAGTCTAAGAAAATTTATCTTCCACACACCTTGCACACTTGGATTCTAAAAAACATAAAAATTACATTAAAATTCATAAAAAGGAGTGGATTAAACTTTTCAAGACCCTCCATGGCCTTAGAGGAATTAGGCATACCTTAAAAGGACATCCATTTAAAGTTTTCACACTTCTCACCATTATGTTCACTATGCTAGTTTTGACTGGCTGAGATGAGAGCTATTGTTTGAACACTTAGGAGTTTTTTCAAGGCATTCAATGACCATATTGAGTTAATAAAAGTCTATATATTTCTCCAAAACTTTATTTCATCTTCAGACTCCTTTTAGAACCTATAAAACACACAAAATAGTCAAAAGTACCTTATTTTGTACCCTATCTATACAATTCCATATATCCCAATAGGATGGGTAGGATATTGAAAATGTATTATACAACATTAAATAACTTTTATGGTCAAAATATTCCATTTAGATGCACTATCTCCTTCATTTCCTTCCTTAAGTCTAGACTAAGGGTTTAGGAGGGTTTTAGCCTATTTTACCCTCTTAAGAATTATTCATAAAAAATTGAAATTAAAATTGAAAAAAAACTACACAATAATTATATTTAATACCCATGATAACACCTATAAACTCCTTTGGCATCCATGCACAGTTTCATGAAAGATGCGAGTATTTAAAACTAGCTTATCAAGCTTGTTTCTCTATTTAAATGGGCCATAACATGGTTATTAAGCCTAAAAATTAATTTATTATTCTTTTTATACAAAAAAAATATATTTAAAATCTCTATTATAATCTTATCAATATGTTTTAGTCCATTGAAATCCATTCCTACTGAAAGTGACATTGGTATCACATTTGGTCTTTATGCCTAAACATGCTTAATAGCCCTGATGGTAACCTTTATAGGTTTGGACTACTATTATTAGTTTATTACCTTTGAATAAGGTATATAAAATTTTATTTTATTTAATTCATCTTGACATATCATCCTAAAACCCTCCAAACACTCCTCATCTCTTCCTCTCATTCACCAACTAGGCCTAAATAAAGCTTATCTAGTTGGACTGTGTGCAAGAGTGTTTTGATAATTTTGAGAGGTATGAGATTTAAATAATATTTAATAAAACCTATATAAATTTAATACACCTAAAAATATGTTTATTGATGTTCTCCAAGGTTTCCATCAAGTTATTTAACATTTTTTGCTTCATTTGCTTGTTTTGCCAAACCCTGATTTTTCTTGATTGGCTGACCTCTGAGATAAAATAGTGAGATATATAAATTAAATTAAAGGTAAATTGAATGTTTAGGAAGTTTTATTAGGTAATTATTAATATATTTACCAAATAGAAAATTTAGACTCCCTCATTTAGGCACTGAACCAACTCAAAATGCCCAAAAAAGGCCTCTAAAAAGGACTATTTTCTGCATTTTTCACTTCCACCTAAGAATGACCCATAAAGGCATAAAACCAATGTGATTAGGATTAATTAAAATTTTATAATCCTTAAAATAATTCTCAATAATATTTTCATCCACCAAAAACACTCTTTTCCTTTGGATTCTCATTCTTACCCATTGAGCAAAGAGTTCCTTAGTTCAACTGTATGGACTGCTACCTTTGGGCCAGTAGAGAGAGTAGATGATCAACTTGGAAGAGTCTTGGGGCTTGTGAAAAAAATTTTTAACCTATAATGAACCATTTTAAATTTGTTTTTAACCTTATTTCTCCTACTAATCATAGTCATCTCCTTACCCTCAATTCATGTTCAAGACTGCATACTCAGTTGTAGGTGCATATAGGGCCTTAAGAGGTCTATGTAGGCTTTTTTCATCATGAAAAGAGTTCATGGAGGTAATAATGGATATAATTAAGGTGTTCATATTATATTTCATCTTTTTAACTCTACTTTTACCCTTCATATGCACTTTGAATTCACCAAATTGAGTTCTCCCTATCCTAACTATGAAATCCTGATTTTTGATTCATGTAGGTGTATATAGACTGATTGGACCTTAGTCATGATGTTTGAAGAACTTAAATGAATAATTATATCCATATATCATCTGATCATACATTTAATTTACCTTTAATGGGTTAAAACACCACCAAGACACCTTTCCAACTCATTATTTGTCTTCCCAACTGTAGGTACTCATTTTCTTATAAGAGGACACTTGTAGGTGTCCTTGGATCTTGAAATACCATACATCAATATAATATTAGTGACCTTCATGCATATTTTCACACTATTCAATTAGTATGACCATTATAACCATGAAAATATTCTTTGTTTTCAACCTTAGGATGTCAAAGTAATTCAAAGCTCAAATCCTATAGATATGAATGCAAGGTTTTAGTGTTTTTGTAGGAAACTTTGAGGCACCAAATATTTAGGCTCCATCAATCCTTTTGGCTTCATACTTGGCATATTTATTATCCATGATAAAGGCTACAAGGTTCACTTAGATATATTCTCCAAAAATCTTGTTGACCTTACTATAAGATATTCACAACAAGCCCTTGGACCTCTATTTTCACATTTTAGGGAATGTTTCCTTAAAGCTATAGTCATCATCTTTAGAAAATATTCTCATAGTTTTTTACCACCCTAGCACCTTACATAGGTGTGTTATGACTCCATCACATGTTAGGATTTGAAAAGGACCTTACCATGTTCTAAATTTACCATTCAAAGGCCTTTATAGCTTTGAGGTACCACCTGTAGGTGGTCATTCTCACACATAGGTAATAAAGTGGACTTGGGTAGTATACAAGATACCCATGTTTATGAACCTTGTATACTCTCATAAAGTATTCAAATTCACCTTTTAAAAATCTTAAAATATTTAAACATATCCTAAATTCTTCACCTTTAGCATGACATCATCGAGAAGGAATCTTGTAGGTGTGCATTTGATGTATGTAGGTAGTGAACATGAAATGAAACAATATGTGTGGATGAAAGGCCTCATGGGTAGATAGAACTCATTTTAAATACCTAAAATACATTATTATCATTAAGGAGGTATGGACATAAGGTTGAAAACATCTATCCCAACATGAAAAACTCTTGCGAAAATTTGGAACAAAGTAGACAGGGGTATCTCATGACTATTTGGTGTGATGAATTAGCTTGTAAGATATTGCACTTCCCCAAACATCCAAATTAACTCTCTTCAAATATTAATGAATTGAAAAATCTGATACACCTTCATTACCACTTCATGAACAAGCTAAATAAGCTCCATATATGTGACTACAAGTGGGATTGAATGAAGAGCTGACTACGAGGAATGACAAGATTGAAAGTTGCCCAAAGCATGATATGGTGAAACCAAACATGGAAGGAGGTGATAAAATGACTTTGAGACCTATGGAACACCATTTTATATTCACATAAGACCTATGTAGAAGACCAACATTATGTAATAAGGAAGAAATTGATTGAAGCTACACAATGGTGACACCTTCCTACAACATGAGACAACTTGCTCATCAAAACACCATGGAACATGAAAATAAACATGGAGATCATATAAGAATATATACAAAATACTTTTGAGTCAACATCACCAAATGGTTTATATGACTTGTCCAAAATGGATCAAAACCTATAGGGTGTAGGAAATAATGAGCATAAAAACATAATCATCTTGTAAAGTATGGTTCATAAATCATGGTTGACCAATACTTAAAATATGGTTATTGAAATGAAGATATCTAATTTAATACCACCTCCTAAAATCATTTTACTTGAAACCTCTTTAGCTGTTCATACTAAGCACAAACCTACTAGTCACTTTTGTGTGTCTAGAAAGGCAAAGAAGGAGCATAATGATTTTAGCTTAAAAATGGCACTTAAAAAGAATTTCAAGCATGTAAATTAACCTAATAAAGATGAAGAGACATTTGATGACCTTCTCCCATGTGTCACCCTCCCTCATGGGTCGTACAAGTGCCAAACTCACCTTTTTTAGTTGATTACTTGATCTTTAGTTAGATAACTTGAAATATTCTCATTAAAATAACATTCTTGATATGTAATATAAACTATTGACCTAGTCACCTTGGGAACCATGCCACTTACATTTATGACCCCTAAAAGCTCATTAAATGACCCAAAATGATAAATAAATTTATTAGATCATGACTAAGGATAAAAAGGCATTAAATAACATAAAATGGATTATAAAATACTCTATTACAAATTATTAAACCCATAAAACATCTAAAAAAACATGTTTTTACCTATAGGGGTCCAAATTTGACCTAAAAGTCAACTTTGGTCAACAAAATGGTGACTCATAAGGGTAGTATGCTTGCTATACTAAAGACCAATAGCCTTATCAATCCATGGGCCAAGGGTGTAAATGAATTATTGAAGACAACTAGAAATTAATTACCTAAAACACACACACAACAACCACAACACACCAAGTAAACACAAGACAAAGTAAACCACTAACAAGATTCACACATGTGCATAAGCATTTAGGGAAAACAAGAAAATAACAAATATGTACAAGGAGAGAGGAGAACCTTAGTAGCAATGTTTGAGATATATCCCATGGGATATGAATATCCTCCCCATCAAACTTTAAGATTTGGAAAGCATTGTGTTGCTTATATTGAGTGATGACATAAGGGACACTCCACAAAGCATCAAACTTTGTGTGTTTTCTAGGCTTAGCCCTATCTTCAACCCATTTTAAAACAATGTCCCCCTATTGTAAACTTATTATCATGGATTTATTTTCAAATTATTTATTTTTTTGATCTTGGTGAGCTCTCATAGTTGGCATAGCTTGATCCCTTGTTTTTTCAAGCTCCATCAACTCACACAACTTGACTTCTATGCTTTCATTTTCCATCAACTCCAACTGGTAAGTGAGATCCAAGGTTGGTAACTCAAGTGATATAGGCAATATAGATTCTCTCCCTTAAACAAGTGTATATGGTGAGTTTTCAATGGCTCTTTTGGGGGTGATTCTATCAGCCCAAAGAGTTGTCTTCAACTTGAAATGTCAAGTTCTTTGGTTTTCCTCCGTTGTCCTCTTGATAATCCCGATTAGATTTTTATTAGTGGAATCATATAGTCCATTAAATTGTGGATAATATTTGGAGGAATTAATAAGATAAATACCATGTTCCAAAGCCCACTCACTTGTCTTCATTCCAAAAAAAGCTAATGCATTTTCTAAAATTATTATTTAAGGAGCCCCAAACCTTGTCACTATGCCTTCATAGAAGTCTAAAATTTAAATTTAATTTGTTTACTTGAGAGATATATCCTCAAATCATATTTTAAATTAATCTTTATTAGTCAACACCCACTTTTGTCCAACACTAGAAGGTGCGTTAATCAGGCTTATGAAATCTAGACCCCATTGCATAAAAGGTTGGTCTACTTGTATTGGATGAAGAGGCAAGGTTTAAGGAGCCCCAAAAATTGTCACTATGCCTTCATATAAGTCTATAATTAAACTTTCATTTTTTTCCTTGAGACCTATATCCTCCACCCATCTTGTAAAGTAATCTGTATTAGTCAACACCCACTTGTGGCCAACACTAGGAGGTGGGTTAATTAGGCTTATGACATATAGAACCCATTGCATAAAAGGTTGGTATAATTGTATTAGATTTTGTTTACCATCAAAGATATCACATTTATTATATTTCCTTACCGAAGCATGAGTATCCTTAAAAAAATTAAGCCAAAAATATCCAGCTCTCATAATCTTAGTAGCTATGGTTCTTGGAGCAAAGTGACCACTGACTAGTCCATCACGAAACTCAAATAATATCTTCTCAACCTGATATGGTTCAACACATCTCAATATTACACCTAATAAATATTTAATAAACACCACTCTATCAAAAAGTACATAAGGAATAGATTGTAATTTAAAGTACCATCTTTTAGCTCTATCTAGGCCTTGTGGACACTCAATGGTTTAAAGAAAATAGATCATTTCTTGTGTCCAAATCCTCATTTATGAAGATGAAATTTTCATAGGATCATCATGATTTGATAACACTACATCTTTTTTTTCCTTCAAATTTAAATCAAGGTGCTCACATAATCCCTTCCCTTTCACTAGCTTGGTTGTCTTGATTTCTACATCATACTTCATCACTTTTATTTCCAACCAGTCTTTTTTTATTCAAATATCTACTCAAAATGAAGTATTTAACACTAGGATAAGGTACCAATATATTAATCTTGTTGTTATATAACATATGCCTAAGATTCTTTAGACTTATAACAACTGAAAGTACTTGCTTCTCTTTATAAGTGTACCTTACCTCATATCCTTCCAATCCTTGACTAAAGAAGGAAATAGGCTGATCCAAGTTCTCTTCATTTGATTGAGTGAGCATGATAGATATTTATTCTTCATTTACAAAGCTATATAATTTGTAATCCTTTGAGAAATCATGACTTGCAAGAGTTGGGGCTTGAGAAATAACTTGCTTAATCTCTTGAAAACTCTCCTTCCTTCTTGTCCAAGTAAACACTTCATCTTTCCATAGCATAGAGGTTAGAAGCTTGAATAAATTAGAAAAATTAGGAATAAACCTCCTTATAAAATTTATTTTTCCAAAGAAACTTTACAAACCTTTCTTATGTTTGGGTAAGGTCAATGCCAATATTGCACTCACCCTTTCAGGATCTATGGATAGCCCTTTCTTTGAGACAATGTGTCCCCAAAGTTTTGCTTCATGGAAAAAACACACACACTTATTTAGATTGAGAGAGATTACAAAATCTATAAATCTCTCAAAAATATGCCTAAGGTGATTCAAATGATCCTTTACATCTTTGGAGAAGACTGTGATATCATCAAGATACACCAACACTATATCATTTATTAGGCCTTGAAAAGCCATATCCATTTCACATTGAAATGTTGCTCTAGCATTATACAAACCAAAAGGAATTTTAATATAAGCATATGTACCCCATTTTATGGTAAAGGTTGTCTTGTTTTGGTCACCTTCCTTTACCAAAATTTGATTATACCTCGAGTATCCATCAAGGAGTGAGAACCTTTCACTACCTATCACAACTTGCAAAATCTTCTCCATGGAAGGAAGAGGATAATGATCCTTCAAGGAAACTCTATTAAAGTCTCTAAATTCAACACATAACCTAATTTACCCATTCTTATTCCTTACCAAAACTAATTTTTCCAACTAAGATGAATGCTTAATAGGAACAATGATCTTAGACTCAATCAACTTTGTAAGCTCCTTTCTCATGAGAGGCTCAATCTTAGGATTAATCGGCCTTTGCCTTTGCTTGATAGGATTAGAATTATCATCTAGATCTATGGTAGGTTGAGCTAAGTTTGGATCAAATCCTTTTAAATCACTATATTTCCATGCAAAGACATCAAAAAATTCCTTGCATAACTCAATGAAAGCATATATTTCTTCTCTAGTACATACCTTTCTAAGAGCAAGTAACTTATCTTTGAAGATTTGTACTCTGTCATAGTTTTCTTGTTTATTATACATGCTTACCTTCTCCTTATTCAACTGATCATCATCATTGAAGATACTCTAAGGTGTGACTAAGCCTTTAGGGAGCTTGTTTGTATTAATTATACAATCTAACTTCCATATTATTGTTGTAGTTTGGACTGATTCTTTGAGGAAAAAGTAGCTTCCTCTTGTAGAAAAAGATATATTTATTGGTCACTATCAAACACTTGCCAATTAGTGACATTATTAGGTATAGAGGGCCTTACAATCACTTTGAGATGAGGTTGGTTCTTATCCTCTCTTATACCCTTTGGAACATCAAACTAAGCTCCAATTATTTCCAACCTATCAACATGTTTGTTATCCTCTCTTGGTATAGATTGAATGTTGAAATCTTGGAAATCCTCCACAAGATCCCAAAATCTATGCTTATAAGACTTAAGCAAGGATTTCTTGGTCATATTTTGACCTCTCACTTGATTCACAACAAACTCACTATCACCATAGACTTATAAATCTTTCACACCTCTTTTCCTAGCCCACTCAAAGCCATGAATGATGGCCTCATATTATACCACATTACAAGTACAATTGAAGTGAAATCTGAAAGTAGTAATACCTTTCATTGGATGGAGAAACTAACATTTCTCCACCACCTGATCCAACCTTGCTTCTTGATCCATAAAATAATAACTACCATAAACCATCCATATTTTCATTTGGATTCATCAAATTTGACATGAAAGAGTCCTCCTCATGAAGGCAATACACTCCAATACCAGCTTCCTCTATGAATTTGTAAGGATCATGTTCATAGTGCTCATCTCCCCATTCATCTAGATACAAATCAGAAACTCCTTCAAGAGAAGAGGTTGGAGATTGATCCATGTGAAGTTCTTCTTCATCAAAAATGGCATAGTTGACATTTGAAACCTTAGGCATGTAGGTATCTAAATGATTGTGATGAATAGGATATTATTCGATCTTTACCTTGGTACCATACTTTATCCTAAAAACCATATATGACCAATTGGTTTCCAAGTATCCACCTATCTTGGTTGTAAACTCTCTTGACAAATAAAGAGCAAAGTATGGAGGTAAATCTACAACAAACACATCATGAGGGATGGAAAAATTAGGACAAGAATGTAAAGTCAAATTCAAATCCTTGAATACTCCCAAGGTCTTTGTTAGTGACCCATCCAATTGTAGAACTCCTTTAGCCATTGGCTCATACTTGAGGTCTAGTTTATCCACTATTGAATTGGGCATAACTTAAGTACTAGCCCCAATATATATGATGAAATTTTGAACTAAGAAATCACCAATGATCAAGGATAGATAAAAAGGATGAGTCTTATTATTTTTCTTCACTTGTCCATCAATGGGCTAAGTTCCATTCACTAAGACAACATTTTTAGTCCTAGCTGATCCAACTTATTTACTTATTCCAAGTAACTATTTTTGGTTCATATCTTTTTATCCTAGTATTTTTAATGAATCCCATAATGAAATATTCATGTGTAACTTCTTCATTTGATTCACAACATTGATATAAGGATTATTTATCTTGAGTTGCTCTTTGGAAGTATGAGTACCTTGTGGTGTAGAATGTGAAGATGGATGTGTAAGAGATGGCCTTCCATTCTAAAAATTCTAATTTTATTGCATCTTAGGGGATAAGTTGGACCCAACCACCATTGAAGATGATGTAGGATTCAAAATAGGTCCTTGATTAGTTCCTTGTGTCTCTTTAACAACCCTTTTCTTAGACCTAGTGTTAGAGGATACATTAGTATTCACATTACTTGAATTTCTCAAATGATTGGTGGCACAAAATTCTCCCTCAAAATGATTCATAAGATTAGAATCATATTGTGTTTTTAAATTTTCCATTCCATTTTGCATTGGAATCTCAAAAGTGGGGAATTGAGGTGCGTGACTACCTTGAATTATCATGGCTTGACTAGGCATTTCATTAGCATATGCAACTTGGCCTTGATTTTGGTCATACGAAGGATAACATGGTTGTTCTTGAAATTTTTTGTTTTGAGTGGGAACAAGAGATTTATAATATTATAGGGCATTAGGATTGTAACTTTTATAAGGTCTATCTTGAGTGATTTGACCTTGTCCTTGAGCATTACCTTGAAAAGGAGGCCTAATTGCTTGTCCAAATTGATTATATGGCTGATAAGGTCTATAACTTTGAGCTTGTTTCCTTTTGAGGTCAATCAATTCATTAGTTAGAATTTAAAGAAAAATCTTGACTTAATGGATCTCATTGATAGGGGAAAGGGTAGAATTTTCTTGACTATTAGACAAAGGATCCAAGGTAGGTAATGCAACTTGACTAAGAGGTTGTAAATCAGGGAATAATGGCATTGGTGGTCTACGAGTAATCTTCCCTACTTGAAATAGACAATTCTCAGCATTGATAGCTATCTCATAGGCACTAGGTAATGTATTCCCAACCATATATTAGATCATTATGGCTATATAACTATTCAATGCCTTTAGGTAATACAATAAGGCATAATTTGGAGTAGGTCTCAGAAGGGTTGGGATCCTATCCTATGTATTTTGAAATCTAGAGTTAAAATCTTGAATAAACTCTTGAGGATCCCTCTTGATAGTATTCAATTGATTAGCTAGTGATAAATAATTACTATTCTCTTCAAACCTCTTAGACAATATATTTTCTAGTTCATCTAATAAAGTAATGGAATTTTCTGGTAGAGTTCCATACCAATCTAAAGCTTTCCCTTTGAAAGATAATGCTAATAACCTGATGGCTACATTCTCTTGAATGATATTAGGGATGTTAAAGAAGTTTACCATGTTCCTAATATGTTAAATGGGAGTGATAGGACCTTCTCCACTAAAATATGGAACACTTTTAAGGGTTACTCCAAGAATTTGGTCATATTGGGCAAGCTTCAAAGGAGATGATCCAATGAAGGCTAAAAAAGGAAGGTTCCTAGTGATATTGGAATGTAGATTATGTGTATTAGGGGTTTAATTAAGTAGAAACCTAGACTTCTTAAACACCAACTCTCTTGAATAAGGATGATTATTCATAAATCTAAATCTTTTGGCAAAATATAAATGCAATTGCACAAAATCAAAAGGTATACCTTTAGCAATAGACCTAGTGGTCACCTTTGGCATGGAAATCAAGGATTGATCAACAACCAAAGAGTTGAAAACTTAGTGGAATCACCAATTAATTAATGTAGATGTTATTATGACTATAAATATGCTAAGACCAACACCAATCTTAGATAATCTTATAAGACATAAAGTCCCACTGGGTATGCCAAAAACATTATCACTTAGATTTACACCCCTTGAGGAGATGTCTCAACTCTCCTCATCTAAGTGGCATAATGGAAACATCTCACTTATTGTGGGTAATCAATTTGATGAGATGAATCTCTAGAAGGGCTAGTTTCCTTGATGTATTCTTTGAAACTCTCTTTCACTCATCAACTTTGCATGAAAAGGGTTAAGAAGAAAAAATTAGAAAGATAAAAGGTGATGCACCAATATTGAATTTAATCCTATTGATTTAACTTATATTATTTAGATAAAATCAAATCTTCTTTCACACAAAACTCACAACTCAAGATATATTGTTACATAAATGTTTTATACACTAGGTTCAAGACGTATATTGATGTTTAGGAGGCATGATGAATGATAATTTAGAGAATAAAATCATATAACAATTATAAAAAAATTATACACTAAAAAATAACACTAACAAAGACCTATAATAATTCATCTTCTGCACACTTGGTGAATAATCAAGGATAACATGCTAGAAAAGATCATCTTTTACTAGACAAGACCAATAAGATTACAACAAAACTAAATTTTATAGAATGTAAGTGGGAAAATTCACTTTTTTATTGCTTCAAAAGTCATTAAAATAAAAATTTATCTAGGGTTTCACCATTAACCCATAGAGGCTACTCAAAAGAGCCAAAAGAGTCACTACTTATAGCATTTGGGAGAGGAGCGAGATAAGGGAATTACAAAGGTCACTTTGACACTTGTAAAGATAAGAAAATAGGATAAATTTACATGATAAAGATGTTTGAAATTAAATATTTAATGTTAAGAAGTACAAGTGTCCATACAAGTCATGAAACTCCTTGTGTTGGCTTAGAAAACCGCCTTCATCATCCACACCTATTTGAACATCCAAAAACTAACTATGGATAGGTTTGGTGATTGGAATGAGAGTGAAGGATTTTATACATGAATTTTCATGAATTTTTATATTTTTTGTCATCTATAAACTTTTGGAGATGATCCATCACCATCTGTAGTCTAAGAAAACTCCTCTTCCACACACTTTGCATACTTGGATTCTAAAAAGCATCAATTTTCCATGAAAAATCATAAAATGGAGTGGATGAAACTTATAAATAACCTCCATCACCTTAGATTCATTAGGTATACCTTAAAATGACATCCATTTAAAGTTTTCTCACTTCTTGCCATTATGTTCATTATGCCAGTTTTAACTGGTTGAGATGAGAGCTATTGTTTGAATACTTGGGCATTTTTTCAAGGAATTAAATGACCATAGTGAGTTAATTAAAGTCTATATCTTCCTCTTAAACTTATTTCATCTTTATAATCCTTTTATAACTTGTAAAACACATAAAATAATCAAAAACACCTTATTTTATACCCTATATGTACAATTATGTATAGTCTAATAGGATGGGGAGGAGCCTAATAAAATTTTATACAACCTTCAATTACTTTTATGGTCAAACTAGTCCATTTGGATGTACTATCTCCTTAATTTCCTTCCTCAGGTCTAGAATAAGGGTTTAGAAGGGTTTTAGCCTATTTTACCCTCTTAAGAATGTTCATAAAAAATTGACATTAAACTTTGAAAAAAATTCCACAAGAACTAGCCTATCCAGCTTGTTTCTCCATTTGAACAGGCCATAACATGGTTCTTAAGCCTAAAAATTAATTTATTATGCTTTTTATGAAAAATAAAAGATTTAAAATCTCTATTATAACCTTATAAACATGTTTTAGTCTATTTAAGTCCATTCTTAGGGCTGAAAGTGACATTGGTCTCACATTTGGTCTTTAGGCCTAAACATGCCTAATAGACCTAATGGTAACATTTATAGGTTTAGAATATTATAATTAGTTTAATACCTTTGAATAAGGTATATAATTTTTATTTTATGTCATTAATATTCCAAAATCATCCTCAACCCTCCAAACACTCCTCATATCTTCCTCTCATTCACCAACTAAGCCTAAATAGAACTTGTCTAGTTAGATTGTGTGCAAGAGTGTCTTGATCATTTTGAGAGGTCTAAGATTGAAATATTATTTATTATAATATATTTACCTTTAATACACCTCAAAATATTTTTCTTGAGGTTCCCCAAGCTTTCCATCAAGTTCATTAACCTTTTTTGCTTCATTTGCTTGTTTTGTCAAGCCTTGATTTTTCTTGAATGACTAGCATTTGAGATTAAAAAAAGGAGATATATCCATTAAAATCAAGGAAAATTGAAGGTTTTTAAAGTTTTATTAGGTCATAATGAAGATATTTAATAAATGGAAAATTCATAATCCCTCATTTAGGCACCTAACCAACTCAAAATGCCCAAAAAGGCCTCCAAAAAGGACTATTTTTTGCATTTTTCACTTCCACCTAAGAATGAATCCTCAAGGCATAAAAAAATGTGATTAGGATTATTAAACATGTTATCCTCCTTAAACTCATGCTCAATAATCTTGGCATCCAACAAAAACACTCATTTCTTTTGAAATCTCATTCTTATCCATTGAACAAAGAGTTCCTTAGTGCAACTATACATATTGCTACCTTTGGGCTAGTAGGGAGAGTAGATGATCAACTTGGAAGAATATTAGGGATTTTTAAAACACATTTTCACCTATCATGAACCCAATTTTTTTTTAACCTTCTTTCTCTTCCTAAGCATAGTCATTTCCTTACCCTCAATTCATGTTCAAGACTGGACACTCCTCTGTAGGTGCATACAAGGCCTTAAGAGGTCTATGTAGGCTTGTTTCATCATGAAAATAGTTCATGGAGGTCATAATGGATATAATTAATGTGTTCATATGATATTTAATCATGTTAACTCTACTTGTACGCTTCATATGCACTTTGAATTCACCAAACTGAGTTCTCCCTTCCTCACTATGAAAGCCTACTTTTTGATTCTTGTAGGTGTATATGGATTTATTGGACCTTAGTCATGATGTTTGAAGACCTTAAATGAAGCATGAGAGCCATTTAACATCTGCTCATACATTTGATTTACCTTGAATGGGTTAAAACACCACCAAGACACCCTTCTAGCCCACTATTTGTCTTCCTAATTGTAGGTACTCATTTTCCTATAGGAGAACACATGTACGCGTCCTTGGAGCTTGAAATACCATACATAAATATCATACTAGTGACATTCATGCCTATTTACACACTATTCAAACATTAGGACCATTCTAACCATGAAAATATGCTTTGTTTGTAACCTTATGTTGTCAAATTCATTAAAAGCTCAAATCCTATAGATATGAATGCAAGGTTTTAGTGTTTTTGTAGTAAACTTTGAGGCTCCAAATAGTTAGGATCCATCAATATTTTTGGATTCATCCTTGGCATAGTTCTTCTCAATACTAAATGCTACAAGGTTCACTTAGCTAGATTATCTAGAACTCTTTTTGACCTTACTATAAGATATTCACCATAAGCCCTTAGACCTCTATTTTCACATTTTAGGGAAAGTTTCCCTAAATCTACAATCATCATCTTTAGAAAAGATTCTCATAATTGTTTACCACCCTAGCACCTTACATAGGTCTGTTATGACTCCACCACATGTTAGGATTTTAAAAGGACCTTACCATGTTATAAATTTCCCATTAAAAGGCCTTCATAGGTCATCATGTATATAATGAAGGTGTTCATATGATATTTCATCTTGTTAACTCTACTTGTACCCTTCATATGTACTTTGAATTCACCAAACTGAGTTCTCCCTATCCTGACTATGAAACCCTACTTTTTGATTCATGTAGGTGTATATAGATTGATTGGACCTTAGTCATGATGTTTGAAGACATTCCATGAATCATTAGATCCATCTAGAATTTGATCATGCATTTAATTTACCTTGAATGGGTCAAAACACCACCAAGACACCTTTCCAACCCACTATTTGTCTTCCCAATCGTAGGTACTCATTTTCCTATAAGAGGAGACTTGTAGATGTCCTTGGATCTTGAATTACCATAGATAAATATCATATTAGTGACCTTAATGCCTATTTTCACACTATTCAATCAGTAGGACCAATCTAACCATGAAATTATGCTTTGTTTACAACCTTAGGATGTCAAAGTCATTCAAAGATCAAATCCTATAGATATGAATGCAAGGTTTTAGTGTTTTTTTAGGTAAATTTGAGGCACCAAATAGTTAAGCTCCTTTAATCCTTTTGGATTCATCCTTGACATAGTTCTTCTGCATGCTAAAGGCTACAAGGTTCACCTAACTAGATGCTCCAAAACTCTTGTTGACCTTACTATAAGATATTCACAACAAGCCCTTGGACCTCTATTTTCACATTTTAGTTAAAGTTTCCCTAAAGCTACAGTCATCATCTTTAGAAAAGCTTCTCACAGTTGTTTACCACCCTAGCACTTTACATAGGTCTGTTATGACTCCACCACATGTTAGGATTTGAAAAGGACCTTACCATGTTCTAAATTTCCCATTCAAAGGCCTTCATAGCTTTGAGGTACCACCTGTAGGTGGTCATTCTCACACACAGGTAGTAAAATGGACTTGGGAAGTATAAAATATACCCATGTTTGTGAACCTTCTACGCTCTCATCAAGTATTCAAATGCACCTTTTAACAATCTTAAAAGATTGAAACATCTCCCAAATTATTCACCTTCAACATGATGCCATTAAGAAGGAATCTTGTAGGTGTGCATTTGTTATATGTAGGTAGTGAACATGAAATGAAATAATATGTGTAGATGAAAGGCCTCATGGGAAGATAAAACTCATTGTTAATCCCTCAAATACATGATTGCCATTAAGGAGGTATGAAGGCAAGGTGGAAAACATCTATGCCAATGTGAAAAACTCTTGCAAACATCTAGAACAAAGCAGGAAAGGGTGTCTCATGACTGTTTGGTGTGATGAATGAGTTTATAACCAATATTTCACTTCCCTAAACATCCAAATGAACTCTCTCCAGATCTTAATGACTTGAACAAGCTGATACACCTTCATTACCACTTCATGAACATACTAAACAAGCTCCATACATGTGACTGTAAGTGGGATTGAGTGAAGAGATGACTATGAGGAATAAAAAGATTAAAAGTTTCCTAAAGCATGATATGGTGAAACAAAACATGGAAGGAGGTGATCAAATTACTTTAATACCTATGTAACACCATTTTAAATTCACATAAGACCTTTGTAGAAGACCAACATATTGAAATAAGGAAGAAATTGGCTAAAGCTACAAAGTGGTGACACCTTCCTTCAACATGATACAACTTAATCATAAAAACACCATGAAAATAAACATGGAGAGAATATAAGATGAGATCCAAAATCCTCTGGAGTTGACAACACCAACTAGTTCATACAAACTTGTCCAAAATAGATCAAAACCTATAGGGTGCAAGAAATAATGAGTTAAAAAACATAGTCAGCTTGTAAAAGATGGTTCATAAAGCATGTTTGACAAATATTTGCACTATTATTATTTAAATTAACATCTATAAGTGACTACCACCTCCAAAAATTATTTGAATTGAAACTTCTTTAGCTATTTGTACCAAGCACAAACCTGCTAGTCACTTTTATGTGTTTAGAAAGGCAAAGAAGGAGTAGAATAATTTTAGCTTAAAATTGGAACTTAAAAATAATGTAAAGTATGGAAATGAACCTAAGGAATATAAAGATATGTTCCATGACCTTCTCCCATGTGTCACCCTCCCTCATGGCTTGTACAAGTGCCAAACTCACCTTTTTTAATTGATTACTTGATCTTTAGTTAGATAACCTAAAATATTCTAATTGAACTGACATTCCTAATTGGTAATCTAACCTATTATATGTTTTAAAGGAAAATAAGACACATAGGCACCTTGGGAACCATGCCACTTGCATTTTGACCCCTAAAATCTCATTAAATGACCCAAAATGATAAATAAACTTATTAGACCATGAATAAATCCAAAAAGGCATTAAATAACATCAAATTGATTATAAAATACCCTATGAAAAAGTATTATACCCATAAAACATTTAAAAAACCAAATTTTTTACCTATAGGGGTCTAAATTTGACATAAAAGTCAAATTTGGTCAACACCTCCTTCATCACTATGCACCTCTTTCTAACAATCCTCTTATGGGTTATGATGAGTGGGATCCTATTAAAAAAATCACTAATATCTCATCTTAGATACCATTTATTGAACTTATACAAACCTCTCTATGCCATTGTAATCATCTTATATAGCTTTTGTTCAAAATGAACGTCCCTCATCCTCCACTAGCAAGACATGAAGCCACCTTATTTAGATCAAAAGATAGCATTTTAAAATAGTGCAAAGAGATGTCCATACATGTTGATTAAATAATGGACACTTATCTTTCCCTCAAATTTCCCATTTATTTTATGATCCTTGATGAGATTTTACTTCATGCAAATGATCCTTCTCTATTTATCAGTGTTCAAATTGGTGATATCCAAGCCAAGTGTGCCTTGATTGACAAAGATTCTCACACTTATGTTACCTTTATTGATTTTATTAAAACCCTTTGATATCCCTAATTTAATCTCAATTCTACATGTAGCACATGTCAAGGCTATGATCAAAGGTAAATGCCTCATCTAGGTTGTGTGTGGCTCCCCATTATCATCCTACATACCACCGTTCACATGGAGGTGATGAATTTTAACTTTCCTCTATCTTATAACATTCTATTGATAGTCCATGGACTCATTACATGAGAGTAGTTTCTTATTTCACTTGACAATGCGTCAAATTTACTCACAATGGAGCTATATATAGGATTTAAGGTGACACTAATCCTTGTAATTTTGAATAATTCTAAGAGCGTGGTGTATTTAAGATTCCTAGCCTTGAAACTTTTCCAAGTGTTCCATTTCATGAATATTAATGGCTTAAATTTCTTGTCAATTCCACTCAAGGTTATAATGGTCACCCCAAACTCATTGAGAATATACCCCCTAACCTCCTAGATTCTAATGATGATGAGCCTGATGAGATCAATCTAAAGATTAAAACCTTATATCTCTCACCTAATCTCATTTATTAGATTCCCCCTTATTTGTAACCTCATTCCTGTCAACCACCTTGTTATGATATATTTGTTATTTTAAGTAAGACTCAACATTCCTTTCATCACACCACATCGGATGACAAGGTCATCCCTACATATGCTATTGATATTCATACACCTAATTTTAATGATGGGTATAACTTAGATGATCCATTATTATGATGATGGATATATCTTAGATGGTCCATTCTTAGGAGGTCTTGTTTAGGCCTGAGATGCTAAAATTATTTGTTATCATTCCACTTTGGTTTAGTTTTTTAGTGTATCTTATAGCATTCCATCCTATATCATTCCTAATTTTAGTTTTTTTCTTCTTGATCTTAGGGTATATATGGTGTACACACCTCCAATTTATAATTAAATTCATAAGAGTATTCTTATAGATCATGTTATGAATGTTCCCTATCACTTTGCTAGAAACCATGACCCATATAGCCAACTTATCCCTAATATGCTTGCAACTATCCTTCAGACTTTTATGCATCTCACCCCTCCCTTAATAGATCATAGTTTGGATCCTATTCCTACACCATCTCTAGTTGAGTCTCTTCTTGTTTTTGATACTATTTCTCCTTCAGATGAGCCTTGCCCAGTCTCTCCACTAGCCCCACCTTCTCTTGGTGATGGTCTGTTCCATTTACCATAGTTTGCTCCTTTGCTCACCAATTGGGCGGATCAACCTTATTGTGATATTCATAAAGTTTTCGATCATTAGATTTAATACTATTAATTATACTGATATTACTTATCTTCTACTTTCACTCCTCCTATGAGTACACCTACCAAGTCTACTTACAAGCATATATATTGCCTCCACAACATAGATAATCATTCATCCACACATTATCGTAAGCTGTGATAATATATCGACACCTTGCATCTAACCACTCCTTAGCCCATAGATAAGGATATACCTCCCCCAATAGTGTAATATTTTATGTGGCATATGAAGCATTAGCATTGGTATTAGTGGCTTGGGTTTCACTATGAGTAGTGGTATGCACGACACTAGTGGATTGAGAAACATTGTTAGAAAAGGAAGCATTATAGCATGATTAGAATGTGTAGTGAAATATGCACTATTGGAATGATTGGTATTAGAATCAAAATAAGTAATAGTATCATGATTACCATTGGTATCAAATGGTGCACTAGTGGAATGATTGAGGAGGAGGGGCCTTAGAAAAATCACATTAGATGTTGAACCTGCCATGTTAATAGAGATACTAGGCATAGAGGTTGAGAAAATCAAATAAGAAGAGATCATAGTGTGAGAAGGAGTTAGAATAGAAGGGAGGGGTTGAGAATCAAAAAATTTCTCACCTAAAAATCCATGAGAGAATCTAATGGGGGTGAATGGGGTTATTCTACTTGAACACTTATCATGAGATTGGAAATAGTTAAAGAGTCTTTTCCCCTATATTGAGGAAACTCATTGATGAAGAAAAACATTTCAAGCATATGCTCTAATTATGGATGATCGTATAAGGATAAAATACGGATATAAACTAATTATGAATGATTAAGAGTCCCATAATTGGTATTATGAGTGGCCACATGCACATTACTTTCATCTAAAATGGAAGCCACAAGTTATTTTCAGGGAAACCTATTGGGATTGGTAAAGCTCAACATGTCTATTGAGTTAAAATTTGCATTATAATCAAACAAGAATTTCATGATGAGGGAAAGAGGATAAAATTAGTGATGCAAAGACAAAAATAATAAAATAGGAAACAAAGTCAAACTAGTTGACTATGTTCTATAAACTAGGAAATAAAATAGGAAGACAAGAATACATAGTCATGCAGATCAACTATGTACTATTGAACAAATAATTGAATAGGGAGATAAGGATACATAGTCATGAAGATAAACTATGTATTATTGAACAAATAACTGAATAGGGAGATAAGGATACATAGTCATGTAGGTCAACTGTGTATTGTAGGCAAGAAAGCTAAATAGTTTGTAAAAGACTATATCAATCAAAATGATAGTGTTCTGAAATAGGGGAAATTTTTTCGAAATAATTTTAAAGTAAAAATGAAATTAATCACACAAGAAATTGGATCAAAGTGACTCACCCAATTACAACACACAACATAAACCTTGAACCAATGTTGGCCAATGCAAGTTTTGCAATACACCACACAATGATCAGCAAATAATGAAAAATTAGAAAGTAAATGATAACTAGTTAGTCATCTTAAGTGTTATTAAGTTATAAAAAAGTTTAATTTTAATGTGATATGGAGCTTGGATGAGATAAGGAACTAAAAGGTAATCTATGTTTGATTTTTAGATGTTTAGAAAGAGATCTATATTGGTGATGGTACTAGCTTGGTATTGGGGCCTATCCCCTCACTTCATAATCTTATAGTGATAAGGGTATCATGTTATTTTCTAATATATACCATCAATCACATATTTATACTTGACCAAAAAACCAAGTTTATTTCCCCCTTGGTGATGAAATCCAAGTAGGAAGGACTTGAAAAGATAAATGTTTAATGATTTTTAAATGTAAATTGATTTGGTAATGTGTGCAAAAGAGAAAAATAGTGTGATTAAAATTTTAAATTGAAAATGCACCTATTTAATATATATGAATTAATCTAAGCATACAAGCAATTGAAAAGGAAAGGTGAATTAATTAATAACAAATATAGGTTAAGTCCTTGATTGAGAATAATATAGAATTAGTTTAGAAAACACTATATTCAAACATTAAAAAATAGAGATGACTGTATCATTAATATTATTATTATGTACCTAGGGTTATGATATATTAATATATATGGGTTGATGGAGATGATGACATGTGACATCCCCCCCTTAGTTAGTTATATGGGTCCAATATATTAGGATAATGGAGTAACTTGTAGAATTAGTGTATTAGGTAATAGTCGACCTACATTGGGATTAGGAGGTTACCCATCAATTATTATTTAGATAGACGTTTATATAGAGGATATGATTATCATTGTAAAATAATCAAGTAAGAATTGAGTCTTCTATTGTAAGAGGATACTGGAGGTTCTCCCCTTGAAGAGACATTGTGGAGTTATTCCTTCCTAAAGGAGGATTATATGGTGTTTCCCTACTTTAAGGGTATTCTATTTCTGCATATATTAAATATTTGGACATCTTAGTCCACCAATATCTATTTTTTTGTCTGATCTAAATTATATTCTACATTATTTATAATTATTATAAGTGTGGATCATAACAAGTGGTATCAGAGCTTCGATTTGGGCAATTTGTGTGGAGCAAAACCCTTGTTTTTTGGAATTGTCAAAATATTTCAATCTATTGAGAATTTTTGCACAGTTATTTTATTAGATATGAATAATATTACAAGTAAGTCTCAATAAAAGAATTGAGCCTTTGTGATCAATTTTGAGGGAGTTATTCATATTTTAGGGTTTGTATTCATTTCATCATATCTCTATAAATATAAGTAAATTTTTTGTGAAATTTTTACTTATGTTGTATCATATTACAAGAAAGCTATGAAAAAAATTTATTTCATATTTTTTTGATATGTTTGGAGTTAGTTATTATGATTTTATGGTTTTTCATATATTCACTCTATAGGCCAAAATTTATGAAAATTTTTTACAAAAAATTTAATAAAGTTCCAATATCATAAGGTGAAGCTAAAATAAAAAATTGGGACTATTTTGATCAATTTTGAATGAGTTATTGATATTTTAGGGTATTTCATTAACCCTATTTGTTTTTATGGATCATGAAGTTGAAAGTATTTGTAGGGGAGGATGATATTGATGCTAGAGAAATGGTGGATCCTTTTTAAGGAGAATAATACTCAAATAATATTGTGGTAAACATGTTTGTATATTTCTTTGTCTGGGCCTACACAACATTGGTTTAATCATTTGAGCTTTGTACAAAAGCATTCTTCATCAAAATAAATGGAATAGGTCTTCCTAGATCGATGGGATATAAAAGAAAAAGAGGATAAACAAGAGGAAGAAAATAATGATGGTAATGAAGAAGAGAATGAAGATGTTGAAAAAGAAAAATTAGTGGAAGAAAATAGTGACAATGAGGAAGAACATGCAAGTGAAGAAGAAGAAGATAAAGGTTTAAATAATTTGGCCCTAAATAATTTTGAATCAATTTTTAAATTTCATGGATGCATTTAAAAGAAGAAGGTTGTTGTGTCCATAAACCCTACCAACAAGTATAAATTCATCAACATGAATGTGGCCAGGCATTTACATGTTCAAGCAAAGAATATCATAGAGGTTCAAGTAGATGGTAATAATATTTGAGTGTTTGAAGATTTGAAGCTCATTATGAAAAAATATGTTTTGCATTCAGATTTTTATTCTTTGGATATGGATGATGTGGATATGGTTCTTTTATATACAAGGTTAGAGACTTTAGGAACAATCAATATTAATGTTCAAAAAAAATTCATGAAGTTTAGGTATAAGAAAAATAAGGTCACTTTACAAGATATCATAGAGAGAAAGGTACCAATAACAATCAAAGTAGATCATGAGGATGAGATTGAAACATGTGATGAAGAGCATGAGGAATATGCAGATGACATAGATAAAGACACACTACAATCAGAAATCAACACTTCATCTATTCAAGAGACAAAGAAGGAAAAGGTGGATAATGTCAAAGTATTAGAAAAATTTGAGGTATATAGACACCCACATCATCATGAGAGAAAATAATCATGGACCTAGGTGAGGGAGTGTTATAACAACAATAATTTTGGCTCTATAGAAAATTAGATTTCCAATCACTATGGCTATGCATGGGAGCAAAAGAAGAAATACTATGGTTAGGTATGGAATCATAGTAGCATAATAGCCTATGGAACATGGAATGAATGGAGAAATCACTATGATTATGCATGGAAAAATACATACTATGGTCATGTATGAAATTAGAGTAGCACAATGGAATATGGTACATGGAATTAAAAGAGAAATAATTATGCATGGACACCAAAGTAGTACAATTATGATCATGAAAAGAATTAGAGAAACATAATGGAATTTGGAAACAAGCTTGGAGAGCTATCACCTACCAATATCACATATAGATGGATAGATTTTTAAGATTGGAGACAAGCGTGCAATGATTTGAATCACACTCATTATTTGGTTTCTTCCTATGTTTTGGGGATGAAACATGTCAAGGAGGAAATTTGTTATGTACCTAGGGATATGATATATTAATGTATATGGGTTGATGGATAGGCCAACATGTGGAACACATCCCCCTTAGTTAGTTATATGGGTGAAATATATTAGGATAATGGAGTAACTTGTAGAATTAGAGTATTGGGTCATGGTTAGCCTAAATTGGTATTAGGAGGTTACCCATCCATCGTTAGTTAGATAAAGGTCTATATAAAGGAGATGATTATCATTATAAATGAATCAAGTAAGCATTGAGTCTTATATTAGAATAGGATATTGGAGGTTGTCCCCTTGAAGAGAAATTATAGATTTATTCCTTCTTAAAGGATTATTGTATGGTGTTGCTCTACCTTAAGGGTATTCTATTTTTGCATATATTGAATATTTGGACATTTTGGTCCACCTATATATTTTGTGATGTGTTGATCTATATTATATTCTAAATTATTTATGAATATTAGAAGTGTGGATCATAACAATTATTAAAAATAATGTTCTATAAGAACATATTCAAATAGGTCAACTATGTCTTCTAAATAGAAGATAGACTACAAAATTATGTCAACCAGGTCGACCTAGTTGGTTGTAAGATTTATATTTTATAGACTATAAGATTGTGAAAAATAGAATTAAAATAATAAAGAAAATGACAAAGAGAGAAAGGAAGTAACCTCAATGGAATTGAAGATGTTTTAGATTGAATTTTTTTATTTTGTGATGCTCAAATGCTAATTAAAAAATTTTCTAACTAGGTCAACTGGTTTGAACAAGTTTACAAAACCCTATATGTTGTAGAAGAAATGGTGAATAAATTCAAATAGTTGACTATGTTTATATACCTATATGTCATTGGTTTGAATATGTATGCCAATCTAGAACTGAAGAAGAATATTGTGTCAAATTGATTGATTTAATAACCTATATTTGGTGAAAATCTACATAAATAGAACATAGATATTTTAAGTGACTGTGTGTTAAACCTATACATAGAAAGTTAGAACTATACCAATTAGTTTGATACAATACTAAAAATATGAAAAAATATAATATGAGTACAAAAATGATGACATGAAAGAAAATTTGTAAGGGTTATATTCATGTCAAGTTCACTAGAATTTATACAAAAGGAAATACAACTGATCTATTAAATCAATCCTAGTTCAAAGAAGATAAATCCTACTTACACTTATGATTGTTGATACATTATATATTTAGGGTCATGACCAAGATGGATCTACTAGACCTAGCCAAAGGATCTCTTACAACAATAATATCATTTGAGAGAGTTTCAAAGCCTCCTGTTATGCAAAACTATGCAAAAACCCTAGTTAGGTCCTATGTTTTCATATTCATAAAATTAAATGACATGTAAATCAAAATCTAATCTATAGTTCTCACCAAATCTTGTGGCACAAAGTGGGGGTAATAAACATAAAAATTAAACATACATAGGATATATATACTCACATCAATGCATATAAAATATTAATACATGGGAGATAAGTACAAATGCTAATCTATCTACTCTTATAAAGGAGGAACAAAGTTAGGAATACTTATTTTTGAAGACAAAACTACCAACCCTCAATCTTTCCCTTAGCCAAGGTGATTTGCAAGAGGTTTTTGTGGTATGTAAGGATGACAAGGATAAATCAGATCTAGGCTACACAACCTATCTATGCATCCAAAAGACTTATTCAAAAGATAAGATTTGTATCTCCAAAGCAAGTATTGAAAACCTAAGCTATGCTCCTCAATTAGAATGGTGGATAAGCAGATGCACAATATAATATTATTTTTCTCCTCTTCCTTAATAAATGATGAAATGAGTGTGTATATATAGCTGGATTTAACCCTAAACCTTTCTAAAAGTTTAGATGATAGGGTCAACCTAATCAATTTTGCATTATTATTGACAAAATCAAATTAAGTCTTGGTTTAGGTCAGCCAGGAGCTGACCTAGACACTAAATGATTTTTATCAATTAGAGTACAAGGTTGATGGGGTTGATAGTGTAACACAAACCATTAAAAAGGGTTTTAGGCATAGGGAAGGGATAATGAACCTAGAAAATGACTAGAAGAGGGTACAAAAGAGGAGGAAAATCTTAGGGAAGTGGTTTTAGAAGATGGTTGTGTAGATATAAAGTGGTAGTATAGGGATAATAATCTTGTGAAGCACCAATGGTTTGCACACCCCTTTCCTGGTGCACCCCTTAAGGCATGCACTCAAAGAGATTGAGAATCAATGGGTTCCTACAAGAGGGAAAGCATTAGTAATTGATAAAGTTTAAAAATATTATGTGTATATAATGGTTACATAATCACCTCAAGTGCCTACATAATTTCTCTAGGTAATTATGTAACTAACCTAGGTGGTGGTTTTGAAACCACCCTGATGTAAATAATGGTAGTTATAGTTTCACTATGGAAATTGTGTAACCACCAACCTGTAAAGATAGGCGGTTCTATCCTCGAGTGGAAATTTTGTCTATAAGCCATGTGCCCTAAAAAACCCCACAAAAACTATCAAAATTTATTAACATAAAAAAATCCTAAATTTTACTAATATATGCTTTCGCCACAAATATTTTAAAACTATAAATTTTAAAATTTAATAGATTTCTAGTAAGTTCTGACCAAAAATTATAGAATTGGGACAAAAAGAAAAAGGCCACAAAACCTACATGGTCTTGCCCCACAATGCCTCCCTATGGCAGATTCACCATCCTCTCTTTATCCTCTTCCCATTGAATAATTTCTCACTCAAAATGGTCATAATAAATATAGAGCTCAAGAAATCTCAAAAGTAATTATAAAAAATGAGTTAGTTTTTGAATATATTGAGGCCCAAACTAGCCACTTTTAGTTTAAAACTTTCTAGTTTTGGTATATTTTTCACATTCTAAGCATATTTTAATGTTTACAAATCATATTCTTGATAAATAATACAAATTATGTTTTAAATATCTCTCTATATTTCATAGCACATTTTTATGGTTTTGCAGGTTCTTGACCACTTGATGCTAGATCAATCCCCCGACAAGATGGTTTAGGTAGTATGATCTTCCCCACACATATGGTACGTATTCTTGTCCATAATTTGATTAAGCATTTTTTTCTATCTCATCATGTTGAAATTGATTCTCGTCTTTTAATTTTAGGTCACATACAGTCTCAACTAGCTTCATTGTGCCACCAAATTAAGTAAGGTAAGTATTTATAACTTTTTATTTCCTTACGCACACAAATGATCAAGACTAAAAACTTGTTAATTCATGACAAGGAGTCCTCTCAAGGAATAAATATGTCTACACATAATTTTTACATAGTACGATATTCTCAACATGACAGGTCTAATGATGTTGTAGTGACCTCCTAATAATGCTCAAACAAGAACTCTATAACATCCCTTCCCATTTTGATTCCCTCTCTCTTCTGAGTCCTCCAAACCTCCATTTTACTAACCTTTGTAGATACCCTTATCTTATTTTAAAAAATCTCTCATTAGTGGTGGAATTACCATGTTGGTGACATAACCTCCCTATGGAGTTACACAATTTCCCCATGAGTGATAGGTTCGTCAGGTCAATTGTGTAAACAACCCTAATGAACCTATTATAAAAGTGTGATTATGTTTTAAATAAAGGGAAGTTATGTAATATAATAGGGAGGTTTTTTCCCAAGAGGGGTGGTTACGTAATTACCCCTTTAAATAGGGGTGGTCCTATCACCATTGTCTTGTCTTCTAATTTTAGCTTCTAAGACTCATTCCTTGATGCATTTTGCATGTTTATTATCATGGTTATTGATTTTTTAACCTTAAGTCCACCTATAATTAGACCCAACTCACTCCCTCTAATTTTTACAATCATTTTGAGGCCCTCCTAAGTTCATCTCCTAGTTCAAATCAGTTAAAATCCTTCATGCATTCTCTATTGATCTTTTATAAGTAAACCAACTTTGGCTTGATTTTAGATCCAAAATTTGCATTAGAGCTTAATAATTTTGAATCCATTACAATGACAACTTGATAATTTTTTTTGGATCTTTGTTTTGATTGATTTCATGTTTGACTACATAATTCTAGACATGAAGAACCATTATTCTTACAACCAGGTCTTTGTAAATGAGGTCTTCAACCAAACATTATCAATTATTATTTATTTGGATTTGTGTTTATCTTATTATTAACCCATTTTTTATATTCATTTATTCATTCTCCTCATTAGAGAGTTCCATAAATCTTCATTTGGGTAAAGGAACTAGCACATTGAGGATCATAGTATAATGAATATCTTGCTTTCAACTAGTCTACATCATGACCAAGTTGGAGGTTATTAATTTATATTTATTTATTTTATTCATTAGATTAGATTAAATTATAATTAATTATTATATTATCTTAATTTTTTTTAAACCTCTCTCTCCCATCGTTGCACCAAAAAAATAGTTAATTTATTTGTTTGTCTGCATTCATTCAACAGATTATTTCACAACATAATATTACATCTAAATCCTAGGTGAATGTTAGAGAATATACCATACATTTTCAGCCATTTTAATAATCAATTTTTAGTTTTTAAACAAGTTATTTTCACTTTCAAACAAATAATTAGTGAGTAGCAAAACCCTAGATAGACCTAGGTGAATAAGTGGTGCTATTGTAATTATAATTTTCATTATTTAGATTAATTAAGAATGTTGTTTTTAATTAATTTAATTAGAGAAATTATAACCTAAATCATTCATTTATATTTCAAATACATTATTCATAACTAGTGTGCAACACTTAGAAAGGTTAAAAATGTGTTCTTGACTTGTTTGGGTGAAAGAAAACTCTAGAAACCTCATAGTATTGTTGTTTGGAGCTTATATATTTTATTTAATAGCTTATATGTAAGAAAACATTAGTTTTAATAGTGTATATATATATATATATGTACATATATATATATATGTACATATATATATATGTACATATATATATATATATATGTACATATATATATATATATGTACATATATATATATATGTACATATATATATATATATGTACATATATATATATATGTACATATATATATATATATATGTATATGTACATATATATATATATGTACATATATATATATATGTACATATATATATGTACATATATATATATATGTACATATATATATATATATATATATATATATATATATATATGTACATATATATATATATATATGTACATATATATGTACATATATATATATATATATATATATATATATATATATATATATATATATATATATATATATATATATATATATATATCTTACTTTGCATGCATTGAAAATTAGTTGGAAAACATAAAAATAAGTGTTTGTTTATTTAATTTTAGTTTTATTATTTCTCTTTACTTTTAGTTATTTCACTTAAACAAGTAATTGGTTTATATTTCAGTCAAATATTCCTAAAACAAACAAAAATAACAAAAACATTATCAAAATCCTTATCCAATCGTGTAAGCTAAACAAAATCTTGATTATAATAATACAAGTGCTCACACAGTATATTTAGATAAGCTCATACACTTACACATTGCCTAATCCCTTTTGGATGACACTTCCTAAAATAACTAATTTTGTTAGAGAAGGTATTTTCCCTAGGGTTGGGGCACCTGGTCCCATATTTAATATATAGACTGATATCAACACCAAGCTTAAGAGAGAGGCTTTTAATTCCAACGTAATCACCCAACTCATTGTTGACTATCTCAACACCTTAGAGGAATAAGAATAAATTATTGATATGATAATCATCATCCTTACATAGAATAGAGGTTTATAGTATAATGTGATTCAATATTATATCCTCATTTCCACCCCTTTATTCTTCTCCTTGGGTCTAGCCTCATCATATATCACTCACATTTTTGGATGAAATTGAATTGGAATAAACAAAATGATAGAGTTTATCTCATCCCATAAGTCATTCAACCTAATTTCCATTATTTCCATATTCTTAGTATCGATCAAGATCTTCAACTCCTCATAATATTAGAGATCAAAGGACCTTGGAGATCTACCTCTACACACCTTGACACTTTTAATGGGCATCATGATGTTGTGAAGGTCTTTTGGTTCCATCACAAGAAACCCTTGCCACCACCCATTATAGATATCATTCCACCTAATAACTAGCTCAATCCATAGCCCATTTATTACATCAACTACCTTAACATGACCTTGGAGAGTCAAGTGCATAGATTAGAGTGTGTTATTCACACACATACCCATCTTAGGGAGTTAATATTTGATATGTTGTATTGTATTATATTACATTAATTTAATATATTATATCAATCATTATATTATATTGTGGAAGAACACTAATGATTTATGAGAATAACACCAATGATTTCTAGGAATAACAAAGTAGTGACATACAAACCATTCATTCAATGTGGAGTGCATACACCATACCTGAGCTTCTTTGTGCCTCTATATAAAGAAGGGAAGGGATTGATTGATTAAAATTGAAAGGAGGGGGTCAACACATAATATTTGAGTTCCAATAATGATTCATAAAGCATACCATCAATGCTTTTAGTAGTAATCAACATGATATTTCTGTAATTTATAGAGATAGTGTTTTCAATACACTACATCAATTAAAAATGGATTAATGTGCCCATGTGCTTGCACATGAATTTTGTTGGTTTCAAATATATATGAGGTTTCTAGGTCATTTTTGGCCTATAATCCTCATAATTTCAAGTAAAAACAACAAAAATGGTTGTTTGGATATGTAAAAGTCACCAATACAACCCAAGTTTCCTTAATCATACCACTTTGGCTTGATTTTAAAGTGAATTTGGGTGATCACACATATATGTGCCTCAAATCATCTGTATTGTTCCTAATCATAAGTGGATATGGTTTTGTTGTGTCACTTTTGTCATATGAGAGACTTAATTTAAATTTAAATCAATATAAAGTGGTGGTTTGGTGTGCAAAATATATTTTACCCCAATCACACCACTTTGTTTGGAGTTCAAAGTGAATTAGGGTGATCATGCATATACTATAAGAAATTATTCATATTTATATGGTCATAAATGGATATGGTGTTGTTGTGTCACTTTTGGAATATAATGGAGCTAATCATAGGTAAAATAAACATAAATTATTAGTTAGATGTGAAAAGGTCACAATATGACTTACTTATCATAATCACACCTTTTTTACTAAATTAGAGAGAAATGTGGCGATCATAAATAAATGTGCCTAAAATTGTTGCTTGAATCTTACATTATTAGTCATAATTAGATATGGTGTTTTGTGTCTCTTTTGGCCTATAAAGTACATAATCATAAGTAAAATTTTCACAAAGGGGTGGTTGGGTGTTTGTGGGTCACCAATGTGACATATGTTTCCCCATGTAGACCACTTTGACTTGAATTAAAATTTGATTAGGGTGACCACACACAATTGTGACCCAATTTATCCTTATTTACCCTAGTCATAATGATTATGGTGTTGTTATGTTAATTTACACCTATAAAGGAACTAATCACAAGTAAAACTAACATAAATCAATGGTTGGGCATGCGTTGGTTTGTAAAATTTAAGTTTGACAAATTGAGAACTCTTATAAATGTTAGTAAACAATATAAAAATCCATAAAACCTAAAAAATGACTATATGTTTACCCAAAATAGACATCAATTGTAAAATTTACTTTCTAAAATCCCTATGTTCAATACTATAATCCTTAAAATGACTAAGTACTAAACATATTGGATTTTGAAAAACTATCTTCCACATCATAAGTCATGTGATTGTGAGGATAATTCTAGAAGATGTAGAGTGATACTAATTTATTATTATTACTAAATTAAATTTAAAGAATAAGTTCCTTATACTCACATTTATTTTAAAAGCCACCATTTCTCCTCATTCCCCTTCTCCCCCTACCTTTCAACTTCTCACCATTTTGCATTCTAAGGCTTCATACTTGCATCACTTAAGAACATGTATGCGTTGTTTTTTGTAGTTCTAAAAACATATATTGTTCTAAAACATTCATACTTACATAATTTTAGGAACATGTACATGTTATATCATGTACACATTATAATGTGTATTTTAGTGTAGGTTTTCTATACCATTATATAGTTTTTCCTACACATTTTATTTAACATACTTAGGTGTCATTTTAGGCCATTTAGGAAAATATGACTTAAAACCTATTTTCTAATTTTGAGTTACTTTTTACTTCTCTATAAATGTACCTTTCCTAAATCTATTTGGATAATGATCATAATGCAAATGCTTCTAATTTCTCATGTTTGATTTTACTTCTACAACAAGTCATATCTTCTTCATATTTCATTTTACATGTTTCATAAATTTGTGCATTCATGTCTATGTAGCATTGATCCTCAATTGTGGCTCATTCTGACATGGGTTTAGAGTGTTTCTATTTGCCAAATGTCATATATTATATTGTGAAATCTTGAGTTTTTTAGTTTAGATGTCACAAATAGACATTCTTTGACCTTGCATATTATAGATTCACCATTTTCTTAGATTTTGATTATCTTATGGGGTCCTTTATTGATCTAGATTCAAAAAAAGAACAAGGAAAAGGTGTTTTTTGTAGGTCATATTTTGTTCATATTGGATTTAGAAGGTACCAAAACCCTAGGATTAGTTGTAAACATGATCTAGCTTTGTAATAGTCAATTTCAACCGTTATGGAGGGTTTGAAGGGGTTTTCTTAGATTGTTCACAAATTTTCATAGTAGGAGCCTTGTAGGAAAAACCATTTCTTTGTTTCTCAAGAAACTTAGAGGGTTGTTTCTATTTTTTCCAATTCACTACCAAACCTAAAATTTTTAGAATTTTTCAAGACGTGGAAGAATTCTACCCTTAGACAAATATCATTAGTTTTAGACCATTGCATAGATATACGACATATTATGATCCTTGTTTGGAAATTAGGTGGATCTTAAACCCTCCCTATGCACTTGGAATATTTACAAGGTTTGGAAGACATTTATCCCTACTCATATAGATGCAAGAATTTAAGGGCTAATTAGATATTGAGTAGAACCTAAGCCCTACTCAGACATTTAGTAGAACTTGAGCCCTACTTGGATATCAAGTGGAATATGAACCCTCATCAGACAAGTGTTAGAATTAAATCCTTGCTTAGATAGGCATCAAAACTTTATCCATGTTCATACATGCATCAGATCTTAACCCTTGATTGGATGAATCCAAGGCCTATGCAAGCGCACTCTAATTTTTGACCATATCACTCATCTTAGGTTTTAACCCTTGGTCATATTGGTTTTTAGCCTTTGGTCACAACCAACCCATGGGGCTTAAATTTTGCTTGAAAAGTTGGGTTTAAATTTTTTCAAGCCCAATTTCATTTTATAAGATGGAATTTTTCTTAAGAACTTCAAACTCACATAATTTTTAGGCACCATTTTTTTAAACGTGTGAGTTTTTTCATGATCTATGCATTAGTTATATTCTTAAGCTGTGTAAAATTTAACCTCTATAAGTTCAGGGGGATTGCATTTCCTTATTTATTTCACACTATTAGTACAACACATACCTCCTTTTTGTACCATGGATAATAATATAGTTACACTTCCTACACCATTCAACTTCACAAATGGAAAACCAAAGTATAAATGTACTTGAGGATTAAAGGATTACACCAATTCATGATGGGTATTAAAATAGAACCAACACTTGATGTAGAGAAGATGAAGTGGTTTTATATATGTGATGAGGCCTACGGTCTATTATGCTTATCTATTTATCTTTAATTTCTCTTTCATATTCAATCTAAAAATACTCCTAATTATGTTTGGATCATAATGGAAAAACTCTTTGGTAAGTAGGATGCAATAAGGGATCATGAGTTGCCAAATGAACTCATCAATTTGAGTGTAGACAAATTTGATACTATGCAAGACTTCTTCAACAAATTCAAATCACTTAAGTTGTAATTGAAACTATGTGACATAGACAAAAATGATGAATAATTTATTATTTCAATCCTTGCCAAATTAGGTTTTGACTATTCTCTTTATTTCTACCTTACACACCACCAAAAGTACCCTTGGAGCTACATGGACCATGCCATCCTTAGAAGATAACTTGACTCAGCTACAAGATAAGATTATTAAAATGGGTGAACTAAATTCCTCTAAATCACATGCCTTAATTATGAGTCATGATAAATAAAAGACTTATAACAGTAAGGAGAAGAAACATAACAATAAGGACCATAATCAAAGAAATGGTTAACACACTAATGCAAAGTCTAAAGCATCAATTGAGACCTGCTCTTTAGTTGGGTAACCTAAGAAAGAGAGGATTACATGTGCCTAATATAATAAAATAGGGCATGATGAAACCAATTGTATAAATAAATAGACTAATTAATTGATAAATATGCTTGAGAAAAATAATGTCAATCTCCCTAATTCAGTTAGATAGAGTTCATAATAATAAGTATTCAAAGGTTAAAGATAGTAGTATGGGTAAAGGTAAGGGAAAATATTTTTTCTTTAGTTGCATCCTAGCCTTCCACATGGGTGATTGATTTTGGTGCATTTCACCACATGGATTCATCACAAGATCTTTCTCATCTTTAGAGCCTTGTTCTATGCCTCCCATTTTGTTGGGTGAAGACACTTCCATAGAAGTTAGTGGGAGAGGATTTGTTGATGTGAGTGATGAGACATTTCAAAATGTTCTATGTTTTCTCATTTTTAACTAATCTCCTATCTATTTATCATATCACACACATTAGTTTAGGTAAGAGAGTTGGGTTCACACTTGATTCTATGGTTATTATGAAATTGCACAATGATGCTATAGTTAGAATTGGTAAAGCAGATCACTATTCATGGTTGTATACTTTCTCACATTTGTCTCTTAATCAACCCTCCGCTACTATGATCACTTATATATATGGGGTGAGTAAATTATGTCATGAGTCAATTGACCATCTAAATTATTAATACCTGGAACAACTTAGTCATAACAACATGGTTTTAAGGTTGCTTTGTATCTATTTTTTTGACATTGTTTTCCAGATTTGCATACTTACTAAGCATCCTAAAGAGAAGTATGAAAAAGGAAAATCATATAGAGCTACAAAGATTTTGGATCTAGTCCAAAATGATATTTATGGTCCTTTTCCATAACTTTCATTTAGCAAGACCAAATATATTATTATCTTCATTGATGATTTTTTAAGGTATATATGGGTGTATTTTCTCAAGTAGAAGTTTGAGGTCTTTGATCAATTTTAGGACTTCAAGGTCCTTGTAAAAAAATAGTTAGGTAAATCCAAAAATATTTTGTGCACTAAAAATGGTGATGAGTATGTCAACCATAATTTTGAGAAATTATACACTTTAAAGAGAATTGAAATACAACATACAGTTCCATGCAGTCCTCGGTAGAATGGTTTTATAAAATGCAAGAATATGTCCTTGAAGGAAATAGTAAACTATATGCTATACTCCAAATATATTGCACATCACTATTGAGTTGAGGCCATAAATTATGTATAGTATATGTTTAACCATGTTCCTCATAAAACATTAAAATGGGTCACTCATTTTGAAGCATTGAGTGGTCAAAAACCCACAATTAATCACTTTTAAGTGTTTGCATCCCCTACTATGTCCCAGATTCCTAAGAAGAAACACAATGCGACATAACCTTAGAGTCATCCTTGCATCTTTGTTGTATATAATGAGGTGTTGAGAGATACATGATTCTCCATATCACCACTCATGAGTTGTTCATTGAGAGAAGTGTTTATTTTCAAGAGGGTCCTTCAGACTCCATAGTTGACACTTCTCCCTCTTCCTTAGAATTATTGGGATTTGATTATAATTTTGATGAATCATATCTACCTTAGCAACTTCATGATAAACTATATTATTATTCTAATTTTAATTATGAGACTAGTGATGGGGACTCACCTCCTAATTCTCCCAAATAATCTTTAGAGGATGAGGAATCTCCTCCTGAATCTCTAACTTATGGTCCTCTTGGGGTTGATAAACACTACAAAGTGCTATCTATTAGGTTGGATATCCATCAAACAGCAGGTGTTCATAGTTTTAGGATGTCTAACATACATTCATTGAATTTAATTTCAACCCATAGTCATTTTTTGAGGCATCAATCACTCCTAAGTGGGATGCTGATATGAAAGAGGAGTATGGTTCCTTACTTAGGAACAACACTTGGGATTTAGTCCCTCTTCCTAAGGGAAGAAAAATTGTTTGAATTAGATGGATTTATCAAATAAAATTTGTATTAGATGAGTCTGTAGACAAGTTCAAATCATGTTTGGTAGTAATGGATTTTTATCAAGTACCTAATATTGACTATAATGAGACTTCTTACCTAATTTCCAAAATTAAATCAATCCAAATCACTCTTTTCATTACTATAACATATCACTGGGATGTTCATGAGATGTATGTGAAGAGTACTTTTCTTCATAGTGACCTCAATGAGGAGATATACATGAAGCAACCATAATTTTTTTGGAATACTCTTCCTTAGTTTATAGACTTTAGAAATATATCTATGGCCTTAAACAAGCCCTTTGAGCTTGGTATACCAAGATTGACTCTTTTATTCTTTTAGTTGGGTTCACTAGATGCCATTTTGATCCTAATGTCTACATTTATGGTAGGCTAACTCAATTTTTATTATGGTTCTCTATATGGATGACCTTTCAATCATAATAAGTTCTTCATCATCTATTTTAGTAATGAAAATTATGTTATCTAACACATTATCAATGATTTAATTGGGCTTGTTGTATTACTTGTTTGGAATTGGAATATCTCAATATGACTCTAGTATCACTATTGCACAATCTAAGAATGCTCTTGATTTTATTTCATGATTTGAAATGGTTGACTATAAGCCAATTCTAACTCCATTTATATATAGTATAAATCTTGATGTTGATTGTCATTCTCTTTTGGTTGATGATACCTTATATTGACAACTTGCTGGAAATCTCATCTATATTACACACACTAGACCTAACATTTCATATGCAGTGGGCATGGCATCTATATTTATTCAAGAATCACATGAGCTACACTATAAATTAGATAAGTATATTTCCACTACATTTAGGGCACTCATAGTTTTGGGATTCACTATGGAATAGGAACTAACATTGAATTGATTAGGTATATAGATTTAGATTGGGCTAGCGATATTTAGAATCATAAGTCTACTTCAGGATATAGTTTCTCACTTGGTTCAAGACCAATTAGTTAGTAAATCAAAAAGCATAATGCCATTACCTTATCTTATACAAAGGTAAAATATAAATGAGCTGTTAATGTTTCCATTTAGGCTCTTTAGCTTCAAAGGATTATCACCAAATTTGATATCTATTTTTGATGACCAATAATAATATTCCATGACAATCAAAACACCATAAATATTTTTAGGAATATATTCCTCCATAATTAGACCAAGCATATCAAGATTCACATGCATTTCATTTGGGAGCTTATTCATGAGCAAGTCATTGATCTTCACTATTGCTAGATTATAGAATAAATTCGTGATATATTCACCAAACTTTTCACTAAGATTAAGTATATTCATTTGTGGGTTCTTATTTAGGTTTAATCATCTCTAAAATCATCTTATAAAGGGGATTTTTAATTTTTTCCTTCTCTCTCTACTTTTGGGGGGTCTCTCTATTATTTTGGGGATATTTTCTACATACTTGGGTACTATTATAGCTCAAATATTCACCCTTGAGAGGGTGTTTCAAGCCCTCTAAACTTGAGTTATATAATGGGATTGGTCATAGGTTGTGGTTGAACTTTTAGGTGGGCTAAACCTCTAGGTTATAGGCATAGATCCCATTAACGTATCAATTAGGCTCCACTACTAACTTGAAAATGAAAAATGGAAGGAATAACTTGAAAGAGAAATAACTAAAGGGGTATACCCCAGATCAATTAATCATTACCAAATATCTACATGTGCACATATAGATCATGAGACTAACCTTAACTTACACTACTCATAATCTGAATGTTTCACATTAACATATCAATGTGGAGGTTGTGATAGATGCTTAGGCTAGGAGGACTCATTATGAGGTCAAATATAACCCTAATGAAGAGACATACTCACTCAAACCTTGAACTATACTTAAAAAATTCACATGAATTGAAAAATAAGATTTAAAACTACATATAGGTGTTAGAATAGGACAACATGCCAAAGAATACTAAATAAATCACTTGACAAGATCAACCATCCATGCACACACACTAAGTACAGTCATAAAAGGAGGTAAAAATAGTAGTATTTAATTTATTAAAGGCATATAAATGATCAAATATTCACCATACTCAAGTGGAGGATCCATACAAATCCAAATAAGGATGCATATATAGAGAATGAGATAAGGAAATAGAGAAGTAGTGTAGGAGAGAGTCGTTGACAAGTGTAAATCACTCATGGTAAGAGTTAAAATAATGAAGGAAGTTATATAAAAGTTTAATAAGATATTTAAGTACATGTGTTGCTTTCTTGATGACGTTTCCTTCCAAAATGGCATAGAGGTTTCGCTATTTTCTTAACACATTTGTCTTCTTCTTCAAAATGCCCTCTTCTTGGCTTAAAAAGTGATAAGTGGCATTCCTTGGTAATCAAATCACCTTGAAAAAACATTTAATATACTCTTTGACACTTTGAATTTATTTAGGAGTCTTCTTATACTAACATTACAATGATGATCATACCTCTTTAGGTGTCTTGAAACCCATTAGTCTCACTACTCCTTTCTTGCTCCAATGTATCAAATATTGTTTCCATATCCATGAATCTAACCTCTCTCCATGAGATAAATATCTCTACCTTTAAAAACCTATATCAACCCTCTTGGATGCATCAAACACTTTATAATACTTCATTTCATACCTAAAGCCCATACTTGCCTTCAATTCCTTGTATCCCTCAAAGTAGACAAAGATCCTTGCGTAAAATAGTCTATAGATGATCTTGGAAAAATAAGTATGGATTTGAATACCAAATATGCTCTTACACCTCTATGAAAACTTTAATGACTAGACATTAAATACAAGTGCACTTCTCTTATTTCTCTCTCTAATTACCCCTCAATTAGGTCTTTAGGCCTATAAATTGATAATTTTTTCCAATAAATTGTAACACATTTAAAACTCAATATAAATATTTGATTCACTTTAGGGACCTCATGATCAATCTCCACATCCAATTTGAAGGTTTGACATAACTTTACATTTTTCTAAATATCTTGAAATGGTTGTTTTGAGCCCTTTTCTATACATTATACCTTTCAAACATGCCAATAAATAGAATAAAAAGGTGTTAAAGAGAGTTATGAAGGTTGATAAAGTCATTTTAAGGTTCATATAATCCATTTTAGGCACTTAAGAATTCAATTTCTCCATCAAGTCATTTCTAGCCTTCTTGGTAGCTTTAGACATGCTTATCATCTTAACGATGATTCATAAATCTTAGGACCTTAATCATTGAACTAATTCCACAAAGTAAAAGTGTAAAATGGTATATAACATTCCCAATGAGATTGTACTCCCATTCAAATCCTCTATACAATTTTGAGCAAGATAAGATGCCTCTTTGGCTAGTAGGTCTATAACTTTGAGGTCAAGAAAGAAGAAAATGAGTGAAAAAGGTCAAAAAAGCTTGGATTTGACTTTGAATACCTCAGTGAGGTCTATATTTCCTATATTGACCTATATAAATGTTATTTTTACCATTATTCTTATATACACCTGCTATAACCTCCATTAACTCATGCTTAGGGTTCACTAGTAAAATAATGCAAGTGACGCTAGTAGGCTTTTATTTCCCAGTGGTTCTAAACCCTATAGAATCACTTTGAAGGAATTATATTACATTATTAATTATATTAGTAAATTAACTTACTTTACTCACCATTTCTCTACCTTTTAACACCTCTTAAGAGGACATCCATCAAATACCACTCCATTTGGTCTTTTCTTCATTAAGGCCTATATTGAGCTGTAGGTTGTTGTTGGAGCTCATTATATGGTGGGATATTAGAATAGGGTGTTTTTAGTTAGTAATAAATCTTATAATGTACCAATGGGGTATCCATTTACTCCTTTCACCTCACATGTATACTCTCAGATGTTCTCCATATGCCTTAGGGCTTCTTGTTATTAAAATTTGACCATTCTACCTGTAGGTGCATGAGAATGTATGACTGCAAGATTAATATGGATTCTATTTATATTACTCTTTAAATTGATTAAATATCCTCATATTATTAATGTATTCCATAAATCCTAATTAATCATCAACACTTCATCACTAATGCATATATTGCATAGTTTCTCTTAGTGCTTGAAGGTGAGTTTGTATTCTCTAGTTGGCCTGTAGGTATATCATTTAAGTTTATTGAGAGTTAGAATATGAGACCACACTTTATCAATTTGTCTTGAACTTCTCCAAGTTTATATAAATTACATTTATCTCACCACTTAGGTCTTCAAACCTCCTTTCTTGATACATAATTCAATGCATTTCACATGAAAAGGAGACCTACATGTCTATAGACTTATATGTGTAAATTTTCATTGATTGAAGCTTTTAATGATGAATATTTTATTAAATTTACCCTCATAAGGTATATATACTACCTCAAAAAAAATTTCATAAGGTTATTACCCTCATACATCCATGGTGATGTAGAATTAGACCTTTATAATTCACCCTTTGTGTAGGTAGGCTTGTATATAGTCTTTAGGTTAAATCCATGATTGAATCTTGGAGGGGTTAGTATTAAAGTGTTAAGTAATGTTGTATGGATATGAATGGAGTTAGAATATGATGAAAAAAATTAGCAATCACTTATATGCATTGAACCTTGCAAAATCTTCCAAACCTTAAGTGCAAACATGTAACTTCACCCTATGAAGATATTTTACTCACTCTCCAATTGCACATGTGAAAAAAGGATGGAAGAAAAAATATTGATAAGGTTTATTTTGCCTTGATGAGTATTTTTTATTACTCACTTTATATTCACTATATCATTCATGCATTCACCATGCTCAAAACTTGGACCTGGGGTTTTGCTAGGGTTTAAGACCACCTCATGGTCTTAGTGATTATTCATAAAGGAGGGGGAACCAATATGATAACCAATGATATAAATATAAATGCAATTATACATCCTTATTTTTACTAAAATCTATGATCACCACTCTCTCTCCTTTGTATAGAATGAGCACATGAAGTTGACCATTACCAATCTACCAAGAAGTTGATGGAGATTTTGATGTAAATTTTGGCTTCTTAAGACCTGTGCAAGCTTGATATTCATGAATATGACATAAGGAAGGTGAAGAGACACTCTAAAAATATTTTCACTTGAAGATGAGCTCTCTAAGTTTTTACAAGTGCCTAAAACTACCTTCTTTGGAGTGATTCTCTCTTTTGTACATTAAACCTACAAAATTGACCATGATCTAACATTCTTGACATATGTACCCATTATAAAACTCCATAAGATTTGAAAAGTATGTTTTTATGTAAATTTAATCTTTTTATCTTTGAAATTCATTGAACTTGGCCACATGCACCTTTCTCTTGCATGCCATTTACCTTAAAATTTACAAAATAACCTTAACTTCTCCAAATATGTATAAAATGTTCATTCAAGGTGGTCAAAGGGTGAAATGACTTGAGAGACACTTATGAACATTTGAGACCTTTTGAATTAACCTTTTCATATCATGGTATGGATAAAATATCACAAGACAAACATAAGTCATCACCTTGAACCTGTCAAAATTACCTTAACTTATTCTAATACGACCTTAAAAAGACCATTTAAAGACCTTATAAGGCATATAATGGATATGAACAAGGTTAGAAAACATGACAAGTCAAGTTTTTTGTGAGCCTCTATAAAGGTAACTAATATTTTGCTAACATCTTTGGTGGTCTCCTGGGGATGCTTTATTGCTAAGCAAATTAGACTAGTTGCCTTGTCCATCCATTAGGTTATGGAGTCACTTGCACTTTAATATAGACCTAATATGGGACCTTGACCAAGAAAATATAGTTGACTTGATTTTCAAACACACACAAGACAATAAAAATGCACAAAGCAAAGGAAACTAGACACACACTTGTGATAATGAAGCACTTATGGAAAATAAAGCATAAAAAACTACACATAATTGACCTCAACATATATTTCTCCTCCATGATCAAATGGGAAGATATTGGTATCACCATGGTACCATGAAATCAGATTGTCACATGTTGTGTTTAGTTTAATCTGGTATTAGTCATTGAGTGAGAGCTTCCACCTACATTTGGACATGTTAGCATGCTCATGATCTCCTTGACTAGCAACCGGACCTTATTTCTTCATTTCATTGTTCATGAAATGACTATGTGAATCAAGAAAAAAGTCATACTTATCCCAAGATTTTCTTATTTTCAAAAATAATACTATCTCTACCTCATCCATAGGCTGTTCTTGATTGATATCTTTATCTTATTTTCTTGAATTGTCATGAACCAATATCTTAATAAGAAGATGAACAAATTCAAAATCATATTAATTTTGTCCTATAAAATATGTATACCCTTTAAGAGTTTCAAACTCATTTCATATGTTCAAATAGTTTTGCTACATGTCCTTATCATTCTCTTGACATCTTTCTTGAAGAGGTATAACCTGAAACACATCTTATTGATTTGAGAAATCATATAACATATTATCATGAATTTCATGGTGATTAATTGGAAGATCACCCATTATTACCACAACTTGGCCTTGTTCTTCAACTTCTATAACCTCATTTTTAGACTTTTCTCTATGCTCACTAGGAGAAATGTCAACGTCATGAGAGAATTTTTCATGTTTAATAGTTGTTACCTCAACAAGTTTAGATGTTATTGAATATTAATTTTGTTCTATATTATTAGTATCATATTCTAGTGTTTATTTCACTATTTTAATCTCATGTTCATTGGCAAGCTCTTCTTGGTAACAAGGAGTGAATTTCTCATTTTCAATGAAATTAGGAATTTTAACCAAAACATACCTCTTTTTGGCCACTTGAAACTTTTTGAAGTTTGTCCATTTGTTCTTCAACTATTTAAATTTGGTTAAGAACCTTATTTTAATATTCTTTATGACTTCCATTCTAAAAGAGAATGATTTCCATGTCTTCAAAGATATTTTCAAAATCATTTTCCTCTTGTCCAACTGGTATGTCTTCTTCTTGGAGCTCACCTTACCCATAATTGGAAAAAAAATCTTTTCATTCATTTTAAAAGGGTGATATGCTTCTTTCCTCACGTAAAGGTGTTATAATGGTGAGTTTTTACTCATATTAACTTAATCTATCCTCTTCATATCCTTTTTAGGAATAATCTATAGTTGGTGATCATTTTCCTCAGGGATAGGTTGCTCATCCTCACAATCCAATTTTGAGCTCCCATGATCAAAGAACTTGTTTCTCTCTTCCCTCCATTCATTGATGAATCGATCAAAATTTGAAATGTTTTGGCCTTCAAATTTATCCACAATGACTTCATTATTCATTTGAATGCTCTTTTTAATTGATTTCTAAGATGGGAAGGTCTTAGGTTTTTCAATATTTTCAACAAGGATTTCTTGTTTGCCTTGGATTCATTCTTGAATTGATTTCCAAGATGGGAAGGCTTTAAAATTTTGAGGAGGGGTGGGTGGGGATTGAATAGGTTTAGGTTCTTCCTTAATCTCAACCCCCAATCTAGGCTTGTTCCACTTTATTTATGCCATGACTTCACCAATTAATTCCAACTTGGAATCTTAAATGACTTCTTGGGAGGTTCTTGAGGAAGGGGAATGGAGTTTTGTGTCAAGATAACTTCATTAGTTTCCATCCAAGTAGAAATGAAACTCTCCATTTCTGATTTATCTTGATTTTTAACCCTCTCAATAATAACCTCTTTCTTCTTTTGTATGTTCTCTTGGATTGATTTCCATCATGGGAAGGATTGAGGGGTATGTGAAGGACTTGAGACACTTTTAAACTCACATGAATCAATATTTTGAGGAAGAATGGGTAGAACAAAAGAGGTCTAAGGTGGTAGAGGATAAGTCACTTGAAGTTGATAGCATTGAACATATTATCCTTCATAAATTATTAGCTTATCCTCTATGCATTAAATTAAACCACTTATGTCCATCATGTCACTAGTCAGTCTTTGCAAATTTACCCTCTCAATAGGTTCCCACTCTCTCCTTATCATCTAAAATGAATATCTCACATTGTGAATGAAATGAATAAAGATACTTTGACCATACTCATTTTTTGTATTAATCCCTATCATATACCTTTAATATCTCAAGAGACTTTATTTGAATCTTGAGATAGATTGATTTGAAATGTGGTTATGTTGACAAAGATTAGAATGGTCTTGATAAGGTTGATTAGAGGGATAAAAGGCTACCAAAGAGGTGAACTATCTTGATAATACTATTGAAGAGAAGAATCAGAGTAATACTCTTGATAACAAGGTTGATAAGAATCCACATGTTGCTGATAAGGGTCAATATATTGATGACAAGGATCAACATGAGTTTGATATGTCTCACCAAATTTTGTAAAATAGAAATCAACATCAAACTCAGCCATGATACCTCATGAGAAAGGCATAAATGAAAGAACACTTGCTTAAAATAGTACCTAGGCTAATACAACTAGTTGAATATATTTGGAGTTGCCATTGATGTTTGTTAAAATGCCACCAACGGTTAGTGTATTTAAGAACAACACTAAAAACTCTTCAATTGATTTTAAATATTGCTATGCATGCCAAAATTATTATAGCTCAAATTTTCACCCTTTAGAGCATGTTTCAATCCCTCTCAACTTAACTTATGCAATGATATTGGTCGTAGGTTATGGGTGACCTTTTAGGTGGACCAAACCTCTAGTTTATAGGGCTAGCTCCTCTTGATGTATCAATTAGACTCCAATACTAACTTGTAAAGGAAATGGGGAAGGAATAAATTAAAATCAAAATAACTAATGGGGTGATACACCAAATCAATTGATTATTGACAACTAGTTGCATATGCACATGTAGACCATAAGACTAACCTTACATACACTACTCCTAATCTAAATCTTTCACATTAGCATTTCAATGTGGAGGTTGTGATATATGATGAGTGTTGTCTATCTCCTCATTTAATCAATATTCAGTTGATGTCTTATCAACCAGGGCTAGTGTCCAAAGCTATCTGCAGTAAGGTATGGGATAATAGATTTAGAAGGCTGCTTATGGGGGTGCTTGCTGATCCTATTCTAATTTTGACTAAAGAAAGGAATGTATCCTAGACTAAGTGATTCATGATTTTGATGAAAAAATAAATAAATCAAATCAATCCACTCTTTTTCTGGAAGTAAAAGATCACACTCTCATTTTACGTTTGCAGGGAAAGTAAATTCACACTCCTACTTATGAAATAAAATTTGCTTCACACTTCTACTGTAAAAGAAAACATACTTTAATAGAAAATAAATGAAATAAGAAAATGCTCTTTTTAAACTATGAATTTGTTTTGATATTTTTATAAATAAATGCAAATAGTAACAAGATTATAATTAATTATAACAATGAATTAATAAAATAGAACATAAATACCGTACATAGTTCTTGGTTCCAAGGAGAGTTGGCCCTTGCTCCTCTCAGACTCAGGAACAAAGATTATTCAGTGTTAGAAACTAAAGTATTAATTCATAGAAATGAAATGATTACAATCTAGCTAAAACCTGTATGCTTTTATAATATTTGATTCTTAATTGTCTATTTTCTCTATATATTCTATCCTATTCATAGTCAAAAGTCTTACACTTTATATTAATACAATCAACTCAAAATAGAATGCAAAAGAATAGGACTCCTTGGTTGATCCCTTCATCCAAAGATAGGAGATTGGATTTCTAAGAGATCCAATTATTTTGATGAAATAAATATCCTATCCTATAATAGTCCTAAAATTTGATTACATACAAGTTTATCAAAAGCAAGTCCTTCAAAATAGTAGGCAGTTATTTTCCTTATTTGATTCCAGCTAGAATGGTTCTTTCTTATCCTATCTGGCCTCCAGCTTCTTGTTTGTGGCTTTGTCCTTACAAAATTCTTAGAATTGATCCTACAAAGTCTGTAGAAGTGAGCTTGTGGATTCCATAGAAATAAGCCTGTAGGGTCTGTAGAAACAAGCCTATAGAGTCCATAGAAACAAGCCTACAGAGTCTATAGAAACAATCCTATAGAGTCTATAGAAACAAGTATGCAGAGTCTGTAGAAATGCTGGATGGAGATCAAAATGGAACATCCACTATACATCACCTGTGTCTTTTTCTTGAGCATTATTTATACCAAAGATCACTGAAACATGGCTATGTATTAGACATTAATGACAAAGTAAAGGTTTAGTCTTTGGTTCAATATAAACAAGACAAATATCTATTTTCCATGTAATAGCTATCTAAGAATCTAAGATTTACATAAGATAATTTCCTTTGAGAGATGGATTGAGGGAAATATTATGTCAATAATGAGCCATATTTTGAGGTCATCATCTCCCCCAAGCTTTACCTTTTGCAAGTCCCATTACAAACATTTATTGGTGTTCATAAATTTGGATTCTACTTTCCATACTCTAACTCAAGTCATATTCATCAAATTCATCTATTATATGTCTATCTGAATTTCTTGTAAATCCCTGATGTGTTTGACTCATTTGTTTCCATATACTAAATTGCTCCTCTGATTATGGAGTCTAAATCTACCATTCTAGAATAGGTATGCTCAACAAAGGGGGTATATATCTCATTCCAATCCATTTCTATTCTCCCCCAGAGTTGATTACCTCTATTAAAATTTATAGAATTGAGGATGCTCTCCTCATACTCCATCTTAAGTTATTTGGGGACATGACTTATTGCCTTTTAAGAGGCACTAAAAGTTGGTCCCATCTATTTACACTTGCAACCACTACTGAATCAAAACTCTATCTTGAAAATAAATCAAAAGAAACAACACAATCATCTAGAGCCTATAAATAATGTGTTTTAACCTCATCATTTAATAAAGCATAGTTAAAATTCTATTTGATCAATCTGGGAATAGGAAAGGCTGGTTTGACACATAATCCTGTAGTCTTAGCATGATTTGTATAGTCCTCAAATGTACCTTTCCATGCTATTTGAGTTTTGAATGTAGAATGTAATGCTCTCAGTTGAACTTCTCCTACATGAAGATTTATCAAAAACTTATTGTGCTCATGATCTCCTAGAATCAAGTCATGCAAATAAAATTCACAAAGCAAATCCTGTTGATCAGGTTCAACATTATAGAAAATTTCTAAAAATGTTGTTGACTGCAAAATTTTGTAAGGAAGATGACAAGAGATCTATAGAAGCTACCATCTATAAAATTGTTCAAATAAAAACAAATTTTATGTAGGAGAAGGATTCCTACATGCGAAAAGAGTTTCCCCTAATTTGCATGCATCTTGTAAATTTTTTTCTAACTCTTGGACTTTAGCTTTTAATTCTTTCTTTTCATTTTCCAAGAGTTTGTTTGAATAAGTTGCATCTTTGTTTTTCTATTTTAGTACAAAATATTCTTCTTCTATTTGATATAGTATTTGCAGGGGAGGAATACCTGGATCACTTGTTTGACAACCATGGTCAACAAATACTTGAGGAGTAGAAGGTGCAACAACAGGTGCTTTAGAAGAGTTTACCAAATTTTGCAATCTCCTATTTTCCTTCTTCAGACTTTCTACATATATCCAAAGGTCTATCTATTCAGCTTTATGTTCTTTTATTATTTCCTCTAATCTATGAATTTTTGTTGCATGATCAGCATACATTGTATCTAATTTTTGCACCAAAAATGAGTTGAGATGATCCTTATTTTGCAATTGACTGATCAAGTTAGCAATGTCAACTATCTATTATTGTTCAAGAGATTAAGCTTGAAAAAGCTACAAAGTTAGCTACATAATAGGATCATTTAGATTAGATGATTTTCTTTTCTCATTGGTACATATAGTTTTCCCTTTATCCATTGCAGTTTCAACTGGAACAGGTGGTTGTCCTGCCATACTTAATTCCTCTATTGTGTGTGGATCTTCCTCTGAATTTGGCTCTTCCATTATGATTAGAGAGTTATTTTTGGAAGGAATTTATTCAATATCTGCACGTGCAGGAATATTTTGATGTATGGGGAAATAAGACACCATTTTAAGATTCTCTAAAATATTTGTAGCTTCTTGTTCATCTTCTTCTGTTAAAATGAACCTTCACCTTCTTTTAGTTACTCTTTGAGCTACACTTGGTTGGATTTCCTTCTCAACTACCAAACCCTTGGTCTTCTCAAGTTTTTTAGTAACCTTCCATCTTAATTTTCTTCTTCCTAATAAGTGAATTGGTTGTACAATAGATTCATGAGGTTCTTGTGGGGACCTTGAAACTTTAGAGTTGTGATTTTTCTTAAAGATGATGAAGAAGAAGGATTTTATATTGGGACTGCAGTCTATGATTTCTTCCTTGGTGTTATTTTCTTAGCTGATACAACAAGTAGAGATGAACATTCTTGTGGTGAATTTGGAGTTTCTTGTGTAGGCAATGTGCTATACTATTCTAAAATTCTTCCTAGACCTCTTAACCTTGCTAAAAGAAATGATGCTGGATAATAAGCTAAATAAGGCCATGATGCCTAAGAGCAACATTAGGGGTTGTAGACATAAATTACAAATCACCATATAAGAAAAATGAGAGGTTAATTTTGTACTGAGGGTTTTGTCTCCCATGATTAAGATGTATTAACATTTTCATGGTGTCTCCCCCTAAAAGACTGTGTTTCCCTTCATAAATGATATATTTAAGTATCCACTTAGATATAGATTTCCAAGGTTCAGGAAGTGAATTTATTTTAATCCCTTTTGATTTTCCCTTGGAATCTACTAGACATAAAGTTCTGGTCTGCTCATTACCATTAAACTAACTAATTAAATCACTAAATGAAACTCTGCCTATATCTCTCATTCCCTCTTTTGGAACTTGTATAATTTAGCTTACAATTTGAATTGTAATAGGAATAATAATGCCTTTCACAATTGAAAATTCAAGGGTGAGATTGGTAATGAATTCACTTACCATTGTTTCATCAAAAACCTAGAACTTTTCAATGAAAGGTAGCTAGCCATTGGCTCTAAACACTGCTACAAAAGCTTTGTCTGTATGAAACTTTGTTGGATCCTTCAGCTCTGATATTTTCTTCTATCCCATTTCTATGTGGAGTTGCAATCATCTTGATTCCTTTAACTCTAATTAAGATGTAGACCAATATTTTGTTGAAGTCAGTAGGCAATAGTCAATGAGGATTGGTAGACCAACTTCTGTTGAAGTCTGTAGAAAAGAAATGGTTCATTTAAAATGCTACAACTGCATGAGTCTATATTTTGGTATGATGATTTGATACAATTAGGCACCAAACATTTCTATGGAGTGTGCCATCCATTTTGTCTCATCAATACAAGTTATATGAAATGATGATGTGTCATATTGATGGTGATAGTGATTCATTATTTCATTTAAAACCCCTTTTTATGACGTCCCATCATTATGATACTTGATGACTTAATTGATGATATCAAAGATGCACACTTATCCATACACCTTTGGTAGCTTGGTTGCATGCTTTTTCATTATGGCACGTGTCATTCTATTTTGGAAGATTCAAATTTGGGTCATCTCTAGATAATAGTGTCTTAATCAAATCAAAGATAATTATTTAACTAAACATAGATAAATAAAATATATGTCATACTTACTTTAACCTTAGATGTTATATTTTGCTCACCATGTGTCCTACGCAAATAAGTTTGCATGGATTAGTTTATTATATGGAGATGACCAATCATAGTGTCATGATGAGATTTTCTTATAAATTTTTGCTTTTGCCCTTTAGCTAGCCATTGCTGGTTTTCTAGCCAAAGTTGTTTTTTTGCAATGCATAGCCAGCCAACAAGCTAGTTTTCTAGGCATGCATTATCAATAGCATCCTTGGAAGGATTTTCACTATTGATGATTTTTATTTTTATTTATTTATTTATTTATTTTTTTGGACTATAGGATTATCAAGGAACATGTTCACTGGAAGAAGCAGAGCTTTCTAGAACAACTACTTGATCCTTTACTTTTTAAATACATTCATCTTTATTGAGAGGTTTCTGATAGAGCTTCAATCTATGTCTATTGACTAATAGAGCTCTTATGCTATCATTAATAGGTATCAGCTTAATAGAACCATTTTCATAGACCTCTTCAATCTCATAAGGTCCCAACCATCTTGTTTGTAGTTTTTATTTGAACTGTTGAAATTTAGAATCAAATAACAATACCCAATCTTCTTTCTAAAACTTTTGTTGCTTGATTTTTGCATCATGCCAAACTTTTATTTGATGTTGTACCAGTTCAGTTCTTTGTAGTTCTTCCATCCTCATTTCATCAAGTTGATTAAGCTATAGGAGTCTTTCTTTTTGTATCTCTTCTAATTCAATTCCTACTTCTAAAGCTATTTTTAAAGTTTGTAATTCAAATTCAATAGAGAATAAAGGCTTCTTACCATAAACCAATTCATAAGGTGAAAATTCAGTTATTGTTTTCTAAGTAGTATTATAGGCCCAAATAGCTTCTGGTACCTTATCTACCCAATTATTTCTACTAGAATTAACAACCTTAATTAAAATGGTTTCCAATTCTCTATTGGTGACTTCAACTTGTCCATTAGCCTATGGATGGTATGGAGATGTTTTTCTGTGCTGAGTTTGATACACTTGCATGAAAAGCTTTATCATGTTTGACATGAATTGTGGTCCTTAATTTGAGACTATCTCTCTTGGAGCACCAAATCTTAACATGGTTTTGAAATATAATAAATTAGTTACCATCTCCTCTCTTGCATGAGTTAATGCTTCCACTTTTTCCCACTTGGTCACGTAGTCTGTACATACTAGGAGATATTTTTTCCTCTGGAAGGAGGATCCACTGGAATGATAACATCAATTCTCTATTTCTCAAATAGTTCTAAAACCAATTGAGGATGAGGGTGCAGAGGCATCTCTATTAAAAGAGTAGGCTATCCAATTCACTGACAAGCATCACAATGTCTGACATATCTTTTTACTTGCTAATGAAGATGAGACCAATAATATCCTACTCTCAGGGTTTTATGAATGGTTCTTTGAGATGAGTAATGACCTCCTCCTGATTCATCATGACAAGCTCTAATGATATCATAAGCTTCACCATTTGTCACACACCTGTGAAACACATGATTAGGTCCAAGTTTAAATAACATTCCATTAATCCATTTAAAATAACTTTCTTTGATTAAATATTTCTTTTCTTTTTGTGAAAAGTGCAGAGGAAACTTCCCTGTGGTGAGGTAATTGGCTATATCAACAAACCACAAAGATTGTGCTAAAATAAAAAATAATTATTCATCTAGAAAGTCATCTTCCACTGGTTCTTCTTCACCTGTAGTGTTCATTCTTGACAAGAAATCATCAACCACATTAGACTTCGCTAGTTTGTCTATAATAGTAACATCAAATTCTTGTAAGAGTAATAGCCATCTAATAATCCTACCTCCCACAATTAGTTGTTGGTAAGATATTTAATAGCTGAATGGTCTGTATAGACAAATACCTTATAGCCTATTATGTAGTGCCTAAATTTGTTAATTGCATAAATTATAGCTAAGAATTCCCTCTTAGTTATAGTGTAATTTATTTCAGTAGGTGTCATGTTTTTGCTAATATAATATATAACATACATGTTACCCTCTTCATCCTTTTGTCCAAGAACTACTCCTAGTGCTGTATTGGAAGCATCTATGTATATATGGAATGGCTTAATCCAATCTAGTCCTCTCAATACTAGAGCAATAATAAGTTTAACTTTGATGGTCTCAAAGGCCTGCTGGCAACTATCACTCCATTTGAATGTACTATCTTTTATAAGCAAGGCAAACATAGGGGCAACTATTTGGCTAAGCTTATCTATGAAGCATCTGTAAAAAACCAACATGTCCCAAAAAACTCTTAACTGTAGTTTGTGTTTGTGGAATGGGTAAATTAGATATTATTTTGACTTTCTTTAGATCTACTTGAATGTCTTTTGCAGAAATATGGTGTCCCAAGACTATTCCTTCATCCATCATCAACAAATATTTCTCATGGCTCAAAGATAATTGATGTTCCTCACATCTGATCAGTATTTTTTCCAAGTTGGTAAGAGCTTCTTCATAATTTTCACCATAAATAGTGAAATCATCCATATATACCTCAACACAATCATTTGTAAAGTCAGAGAATATTACCAAAAATTCTCTTTGAAAGATTACTGAAGCATTACAGATTCCAAATATAAGTACTCGATAAGAAAAATTTCCATAAGGGTAGGTAAACATGGTTTTATCTTGATCTTCAGCTACTACCATTATTTGGTTATACCCACTAAACCCATTCAGGAAAGAAAAATATTTCTTTCTTGCCAAGTTATCAAGAACTTGATCAATGAAAGGTAAAGGAAAGTAATCTCTTAATGTTGCTTTGTTTAGTTCTCTATAATATACACATACTCTTAAATTTCCATTTTTATTAGGCACAATTATCAGAGGAGACACCCACTAATTGTCTGAGATGGGGTAAATAAACCCAACTTCCAACAACTTTTGGATCTCTATTTTGACTGTTTCCTTTAATGTTGGGTTTATTCTTCTTTATGGTTGTCTGACTAGTTTGACAGATTCTATGTAAATATGATGAGTGCATATGCTGGGTTGAATTCCTTTCATGTTGGTATAATATTAAGCAAAATCCTTGATATGTCTTTCTAATACTTCAAAGAGTTGATCTTCCTCTTCATTTGTTAACCAACTATTGATGTTCAAAATCTTTCTAGGTAATACCATGATTGGTTTTATACCTGGGTAATTGGATTCTATTTGCTTAAACTCACTAATTAATGAGTTAAGAGGACATGGATGAGGAAGTAGCTTATGAAACATAGTTATGTTATCAACAAACTCTTTTCTAGGAGGAATCAGTCTTGCTAAGGAATAATAAAATGCATCTAAGAAATGAGTCTACTGTTGTTCTACCAATTTCTACACACTTTTTTGAATCAATCTATGATTATATGATGAAGAATTACTAGAAGAATTAGTTGTGGAGGTTTTAGAATATTATATTTGACCCAATAATCCTGAACTAAGGTAGTCCATTATTTTTAGACTGGCTGAGTCCGTAGCTTTTGGACTAGCAGAGTTCATAGCTTCTAGCCTGGTAGAGTCTATAGTTTTTGGACTGATAGAGTCAATTATTCTAAGTGTTTTTTAATTGTGATCATGGTTAAAGAGGAAATGTTGTTTAATGTGTTGTCCGATTCATCCACCCAAAGTTTTTATATGCAATTTATTGATATTTTTTTAGGAGGATACAAGGAGATACATTTGGATTTTAACCCATTAAAAATGGTCATGTCTCCTAACTTGAAATCAATCAATGCTGCTATATTAGCCAACCATGGTCTATCTAGGATTATATGATATCCTAGATTCTTTGTTTTGGGTTGCAAGACCATGAAATCTACTAGATATTCCCAATATTCTATTAGCACTTCAACATTTTCTATAGTCCCCTCTGGTTTTGTTACTGACTGGTCTACCATTTGAAAAATGGTAGTTGTGGGTTTATTTTTAAAAGAGATAATGCATAGAGAGTATCAGTTATCATGACATTGATTGTTGCTCCCAAATCTACCAAGACATTAGGAATTTCTTTTCCTCTGATTGTAACTGTGATCACTGGGCTTCCCAGATCTGCATATTTTAGAACTAATAGTTTTCTTACTAATAAATCAACAAATTTTCTATCAACATGAATGGTTTCAAGATATTTTACTTTCCTCCCAGGTGTCTTAATACAAAGATTTTTTATGATCTTATTTAATTAAGGTATATCCCTAATAGCTTATAGAAGGGGTACCTCAATATTAATCTTTTGCAACTCATGGATCAAGTTTGAGTCTGGTTTAATATCAGTTTCTCTTAATCTTTTAGGAAAAATAACTACTAGTGAAGTAGTGTTTCCTTTGTTTACTTTAGGGCTCATTTTGATTTTAGCTTCTCTAGTGCTTAATTGAGATGATTTTATCTTTTCATTTTCATCAGGTATCTCAAAAATGAGAATTAGAGGTTTGTGTATAGTTTTCCCTGATCTCAAATGTATGTCTAAACACTCAATAGCTCCAATATTGATTGTTTCTTCTGTTCATTAACATAAACAGGTGCTGGTTGTTTATTTTTTGGATTTACTATTAGTTGTGTAGGCATTAAGGGCTGATTGATTTGTCCTTGTTACTGAATAACTTCGGGTGGCATAATGGTTTGCTGTTGACGTGGTCTTCTTGGTTGGGTGAATTGTGACTGTGGGTTCCATTAATGATTCCATTGTTAATATGGCTATGGCATCCATTACTGCTGTGTTACCCATTGTTACTGTGGCTATGGCACCATCCATGGAGGTGTTGGCATCCAATCTTGTCCTACCCATGGTTTTTAAATTGATGGAATTTAGGGTTGATTCCAAAATGGTGAAAGAACTAAAACATTCCATGGTGCCATCCATGGATTAACTAGATTTCTTGCATTAAACTATCCTTGAGCTTGGTTTTGTCGGGCAAAGTTTTGTCTCTGAATATATTTTACTTCTTCAGTGGACTGGACTTGTTTTTTAATTTGATTCTTTAAAATAGGTAGATGGGTGCAATATTTGGTATCATGATCTGTTGCATCACAGATCCCACATGATGAAACATTGGTTCTATCTAGGGGTAGTCTCTAAGGGCATGTTTCTATCTGCACTTAGGATAGTAGATTGCTAAGGGTTTTGTTGTATTTGCTTTAGCTTGAAGGCTATCAAAAGCACTATTTAGTGTAACCAAGATATCTATCTTTAGATTAGAAAATTCTTCCATTAATTTACCCACTTTATTAGATTTTCCCAACTTTTCTTTCCTAATTCTAGGTTTCATTCGAGAGTAATTAGTACAAAGCTCAGAAATCTGATCGAAAGCCAACTTATTTATATCTCCTCCGCCCATCAAATTTAAGGCATCTCTAGAGTCTTCATCCAATCCTTTAAAGAAAACTAATTTCTAAACATCATTAGTGAGTGGATAATTACTTCTTTTATGAGTGAACATGAATCTATCCAAATAATCCTCTAAATATTCATCCTCATTCTATTTGATTTTGAAGAAATCCTCTTTTCTTTCTCACACTCAACATTAATCTTGGTATTTGTTCAAGAATTCTATTTCCATGTCATCCCATGTTCTAATAGAATTGCCAGGTAAACCCATGAACTATCTTATAGCTGCATCTTTAAGTGTAGAGGGAAATAATTCTAATTTCTGGTTATCAGTTGTGTAATCATAGGTTTGACATAACACCTTAAACTCAAATAATAATTGATCAAGATATTTTGTAGATGATCCCTAGAAATTTGGTAGATTAGCTAGTGAAATATTTTTCATGGGGGTTTGATCATTAGGATCTGCAACAATAGGAAAGGAAAAAGTCCTTCCTGGTTGTGTGAATTATTGATTTTGTTGGAGAGCCATTTCTTCTTCTGATGATATTTCAAAGCCGAGATGATCTTCCCACTAAATGTTTGTGGTCTCAATTATGGGTTGTTCCAAGTTCTCAAAATTTTCTTCAGCTATGGATCTTTGAAATACTTCTTCTAAGTCTTTGTTAATCTCTAAATAATGTCTTCCTATAAGAGATTGATCTTGAGGAATTTGTCCTATGGGGCTTATATGTGGAAATGGCCTGATTTCTATCCCAGTTTTAGAAGATTCTTATAAATAGGTTTCACTTGTAGCTTCTGGTTCATTACTCAGAGATGTTGAATAAGTATCCACTTGTGTTCTTGGTGGAAGCTTTAGAATAAATTATCCTTTAGAATCTCTAGGATGGTATATCAATTTATTGACTATTTTGGGATTTTTTTTTATGATTTTTTTTCAATTTTTCTATTTTTCACTCTAGACCAATAATTAATCCCTTACTAACACCTTGTGTTCCCTAGAAATGGTGCCAAAAATGATGAGTGTCATCTATCACCTCATTTAATCAATATTCAATTAATGTCTTATCAACCAGGGCTGGTGTCCAAAGCTATCTGCAGTAAGGTATGAGATGGTAGATCTAGAAGGCTACTTATGGGGGTGCTTGTTGATCCTATTCTAACTTTAACTAAAGAAAGGAATGTGTCCTAAACTATGTGATTCACGCTTTTGCTAAAAAAAAAAGAAATCAAATCAATCCACTCTTTTGCTAGAAGTAAAATATCACACTCCTATTTTACATTTGCAAGGAAATTAAATTCATACTCCTAGTTATGAAAGGCGATTTGCTTCACACTTCTGCTATAAAAGAAAACATACTTTACATAGAAAAGAAATGAAATAAGAAAATGCTCTTTTTAAACTATGAATTTGTTTTGATATTTTTATAAATAAATGCAAATAGTAACAAGATTCTAATTAATTATAACAACGAATTAATAAAATAGAACATAAATACCATACACAATTCTTGGTTTTAAGGAGAGTGGGCTCTTGCTCCTCTCAGACTCAGGAACAAAGATTAATCAGTGCTAGAAACTGAAGTATTAATTCATAGAAATAACATGATTACAATCTGGTCGAAACCTGTATGTTTTTATAATATTTGATTCTTAATTCTCTATTTTCTCTATATCTTCTATTTTATTCATAGTCGAAAGTATTACACTTTATACTAATACAATCAAATCAAAATAGGACTCCTTGGTTGATCGCTTCATCCAAAGATAAGAGATTGGATTTCCAAGAGATCTAATTATTTTGATGAAATAAATATCTTATCCTATAATAGTCCTAAAATCTGATTACATACAAGTTTATCAAAAGCAAGTCCTTCAAAACAACAGGTAGTTATTTTCCTTATTTGATTCCATTTGGAATGGTTCTTTCTTATCTTATCTAGCCTCTAGCTTCCCGTTTGTGGCTTTGTCCTTATAGAATTCTTGGAATTGACCCTAAAGAGTTCATAGAAATGAGCCTGCGAAGTTCATAGAAATAAGCCTGTAGAGTTTATAGAAACAAGCCTGTAGAGTCCATAGAGACAAGCCTGTAGAGTCCATAGAAACAAGCCTGTAGAGTCTGTAGAAACAAGCCTGTAGAATTCATAGAAATGCTAGATAGAGATCAAAATGGAATGTTCACTATACATCACCTATGTCTTTTTCCTAAGCATTCTTTACACCAAAGATCACTAAAACATGCTATGTATTAGACATTAATGACAAAGTAAAGGTTTAGTCTTTTTTTCAATATAAACAAGACAAATATCTATTTTCTATGTAATATCTATCTAAGAATCTAAGATTTGCATAAGATAATATCCTTTGAGAGATGGATTGAGGAAAATATTATGTCAATAATGAGCCATATTTTGAGCTCATCAATATATGCTTAGGATAGGAGGACTAATCAAGAGGTCAAGGATGACACTAATGAAGAGACATACTCACTTAACCCTTTCACTACACTTACACACTTCACATGACCTATAAAATAAGCTTTCAAACTGCATATAGGTGTTAGAATAGACCAACATGCCAAGGAAGACTGAGAAAATCACTTGACAAGATCAACCATCCATGTACACACACTAAGTAAAATCATATAAGGAGGTAAAAATAGTAGTCTTTTATTGATCAAAGGCATACAAATGAGAAGGTATTCACCATACTCAGGTGGAGGATCCATATAAAGCCAAATAAGGCTACATATATAGAGAATGAAAGAAGGAGAGAGAGAATTATTGTAGGAGAGAGTCATTAACAAGTGTCAAACACTCATGGTAAGAGTTACAATTAAGAAATAAGTTATATAATAGTTTCATAAGATCTTAAATTACATGTGTTGCTTTCTTGATGATGTTTCATTCCCAAATGGCATAGAGTTTTCTCTATTTGCTTGACACATTTATTTTCTTCTTCAAACTACCCACTTCTTGGATTGGAAAGTGACAAGTGGAATTCCTTATTCATAAACTCACCTTGAAATACCCTTTGCTTTGCTCTTTGACAATTTTCATTTGTTTATGAGTCTTCTTATAGTAACATTGAAATGATGATCATACCTCTTTAGGTGTCTTGAAACCCATTAGTCTCATTACACCTTTCTTAGTCTAATGTTTCAAATATTATTTCCATATTAATTAAATACCTTGAAAAACATGAATCAAGCCTCTTAGATGCATCAAACACTTTATAATACTTCATTTCACACCTAAAGCCCATACTTGCCTTCAATTCCTTATAGCCATAAAAATAGACAAAGCTCCTTATGTAGAATAATATATAGATGATCATAGAAAAATAAGCATGTATTTGAGTACTAGTATGGTTTTACAGCTCTGTACAAAAATTTCATGACAATATATCAAATGCAAGTGCACTTACTCTGCTTGTTTCTCTTTCCAATTAGCCCTCAATTAGGTCTCTAAGCCTATAAACTAAGATTTGCTTCCAATAAATGTTCACATGTGTGAAACTAAATTAAAAATTTTATTCAATTTAGGTAGATCCTAATCAAGATCCATTTCCAAAGGTTCGATATAAGTTTCTAGGTTTCCAAATAGCTTGAAACAATCATTTTGAGCCCTTTTCTATATACTGTACCTTTCACACATGCTAATAAATATCCTAAGAAGGTGATAAGGAGAGTTATGAAGCTTTATAAAGTAATTTAAATGGTCATATACACCATTTTAGGAACTTATAAATCTAATTTCTCCCATCGGGTCATTACTAGCCTTCTTGGCAGCTTGAGACATGCTTATCATCTGAACGATGATTCATAAAGCTTAGGAAATTAATCACTGAACTAATGCCACAAAATAAAAATTTAAAATGGTATATAACATTACCAATTATCTTGGGCTCCCATTCATCTCCTCAATATAATTCTTAGTAAGATAACATGCCTCTCAGGCTAGTAGGTCTACAATGATGAGGTCAAGAGAGAATAAAATGAGTGAAAAGGGTCAAAAGTGCTTGGTTTTGACTTTGAATACCTCAGTGAGGTCTATATTACCTATATTGACACATTTAAATGGTATTATTACCATTATTATTCTATATACCTACTGTAACCTCCATTATCTCATGCTTAGGGTTCATTAGTAAAACAATACAAGTGACCCTAGTAGGCTTTTCTTTACATTCTTTTCCTTTTCAATGGTTCTAAACCCTAAATAATAAATTTGAAGGAATTATCTTAAATTATTTATGATACTATTAAAGTTACTTACCTTACTCACCATCTCTCTACCTTTTAACACCTTTTGGACATCCATCAAATACCATTCCAATTTGTCTCTTCTTCACTAAGGCCTAGATTGACCTGTAGGTAGCAGTTGGAACTCATTATACGATGGGTTCTTAGAATATGGTGTTTTGAGTTAGTAATAACTATTATAATTTTCTAATGGGGTCTCCATTTACACCCTTCACGTCAAATTTATACTCTCATATGTTCTCCGTATGCTTTAAGGCTTCTTATTATTCAAATTTGACCATTCTACCTATAGGTGCATGAGATTATATGACTGCAAGCTTAAGATGATATATATATATATATATATATATATATATATATATATATATATATATATATATATATATATATATATGATGTTATTAAATATCATATTATGCTTCATGGATTACATACATCTTAATTACTCATCAACACTCCATCTCTAATGCATATATTGCATATTCTTTTTTAATGCTTAAGGGTGAGTTTGTATTCTCTAGTTAGCCTATAGGTATACCATTTAAGTTTATTGATCATTTTGATATGAGACCACACTTTATCAATTGGTATTTAAATTATACAAAGGAATAAAACCTACATTTATCTCACCACTTAGGTCTTCAAAATTCCTCTCTTGATAGACAATTCAATGCATTTCACATGAAAAGGAGACCTACATGTCTGTAGACTTGTAGGTCTACATTTTCATTTTTTGATTCTTTTCATGATGCATATTCTAATAATATTGAACATAATAATTATTCTATACTAACTCAAAACACTTTTCATGAGTTTATTACCCTCATACATCCCTGGTGATGTAGAATTAGACTTTTTCAATTCACCTTTTGTGAAGGCAAGCTTGTATACAGTCTTTTAGTTAAAACCATGAGTGCTACTTGGAGGGGTTAGTATGGAAGTGCTCATTCATATTTGAGGGATATTAATGGAGTGATAATATGATGAAAGATATTTAACAATCACTTGTATCCATTGAACCCTAAAAAAACCTCCAAACTTTAAGTACAAACCTGTAACTTCACCTTATGAAGACCTTTTGCTCACTCTCTAATTCCACACATGCCAAAAGGATGGAATATGGAAGTGTGATAAGGTTTTTTGGGCCTTGTTTTTATTTTTCAAGCACTCAATTTAAATTCACTATCTCATTTATGCATCCACCATGCTCAAAACTTGGACTTGGAGTTTTGCTATGGTTTAGACCACCTCATGGTCTTAGTTATTATTCATAAAAAAGGGAGTACCAATCTGAGAACCAATGACACAAATCTAAAAGAAATTATACCCCCTTATTCTTCCCATAATCTCAAATTAACACGATATGTCCTCTATATAGAATGAACACATGAAGTTGACCATTACCAATCTGCCTAGAAGCTGATGGAGATTTTGATGCAAATTTTGGCTTTTTAGGATCTGTGCAAGCTTGATATTCATGGAAATGACTTGAGGAAGGTGAAGAGACACTATAAATTTTTTTTGCTTGAATATGAGCTCTCTAAGTCAATATAAGTGCCTAAAACTACCTTCTTTAGAGTGATTCTCTCTCTTTTGTATGTTGAACCTACAAAATTGACTATGATCTGACATTCCTAACATATATGACCTTTATATAACTCCTTTATAGGATTTGAAAATTATGTTTGTACATAATTTTAATCTTGTTATATTTTATATGTGTTGTAATTGGCCACATGCACCTTTATCTTGCATGGCATTTACCTTAAAATAACCTCAACTTCTCGAAACATGTATAAATTTTTTATGCAAGGTAGTCAAAGGGTGATATGACATGAGAGACACTGATGAACCTTTGACACATTTTGAATCAACCTTTTCATATCATGGTATGGATATAATAACACAAAACAAACATAAGTCATCACCTTAAAATTGTAAAAAATACCTTAACTTATGCTAATAAAACCTCAAAAGACCATTTAAAGACCTTACAAGGCGTAAAATGGCTATGAACAAGGTTAGAAAACATGACAAGTCAAGTTTTTTGTGAACCTCTCTAATGGTATCCAAGATTTGGCTAACAAGTACCTCATCAAGCCTTATTTTTGGGACCCAATTATTCCAACCACCTAAGCTACACTTAAGTGGGGGTGTTAGTGTAAGTTTTTATACCATCTTATGGTGTTTCCTACGCATGTTTTTTAGCTTGCTTAGTTGTCAAATTAGGTCATTTAGGAAAATATGGCTTAACATATTTTCTAATTTTGAGTTGCTTTTTACTTCTATATAAATTTAATTTTGCTAAAGTTATTTAACTAATGATCATAATGAAAATTCTTCTCATTACTCATATTTGATTTCACTTCTACAATAGGCTATCACTTTTACATATTTCAAAAATATTTAAAAGTGATAGGTAATGTGTATTATTTAAAAGTTAAAAATTTAACACTAATTGTTTTCATAATATACACAAATCTAAGAGAAAGCTATGTCCTTAATGGGTTCTCTAAAAATTCCACATAACATGAGGACTAATTTTAAAAATCACTTAGTCAAACATTGCTCTCAAGAGAAATCATAAACATAAAAGGTGTTACTCTATTAAAATCAGCACAGAGGATACCAATCATTATCTCAGTTTATGGATAATAATAGGTTGAAAATACTTATAGCTTTAATTATATACTCAAAGATATAATACTTATCAACCTACTATTATGGATAGACTAAGATAATGATCAATATCCATTGTGTTGATTGTAATAGGTTAACACCTTTCATGTTTATGAGTTATCTTGAGAGTGATGTTTGACTACGTGATTGTTAAAATAAGTCCTCATGCTATGTGTAATTTTTAGATAACCCATTAAGGGCATAGCTTTCTCTTAGAGTTTAATCCCTAACTTGAGGGATTAATAATTAGAAAACCCTAACCTAGCCTAAGACCTAAGACTTAAATCCCCACCCAACTAGGACAACCTACATATATGCTCCTTGGAATTAAGGTTTTATGCAGTTCTTCACTTGAATGAATGAACCATCTCCTCTATGAGACATAATCTCAATAGGGATTAGATAACTGAGCCAAACAAGGGATAAAAACTATTATGATTCTATTGAGATTTTATAATATCTAGACATGCAATACAAGACCATTAAATATATGTTTACTTTTTTATTATATTTATGATCCTTTCAAAATATTTTAAGCCCTAACTTGAGGGATTAATGATTAGAAAACTCTATCCTAGCCTAAGACCTAAGACTTAAATACCCACTCAACTGGGACAACCTATATATATGCTCCTTAGAATCAAGGTTTTATGTAGTTTTTCACTTGAATGAGTGAACCATTTCCTCTATGAGATGTAATCTCAATAGGGATTGGATAACTAGGCCAAACAAGGGATGAAAATTATTGTGATTCTATTGAGCTTCCATAAGATCTAGACATGCAACACAAGACCATTAACCATTTTCTATCATTAAACCTTAGCATTTAATTCCATTATTAGGTGTTAGTGAGAGAGAGAGAGAGAGAGAGAGAGAGAGAGAGAGAGAGAGAGAGAGATAAGGTAGTTATAACTTCCTAAAACATTGTGATCTAAAACAAAAACCATCTCACAATTGTAGTCTCTCAATAACTAGGGGCAACTTTGCCTCCAATATATTTTTTGTCAAAGTCAAAGATTAATTTAGTTATATACATGTTTCCAAATTTTAATCAACATATAAAAAACTTGAGTAACCATTTAATTATATTATTAATGCCACACATTGATTTTACTTACGTCCTACATGGTTAACAAGGTAGGGATGTATGTATAGTGTACACAAGAAATCACCCTAAATGTTAATCACTATTGTCTATTCTCACTCCCCAAATTGCCTACATATTTGATTATAGGTATATGTATAATCACAATCATCACTAAATGTAGTTCATCCATTAACTAAATGAGTTTTAGTTATACTTTAAAGTAACCAACCTTTGCCACTCATCCTCTAATATTTTGTTTTCATAGTTACCCCCGAGGGTAACATTGCAACCAATAACTAGCACACACATAGTTATACCTTACCAAAGGTTAATGAGAGACAACCTTAAACATGGGAATATGGATCATTTATACTTTACAAATATGATCAAGGTAATTTATGCTTTATCTCAAGACACCCTTAACTCTATCACCAATAATTATCTTCCCTAAACCTAACACAATGCTACTAAGACACTATCTAAATAAATTTCATTTAAGGTCAATAATTTGAACTAATGATTAAATGTATTTCCTATTCTAATAAACATGTATAAAAATCACCAATAAATTTTATTTATCTAATTATGCGCTATTTATTTTTTAAGATTAAACGACAATTACAATCTTTTGTTCATCAGTTTTAAGCTAGTAAAATTCAAATTGAATAGTGTATAATTATTTAGTAAAAATGATAAATAAATTTATTTTATGAAAAATTCACTATTTATACTATAAAATCATAAAGAGGTTACCTATACATTTTATATATAAAATAAACACTAGATAGTTGTATAGGTAAACAACAATTTCAAAACAAACATTTTTCTCACAAATTCCAAGTTAATAAATTACATACAAAAACACAATTAAATAGATTCCCTAAATAAGAAATAACTTATTATAATTATTTGATCATATTCTATAACCTAAGTAAATTAAAATTGTAACATTTGATTTTTTTGTGTAAGTATACTATAAAACAACTAGGATTCATGGAAAACTTTTACAAACTAAAACTTGCACTACAGATTGCTTGTGAAATTGATTCTAAAATTTGGCTAATTTTAATTTCAAAAAACAATAATAAAATTATTTGAAAATTATAAGAAAAATTCTAAACCATTTTAAAATAATTTTAATTCTAATAGTTGATATTTTTTTCCAGATATTTATTTTACATGAATTTTATACCAAATTTATGAGTTAGAAAAACACTAATAAACTATTTGTGAAAAAGATATTTAAATAAAACCCATTTTAGTTATAATTATTAGTAATAACATTATCTAATCACTGATATCGTAACTCCAATCCAATTAAAGGGTAGTATCAATCCATGATTTATTAAATTTAAGAAATAGGCATTTATTTTATTTAAATTATAGGTTGTTTCCTTTGACCTAATTAACAACAAAATAACACTTATTAACTTGATTTTATTATGACTAGAAATTTTTTTTGAATAACTATCCAATTTTAGAGGATAAAAATGGAATTATAAAACACTAAGAATATAATTTTTTTGATTGTTGATGAGTTTAAAGTTCTCATTTTTCCCAATTTTACAATAAACAAGAGTTTATATTAAAATAAATTAATTTACAATTTGAAGACTTAACCTTATGGTAAGTAATGTAATATCATTCAAAATATGACATGGATCAATGTTCACATCTAAGGGAATCATCTATATTTTTTCATTAAAAAAATAAATTTCATTGAACAATTATATTATATTAAAACATTTGGGGATTAACTCGACTCTAATTAAATTATCTCAAGATAACCTTTATGAGGAGATATTAACACAAAAACATATTTCTTTCATTTACTTTGGTAAAATTCATAAGGCAAGGGGAAATTTCTTAACATATGAGCATCACATATATTACACTAGCATATCAAAAGTGTATAGACATCTATTTTTTAATTTTATGAATTTTTAAATGTTAATTTAATAATAAATAGGTAGGGTACATTAGACAACACAAGGGCCATTAATACATAACATGTCAAAAACATTATAAAATTTAAAACATAAGTTTGAAAAAAAAACCTCATCCTAAGAATGTAGTAAGTGATCCTAGGACACATTTTTTAATTTTACAAATTCTTAAATATTAATTTGGTATAAAATGGATAAGATAGATTAGATGGCACAAGGGCCATTAATACATAACATGTCAAAAAAATTATTAGGACCAAAGAAAGTTTAAAACCTAAGTTTGAAAAAAAGAATTCATCCTAAGAGTGGAATAAGTGATCCTATCTATTGGATAAAACAAGCCCCAATTGTTGGATTTTGAAATCTTAGATCATATTTTTAAAACTTTATCCTCTTCATTTATCTCATTCCCTTAAATTTTATATTTTTATCCATTTGGTTTTGCTTTTTTTTTAGCTTTGGGGTTGAAGGATTCCTTGCTTTATTTAATGACAAGTAAGTTACACACACATGTTTTTTAAGTGTATCTTAAGAGACAATGAATGAAATTGTAGGGATAAGACATACCATAAATTATTATGAATAATGTAGGGGGGTGTGAAGCCAAGTACTACTCCCCACTCCATACCTAAATGTGTGTTCAATTGAGCATGTGGCCAAGGCTGATATGGTTAGGACAACACTATCCCAAACCTACCATATATAAATTTTGACGACCATGATATATTATCGTGGCATGGAAAAAAATGGCGGAGGAGGTCAGGTGGATTTTATTAGTTAAAACCCTAACATGTCCCTCTAAACATATATTATATAACATTTTATTTATATCCTTATTTTATTTTTTTCATCATGTATAAATACACACACATTATATTTAGCAAAAATATTCCATTATCTTATTTATGTGTTTTGAATTTGGATAAATTAATTTTTGAAACTACACACACACACACCCTGAAGTGAAATGGAAATTTATTTTTAAACTAGTGTAGATGCATTTTGCACATAGACAATAATGCATAAAATTACAACTTTTTCTACTATTAAATAACTAATAAAAAATATTATTTACATACTATCAATAAATGACCCTTTTTTATAATTAGTAAAAGAAGGGTTTTGAAAGAGTCCAAACCCTTTTACAAATATATAGAGTAGAGTAAGACATTAATATCAAAATAATAGTGATAACTAGAAATATAGGGCAAAGAAAAACCCAACAAAGAAAACGTTGTCAATAGACAAATAACTAACAACTCACAATTAACATATAGAAAAAATATAATAAATTATAATAATAGGGAATAATGAAATCAATAAGAGTATTGGTAGCCTCACATTATTATTTATGGAACTTGATATGATCCTATACCATTTCCTTGTCTTGGTCCTTATTTTCCTTAGATTTAATTTTGTCTTGTAGTGTGTTGCCTTCTCTAATTTTGGGTTATGAGTGACCCTCCTATTTTCCTATCATTCCTTCCCTGAGCATAGTAATGTTGGATACATAATTTTTTATAGTAATTTTTCTTATCTGGAACACCCTGTTAAGGCCTTCTTTATTTGAGTTCCAGGTAGTCTTAATCTGATTCACATTCTTATACCAATAAATGAGGATTGCATCTCATATATACATTACTTATATAATAATTACAATAACCAATTTCCTTCTAATTTAATGGATTTGTGTACAAGTAAGATGAAATATTTTATCAATACAAAAGTAAGGTAAGATTTATTACTCAAATCCAAATATAAGGAGAGGGAGAATTAATATTTTATGCAAAATATAAAGCTATCAAATATTCATAATGAATAGGTAATTTTAAAACATGCCTTTCATATCCTAAACCCAAGCAATATGCATGGGACATCATTATTTTTACATAAAAAACTAATAATAAAAGTATTTTTTAGGCTACAAGTTCCAATTAACTAGATTTAAACTAAGCAATCATTACATTCCTATAATTCCTCTAATTTTTTTTTTAGAGATAAGAATGCAACCAAATAATGGTGAAAATAAGAGGCTTACCTTGCCTCAAAACCTTATTAAAAATCCTTTCTCCATGCTTATTACTCAACATGCTTCCCCAAACCAAAATCCAACATATGATGTTTAACCCCTAATGGAAAATAAATAAAAAACTCCCTAGCAAAATATTCACCAAAACTCATTGATAGAGGATCTACTTTATTACATGGAAATTAAGTTGCTTAAAATTACATTCGAGTCTCTTACATTCCCCATAATTCTTCTTATGCTTGTCTTAAATTGTCTTACATGTCCCATGTGGGTTTACTTACACAATTAAACCCACTTTATTATACATTCAAAAAGTGCCATTAATTTCTTACATGCCCACATGGACTTCTCACAATTTCAATAAATGTACTTATAATTTCACTTACATGCCCTTTCCACTTTCACAATACACCAAACCTATTCTATAATATTATGTCCTATAGGATACCTACCAAACCTACCCCAAAAAACTAACTAGTGTTCATAGCCTTCCTAGAAGGCCTATATACTCACACCATCTAAATATTTGAATTTTTATTATTTATAATTTAAATTATTTTAGACATCATTGTTTAGTATATATATCTAGGTCTAGTAAATTTATTTAAACACCCATAACATCACATGGATAGTTTGAATATTCACATAGGGAGATAAAAATATTTGAATTTACATAAACACTAAGTAACCATTGTACATATTGAATGTGATAAGCTGAGTTAGAAAATGGGACCATGACTCAACACAAGGGGTGTTACATTATCCACATCTTATAAAATCATCATCCTTGATGTGAAAAATAATAAAATGTGTCATAAGGAAAAAACACCTCCAAGAGTTAATCCAAAATATAAACAAAATAATTTCATACAAATCGAAGCAGGCACATTTGAAATAATAATTTTTTCTTGAATTTTAAGACCACATAATTAATAGTAAAATCAAATAATGTTTTATTTATTTTAATTCCTTCCAAATGAGATTAATTTTAACAAAAAATTATAGCAAATAATTTACATGCAATATAGTCTAATACATTTTTTTCAATTATTGAAACTAGTATTTTCATAATATAATGTATAAAATTTTCAATATTGAGAATTATTTTTATCATCAAGTAAATGGATAATTTATAAGAAGTAAGAATGTTATGATATTCAATTTTTTTAAATTTAAGTAGTCAATGTAAATCTAATCATGTAGTTCCATTAGTGTCATACTGATACCATATTCCACCATAAGTAAACTAATACCCAAATAATTTATGATATGAAGCATGTGTATAACAAGTGCCATACTATTGTAAAATCATAATAAGTAAAGATGAGTGCCATTCCATGGAAAAATTTGAGTGTATAAAGTTGATTTTCATATGATTAAAATTTTCATAAGGTTAAAATATGAGAGAAATCACTCTATATTTGGTGTCAATTTCCTCCTTAGACTTCCCAAGAAATAAACCTCTTTAGACCCCCCAAGTAATAATCCTCTTTAGAACTCGGGAGATAATTTAATTTAGATGAATATTATAAGAAATCAACACATATAGTGAGGTTAGGATGATTTTAATAACTTTTTCATTTAAGATTCCATACTCAGACAAGATAAAAAATTATTCACGTCATGAACATACAAGAAACCACCATTTAGAACCAAATGAGAACATCTCAAACTAAATCACCAAAATGATTAAAATAAATCAAGGGAAAAGTAGATTGAAAGTAATGTGATTAGATCCATGATATTTTATAAATTTATACTAAATCTATGCCATTTCAAAATGTTAAAAATAACATTTAGCCAGAAAATAGATCTTATTTTCCTAGCTCATTGGGCCTTATGTGGCACTTTCAAATAAGTCACTTGTTGAATTTGAAAATTAAGTGTGCATTTTTGGTAATAATTATCTATTATTTATACATTAATAATTTGGACTCTAAATTTTTTTTAGCAAAGTTTCCTGGAGTTTCAATAGAACATGTTAATTATAGGGATAACTTGTGCAATGGAGAGACATAAATCATACAGACTACATACAACATATTTAATTATACTAAAAATAGGGTGAAGCTTATATATAAAGGAACATGACCATAATTCATATTGAACCAGATTACAAAATAAATCAAAATAGAGTAATCGACTGCATATACACCATACATAAAAGAAAATAAGGGAGAACCATAACATGATAATTTATATTAATCTCTATCAACATATTGAACTAGATTCTATTACATCAAAGTACTATTTATAATCTTTAAAAATGCTAATATCTCTTCACCTTATGACCTTATGAGAAATAAAATGAAATACTCTTTGCATTCTCTAATTATTCAATTAAAATTTCAAGGCTAAATATGTACAAAACTATACAATAGACAAAATCAAACACTTTGCACATGTGTTTATCTTATATACTTCATGGTTTTATCAAGATTCATTCTACATCCAACACTTTCTTGGACTTAAATTTTTTGTCTCTTCTTAAGACAAAGGTGCAAACTGATCTAAACTAAACTAGAAAGATAAGTCCTAAACAAAAGATACATTAATCGTTTCAAGTGTTGTTTGTCAAATTTCACCCTTTGCACACTACTTATCCACCATTTTAGGTTTTCAACTAAGTAGTATACTAGCCTACTAACCTTTCATGTTTTTAATAGACTATAATAACTAGGTGATTTCCATTTATGAGTTTTTAACCAATCTAGCCCTGCTCTTGATGTTTAGACTATCTAACAAAAATGTGAATATGTTGAAAGCTACCAAATCATAGATCATAAACCTTACTACTATGGATAGGTGGATGGTTCAATGGAGATCTATGGAGTTTGTTGTTGTTGAGTAGATGTTATCCCAATGGCTCCTAATGTATCCACTACCAAGGGTGTGTATGAAGAGTGTCCCTATGCCTTGATCTCCATTTCTTGTATAATTTATATAATTTATTATGGAGGAATGAACTGGGGCTCATCTTCTATCTATGTAATTGGTGGATTGACTTGAGCTAGATCTTACTTGAGTATTTTATAGTTAGTGAGTAATTCATGTACCATTGCAAGTAGAATGTGTAGTGGTACCTAGATCATCACAATGTTCTATAAGTCTTCATATTTTACAATTGTAAGCAATGCCTTAGCATTATATTATTTCTATTACATGTCCAAAATAAGCTTGTCTAATTTGTTTGCTATCTTCTAGGCTTGAATGGCCATAAAAGTGTTGTGCATTATTTCATGATTCCATACTTGTATCTTCTATACAACAACATCTCATGAATGTTGTAGTTGTTTGAGTGCACTTCTCATCTTCTCTGCCATTGCCATTTGATCCTCTATCATGACTTTAGCTTTTTTAGTAGTAGAAAATTCAGGTTGTATAGTGATCAAAGATTGATGCAAATATTGTCTCCAATTAACCATATCATGGGTTAGCTTTTTGGATTATGTTATAGTAGTGTCCAATATATGCTCATATTCTACTAAGAGTTGGCACATAGTCTTTGTTTCTAACTTGAGTTCTTATCCTTGTGTGCATAGTGCCAATTTTTTTTATGCAACTCCCCAACTCTTTGTAAGCTCTATAAATAGTACCATGAATTGTTTATCTTCTAACATAACTTGATCACCTAGTACTTGCATAACTAAGGTGTGATAGGCATTATTGATTATCTACTTTGCATTCATCATCATTTCCTCTACTTTAACCTTTTTGTCTTGTATCCTTAAGACTTCTTGCTCCAAATCTGAAGCCCTCTAAGCAATACATTCCTAGAAAATGGTTGATCCTTTGATCTATTTGGAGAAAAACAATTAGATCCACCATAGTAGTAGCTAGTGCCATGGATGTAGTGGTGGATGTCATAGGAGAAGGTGTAAAATGAGTAAGTGGAAGCAAGAAGGTATTTTATCAGGTGGATGTAGTAGGGAATCCCATAGCAATTAACTAAGAAGTTGTACTACTTCTTTAGTGCCCTTAGTGTGACTGGTATATGCTACTTTTGTTTGTACTTGAGCATCCTTGAGATCCTTAGCATTGGCCTTATTCTGAACTTTAGATTGCACTTTAACATCCTTTTTTGGCATATTTTTGAGCTTCAAATTGGGCTTTAGATTTGGCCTCTTCATCATCCTTGGATTCAACTTTAGATTAAACTTGAGCTTTAGCTTTGATTGCATGATATTTTTATTTCTTATATGTGTCTTGAGCCTATTACTATTTCCTTTTCTCTACTTCCTACTATTTATTCTTTTCCTCTACTTCTTAATCCTTATTTCATGCAACTTAAACTTCCTTGACTTTCTTCTTTTTGGCTTCAGCTTCATTGGCTTGCTTCAATGCAGCCTCTACTTTGTTAGCTTTATTTTTTTACTCCATGGCTACATATTGTTGCTTTGGTTATGGACTTTGTGTATCTTGTTATTTTAATAAGGGTACCATGGTTGCTTGTTCTTTTGATTCCTCCATGCTTTGTTCTTGTTATCTCATGTTAGGCTCAAGTACACCCTACTTAGGTTGTTGTTCCTCCTCTTTGCCAAGCATAGATGTATCCATAGGTTCCTTTTCTTCCTCGATGCTCTCATCTAATTCAGTATCTTTAAATTATTTTAATATGACCAATTTTTTTGACCAACTTCTTTATTCTATATTTTCTTGGAGGCTTGAGTGTCTTCTTTTGTTTCTTCACTCCCTAAGGTTGAGGTTATTGAATTAGTTGTGTGCTACTTTGTTCTATAGGTGTGCCAAAAGAAACCATCCTTTTCCCCACACTATTTATGAGGGATTTGCAATCGGATGTGTATGTGGTAACCTGAACAAGAGTTATGTGGGGCTATCTTATGTAGATAAATCTATGACATGTGCATCAGATGATCCCACAGCTGGTTCTATTGAAAATATTTTTTCTTCCAATTTATACCAAAATGCTTCTTATTCTATAATGTCAACAATAATAGAAGTAGGTGGTTGATTGATATCAACTCAAAGATATTACCTTACCTAATTTTTAACTTAGAAAAAGTGCACTACTTTCTAAAATAATAAATTATTTTCCTATTCTGCATCATACACCTCAGTGTAGATGTTCTACTTCATTAATTGAATCACTTCTTTTTAGGTAGGTATCACTCAGTGTCTATTCATGGAACCATGGGGTGTTTGATCCATGAATTTAATTTTTGGGTTCATTTTTTGGTAGAGGTGATGAGGCTATATGCATAAGTGATTTCTTATTCCCATTCTATAATTATGATGAAGCTTACAATTATGATGGCTATGCAGGTTGTTGTGTAGGTACTTGCTCTACCTATTCTTTTTGGACCTATGGAAGGATGGTTTGTAATGGAGGAAAATACCTTATAACTAGGTATTTTTATTGATAGACCTTAGCTTTTACTTTAACCATTGAAATTAAGATTGGCATCAAAGTGATAGTTGGGTTACCCAACTCATGGACCTTTATCTGTATGTCATTGTGTATCTTGGTAATATATGTATGTTGACCCAGATAATTCATGACATCTTATAAAATCTTGGGATGTGATCAAATTAGAATGAGGGCTTCCATATACCATGGATAGGGCTTCCATCTACCATGGATTGAACTACCCCAATTATTCATAGTATTGACTAGTTTTGGTTCATACAATGCTTGTGAAGGCATTATCTAGCCAAAAATTGGTAGTGACATTTGTTGGCCCTAAGGGAGACTTCCACTAATTGAAACATAAAAATAGGACCAAGAATTGATACTGAAAGGTTTGTGTAGTTATTTTAAGTACCTTTGTGATATTGGTGGTGGGATCGGCTACTAAAAATTTAGGCTAATTAAAATCCTCATACAACTTTATTATTTGTTATGCATTGTCAATGACACTTCTTATTTTTTCTTTACATGCTTTATGGTTTGATAAAACCTCTTAGTAATAAACTAGACCATGGTACGTAGTGAAAAATCTAAAATTGAATCAATAGGAGTTCCTCTTCCTACCCTAGTGGTGTATTATTTTCTGATATCTAGGTGAAGTGGTGGTGTTATAGACTTGTATTGCATTAGATATTTGCCATGAATGGGTAAGCTAGTTACTCTTGACATTGAATGTGTATTGATCCAAATGGTAATATATTGAGCTATATGAATAACACCTTAATTATACTAACTCAATAATATCATCATGACTTCATCTAATTGGCCGAGTGTAGGCAACTTGAGAAACATCAAAACCACAAAATGGATGTTATAGTGTTAAAGTTCTTAGTTGTGATGCTCTTGAGATTCTAGAGAAAACAAAGTAACTTCTACCTTGTTAATGAAATCAAAGGGATCTATATCATTCTACTTTATTTATCAGAGCCTTAACCCTATTCCCATTTCCTCCTTCTGAGCATCAGATAGTGGGATCAATAGTTGACCTCTATCCATGTCTAGATTAATGAGCAAAACTGATGATTAATTTTAGGAATTACACTCTAGTGTGAAATCTATTCACAAATAGATAGTCTAAAGGCCAATATTATAAATCTCATATTATCTAGAGAATGTAATATCTACTCATTATCTATATCCCTTTCTTTTATATCTATTTGGCACCCAAATTCATGTTACCACCTCCTTTGAATGTATTGATTGCATGCATATGAATATTATCTATGAAATTAATAATAGATGCTATAATTTATCTTGAAATGTATGTTTGGTTTCTTGGTTGTGTGATTTAGCTCTGGTAGTTATTTCTGGTGAGTAGGTGTCCCTTTAGTTAATTAAATCAATTTATGTATCCACTTATCATTTTATTACCAAATCTACTTCAAAACTGCTACAATATTTTGAGATATCATGTTATTAATAGTTTTACCTAACAATTGGCCTTATATATATTATACCTATCTTTTTATAACCTTTTTAGACTTAATTACCAAGCTTGGTGTAGTGGTGGCCAGTTATCCTAGGTGAATTGTCTTGGCTAGGTTGTTGCATCCTATGACGATAGTTGGTTGTGGTGGTTGTGATGTGTTGTGAAGTAATGATAACACTAACAAACATTATAACCTATGAAAAATAATAGAAAATAAAAAACATTAAATAAAATCCTTACATGGTGCTACTCAACACCCACTCAATTTTTAGCAGCATGATAGAGATTAAGGATGATATGGCTTAAGCCTACAACCATTGATATGCCCTCGTAAACTGGGTCTTTCAAAATATTTTATCACTATGGTACCCTATGGTGATACTTAATTAATGTTATAGGGTCATTTCCATTGTATGCATAGATTTATTAGGAATGCTTTTAAATTTGGTCTTGTAAAGCAATATAGTTTGATCTAGGAAGAATTGCTTAGATCAGAGATTATGATCATGCCATGCTTTCTGACTTTATTTATTGATTTTTTGGGTCCACTATTATCTTACCATATCTTCTTCCATTGTAGTGAAATTCAATAATCATTCTTTTAATGAGTCATGATCCTCTAAACTCATTATCATTCCAATGTCTAGACTGGGTACAATGTACTCTATAGGCAAAATTACTCAATGTCATATACTAATTGGAAGGGAGTGAATCTAGTGGCTTGATTATAATGTGTGTGATAGGCCCATAAAATTGTAGGAATGTGATCTCCAAATCATCTCTCTAAATATTGCAATTTTTTTAGCATCTTACCCAAAATTTCATTTGATGCTTCTACCTGTCCATTAGCTTGTAGATGGACAGTTGTACTTTTTAGGTGCGATGTCATGAATTATTTTGTGAGAATATTAATAGTATTATTGATAAAGTGAATGCATAATTAACTTACCAACTTAATTGGACATCTAAACCATGTGATAATTTTTTCATATAAGAACTTGGAAACATCCTTCATACCACAACTTGGAGTAGTAATAACTTCTACCCATTTTGTGAAATAGTCAGTTGTAATGATAAGGTATTAGGCATGAATACATTTACTTGGGGGAGCTATAGATATGATAAAATATATTCCCCATTATTCAAAAGGATGTTATGCAAGCATAGGAACCAAAGGCATTTCATCTCATTGATTAGACTTACCAATTCATTCACAGATGTAAATATGATGGTTTATTTTACTTATGATGGTTTATTTATATGATGCTTTATTTTACTTAATGTAACTAAATCTTAAATGATTAACTCTAAAATTTAAATCTAACTCTTTCCATGTTTAGTCTCTCCATTTTTTGTATATACAGATGATACAATAGTATATAAGGAATAAGGACCCTTTTTGATGATCTTTCAAGGCAACCTATAAAAAACATTCTAACATTTTGGCAAGCTATGAACTCATTGTACACTCTTTTGGTTCATTTGAGTCTTCTCCATACTAAGATACAAACTTATTAAAAAGATACAAACTCTCACAATCTACTACTTTAGACTAGCCTAGTAGTTATGAACTCACCCAATCTATAGCTATATACTCATTCAAGATCTGATTTCATTCACTAAAGCATTGTACCTATCCTAGAAACCTCATTATGGACTTCTTCAAACATCCAAGTTATTTGAAGCAAATTCTATGGAGTTGCATTGGAAATTTTTAGATTTTCTATGGAGTTGCTTATGACTCCACCAAATTGTTATGGATTTGTTTTAGACTCTGCCAAAATTACTATGAAATTGCTTTGAACTCTACTAGAATCACTCTAGACTCTTCTAGTCTAGATTTTGAGCTTGCAAAACTAAAATATATATACTTGGAGATTATTTTGGTCACTTACTATTTATAAGATTACTATAAATAGTAAATCTATAAATATACTTTCTATATATATCAATAAATATAAATATGTCCATAGTCTTGAAAAGGCAAATTGATCTAGTAGATCTAGGTATCCATTCTTAGTAGATATGTAGTGGATTTTATAATAAACGGATCTTCCTATTCCAAACCGTCAATTGCCTATTTTGAAGAACCACTAAAATTATGAGATTTATCTTGATAAGAGAATATTGACTACTAATATTTAGGGATCTTTTGTTACAATATTAAATAAGTAAATATTTATGTCTTGATGAATATATATAAATTAAGAAACAAATAATATATTGTTGTTTAGTTAATTTTTTAGCATAGTTACTATTACATTTATTTAATTTGATTTGATTAATGAAGAAAGATTCAAATTATAAGTAATGAGTCTTATTCCATTCCTATTCCCAAGGTGAACAAGATCTCACTCTCCTCAGGAACTGAGAACATATTTTAATATGATATTTTATATATTTATAGTTTCTAATAATTATAAATTTATTTCATGTTCATAAAAATAATTATAAATAGATTTAAAAACTTATATAAAATTATCTTTCAGTTCTAAGAGTTAATTCAAGATTACAAATTAGTGTATTTATTTTCAACAAATTATTTATTTCCAACAAGTGTGTTTATTATCAGCAAGTGTGTTTATTTCAGTAAATTGGATTACAAAGTGTCTTAATTATGCAAGTGTGTTTCTTTATTATATAAGAAAATAATCTATAGGATAAATTAGATTAGAAATTTAGAAATAAAACAACCCTCCAATCATATATATAAGACCTACAACCATAATCCTTGCAAACATCTTTGGACACCAGCCTCAGTTTGAATGACATCAATGGATCAAGTTGATTAAATGAAGGGATTAACAACACCCATATTTTTTATTATCATTTTTTGGGAATTATAAGTGTTAGTAAGGCAATAATTATTGTTTTATATTAAAAAATACAAAAACATTGAAAAATCAATCAAAATTAACAAAAATAATTTATGAACCAACCTAGAGACACTAAAAGAAGGTTCATCTCCAAAGATCTTAAATTGGGGCTAGATGAGGAAAGAATTAAAGTTTTGATTGAGATATATAAAAATATAATAAAAAAACTTGAGTCATGCTTATATTCATCACTAGAATTAGGATCAACATCAAAATGAAATCCTAGAAGAAGACTCACATTTGGGAGATCTTCTCCTATAAGAAGAATTAATCTTGAGGATCCTTTATCTAGAACAGTAGGTCTTGAACCTCAATCTTTGTAAGATCAAGAACAAATAATAAATTATATATCTAATACAATTTGGGAAAAAATAGAAACCATGGATGATAACCAAGGAAATATATAAAATCTTAAAGAAAACAAAATGCAATTGCAACAAGACAGAACCTTTTCTTTTCCTATAGTCATAGATCCAACAAATCAAACCTTAGAGAAAAACATTTCACCATCAATTCTTCCAAATTTTATGGGTAATTCCTTAGAATATCTATATAAATTCTTGTTTGAATTCAAAGTGATATGTCAAACTTATGATTAAAAAATTGACAGTCAGAAACTCAAACTCATCTCTTCTACACTTAATGAGGCAACCATGAGATAGTTCATGGGCCTTCCAAGTGATTCTATTGATACATGGAGAGACATGAAAACTAAATTTATTGATGATTATCAAGATTATTGTATAATAAGGGATAGCAAATAAGATTTCTTCATGATCAAACATAATGAAGAAGAAAGTTTGGAAGATTATCTAGATAGATTCACATTTTCCCACAAACATAATGGTTATCCACTGACCAAAGAGGTAGTAAAAATGGTTTTTATTAAGGGATTAAATGATGAATCTAGGGATTATTTGAATTTGATTGATAAACAACACATTGTCAAATTAACATTTTATCAGATTTTAGATTTATGTGCTAATTATTCTAGAACAAAATCAAGCATCAGGAAAGGAAAACTAGGCAAACCCAATGAAGTTAGTCAATTGATGGAAGAATTTTCTAATCTAAAAAATTATATTTTGGTTTAGTTAAATACTATATTAGATATTATTTAATCAAAATCCAACTCCACCATATAACCTTTAGCCATCTATTATCCAAAATGTAAATTGAAACATGCTCTCAAAGATTATCCTTTGGATAAATTAGAAATATGTAAGATATGTGACAGTAAAAAATATGACACAAATAATTATAGTCATATTTATATTTTAAAAAATTAATTAAAACAAAATACATAGCCCATAGAATATCTCAATTATGTCTAGATACAAAATCTATTTCCACAAAACTAGACCCAAGGTTAGTTTAGTCTAAGAAATTCCATTAATCTATGGATGACACCCTAAATTACTCAGACACCTTAACCTATGAAGGGACAAACAAAACCACAATGGGATAATCAAGAATGGATAATGCATCAACCTTGGATGATGCCTCAAAAACCATGGATACCCCAACCATGGTCATAAAATGGAGAAATACACATTGAAATGTTAATCCATAGTTTAACCCCCATAGAAGGTTTCCACCACAAAAAGCTTTGATGGCACATCCTGCATCTCAACCTGTAGAATAAGTTAATCAACCTCAATTACCTACTCAACCAATGGATAAACCCAAGAACAAAACATCATCCCGTATCTATGTAAATGAATAAGGAGAAACCATGAATGTATGAGCTATTGAACTTGCAAACATTCAACTTATATCATGAAGAATAATTCAAAAAAATCCTATCACCATTTATAAAATTCATAATGAAAAGCCAAAAATAGATACACCTCAACCCATATTAAAAAAAGAAAAATTGAAAAAGTGTCAGAAAATATAAAGGAACATATTACTACTCCACCTATTCTTTTTCCTAATAGACTGAAGGAGATTGAAACCAAGAAAGAATTTGATTTGATTCAAGAATTAATAAAATTAAACATTGAAGTACCCTTGTTACAAGTAATAAAAGATATTCTAAAATTAAATAGAGTCATTAAAAGCTTGTGTGTCAAAACACCTGGAAGAAAGAAACAATACCCAAAGACCATACATGTGGATGGTAAACTAGTTGATATTTTAGAATAAAAATTACTGTTACCTAAATATACAGATCTAGGAAGTCCAATCATAATAGTTACCATAGAAAAAAAAGAAATACCCAATGTTATAGTAGGTTTGGGTGTAACAATCAATGCCATGATAATTGAAAACTTTTAGACACTATCCCTTATGGGGATACAACCTACCTCCACCATTATCCAAATGGTTGATTAGTCAGTTACTAAACTAAAAGGAACTATAGAATATGTAGCTATAATGATTGAATCATGAGAATATATAGTATATTTTATGGTGTTGTAACCTAAAACCAAGAAGTTAGGATACCCCCTCATTTTGGGAAGACCTTGGTTAGATACTATAGTAGCATTAATTTATTGCAAATAATGAGATATGACTATTTCAAATGGTCTAAAATCAAAATGAATATCCTTATATCCACCTACAAAACCATCATTGGATTACACTGAAACACTTTGGGTAGATGAACTAGAATAAAATAAGAATATTATTTCATCCTTGGCCATGATAATTATACAAGGACACATGCAAGAATTAACTAATGAGTTAGTAAAGGATCTAGAAGAAACTACTAAACTCATGAGCCTAGCTACAGACTCTATCAGTCTATCTAATTTGGAATCTATCAGTTTGTCTACTTTAGTTTCTATCAATCTATCTATTTTAGACTCTACCAGTGTGTTTATTATGGACTCTATCTAATTCTTAGTTATATACTTTATTAGTCCTTTAGCTAAAAACTCCACTAGACTTGTTACTATAGAATCAATATTTGAACATTAAAAATATGACCAAATACCATTGCAATAAAGTATTTGGAATTGGGTAGAAGACACACCAACTAATTTTCTAACTACATTACACTATCCATTAGCCAGAATCATTCCTCTAGGAGTTGGATTTGTAAAAAGTGTAACTACATTTCATCTGTAATTACCAAATCCATGTCCTCTTAATTCCTTGATGAGTGAATTTTAAAAATTAGAATCTATCCATCCTAACAAAAAATAGGTTAAGGTATTACTAATAAAAACATTGAACATAAATAGTTAGTTAACCCATGATCAAGAAATGAAAGTTTTTGATGTCCTAGAAAAACATACCAAAGAATTTTATTGGGATTATATAGATGTGAGAGGAATTCATCTGAGTGTTTTTACCCATCACATTTACATAAGCTAAGACAAACTAGTTAGACAACCAAAAAGATGAATAAATATAGAATTAAGGGATATAGTAAAAACTGAAATTGAGAAATTAATGGATGTAGGATTCATTTACCCTATTTTAGATAGCCAATGGGTTTCTCCATTGGTAATTGCACTAAAGAAAAATGGTAAATGAAGAGTGTGTGTATATTATTAAGATCTAAACAAAGCCACTATGAGGGATTATTTTCCTCTTCCTTTTATTGATAAGTGCTTGATAATATCATAAGAAATAAATAATTTTATTGATTGGATGGATTTAGTGGATACGATTAGATAATATTGGTAGTTGGGGATCAAGAAAAAACCACTTTTACCTATCCATGGGGTACATTTGATTATAGAGTCTTACCATTTGGTCTTTGTAATGTCCCAACTAATTTCCAATGAGTAATTTTAATTATATTATCTAATTTAAACAATGATTATGTTGAAGTATATATATAGATGACTTCACTACTCATGGAGATACATTTGATGAAGCCTTACACAATCTTGACAAGGTCCTAACTAGATGTGAAAAACACCAACTACCATTAATCCATGATAAATGCTTGATGATGATGGATGAAGGCATAGTATTAAGACACCACATCTTTGCCAAGGGAATCCAAGTGGATCCTAAGAAAATTTAAATAATTTTCAACCTACCTATCCCATAGAATCAAACTGATATCAAGAGTTTTTTATGTCATGCTAGAATTTACAGACATTTTATAGAAGACTTCAGTAAAATTATTGCTCCTATGTTTGCTTTGTTGGTAAAAAATAATGAATTTATGTGGAGTGATGATTATAAAAAATCCTTTGAATCCATTAAATAAAAATTGAGCTCTACACTGGTGCTAAGAGGACCTAATTGGGAAAAAACCTTTCACATTTACATTGATGCTTCTAATTATACAATGGGGGCAGTTTTAGACCAGAAAGATGAGAATGATCATGTGTATGCATTTATTATATCAAAAAAAATCTCACACCAATTGAAAGGAATTATACAACCACAAAAACTGATTTCTTGATGTAATCTATAACATCAACAAATTTAGACACGATATTACATGTTATAAGGTCTTCATGCATATAGATCATTCAACCATATGGTATCTTATGAATAAACCTATAGTAGGGAGAAGAATCATAAGATGGTTTTTAATTTTTAGGAATTTGATATAACCATCATTGATAAACCAAAAAAATTTAATGTGGCTGTAGATTTTTTGTCTAGAATAAATAATTGAGGTAGTGAATAACTAGTTGAGGTAGATTTTTAGATGAATAATGGTTTATTGTTTTAAAATAATCTCCATGGTTTGCTGACATAACCAACCATTTAGCAATAGGTAAGTTTCCTTCTTATTTTACTTGAAAAGAAAGAAAATGTTTAATTAAAGCAAGTTCTTATTTCAAATGGATTAATGACATATTATTTAAGTATAGACCTGATCATGTGTTTCACATGTGTGTAGAAATTAATAAAGCATATGATAACATTCAATCTTACCATGATGAACCAAGAGAAGGGAATTATTAATTAAAAATAACCATGCTCAAGATATTAGGAGAAGGATATTACTATGATGGGTGTCATCAATACCCTTCATTTAATATTGTCAATCTAGTGCTGGTGTCTAAAGCCTATATGTAATTGAAGAAAGAGATATTTGGAAAATGGTTCCTTCTATCATACTACACACTTACAGGGATTGAAAATCACACTTTCTAGAATTGAAAATCACACTTGTAAAAATCAAATCACACTTGCAAAAAATACATCACACTGGCATAAAATTAAAACATGCTTGCAAGAAAAAATTTCTGAATTGAAAATAAATGACAAACACATAAAATACATGTAGGTTTACAAAAATCTATACAAAGAAAATGTTTGCAATAGAAAAGAAGTAAAATAATAATTTACAACAAAAATAATAATTATAGAATACATAAATAAATAAAATACATGGATCCATATTCCTTGGAATGAGTGGCCAACTCATTCCTTAGAAGAAGATTTATTCAAAACACAAGTTTCAGAATGGATTGCTCAAAATAATGGAAAGATAAATATATTTATTGATTGATTATTTCATTCGGGTGTGGAAAGTTACATTTATAATTTCATGCTTCCAACCAACACCTTATTTGAGAATAACAACCGAAATACATTATCTTATCTCAATCTCCATAAAATATGGAGAGATAATTTTATTCTAATAAAAAAATCTATTACTACATAATCTTGATCTCTTCCAAATATGGATAGAGATAACTATTTGAAATGAAATTACATAAATCTATAATTGAATACAATCTATGATGGAAATTCTATACATAAAAATGTATATATAGAAAGAATCTAAATGGAAAACATTCTTCATGATAGCTGAAACATTGAAACACTCTTAGAAATACCTTCCAAATAAGTCTGTAACATTTTTCTTGAAGTTTAGAGTAATTCTATTGAAATCCGTAGCAACCTACTACTGAAATTCATAGCAAGCCTAGTGAAATCTGTAACAAGCCTAGTGAAATCCATAGCAAGCCTTGTAAAATCCATAGCTGGTATGATGTAATTCATAGATGGTCTAATGTAATTTGTAGCTGGTTCGTAGCAAGCCTGTTATAATCCATAGCTGGTCTGTAACAAGCCTGTTGTAATCTATAGCTATTGTAACAAGCATGTTATAATATAGAGCTACTATGGGATTGTGTAGCAAGCCTATAGGAGTTCATATCTTGACTATAATACTGAATCTTATTACAGAAGACTTCAACATGGTCACTATTCATACTTTGAATCATTTTTAGTCTATTATGAACTATATATACACTCATTGATGACTTTTTCCCAATAATCATTAGAGTTAGCTAACTAATAGATAACAAGGAATTCTATAGACATAGCCATGATATATACTTATTATTTCATTATAAATAAACTATAAGTTCAGAAAATACATTTATATCCACTTCTATGCAAGAAAAAAGATGTTATTTTATGGATATAATGAGCCATTTTATGGATTCATCATCTCCTCCACACCTAATCTCATGCATGTCCTCATGCATGCCACTTTTTAAAACATCATGGTACATATGTATGGGTTAAACTTAGCTTCATACTTCAAATGGGCTTCCCAAATTGATTTTATTGGTACAAGTATAATGAAATTTATCTTTTAAAATATCAAACAAAAATGGCCAATTAAAATGGAAATTTAAGGATAGGTTCTTGTGTGGAGATTTTTACTACTATCCTCAGATTTATTTTTATCCTTTTGACACAGGTTCTTGTTTAGAAGTCTCATGTTGCTCTCTTCATACTTTCTTCTTTCCTTCTTTCTTTCCTTTGTTGCTTTTTTTTCTTCATCTTGTCTTCTTTCTTTTTTTTCTTCTTTTCTTCATTTTTTAAAAATTGAGATGAGAGCATGTTATTGTGTTGATAATTTCTTATTGTGTCTACACATATTTATTTAAACCACAAATCAATTTTTGACATAAAAAAATTCTTGTTCCTTTCAAAACTATATACCAAGATCAAGATCAAACTTTTTTTGTATATTTAGATAATAAAACTATGTACCATGATTAAGATCAAACTATTGTTATATGTTTGGATAAGTCCAATTCTTATATCTTCAAAGCTATTCTCATCCCCCACACCTAAGCTTGTGCATGTGCTCATGTATGCCAAATGAATGAAATGGGATGAGATTACACACGATCAGATGGAAGTTTGTCTATTTCCTAGAATAAGTTGTTTGAAAGAGTGGATCTTCATGTAATAACAAAACTTATAATTAAATTTAAATGTAAAATAGTAAATTAAAATACCTTGACATACCTTCAATCTTTAATTTTGATTCTATGATAGTTAAAGTGAAATATGTTGAGAAAAAGTATTGATAAAAGTAAAATCCTACTATGTTGAAAAATAAGAGAACAGAAGTAAACAACCATGTAAAAAAAAAATTTCATAAACTATTACATAAGATTAATTATATTCTTTTTTATTTTTTTATGTTTTTACCCTTAACTAGCTAGTAAACTAGTTTTCTAATCAAGGCTCTTTATTCCAACACTTGATCTGCCAACAAGTTGGTTTTCAAACCAACAATGCCAACAATGCCCAAAGGTTTTCATTGTTGGTTCTCTTTTTCTTTTTTTGAAAACTTATGACATAGAAAATTTTAGCCATAGACCCTATGCATATCATACTACTCGCAAATATGGCTTGGAATTTTTTGTATGCTGGCATTCTTCAACATTGGTCTCTATAGTGATGACCAATAACTAGTGATAAACACTTTGTTGATTCTATTTCATTCTATTGTCAAAGGTAACTTAGGATAATATACTAATTGCTTTTTGAAGTCACAGGCAAAAATTTTCTTCTCCAAAATGAATCTTTGTAATGAAATTATCTTGTAAAAACCAAAAATAAATAAAACCTTTCTAGCCAAGCATAATATCATCAATGTCAAAGAAATATAAATTCAAATAATAGACCGTTAAAATGAACATTTGAATGTATATAGAAGAATTCATTTCAACCTATGTAAGAATGAATGATGGTTCAAGGATTAACATTATTGAGAATGAAATTTTATTATGGAGAATAAGAACTTCATCAAACAAGTTCTAATAGTATACAAGTGGATATGGGTGTAGCTAATTCTTGAATATGGATGGAAATGAGTGGAATGAAATGTCATCATTTATTTTTATTATGAAATATATTGAAAATACTAACTATTATTTTATACGGGGAAGATAAAATTACATTACTAAATTATTGGATGGAAACTACAAATATAAAACATACCTAGTGACTGAATTTTAAACATCATTGGCTTCCTTGTTGTAGATATATTTTGTATACCTCTTATTTATACTAAAATTTTTGTGGTATTCATCTACAACCTGGTCTAGATTTACATCATGCTGAGCAAGCTTCTTCACTATCTTCTTCTTCACTAGGAAATCAAAAGTAGGGGTTTGGGGGTGGTATCCCCCAACGAGGTCAAGGGAAAGCACCCCTTGTGTACTTCGTATCATGATATAGGGTGTGGAATAACACACACAAAAATTATTTTCAAAATATATAGCAATCCTTCTCCCAAAGTGACTTGCATCTTTTGTAACCCTTCCATACCTACACAACACACAAAACTACCAAGAAAATCTAATTTTCACCATATTCGTATAAGTAGGGTAAAAATTAATATGATGGTGAGGAACATTGGAGATTCCTCTAAAAACTAAAATAATTTCCCAAGATATTCTATTCCATTTGGATGCCTCTCCTTCATTTTCCCAATTGGGTCTTTAGTAAGGGTTTGAGAGGGGTTTAGGTGATTTTGCCATCTAAGGATTGTTCATACAAGTTTGACATTAAAACCCTAAAAAATTTACACAAATTATTTTTTAAATACCTCCTTAAACATTCCCTAACTCCTTATATTCTCATGCTAAGCCTCCAAATAGGTGTGAGCTTCGAAACCTACCTACTTGAGTTCCTTCTTCCATTATGCATAAGTTTGAGTTAGTCTAAGCCAAGAAAAGGGTTCCCTATGATTTAATTTGAATTTAAATAGTTAAAACACTGATTTTTAATCCAAATGCAAGTGTTTTAATTATTTTTAATGCTCTCCTATCACTATAAATTAATTTGAGCCCCTTTTAGGCATTGGGCCTCGATTAGGCCTAGTTGGCTTTAGCTGTATCTATATACATTTGAACCAACCTTTAGGTTTATAAAAATTGTGAATTATTCCACATGGATTATATATGTCTAGATAAATATTATACATCTTATTTAAATGTCTCTCAACCCCTATCTCACCTTGTTATCTCCTTTTCTCTAAACCTATAGATGTACACCCTTAAGGACTGCCTCTGTCTGAGAAAAAATAGAGGTCACTTACCCTATGGTCCTAGAAAATGTGAACATAAAATGTGGATATATAAGTTATTGGTATGATCTATACCTTTTACTAAGGTTTTATCATGTCTTTATCATCTCCAAATATCTTAGAACCTAAGGTAGCCTTCCTGAATACTCACTGTGCAAGATTTATGAGTGTTGCCTGCAAGTACACATTGAAGATGGATTTAATTCTATATTTTATTGCCTAAGAGTATATTATGAGATGGAAATAATCATAATTAAGGTTTTTAAAATGATTAAAAACTCCATATCATTCATTCTTTCATCTTCAACCCATGCCTTTGCTCAATTAGGCCTGACTGGTAGATTGACTATGTTTCCCTTTAAGAAGGAAGTGCCTGTAGGTGCATACCTACATGATTAGACATTAAATAAAATGATTAAATACATATTAGAGTTCCCAAGGTAATTTTACATCCATTTGGGTCTATTCACATCATGATCATTTTATTTCAATATCAAGACTATCACGTACTAGCTCACCGTTAAATTACACTCAACTATAGTTGACTAATTTGAAGCAAACAGGGGTCTTGTAAGTGGATATTAACATTGAAATATTTGACACATGCCCTAGGGTAATTTTTATATATTTAACATAAATTCCCAGTTCTAAAGTTATGTATACATGTCTGGTAGTTCTCCAAGGTGTATATCATGGTTTATGAGTATCTATAATCAGGTTGAGGGTAGTCAGTCTGAAGGTAAGGCACACTTGTAGGTGGTGGTGTGAGTACATGCCCTAAAATTTAATCAGTTTTGATGAAATTTGAGCCAAAAATGTATTTATAATTTCAATATAAACACCTAACATTAATATATGTTCTCATCTTATATCTTTGGACAATGAGGACACTTGGAACTCAAGCTACTATAGTAAACACTAAAGAAAAGCAGTGAACAAATGTGACTTTAAAACCTTATATCATCTTCCTTACTTGTCCAAATTTCATATTTTTTTGAAATTTATATCACATATATGAGGGATACAAGATGGAATCATCATAAATCGTCTAGGATTGATGATTTTTCATCATATGGCAGCCTTAAAAGTGCCTAGGGCTCTATTTTGGGTTTTTTTGGGAAACTTTTCTCTAAAGCTCAATTCTCTTCTCTTGAAGTGAATTCTCATTATTAATACCAATATATGACCTTAAAAATGGTCCTCAAGGTATATATATAACTTCCTAAAACTTTATGAAGTTATCAAAACATGTTTGAACATCCTTATAGAACAATCCCAAGTCTCTATCAATGCCACCTATAGTGGACATTTTAGTATGCAGGTAGTGAATGTGAATGTAGGTAGTGTGCATATTATATGAATTAATATATATTTTAATACTCTCTCAAAGTGTTCAAATGAGAGTTTACAACATTTCAAGGCTTGAAACAAGTTTCCACAAGCCATTTCAATGTGATATCCTCCTAAGAGCACATGTAGGTGCACACTAATGGTGTATGACTATGTAGGTATGAGAATTGATTGTCCCAGTCCATAATTTGTAATTTTAAGTGTATTTTATTGAGTTTTCATGATTAAATAATTTTATTAACACCTTTAAATATTCATTACACTTCCATGACCATGCTTAGGACCTTTATATGCCATGACTATATATGAAAACCTGTAGGAAGTTGATTATGTGAAACATTCATGACTACAACTTTCATGATGTTAGTATTGGAGAGTGATATTGGTAAGAAAGAGGTTGTTATGAAATATTAGATGCATGAAACATCATATCACATTTATTTAAAACCATTTAGAGAAATAAACCTTCTACAAGTAGTGAAACCTGACTACAACCTCACTAGCATACATCAACCTGTAACTTAAACTATTTGGCTCACAAAATAAACTAAAAACATAAAAAAAAGATGGAAAACATGAAATTAGGAATTAAAAATCTTTTATAATCAATTTAAACAATTTTATTGCATGAACCTACTCATTTAAAATGAAAACCTATAGGGTGTGGGGATTAGCTAGCAAAACAAGGAAATCAACTTGTTAAGAATGGTTCATAAAGTATAGGCAACCATTATTACAACTCCAAAAATGAAAATTAATTAGACTAATTTTAATATTCACCACCAAGAGCATTTTACTTGGAATTCCTCCTACTAGCTATACCATCAAAATACCTATTGACCATTCTTGCTTTCCTAGTGGAGCAATGGAGAAGAGAAATGGTTTTGGCCCATTTTTGGCACCTATAATGTAGATAAAACATGTAAATAAAGTTATTGGAGATTAAAGATCACTCCATAAGATTATCCCACGTGCCACTCTCTCCCTTAGGCCATATAACTATAAAAACTCCTTTTTTCCACTTGTTTTCTTGATTTTTAGTTAGGAACCTACAAGTTTCAGTTATTAATAATATTATTGACAAGGAATATAAGATATTGGATGTTTTAAGGAAGTTTAAAACACATGTACACGTAGGAAAATTGTACCACTTTCATTTATGACCCATATATGACCCCTAAGTGACATAAAATGACACAAGGACTAAATTAAAGTATGACCAAGGCTATAAACACATTAAATCACATAAAATTGACCATGAAACACCATATGTAATGCTAATATACTCCTATATCAAGTTTTGAACTATAGGGGGTTGACCTATTTTGAATTATGGTCAAAATAGTCAACATTCTTGGCAATTTCTCAAGGGTGGTATGCTTGCTATGCCAAGACCAGTATCCTAATCCTATCCATTGGGCCATGGATTCACCTATACACCATGTTTGACACACAAATTTACCTTTGACACCACACCAAACAACAAAGAAGAAGACATAAAATAAGACACACCAAATGGAAACAAACATGTGTTCAACTAGAACACTTATGTAACACAACACAATTGAAAGAAAGACACACACACACCTAAACTAATATTTATAAAAGATCACTCTTGAGGTGAAAAAACATCTTACCATACTTCAAACAGGGTCAAATATGGTTCCTCTTACATCTTTATCACTCCATGAAGACATTCTAGCATGTGAAGCATGCTCATAATCAACATCTTGCATATGTAGATGTTTAAGAAGCCTATAACCTCTATGTCTTCTTAGGCATACAAGTGGACTATTTTGAGCCTTCATGAATTTTATTTCTTGATCTCTAAGATCATTTGTTAAGGCTACAAGTTGACTGATCTTTATCATCTTTGATATACATTCCTTAAACTGTAGAATAGGAGTGATAACAACTACCTCATCTTTGTGTTCTTATAGGTCAACATGTGCTTGATACATGGAGTCAAAAATCTCTTTTCCTTTATGTTCCAATATCTATGAATGTGGCTCAACATCAGATGGAGATTTTGACTATCCTTGAAGCATAACCAAATCTATGTTGACCTCATTCTCCATGTTTACAACTTCTTGGATAATAGTTTCATCAAGCTCTTTCATGATTATAGACTCTTGATCGACAAAATGACATTCATTTTCATGTTTGAAATAACACTTAAAAACTTGATCATTAGTCTCATTAGCAATTTTGATTTAGAGAAAAAGGAGTCTTACGCAATTTATCAAATTATTTACATATGGTAGTGAAACTTTACTATAGTTCATCTTCATTCATAACATGACACTCTTTCCCATGCTTGGTGAGACACTCAACATCATGTTTATTAGAATCATTAGCAAAATCATCAGATATAGACCTCTTAGGAGGGGAAGTAACATTACTTAATTTATCAAACTCTTGACATATGGTGTTAAACCTTTGCCATAGTTCATCCTCCTCTCCCTCATGAGTGTCATCATCAAGGACAACTTTATCAATAGTAGGTAGAAAGACATAATTTTTACCACTATGCTGAATAATTAGGTTTTTCAATCTATCATCATCATACTCATGAATCATGTAGTTACCGTTAGAAAATTTTATATTAGAATGTTTGATACTTACCTCTGCTCCCTCAATGGTTCTTAATGCATGATATAAGTGCCAAGATTAGTTTGCTCAAAGTATGCATAAGAATCATGCTCATAAGCATCTACACCATATTAATATAAAAACAAGTTAGATATTCCCTCATTTTTAGAAGCACCATCATCTACATTAGATTCTTCTTTCTCATTGATCACATAATTCAAGTTAGATCTTGCTTGAACATAAGGCTCAATATGAAAACTTTCAAGAGACTGAGCTATTATGGTCACTTTGGTTCCATACCTTATCTTAAAGACCAAAAAGGATTATTCAACTAAAAGATATTCACATATCTTGGTTGTAAATTATCTTGAAATAAAAATGAGCAGGAAGGTCAACACCACCAATGTCTAGGAAGATAGGAAAGCTAGGACAATCATGCAAGAAAACCTTCAAATTTTTAGTCAACCCTATTATCTTGGTAGGTGTACCACCTAGATGAATCACTCCTTTGTTATGGGGTTCATATTTTAGGCCCAAATTATAAATTATAACCTTGGGCATGAATGATGTAGAAGCACCACTATCAACTATGCAATTATGTACTAGTTTATCCCCCACTGTGAGAGTGAGGTAGAAGGGTGGAGGCTTCTCAGATTAAGTAGATGGTTCAAAAATAGTGTTAGGGGTATTTATAATATCAACATGACCATGAATTTGACTTAAAGATGAAGGTAAAGTACTAGTAGGAATAGTGGATAGCTATTTTTGAAAGAGTTCTTTTTGGCCAGGCATATGGAGGACATCCCATAAAGAGATGGATGCTTTAGCATTATTCAATGAATCTACTATGTTTAGGGTAGTATTAATCACCTTCTCTTGAGTCCTTGGAGGAAAATATTTTTTTGAAACTTGAGTAATAGAAGCACCTTTAGAAGACCTTCCAATGTTTTTATTTGAAGAAGGTGTAGGAGTGTTAGGGACTATCATACTTGTATCCATGCTTTGTTGCCTTGTAGAAGGATTGTATGAACTTATAGGCATGTTTTTATCAACTCATAAACCCTTCATCTTAGATATATTATTTTATATAATGTAGGTTCCTTGATTGATCACAAAATTATTTTCCACCAAGAAGTTAGTGAAGCTTTCTCCTTGAGGCTATCAATCCTCATTTGCTTGCATCATGACTTCATCTTCAACTGATAGAAGAGGAGTGACTCATCCTTGAGAAAATAGAGATTGATCTCCACCCTTATTGGCATCCATGAATTGGCCTTATTTACAATCTTCTCCTTACACCAAGTTGCCATGCATCGGTACCATCTCTCTTGCATTGGTGGTGGAATTGGGATTTTACACATTGGTAGGCCTGTTATAATTAAGCTACCCTTGACCTATTCCTATCCCATATTATTGACCATATTTTTGTTTATATGGATAGGGGTTTTGATTCACACCTATTTTCATTCTCTCTTTCCTAAGCTTAGATTCTAAGGTTTAAATTATTTCATATGGATTAGGTTCATCAACCTTCTTAGGAGTAATCCTAGGCTTGACATTAGCATTAGAAACTTGAACAATGTTTGAAGTATTAGATATCAAGGGCATAGAAACCTTAGGAGGTAACTTTCTTGATTAAATGAGGACATTATAAACTATAATGAAAAGTTCATATGCTTCAAGAAGAGTGAAACCACCCATGGATTGAAGCATGATAGTAATATCAGTACCAATGGTTTTCAAGTATGTGGGAAACAAAAAAACTATTAGGAGGTCTCATCAAAAGAAGTAATCTATACCAAGTCTTTTGAAACCTCTCATTAAATTCATGAATTATTTCCTAGGGGCTCTTTTGATCACATTGAGCTAATGTATGAGAGAAGTATAGTCACTTTCATCTTCAAACCTTGAAGTTAGCAACACTCCAAAGTCATCCCATGATGTGATGCATCCACTAGGAAAAGTCCTATACCAATAAAGTGATTTCCATCTATATGACATGACAAAGAGTCTAATGGAAATACTCTCCTTAGTGAAATTATGGAAATTACAAAAATTGGAGATATCCTTGATGTGTTCACTAGGTATAATAACATGACCCTCAACATTGAATGTAGGCACACTCTTTATGTCATTAGGGGAATGACATCATATGATTCAAGATGAATTGGATTTTTAGTATTAAACACAGGGAAGGCATGTGGCCTATCCATGATGGATTTTTTTTCTTCAAGTTCTTTACTAACTTGACTAGCAAAATCTTCTTGGTCTTCAAAGGACAAATTAGGCTGAGGGTATTGAACTTCAAGGGGAGGTTCAAGCTGAATAGGTGGATTGATAGGATTGATAAATATACTTGATGATGACCTAGTAAAGAACATGAAGTATGAGAGAAAAATTATGAAAAAACAATGGAATTAAACTAGATTTTACCTTGAATGGAGTCTCCAAATGATAAATAACACACCAATTTGTAGTTGATGTTGTCAAGACTAGCATTCACCTTGATAAGTTATCTTAAAGATAATGGGTCCATTGGGCATGCCATAACTATTATTGCCAAATATTTCACCCTAGAGGAGGGTGTTCAAACCTCCTCTATATTTGGGTAACATGGAATACTTATAGGTATGTGGGTTTACCTATAGTAGAAGTAGACCTCTAGGTTTAAGGGATAGCTCAAATTTACCTTGAAATGTTTATCAGCTACTTAACTAATTTATTGTGGGGAAAGAGATATAAGTTTTCATGAAATGAAACTAATCTAAGGGGGTGATACAATAGAAGGGTTTCCATAATACCATCATAATTTTTTCACTAAGTAATAAGACTCACAAACTAGCTTCAAATTACTAAGAGGTTCTAACATAAGTGTTTCAATATAGAGGTGATATGCATGAGGAAACACAAGGTAAGTGAACCAGAAGGTATGTTTCACACACTAAAAAAATTATACACTTGAAATGATCCTAACACACTAGCTACACTCTATATGAACTATTATAATAGGAACTCTTGCATAAACATGAGAGGATAAAGAGAGGCAAGGATATAGATTATCACTTAACATCACCATACATCACTTTTCACACTTAGACAAATATTCATGAACTCAATACTAGACTTCAATTTATTGTTCAAAGGAAAAGTAAAATGTCAAAAATATCAAGGATTCACCATACATGGTGTGGTATTTGTAGACAAGATCCAAAATGGCTACTACTTATAGAATTTGAGAGAGGTAAGAAGAAAATAAAGTCCAAGAGTCATTAGAACATGATTAAAGTTGAGAAAAGGAGTTAAATATGTAGGAAAGAGGAATATTTAATAGACAAAACAAGTCATACTTGTACAAATGTCCCTCAAAACATGAAACTCTTGAAATGTGAAGTAGAACTCCTCATTTGCTTGCCTAGAAAATGCCTTCATCATTTGGACCTATTAGAATGCTCTATAGTAGGGTAGGGGTAAATGAGATGATTAAAATAAGAGGAATGGGATATAAACAAGCCCAAACATTCATTAATTATATCCATAATCATTTATATTATTATAGATATAAGTTATCACTACTTACAATTCAAATAACTCCTTTCTTACTCACCCTTCACACTTGGAACTAAAAAGGTCTTCAAATTTCAAAAATAGTCCATACAAGGGAGTGTATGACACCTTTTAGGACTTATCATGCCCTTAGGTTCCTTAGGTAGACCTTAAAAGGATACCTACTTAGATTTTTCACCTTCTCACTTATTTTTTTGCTATGCCAGTTTGGACTGGCTAAGATGAAGGCACTTATACAGACACTCATGATATTTTATGATTCATGAAATAGACATGAGTGTCTAACTTAGGTCCCAATCCTTCTCCCAAAGTGACTTTCATCTTTTTTAACCCCTCCATAGCTACACAACACAAAAAATTTAAGAAAATAAAATTTTCACCTTGTCTATATAAGTAGGGTACAACTCAATATGATTTGGAGGAGCCCTAGAGAGTCCTCTATAATATACAATCATTTCCCAAGCCATTCTATGCCATAGATATTTCTCTCCTTCTTCATTTTCCCAATTGAGTCTGTAGAAAGGGTTTGAGAGGGTTTTAGGTGATTTTTACCTATAAGGATTATTCATATAGGTCTGATGTTAGAAACCTAAAAAAATTCCACAAGTTATTTGTTCAAAACATCTTTCAACATGCCCCAACTCATATTCCCATGCTAAGCCTCCAAATAGGTTTGAGCTTCCAAACTTGCCTACTTAAGCTCCTTATTCCATTATGTGTAGGTTTGAGTTGGTATTAGCCAAAAAAAGGGTTTCCTATGGTTTCCTTTACATTAAAACAATTAAAACACTCCTTTTTATTCCATATGCAATTATTTTAATGCTTTGGAATGCTCTCCTAGCACTATAAATAAAGTTGAGCCCCTTTTAGGCATTAGGCCTAGTGGGCTTTGACTGCATCCATATGGATTTGGACCGCCCTTTAGGTTTTTAAAACTTATGCATTGATCCTCATGGATTATATATTCCTATATTAACCTTATATATCTTCCTTCAAGGTCTCATCAACCCTTAAATCATCTTGTCATCTCCTTTTCTCTAAACTTCCAAATTTACACCCTTGGCGAGTGCCCTCTATCTAATTCAAAAAAAGGGAACTTTTCCTATGGTATCAACAAAGGTGAACATAAAATATGTTTCTAAAAGTTATGGGGATGATGTGTACCTATTTAAAATGTTTAATCATGTTTTTATCATCTCTAAATATGTTAGAACCTAAGGCAGCCTTCCTGAATACTCACTGTGCAAGATTTCTAAGTGTTACCTATAAGTACACCTTAAGGATGGATTTCATGCTCTATTTTATTTATTAAGAGTATATTATGAGATGTACATAATAATAATAAAGGTGTTTAAAATTATTATAAACTCCCTATCATCCAGTCTTGCATCTTCAACCCATGTCTTTGCTCAACTAGGCCTGACTAGTAGACTAACTATGTTTCCCCTTAGGAAGGAGGTGCCTATAAGTGCATACATACATAATTGGACCTTGAATATAATTATTAATGAACTATTTGAATCCATAAGGTAATTTTACATACATCTGGTTATATTCACATCATGTTCATGCTATGCTAATATCAAGACTATCATGTACTAACTCACTGTCAAACTACAATCAACTATAGTTGACTAATTTGGAGCAAGCAGGGGTCTTGTAGGTGGATATTAAACTTGAAATATATACCACATAAATTAGTTTCATTTTTAAATATTTTTAATCAATTCAAAATGGAAAACTCATGTTTACAGGCTTAGTAATTCTCCAAGGTGTATATCATGGTTTATGAGTATCTACAATTAGGTTGTAGGCAGTCAGTCTGAAGGCATGACCCACTTGTAGGTGGTGGTGTGAGTCCATTCCTTGAAATTAAATCCATTTTTATGACATTTTATATATACATGTATTTCTCATTTCAAGATAAACACCTAACATGAATATATGTTCTCACCTTATATCTTTGGACAATGAGGACACTTGGAACTCAAGGTACTGTAGTAAACACTGAAGAAAAATATTGAACAAATGTGTGACTTTGAAACCTTATAACATCTTCATTACTTTTACAACCTCCATATTATTTTTTAATGTATCTCCCATCAATGAGGGATATAATATGAAATCATCATAACCTGTCTAGGCTCCATGTTTTTTCATCATATGGCAGCCTCAAAAGTGTTTAGGGCTCTATTTTGGGGTTTTTTTGGGAAACTTGTCTCTAAAGCTCAGTTCTCTTCTCTTGAAGTGACTTATTATTATGAATACCAATATATGACCTTAAAAATTGTCTTAAAGGTGTCTCCAACTTCATCAAAATTAATTAATTTCTCAAAACATGTTTGAATATCCTTATGGAATAATCCCAAGTCTCTATCAGTGCCACCTGTAGATGGACATTTCAGTATGCAGCTAGTGAATGTGATTGTAGGTAATGTGCATATGATATGAATTCATAACTAGTTTCATAATCTCTCAAATTTTTCAAATGATATTTTACACATTTCAAGGCTTGACACAAGTTTCCATATCCATTTCAATGTGATATCCTCCTGAGAGCACCTGTAGGTGCACACGAATGGTGAATGACTATGTAGGTATGTGAATTGACTATCACAATCCATAATTTGTAATTTTAAGTGTATTTTATTGAGTTTTCATGATTAAATAATGTTATTAACACCTTTAAATATTAATTACACTTCCATGACCATGCTTAGGACCTTTATACACCATGATTATGGATGAGAACCTATAAGAAGTTGATTGTGTGAAACATTCATGACTAAAAATTTCATGATGTTAGTATTAGAGAGTGATATTGGGAATAATGAGGTTTTTATGACATATGAGATGCATGGAACATCATAACATATTTATCTAAAACCATTGTAGAGAAATAAACCTTCTTCAAGTAGTGAAACTTGACTACAACCTCACTAGCATACATCAACCTAAAACTTGTACTATTTGGATATTGAAATCAAATCCAAACATGAAAAACAAGATGGAAAACATGAAATAAGGAATTAAACATCCTTTATAATCAATTTAAACAATTGGATTATATGTACCTACTCATACAAAAGGAAAATTTGTAGGGTGTGGGGATTAGCTATCAAAACAAGACAATCAACTTGTTAATAATGGTTCATAAAGTATAGAAAAACATTATTCCAAATAAAAAATTAAAATGAATAATAACAAGTGTACTATCCACCACCAACATCATTTGACTTGTAAGTCCTCCTACTAGCCATATCATCAAAGGACCTATTGACTAGTCTTACTTGCCTAGTGGAGTGATGGAGAAGAGAAATGGTTTTGGCCCATTTTTAGAACTTCAAAAGTAGATCAAGTGTGGAAATGGATTCAAGGTCACTAAAGTGTCACTACATAATCTTATCCCACATGCCACTCTCCCCCATATGCCATACAACTACAAAAGCTCCTTTTTTACTTATTTTCTTGATTTTCAGTTAGGGACCTACAAGTTTTAGTTAATCCTAAAATTCATGACAAGGAATCTGACATATTGGATGTTTTAAGTAAGTTTATAACACATGTAAACCTATTAAAACTATACCACTTTCATTTATGACCCATGTATGACCCATAAGTGACATAAAATGACATAAGGACTAAATTAAACTATGACCAAGGCTAGAAACACATTAAATCACATTAAAATAACCATGCCACACCCTATGAAATGATAATAGACCTCTATATCAAGTTTTAGACTATAGAGGGTTGACATATTTTAACTTGTGGTCAGAATAGTCAACAGGTCGGTCAAGGGAAAATACCAAAAAAATAAAATAAAAATGTAAAAAATAGAAAATAGTAAAAATTGTTTAGTTATTCCAAGAAATCAAATCATTGAAGTATTTATTTATATACATCCCTCTAAATAATAATTCATGCATTTATTCTATGTTTAGATTTTGGTCATAGGAAAGGAATGAATATTAAGAGTATGACTAGGTAATTATAGCATTTTATTTATGTGCATCAAGATAATATGTCTTTTGGTTCATGTATGTTCATGTTTAAGAAGTGATTTGAAAATAATATGTCTTTCAGGACATCAAATTAAACATAAAAAAAATTATTTGATGACATAAAAAGGTCATAAGTGAGAGGACACATAAGCAAAAGGAATGTCATGCTTACTAATAAAAACATTTGATGACACAGAGAGGTCATAAGTGAAAAGACATGGAAGTAAAGAGAATGTCATATCAACTTTATTCATATGTGTAAACCACCCATTATCTCACTTTAAATTACCTTAAATAAAGCTACCAAGTTTGACACTACATAGGTTTCATAAGTTTGAAAGTACATTAAATATTTTTTAAAGATAATTTCATTTAACTTCCATGTTGTATGATGATTGCTTCAAATTATGACAGCAACCATCAAACCAAATACTCATTTGAATCATTTATTTCAATTTTCATTTACATGCTATTAGTTTTTTGGCACTAACTATTGTACCTACTAAACCCCTAGCTTTTATAAGATTTGCCAAAGCCACCATGGGACACAAATACATTCTAAACCTGAGTCCATAGTCAGATTGATGACATATGATATCTCTATAGTAGTTTTTGAGGAGGTTGACTAGTCATTATTTTTGCATAAATTCAAAGAGTATGAAGAATCTCTGGTGAATTAATTCATTAAAAATCTAATATAAGACTCCATTACAGTGAGAAACATTGACATTATAGTTTCTAGCTCAATCATTAGTTAAATTTTAAAAATTTCTAAAGGTAAAAGAATACTTAGAAGAATTATTTTTCCTAAGATAATTGAAAAATTAAATAGAAATGAAAAATTATTTGTTTCATGTGTATAAAACCATCAAGTAAAGGCAAAAAGGATTAGTAACGAAACCCTAATTGAACCCTAGAAATCTATTTCTTTTTGTGTAATGATATATTTCATGTGTGAAGGGTAGTAAAATGTTTTGGGGTGTGAATTAATATGTATCATTCTTCACCTCAAGTATAGATAAAAATAGAATCAACATAGGGTTAACCTTCCCTTATTCCTATATGGATCCATTCAGATTCTGGGCACTAATATATTAGCTGCTCTTCATCATCATGGTCTTATCCATTTAATTATTCAACATCATTTTCTTCAACAAAGTAAATTATCATGGAAGAATTTTTGGAATAACAGATTCAGTCAATCCTTAACATCTATTTCAATATCCTCTAGAAAAACACCAATACCTAAGACAAAAGAAGAGGCTTTATCTAGTGAGAAATACTAAACTAGATCACAAACCACACATGTGGTTGCACATACTTGTCAATAGTCTCTAAAAAAATGAAAACTAAGACCTAGGGTTTCACAATTTTATGTAAACTCTAAATCTAAGGATATACCTTTAGCAAGCACAACATATGTGCTCAAAATAAATGGATCATCACAAGCTATTGAGGATACTTATATAAAGGAACCTAGTTCCCCTATATAGACAAAAAAGAAGACGTAGAAGATTAATTTTGGCATAAGATAATGAAGATACAGAAGCAACTACCACTCTTGATAGCCTTATACATTCACCATTATTCTCTTCCCTAATAAAAGTATAAATAATAACAAAAACTCATGATGAAAAATCTATCATAGTAGATATTTCTGAGTCAACAGGAGTAACTCGTGAAGAATTTGTCATAGTAGAGATTCTTGAGTCATTATTAGTAGTCCTTTATGAATATCCTATCCCATTAGATATTCCTATTGAGGTAGCTATTTAGAAAGAAAACATACTCACATATTAAATTTCATTATAGGATGCAAAGTCTTCTCCATCTTCTTCAAATCCTAATGTAAGACCAGTATTAGATAAAGGGAAACGTATTATGGTCTCTAAAAAAGAAAAATCATCCATCTCAATTGAAGATCTAGAATTTTAGCTCATACTTGTACTATCAAAGGTTGAGGTCCTCATCAAACAAAAATTTGTAGATATTTCTAATCTTTTATCTCAACTACAATGTAAGGATTTACTCAAATCTTCTTTAAATCAAAGATTAGATAGTTCTAAAGACAAATCTTTGGATCACAAGACTACAAACAAAAGTCTTGAGAAATAAATAACTCATTTTGATGAAGACATGGTAAATTTTTGGATATATATCACTAAATTAGAAGAAAATATGTTGTTAAAATAACAACTTCAAAATTGTCAACAACCAAATCTATATGAAAACTTCATCTTCTTCTAAACTTTCAATAGATCAATCTTGTCAAACTTTTATTTCTCATGTTGACTACCTAGATAAATGGAATCAGGTATTTTGTGAGTTTAGGGAATTAAAATAAAAAAATAAAGTTTTATAAAAATAAAAATAGACTATGAAATAAAATTTAGAGAAAGAAAAATAATAGACTCAAAAACTTGAAGCAAATCTATAGGTTACACGTTAGATAGGTTAAAATATCCTAGCTTGTAGATATCCCTCTCCTTCTTATATCCTATATTTACATGAACAATTTTATACATGGAAGCCAATGAGAATTTCATGTGATTTACCTCATAACATTTAAGATCCTTATATGTTTCTAAACATTTTTCAGGTATCCAATCTAGAATAACAAGATTTGTTATATGAGTTTTATTTATATAATTTTATATTAGGATACTATAATAAATTCGTGGTCAATCTATATGTAGGGAAAATTAAGCTAATATCTCTTCTTTATACTTATAAAAATCAGATAACTTGGAAAGCTAGACATGTGGAATATGTGGAAAAATCCAAAACTATAGAGCTATATATTAGACCTACTTTTCCAATGCCAAGAATTTATTGATTAACTTCAAAATTGCCTATCTGATGAACCCAAACATTAAGTATTATTACTTATAGGCTTTTTATATTATTATTATTATCTCCTTTGATCTATATACAAGACAACGTTTTGATGATATATTTACAATGAGTGTCAAGCATTGGGACACATTGACAATTTCATTGAAAAGAAGAGAGGTGATGTCTCCAACCAATCTAAGATAGAGTTTATGAAGGGCACAAGCTATCAATGGCATGATTTTTGATGTCATTAAATTAAAAGGAGAACAAATTTGGGTTGGAATGATATTTAGGCCACCACTTCTTTTGACTCTAATTCTACCATGGCATAGATAGAGTCCTCAAACAGATAAACAATTTTAGAATTTACAACAAATTATGCAAACATATCAAGGTTTCACTAGTCCCTTAGATAATCACTGGGCTAATGAATTTGACATATATAACCTCAACCAATGTTTAAAATCCAAAATTCAAAATTATGAGGGAACACAAAACAACTAATTTTGAAAAAGGGAATTGCAAAAGGTAAAGCTGATGATTCCAAAATATGGCTCATTATTACTATCAACTTTCTTCATTTTTCTTTTATTACCTCTCCTCTAGACTGAATAGTGTAAGGATCTTAGGCTTGTATCTAATCCTAGTGTAGGAAATAGGATGTTTTATCTTAATATAAATAAAGTCTAAAAGATAAACTCTGCTATTTAATTCTAACTCTTTGCATGTTTAGTCTCTCCATTTTGTGTATATATAGATGATACAATAGTCTATAAGGAATAAGGACCCCTTTGATGATATTCTAAGGTAACCTATAGAAAATATTCTGACATTTTGGTAAACTATGAACTCATTAGACACTCTTCTGGTTCATTCAAGTCTTCTCCAAACCAAGCTATAAACTTATTTAGAAGCTACAAACTCTCACAGTCCACTGCTTTAGACTCACCCAGTAGCTATGGACTCACCCAGTCTGTATCTACAGACTCATTCAATATCTAATTTTATTCACCAAAGCATTCCACCTAACATAACAACCTCATCATGGACTTATTCAAACATCTAGGTTTCTTAAAACAAGTTTCTATGGAGTTGCTTTGGACTCCATCAGAGTTGCTATGGAGTTACTTCAAACTCCACCAAATTTACTATGAAATTACTTTAGACTCTACCAGAATCACTCTGGACTCTTCAAGTCTAGATTTTGAGATTGAAAAACTAAAATATATATACTTGGAGATTATTTTGGTAACTTACTATTTATAGGATTATTATAAATAGTAAATCCATAAATAGACTTTATATATATCAGTCAATGTAAATATGTCCATAGTATTGAAAAGGCAAATTGATTTAGTAGAGCTAGGTAGCCATTCTTAGTAGATATGTAGTGGATCTTGTAACAGATAGATCTTCCTATTCGGAACCATCAATTACCTATTTTGAAGAACCATTGAAATTAGTAGATTTGTTTTGATAAGAGAAGATTAACAACTAGGATCTAGGGATCTTCTGTTAAAACATTATATAAGTAGATATTCATGTCTTGATGAATATATAGAGATAAAGAAATGTATAATATATTATTATTCAGTTAATATTCTAGTGTAGTTACTTTTACATTTATGTAAACTACTTTGATTAATAAATAAAACTTCAATTTCCAAGTACTGAGGCTTCTTCCATTCCTATTCCCAAGGTGAGCAAGGGCCCACTCTCCTTAAGAAATAGGAACATATTTCTATATGGTATTTTATGTATTTATAGTTTCCAGTAATTATAAATTTATTTCATGTTCACAATAGTATTTATAAATAGACTTAAAAACTTGCAAGATATTATCTTTCTATTCTAAGAGTTAATTCAAGATTGCAAATTAGTGTGTTTATTTTCAATAGATTATTTATTTCTAGAAAGTGTGTTTTTTTTAGTAGATTGTTGTTTACATCAAGTGTGTTTATTTTCAGCAAGTGCATTTATTTTAAAAAATTGGATTACAGAGTGTTTTAATTTTGCAAGTGTGTATATTTATTGCATAAGTAAATACTTTCTAAGATAGATTAGATTAGACATTTAATAAAATAATAACCCCCCCAATCATATATGTAAGAGACCATAAACCTTGTTGTAGACAAATTTGGACACTACCCCTAGTTTGAATAACATCAATAGATCAAGTTGATTAAATGAAGGGATTAATGACACCCATCACATGTAACTATTGATGTGGGTTTTATGCACACCCAAGAAACCTTTACAAGGTAGCCTATAACATTTTATGATATCAATGGAGGTGAACTCCACTCTAGGACATGAGTTGTAAGATATTGGGTTTTATAGTAACATGTGGTGGAATGGTCGATGGTAAAGTAACTGTTAACCTGTATGGTTTAGATATGGATACATATCCTAGATCTACTTTGAGGTGGATGATGATGGATCTATTATAAAGTGGGCATGACTTAAATAAACCAAAAATGAAGGGAAAATTAAGGTAGAAAAGAGAATATATAAATAAAGATAATGAATTATTTCTAGTTGACTTTAAAATAAGGAGAAGTACCATAGATTAATGCTTGTAGCTTGCTGCTTTGGCACATAGAACTAACAAACACAATAAGGAGGTATGAGGGAAAAAAATGCAATTAACTAAAAGTTATTAACTAAAGATTGTTGTTTAATCTCTTAATAAAATATTATAGATAATAAACATAAATCCCCTTCGAATAGCTATAGGTCAATCTATGAAGTTGCATCAAAATGATATTTTTACACATATATAAATATTATCCTAGTAAACTTGTTGCATGAAAGCAAGATTTATCAACCTAAAATTACTAATACACATTATTAATTGACAAAATCCTAAAAAATATCCATAAGCTATTAGAAAATTTTGTAGCACATATCAAGAAACTAAACTAATATTTAGATCAAATCACATAATCAATATAACGCATAAATGAAAGAGACAATCATACAACATTGACTTGTAGAACAACCTGAAGGATTTATTATCTATATTGAATGTCAAAAAAATTCTTCCCTTTGAAATGCGGGAGATATATGTATATATATAATCTTGGGATGGGGACACTTCATCCTTCAAGCCATGCGCAAAGTTTCACTACCCTTAGGACATATCTCGAAGAGATCTGCATGGCATACATGGCCATGACATAGACAATCATTCACAAGAGATAAAGATTTCCGCAACAATATTCTATCATAATCAATTAATGTAATCACAAGGGAAATTTCCTAAATGATGGCCATTCTAGTTGTTGATACTTGGGTTCTTGTAGTCATTGCAATTCTAACTAGAGTTGTAGCCATGGTTAGCATGAGCATTTGAGAAGTAGTTGCAACTAAAATAGTTGGTAGAGGTAGGGTGCAGGAGATGCCTTCTTGATTGCCTAAATTTGTAAGTAGAGAGTGTGGCTTGCTTGGAATTTCATTTCAATTACCTCAAAGTATAATAGAGGTCTTCAAAAGAACTAGGGGAGTCTATCCATCAATTTTTATGTGATTTTAATGCAGCCCCAAGTTCCTCATAGAGAGTGTCTATGTTAAGGACCCTAATTATATAAAAATTTATCAAATACAATAATTCATCTTGGGTCTTATATATTTTTCCATTGACTTATACTTTGAAACTATTTGTTCTTATTCATAGAAGGTCTTCAATGATGGCCCTAAAGACCAATTCCCCACTTGGGTTAATCACATCTTTGATTCTCATTTCCCCTAAATTTGTAATGGCCTGATCCTCAAGGTTAATGAGTTGTAGAACTAAATTTCACATTTATTGATGTCATATAATCAAGTTATCTCTCTTATAAGCTATGTAGATTAAGGCCCATGCTACATCTAGAGCAATTATTAAGTTTAGATGGTCATAAGTCTTGTTCCAAGCTACTTAGCTTAAGAAATATAATTTGGCCTCTATTTTCTTCATCTTGTCAACAAGGGTGTATACATCTCCCCACTTGGGATGTGACTTCTTTTTTACACTTATTATTAACTTGATAACATCATACAACTTTTGAGTTGATCCTTGCATGCTATCCATGATGTCCCTCAGAGGTTTTGTGGTACTTATTCATTGTAATGCCTCCAAAACTTGATCAAAGCCTCTAAAAGTGTATTTTATTACTCCCCCTATAGAGTATACAAATGTTTAGGGGTATTCTATATAATTTTTAGTATCAGAGGGGAGGAATTTTATTCTCTTTGTTAAAGAGAATACTTCTCTTTACTCCAATTCTACCTTCTATCCTTCAACCACTATGGTTTTCCTTTTGACCTTCCTCATAATATTTGTTATCAAAATAAAACTTGAATATTGGTTATTCAATAATGACTAGGTATTACCTACCTTATTTTGTTCATTGCATTTTCTGAATCCATCTAGGAATATTTAAGGCAACTAGTTGTTACAAGGATTATACCTACTTTATAGGAGTGGTAGATGGGGATTACCTTAGAGGGAGCATGGGATTAAGAAAATAAGTTTTTAGTTGAGGCAAAGGGGGAGCATCTCTTTTCCAACCAATGAACTTCTTTAGGGCCACTGCATCAATTATTATCTTTAATTTCTCTAACCCCTTCTATGTTATAATGATTGTAGCTTCTATTTAGGCTGCATGACCAATTGGTAGGCCCAATTTAGTTGATGTTTGTGAGGGAGTAACTAGGAAGCTAAAATAGTGGTGGAAACCAAATATTCAAAATGCACTTGCTTATGGACTCCAGAGGACTAAGGGATTGAGGAAGAAAAGAATGAATAGGTAGGAGGGCTATTGAGAAAATTTTGAAAATAATCCATCATGCGTGTGAAAATAACTCTAGTAGGGTCTTTTGAAGGTTAGTTAGGGGGTTCCATATCCTTGGTCATAAGTGCTAGGACTAGGTATTTTTGAATTGATGTTATAATAGTTGTACTATGTAGAATAATAGTTAAAATAGTAGGTGAGGAATGAGGAAGTCATGTACTTACCACTTGAGAATTAAAAATCAAGAGAACTATTACTATATGTCCCACTATTGTGTTAGGATGTGTCAAGGTTGGAGATAGGTTCACTGATTGCCCATATGTAGAACCTAAAGGTTTAGACTCTAATTCATATTCTTTATCTTCATATAAGTCTTAAAGTAATTTAGTTAAGACTGAACTAGTCTTCAATATCTTAGTATCACTTGACTGAGTCTCCTCTAGTATCCATTCATCTTCAGGATGACTTTTCATGGTCTCACTAATGGTTTTAGATAATGATGTCTCTATTTTATCCTCCTATTCTTCTTTGGTAAACCATCACTTTTCATTATCTATCATCTCTATGGGTTATTTTAGTTTATAACCTTTTCTTTTATCCAATTTTACCTCTAACTTTTCTTGTGAGGTCTCCATTATTGGAATGCCCTGAGGAGAATCTGAAGGAGCTCCATGTTTACTTTTGTATACAAGGGATTTTGATAATAGTATAAGTTTATGTTCATAGTGGTGATAAATTAGAAGGTGAATATGATGGGTCAATAAGTGGTGATGATTTAAGATCAATGGTGACTACCAATGGTGAACATGGGGAAGTGGATATGTGTCCAAGGGAATGAGATGTTGATGGAGGTTATGGTGAAATGGTTTGGACTGGGCGTATGAATGGATCCAAACTAGAAATAGGAGGGAGGAAATATGGAAGACTAACTTATTACACTAATATGATTAGAGTAAATAGAAACATAGATAACAATGCCCCAAATTAAGTTATACCTGTGAGACCCTATGTAGTGGTAGCCGACTAAGGAAGGGTGGACACTAGGGTGGTTATTGTAATAATAACCATTGGGATGGGATGTTGAGGAGGCCCTTAGATGATTTATTATTCACTTCCCATAGGTGTTTGTCTTGATGGATTGACATATTCTTATACTTGGGCTTCAACTTATGGGAAGGATCCTTGAAGAGGTTTTGAAACCCAATGTTCTACTTCAATTTTTCTAGCCTCTTCCTCAGTGGTTTCTCATGATATTGCATGTTCATGGCTATCATCATGGACATATTTAACCTATTCATTATTTTTTGGACATATATATCATTCAAATTATTCATTAATACTTCATTAGATGGATATGATACATGGCCATAATAAATCTTCATCTTCTCCTAAGTGTATTTAAGTGCTTTTTGACCATGTGTCTTGGATCCCATTGCTTTTAAGGTGTCTAATTGGAATCATAGCATGTTATAATTTTTCATACTAGATGAAAATACTCCCATATGGAGTACTAGATCCTACACATTTTGATAAGAGGTGGGTGGACAACTCCTTGTTTGGCACTTATTAGTTTAACATCTACACAATCAATTAGTTGGGTTGTAATTTACTACTCTACCACCTTATCTAGGACTAACTAGGGTAGATACATAGGAGTAACCTTAGTTCCCTCTATTTTTATGATTATATGATTTGGATAGAGCCAATAGTCACTAATATTTTCAATGGTTCTTTAGATTTGATCAGACAATCTGGGCATGTCCTTGTCATAAATGGGTTGGTATGCCATTAGATATAAGGTCTTAGTTATTCTATTCATATTATTTCTAAATTTGTGTATATGAATAATTATTAATTCATCACAAATTTAAGTCTTAGGATGCTCATTTGATGCCTCCCAGAGTTCCTCAAAAGTTAAGTGAATAGTCCCTATTATGGTGTCTACTAGATAAGACATCATATAGAAGTTGTCATCTGGTCTATTTATTAAAATGAGGAATTTGATAATCAAATTATCACTAAGGATATTTCCAATAGCTATGACCTTGGTGGAAGTGAGGATGATATCTAATAGGGGAATCCAAACCTCATTGACATAGGTTGTACTAGGGAAACCATAAATTTGGTTTAGCAAATCCATGTAAATCCTAATTCTAGGCCTACATATGGAAATGGGGATATAAGAAATAGGGCCCCTAACTATAAACGTAATAGGGTTGCTATCCCATTCCCATAACTTGTTGGTTTCATTATTTGCATATATCCATGAATTAACTAAGGCTTAATTATAGGCCATTTTAGGGAGGGGGAACCTATATTATTTTTCAAAGACAAGCCCACTAACATGCATTGTTGGGGTGGTATATTGGTGAAAATGTAGGATTTTAAGAAAAATTAGCCATTTACAAATAAATAAAATAACAGGTCAATGCAGGGCAATACTTCAATTTTTTTGCAACATTATGTAGGCCTCCTAATTTTATTACCACCAGGTCTTCTTTGTATCTTTGTGTAAAATATGAGAGTTGATCTACAGGGCCATAAGGTTATACTACTTAAATTTCCTTCCATATAATATATTAATGTTTGAATTCATAATTGATGGAAACCTCATCGAAACTTGTATCTATGTACTACTTAGTTCATGTGATGGAATATGAAGAGGGGGTGACAAAAGATGTGAAGCATAAGCCATTATTTTTTACTAAAGAGCTCTGGTTCTCTAAAACTATGAAATTAAATATTCATAATAGAGATAAATTTTCACTATAAAATACTCATTATATTTCAATGTATTCTTAATTGACTTATTTGATCACATATATTGCCTTTGGATTCTTTAACTCTACTAAATTGAATGCACTTAATCAGCCAATTTGTGTAGGTTAATGGCACCAAATTTCTTTGATTTCTTCTATTTTAATATTTTGAATTTGCCTGGTGAAGTGTCATCCCCTTTTATGGTCCTCGATGGCAAGTGGATTTTATTTATTTTCCTTTGAGTGCTTTGTCATCTCTATTTGACACTTAAGGATATTTCTCTTCCTAAAAAAACATTACATGGATATTACCTACATTCATTCTTTGATACTTATCTCTTTACTACCTAAAGCCTATGGGATCATGGCACATGGAGGGTTATCACCTCTTAATTATACCAGGAGTGTCATACCCCCTATTTACTATATAGGATTTAGGTGAGCAAGATGATGACATATGGTGACATCTCAATGCTCTTCTTACTTGAGAGATTTATAAACTTCTCAGACTGCTTTGACTATGGTAGGTCTATAGGATCATGACATGTGTATGGTTTTTGCCACTTTATTGGCCCTAAATATCTCATACACTATACTTTGATTTTTTATCCATCTGCTGAGTAGGATTTTGACACGTGTATGGTTATCACTACTCCACTATCCCTAGGACTTTTGTACACTAAACTTTAACCTACCAGTCATTATGTGAGCAAGATTATGACACTTCACATTATCCTAACCTTCCTCTTGTTCAAGAGTATTTTTTAGAAATTTCTAAGTTTAAAGAAGATACAACCTAGTAGGTTGTCATTGAGTGGCATAAAACCTTTTAGAACACTAAAGTATAATGTATACTTCACTTACCTCCTAGGCTCCAAGAAAGTGAGTGAATGCCACATGGCAAGTTTTCGTGACTTGAAAAGTGCCCAAGAAAAAGTATAAGTAATTATAAGTAAATAAACATCTACATAAGATAAAAAATAAAGCAATAACACTTTGACAAACATGTAAGTTGGTTATTATGAAAGAGGAAAAACTTGACATGCTTTTGGAAATCAAGTGAAATTCATGAATTGTTAGAATCTAAACAAACTTTGATAGACATGTATGAAATAAACCAAAGGATAGAAATCTAACTTGAGACAAGCCTAAGCATATATTTGGTTTGTAATAATAAAAGTGTTGTTATGTCAATTTAATCTTCAAGAAACAAACTTATGTTTACACACTAATCCTAAAAAATAAAGGCTACTTAACAAAGTGGGTCCCTGTTTAAAAATAAATAAATGGGGTATGTTGGGACACAAAAAATTATAAATCATAGGGGGAATACTCCTAAGTAATAAAGAACCCAGAATCTTTGGTTATCAAATATAGAGCAAACCTAAATAATACCAAAAAAATATAATTAAACTAGAAACATGAAAACGGCTCCCAAAACCACATACAACATATTATCCTTGCCTTGGGTCTATGTGTGGTAGAGTGATTTTATTTTTATTTATTTTTTGAAATTTTTATCAAAGACTTGGAATAGACCATAGGTTTCACAATGGCTTCTTTGAAGCATAAATTAAAAATATTAGGGGCTCAAGCATTTCTCTATTACCAGCCATAAATTTATAGACCTGATAGAGTTACCTTTGATTCCCCCATATTCTTCCTTTGTAAACTTGCATGATGTGTGATACATTGATCTTATTTTATCATGTGAGTCTATGATCACCTTTAGAGTTTTATTTAGGATCATTTGATCATTCTTTAGGATGCATTGATCTTTAAAAAAAAAATGAATGGAAGAGAGGGTCAAGAACCAACATGAGCTAGTGTATGGGAGAAACAAACTTAGATTTTATAGAATATCCCTATTGGCGGCCTTTGTATTAATGTTTATTATCTCAAAAAAAGTATTAGCATGGAAATCATGTTTGACCCAAGAAAAAAAAACATTCTTAATTTGCATGCAATAATGAGAGAAAATTTTACATACCTGATAAAATTATTCAATTGTGATATTACCATGATCTATTTATTATTGCATACCTGAATCCTAGAAGTATCAAATATAGGGGTGTAAAAAAAGACTTACGAATCAACCAGTTTGTGCACTCCGCTTAGGCTCTTATTTCACTTACTTTCCCTTTGGGGATTGCCTCATGAAGCATAATAGATTGGATAGTCTCTTGACCATTCAATAAGGGGTCAATCAGGTTTATCTAAAACAAAAAACACCTACCCCATAAAAAAAGAAAGTTTAACTAAGGAAAAAAAATCCTAAAAGTAGGAAAGATAATCTAGAAAGCACAAAAACTACAATGAAAGATGGAAAGCAAGAAAGCTAAATATGAAAGTTGTAAAACGTGTTATAATTTTACCTCTACCATGGCATCTCACATTACTTGAGGAAATCCTTAGTGGGAGTAGCCATGAAGTAGTGCTTCAAAAACTGCCTATTGACTAGGAAGGCTATGTTATTACCTTTAAGGTCTTTCAAATGAAAGGTGTTGTTGCTTAAAATCTTCGACACTTGATATTGTCCAATCCACATAGAAGTGAAATTTTTATATTGGATCTTTTTATCATGATATTTATCCCATAAGAGAAATAGGTCTAAGATCCAAAAGTCCTTAATCTTGGATCTTTTGTCACACCACCTTTTAACAATATCTTGGTGTTTATTGAAGCTTTGTTGTGCTTTGATCCTTGCATCCTCAAGATGGACTATTTCTAATAATCTAGACTAAATTCTTGGATCATATTCCATGTAGTATTGTATAAATTGATAGGTCAAGAGTTTAAGAGACATGGGGAAAATAGGCTACCATTCATACACTGATAGGAAAGGTGAAGTCTCAAGTGCCTACTTTTGTTTTGTTCTATCTGCCCATAATGAATATTTAAATATTAGGTGCCATTCTCTTGGCTTGTCTTGGGTTGAATTCTTAATGGGATCCATCAAGTTATTTTTTATAGGTTCAACCATTTCATTCCCTTAGGGGTAATAATTTTAATAGAACTTGATTGTTATTTTATTATCATAGGCCCACTCAGTGAATTTAATAGATTGAAAGGTTGGACCATTATCACTGACTAAATATATGGGAGTACTAAATATGGTTAGTATATATTCCTCTAGAACTTAATGACATATTGAGCTCTAGATTTCTTGGTGGCTATCACTTTAGTATATCTAGAGCAATAATCAATGGTGGTAAGGATGAACTTATGCCCTATAGAGGAATTATGATTGATTACTCTAACGAAGTCAAGACCCCATTATGAAAAAGGATGACCCTCAATGATAGGGTGTAGTGGTATGGTGACATTAACCTCTCTCTTCAAAAAGACTTGGAATTTATGATAGGTATTAACATAGTTATGGGTGTCTCTAAATATAGTGGGCCAATAGTACCCCATTCTCAAGATATTGTGGGTTATTGAAGTCTTAGAAGGATAACCAGTGCCTAGTTTTTGTGTAGGTTACCCAAGATATCTATAGCTTATTCTCTTGAGACACACCTTAAGTAGATGCCCTCATATTTTTTACAATAAAGGACTCCCCCTTTTATGATATAGTGGGAAGACTTGAGCCTCAAATCTCACCTTTGTTCTCTATTTATCTCAGGGGGCATGCTCCCATGAGTAGAAAATTAATGATTTGAGAATACCACTCACCTCCTATCACTTGGAATTCATGGATTTGTTGATCTAGATGCTTAGATATATCTCAATCACTAAATTAATAATTAATTGGCCTTTTACCATCTTGGCTAGTCTAATCTCTAGATCAAACTCTTATAGCTTTACCATCTATTTACCTCTTCTTTCATCAAACTTATTTTGACTGAGGGTGATCTTAACTACTAAGTATAGGACTATGGCATAAATTTTGTTCCTCAATATATAATTCTTAAACTTCTTTAAAACCATGATTAACACATAGATTTGCTTATTTATCATTGAATATTTTAATTCTACATATTTTAAGTTAGTGCTCATAAAAACAATTGGGTGTTCATTATTATTTACCTTTTGGGTGAGTACTATAACAATGGTATCCTCTGAAGCAAAGGAATACAAAAATAAATCCATGGTGAAGTCAGGACTAATCAATACTAGAGCCTAAATAATAGATGTCTTGATATCTTGGAAGGAATTCTTAGCCATAGCAATCCACTCTATCTTGGAATCCTTTTTTACCATAGCATTCAATGGTTTAACAATTTATACAAACCTAGAAATGAATTTGCATACAAAATTGATTTTACCAAAGAATAATTTCAATTATTTTTTTCTATTGGGAGATGTTAGATTTGAAATGGCATGAATTCATTATGGATGATGTAAATCCCATCCTTGGTGATGATATGCCTATCAACTTTCCCTCTATAACCCAAAAGATACTATTCTTTGGGTTTATGGATACTCTATATCTTCTACATCTATCAAACACTTTTAATAGGTGATTTACATGATTTGTTCTATTTTTAGAGAATACAATGAGGTTATATATATAGATGATGCACTTATTAATAAGTCTATGAAACATGTAGACCATGGCTCTTTGTAAACTTGATTTGGTGTTGATGAGGATAAAAGGCATCCTTTTATAAGCATAAGTTACCCACTTTGTGGTAAATATCATCCTCATTCGATCTTATACTTCCACCAACACTTGGTTGTATCTTAAGAAATTATCCAAGAAGGACATCATCCCAGACCCACTAATGATATATATTAATTCATCAAGGGAAGGTAGAGGATAATTATATTTATATAAGGATTTATTTAGGTTTCTAAAGTCAACGTATATCTTGATCTCACTGTTATTCTTCTTGAATAGTATCAATATTGATACCTAAGAAAAGTGTTTGATAGGAAATATAATCCTGGTATCTAGTAAATTTTGAACCTCAGTCTAGATGAGAGGTTTTAGAATGGGATTTACTAGTCTCTAGCATTGCCTAAAGGTTCCACTCCCTTGATTTAGAGGAATAGTGTGAGTGATTACTCTAGGATCAAAAGTCTTCAAGTTTCCATAGTTCTAAGTAATCACATCCTTGTACTCTATCATTATATCTTTAAAATTTTATTTTTTCCCCTCAACACAAGATAGGTTGGTGTTGACATATTGAGGGTGTTCCTTACTCCCCAAATTCTATCTAAAAAAATTAGACTGATTTATCTTTAGATGCTTTTGATTTTCAGCTTATGGGTCTATGTCAAATATCCTTTCCAAGGACACCATTCCCATGGGGATCATATTTTCCTTGAGTTGTATGATGCCATTATCCCTAAAATCTTCTTCTTATAAACATATCTAGCCTTATCATCTATAATTTGGTCTTCAAAATCCCCTTAATTATTTGTGAATTAGATAATCTATTGGTCATCCTCAATGACTTGAAAATTTTCTATATTGTCAGGGATTAAAGGGCAAAGCTCCATGGAAATTTTTTGCATCTTGGACTCTTAAATTGGTGCGAATTTGGTATTAGAGGTTGTCAATGAATTTACCACTTAGTTTTTTTATCTTAGAATAGCTCTGATGTTGAAAGCCTCAAAGGACTCAATTAGGTCCTAGGCTCTATGTTTGTATTTATTTATATATGCCAAATTGCATTGATATTTTCTTTTGATCTGGTTGACCACCAATTCTAAATCACTAAATATTTTCATTTTCTTTACATCCTGCTTTAATGCAAATTATAGGCCTAAGATTAGGGATTCATATTTAGCTTGGGTATTGGTGCAAGGGAACTACAATATGTATGAAACTAGGTATCACTTCCCATCTAGATCTATGAGAACTACCCCAACACCATAACCTTATTTAGACCAGGTACCATACAAATGGAGGGTCCATAAATATGAAGGGATTTTGAATTTCTATTTATGAGGTTTGTGCTTTGTAGTGAATGTATAGACACTGGCATGCAAAGATACAAACTTGACCATCTCAATTTTGGAATTATACTTTATAATCAAGTACTTCATCTTTGGTTCTCTATCAACTTTGACCTAATTAGGAATCCCCTTCCATGGTAACCACACGTTTGAGAAATTGGTGGCCATATACCCATTGAGTGTCTTTGACTGATCTTGATTGAATAAAAAACCATAAGCTTATATAATTTCAACTACTAGGATGTCTATATACTATTATACATGTAGATCGATGGAAAATTATATCTATATGTTTAATAGTTACCAAACACAAGGTATTGAGGAACTATCCAATGCAAGACCACTCTTTTTGACTTATTTGGGTTTATCCCTAGTTTCTCTTAGACAACTATAGACATCACATTAGCTGAAGCTCATGAGTCTACCAGACAATTATGAACATTCTTACCATTAATAGGAAAGGTGGGACCTCAATCTTGTCTTTGTAAATCATTAAATTTGTATGTACAACCTTTGAATTATCATCTACAAAGGATATTCAATTCAAGTCTTTGAGTAACAGTTCCATTTGATTAGTGATTTGTGTTAACTCATGAATAGTGATATTAGCCTTGATCTTCTTCATGTCTTCTATGATATTGTATACTCCTTTGCCTTATGACTCAGTGGGTTGAAGTGGATTATTATTTCCCCTTGGATCTAGAGGAGTAGTGGCATTGTTATTATAATTCATATAAGTAATGAGAGGCTATTTTCTCCTTAGGTTATATTTACCCCTTTGAAACTATTAGAATGCATGGATCTCATTTGTGTTATCCTCTAACTCATTCTAATTTTCCAAAAAGAATGGAAAGTCATAGGTATTAAATACCATAACCATAATGGGGTAAGCTGGAGCATCGAAAGGAGATGGCTCAGGTGTATTTGCTAGTATCCCTTGTCTATATATTTCTCTTAGAAATATCTCAAAGGCTATGCAAAAATCTATGCAATCTAATTCTCCATATTTGGTCATTATATGAAACCTACACCAATTGGGCAATGATACCTCTAAGATGTTTATCTTAGGCATCTTTTTATATGGTTTATCAGTGTTATTCCCCAATTTGTTGAAGGGATAGTTGTACCTCTAGTAATGAAAACTCTGATTGTTTTTCAGGATGCCTACATTTCCCATATGTTTATGCATTATCTAAAATTCATAACTCAATTTCTATACCATTCTCTAAATAGTATCTATTTCAGATTTATTAGAATAAATAATAGCACCTAGGTGGTGGAAGTACTATTTGGAACTAAATCATTTCCTCTATGGGGATTAGTTGTTTAGATAGGATTGTTCAAGAAACTCAGATTATGGTTAGGTGTAATGTGAGATAGGGGTAGTTGTATATGGGTATGGGTCTGATTATGACCCACAACATTTTTATTAGAATTTGGGACTATATTTAACATGGTGTAGGTTTGATAAACATTAGGTCCCACTAAGCCTTATGACTGAGCATTAATTTATCAATCAACCTCTATAGCCTCAACGTATGCATGGGTTAAATCAACAACTTTAGCTTCCCTACATACAAACACTATAATTATAAGATCTAAAGCATTTTTGTACATCTTAATACTTAATACATAATTTATCTTATATGGTTTATTAATCCAAATATACATTTTTTAGAATCTTGCATTAAATGCCCTAATGGGTTCATTAGGCTCTCTTTCCATGCTAGTGAAGAGCTAGGACACAATGCTAGGAATAATGCCTTGGTTGAATTATCCTAAAAAGGTGGTTTAACACTCATTATAAGATTTGATTAAGTCCTTAGTGATATTAAGAAACCAATTGTAGGAAACATATTATAGCATAAAAGGTAAGAGCTTACAAACTACACCCTCATGGACTACATTTAATATTCTTAGAGTAGTCCTGAAGGCTTTTACATGCTCTTTAGTGGTCTTGCTTCCTGAGGGAAAAAAGGTAGGGAGGTAATTTTTGGGGTTTCTTGGTAGATCATGAACATCTATTGAAATGTTAAAGGTAAAACAAGTTAACCAAGGCTTGGATATTGGACATGGGAGGGGTCTCCTCTTTGGAGAATGGGATTGAGCTCAAGATTTTTTGAAGACACTTATGTCAGTCCTAACCTTTTTATGGGTCTAAAAGTGTAAATTTAGTGGTTTATTACCAAAGGAAAACCTAGTAAATATTTTGGATATATCCATTTTAACTCAAGTGATACTTATGTCTTGGGGATGAAAGATGCCCTCCTTTTGGTGCCAAAACTAGGTATTACCTATTGATGTGGGTTTTATGCATACCTATGAAACTATTATGAGGTAGCCTCTAATGTTTTAGGATCTAAATGGAGGTGAGATCCATTATAGGGCATGATTTTGGGGTATTATATTTTATAATAACCTATGGTGGAATGGTAAATGGCAAATAAATTGTTAACCTAGATAGTTCAGATATGGATATGAATCCTAGATCTACTTTGAGGTGGATGATGATAGATTTATTCTAAAGTGGGCATGACTTAAAGAAACCATAGACAAAGGGAAAAGTAAGGAATAAAATAAAATATATAAATAGAGAGCATGTGTTATTTATAACTAGTTTTAGAATAAGGACAAGCACCACAGACTAATGCTTGTAGATTATTGCTTTGGCACATAGAATTAACAAACACAATAAGAGGTTTGAGGAAAAAATGTAATTAAATGAAACTTATTAGATAAATTTTATTTTTACTAATTTTATTTTTACATCTCTTAATAAAATATTATAGATAACAAGTAGAAATCCCATTTTACTACTTATATCTCAGTCTAGGAAGTTGCATCAAAATGACACTTTTACATAGATCTAAAGATTATCCTAGCAAACTTGTTGCATGAAATCAAGATTTATCAACCTAAAATTACTACTGCACATTCTTAATTGACATAATCATATTAATTATAAATAATATATTTGAAATTTCTATAGAAAATATCATTAAACTAAACTAACAGTTAGAGTAAAGCACATAATCAATATAGCATAGAAATGAAAGAGACAGTCATACAACACAGACTTGTAGAATAACCTGAAGGATTTCTTATCTATATTTAATGCCAAAATTTCTCCTCCATTTTAAATGTAATATATACATGTATATATAGGATTAGGATGGGTATGACTCATCCTTCAAGCAATGCTCGAAGTTTCACAACCCTTAGGACATCTCTCGAAGAGTCCTGCATGGCATACATAGCCACGATATAGATAATCATTTCACAAGAGATAAGAAATATTACAATAATATTCTATCATAATAAACTAATGTATTTAAAAGGGAAATTGCCTATGAAGAGGCCATTTTAGTTTTTGATACTTGGGTTTTGGTAGTCATTGAAATTGTAACAAGAGTTATAGTTATGGTTAGCTTGGGTATTTGAGAAGTAGTTGCAACTGAAATAACCATTTGAGGTAGGGTGGCTAGATATTCCTGTTTGCTTACCTAAATTTGCAAGTCGAGAACATGACCCTCTTGGAAGTCCATTTAAATTTCCTTAAATTCTAAAAGAAGTCTTTTGAATAGTTGGGGGAGTATATCCATCAATTTTATATGTGATTTTAATGCAACCCTGAGTTCCACATAAAGAGTCTCTGTGTTAATGACCTTGCTTCTAGAAAAATTTATCAACTACAACAAGTCATCCTAGGTTTTATACACTATACCCTCAACCTCTCCTTTCAAACTATTTCATACTATCTAGAGAAGGTATTAAAAGATGGCCCTGAGGACCAATTCCCCACTTGGGTTAATCACACCATCAATTCTCATTTCACCTAAAATTGTAATGGCCTAATCCTCATAGCTAGTGAGTTGTATAACTAAATTTATTATTTATTAATGCCATATAATCAAGAAATATCTCATAAAGGCCATTTATTTCAAGGACCATGTTGCATCAAAAGTAGATATTAAGTTTAGATGGTCATAAGTCTTATTTTGAGCTGCTTGGCTTAAGAAATGGAGTCTGGACTCCATTTTCTTCATCAACAAGGGTGCATACATCTACCCACTTGGGTTGTGACTCATTATTTGCACTTATTATTAATTTGATAATATCATACAACTTTAGATCTTATCTTTACACATTATACATGATGTCCCTCGAAGGTTGTGTGGTACTATAAATACCCCATTTTGGCCACAACTAGATTCCAACCAAACTTCATATTGATTTCTACCATGCTTGGGAATCACTGAATGTCCTAATTTCATATGCACATCAGAAATTAGTGCTCAAAATCATGTTGAGGTATTTTTATTTGGGGTATTATTCTATACACAATAATAACCTCTCATGGATTCATCTCTAGTCAATTTGCAACCTAGTAAAATTGATAGTTTGGCCTTTAGACCAATTAAATGAGACACTTAAACAATTCATAAAGAGTAAAAATGCTAAGTAGAATTAATTAACAAATAAAAATAAATTAAATTATTAAGTAGAATTTATATTCGTAATTAGTGAAATTGAATTTTGTAAAAAGGAAATTTCAAAAAAATGAGGTCATGATGATGTCATCATCCTCAAAGTCAAGGAATTGAGAATATCTTCCCTAAAGCCATAAATTCAAAAATAGAGAGCCATGCTTAATAAATGGATTCTATATCCAAAATATTAATTACATTTCCCCTCCTTAACTCAACTAGGGTTAGTTCAAACTCAATTGTATTTTAATCTAACCTAACTACACTTGGGTTAGAGTTAGTTTGAAAGGTTATAAATACAAGGCCTCTCCCATTGATCCATAAGCTCTTTTGGTATAAAGTTATCATGTAGAAATACCTTCAAGGAGCCCATTGGTATAGTGTTATAATGCCCATTTGCTAATCCAATCCATGCCAAATACAAAGACAAGCCCTATATTACCAAGGTGATAAGAAGAGGTGATACAAGGAGCTGCATTGCCAAAGAATTCTTGATCACACAACTGAGCACATAAATTAATTTCCAACATAAGAATATTACTCTCATGAAAAGTAAAACTATTATTTTTGTCTTCATTTGGTAGTTACTTGTCTAGTTCTCTTGCTCTTTGAGTGTCTAGGCTAGAGGTGTAAGTTTCATTAGTGTGTTTTGTTTTGATTTTCTTCATACTAACACCATACTAATCTCCCCTATTAGATTCCTATTGATCACATAATTTCACTCTTGGTGGGAATTGTACCCCACAAAACTCTTTATTATGTCCTCTTAAAATCTTTTACTAAACATTTTCATGCTAAATTTTTGATTTCACGGCCAAAACAGTGACAAAATTGAGCTCTCAACAATTACACAAACATAGGTAATATTGCACCTGATAAATGCAATTTTGTGCCTAAAAAATGTAGTTTTGCACTCTCATATGAATTTTTGCACTCACAAATGCATTTTTACAGTAATATATGTGTTTTGTATTGGTTGATGCATTTTTGCACTATTAGATGCAATTTTGTACTCTTAGATGCAATTTTACACTGGTAGATGCATTTTTGCATTGGTGGATGCATTTTTTTACATTGGTAGATGAATTTTTGCATTAATAGATACAATTTTGCATTGAAAAATGAATCTTTGAACTAATAGATGTGGTTTTTCACTGATAGATGTAGTTTTGCATTGCAAAAGGCAATTTTGCACTATGTAAAAAAAAGAAAAACCTGAGAGCTCAAAATGGAATCTTGCTTGTTGATTAGCTCTTTGGCCTAGAAACAAGAAAACCCCATAACATTTTTTTAGGAACCAAGGCAAAGAAATGAGGTTTAAACACTTAAAATTTTCATTCACAATTATGTTTTGGTGTATAAAAATCGTCTAACAACTTTGCTTTTATTTTTCAAAGTTTTAAAATACCAACAACAAAGTGAAGGGGATAAATTTAATTTCACATCTTCTTTAGTGCTTTAAAAAGAACAAAAATTCTTAGACTAAGTGCTCCTAAGAGTTTTGTTTTTATTTATTATTATTTTTGTTTTTATTGTTTTTTTCTTAAAAACCAAACTTTGCACATATGCTCTCCCCCTATAACCTTTAGAGAACTTGAGTGACCAAAAGTGCCTTGTTTATTTCCATGTTGCTTAATCCAAGCCTATAAGGAACACCATCTATTCTCTCCTTAAGTTAAAGTAACTTGGGTGATTCAAAAAATGACCTTTAAAGTCCTATTTTCATTTATTTATTTTATTACATTTATCTTGTAGGAAAGATTACATCACCTCCCCAAAAGTTCTTTAGGGAATCATTGACCTAGGATTTCATCTCCTAGCATATTTTCAACCCATCTCCATGTTGGGGTATATAAATCAAGAAACATGATACTAGGATTTCTAGTGGGTTGATTATCTATCCTCTCTGATCCTAACAAAAACTCAAGTTAGGTCTAGTTAAACATCGAGCTCCACTAAGAAGTACATGAATGGAGTCACTATGTAAAGGAATAGACCCTTGAATAGAAATTTAGCCAATATAAACTCAATTAATGTGATTGCTTATCTAGTGTTAACCACATTTGGGACCATCTAGATCGCTTAAAACTTATACTTTTTAAATAAACCCCACTTACCACATAAATATAGTCCATATAGGGAAAGTAGCCTAAAGTTCCATGCCATCATACAAATTATTGAGACAAGAGGGGGCCTAAAAAACCCTACTCTTTCATCTGCATCTAATTTTATTAGATTAACAAATTATTTCCTCTTAAGAAAGAATATATCGATAGAATTTGACAATATGAAGCAACCTTGTAAATTTTTAGGGATAGGTAAATAAACTTAGGTGTTTTTGTGTCTATTTATTTTACTTTCATTATTTTAGGTCTAAAACTATTTTTTTGTCAAAAACATGTCAAAACAAATCATGAACCAATCAGATGTTTTTACACCCTTTTAACCTAAGAGGTGTTATTCTATCCATTTGATACCACAATTTTCCTTAGTCATTTCAAAACATTTGCATGTGTGTGACACTTGTTTAAATAGAGTGTTGTTATGCTACCTATTTTGTCCCAATTTTTTTAATTAGAGTTTTAAAATAAAGACCATTATCATACCTTTTGAGTAAGATAGTGTCATTACGCTTCTCATATTACTTCAAAACCATTATTTTGTTTTAAATCAAGTTTGAAACCATGTATGCCTTTGGTATACAATTGGTACCATTATGATGTCTATTTTGGGTTTAAAATTTTATCTATTTGAGAACCCAAGTCTTCTAAACCAAGTTCAAAATCTATGTCTTATGAAGTTCAAATTCAAACATTGAGAATTTTATACCTATGCCTTGCTTAATTTTGGATTAAGTATTTACATATTATTTTTGAATTATGCAACTTGGACTAATTCCTTGCTTACTTTGAAAGTTTTTTTCCTAGATTGAGGAAGTGGTCTATTTTCCCTATGCCTCGCATCTATTTTTTTACTTATAACTAAGGTCAAAACTCTCTTTTCAAGTACAACCTTAAGAAAAGTTAGTTTACATTTGAGTCTTGATCATCACTTAGGATTTAATGATTTACTCATCATTCTTATTTTTTCTTACTTGAGATTAAATTTCCCAATTAGTTTTGGGTGTGTGTCTAGGGAGAATGTTTTATGCCAAGGTCAAGTTTATCTTTGAATCCATGTGCCTAATTTGAGTCCAAGTGTTTCAAATTATTTTAGAGTTATATTAATTGACTTTCAAGTTTTACCTTGACCATGTTTGTTTTCAAGTCTAGATTTGTGCCTTATTTCCAAAGACCTAGCATTTACCTTTCAATTTTTAGGCCTAGTTTGTTTCAAAGTCTAGCTTTGTGCTTTATTCCCAAAGACCTAGCATTTGCTTAGTTTTTAGGTTTTGTTTATGTCATTCTGAGCCTAGATTTTTGCCTTGTTTCTAAAGACCTATAAACATTTTTGGTTCTTAGACCTAGATTAGATTTTATTTGAAACACTTTTCTAAGATCAACATTTCATATTTATCTTTCAAAATTAACCATTTGTGTGTAAGACCTTTGACCTAGGAGATACATTTGAGATCAAGGTTAACATTACTAAATTTGGATAAAAATGTCATTCTAATCTATTTTCAAACCATTTTTAGTAATAAAATGAGTACCTATTCCTAGACCAATGTCACTTTCAAACCTAGACTAGACCCAAACCATTTTCATAGACCAAGACTACCCTCTTTGGGTTAATTTACAAACCCAACCATGGTTAATTACCAAACCTAGCCATGCCAATTATCATATGTCAAGATCACCCTTCTATGGGATAATTAAAGTAACATTTTCCCCTTTCAATGATAATGGTACTTGATTTAATACCTATGCCAATAATCCTCTTTGGCCTGTATGAGCAACCAAGCTTTGTATCACGCAAGGATTACCATTCTAGACCCTCTTCCTTGAGCTTGTGTTAGCAACAAAGATTTGTAGTGCCCATTCATTACTATTTTAGGCACTCATACTTCAGCCTACATTATCAACCAAGCTCTGTAGTGCCCATTCATTACCATTCTAAGCCCTTATCCTTTGACCTGCATTAACAACCAAGCTCCACAATGCCCATTCATTACCACTCTAGGCCCTCATCCTTTGACCTATGTTAGCAACTAATCTCTGTAGTTCCCATTCATTACCATTACATGACCTCTTCCTTTATCTTATGTCAGTAACCAATATTTACAATGCCCATTCATTACCATTCCAGGCCCTTCCAAATATGGTAGCTTGGTATTCCAACAATGTTATGTAATTATGACTAGACAGATCATAGTTACCATCAAAAACCCAAAACTAGCCTTTGTTGAGCCCATGTTTTATGAGCCTATTTAAAAAGATCTCATTATTGAACCACATATCAGTCTTCATCCATTATCAACTTTCCTCCACTTTAGAAAATCTAAACTGATTTTTGAGCCACAACAAAACTAGTCATTACCTCTCCATGAGCCGTATTTTAAGGACCAAAATGTATTCAAATCTAAGATTTTGAAATAAATTATAAACTAAGGCCAAAATAACCAACCAATCCATAATTTTTTTGATTAAACACCTATTTTTGATGAGTTAACCTATGTTGAATCACCCTTTAATGATTGCCCTATTTTTAAGGAACCTCACTTTGACAAGCCAATCTCTATGGAGTTGCCTATTGACCCTTTCCATTTGGTTGAGGAGTATCAATTTCACAAGCCAATATTTTTTAATTCACCCCTAATGATTATAACCACCTTTGGGAAAATAATTATCTCAACCATTTCCCTATTTTTAAGGAGCCTCACTTTGACAAGCCAGTATCTATGGAGTTTTTTGTTGACCATTTTCATTTTGTTGAGAAGCTTTATTTTAATGATCTAGTATCTATGGATTCCTTATTATTTGAGCCTATTTATGAATATACCATTGTTAAATCATATGACATTACTTATTTAAATATGAAACATTCAATATAACATATTTTCCACAACACCAAATGAAGAATCATCATTAAAGTTATATTTTATTTTTGAACTAATATCATATTTATCATTAGAAGTAGAATCAATGTTAGTATCAATAATATTTAGAGTCCTTTAAGTTAGACTCAACTTTAGAATTAGAGTACATTAATGGTTGTTACAATATTGGTTACACATGCCTTATATATCAATTTGAATACATTTGTGATCCTTCCACAATTTTCAAGGATGATTACTTCAACATCTATACAAGTTCTCCTAGTATCTTCTACAAGGATTTTTATACCTATTAACATTACACTACCACTCCAATTTACATTAACACTAACCAACATAGCCATTATATTAATATTCTACCTCCCAAAAGTGTCAATTGGGACCAATAGAATCACACCTTATTGAAATGCATCTATGGTGACATATCAATTATAAAATATCAAGGGGACCAAGACCACATTCATGAATAATAAGAAAAATCTCCTATTGAAACCTTTTTGGAGGCACTGGGGGGAAATCAAAGTCCAAAATCATCATCTTTTAGTGAAACCTTGTTTGAGGGGCTAGAAGATAATCAATCTCAAAAGTTAAAATTCCTTAGAGAAAACGTTTTGGAGGAGTTATGGGACAATCAAGACAAATTTATTGGTGAAAACCTCTTTGAGGTGTCAATAGTTGAGCACAATAATTATTCACTACTTAATGAATAAATTATCAAAGATAACATCAGTACAACTTCCATTCTATAACATAATTAGATGGTAGCTACTCTTAGGTCCAAACAAATTAAAAATATAGTGGTCCTATCAAGAACATATTCAAAAGTCTTTGGCCCCACCACAATCAAATTATGTTGAATCTAGAATTAACAACATTATGTGTGCTTAAAAAGCTTGATATTTATTTATTGCCCAACCAATATACATTCCATTATGATCCATCTCTCCATTGCCAATTTAGACTTTTTATCCACTATTTATCCATATTTACCATCCTTGGCCACACTTTTATTTATAGAGGATATGAAGAAATCTTGTCTTGAAGTTTGGAGGAAATAGATTCAAAGACAATTGAAGATCACAACAATGTTATTGTTGTCCAAATCAACAAGTTTTAGATTAGAGGTAAAAGTAGGTTTTGAAGGGGCCCCAAAACCCTTTAACAAAGAGAAAAAAAAGAGCAATCTAAGCCCACAGGCAACGCCTTAAAAACACTACAAAGAGGTAGTAAAAATAGATATAGAATGGTCCTGAAACCATTGAGATATAGCCGAACAAGACCCAAAAAACAAAAGTCTGAAAGAACAACAAACTGAAAACTAGCAAAATAAAACTAGAGATCAGTACCAGTTTCTTAACTGAAAAAAAGAACCGGATTATTCATCCAGTTCCAGAATCAACTTCATGGCTTCTTTTTCTTTCAAAGCAATTTCCTGGGTGGAAGCCTCCAGCAAGTCTCCTTTTTGTGTCTTTCTTTCTGGAACTTTGCCTTGTCCTCTTGCAGGGGCCCTCTATTACTTTCATCTCCTCATTGGCACGTTTCCCAATATTGATAGCAGCTACACAAAAGTTGGATGTTACTTCATCCATTTTCTTTCTGTTATCCTTTATAAGCTCCCAGAGGTTGTTTTCATAAACTTTAAGCTTCATAGGGATCTGGCTTAACTGATTTTCCATGTCATTTACTTTGTTCCAAGCAGCTTTCATAGATTCTTCCAATGTTTCCTCTTTTTTCTTTAGATCAATGATCTCCCTACACAACCAGGCATCTAATTGGGAAGAACACTCAGCTTTACTGTTAACCCAAATCAAAGGAGTGTGTATTTCCTCATTCTGTTTCTTCCCTTTCCAGTCCTCAGCCTTTTCGTTTGGGCTATTTCTAGCTTCTTCAAAGAAGTCTTCTTGGCTCTTTAATTCCCGCTCGTTGAATCCTTCTTCAATTTCCATCTCCATGTTTTGAATATTTTCCTGGACTGGGATTTCCTTTTCATTCTTTGACGTTGGGTCCTCACCAGAATCTTCCTGGACAGTGTCATCCTCCTCGTCTTTCTGGTCTTCCTCCTTCTCTTCTGTTCTGGTAACAGAGTCCTCCTCAGTATTGACTTTATCTTTTTCCATATCCTCAGGTCCTTCTTCATCATTACTAGAATTGGTTTCCCAGCTCTCTGTTCCATCTTCTTCCACCCGTTTTTCCTCCACGAGTTCTCCAATTCTCTCCTGACCCCTTTCTCCTACTGCATTCTATGTATTGGGATTAGGGGTCTTAATTTTACCTCTTCTGCTTTCATTTTCATCCTTTTTATTCCCTGTCAACTTGTTTTTCCCCTGTTTGGGATACTTTACCAGTGCCCTGTTCTTGCAAAAGCCTTCAATGAGCAGAATAAGGCCTTCATGAAGAATAGGGCGCAAGTCTTTCTTCTTATGAGCATAAAGGCTTTGAATCAGGGAGTAACGAAGGTAGAAAGGAAAATATATTCTTACCTTATGCCTGAAGTGGTTGAGGAAGATGAAGTGGAACTTATGCACTCATTTACTTCTACCATCTAGGATGAAGTATTCCCTAATACAGCTTAGGACGTCCCTCCAAATCCCTTTTATCTGGTCCAACTCATAAAAATCCCCATTTTTTACCATTTTTTGCTCCTCATCCGTTTTGGGGAATTTGCAGAATGCTTCATTCGATATGCTGGTTTGCTTTGAAAATTTGATTCCTTCCATTGACAACCCTGTACCCTCGACAAGAAAATCCTCAGTTAAATTAACAGTTACGCCATGCAGGGTGACCCTGTCGTCAGACCAATTTTTAAAGAAGGCCATCGTGATGTGCGGTTTAGAACCATGAAGCCTTTCCATGTAACTCGTGACATTTCCTTTCTGCAAGATTCTCCAGATTTGGTGTTTCTCTCTCCATTCTGCACAACTCTTGGGTTCCTATTTACGGGGTTCGCCCTTCCTTTCACGTGCCATACTCATTTTCTTAGAATCCCGTTTACTGTGGATGTTACCCTGGATCCTGCTGCTGTCAAATTGATTTGGATGTCGAATTTGTTTATGGCTTTTCAGGATCCGCTTCTCCCTCTTGAGGGCCTTGCTTATTGATAATTGGGTTTCTTTCCCCGTGCTGCCACTCCTCCTACTCATTAATATTTTGATACGCTCCAATCCTTCCTTCATTCGCATGTGTGGCATCAAGAAGAATGATCACCTTTCAGTCCACGTTCCTTTCTAAGGTTTCATCCCACCTCACTTTATGCCCCTCCTGGACAACACAATTTGCAAGCCAATCTGTGACACCATTGGCTTCATGATAGGTATGGGTGATTTTTATTTCTTTAAATTTCTTCATAAGGGTTTTCATCTCCTTAACCTTATCCTCTATGGTCCATGACACTGAATTCTTATTATTAAGGATATTAATAACATTCAAAGAGTCCCCTTCAAGCCACAATTTAGAATATCCCGAATCCACAGCTAATTTAAGGGTCTGTAGAGCAGCTGTAGCTTCAGCAATATGGCAGTTTGATATACCTATGGGAATTGCAATAGCATCAATAACCATTCCCACATGGTTTCTCAGAACACCACCACAACCAGCATTTCCTGGGTTCCCTTTTGCTGCACCATCAAAATTACCTTTAATCCATTCTTGAGGCGGACTAATCCAAGTCACATCTGATCTGGGGTTATCATGTTTACCGAGAGTAATGTCCTTCCTCAAGGGATTATCCACATTTAGATTAGAGCTTAGATTTTTTTGAGAAGAAAAATTTTCCTTTAGAGCTCTAATGATGTTCTGGCCAACCACCCATCCAGGGAGCTCTTTGTTTATGAATATTCGGTTATTTCTTTCCTTCCATATTCCCCACCAGATATGGGGAAGAGTAATTTTCCATAAGAAGATAACTTCAGGATTCTTTGAAGGGCAATACCAGATTTTAAGAGAAAGTTCAACATTTTTTTGATGAACCCAAGTAATACCCCACATATTGAGAACCTCCTTCCAAACAAGCTGAGTGAAGGAATAATTCACAAACAGATGATCTCTATCTTCAAGGTCTCTCTTACACAGAATACACCTGTTAAAAATATTGATTCCACGTTTCTATAAATTATCCAGAGTCAAAATTTTGTTTTGGAGGAGGGTCCAGCAAAAGAACTTGATTTTAGGAATGAGCCCCTTGATCCAGACTCTAGTCCAAATCGGTTTTCTGTCGTTTCCCTTAGAGATGAAGAAGGAAGAGACTTTAAACTGTCCACTTGGCTCCTGATACCAAACAATTTTATCTTCTTGGTTAGGATTTAGGGATATAGCATTTAGGGATAATTGAATATCCTTGAGATCTTGATCATAGTCAGTGAGGTTTACCCAAGTGTTGTTCTACCAATAATGATTAACCATAGTGCCCACTCTTTGTTTACATCTTTCTATAACATCTTTATCTTGGATTTCTTCCTGTAAAGGTTTATCTCTTACCCAGGTATCTTCCCAAAATTTTACCTTTTTACCATTGCCAACTTTCCATGCACTTCCTTCTTCAAGAACATGTTTTGTTCCCTGGACTGCCCCCCAAATAGCAGACGGATGAGAAATATCTGGAGTGGAAAAGAAATCATGGATTGACTATGCCTTAAATAAATACTTATGCATCCATATTTTACTCCATTCATTATTTTCCTGAAAAACCCTCCACCCCTGTTTAGCTAGAAGGGTAGTGTTCATACTTATTTTCCTTATGCCAAGTCCACCATCCTTAATCAGTTTGCAGATGTTATCCCATGCAATAAGTGGCATTCCCATTTTCTCTTTAGATCCAGTCCAAATCAACAAGTTATTCATATAAAAACTATTCAAAAGGGTTGTGGCTAACATTTTACATAATTAACTATTTTGGTTGTATCATATGTTGATCAAGATGTGCATCTCCACATTAACCAGAGCAAAAAAATCATTTACTTTTCCTTTCCATTTTCATTGTTTCATTCCCTACCATTTACCTTACATTATCACTTGGTGGAAATCCTATTAGCATTATATCCCATTGTCCATTCTAGTTGTATCAATGTTGATCATGATTTAAATCTCCACATCAACAAGAATAATATAACCATACATTTACCATACTTTACCATGTGCCTTTCCATGTGCCTTACCTTACCCTTTACCTTACCTTACCATCCTTTCATATTTTTCCATACATTTGAACTACATTGACTTGAGGTATTTTGGGAACTATGTAGGCAACACTCAATTTACATTGAGGTCAAATCAATCACCCCTTTTTCCATAACATCACCTTCATTATAGAATACTATATATCATTTCTACCATACCTTCCCTATTGGCTAAAGTTGTTTTACCCTATCTTACCCACCCCTTTTTGACCTTAGTTCTAATCCATTGGTTCTTTAGGAACCTTTAGGGAGAGGATTCAGATGAATTTTTAGTAGTTGAATCAGTATTTCATAAAGAGACAATATCTTAGAACAATATGATAGTGGTTTGGAAAATTCATTCTTCATTATTGTTACATTCTATTTCATTCTTGGTTCTACTAATTATAATTAACTTTGTGAAAATTAATGTCATTGACCTATGTCTTTATTTCCTAATTATAACTACCTATGGGAAAAATATGAGCAACACCTTTACCATACATTGATGCATCACTTGCCTTTTCTATTCTATACTATGCCATTTGCATAATTTATGAACTTGTTGTATGTAAAGGGAAATGCAACTGATCTATATATCAATCCTAGCTTGGATAAGATAAATCCTACTTATACTTTCAATTGTTGACACATTAGATATTTGGGTTCATGACCAAGATGGATCCACTAGACCTAACCAAGGGATCTCTTACCACAATACCATTACTATAAAGTTTTATAAAGCCTTTAGTCAATAAACACTATGTAATAACCCTATCTAGGTCCTATGTTTTCATATTCACAAAGTAAATTCAAAGTAATGTAAAATCTAATCTAGTGCTCACCAAATCTCATGGCACAAAGTGGGCATAATAAACATAAAAAATAAACATGCATAGAATATCCATACTCATGCCAGTTTATAGGAAATATTAATGCATGGGAGAGAAGTAAAAATGAAAATATATGCTCTTATAAAGGAGGAAAAAAGTTAGGAATACTTACCCTTGAAGATGAATCCATCGAGCCTCAATTTCTCCCTTGGACAAGGTTTTTTACCAAAGGTTATTGTGGTATGTAAGGATAATAAGGAAAATTTATCTCTAGGATATACAATCTATCTATGCATCCAAAATACTACTCAATAAAATAAGATCCATATCTTCAAATAACATATTGAAACCCTAAGATATACTCCTTAAATAGAATGGTGGATAAGTAGATGTGTAATATAATATTCTTCTTCTTCTCCTTTTTAATATATGACAAAATGAGTATGTGTATATAGCTGAATCTAACCCTAAACCTTTTGGAAACTTTATCTAATAGGTTTAGCCCAATATATTGTGTATCATTAGTGACAAAAACAAATTAGGTCTTGGTCTAGGTCTGCCAGGGGATGACCTTGACCCTAAATGAGTTTTATCAATTAGAGTACATGTTCAATGGGGTTGACAATGTAATGTAATCCATTGAAAAGGGTTTTATTCTTGAGAAAGGGCTAATTAAGGAAAAAAATGACTAGAAAAGGGTGCAAATTAGGAGGAAAATATTAGGGAAGTGTTTAGGAGATGGTTTTGTAGATAATAAGTGGTAATATAGGGGCACCAATCTTATAAAGCACTAATGGTCTACCCACCCCTTTCTCGGTACACCCCTTAAGGTGTATACTTAGAGAAATTGAGACTCGATGGGTTCTTGCAAGAGAGAAACCATTAGTAATTGATAAAGTTTGATAATATTATCTCTATACATATGCCTCACTCAAATCTCACCATGTGTCATGTAAGTATAACAGGGGGTGTTGCTTTGGGAAAAGAACATAGCAATGCACATTTTTAAAGCTAAATAAATTGAAATAAGGAGCAAAATAAGAAAAATGAAAGAATAGAATTGAAAAACACATACCTTTACTTACCTTAGTGATGTAGATAAATAATAAGATGTAATAAATGTAAAGGTGTCTATTATAGGTAACATTAGGCAAACTTGTAGAAATTACCAAAAAGAGCAAAAAATAATTAAAAAAAAAATATACATGTAATATGTGAAAAGATTCTCTACAGTGTCAGGATTCCAAAACATCTTATGGTTTTGAAAAAGAACTAATAGAAACAAAGATATGATCAAAAGATAAAATTTGGTGGTAAATATTTTATAGGTAAATAATTTTGGATAATAAATATAAATAGGGTGAAAATAATTCATTTGTTATTTTGACTATTATAAGAAAATAGAGCTTTGAGAGACCTAGTTTGAGACTATAGAGACATTAGAGTGAGGAAATAATAGCTGAGATGGGGAGGATGTATAGTAGTCGCAACAAGTATAACATAGGTAAACAATTGTGGATTTTAAATTTTTGAGTATTTTTATTTGAAATCAAACTAGATATAAAAAATTAACTAGTAGGCAAAATGTAGGAATTGGAATTGACCATAGGAATTTTTAAGGTAAACTAGGGGTAGAATGAGATACTAGGTAGCAAGAAGTCAAATCAATAAATACCTAAGGAATTTATGAATGGTCAAAAAGTCACTGCTATGAAGGAAAAGAGTCGATCGGATCAACTTAGTCTATAAGTCAAGTATAAAATAAGGGGTTGATTATGTAGAAGTGGGATGATTTAGTACTCTAAGGGGTGGCCAATTGTGTAGCAGTGGGTTGACTTAGTTTACAATGAGAAGGTTGATTACATACAAGAGGATTGGTTTAGTTGTTAGAAGAGGGCTGATATAGTCTATAAAATGGGGCTGACTGTGTACTACAAGGCCAATTTAGTATGCTAAAGCTGAAGGAGGGCCAATTTAGTATAAAATAGGTTGATGTAATTATAAATTATAATGGTTGATTTATTATTGAAAATAAGGTACAATGCTGATTTAGTATTTAAATAGGTCGATTGTGTAGGAAAATTAGAAACATGAGAAACTAAATCAAACTAGTTGATTAAGTAGTTAAATTTGTGAATTTTTAAGAATGTATTTTGATTATTTATGACATGGATATATGATACATATTTTATTATTTGATATTTTGTAGAGATTCCATAGTTACTAGTGCCTGATAGATGCATCATGGCTACCAAATTTGCTAGATCATTTGAGTGACATATATAAATCGCAACTGGTCACGCTGGGTTTTAGAGGTATCATGGAGATGAGGTAGATCCCACTGAGTGTTGATCTCATTATCATGTTATTTAGATCATGGGAATAATTGACCAACACTTTATGATGGGTGGTGGATGGGGATACCATTAAGGTGTGTATTACTTTTGAAGATGTCCACGCATTGCTTGGACTTCTTATAGGTGGGACACTAGTGATCACTGACACACTAAAGGATCTAGAGGAGAGATGAGTACTAGCCCAATGGGAGACATGTTTAGATAATATATACCCTAGATTAAGGGTGAGTTTATTTAACATCTACATTGCAGTCATTTTGAACATCTAAAAGGTAGTGATAGGACTTGTGATAGCATGAGTGTTGTGTCACAAGTTAGATGACAAGGTACCATTGTATGTAATAGCCTTGTGTTAGTCAATATTAGATCAAAGAGAACTCTACAATTTTGGGGTTATCATTTGGGTCCAGCTCATGCATGATATATATGGGATGTTATCCATAGGGTAGAATACCATGGGGCCTATAGTTTTTCTAAGTGCTTGGATATACGAGAGGTTTCCCATGTATCATCTAGTTGGGTTACCCCATATGGTCGATGAAAGGTTTCCTTAGGTCATGTATTGGAGACAAGATCATGTAGCTTAGTTCATGCCCCACATGCCATTTCTATAGACTATCACACAAAGAGAGTTTGTGTGAAAACCATATACATACATTACTACTATATGGCCTAGTTGGGTGATCATTATTATAGGGTTAACATAGGTGTATATCATAAGACACTACTACTCATGGGTAAAGCTACATCTAGTAGCATGCTTTATAGAAAAATTTAGACTCCCACACTTGGTAACCCCTCTAGTAGTGCTTGATTATTGGGTGTAATGTGATAGAGAGCTAAAAGGGAAGGGAGGAGGAGGGATCCCAGTAGAGATACCAGTGCTTAGGTTGTGACATACTAGATCATGGATTGGTCAAACATGGTAGTAGGTGATGGTGGAACTGGTACAAAAAGATGATATGGACATGGATTTTTGTACACAATAGGCACCACAAGAGCAAAAGAAAAAAAATCCACCATGGCCTCACCAGAGATGGAGGCACCATCAGTGAGAGTAGGCATAGGTGAGGGTTGCAAGATAGGAAGACCCAATAACTACTATAAGACATAGATAGTTTATAGAGGCACCTCTAAGGAGAATATCAAGTGTGCATAAGTGGTGACTCTTGGATTTGCATAAGTATAGAGGTGACCCATAGAGGAGGTGCTAAGTGGATGAGAATATGGAGAGACCATGATTGACATGTGAGTAGATGGAGAGATGGTGGTTGATGACACTAGAACTGGTGAGAAATGTTTCAATTTAGATTTAAGTTTTTGATATAAGACATTAGTTTCATTTTGATTATGATATATAGATGATTTTTAGATATATATGGGATTTAATGCATTTTTGGTTTTTGGTTTTATAAATATAGTGGTGGAGGAGGTCATATGGAGAGCTCAGAGAGTGGCCACACATCATGACATTTTGGATAGGGTGTTAGATCAATACAATCCCAACACTTTGGATGTTCCAATGGTACTATATGCCCCAACCCATGTAGGCTAGTTTATATTGGTGGGGGAGGTCATGAGGTAGCTTCAAGAATGTAGGGATGGATTATAGCCTTTGGTAGGGGTGGGAGAGGGAGAGGCATAGGCCTAGAAATCCTTGGCATAGGAGAGACAGGCACACATGGATACCAATATCCATCTTGGATAGGTGTAGGCCCAAGTGGCCAATATATAGGGATAGGTTATAGGTTTGAGATCTTAGAATACCTCATTACAACATACCATTTATAGGGTGCATTCCAAGCATCTATGGGTAGCTTGGCTAGGCCACATGATAGGCAAGATGGATCCTAGCTTTATAATTGGAGCTATTATATTATGTATTTTGTATAAAACACACACACACACACACACACACACACACACACACACATTGATGTTGACCTTTTGTATTGATGTCATGAGTTATTCTTGGTTGTTGATGCATGGATATATTTCTTTCTAGCACATGTATTAATATTTTTTTGTATATTCTATGGGAAATATATGTTGAGTGTTTTATTTTCTAGAATTATGTGATACACATGCATGGTTAAAAGGAAAAAAGAAAAAATGACTTGGAAAAGTATAAGTAATAAAAACAAATGTACTACACACTATATCACAATGGGAAATGTGTAATAGTAAAAGATGACTAAATATAATAAACCAAAGATGGTAAAAAGGGGTAACACATATTTTTAAACCATGTAAAATATTTTCACCAAGTTAAAACAAGATAAAATCACACTATATCACGTTGGGAAGTATGAAAATATGTAATATAATGGAAGGCTCATGAAAAATCAATCATAACAAAACAAAACAATTAAATCAATCAATCATACTAAATCATGTTGGGAAGTATAAAAAGAAAGACAAAAATGAAAAATTAAATTAAATTGATGACATTAATTCAAGCTGGGAAGTATGAAAATTTTAATAAAATGGTTATAATCATACATGCAATCAAAAAAATTAGAAGATAAAGTGAAATATTAATGAAGTAAGCATAAAACATACTATATCAAGATGGGAAACATGTTAATGAAGTGCAACTCATAATCAATCACTATTTATCTAAAATTTGACACATGTAATCTCATTGTGACTTGGGTATTGGAATAATTTTTTAGGAGGGTCTAGTCTTATCCATAGTCTTATACTGCAATTCATAAAGGGAACACCAATGATGTGGAAACAACTACATGAATGATTTTAAAAGGTTGTTTGTAATGTGGTAATTTTTGGGGAAGGCCTGGTCCTATCCATGGCCTTACACTAGAACTCAAAAAGGGAAACCCTAGGAGGAATGATCATTTAACAAAACAATATTTCTCAAGGGAAAATATTAGGAATGTTGTAAATGAAAGAGGGAATGTAAAAATCAGAACATAGGCATCTATGATAAGATATTAGGAAACATGAGGCACACTAAATACACAACAAAGACACTAAGTGACTAGTGACCATCAAAATACAAAGGATGCCCATTCACAATAAGCACAAAGTTGTATAGGAAAATAAGTGAGATACTAAGATTGACTCATTTTGGTTATATAGACAAGAAAATTAAAATGGACTTACCTCCCCACAATATGTTACCCATTCCTCAGGACCTCTTATAGTGTTGTCAGTCTAATGTGAAGATTGGGTACTTGTGTGAGAAAGTAGGTAGCACTAAAAGTTTTTTTTGTTTTTACTCTCCTTTCCTAATCTACTAGCCTACTGCACTCTAATGGACCTTGACTCTATCATGAGGCCAAATGTGGAGTTTGAGATTTGATTATGAAAAGGAGATATGCTATAAATCATGTCTTTTAGTGTGATTTGAATTTAAAAATTTGTATGTTGGCTTTTGTATCATTGCCTTTTGTTTGGATGATTTGGATTTTATATTTTATGGATTTTATGATTCCACCTCCACAAGGATTTGTAATAACCAACATGAGTGATAAAAGTGATACATATGAATGAGTTTTATACTTTGGCTAAAGGAAGATAAGTATATGAAGATATGACTGACTAAAGACTTAGTCTTACCTATGAACCAATGTGTTATCTCAAGTTTCAACCATGTGTATGCTTAGTTTGTAAAAGGAAATAAGGGAATAAAGTGAGATCCAAAGTGGATCGGTGAGAATAGCATTGCAATGAGATGAGTTGTTTTCTAATTGATCACATGGTAAAAAATGATTACTAAGGGGAGTAAGGTTTGTATAACCAAGTCACAATAATAATTATATGTTTTGTATGAGATAAGGTAGCAAACAAAAATGAGAAAAGACAAATATACACATGCAATCATGGAAAGAATGATATAAATCCATAAGAGAAGATAAAGAAATGAAACCATATACAACACATAATGTGAATTATAAAATATCCTTGTAAGATAGATATGTGAAGTAAAATTTGACATAAAGTCAAATGATATAAGATAGATATAAAAGTGGATCACAAGTCCAATCCAAAATAATAATGTTGAATAAATTGAAAGAACACCATGTTGTGTTCACAAGTACTAATAAATTTGTCAACAAATATTATCCTTAACATTTGATATATCTTTATGAAGATAGATCTTAATTGTATAAAGAGTCTCATCTATCCTGAGGGAAAGCTGTGAAAAGACCTCTTGTTGAATATCCTCAACAAAAAATGCAATTATAGTTGAAGGATCATGCTCATGAGGGATCTCATGCATAAAATACTCAAGAAAGGGAATATATGTTGGAATAGGAATGGAATATGTATGACAAGGAGGTGGCCATGCATAAAATACTCAAGAAAGGGAATATATGTTGGAATAGGAATGGAATATGTAGGACAAGGAGGTGGCACCATTGATGGAGAAGGAACCATGGGTGGGGGAGAAAACATTGGTGGCACAGGAGCCATAGGTGAATAAGGAATTATTGATGCCTAAAACTCTCACTCTAGGAGAATAACCTTCTTTTGGAAGCTTTACAGATGTGGGACTTAAATACAGTCTATAAAGCAACCTCTAAAGTTTTAGAAGCTAGCTCTTTAGATCAATTTGGAGATGAAAAGGGATAAGAATAAAATGCAAAATAAAACTAAAATAAACTAGCTAAGGAAATGCATTTATATCTTTTAAAGTATTGACCTACAATTGCATAAAATAGATTAAATCTTTGAACATCACAGACTATTAAAGGAGTATATGCATGAATTAAAGTCTATAATGCAAAAAAGAACCAATACTATAGAATAAAAGAATGAAAATAACAAAAAATAAATAAATATTTACTTAGTTTTACATTAAACACCACATCCTCTTCATTTTTAGGTGGAGAACAAAATACAAAAGGCCTCAAGGGCATAGTATACAATATGCAATCCTACCCATGAGGGGCACTTGTTAAGGTTATAGAATGAAATTCTAAATAATTGATAGCTAATTCTATTATAAATTTAGAATATTAAAAATGGCTATTATTTGATAATATCAAAAATAATTAGTCATCTCCTAGCCCTTTACAAAATAAAAGAGCCTAGCTTATATAGGCACAACAACTTCTTGAAGAAATAACACCTATAACTAGGCACTTGCACCCATGATGAGGCCATTACAACTAATTAAGGAGATCTAGATCATGAATGTAATTGGTCTACATAATCCTAGATATGACATAATATCAATGCCCATAATGTTTATAAGAAGCATCGTGATTCCACATGTTTGTCTCCAAAACTGGAATGCTGTGGAAATGGGGGCCCATTTGCTTTGACCAATAACGTAACTCCTAGTTATAATAAAAAAGGATTTCTTTAGACAATCATTTCACTACCACATGGAAGGTTTGATTTCTCTTTATACAACTACATGGTGGGTCCCCCTTCTAACTCTACTAGCCAATGACATGGCCCTAAGCCTTAACAAAAATAAACCTCCATTAAATAAGTGCTTGATCACCACATGTCAAGTTGGTGCTTCTCCTAGGGAAGTCAAGAATTTATTTTACAAAATTGAGCATGGAGGCACCATGTATAAAGTATAAATTACTTTTTGTAACTACACTATGGGCCCCACCCATTACTCTATTGGCTAATGGTACTACTTGAAGCTCTGACCAAAAGAAACTAGCCTTGGAAGAGCATCGGGTCACCATATGGTGAGTTGGTTCTTCTCTTAGGAAAGCTGAGAACCTTTTATGGTAAATGAGCATTAGGCTACCACATGGTGGTCACAAAAAGAAGCTGAGACTTAGCCAAAAATAAGGAAAGGGACCCTGTGAAAATGAGGAGGTTGTATAAAAAAATCCAAACTTTTTAGAGCATGCCTAAGACCCAAAGTTGACTGCTTTAAAACTCAAAATGTGGATTATGATCTATAGTTCTTGTCAACTCAAAGGGGAATCTAATTGTGGATGGAAGAACCCAAAATTCTAATTTCACAAACCAATCAAGGCAAAATTTTCAAAAAGGAGTGAGGCCTACTAAACTTATAACTTCTAAAGATCCACCTTCAAAGGCATCCACTCTTCCTCCTTCACTAAGTTTTCTTCCTCAGAGCCTCAAAGACCCTATCCATATCGATGATCTCCTTAAAGGAGATGGTACTCAAGCTTTGAACTACCACCAACATTTGAAATTATAGTTGAGTGATAGGTTGAAATATGGTCTCCACCTTGAAAACACTTGGTGCTTGACCAAGAGCTATGAAGATGATCTAGTCATTCTACTTCTTCTCCAGAAGCTCTTTTATTTTATCCTCTAAGAGGATGGTATTATCCATAAGGAATGGGGAGGGGAGTCCTAATTGGACTAATTATTTGATATGCCCCTTCATATCCTAAAATACCTTTTCTAAGGCATCTAGAAATGCTTTACACTTTATATCTACCTTTTTGTAGTGCAGGAACTAATTGACCTTGATTTCCACTTGCCTTCAGTTAGCTACCCCTGCTACTTGTAGTGTCTCATTCATTATGTTATAAAGCTTATAAATAAGGAGCTATGAGTCCTGAACCTTAGGGGACATAAAGGCAAAGACTTGGTTTATGGGCATGCTTACCTAGGAGCTCAACCACTATGATTCTAAAATGAATCTGAGCATTGGATTTAAGTTAGTGATGGCATTCTTTATTCTCTCCTAATAAGATAAATATAATTGTTGGACCATGGGGAGGATCCTTGTGATTTGGGAGTGCGTGGCAAGGTCTTGGGTTTCTAGATCACCACAATTTATTCCATCTCTGAAAGGGTGTCCTCTTTTTCTCCTAGGGTGTCTTCCTATTCTTCTTATTTGATAGAGAATTCTCCTTCTACCAGAGCCTCCACCTCATGGTGTTCATCCTAAAGGTTTTCAAACTTCTCATCAGTATCTAGCTCATCAAAATTACACTCTCACTAGTTGATTTCTTGCCTATATTTCCAATAGGCATCTATCTTCTCTTGACTCCAATCCATCTGGATGAGTTATGCCCTCAAACCCTTTGTTATTTTCTTCATCAGGTCAAACTATTAGATTACATCATAAAATATTCCCATGGATTGCAAATGCCCAATGGGATCTTTGACAGATCCATGTAATAGTTGATATCATCCTCCATCGATGAACTTTGATGTTTAAGGTATGGATAGGGCTCATTATTAAATGGGGTATCAGTCTTCAATATGGCTATATAGTTGACTAGGTCATAGTTCTATTTGTCACCAATATGGTTGAGGCCAAGCTCTATAAGCTTGAGTGCAAGAAGACACTCTTATGACCTTTTCACCATCATAATGCCTCCTCTTGAGAAGGGGACATCATACAAGGCCTTATTTTTATAACTTGTGCTATAAACTAAGTTAACCACATCGAGCTAGTGAGTTAGCTCTAAGGCTAGGGTCATATCTATGAGTAGGTGTAGGAGCCAAAATGGCTTGTCTTTAAATTTGTAGAACTATATGAATGTGAAATGGGCCTCAAAGAACCAATCAACTAGAATTTTTCCATTAATTATCCATGACCTCTGATGGTTGGTCATCCTAAAAGTGATGGCTTCCCAACTAAGATCGATGATGACTAAAGATAGGAAAGATTCAAAAAACTTTTAGTAATCTTATGTGATTGATAGGATATGTGTCCATGTAGTGACAGGGATCACTATGTTGGGATGGGTATTTGTCTCAATGGAGTTAAAGGAGAAGTATGAAGAGAAGAAGCAAGAGTGATGATATAGGATCAGGTGAAGGAGGAAGGTGGAATAATAAAAGGTATTCTATGTTAAGAAGTTTTCTAGCTCATTCTGCATGGTAGTGGTGATAACATCAAAAAATTTCATCTTGTAAACATTCTCCTTACCATATTCAAAAGGAAGACTACCCCTAATTGGAAATTGATGATGTGAGTGTTCAAGTTTATCCCAAAGATAAATTCCAACATACTATAGGTGTCTTTTATATCATAGGTCACAAAGCTTGCAGTGGCAATGGGTAGAGGAGGTGTTTCAATAGAGTTTCTCCATAGGAGTAAATTGATGAACTCCATATTTTGGACCTGGGTATCCTAGATATTTTTTAGGCTCTCCACATTGCAAACATTAGTGTTAGGGTCACTTGGGAGTCATAAAATCTCCCTCATTGTGTCGGTACTAATATCTACCTTCAGGTGATTATTGTCGATGATGATGTCAATGTTGACATCATATTTGTTTACATATAAGGTGATGATATCTTGGCATGGGTGAACAAGAGGCACCATGTATTGGGAAATCATGGAACTCCACATTCTTTACCCAAATGACTCATAGTCATTACTCTGAACCTTTTAAATCATTTGGGCATGGGCACCCTCCCTCAGGATATTTGGGTTCTTTATCAATTTTAGATAAAAGATCCCATCCATGTAATATAAGATCAATGAAGGGTCCATGTAATTCCCCTTAGTGATAATTTTAACATTTAGAACTTTAGGCCTTGGATGAGCAAAGGTGAAAGCAAATGATTTACTTATCGCTTACTACGAGGGAAGGTCACCATAACCACCCAGCCCATGGGTTATCTACTTATTCAGACATCTTCCATTACCAAATTAGGATGTGGAAGTATCCATCTCATAAACTATTCTCAAATTATCTCTCTACAACAAAGAAAACATTGGATAAAAACTCATATTCATAGCTCTTGTGATCTCTATCTCAATTTGCTCTGCTTAAGATGTTTTGCTTAATCACTCAATGTTCTTGAAATTCTTAAGGCATTTAAGTGTTGGGATTGATTAGATAGGAGGTATTTAAAATCCACTCCTCTGAGCATGATCATCATGAGAATTTTTAATTTAGGGCACCTCATAAATGTTAATGGTGGTACACACACTCGAAGAACATCTTGTAATAGATTTGTGGTGATTCTAATTGGGGATCGTGTAATATAGAGCATTTGGAATTAATTGTTGGGGGAGTGGGTAGATAATGGTCTTTCAAAGAATATTTAAAAAATAGGGGGATCCAAAGAGTAGAAACCTAGTAATAAGATAAGCCACTTGTGCCAATGACACTAATTCAAAAGGAAACAACAATCAAAGAAAAGAAAATGAATGAACAAAGGGAAATAGTAACAAATAAGGGAAACTAACTAAGTATATATAATAGAAAGGTTGGTAATTTAGTTGAAGTGTTTTAAGTAAATTTCAATAACTAAAATTCTTAATGCATTTCATTTTTCATCTTCTAAATTGAATGTATTACCTTGTCTATTTCCAATGATGGGAAACAACCCCCTTCATAGGGAATCAAATTTTGCATGTTGGCCTGGCTTCATGGCCTTTTAATCATATTTGAGGACCAAGTCCCTTAGATTAAAGCTTGGGTCTAATGATTTATTATCAAACCATTGCTTGAATAATTTTTTTTGGGTGACCTTGACATCACTTGCTTGCTCTCTTGCTTCTTATATTTTGAGTAATTTAACTACCCTAACCTCCATTACTTCATTCTCTATGATCTCAACAACTTTTAAAAGTTGTAATGTGGGAATATCCATTGAAATAGGCATGGTAATCTCCTTCCCGTATATTGGTTCATATAGTTATGTCTTTAAGATATAATTTAGAGTAATTTAGTCAGCCTATAAATTCATTTTGAAATTCACATGCCATTCCATTTATTTTTTGGTGCACATCCTTTTGATTAGCCTAATGAGATTTTTATTTGTTGATTCAGCCAACCCATTCCCTTTCAAGTAGTAGTTGGAATAAGTATTCAATAAAATACCATTTCAAAGTGTGAATTAAAAATATTTGGAACTGAGGAAGGCCTTCACATTATTAGAGATGATCATTTTGGGCAGGCCAAACCTCATTACAAGTTCCTCCAAGAAGTTGAGGATCACATTTTTAGTAGCCTCCTTCATTGGGGTTTCCTTAGTCCACCTAGTGAAATAATTTATGTCTATCAGTATCCATTTATGACATACAATAGAAATAGGATTGATCATATGATGCAGTATAAGCCCCACTGTGTGAAGTGTTCATTGATCACAATTGGGTTCAGTGGCATGGCTAAATTATTTCTCTTCCCCATGAAGAACTGACATTATTTTCATTTCTTAACTTCCTAATGGAAATCCACAAACATGGTTGTCCAGTAGTATCCTATGCACATGATCTTGGTCATGATGGTATTTGTTGATAAATGGCCACATAGAGGTGTGAAGTGCACATCTCAAAGAATCTTCTCAGCTTGGTGATTTTTAATGTATTAGAACATATCTTTGTTGAAGTTTTTATTGAACAAGACTCCCTATACCAATGTATAGCTAGCCCCTTATAACATATAGAATCAAGTTTTGTGTGCAGGGAGACCATTAGGATATCAATTGGTTTGCATGAAATGAGTTCTATCAATAATCCAAGAACCATCAATTTCATATTGGTTTATTATAACCACTTATGATGTGTCATGTTCTTCTATTAAGGCATCTACACATTGGACTAATTATTCATAGAGCCCTCTTCCTCAGGTCACCTTGATCAACTTAAATTCAATGTCATATTTTAGGATCTTAGTGATCCAATTAGACCTTTTTTTGTGATCTCTAATTCCATTATATATTCCTTGATGCTAGAATGCACCAAGTACACCATTATTTTTCTTCCTATCATTAGGTGTCTAAAATTATTGAGACCTTTGTGATGGAAAAATTCTATTTTTCAATGAAATCATACTTAACCTCATACACATACAAATTTATTGAATAGAAAATGATTAGGTGTTCACTTCTTCCTTCTTCTTCCTTTTGAGTTAACACAACTACTAGGATATGTTTGCTCCCATAGACATACATGGTGAAATATTTGGATATTATTTCCTTAATCTTGTCTCATGTTATTCTCCCTTCCATGATCCATTTGAAGGCTTGATATTTCTTTAGCATCAAGGTTATTAGCCTTACCAATCATGTGAAGTCAAATATGAATCGGCTGATGAAATTAATCTTTCCTATGAAAGATTGGGCCCCCTTTTTATTTACCAACAAGGTCAAATCCTTGATAGCCTTAACTCTATCTAGGTCAATAAATATCCATTCTTTGGATACCACATATCCTAGTAACTTGCCTTTTAGGACTCTTAAAACACATTTCTTGGGGTTAAGAGACACCCCAAACTCTTGACATTTTTGAAAAATATTCTTCAGATGGTTAAAATGGTCTTCCTTCTTCTTGGAGAACATAATGAGTTCATCCAGGTAAATGAGGATGATCTTGTTGATCAATCCTTTAAAGTATATATCTATAGCTCACAAGAAATTAACTCCATAATTATATATGCTAAAAGGCATCTTTGCATACATGAAGGTTCCCCAGTTTGTGGTGAAAGTGGTATTGTGTTGATATTCCTCTTTTACCCATTTTTGGTTGTATCCTAACAAGCCATCTAGTAGAGAGAACATTTTTTCATCTACCACTATTTGGAGAATCTAATCTATAGAAGTAAGGGGGTAATGATACTTTAGGGATGTTTTTTTCAAGTCATAGAAGTCTACACATAGCCTAATCTCTCCATTATTCTTCCTTACTGGGACCAAGTTCAACACCCAAGTTGAATGTTTGATTGGGTATATGATTCATGAGTCGATCAATCTCCTCAATTTTTGAGCTATGAGAGACTCAATTTTTAGGTTTATTTGAATTTTATTTTGTTGAATAGGCTTGGCCCATTTTACCAAATCTATGGTGTGTTTTATGACCTCGTAGTCATACCCATTCAAATCATTATAGGTCCAAGCCATCACCCCTTCATACTTATTGTAGAAGGAAATCAATTGCTCCTTATATTTTTATAAAACTTATTTTCCCACTTTTAATCTTCTTCCATATACGACATCAAGCTTAGATTAGTCACCTTTATCTATGAAAAAATTTCATCTATCATTCTTTGCATCATCAGAGTCAAATAGATTTTCCATGGTGATTAGCCCCTTCAGTAGCTTGTTGGACTTGAATTGAATGATCTAATCCCCATAGGCCTCTTTGATTTTTGGCGATAACTATTATAAAAATTTGCTTGACTACTAGAGAAACATAATGATTTTGGCATTGATTTTGAACACTTACCAAATCTAATCATTATTCAAGATGGTGGGTCAGATGATCACCCACACTACTTATTCATTGGTGAATAAATCTATCATCAAATCAAATTGGGAGCTAATCACTACCATTATATTAGATTCCACATTCATAAATCTAGGAATGATATGGATATTGAATACTTAAAATGATTTAATCAAGTCCCACATTTGATGTCATTAAGATCTCATGTAAACATTATTTGCAATTGTGACCCCTCTCGCATGATTTACAACTAGCTCAGAATCACCAAACACCTTTAACCTTTTTATATTCATGCACTCAATGAGACTGAGGCTATAGACCAAAGCTTTGTATTTAGATTCATTATTTATATAGGTATATTAGAAGTGAAAGTTTTAAAGGGTATCTTTCCTAGATGGGGACTTCAATTAGATACTGACCCCAGACCTAGTCTTGCATTTCACACTATCAAAATATAAACTCCAAATTTTGGAATCTTTTTTAGGATTTTTACTTTGATCCTACTTATTTTCATGACCTTGGGGATGGTATGATCTTCATCATGGATCACATAAGTTCCTAAGCTAGTAGTGTCAAAATTTTTAAAAGGATCATTCTTAATGAATTTATTGATGAGTACTTCTTCCTCTGGGCTCTTGTTGTTGGCCACTCCTTCCTCTTCAAGAATTTTAATGTAATTCATCTCTAATAAGTGTGTTTTACTTCAAAGTTTACCATAGGCTCATTAGTTATGTGTTTAGGATGTAGATGCTAAAATAATAACTTAAACTTTGAGACATATTTGGTCCTTAGGATCAAATGGGACTAATCTAAAGATAAGTACCTACCTATCTTAGCAATGAAATCTCTTGATAGACATAGTCTGAAGACTGGTGGGACATCAATCACCATAACCTCTTTGGGAATTATTATGCTCGAACAAGACTATAATGTTAAGGGAAGATCCCTAATGATATATATGGTCTAGACTTTCTTCCCATCTAATTACATCACCCCTTTATTCAAGGGTTCATAATGTAGTTACAACACATCCATAATCTATTTAGGCATGACTATGGTACTAGAACCTAAATTGATCATAGAATCATGCAATAAATTATTCCTTAATATGAGATTCAAATAGAATAAGGTTGGTTTTGTCTTTATTACCCCTTATTTGAAGTTGAATGTAGATAATTCTTGGGGTTATGCACTTGTGTTGGCTTTCTTCCCATTTGTCTATGCAATATCTATAGCTAGATTTCCTCACATGGGATTCTCTCGATATTCTAAGGCTTCTCTCAGTAGAAACTTATAATCAAGGATAGATAGGACATCTCAAAGAGAAATGTTGGATGAAACTTTATTTAGTACTTCCACCACATTGTATAACCCTAGAGGTGGGACCTCAGGGTTCTTTACCTTGTTATGTGTTATTTCACCCCATTTTGATATGTCATAGGTGGTGGTTAGGTTATTATTGAAAGTCACTTTGACCCTTGTGAAGGATTCTTGAGTCTTTTCCAGTCTATTCTTAGATCAAGTGAAATAGCTCAATTAGACTTGCAAGGTCTTTAGAGCTAGGATATCACTTGCATAAACCACATCTTCACGTTATACCCAAGAGAAAAGAATGTGCTTAGGTGATATTTATTCTTATTGTTCTAAGGAAATTCCCTACACATATGCCATTAAGACAACATTTTCAACCCCTGGGGATTGATATCCATAAGAATATGAATCTAGGGCATTTCCTTGTCTTCATTATTTGATGATATTTTACTACATATTGCCTCTTGGGAAATTCTAGGGTGTGTGTGTTTTGTTGCATGAGAAACATCATGAATTTGAATCATCTACCAAGTTATTTTATCCTATGACCAGTTCTCTATTTGTGTTTGGTGAGACTGTTTGTAAAGGATCAGGTACCAAAATAATTTGATTCATGGGTCATGTTTGATGGTTGGGCATTTGATGATTTGACACTTGATGATTCAGATTCTACCTTTCTTGGTCCTAGTTATTCTATTAAGGTTCTCTCCTTTCTTGGTAGTTTTGGAAAGGGGGCTTTGGAGGCATAGCCTACTACCTTTTGATATTTATGATCTCATTGGAGAAGTTTCATAGGATGCTCTTCATGTCATTCATCTCTATGGCCAGTGAGGATGAAAAAGATGTGTTTTCATGAGGAGGTGGATATATATACATAAAAGGTGACATTTGTGAGGTTCTTGGAAACTCCTCTTATGATGGTATCAATATTTATGGGAAAATTGACATTGGTGGTCATGAGGGAAGCTTCTTGGCATCTATTAAATTATTCTCTAGTCTGACAACTATGTCATATGCATCTGGTAGCATTTGGCCCCCAAAAGACTAGATCATGATGACTATGTCCAAGTTGAAGGCCTTGAGGTAGAAGACAATAGACATACCTATGGGTGGTCACACTACTATTGGGATACTTTGTTAGGTCTTATCAAACCTAGTGTTGAAATTAATAATGGCCTCTTGTGAGGCTCTCTTAATAGTTATTAGCTATTATAATAGAGATGATTGATCTGACTTCTCATTAAATCATTACAAGAATCTATTACCCAATTCATCCCAAGTGGTGACAAGGATTAGTACCAATCAACAATTTTCCCTTTCAAAGAGGTGGCTAACAGTCTTAAGGTCACATTTTGTTGTATAACATAGTGCACAGTTCATACATTCAAAACATCTTGGAGATGTTCTACTAAATTTTTAAAGTCTTCCCCTAAGTATTTAGGGAATGATTTTAAGTTGTTAGTGGGAATAAGATCCCACATAGATGGCAGCACTAGAGGGATGAGTGGGCTACCACTGTTCCATGCCATAAAGTTTCTTGGTGGCCTTAATTTTGACATTTGTTATGGTTGTTATGTCACATTAGATCCTGCAGTCCTTTGGCAAGTTGGAGCTACCAGAGGTGGTGATAAAAACCCTAGATTCTTCACTATTTATGACCTTGTAATGGGCCTATAGTTCATAAAATTTTATTTCTACTCGATCAAACTATTAGTTTGTGTCCCATCGGGTGTGCCAAAAAAGAATCAAATATTGATACCTAAAACTCTCACTCTAGGAAAATAACCTTCTTAGGAAGCTTTACAAATTTGGGACTTAAATTTGGTCTATAAAGAAACATTTAGGGTTTTAGAAGCTGACTCTTTAGATCAATTTGGAGATGAAAAAGGATAAGAAGAAAATGCAAAATAAAATTGAAATAAACTAGCTAAGGTAATTCACCAAGATCTTTTAAAGTATTGACCTACAATTACATAAAATAGATTGAATCTTCGAATATCACAAACTATTAAAGGAACATATGCATGAATTAAAGTATATAACACAAACAAGAACCAATACTATAGAAGAAGAGAATTGAAATAACAAAATAACAATAAATATTTACTTGGTTTGACACATAACACCACATCCTCTTCATTTTTAAGTGGAGAATAAAATATAAAGGCCTCAAGGGCACAATATACAATATTTAATCCTACCCGTGAGGGGCACCTATTAAGGTAATAGAATGAAAGAATAAATAAATAATGCTACTTCTATTTTAAAACTAGACTATTACAAATGGCTATTATCTAATAATAGCAAAAAGAATTATTCATCTCCTAACCCTTTACAAAATAAAAGATCCGAGCTTATATAGGCACAATGACCTCTTTAGGAAATGACACCTGGAACCAGGCACTCATGCCCATGATGAGTGTTACAACTGACTAGGGAGATCCAAATCATGAATGTAGTTAGTTTAAAAAATCTTAGATATGGCATAACAACAATGCCCATATGATGTCCATGATGCTTAGAAGAAGCACCATAATGCCATATGTTTTTATTCAAAACTAACTTTGGAATGATATTGTAAATGGGGGCCGATTTTATTAGACCAATAGCATAAATCATAGTTCTAACAAAAAAGGATTACCCTAAACAAGCATCATGCTACCATGTGGAAGGTTTACTTCCTCTTTATATAATTACATGGTGGGTCCCCCTTCTAACTCTGCTAGCCAGTGGCACAACCCTAAGCCTTAACAAAATAAGCATCCCTTTAATAAGTGCTTGGTATCCACATGTCAAGTTGGCACTTTTCATGGGGAATTTGAGCACTTCTTTTGCAAAATTGAGTGTAGGGGTACCACATGTAAATTTTATGTTCCTCTTTATAACTGCACCATGGGTCCCACCCATTAATTCATTGGCTAATGACATTATTTAAAGATCTGAACAAAATGAATTGCTCTTGAAAGAGTAACAGGTCACCATGTGGTGAGCTAACACTTTTCCTAGGCAAACCAAGAACCTTTTGTGGTTAATGAGCATCAGGCTACCATGTGGCGGTCATAGAAGGAAGCTGAGACTTAGCCAAAAATAAGGAAACAGAAATTGGGAAAATCAAGAGGCTACAGAATAAATTCTAAGATTTTTAGAGCATATCCAAGACCCAAAGTTGACTGATTCAAAACTTAAAATATGGCTTATGATCCATAGGAACCAAAGGTGGAAAATGATCCATATGTAGAATAGGACCCACAAATGAATAAAGAGGAGATTTCTTATGTGGACAACCTATGGGAGGAGGAATTATGAGTGTAGGAATGGTCATAAGGTGATCATGAATATGTTGTTAAATAATTTAATAATGATTGGTGTGATGGTTATTGCATTGGTGTCAAAGATAATATACCTCTCCATATTTTGGAATATACTCAGGTAACAACTTGGGAGGAGGTATAGCCTTGTCTTTGGGTTGAGGAATGGTAGGATGAAATGTGTCTATATATTGTCAAAGATTTCAAAAATGGGTGGAAGAATGATTATTTGTGCCATGGAAGTCAAAAATATGCTTGTTAGTGGACTTTGGGGGTCTACTAATGGAAGGAGTAGAAGTAGAATCCAAGGAAGGCTGGTATAACAAGTAGTATTTGGTCTAATGGCCAAAAACTCTATGAACATCATAGTAAGGTTGATCAGCCCATTAGGCAGGTAAGGGATCAAGATATGGCAAAGGAAGAAGACCATTACTAAGGGGAGGTAGGTATGGTAGTGATATTGGACTTGGATCATCTAAAGGAGAAGTAGAATCAGATATAGGATGAGGCTTAGCTAAAGGTAGAGCAGGAGTAAGAATTAGACTAAGCTCAACTAAAGGAGAAATAAGACATGTAGAGGGATTAAGTATGATAGAAAACATCTCTAGGGAAGTGGGCTATAGGGATCCTGGTATTTAGAAAAATTATAAGGATCGGTCATACCATTATCTATGAGCATGCTCCTAAGAGGTTCTACCAAAACTGGAGGTGTGTCATGCAGGCACTTCATCTATATACTACAAAAAATAGGAATAATACTAGAATTAAGAACAATATAAGAAGGAATATGATAAGACAAATGGAAAGACTAAAATAAATAAGAATGATACCAAAGAATCTTGGCATCTATAGCTTGGATAAGTTATCCTATAAATGGATCATCTAAAGTATAACCATCATTGTAATCAGGGGTATGAAGGTCGATTGTAAAATTAGGTATGATTTTTCCATCAAAAGTGGCATGATGAATATAATGTTGAGTTTTGGTTAATACCATGGGTATATCATCAATAGGTTGTTGTTAGGAATATATATTCAAGGATAGTAGAAGTTGGGCAATGAGATGAGGGGATAAGTCTAAAGTTTTGATCTTGAGGTTGATTTCATCTAGATCAATGTCATCAGAATCTAATAGGTTAGTGATGCAGGAGCATCTACATACATCTTCCTGCAAGACATGGTTAAGTTGGGATCAACAGTCTTCACTAGGCATGCAAGCTCTAGTCATGTTTGAATTCAAATTCTTGCATATTCCCTCTAAAATTTTGTTAATGAGGAGTAATTGTAAAAGTAAAGGTAAAAATGCAATGTAAAAAGTAAAAGAGTAAAAGTGGTTAAAGGAGAATCTCCTACGTTGGAGTTGTTGAGCAAATAAAGGAGTGGTTGAAAATCTTTCAACCTTGGTATATTGCTGAAGATTACAAACCGTGTTTGTTTTGTCTTGAGCCCAAGTTGGGCATAGAGGTTAGGGTGAAGGATATTTAAAAGAGAAAAAGATAATTCATTAAAAAATAGAGAGAGCTCATTAAGAAAAAAAGAAGAATGTGAGAAGAGCTCATGAAAATAGAGGAATGTAAAAGAGTTCATATGAGAAAGGAGAGAAAGAGCTCACATAAGAAAGAAAGAGCTCATTAAAAGGAACAATGTAAGAAAGAGAGATTATTTGTGAGAGGAGAGTAATAATATGAGAGGAAGGACCTCTTAGTCAAGAAAATAAGAGAATGGAATGAATAAATAGTGAGGGAGGACCTCATTCAAGAATGCAAGAGTGGAGGAAGAGAGAAAGTTGAAGGTGCAAATAAGACTTATAAGCCATTGACCATGGATATGGATCATAGAGTGATGGATACTTGCTTGTAAGTATATATTTTGATTATGAAGAAAGGTATTTTGATTCACATGTGTATGTTATGTAAACAATAATCCCAAGTATAGAATTCTGGTCTAATCAATGGTAAACAAATGTACAGGGCTGTGTATGTATATGTATGCTTCCTTGAGGTTTAAGAAATAAATGATCATTTATTGGAGTGAAATATGTATGATAACCTTTGGATATACGTTGAGAACCAGTTTAAAATTGTATTAGATGATGAATAGGACTAAAATGTTGCAAAAGTTTAATGAATAGGGTGCAGACCTGTGTATTTAGTCATTCAACACATACACAGTTCACTATCAAATGGAGATCAACGTGTAGATGTTTGAATAGCATTAAGATAAGTATATGAGGTAGGTATATACCTAAAGGAATAATAAAAATACTTTGGAAACATCTGAGACACCTTAAGATTCCAAAAGTTGACTCTCTGCCTGTAGGTGATAGGGTCATGAATAGGGTGTTTGCATAGCATAGTTTGAAGAAGACTTAACTATTGGTTCATTTTATAAGCATAATTAATAATTGGAAACATATTATGAGGTCATTTAAATCGTGTTACAATTGTAATATGTCAAAAATAGTCATTGGAAATTGAATTATGGACTTTTGTAAGCTCTCGGCCTATGTGGAAAGAAAACTGGGCATGGTTGGAAGAATGGGTATATCTTGAGATTTAACCAATGAAAAATTACAAAATTTTTTGTGTAGATGAAAATTTGAGTTATGAATCCAATTAAAGTGGTTTCAGATAGAATGGATCAATTTGGAAAAAGATATGGTCAAAATACAGACCTGTAGTTCTGAGACAACTCAGAAAAACGTGTTCTCAGGTACAAAAGAGCACATAACTTTAAAAGGAATGCTCAGAATGACTTGAAATTTAATAGGTAGTTGGATAATAAGGTTAATTACGTGATTAGAATGTTTTATTTCTTAAAATTCTATCCATGAAAATATATAGAGGACTATATTTTGTGAAAGAGATTGTAAGTGAAAACCTGTTTACTCATTTTGTGAAGGAGAATAGGTGAATCTAAAAAAATGGTTTTTGTCCAAAGAAGAGGGAAAATAAATTATTTATTTTATATGTAAAGGCCAAATGGGTTTTTGGAAAGGTGCTTAGATATGGTCAAACATTAGATTTTTTAGGGCTACAAGGATCCTAGCCCTACCTACAAAACTGTTACGGTTTCTAAACAAGGCTACACCAGGTGAAGATCAAGAAAGGTCAAATTAGGTCTATTTTATGGTTTTTGATGCTATCATAAGTATTGATCTATTTAATTTGTTGTGATTTCTTCTTGTTTGAATTTTTAGATGAAAATTCCAAGTGTGTGTTGTAACAGTTGTAAAAAAATGAAAAGAAAAGTTCATCAAAAGAAAAGAACATTGTCAAATGAAGAAGTGACATGTTGGTAAGGTAACCTGAGGTGTAAAAAAGGTGAGGGTTACACCATTTTTGGTATCAGAGCTTGAAACTCATGGGATTTGGTAATTGATCATTTTTTCTAATAAGTTGCTGCAGGATTGAGAAAAGGATCAAAAGACTAGGATGCAAAAGGCCTAGGTGAGATCAAGGAGATTGTCAAAAGACCAGTCAAGGAGAAAGGCTTGGGTGAGACAAGTGGACCAAAAGACTAGGGTAAAGAAGAACTAAGTGAGAACCTAAAGGGATCAAGAGACCAAGGTGGAAAATACTTGGGTGAAGATCTCAAAAATGGAAGTATTGTTGAAGGCACTATAGAGCAGTAGAATACATGAGGGCACTAAGAAGGAAACAAGCATCCAAAAGAAGAGAGGTATGACTAGTAATGGAATTGATAAAGAGATTGATAGTTTGAAAAGAGATTTATATAAGTTTTCAGATATATATGAGTCTTGGATGCAGATGGACAAGCAAGCATGGGTATGGCCAATGAGGAGGAAGTGCTAAGAAGAGCACTTGAGAAGATGAGAGTGTTGGTGAAGAGAACACTCATAGGGACCTTGTGGTCTCTTATTTTTATATCTAATGTTGTCTTTGCATGGGTAATTTCAGGTATGATCAGCCTTGTGAAGGTCAAAAGAAAGGCCTTGAAGAATGAAGAGATTGGTGCAAGAGGAGACACCAAGTGCACAAGTGAATGTGCAAGAAAGAGGAGAGTTTGTTGTTGTTGATAAAGAAGGAGAGATGCATTGATTAATGCATGAGGGAGGTGTTGAGGAACCCATACAAGAAAGAGGAGAGATAGAATATGAAGATGACTTCAGTGATGCCATTGAATTCCAAGAATAGGCAAGAGAATAGTCAAGCATAAAGGAAGAAGAAAGTACAAACAATCAAGACGCTATGCAAGTCAAAGAACTAATGGAGTAGCCCATTAAAGAGGTAAATGTGAATTCAAAAATTGATTTTTATTATTCTTATAAGCATGAAAATGTTGATATACATGTTAGAGAAGCAAAGAGAAAGGTGGAGTTTTCAATTAACCATGGATATGTGATGCCTAAATGGTGGAAGAAGAAAACTCCCAAGCAACAGGAAGTGTTGGTACAAGAGCATGGATGCAGGATGCCTACATGGTTTGAGAAGACAAATGATGAGAAGGAGAAATAAGTATGGGTACCTAAGAAGGCAAAGAGTGAAGATCTGAGTGTTGAGGTAACAACACCAAGAAGTCAATAAAGGAAGGTGAAAGTTGACACACACAACCAAAGGTGTGAGGATGAAACAAGTACATGGAAAGGTAAACAAATTGTTTATGATGATGTTTTTGAATCCTTTAATGATATTTTCATGAGAACTCAAAAATGGAAAGTGGATATGTGGACTAATATGCAGCAAGGAGAGAATTCCAAATGGTTGGTTAATGAGGAAAGAGATGGGTATATAACAAATCAATGCCTCATTGAATGCAATAAACAAACAAGATGGCTTCAAAGAGAAGTTGAAGAGAGTAAGGAGACACAAGGTAATGTCATTTCAATTGCTTTTGATAAGTGTACTAATGAAGAAGTTGGTTTGCATGAAGATAACTCAAGAAAGGATGAGATGAAGAGTAAGGCTAGTGAAGGACAAGTAATCCTTGTGAGTGATGAGCCCAAGTTTGATGAAGATAGTGATATAGATGAGATCTTACTAAAGGAAGAGTTGAGAATGTTGGAGGAGCTGTTTGGTCATTCAAGAGAGATGAATGAAGGTACAAGCCATGGTGAAGACACCATTGGTAAGAATGAAGCAAGAAAAGAGCAAACCCAAGAGGCAAGGATAGTTTTGATCAAGGAACAAGAACATGGAGACAGCCAAGAGGCTTCATGGCCTAAAGATTTTGATTCTAAGGTGGCTTTGAATGTTTTGTATGCATGTATGAAGGTTTCTAAAGTGAATGACATACATGAGTCATTGGAGAAGCTCATGAAACAAGAAGAACAACAAGATCTAGAAGACATGTATGAAGATGAAGAAGCATGGAAGTGGGAGGTGGTAACTGAGAAAGAAATGAGAAGGACATATCTAAGGAGGAAGAAAATAAAAATGAAGGACAAAGACTATTCTAAACAAAGACAAGCATTGGTATTGGCAACAAGACCTTGGGATCCAGGGATAGAGTGAAGACTAAAACATTGAGGAGATATCTCATTTGAACTAAGGTTTAAATTGTTTCTAGAGGGAGAGTATGATGCAGGAGCATCTACATACATCTTCCTACAGGACATGGTTAAGTTGGGATCAGCAGTCTTCACTAGGCATGTAAGCTCTAGTCATGTTTGAATTCAAATTCTTGCATATTCCCTCCAAAATGTTGTTAATGAGGAGTAATTGTAAAAGTAAAGGTAAAAAGTCAATGTAAAAAGTAAAATAGTAAAAGTGGTTAAAGGATAATCTCCTACATTGGATTTGTTGAGAAAATAAAGGAGTGGTTGAAAATCTTTCAACCTTGGTATATTGTTGAAGATTACAAACTGTGTTTGTTTTGTCTTGAGCCCAAGTTTGGCGTAGAGGTTAGGGTGGAGGTTCTTTAAAAGAGCAAAAGAGAATTCATTCAAAAAGAGAGAGAGCTCATTAAGAAAAAAATAAGAATGTGAGAAGAGCTCATGAAAATAGAGGAATGTAAAAGAGTTCATATGAGAAAGGAGAGAAAGAGCTCACATAAGAAATAAAGAGATCATTAAAAGGAATAATGTAAGAAAGAGAGTTTATGTGTGAGAGGAGAGTAAGAAGATGAGAGGAAGGACCTCTCAGTCAAGAAAAGAAGAGAATGGAATGAAGAAACAGTGAGGGAGGACCTCATTCAAGAATGCAAGAGTGGAGGAAGAGAGAAAGTTGAAGTTGCAAATAAGACTTATAAGCCATTGACCATGGATATGGATCATAGAGTGATGGTATGTTTCTGATGAGTTTGAGGTGACCATAATAACCTTGAGTAGAGTTGACAAGAAAATTAAAACATTGAGATTCCCTGAATGGGACACTCGACAAGGGTTTAAGGGTTATAATTTTGACTACACCATGTTCTTAAAATTGTTTGAAATTGCAAGGGTTTGTATCTCCTTGAATCATATAGATAGCACCATTATGGTGAAACTTGACACATTGGCAGGCAAATGAGGAAAAATCCCTCATGTGATAAGTTTAAGGCTTACCATGCAAGATGTTGTAGGGAAGGGGAAAGTTAAATATCATAACCTTCACTCAAAAAATGATAGAAGGGATGGTAATAGGAATCCACACACAACCTAAAGGAGGCATTTGAATTCTATCATAACCTTGGCATGTAATATGTGTGGACTTAATATAACACTTAGAATATCCAAGAGTTTTAATGAAGTCGAGGGAGGTGACACAAGTACCTAAACCCTCATCAATCAAATAATGCTTGACATGTATATCACTAATTTGAATGTTTATAAATAGTGTTGGATCATCTGCATGAAGAATAATCTCATTTGGGATCATTAAAGGAATAGGAAATTTTAGGGAGAGAAAAGTGTCCCTTATTTCATCAATGTGTATATAAATCCATTCATATTATTTTAAGATACTATCTTCTAACCTAGAAAAGGTAGTTTCGTGTCCTACTAGGGGATGATGAGGGATGTTCATTTTAAATAATAATTGCATCAAGTGATTACGATGATGTAGAGAAGTTTGCATGAGTTTAAGAAAGGGTATTTGAGATGGGAGATTAGTAATTTTTGTAATAGGGTCCCATTCATCATAACCCATGGGGGACTCCTACATAGAGGCATGCAATAGTGGAGGAGATCTTGAGAAGGAGGATTAGAAGTGCATTCAAACTTATGTTGATAAGATGTGGTTGATTTAGTTTGAGGACAAATGGGTTGATTGTCATCAGATGATATTATAGTAGATTTAGGCATTTCTTTTGATTCATTTGAAGAAATGTTATTATAAAGTTAAAGAATTTTATCAATGGGTGTAGATGTTGGGGTAAAAATAGTATGAGAGGTATCATCCAATGGAGGCATTGAAAGTGGGTCTTGGAAAGAGATAAGGTCCTCTTTCCCCAACTTTGTTAGATGAGATGGGGAAGAATCTTGGATAACATAGAATGTTAGGGAGGTTTGGTGCATGTGGGTATGATTAAAATCAATGAAATCAACTACTCTTCACATATTACTCATATTTACCACATTATCTTAGGTAGTTTGGTCTATAAAACTTTCAACATTATTGGTGGAAGGAGTAGGCTTGCCATTATTGTCTTAAGGATGAGGATGAGGATATTTATATGTGGCAAGATGAACATTAGCCTGGTTCAAAGCTTGATTTTTGTTTTGTGTATCATGAGCTTTAAAGGATATATCATAGGCTTTTTGGGGATTAAAAATTAGTTAATTATGATTAAAGTTTGGGCCAAGTAGAAAATCCATATCTATATTACATAATTGCCTACAAGTCTCATGAGAGTGGCCCCAACTTACATGAAAACAACAAAAATTATTTGGATCATACCATGATTTCATAGGATGAGTGGGGTCAATCTCTCATGGTAGAGGCCTTGGTAGATGCTTTTTGAGCTCAACTAAGGATAAAAATTTATGAATATTAATTTTGTTTATTTGGAATATTTGAGGATTAGGGGTTTTGTTTAGAGGGGGAACATGCTCCAAAACATTGTTGGGAGTGATGGATTGAATATTATGAATAGTATCATTGGAAGCCAATTTTTTTTTTTAATGAGAATGTGAGTACTCATGGGAGTTTGGGATGGTTTGAATTGATGCTTGGCTTGGTCGAGGGCTTCTTCCAAAGTTATTGGAGAGAGAGTCCTAACCCAATATTGAAACTTGGGATAAAGAGCATTAGTAAATAGATGAAATAATTTATCATCTATCATATCATGATTAAAATTATTAGACAAGGTCTTCTAGTATTTGATGAAAGCTTGTGTTGTTTCTATTTTAATTTGCTTACAATTGATAAAGTGAAACAAGGTATTTTCAAGGAGGTCACTAGTTTAAAACTCTTGTATTAAGGAATTAACTAGATATTCAAAGCTAATGATTGAATGGGAGTTGAGTTAATTATACCAATCTAAATCATATTTGGAGAGTGTTTTCACTAATAGCTTGGTAGCAACAAAAGTGTTTAATTTGACCCAATCTTTGTAGAGATTGCCAAATGTTTTTAAATGTAAGGTAAGATTGATTGACTCATTATAACTAATTGTAGGTGTGATACCTCTTATGTCAATATTGGCAATTTGAGGTATAAGAGGTCCATTTTGAGTATGTTTAATCATTTTTTTAACAAGAGGTGGTTAAAGAACGAGGTTACCATGGGAATACTTAAGGGGGGTGGGGGGCATTTTGACTTTGCCCTCCCCATGGAACCTGTTGAGGTTGATTTTAAAGGTGAATAAGATGATTAAGCATTTGCATCATTTGATTAGCATTATTAATTTAAAAAACATTCATTTGATTAAGAGTTTACAATAAGAGTTGATGGGTTAGAGTGGTATTTTGACTAGTTTATGTAGAATGTGAAGCATTAACAATGGTATTAGTGGATTGGGTTATACTATGAGTAGTGGCATACGTGACACTAGTGGATTGAGAAGCATTGGTATAAAAGGAGGCACTAGTAGCATGATTAACATGTGTAGTGAAATATGCACTAATAGAAGGATTGACATTAGAAAAAAAAGAAGCTCTAATGGCATGATTAGCATTGGTAGAAAATGATACACTAGTGGAATGATTAAAGAGAAGGGGACTTGAAAAAGGACCACAAGATGTTGAACCTACCATGTTAGTAGAGATACTTGGCATGGAGATTGAATATATCAAAGAATAAGAGGTCATAGTGTGATAAGGATTCAAGATATAAGGGAGGGGTTGAGAATCAAAGAAGGTGTCACCTTTAAATCCATGAGAGAATGTAGGGGATGGTGAATGGGGTTCTTCTACTTGACCACTTATCATGAGATTATAAATAGTTGAAGGATATTTTCCCCTATGTTAAAGAAACTCATTGATGAAGAAAAGTATTTTAGGGGTGTACTCTAATTTTGGATGATCTTCTAAGGAGAAAATAGGGTTATGAACTAATGATGAATGGGGAGGAGTCCCATAATTGGTAGTGTGAGTGGCCACATGCACATTGATTTCATCTAAATTTAAAGCCACAAGACATTTTTTGCCTAGTGGTATTAGTAAAGCTAATCATGTCTATTGAATTTAACTCGGTGTTACCCTCAAATAATAAGTTCATGATGAGGGAAGGAGGCTAAAATGAGTGATGCAAATATAAAATTAGAAATAAGGATACATAGTCAAATAGGTCGACTATGTTTTGTAAAGCAGGGAACAAAATAGGAAGACAAGGATACACAATCATGCAAATTGAATTTTTACAACTGAATAGGGAACTGAACAAGGAGATAAGGATACATTAATGTAGGTCAAATGTGTATTGATGAATAGGAAGGATAAATAGTATGTAATATATTATATCAACCAAAATAACAATGTTCTAAAATAAAGGTGATTTTTGCAAGGTAAATTTGAAGTAAAATAAAATTAAACACACAAGTAATTGGATCAATATGAATGATCCAATTGGAACACACAACACAAACCTTGTACCAATGTTGGGCAATGAAAGTTTTGCAATACAACATATAATGATCAAAGAGTAAGAATAAACTAAAAAGTAAATGCTAACTAATTGGTCATCCTAAGTGTTATTAAGTCATAATGAAGTTTAATTTTAATGTGATTAGAAAATTGGCTAAAATAAGGAACTAGAAATCAATCTAAGGTTGGTGTCAAGACATTTGGGATGAAAGGGATATGTATTGGTGATGGTACTAGCTTAGTATTGGGGCTTAAACCCACACTTTATAATCCTATAGTGATAAGGGTGCTAGGTGATTTTCCAATATATATCATCAACCACATATTTATACTTGGCCAAAAAACCAAGTCAGTTTCTCCCTTGGTGATGAAATCCAAGTAGGTAGGCCTTGAGAAGACAAGTGCTTAATGTTTTTTTTTAATGTAAACTAATTTGGTTGTGTGTACAAAATATAAAAATAGTGAAAATAAAATGGTAATTTTCAAAACCACTTATTTAATCTATGTGATTTAATCTCAGCATGAAAACAACTAAAAATAAAAGGTGAATTATTTACTATAAAATAAAGGTTAATTCCTTGATTGAGAATAGTATAGATTTGATTAAGCCAACATTGTATGCAAATAGTAAAGAATAGAGTCGATTGGGTCAATACTATTTTGAAAATTCAAGGTCTATAAGAACATAATCGAATAGGTCAACTATGTCTTCTTGGTAGAAGACAGACTACAAAACTATGTCAAATAGGTTGACCCAGTTAGTTGTAGGGTTATAGTTTTATAGACTACAAACTTATGAAAAATAATACTAAAAGAAGAAATGAAATGGAAAAAATATAAAGGAAGGAACCTTGATGGTATTAAAGAAATTTTATATTGAAAATTTTTATGCTATGATGCTCAAGTGATTTTTTAAAATTTTGCTAACTAGGTCAACTGGTTTGACCAATTTTACAAAAACCCCATATGCTGAAGAATAAATGGTGAATAGAGTTGACTGGTTTGACTATGTTTGTAGAATTGTATGTTGACAAAAAAGAATAACAGACATAATTGACTAGTGTGAATATGTATGCCAATCTAGAACTAAATAATAATATTGTACTGAACTGATCAATCTAATAACCTATATTTAGTGAAGACTTGCATATATAGAACAAAGTCATTTTGAAATGACTGTGTTAAAATTGCACACAAAAAATTAGAACTATACCAACTAGTTTGATACAATACTAAAAATATAGAAAAATATAATATGATGACAAAATAATGGCATGAAAGAAAAATTGCAAGGGTTAGATTCATGTTGGGTTCACCATAATGTATGTAAATGGAAATACAATTGATCTAAATATCAATCCTATCTTGGAGAAGATAAATCATACTTACACTTCTGATTATTGATACATTAGATATTTGGAGTCATGACCAAGATGGATCTACTAGACCCAACCAAGGGATATCTTACCACAATAACATTACTAAAGAAGGTTTCAAAGCCTCTAGTCAAGCAACACTATGAAATAACCCTAGCTAAGTCCTATGTTTTTCATATTCACAAAGTAAATGTCAAGTAAAGTAAAATTTAATCTAGTGCTCACCAAATTTTGTGGCATACAGTGGGGTTAATAAACACAAAAAGTAAACATGCATAGAATATTTATACTCATAAATTTATAATAAATCCTAATACGTAGTAGAGAATTACAAATTCAAATCTATCTACTCTTACAAAGGAGGAACAAAGTCAGGAATACTTATCTTTGAAGATGAACTCGTTGAGCCGCAATCTCTTCCTTGGCCAAGGTTATTCCCAAGAGGTTGTTATGGTATGTAAGGATAACAAGTACAAGTTAGCTCTAGGATACACAATCTATCTATGCATCCAATAGACTTCTCCACAAGACAAGATTCGTATCTCCAAAAAAAGTATAGAAACCTTAGACTATGTTCCTCAAGTAGAATGGTGGATAAGTCGATGCACAATATAATATTTTTATTATTATCTTCTTCAATGAATGATTAAATGAGTATGTATATATAGTTGAATCTAACCCTAAATATTTTTGAAATTTTAGTCAATAGGGTCAACCCAATCGATTGTGTATCATTATTGACAAAACCGAATTAGGTCTTGGTCTAGGTCGGTTAGAGGCCGACCTAGATCCTAAATGAGTTTTATCAATTAGAATAAAGGGTCGATGGGATTGAAAATGTAACATAAACTATTGGAAAGGGTTTTAGGCTTAGGGAAGGGTTAATGAAGGTGGTAAATGACTAGAGGAGGGTGAAAAAGAGGAGGTAAAGCTTAGGAGATTATTTTAGAAGATAGTTGTTTAGATATTAAGTGGTATTATATGGATAACAATCTTGTGAAGCCCTAATGGTCTGCCTACCCATTTACTAATGCACCCCTTAAGGCATGCACTCAAAGAGATTGAGACTCGATGGGTTCTTATAAGAGAGAAAGCATCAATAATTGATAAAGTTTGTAAATATTATGTATATAAACTTGCTACTACCTATTCAGACTCTTTTTCTATAAGGGAGAACTTTAATTACTTGAGGTCTCATTTTGGAAATATATAGGCAGTGCTCAATTTACATTGAGGTCAGCTCAATCACCCCTTTACCATGCTCTCACCATTTTACAAGTAATTTAATTCAAATGCTCTTTATATTTTGCAAGCATTTTTAAGCCACATTATGACAATTTTTTTAGTTGAACCATTTTTTCTCTTATCATTATCAATCGAGTTAAGATGCATAGAAAATTCTAAAAACATTAATAAAAGATCTAGAAAATCCTGAAAATAAAAAAATCATGAAAATTGGCTTGGAATTTTCTTGTGAGATATGAAGCTATTAAAATTTTCTAAGATGGGCCATCTTATTTATTATATTTATTTATAGACCACCTTGGTATTTTCCTCCCATTTTTGGGATAACTACATTAGTCTGAGGTTCGCACATACTATGTAGGCAACACTTGGATACTTGGGGTATCTCGAGTTAGCTCAGCCACACTTCCTTTATTTCTTAACCACTTCTTTGCCTTAAGGATTCTGAGACTCCTAGATATTTCATAATTAACCACTTATCCTTTAGTTTTCACATCCATATTAGACTTAGCCGTATGCTCTCACCATTTTTTGAGTTCACAGTGTGAGCATTATGTATTCAAATTTGATACACTCATGACCACTTGGCTTCATCTTATGCTCTCTCTATTTTATGATTATTCTCTATTTCAAAGCTCTCACCATTTTATGAGTTCATTATCATTATCAACCTTAGACATAATAAGCATTATGAACCTAGTTCATATGCATGTGCTTGTCTATTACCTTTTATTGTGGTTTTATGCTAAACCATACTCTCACGCTTGCATGATTTGTTTGTGTTGATACTTTCATGATTTTGAACATTATCCCTCCCTCTTTTTTCACACACTCACCATTTTGTGAGATAATTCTTATTTTCTTATACATGACCATCATGTTTCCTTATCATCAATTTCATTCTATCACATATCCTAGGAGGAGTACATTTGGCCTAAAGTTTAGGTTGGATCTTGTGTTCATGGGACTATGTAGGCAACATCCATTTGTCTAGTGCATCTAGAGTTTGCTTGGTTACCCCTTCCTTTTATTCTATTCCCCCCATTTTATTTGTTTGTTTTATTGTCTCTGATAGCCAAGAGGCAATGTTTATTTCCTATTTGTGTCATTATCTCCTATAGCCTAAGGGCAATGTTTATCATCTTGTTTGTGTTTTTATTTTCCTATATCCCAAGGACAACCTTGTGCTAATTTTTCTTTTCATTTTTATACATGCATTGTTGTTACTTAACTTAGGGGCACCCTATCACCAAAAGTAACACCTCTATTGCACATGCACGAATAATTTATTTTCTATTTACATTAACATTATCATTAACCATTGTTTATCTTTTATCTTTATCTATTTAGAATAGTTTGATTATTTCATTTTTATTTTCTTTCAATTATTTATTTCTTTTATTTGTATTATCTTGTTTTATTTTAGCCATTTTTTATTATTAGTGTTTTGTTGTGAATTTGTTTATTTTTATTGGCATTTTATTATTTATTCTCATTTTTATTGTTGTTTTGTTGTGCTTTTTGTTGTTTGTTTATTTTTGTTTATTGGTGTTTTTTTTTGTTTACCTATTTATTTACTTTCATTGTTGTACCTTGACTTAGTATGTATGCATTCATTGGGTGATTCCTTACACATGATACTTAAGTCTATCCATATTCATACGTCAAAATTATCATCATGATTTTTATCATTAGTGATTTTTTTTTAATTATTTATTAGATCAGGTGTCCATCTTTATGCATATTATGGCTAGGTCAATATGGTGTTTTATATCATGGTGCATACAATCACATGCTACCACAAAATTTAGTTTGATGGAGATAAAAAGCAATGGTGTTGTATTAATTCTCATTATTCATGCCTAAATAATTTTTGACCTATACAAATATTACCCAAATACTAAGTAATTAAATCACAAATGAATTTTAATATTTTCTAGTTAGCAGGTGCATCTCCATACTAGTAAGTAGCCCAAATTCATGAATATCGTCTATACCATATTACTCTTACTCCATGCCTATGGATTCAATATGTAATCCCCCTTTTCCCAATTTTCTCTACTGGGGTAAAAATGAATTATATCCCACTTCTATCGACCCTATTCGATTAAACCACAGTGCTGATGATTATAACTACTTTTGTGCAAATCATTATGTTTCAATCTATCTAGATGCTAATAGTTATAACTACCTTTGGGAAAATCATTATAATTTTCTTACCCTATTGGGGCATGTTTTCATTGTGCTAATGATTATAACTACCTTTGGGAAAATTATCGTCTCTATCTGCCCTACTAAGGAATTTTTCATTATGCTAATGATTATAACCACCTTTGGGCAAATCATCTTTTTTATCTTCCCTACTAGGGCATCTCATTGTGCCACTTATTATAACTACCTTTGGGAAAATTGGTCTTCCCCACTTTTTCACCTCTTGGTCGCATCATTTATTTCTTTTTGAGGGATCATTTATCGACCTCATTTTCTACCCACTCCCTCAAGGGGGCATCTAGGGCTCATTCATCACCTTCTAGGGCATTAAGTATTAAAAAAGTTTTCATTATTTGAGAATACATTACTATTCCTATGTCTTGTAATGCCTTCCCAAATAGGATCAAACTATAGACACTCCATTTGGCCGCAATTGGCTTGTAACTGGACTTCATATTGATTTCTACCAAACTATGTTAATTAAGCCTACAAATCATTGAATGTCCCAATTTAATCTCCACATCAGATATTAGTGATCATAATCATTTTGAGGCATCCCTATTTTGGGTATTATCTTATACACAATATTAACCTCTCATGGATTCATCTCTAGTCAATTAAAACCTAGTAAATTGATAGTTTGGCCTTTGGACCCATTAAGCAGGGCACTTAAACAATTCATGAAATGAAAAAATGCTAACTAGAATGAATTGAAAAATCATATAAAATTAATTTTTTAAGTAAAATTTCTATGTGCAATTAGTGAATTTAAAGTTCTCAAAAATAAATTTCAATAAAAATGAGGTCATGATGATGTCATCATCCTCAAAGTCAAGGAATTGAATATATCTTCCCTAAATCCATAAATTCATAAATAGAGAGCCATGCTTAATAAATGAGATCTCTACCCAAAATATTAATTATATGTCTCCTCATTAACATAAATAGGGTCAGTTCAAACTCAAGCATAGTTAACTCTAACCTAACTACACTTGGGTTAGAGTTAGTTTGGAAGGCTATAAATACAAGGCCTTGCCTATTGATCTATAAGATATTTTGGTGTAAAGTTATCATGAAAAAATACCTTCAAGGATCCCATTGGTATTTTGTTATCATGCCATTTTCTAGGCCATGCCAAAGCCAAATCTAAGCCCAATATTACGAAGGTGACAAGGAGAGGTGGTGGAAAGAGATCCATTACCAAAGAATTATTGATCACATAATCAAGAACATTAATTCTTTGCCAAAATACAACTCTTAATCTCATGGAAGGTAATTTTTTTTGTTTTTTCTTCATTTGGTAGTTTCTTGTATAGTTTTCTTTCTTTTTGAATGTCTAGGATAGAGGTGTAAGTTTCATTAGTGTGTTTTGTTTTGATTTTATTCATACTAACACCATACTAATCTCTCCTCTTGGATTCCTATTGATCACAGGTAATTATTCCTTTTAATGCCTCAAGGGCTTGATCAAATCCTTTGAACACTTATTTTATTACCCCACACCCTCCCCCCTACCCTTTCCCTCATAGAGTCTATAAAGGTGTAGGGGTATTCTATGTAATTGCTAATATCAAAGGGGAGAAATTTTATTTTCTTGGTTAAATAGAATACATATTCTCTTTAATCCAATTCTAACTTTTTTTCTTTATCCATTATTGTTTTCTTTTTTACCTTCTTCATAATCTTTATTTCTCTATAGAAATGAAACTTGACTATTGGATGTTCAATAATGACTAGGTCTTGCCTACCTTTTTCTACTTATTACATTTTTTGGATCCATTTAAAAATGTTTAAGGCAAGTAATTATTGTGAATGTTCTACTTGTGTTTTAGGGCTGGTATATGGTAATTTACCTGGAGGGAGCATGGGATTGGGAGAATATATTTTCAATTGATGGAAAGGGGGAATAGTTCTTATGCAACCAATGACCTCTTTTGTGGCCACTATGTCAATTATTATCTTTCCTTTCTCTGACCCCTTGTGTGTTGTAATGCTTGTATATTATGTTTTGGCTACATGACCAATTGGTAGGCCTAACTGAGTGGATGGTTGGGAGGTAGTAACTAGGAAATCCAAAATGGTGGTGGCGATCAAATCTTCAAAATTTACTTGCTTATTGAGTACAAAAGACTGAGGGCTTGAGGAATCAAATAATGAATATGTAAGAGGGTTATTGATAAATTTTATAAATAATCTATCATTGACATGAAATTAACTCCAATAGGGTCTTTTGAAGGTTATATGACTAACATATGATGGAAATCATTGCTATATATGTCTTTCCTTGATGATTTTTCATATTTTTCATACATCTTTAACTTACAATTAAATTTCTAGTTGGACTTATCATATGTCATGACATATCAATTTTGTACTACACTGTAGGACCTATATTACATATTTGGCTTGCACTATTATATAAAACATGATACTCAATATAATATTCATGTATGATATGCTTATCATGATTGATGACTACTTATGCCATATTTTCCCATCAAGGGGGGAACATAGTAATACTATAAAAATAAAAAAATAAACATTTAAAAACACTAGAAAAATAAAATAAAAACTCAAAAATACTAAAAAATTCAAAAATAAAAAACATTACTTTATACATGTTACATATTCATCTATTTTATAGTTATTCATCATCTATGGGTTTTTATTTAAATCAATAAAAAAGGGTTATGGGGTCCTTATAACTTTTATATTATTATAGAAAATTCTTAAAAAAATATCATCAAAAGGATCACAATAAATTGTTGTTGAACCGAAGAACCAAAAGGTAAAAAACCTACAAAAGGCAAACATAGAACATAAAAAGACTATATGAAATAGAAAAATAAGATAGTCCACCCATATCTTTCACAACTAAAGGTACATGAGATTCTACATACCTGTATGTAAAAACCTGGACTTATAACAAGAAAAACCTAAGTAGGTTATATCCTATGAAAGAAAGTATGTTACCTTTTTCAACTAAAATTTGGTTCCAACCATTAGAAGAAAGTGTAAGAAGAAAGTGTAAGAGCATACATACAATAAAAGTCAATAATTTTGATCCATTATCATTTATAGCCAATGCCAAATAACCACTCCACCTTTTCACATACCTTCTTACTTTTTTTATTTAGAACACATCCTAAGATTATTAATAAGATTGTCTTTTTCTCACCTAAATATCCTCCAAAAATTTAAAGTTTTGTGGACTCTTTCCCAAGGAACTAAAGCCATCCAAATTCAAATCCTTTTCTTGCAATTTAAGAGAATATTCAACTATAGTCAATAGCATATTTCACCTTAACTAAATTGTTATCCAAATTTTTTTATCTCTATATTTTTCTTATCCCCTATCTTACTCCATAAAAAAGTTTTTTAGGTTCACTCATAGAAGGGGTTAATGAATTAGACTCAATTTTAAATATGGTATTCCCAAAACCTCTAGGTTAAGGAATGGCTAGAGTAAAGTTAAAAATACATGAACAAGAAAAAAATAATCTCCCACAAGAAAATGGATTGAGAATACTTTACTAAAGCATAAAGGATAAAAAAATTCCCAAAAATTAAAATAATGATAGCTATTAAATATCATAGATAACATGTGTGATTTGACTAATTTCATCATGGAGGTGGGATTAGTGGACATGGATTTAAAAGGTAACCCTTTTTACTTGGACCAACATGAGACTTGAAGAGAACCTAATTTAGGTTAGATTTATCTATTTTCTTATTTTTCTTAATTGGGACATCATATTTTCTAGTTATATGACAACTCTCCCTAGAATCAGATCAGATCATAATCCCATTGTGTTATCTTAGGAAAGGATACCAAAACATAAGAATATTCCATTCAAATTCACTAAAATGTGGACCTTTCATCTTTAATTTAAATAATTCCTCAAAAACTAGTAGAATATTCCTTTTTATGGATCTGAAATGTTCATTTTAGCTAGGAAACTAAGCTAAAATAAGTAGAAACTAAAGGTTTGGAGTAGATAATTATTAGAAAAAAAATTCACATAAAATAAAATCTTAGAGGATGAGATATAATTTATTAAAATCATGTATGTCTCCCATAGTTTAAATTAATATCTATTCAACAAGGAAAAAAAGTTGCTTTGTAGTTACCATAACCTCAAAGCATAGGAAGAAGCATTATGGAAGTATAAGTACAGATGTCTATGGTTAAAGGAGGGTGATAATAACACATAGGTTTTCCATCAAGTAACATCCATAAGGGAAACACCAATCAAATTTTAGAACTAATATAGGGAGATGGAAGTAAGTGCGAAGAAGAGATAACCATTAGTGAACAAATCACTAGGTATTTTAAGAATTTTTTGTCTAAAAATACTTTGGGTGATATGTAAATAGAATATAACTTGTTACAATCAATCTCAAGAGTCATTGGTTAGAGTGAAAATATTAACCATCTAAAAACTCCATTCCTAAAAGAGGTTTGAGTAGTGGTTTTCTTAATGGAAGGTGATAAAGCCTCAGGGCTGGATGGATTCCCTCCTTTTTTCTTCTAATAATTATGGAAAATTATTCATTATAAAGTGGAGGCAACTGTGAGTGATTTTTTAAGAGTAGGAACAATCTTAAGTGAATTGAATAATATGTTCTTAGTTTTGATTCCCAAGGAGCACAGGGTAAATTAGATGAAGGATTTTAGACCCATGAGTATTTATACTACTATCCACAAAATTTGATTTAAAACTTTGGATTCAAGGCTATAAATACTTTTGGAAAATATTATAGAGGAGATTTTGTGTTTGAGATACAAATCATAGATTGGATAATAATAGTAAATGAATCCATCATTCAGTGTCTGATTCATCCAAATAAGGCATGTTTCTAAAACTAAATATGAATAAAGCCTATGATAGGGTTTCCTAGTGATTTCTAGATAAGGTACTGAAAAGATTTGGATTTAATAACACCTTCATAGACCTCAATTACTATTTTACATCATCTTTGAAGTTTTATATCTAGGTTAATGGTGTCCCAAAGGGTTTTTTTTGGCAAGGAGAGGATTAAGGAAAGGGGACCCTTTATCCCCATATCTCTTCATCATATTAGCTGAGACCCTAGGTACAAGTTTACAAGAAAATAGAATGCAAAGATTGATCAAAGGAATCAGAGTAGCCTAAGAAATATCCCTAATCACCCATGAATAGATCAAATATGATACATTTTGATGGGAGAAGCTATGATATCTAAACGTAAAGATTTCAAGGAAATCCTTCTAGAGTATGAAATGGTGTTGATCTAATGTATAATTTATACTAAAATCTTAGTATATTTTATAAACACCCTAGTAGGCTTGAAAAATAAATATGAAGGGATTTTGGGATGTAAAATTAGTAAGTTACCTTCCACTTACCTAGGGATGCCTTTGGTTAGTAGTGGGTTTCACTCCTCTTTCTAGAATCATCTTCTGGTCAGAATCCAAAGGAAGCTATCTAGATTGAAAGGTTATTTGCTTTCTTAAGTTGGAAAAATTCAACTCCTAAAATTATCTATCCAAATTATCCATGTGTTCTTCATGTTTATGTTCCATATTCCAAGCAAGATTTATGATAAAGTGGATAAAATATAGCCTCATTTTCTCTAGAGAGGTGCAAAAGATAGATTCATATTCTCTTTAGTTACTTGGGAAAAGTTTATCTTCCTAAGGAAAATGAAGGACTGGGACTTATAAGGTTAGGTATTATGAACCATTTTGTCATTACTAGATAAATATGGAAGGTGATTAAGGAGGTGAATCAATGGACTAAGATCATTACAGATAAGTATTTTGAAGGTAGGGAAGAGTATAACCTTCTATGGGAAGATAGGCCAAATGATGGATCTACCTTTTAGAAAGCCATTTCATCTAGTAAGAACCTCTTAAAAAAAAGTAGTAGATGGAGGGTAATAAATGGTAAAAGGGCTTAATTCTAGGATTATCTTTGTATCTTCTATCACCCCATAGCTTGAAAAGATCCCTAGTCTAAGATAAGCTTAGAATCCAAAAATCTCCACATGATGAAATTCAAAAATTATTGGGATGAAGGAGAAGAATTAAATAAGTGGAAGAGTTTAAAAATGATTTAATTAAATGGGGATAATCACCTGGTTCTTTAGGATTTTAAATCTAAACTTCAATTAGTAAATATTTCCATCTACCCCAAAAAATATTCCCTCTTTTGGTCGATGAAGGACAACATAGAATACTTTATGAAATATGGATACTTGGTTGATCTTAGTAGGGAGTATGATTGTAATTATTGGATGTATTTATGTAAAAAAATATCACTCCCAATAACAAAATCTTATAATTAGTTGATTAGGATAAAATCCTAACCATTAACAAACTGACCAAAAGAGGTTTAACCATCCCAAACAGGTGCATTTTATGAAAATCTAATGAGGAAATAATGTATCATCTCCTCGTGGATTGTACCTTTGTCTCCAAATTATGGGAAATAATACTTATAAAATTTAGTGTGGCTTATTTCAAAGTAAGGTCTCTCTTAGATCTCATTTTACAGTGGAAACAATCTTAGAAACTAGCCTATCTAACCTTTTTGTGGCGCCTTTCCCTCCCTTATCTTTTTTAGGAGGTCTAAAAATCAAGGAATGATAATATTTTTTTATTTTAAAATGGTTTTTATCAAAAATTACATCCTCAAACTTTGCACAACAATATTAAAAAATTGGAAGCTCTTTGCTCTAAAATACAAATTTACAGCCTCTACCCATGAAAATTCTATTCTTCAAGGTTGGAATAGCAAACTAGTGATCACAAATTGGATAAAATTTTTATATAAGTTAGGTTAAAAGGTCCAAACATTATAAAAACTAAATTAATTTAAACTTAAATGGGGTGGCTAAGGGTAGCCTAGGTTTTTCTAGAGGGGGAAGGATTATTAGAGACTCAAAATGGGGTGTCATAGTTGCCTACACAAAGCCAATGGGATCCCAAACCAACCATGTGGCCAAGGCAAGAGTGGCTCTATGGGGAATATAATTGGTGGTGAATTTAGGTATATAAAACTTTATTATTGAAGGGGACTCTCTAAACATCCTCAATTTCCTCTCTGGAAATATGAAACCCTCCTTGTCTATCAAATAAGAAATTTAAGATGTAAGAGAGATACTAAAACATTAAAAAGAGGTCACTGAAGACCATATGTTTAGGGAGGTAAATAAGGTAGATTATGGGAAGGATAATATTTGGGTCCTTAATAAAAAAATGATTGTGTGGAAAAAAATATATGATGATCTGCCACCTCAAATTATAAACTTAATAGTTAATGATTTTAGTCTCATCATTATGTCTAAGGAGGGGGCATATTCACATGAATAAAAAGTATAAATGATGAGACTCATATTTATGAATATTAATCATAAAATTGTTTATAATAATTACTTGGTAAGTGTGAATCGTGTGATAAAAGTGAGGTGTGGAAACTTAATTATCAATACAACACAAAACACCTAGGTGAAGTTACCTAAAATTATGGTCTAGTTCTTGAGTTTGAAAATGAGAAAGAAAGCACCAATGGTAGAAAATAGAGATATAATTTAACTCATATATTATGTTAAATCAAAGGATAATCCTAAAGTGTGATTCAAATTGGAAGAGGGTGTTCTGGCTAATTTCATGATAAGAATCACCATATATGATGAGGAGGTGTCAAAGGATTTTTCCCTGGGATGACACCATAGGAAAGTGTGAATGAGAGGAATGGAGATGAAAATTTTAGAAGAGTTGATCAAGAAAGTGATAGGAATGAGATACAAGGGTAACAAAACATTTAAGTTTAAATGAATAAATCAACAGGTCATGAATAAATTCTTCAATTTTGAAGTGGACATTATTACTGAGAAGAAAGGCTTCCCAAGGATAAACTTATCAAAGTAATGGCCAGACATATGTATTATAATTATGAAATATATAATGTTATAAGGTAAATTTCATGTCATATTCCCTCACCATTTTATTCTCATGAATCACTTTAAAGGAGATATAATTATTTTTCCATATTTCCTTTTCAAATCACTCAAAATCATGGCGACTGCATTTAAAGCCAAATTTTTAAGTGATCTCATCCATCAAGGTATAATTTTTCTCATCACAAAGAGAGGGAAAGTACTGAGGGGGAAGGAAGTGTATCCAATGGACAAATATTGTGGAATATTTCAAGGACCTTGAGAATTTTGAAGTAATTGAGGAATAAAATCAAGAATCTTCCAAAAACGCTTGGGATGAATCTCATTCTGAAGGTACCCACTCAGTGGATATTATACTTGTGGCCAAATATGGAAAACACAAAGCTCAAAATTCTAAGATTCCAAAATATAAGCCTATTAGAAACATAAAGGAAGATTGGAGGAAGACTTCTCAATCTCCTATGAAATAATCTAAGGAGAAGAATGAGAGGAAAGACACCTCAGTCCTTCATTTAACTTTTAATCTAAAATTGATGGAGTTGGAGGAAAATATGGAACATCATGGAAGGATTATCATAAAATATATGGAATAATGGAATTAACTAAAGGGTGAGGTTGATAAATTTAGAAAGGATTGGGAGACTAGAATAAATATGTGGGTTAGTCCTCAAATTGACAAGGAAAAGCTAGACCTCCAAAGAATGAGAAAGGGGTGATGGAGACACCTTTGCCTGCCACTATCTCTCCTAAGAGTACAAAGAAAATGGAAATTTAAATAAATAGAATGAAGGGAAATAAAGGTGGCCTAATTTAGGATAAGGTAGTTAAATCTTTTCCCAAAACTCCTAGTCAAAATAAGGAAGGGCTAGATAAGGAAGCATGCCTAAGAAAATATACCCGTGAAAAGATAATTAAAGACAAAACCAAGGAAGATAAGGAGAATACTAGGTTGGCCATACTAATGAATTACTCTGACTCTAAAGAGTCTACTGCTTAACTAGGTACTTCTTTGTTTATTTTTATAGTTTAGTTTTTGGCTGAAGTTTCATGTAAGTAGCTTAGAGTTTTTGGGGAGATTTGATAGAATCTTCTCTACTTTTTAGGACATTATAAAAGACTCATTTGTTTTATGTTGTTTAATTTTATGTAGTATGAATATTTATATCAACACTTTGGTTATAAGATCCATGTAAACATGTAATTTTACCCAATCAAATAAAAAATCTCACTATAAGTGGAATTATGACAAAGAATATTATCTAAGGAAAGGTAAAAACAAATGAGGAGGATAAAAAATGAAAACAAAGATTGAAATAAAAAGCAATTAAGTAATAAAATGTACTAAAAAGTACTCAAGAGGGGGAATTCCCCATATAATCATAATTAGAGGAGGAGTTTCCTTCTAGTGGTTGTAAACAATTCAACCATGGTTATCTATGAGCCTACTTTGACCACTTCTATAGATTCCTCCAAATGTTTCTCAAAATTAGTTTTATGACCCTTATTTTGGCTTTGGAAGGCATAATAGCTAAGGGAACCCCTTTTGTCTAAGCTAAAAAACATTCATTTTCAAATTTTATCTTTTTTCCCAAAATATCCTTCATACTCATAAAATTAAAATTTTCCTTAAGATAATTATCCTCTCTATATCATAAACTTAGATCATCCAACCCTTTTTGTGTTAGATAAAGATCATTTTTTTAGAAACATGGTCAACTAGAACTAATGAAAAAAATGAATCCATAAGATTGAGAATCTTCTAAATATTCCTTAATATTTCCTTTTTTTGCATTATATTCATTTAAATTTACCTCCATTATTTGAGAATCCACACAAACCACGGGTTGAGATTCATTCATATCAAAATATTGAGAATGATCTGTAGTAAGATCCTCCAGATCTTCCTCAATAAGATCCTATCCCTCTTTTTAATATGTGTATTTAGATCTACAACCATTTCTGATAAGGTCTACAATCCCCCAAAGGAATAATTTGTCTATTCTCAGGTTGAGAATCATATTTGACCACTAATTGTAAAGTTATTTGATTTTTGTTATGGTAAAATGTCACAATACGTCACAAAAGATAGAGAGAAAAGCCCAAACTTAAATTCATTACAATACTTCTTCACATGGTTTTAAAATTCCAATAATTGAATAAATCCATGATAATTGACCTTTAAAATCAAATATTTTTGAATATTTATTATATGGGCCCAATGTACCTTGATCTTTGCATACACAACATCCTTTCCAAAATAACTTGAATCTACTTCACATAGTTTACCTAAAATATTTCCAATTAACTGAAACACTTCCATCTTCTAATACTCTAATGACAAAGCATATAATATAACCCAAGCCACCAAATCATTAGGAGATACATTATCTTTCAAAAAAAAATCCTTCCATGGAATAAGAATAATTTTCTTTCCATTGAACTTCTAAGACTTGTGTATAAATTCACCTTTAGAATGAAATTTTACTATAAACTAGCCTTTCACCAAATATTTGAGATTGTTTTCCTTGAATCCTTTCCAATGCTATTTCATATATTTCTCTAATTATGGGCCATTATGATGTCTTCTAGTTAATTTTATAACTATGGTTATTGAATCCAGATCTTCACATTCATTCAAAATTAAATTCTTATGAATATCCACCTTTTAAAGATTTTTGAAATTATAGAAAGTGAGGTTAGAGTGGAGATCCAAACTTGAATCAAAATCAATAAACAAATAGGGGTCATCCTTCTCATTCAATATTGATAAAGTATAGAGATCTAAATATAAATTAAACCTATTAAAAATAGTATGAAGATCCAAATTTGAATTAGACTTGTTAGAAATAGAGGGCTTATCATTATCATTCAACCTTATTGGAGTATGGAGATCTAAATTTGTGTCAGAAATAAGGTCTTTCCTCTCATTTAACATCGGTTGATAAATAAATTATTAAAATTTATGATTTTATACCCTTTTAACCTTTTTATTTAGGGCGTGTTTTATATATCCATACCTATTTGAAATAATCTCCAATTCCTCTTTAGATAGGGTTAATAAAAAACCCAATCTATATTTAATCTAGAGTGATCTTCCCATAACCTAAAAATATCATTGAGTCTTGAACATTTTCATGAGATCCTTAGATCCTAATATTTTCTTCATATTCCACAACTTATTCTAGTCTCTTATCTACCATGGATTTTCTACTAGATTAGTGAGATCCCTTGTTGTTTGTAGAATTGAAATCTTGCTCTTCAAGGAAGGCAATGTGATCCTAGAGATTAACCTTCGAAGAAGTTATAGGTTCCTCAAATACAAACCCCACTTCTTTGTGATCAATATTATCTATCAAATTATCCATTATTAAAAACCCATATGGAGATTGACCATGCTATAAGGTTTTATAAGATCCACTTGAGTCCTCCTTGAGATAAAAATGAACAACATCCCCATTATCCAAACCCAAATCTTTCCATTTAGAGAGAAATTATGACTCGATACCAAATCCATCTTCTTGAGTAATTGTAATGCAAATACTCTTGTTAAATAATAATAAATATCAAATTATATGATTATAAATTTTAGGGGTTGATTTCATGGACAACATGTCCTAAGCTGGGGGCATTTCTATTTCAGAGGATTCTTGCATTGTGACATCTATCATTGCTTTTAATTTTCACATTGAGCTAGATTACTACATGTTATTATTGTATATTATACATATCTTATCTCATATATATTAAAAATTATGATTGTTTCATTATCACATTTACCATTTGTGCATGAATGTTTGTTTGTGAGTGCATATGTTTTCTTATAGCACATCTTGTTTGTATATAATCCTATTATTATCATTTTTTGAGTCACGTCATGAGTTGAGTCATTAAATTTTCAAGTCACTAACTTGGGTATGATCACTAAAATTTTTTGGTCCTAAATTAAGTAAACTATCATGTTTACATCTATACCAAGGTAATTATTTAGTGCCTACATTTCCATGGTAGTCACCTTGCATCTACGAGGGCATATTTTCTTGACTATGTTTTCATTTTCTATCTTTCCAATCTAGAGGTATGTTTGTTAAATGGGACATAGTAGTTACCCTAATTTTAAAAAATGATTTTTTACATAATATCTTATGGCATGAATAGATTCTAATTCAAAATATAAATGATATGATAACTAAAAAAATCAAAATCAAATTCCATATGTTTAGATAACAATAGGATTTGGCTAACTTAGTTTTCTAGCATGTGAGGGAAAATTTTCAATTGCATTTTTTTGGATAATAAAATATGATGAATAAACTATTTTTCATTGCATATTATTATTTTAACATGTCTCTTTTGATATGAGTGATTATAATAATATGGTTTGCATTGCTCTCCTCAAAAGAGGGGCATATATAGAGGCATTTTCAAAACCAAGGTGGAACGAAAGATCAAAGATGATATAAATTATATAATTACTTAATAAATAAGTGGATTAGGTTCTAGTGACTCCCAAAAGAGTGTCTTGTCTATGTTTCAACCACTCATTAAAATATGTGTGCATCAAGCACTAGTAACTCCCCTAAGAAAGTGTTGAGTTATGTTTTCAACACCTATATGAAGCCTAGAGATAGAACAATTATGGTTGAATTTGGTGTAAATACAAAACATGTGTATTATTTCCTATGCTTTATTTCAATTTTGAGAGCTAATTTTAAATTTAATATTACAAAATTTTCAAAAAATGCATGTATATGATTATAAATTTAACTACCTTCAATTATTAGCAATTTTTTCATGTAAATTAGCTAATCAAGTGTGGATAGAAACTTAAAACTTTAGAGAAAGGTCAAAACCCTTCATTCTTCCATAGGTAATTGAATGTGCATAGTTCAAATTATTGAAATTTATACTTTGACACATGCATGCATTTAACTCACATACCCACATTAAAAATGTGGGAATTATGTAGACATATAAATTTGGCCTAGAACCTTTATTCCATTATTTTATTTCTAATTCAACTTATTTGGAAAATTTTTACATTTTAACCCATTTCTAGGATGGTCCCAATTACACATGAGTATATATTTGGTCCATATAGCTTAAAATAATCTCAATGCTTATCCAAAAGGTATATGTTTATACATCTAGACTACATGTTATCCATTATCTATCCCTAACTAAAAAATAGAGGTTGATTATTTCCTAGGCAAACCCATAGCTATATGATCCCACTTTATATAAACCCATATTCATACAGGTTTGTATTTTATGTACAATTGGTCACGAGCCTTAATCCTTCCCAATTTTATTTTAAAAAGTTATTCGACATAATTTTAGACAGCATATAAATACAAAGTCTTGCCAAGACATTTGAAAACTAGAGATAGAAGGTTAATAGAGATAAAATATTAGTAAGTGAGAATATCTAGAGACAAGGAGGTGAACATTTGACACCCCACTACACTAAGGGCCAATTCTAGACCCAAATAATCCATTCAAGTTTTTCTTCATTGAATCCAATCCTACATAGTTGTAACATTTATCCATTTTGGTCTCACTATAACATCCATTATGTCAAAGGAATGTAATTAGACTTTAGTAGTTACATTAATCACTTATATGGAAGAGGTGGTTGAAACCATTACCCAATCTATTTCATTTAAACATAAAAATAACTACATGGAGTCTAATTTGGAACATGTGGGATATGTAGTTTTTAATACTAATATATAAATTGCTTAACTACATGATAATTTTTTTTAGAGTGTGCAATCTAGGTCATAGTGAAGATTCAACCACACAACATATTTTACCCTAAAAATATATAAAGTGTAAGTAAAATCATAATTATGATGACACAATGTTTAAGAATTATAAAACCAAAACTAATAAACTATACAGAGACACACTTGGTGGCATAGAGGTGATCTTGATAACACAGGCAAAACAAAAGTAGATATAATTGCACAATTCAATCTAATATAAGTATGGTTTCATCATAAATCAATGCACATTTACAAAAATTCAAGAATAGGTAAAATATAATTAATACATTTAAAGTATAGATTCTAAACTATGAAATAGACAAGGTATGATAGTTTATTAACCTCTTTGTCAAATTTTTGCTTTGTTTTAGCTTTCATTCATGAAATTTGAGCTTGTTTTCATTATATAGCCTCTTAGATAGATTTGATTTTTGTATTTCACTCATACATTATTATATTTATTTAATTGTAGTTTACTCATACCTATTTTGTATAAAATCCAAAACTAGGGTGAATGTATTGTTCCTTCCTATGTTGTCACCCATGAATTTTACATTGATCATATCTATACATACATCTTCCTATAGGGGAATCAAACCCACATTTTCCTATGGGGGAATGGTACCCACATTTATCTTTGAGAGTATTATTGACATATCCTAAATTTGGAGTCTATCACACCATTTTGTCATAGTTTTCATTAATTATACATATCCTAGTCTTACATATACCTTAAAACTTGATTGGTTTCAGACATGATACATTTATTGATATCTATTACATATGTACTTGTACTTATGGGCATGTTATTTTCCTAAATATTCATATTCATCCATATCAAATTATGTTTACAAATGGGTATCAAACCATACATATCTATGATTAAACCATGTTGATAATATCTTATGACTGGGAGCAACACACATATGTGCCTTGCATTACTACATTGATGTGCCCTTATTACATACACATAATTTTAAATATTGTCACAATATGAATATAATAGATGATAAAAAATTTACTATACATTACCCAAAAATGGGAAAAATTATATTGAAAGATAATAAAAACCTTACAAAATACAAACTATTGAAACAACGGACACATATAACTAATTTATGATATAAACATCATCAATGTAAGAGGAGTAATGAACCATACTCAAACAAAATATGAAAAAATGAAAGGGAAAAATGGGACCAAGTGTCCTAAAAAAGGTGAATAGAAAATTCAAGGTCCCAAACATAACTAAGAGGAATCATAGGAAGATAATGAAATGATCAAGAGAGCACCTTGCAACAACTCAAAGATGTAGCTTCTATTTTAAAGATGGAAAAGTGAAAGCTTCCATATTTATACCATGTATAAAAGATATGGATAATAGGACATAAATAATATGTAATTTTTTTGAAATAAACCTTCATATCAATGGGGAAATATGAAAGGAAGGAAAAGAGGGCATCACTAAGGTGAAAACATGATCTTACTGGAAACAAGACACTAGAATCAAGTTAGAAAGACTAATTTTTTTCAACATCAATTACCTTAAATGACCCTACCTATCAAATAAAATATTGGGATAACTAGTACAACATAAATATCATCTCATGAAAGCTAACATACAATAAAAGTAAAATGATCCTACCTTCCCACAACATGTTCCCCACTCTTATAGACCCCTACAGAGTCGTCAACCTAATGTTAACAATGGATAATTATATGAGAAAGTATGTGGTAATATAATTTATGAATACATAATGATATAATTATACCTCATACCAAAATTACTAACCTACCACATCCTAATGGACCTTAGCTCTATCATGAAGCCAATTATGGAATTTGAGATTTGAATAGAATAAGAGATGTGCCAAACAAAGATCACATCTTTTGGTGTGATATATATTTTGAGATTGTTATTACCTTTTAACATTGAATTTTATTATGATATGGATTTTAAATCTTTTGTATTTGTATAATTTCATCCTCTACATGGATTTAGAGAAGCTAAACATGGGTCCTAAAGATGACTATCACAAGAGGGCTCACACTTAGATAGTAATGGAGAGAACTTAAATAACATGGTGTATAAATACACCTAAAGTTGCACATTATAAGAGATTTAAATATTAAAATTGAACTTGGTGATCCCAAAAGGAAAGTGAAAAACATAGAATGATGGAAATGATCATAAAATAAATGAGGATGGTACAATAGTAGGTATGTATGAGATATAATCATAACAAAGGGTAAAATGTGAATGGAAGACATGAATATAGACTATTATAAATCTTATTAAAAGAGAATATTATTGATTCTAAGTGAGGAAGAACATGACTTTCAACCATTGCCTTATGTTTCTAAGAAGACACTTAGCTAAGGGTGGGAGTAAAAGTAATATATGGGATAGAATTATGGGCATTTGTGAGGAGGGTCTTATTTATTTCCCATGTCTTACCATGTAACTTAGAAACTAAAAATCCAAGAGGCATAAGAGAGACATAAAAATGATATAAAAGACCAAAAGGGTGTATGTAATGACAAAGTAATTACAAATTAAACAATGGTTGATTAAAAAATAATGAATATTTGTGAGGAAGGCCTGGTTGATTCCCTATTTATTACCATAAAACCCACACAATGAAAACCAAGAGTTGTAAAATATACAAAAGACCAAAGGACCAAAGATAAGTACTAGGGATAATGTGAAAGGAAACATAGAGGTGTGTAGATACAGGAATAATAAATTACATTAAGAAAGTCAAAGTAAAACCTACAAGAAATGTTAGAAAACAAAAAATATATATAATTAAATTATAAACATGAAATTAAGATGTACAAAAATTGAAAAGCATACATAAAATGAAATTAGGAATGCCATGAAAACCTATTATGAGGTCTAGTACAAGCATTTATAAAAGGAATCATCACAAAAGAAGGGGAAGAAAAAATACACTAAATCATCACTAAGAAACTAAGCCCAACTAAATATGGTGAAATATAAAATTTAACAAAAGAAACCTAAAGGTGATACCTAAGATACACAAGGGAAATTAAGGTTGAATGTAAGATACCAAGAACCACTAGGAAAAAATGGTGTAGTAAAATGATGATAAGGGAATAAAATGCAAGAAAGGAAAGAAAAATGATACACAATAATAACATAAGATTATCATTTATAGTTTTCCCTTCCTTGAATTAATGTTTCCTAGGCACTTTACCCTCCATAGATGGCATGATAGTAATAGTATTGAGCCTATGTAAATCCTCTACTCCCTTATCTTTATAATATTCTTATATATCCATTAGATTATCCTTTTAATTTCTCCATAATTTGGGTTAACCCTTTCACCTAGATCACACTTCTTGTCTTTTAAAGCACTCCTTGATTTGCATTTATAGTCCACCATGAAAATTATCTACTTTTCTGGCATATGGAAACACATTAGACTCTTATTCATACCCTTAAAATTATTATGAATCATAAAAATAAAAACTTGATGGAGGGGTTATTTTTTATTCCCCCTCTTGACATCCATGATTGAACTCTCAATATAATGTATAATGTAAAAGGGTAAACTAAATGGAATGTGATGCCAAAAGTAATTTAGGAAAATAAAATGAGACCTATGGACAACATTATAGCTACCTTCAAGTTTTATATATAGCATTACTTGTTTAGTAATTTCATTAAAAGCTCAAGGAATATTTTCCCAAGAGAAGCCATTATGAAGATGTATGAGTTTTTCCCCTTCTAGAAGAAACTTGTACTTTTCATCCTTGAAATCCCTACTAGTTCTAAATATCTTAGTGACCTATATTATGAGACCAATAACTTGGTCTATAATTTTCTCCATAATATCCATAGTCATGCCATTAAATACCATCATTATATTATTTCACCCCTTCACAAAGTCATCTAAAATGTGCTTGTTGTGCCCCTCCACTCATTGCATAAAGTTAGTCATACCACCTACTTGAATATTTTACCACACTTCACTATCTTCCTTAAATAAACAACTCAATTTTTAGTATTTCCCCTCTAATTTTGATAATCTTAAAGTTATTAAAAGGTTTCGAATGTCTATGACCATCTCTTTATTCATCAACAAGCTTACATATAAATCTCTCATGGTTTAACACAATACTTAATAATTATTCCCTCTTTTAATCATGACCTTCATGATTATAGTAAAATTCATCTTGATATGCCATCTAGTAGCTTCTATCTCATCATTGTTGCACACTAAAAGAATGACAAAATAATAAATAATTAAATTATTCCTAATCATGGTTAATAAATTTTTTTAACCTCTATTTAAGGCTTCCAAATAAATCTTATGACATACTAATCCAGGTAATCCTTCCTTGCTAAACCATATTCTTAATATCCCAACAACCACCCCTATATTAATAAACAAGTCATCCATAATTTCTTTCTCTAAACACATGTATATTATCTTCCTCGAAAGATTTAATTATCATGAGGTCCTCTCCCATTAAATGGATTATGCTCTAACTAAATGAGTTATTTTTGGATAAATAATTGATATTATTAAGGGCTCCTATATCATGTACTTTATATTCTATGTTACATAATTTTTTTTACTAACACATATATTTTCTTATACTTCATTTATTCACATTGTCACTTCCTTGAGTGTACTTATTATTTGATAGCATCTTAGTTGTGGAAAATTTTAATATGTTCCTTTATTTTAAGCCCCTATGCGACTATTTTTTATTTCTTTTGGTGTGAAAATTTTAATATGTCCTCCCTTTGAGGTTCAACATTTGAACATGCCCCTTATGTGTGGTCTCCTTAGACACCTTTTGTGTGACATTGAGTGCTCTTGTGTGTGTGCTTTATTAATTTTAGATCTTATACTATCTTTTTAAAAAAATTATGATCCATATCATACATCTTAGGGATTTTTATCATAACATACTATGATAATCATTGATATATCTACTTAGATATGTTACTCCTATATGTTGCATGAATCACACACATAATATAATTATCTTATCCTTTTAACGTAAGGTGACTACTAGATTTCATTCCACTCACCTCAAAAGGGGGGAATATTATTGGGGGTATGTAGAAGAGACATGACTCCATACATACATAGTTGGTAAAATTTGAGAGAGTTTACATTATTCATATATACACTTGTGTCATAATATTATACATTTGGCACTAATTGTTATAGATTTGGGACAAAGTTTCTCAAATTTATGACATATATTATACATAGTTATAGAGAAGACATTAAATTTTGATAGATAATTTACCTTGAAACACATTATAGGTGCATATACCATGAAAGTTCACTAAAAATTGTAAATAATTAGTCAAAACATTTTACAAAAAAATACTATTTTTATCAAGAACCATTTTGATATTTTATTGTATATATTAGTTGGCATATTTGAGTAGTGTGGTTGATGTTATACACCCTCAAAGGCCTTAAAACTACTTCCCTTTTGAATTTTGAGTTTTTTATACCACTTTAATTTATTATACATTCAATTGAGTTGTGTGATAGAGATTTAGTGATCTCAATGGACATGTCACACCTCACCTTTGCACTAGATTGGGGGCATAGTTACCCTCCAGATTACACTCTTTATATCTATAAGATTTAGTTATGAACCTATCTAATCTCTAATTATTCATAAGGAAGCATATTTACCAAATCAAAGTACCAAGGGGCAACACTACTACATCAACATAGAGGTGTACTCCTTTTCTCTCTTCACTTGTCAAGCATTTTAGATTACATGCGTTGATTTATATTGTAACATGATCTTGGTTATATTATATACACCAAAAAAAATCACTAGGGATAAATCAAAGGTAAGTTGTATTTTACATAACCATGTATGCATTTTTTTCCTTTAACCTAGTAATTTCATCTTTATACATTATTATATTAAAGTGGGGGAAATATAGTTACTAAAATTTGATTGTATGTAGCATAAGTTCAACCTTGTACACTTGAAAACTACCAATTATGGATCTACCCTTCAATTAAAACTATCCTATTGTTTAAAGTGTCATATTTACCATCTCATTATGCCTAAATTATTATCTTATAGACTGAACCTATCATTTTGATGACCCAGGTGACCTATACACTATATAAATCTTCAAACATGATTATATATCCTTAACTATTAGTTATACACCTTTTACATTTTTTTACCTTAAAAAACACTTGAATTTTATAGAGGGACACTAGCATCAATGCTAGTGTCCAATTTCTTATCAAGTTTTTATACTTCAAAATTTATCCAAGCTACAAATATTTTGAAATGTATGTGTCTAACTATTTGTCTCAGTTAGCCCTTCTATGATATATTTTCAAAATTAATGGTATAAATACAAATAAAATCCTACTCATTATTCATCTATTAAATACCAATAAAACACCTATTCAATCTCATTCAATCAATTGCACAATTGATTTTTTCTTCCATATTCTTCACTCTTTCAATATCATTCATATGAGTAATCATATTATAGGTTTGAAGCATTCAAAAAACATCCCATGAGAAATATTTTTGTAGTTACAAGATAGATAATTTAATGCCCTTGAATATATAATATTTCACCCTTGTGAAAACACAAACCCAAAATTAGTATAAAAATACATATGTTTGAGTCCCTCTTATAAGTATTTATTATTTAGGCAACACTCATTGATAAAGGGGTCCTTGATGTTAGCTTGATTTCATGAGCCAATAACCCATTTTTTGGCTAGGTAACCTAACCTAAGGTGATGAACTATGGTTTAATATATACAAAATCATATAAATCCTATGCACATGATCTAGATACATCAACATAAAGGTGATAGAAAACCCTAATAGGCACATGCAGTCATTTTTCAATACATTTAGTATTTTACATAGGAGAGAAGCATCAAGCCATAGATAAAAGAAATGATTCAAGTGTCCATAAGTTGACACAAGTGTCTAGGTCTATAGAAATAATATTTATAGAATCTGATGACTAAATCCTAATAATAAATCTACCTTCTTCCACCTCTATACATCTCACATCTACCTACACATCTAAAAACAAGCTAAGTATTTCTCTTATTTCTACTACAATTATCATAATATCAATTGGAATTATAATTTATTTATTTGGTAATTTTATAAATTCAATATATTATATTATCTTATTTATCATACATTAGGATATTCTACTCATTTAACCTCCACCAATATTAAAAAGGGTTAAATATTTGGTGAGCCTAACCTTTGAGTCTTCTAATGCAAATCCTAGCTTACTTTAGGGTTTTCTACCTTCTAAGGTTTATGCTTGGCGTAATTATTCCACATTTTTTTGTCATTTTTATATAACCTATGCATAGTCATGGATTAGGTGGTGTTCCTATTAAACATATTGAGCTATCCCTTTAACCACCTAAAATGTCTCAAGCTAATCCCATGTCAAATTCCACTAATGATGAGAGTGTCAAAATTGATAATGAGAAAAATAATGAAAAATATTATAGAAGATGAACATGATCATGAGCATAATGAAAAACATGAAAACAATGAGCATGAACAAGTAGATTAAGATCAATTAAAATCTATTTCATTAGTTTGAGAGTGCATTTAAGAAAATCTTGAAGATATCCACAAAATCCTAAATAATATATTAGAAAATAAAAAATCAAAAGGTGTTACTAAATGACCATTGATATCTATTGATAAAACCATTAGGTCTATTAGATATGTCTATCACACATCCATTCCAATCTTCATTCCCTTGAGAATAGCATTTCCTATTACATCTATTAGGGTGACACGATATGTTTTCAAATTTATATTACTCAAATATTGAATAACTATTGATACATATTCCATGGTAATAAATAATACTTCAAGTCAATTACTAGTTTTAATGCCTAAATCAACACAGGTGGTGTTTTCATCCCTTTTGGTGGATTCTAAAATCTCAAATCCAAATCCTAATGGGTCTATTGTGTAAACTCTTCTCCAATTTATTCAAGATTTAGAGGCTAAGGTTACTATTGTCACTTGTATTTCAACCATTTGAGGAGATTAAAATATTTCCTCATCCAAGTGTCACAATGGAATCACCTCTAGGCTTGTGGGTAGCCTAGGGAATGAGGTGAATCTCTAGATAGGGTTAGCTTCCTTGATATACCACTTTGGATTATAACTATTACTAAACTTGGGGGGTGAAATGGAGAATAATAAATAAAATAAAACTAATATAAGGGAGGTGATACACCAAATAACATTATGAAATCCAACTATATGCATATTAAGCTTGAAATCAAAGGATAAACTAAAAATAGAGTTCTTCAATCTTCATCTTCTCACATCAATGCCACATTGTGAGGTTATGGATGAATGTGAAAATATAGAAGGACTATAAAAGAGGAATATGAGGGAAATAATGAATATAATAAATCACTTATACCATGAACATATTCTATAACACTTCACATTCCCTAAAAGAAGAGGTTATAAATAGGTGAAAGAATGGAACAACATGCTAAGGAATCCATAGTTTTCACTAAGAAAGATTCATAATCCAATTTAAAACACTAAGAATAGTCATATATGATATAAAAATCAGTTATATTATTGATAAAAATGTAAATATTTGATCAGGGCTTCACCATACTTAGGTGGAGCCTCTAATACAATGCCAAAATGGCTAGTTCTTATAGAACTTGAGAGAGAGAGAAGAAGAGAGAAGTCCAAGGGTCACAAGGACACTTTTCAAGATGATACAAGGAGTTAATTTTGAATGTGAAGAGGATTTATGACAAACCATGCAATTTTTGAAGGTAAAAATGTCAATATAAGTCATAAACCTCATGAAAAGTGGCAAGAAACTCCCCAATTTAGCTCAAAAAAATTGCATGCATGATTAGCCCTATTTTAAAATATTATAACTAATTAGGAGAAGTTAAAATGATTGGAATGAAGTTTAATGACATCATAAATACCTATAAATTTATTATTTTTAGGATTGGTCCTCTACAATAAACTAAAAAGGAGTAATCATCATTTGTTATCTAGGAAACTGCTCTTCCATGCACTTTACACACTTGGACTCAAAATTAGCATCATTTTCTCATGAAAAAACATGAGATTAAGTTAATGACACATTTAAATACCATTTATTACCTTATAATCACCAATTACACCTTAAAAAACCATCCACTTAAATTTTTCCCACATCTCCCTAGCTTGTCCATTAGGCCAGTTTTGACTGGCTGAGTTGAAGCACCTAGTTTTGACACTTGGAAGTTTTTTCAAGGCATGAGAGTGACATGGGGAGTTATATTAAGTATTAATATTTCCATCAATGTTATTTTAATTTCTTGAAACCTCCTAAAACCTAAAAAACACACAAAATAATGAGAAAACCCCTATTTCTACCCCCATCTGTATAATTATATACAAGCAAAAAGCATGTGAGGGATCATTATTGAGCCCTTTTACAAGGTAAAAAATATTTCATGGTCATACTGGTCCATTTGGATGCATTTCCAACCTCATTTCTCTAATTGGGTTCCTTTACGAGTTTTGCAAGGGTTTTTGAGTAGTTTGACCTCTTAAGGTTGTTTCATAAAAAACTGACATTGGAGTTGCAAAAAAATTCCACAAATTAGTTTTTTAAGACCCCTCCTATATTCCATAAACTCCTATATCACCCATGCACATCATCATGAAATATATGAGTATCAAAACTTGACCTATTGATCTTTTTTTTTCTCTTTTTTCACAAGTCTGAGTTGATTTCTGAGCCAAAATGACTCATCTATGGTTTCTCCCATAGGGTAAGGGCTTGAAAATGTTTTAAATTCCATCACAATCATGTCCCAATGTGTTTTAAATCTCACCAAAGTTTTCAAGTGAAGTTGGATTGTCATTTACCTTCTAGGACTAGCCATGCATAATAGGTATGTGTGCATCTTCAAGCTTAAAATGAGTTTTTGATGTCTTCCATACATTAAAAAATATTAAAAACATCAAAAATTATCCCATATACATTTTTAAATTCACTATAAGGTTTCTCTCATGCTAAAATTGAAAATGACCTCTTGTTTAGCCTTTAAGCATAACCATGCTTCAATATACAACTGCAACTCTAGGAGTATAAGATACCCTATTGAATTCCAATCTTTATTTTTTTTATTTATCATGTTTTCATAGGTGTCATTAAACTTTATACACCTCTACTCAAAGTTAAATCAACCTCTGGTTTACCTTTTCTTCTCATTTCCCAAGGTTGCAGGGTTTATGTATGGGGAAAGTGCCCCCTATCTGAGACAAAATAGGGGGTACTTATCCTATTATCTAAAATAAAATATCAATTTTATGAGATTCCATAACTCATAAAAATTATTTTTACAAACTTTGAACCCCTGGTCAGGTGTTTAGACCCTCAAACCTTCTCAATTTCCAAGACAAACCTCTTAGAGTGCAAACTATGTAGGATGTTTCAAGAGTGGATTATATATCCTAATAGGAGACCCTAAATTATGCATAATTTTCACATAATAGGGGTTATTAAAACTTATAAAATCATGATGTGTGTGTTTAAAATCCATTCATTTTTATAAACTTTCATTATACCCATGTTCCCAGCTTGAGTTTTAAAACAAAGTATCCCTCATGACTATGTCCTATTTCTAAAGAAGATACCTGGAGGTAAATTACATGAGTTGAGCTTGGGAAAATGTTTTTGATCACCATAGATCATATTAAGATCATATACACTTGTTTGGATCTTTTTTTTATCACCCTAATGCATTGGTAGCACTCAAACTCACTCCTTAGTCCACTGTCTACCCCAGTCACCTTTAGTTGACTATGCTTTGCTTTGGAGGAGGTTACTTGTAGATGGTTTAAAGTGGGATAAACCTTGAAATAAATATATGGAAATTTTGAAACCCTCCAAGCTATTTATCATAAACTTGAACATACTATCAACCTATTTGAGCTATAATTACCTTGAAAATTCCAAATTACTTGCTCACTTCCCTATACAGTCATACATAGTTGACTGTAGGTGTATGTTGGGGTCAGGAGGTCTGTTTAGGCCTATTTTCTATTTTTTGTTGATTATGAGGTTACTATTATCCTCATGGAAGTGATCATATGTTTGGTTAATCATCCAAACTTCCTTTAATCCTTCATATGCATCTTATGTTCTTACACTGAGCTTCTTCTTTGTCATGACTGAGAACCCCTACTTTTTCACCCCTATTGTAGGTGTTATTTGAATTTTGAAACTTGGGTATGATGTTTTAAAACCTTTCATTTAACCCCATTTTAGGTCATAAAGCATATGTTTTATCCTTACATCTATTTGTAAGGGATAAAACACTATCAAACATCATTTTATCTCATTATATGCCTGTAGGTGGACTTTTAGGAACCTGTACATACTAAGAGTGGTCATATGGTAACATGACACCACTTCTCAACTTCTCTGGATGGTCCTTTAGATCATGAATTTCATCTCCATCATCAAAACCATTCAAGAATGAAAACATAGCCTAGTTTTCAACTTAGAGTAGTAACAGGTCTCTTTTGACTCAAGCCTGTAGAGGATACTAGTTGTTTTTAGTGTCTCCATTAGTAAGTTTGAGCCATCAAAACACTAGTATCTATTGATCATCTCTCTCCAAAATTGGCCTATCTCTTGTTTATTCTAAAGGATTCAATTTCCACATAGCTAGGTGTTCCAAATCTCCATGGTAGTCATGTTATAAGACATTCAAAAACCCTTAGGACCTTTTTTCTACTCCTTTTGGGAAAAGGTACCTGTATCAGTCTTTTGATTGTTTTAAACATGGTTTGTATCTTCTCTCTGCTAATTAAATTGAAACTAGGTCTACCATGTTCCCTTTAACATATTAATATCTCAAATAAGGATTTACCACTTGTTTCAACACCTCAAAATATGTTCTCATGCTTTGTGGTACCACCTGTAGGTGGTCATTCTATAGTATAGGTAGATTTAGCTTAGACAATGGTCATGGAATGAACCATATGCATTATCATTTTACTCTAGTGGTCCAATATCTCTCTCAAGACTTAAAATGGATTACTTATGCTTTAAAAGTCTAGGGACCACTATTAAAGCTTTCATCATACCATGACATCATCATGAAACCCTTGGAAGTGCACCTTGAAAGGTCTGCAGGTAAAGAATGTAACATTATGATCAGAATGTGTGGATCATGAGCATGAACACACAACCTTTTCACCATGTTAAGGTTTCATATTTATTCATTTATCTAATGGGGACCTCAAATAAGCCCAAAATACTCTTTTCAATGTGGATGTAGCTCTTGAGAGTTCTTGTAAGTGGCTATCCATGATTTCCTAATTGTATTTTATTGTTCATGAATAAAAAACATGAAGGTGAATTGTATAATGAGGTTTCAAGGTGGAGTGAGAATAAATAAGACCTTGGAAACATATAAAATACACTAACACAACCATATGAATCCATGGAGAAGCATAAGGTTCCTGAAACTGGTGAAAACTACCCATTGCAATGAAAAGAAAGTCTACAAATTTGAGGTTATTAGCTCCTCAAAATAAATTTAAACTTGAAATTAAGAATGTAAAAAATTATATGGGGAAGTAAACATCCTTTGGCATCAAACTTAGCAACTGGTTTGTATGAAATTCTCCAAACCAAGGTAAAACTTGTAAGCTACATAGATTTAGCAAGCAGATTTGAAAGGTCAACTTCTTAGGAATGGTTCATAAAGCTCATAACACCATTACTCATCAAAAAAACATCAAATGTAATCTAACTAAGTTTATAATATACCCCTAAGATCATTTTTCTTGAAACCCCTTGTATTGATTGTACCAAGTACAAAATTACATATCACTATTGTGTGTCTAAAAAGCCAAAAAAGTATAGAATGGTTTTGGACTCAAAATGGCACTTTCAAAGCAAAGTAATAATTTTAATAAGCATGGGTAAGATTAAGAGTCACATTTAAACCTTTTCCACGTGACACACTTCCCAAGGAGGTTGTACAAGTGCCATTTTCTTCTCCTTTTATCAAAAAATTGTCATTTCTTCTGCATAACCTACCATCTTTCAATTTTATTAGTTACTTAAGTCTTATATTGACACATGGGGCATGATATAATCTTTTGACACTTTTAAATTTACCTTAAACCCATATAAAGCATTAAATGCACCTTTTTGACCCTTAAAATGATCCAAAATGATAAATAGACATAAAAACTAATTGACCAAAGCCAATATAACATTAATTGGCATCAATTGAACTATAATACACCCCATGAAACTCATATTACACCCCCTATAGATGTATAAAGTCAATTTTTTATATTTAGTTGCCCCAATTTGACTAAAAATTCAAATTTGGTCAACAAATTAGTGACTCATAGGGGTAGTATGCCTGCTATACTAATTAGACCAGTAGCCTTATCAATCTATTGGGCTTAAGAGTCATCTAAATTCTAAGTCAAACAAGGAGAAACTTTGACCATTAACCATGACAAGACAACTAATGACTACCTCAACCACATAAATTAAAGACACATACAAAACAAGACAACAAACACACACATGTGCTTAAAGCACTTAGGAGAAGTAGAAAAATATATTATATACAACTAACAATCAATCATACCTCCTTCTTAGATCAAATGAAAAGTTTTAAGCATCACCTTCTTCATGAGATGAAACATGGTGCAAATCATGTTTCTCCTTAGATTGGATGTTTTTAAGATTAAACCTATTCTTTGGCACTTTAATTACCATGCTCTCAAGTAAACCATATTCAAATAGGTCTACAATGTAAAATTATTCCTCTTAAATCCAAACATATACAACCTTGTTATGTGGATCCTTAATTTAAAATTCAAATTATGATTCAACAAGGCATACTTCTTGTCCTCCATAGTGTTTTCAACAAGATTAGGCTTCCTCTAAGCTATAAGTTCTTCTAGCTCATCAAGGAGCTTTGAAAATTCTATCCAATATTGATTATTTTCCTCCATGGAATATTCCTTATTCACCTTGTCATACACTTGACCCTCAACTTGGAAAAGCTCTTCTAGCTCTTTAAAGTGATCCATTTATAGCTATCAATCATCCTTGTCACAACTTCTTGTATACTAGCATCACCAAGTGACTTCATGACAATAGGTTCTTGACCAGCAGAAAGAGCTTCCTTTTTATGATTGGATGAACACTCAATAACAAGGTTAGACTCATCAACAAGATTGTAATTAGGTATGCAATCTTGTAGAGAAGGATAATCTTTACACAACCCATCGAATTCCTTGCAAATGGCATTGAAATTATATAATAAATATTCTTCTTCATGGATGCCATTATCAATAACTATTTCCTCTATCTTAGTCTCATGAAGCTCTCTTAAGACTACTAATTCTTGAAGGATTAATTGAGTTTCATTCTTGATAGTATATTCCACTTCATGTTTGAGATTATCATCTACAACCTTTTGATCAACTATAGAGTCTTCTTCAATGGCTGTAATATCCTTCATCTCTTTCTCCTTCATGGTAACTCCAAGACTAGGCATCTTAAAATCATGAGACCTATCCTAATGAGGTTTCAAAGAGGTAGGTTTTCTTCAAGCAAGATTTCTCTTTCTTTATCAACTAGCTGATCTTCCTTAGGTTCTCATACCACAAGTCCATCAAGTCAAAGAGTGATAGGGTAAGGATAAGATGATCTAGATGGTGGAGGTGGTACATAGAACTCAAAATTATCTGGAGGGTGAAGTGTAGGTGATTCTTCATGGACACACATCCCTTAAAAAATAGAGATATTAGCTAGTGGATTGTCCATTTTTTCACCAAGGGAAATCTCTATGGTGATTTATTCCTCATAATCACTCATGAGAGCCTCTTGACTAGCCATTAATTGAAATTGTTCTTCTTTACTTGCTTCTCTCAAGTTAGGTTCCTCTTTAAGAAGGAAAGGTTGATGGATAGGCTCATTGATTTAAGGTGAAGGAGCTAGAGTATGAGATATAGTGGATATAGAGTATGGGATAAAGGGAAAAGCTTATGAATGGTTTTGGAAAAGAGGAAAGCACTAGTGAACTAATATGGAAGTGAATTCTTGAGTTGATCTACATGAGCATGAGCTACATCCTACCAATGGTAATTTTGTGTAAAATCCATGAAAACATTTGGTTTCATATGAAAAGACTCATAATAATTCTCTTAAATTTGATAGATATGTGTTTCTTGATAGGTTCCTTGGTATTTATTCTCATAGGTTTGTCCAAAAACATGGTGTCCATATGGAGAATAAAATGAAGGTTTATAGGATTGCCATGGCTCATAGGACCATTAAGGGATAAAATGTGTTTCATAGAAAGGTTGATTGTAGGATTGATACACTTCATGACAAGGTTGATTATAGTCACTGTTTCTATGCTATATCGCTTTCTACATTCAAAGAAGGAATTAAGAAACTAAGAGATGGTCAAAGTTAGATGTTACCTGGATGTAGTCGTGCTCACCAAAATCAGACGTTGGAAGGTAATCCTCTTTGGCTATGGAGGAATGACACCTGCAAAGAAAAAGAGACTAAAACATGAAAAATGTTAGAAGAGGAGATGGTGGGCTATCAAGCAAAAGCTTGATCCCTAAAGTACGAAGACTTCCTTGAGGGATATCAACCCACTGATTAAAAATAGAATATTTGACAGAAATAGAAATAGTGAAAGACAAAATGAAAGAAATAAAAGACAAAAAGCAAAATGCATACCTGATATGCAGTAAATTGCTCTGCACAATCGCCAGTGTCGGTCTTTGTGTCGACGTCGGTCAAGGAATGGTGCTGACGTCAGTTAAAGTGCCGGCATCGGTATGGGTAATGACCGGCGTCAGTCAGGGCAGCAGTTTTTGGATGGAGTCTAGTCAGGTCTGGACAAGGTTTTAGGATTGTAGAATGGTTTGAAGTTTTCATCTATGGGTTAGGGAGCTGATTTGGGAGTTAGAGGGATTGTTTGGGGGTTTGTGCAAAAATCTGGGTAGAGTTACAGACTAAAAAGGGTGGATAGAGGTGATACAAGAGGAAGTCAAGTCGGGTTTCTGAATCTAAGTCGGGGTGGTAATATTAAAAAAACAATAACCAGAGAACAAAATAAAAGCACAGAGGAGACACTTACCTGTTACATGTTGAAGACAGAGTAGGAGACATAATTGATGTTGTCAGTGTGTTACAGAAGTTCACTATAGTAGACCTCCAGTGAGATTGACTGAAGCAAAATACTTGTACCAGAGAAAGAGAATATGAGCGATTTGATTGTAGATCGATTGGATGTAAAAGTTGGCTAATCGTTCATAGGTCGAATGAAAGAATGTTTTGATGCAGAAGGTCCGATAACCGATCGGGAAACTCATTGGCAACCGAATAATGAATAACGGATAACGGATCTTGCATTTGGGTCGAGAATGTAGTGTTAAGGATAATCGACACCAACAGGACCGTCGACATCGGAAGAGGGGTGACCGACGTTGGCGACGTCGGTCGAGTAGTGACCGACATTGGCAGATGCAGAATGGGGACAGAGGCTAATTTTAGCTTTCTACTCATTTTGACATGCTACCAGGGGCAAGGCTTGTGGGAAAATGGTCGACAGGGGTTAAATAGGCGTGGGAGAATAAAATGGGGGTTAAGGGGAGGATGAAAAGGGTTAGACACAATTTCGATGTCTACATTTGCCCCTTTTTGTCTTGTTGGTTGTTCTGGATGAACTGCAAGATAAAAATAGGAGGTGGTTGCCCCAGGTGTGGGATAAGGTCAATTCTATCTTGTTGGTTGTTCGAATGAACTGCAAGACAAAAACAAGAGATGGATTGCCCTGATTATGGATGAGGTATTCCCCCTCAAAGCAAGAGTCGAGGGAAGGGAACCGGGAATCGGGTGCTGATTTGACAAAGAGTGGATGAAAAAGGGGTGAGGGTAAACGCTACAAAAGTTGTGATTGCGTGCATACCACTTCATGAGATGGTCAGGTCAGATTGTCATAGGTCGAGGGTCAAGGAGTGCCAAAATTGAAGGAACTGGGCCCCAACATGTGGTCATAGCTGATCAGGTTATTCAATCGAAGCTGTAGCTCCAATGGTCATCATGTTCTAGGTATCCTAGGCTTAGGAAGTGATCCTAGAAACACAAAAAAGTCACAAGTAGTGCGGATCAACTGGCTTGCGATCCTATACTTGTGAGGGTCCAAAATAGTCTACGTACAATTTTGCTAACCAGTCATGAGGCAGCATATATGCAAAAACAACCAAGGCAAAGTCATCTTGGAAGTGGTTGAAGTCGGAGGAGATAGGCATGATCTCCAATGGTCATTGGTCGAGGTGGATGGATGGATGAAAGGAAGTGGATGAGCTAACCTCAGAAGACATTATGTGATTTGAGTGCTGCCTACATAGCCCTTGTGTGAAGGGCCTTAGGCCAATGTAGTTCTCCCCAAAAGGGAGGAAGGGTCAAAGGGATGGAATTGGTCGAGGGCAAGGTCATGGTCAAAAGGAGGAAAAAAGGTTTGTCCATCAGAGAGATGAACAAACGAGGGTGGTCGAGCTAACCCCAGAAGATGTCGTATCATCTGAGTGCTGCCTACATAGCCCAGGTCATAGGGCCTCAAACCAATGTAGTTCAGACTAGTTAAGAAGATTGGTCGATGATTGGTTTGGTTAAAGTGGTTGATAGAGTGATCTTGGTCATGATGAAATGATGAGGGGAAAAAGATGATGTTGCAACCTTTTCCATATTGTGTAATGGTGTATTCTGCAACATTGGTTGAGGGGTCTTTCATCCCTAGCAATTTTCTATATTCGTGATGGATGTATGCTAAAGATGAATTGAGGTATATATATGCTTCAGCAAGTATTGGTTTATGCTTAACATAAATTGCGTCTGGTCGATAGTTTCCATGTGCATTGGTGTCCACAGAAACTAGTGTGAATAGGCTATGGGAGTGGCCTGAAAAGAGAGTTGAGTTGAGTTGATTAGGTTTGACAAGTGATGAATTTGAATGTTACCAAAGTGTAGAAGAAGTGAAAGGCATATTGATCTTTCATTGATAAGGACCAAAATGACAGCATAGATAGGGGTTATTAGAACGAAGAGCCCCATTCATGCATGACATCATTGACCATATGTTGTGTTAGAATGGTAATCGAATCACTTTGACATTAAAGTGAGCTCGAAGTCCCTTGAGCAGGTGTTAGGATAAGAGGAAATAGGGTAACCCATTTTAAGAGTAGAGATAACCTTGCCCTTTTTTTATGGGAGACCCTGAGACAACTACAAGCCAAGTCCATGACTCGTTTTTTTTTTTTGGTGCAGACTGATCAATGCGGGAAGTCTGCATAGAGATGTCATTTGCTTGGTGGTCAGTTGTGAAGCTGATCGATGCGGGAAGATTCTAAGATAGATAGTGCTATTTATTTCCAGATTAGTCATAGCCATCCTTCGAGGGAGTGGTCTAGAATTTTTCTTGATATAAGGGCTTTTAAATAGCTGTCCTTCGAGGGAGCAGTCTATTAGCTATAGCAATGATAGTACAGCTATCCTTCGAGGGAGCAGTCTGCCTTTTTAAATTGATATTGATATGGTGACCATGGATATTGTGACATCTAGATTTGTTTTGACAGAAATGTGAGTCATGGACAAGATTATAGAAGGTCAAGGGCTCCCTTTTATTAGGACAAAGCATCCATACTGTATAAAAGGGTTATAGAGGAATTGTTAAGAGGAATAGGGATGGAAGGAATTAGGACTAAGAGGATGGAGATTGCTCAAGGAACAAGCTCAAGTTAAATTTCAAGTGAACGAGTACTCGACTAGCAGTAGAACGGTCGCAGATGCAACGCATTAAGAGGCTCAGGTTCTAGTCGTCCATCAAGAGAGGACAGACGATAAGTCCCTGATCCATACTTGTGCATGATAATGAAAGGTCTGAGCCAATTAGGGGAAAACTTGCCTCATTTACTTTGCTCCATATTGGTCACGTGCTGATTCTCTTTGAGGATGAGGTCTCTGATATTGAAATCTCATTCTCGCAAATTTTTGTCATAGGCTCGCTTGATGCGATGTTGATAGACATGGAGATGATTAAGGGTAGCAAGACGGCATTCGTCAAGTAACTCAAGTTGAGCTAAGCGATCTTGATGAAAGTCATCATTGGAAAGGATGTCCTGTAGAGAAATGTAGAGAGACAGGATCTGTACTTCAAGAGGTAGGACAGCCTCTGTTTTGTACACAAGAGAGAAAGGGGTAGCACCCGTAGAGGTTTGGATGCTAGTGCGGTAGGCCCACAAAGCGAAGGGAATGTGAATGTGCCAGTCCCTTCCTGTGTCATTGACCACCTTCATGAGAATTTTAGTGAGAATTTTGTTGGAAGCCTTGGCCTGCCCATTTGCTTGTGGGTAGTAAGGCGAAGAGAAACTGAGCTTGATGCCAAATGAGTCACATAGCTTTTGGACAGTCTTGTTTTTGAAGGACTTGCCGTTGTCGGTGATGATCTTATGAGGGACACCGAAATGACAGATGATGTGGGTGCTGATGAAGTCGACAATCTTGTCGGCTTTTGTGGAGACGAGAGGAATGGCTTCCACCCACTTGGTGAAATATTCAGTGGTTGTGATGATGGATTGATGATGAAGAGACGAATGAGGGTTAATCTCACCAATGAGATCTAAGCCCCACTGAGAAAAAGGCCAGAAATCATAATCGATTTGTAAGGCGTGGCTGGGGAGATGAAGCAAGTTAGAGTGCTACTGACACTTGATGCAATGCTGAACATAGTCACTACAGTCTTGATGAAGGGTAGGCCAATAATAGCCCAGAGGAAGGATGCGCTTAGCAACCGAATTCCCACTAAAATGTCTGCCACAAATCTCATCGTGGACTTGCTTAATGGCTTGAGATGCTTCAGTGGAGGTGAGACAGCGAAGAAGGAGGCCGTCAAAGCCTCACTTATAGAGAAGACCCCCTAGCATGGTATAGTGAGTGGTACGCTTGATAAAAGCTTGTCGCGCATTACTAGAGAGGTTGGGAGGAATGACTGAAAAAGATAAGAAGTCCACAAGTTGCTTATACCAATCATCTCGTGGGCTAGAGTCTATAGTGTTGACATGATTAATGTTAGGAGAGATATAGGAAGGCAACGACACACGATGCACCATGACAAAAAGTTTGGATGCAGATGAGGAAGATGGGATATGCGAAGTGAGAGAAGCCATGGTGTCAGCAAACTTATTCATGGAGTGAGGAACAGTCTGCAGGAGGTAATGGTCAAAATATGCAAGGAGAATGTCAGTACGGTTTTTGTACCTTTTTAAAATTTCATTTTTACAGAGGTATGAACCATTGACCTAATTGACGATGAGCTGTGAGTCGCTGAAGATGTTGATGGACTTGATGCTGAGAGAGAGGGCGGTCTGAAGTCCCAAAATTAAGGCCTCGTACTTGGCCATATTATTGGTACAATCAAAGTCGAGCTTAAAATATAGAGGCATGGGCTCCCCTTCGAGTGGGATGAGAATGACCCCAGCACCCCCACCAAGTTGACATTTGGAGCTGTCAAAGAACATGGTCATCTGATAGACGGTGTCATCGGTGGAAAGCATGGCGATAGATTCATCAGGAAACTCACACTGCGAAGGTTGATTGTTAGGAAGAGAGGCATCTGCTAGTTGGTCAGCGATGGTTTGCCCCTCGATAGATTTCTGCTGGATGAATTCGAGGTCAAACTCAGCAAGCAGCATGAGCCACTGAACCATACGTTGATTCTGATATGGCTTGGAGTGCATAAACTTAAGAGGGTCGGTGTGAGTGATGACAAAGGTTTTATGATTAAGAAGATAATGGCAGAGCTTGGTAGCGGCAAAGACTAATGCCAAATAGAGTTTTTCGGTATGGGTGTACCGAGTTTCATAGTCGATAAGTGTTTGGTTGATATAATAGACTACTTATTCATGGTGATGCTCGTCTCGATGTGCGATCATGGCACCTAACGAATGATTAGTGGCTGAGATATAAAGGTAGAAGGGTTGGTCATCTTTAGGTGGAATGAGGACTGGTGGAGAGACTAGATAGCATTTAAGGGCTTCAAAAGCCTCTTGACAGTCTTTATCCCATGTAAAGGAGACATCCTTAAGGAGATGATGAAAAGGTTGGCACCGGTCAAAAAGCTGAGAGATGAAACGGCGAATGGACTGGAGCTTCCCTTGCAAATTGTGAAGCTACCTGAGATTGGTCGGGGGTGGCATTTCGAGGATAGCGTGAATCTTGGTGGGATCTATCTCGATGCCACGAAAAGAAATGATGAAGCCGAGAAGCTTTCCAGAGAGGACCCCAAAGACACATTTCTTGGGGTTGAGGCGAACATTGTATTGAAGAAGATGAGAGAAGATGATCTTGAGAATGGTCAGATGGTCACGACGAAGCTTGGACTTGCCTTGTAGGTCATCCATATAGTCCTCCATGATTTTGTGGAGGAGATCATGGCAAATGTAGGTCATGGCACGCTGATAAGTGGTGCCTGCATTCTTCAAGCTGAAAGGCATGACTCGATAGCAGAAAGTCCCCCATGGGGTAATGAAAGTGGTCTTGTGCTAATCTTCCAGAGCAATCAGGATTTGATTGTATCCTGAAAACCCATCCATGAGAGATAGCATTTCATGGCCGACCGTAAGATCAACAAGCTAGTCAATGTTGGGAAGAGGAAAGTCATCTTTGGGACAGGCTAGGTTAAGGTCGCGATAGTCCATGCAGATTTGGATCCCCCTAGTCACCTTGGTGACTGGGATGATGTTAGAGACCCACTGTGGATAATCGATGGGCTGGATGAAGGAGACAGAAAGGAGGCACTGAAGTTCCTCTTTGACAAGGAAGGCATCGTGAGGATGCATCTTTCGAAGCTTTTGCCTGATAGGCTTAGCCTCTGGTTTGGTGACTATGTTATGGGTAGCGATGGTGGGTTCGATGCTAGGCATGTCACTGTAAGTCCAAGCAAAGGCCTTGCTATGGTTAGAGAGGAACTAGATATAGTCAAGCTGCTCTTGAGCATCTAAATATTGGCCAATCTTTAAGACATAAGGAACATCAGAAGAAGGAAGATTGATGTCAATGGTTGATTCATTTAACATAACCTGGGTCTCAAAAGGGAGGGAGCACTGGAGGAAAGAGTCGTTAGCGCCCATGTAAGAAAGAATGGCATCGTCATCAATGCAGTGGATAGTGTGAATGGTTGTCGACTCATCTTTTATCATGCTAGGAAAAATGAGAGGGAGAGACCTGGACACCCCATTTAGCTGATAAGTCAGGGGTTCCAGGTGGATGGTGTTTATGCAAAAAAAACTAGGAGGAATGGAAACCACCGACTCCGTAGGTGAAGGAGGAGGAATGGGTGAGTCTGGAGGAGATTGGTCAGTGGTTGGTTTAGGACAAAGGTCTACAGGGTCTTGAGTGGGGTCATGATATCCTAGGCCATACCATTTCTTGGCATTGTCATCGTTGAGTGGCTCAATGGGCTGATGGGAGCCCTGCTCATAGCGTCCAAAACCAAAACCCTTCCATGCACACCTATAAAGGTAAGTGTGTGCAAAGGTGAGGCTGCCAAGAAATAATAAGTCTGATGTGAAAGGTTGAGGTGAAGAAAGAAGATTGCCATTAGTAGGAGCTTGATTGAGCCCCCCATAGACAAGGTTGGTTTGGAGCTGAGGAGGACCATAAGGCACGATCATCCCGATCTGATGGTCGTAACTAGGGCTGTGATGAAGGCATCCATACTCTTGTGGAGTTTGGAACATGTCTAAGGTCAAAAAGTGATACTCCCCCAATGAAAGTCTTTGGAAGATGTCTTCCATGGGGTCCGTGGTCATCGCTTTAAGGGGAGGTGTGAGGGCAACCGCCTGTTGTGAACTGGTCGAAGCTTTCACGGATGGAGGTGGTGCCGAGATTGATGGCTTGATAGGAATGAGGACATCATTTGGATGGTAGGTGGTGTTACAAGTTTTGAAGGGTGAAGGGTCAGTGGGAATGGTGTGGACTTGCCCATCGTGCTCAAATTTCACACAACGGTGCAGGGTGGAGGGGACACAGGCCATGGTGTGGATCCAAGGTCGGCCCAGCAACATGTTGTATTGAAACTCTCCTTTGATGATATAGAAGAGCTCTGGGACTGTGCATGGACCAATCCAAATGTGAAGGACGACTGTGCCAATGGTCGTGGTAGTGGTGTCATTAAAGGAGCACAAGATTGCGTCAGTTTTGGAGACGCAATTCTTGGGAAGAGCCAACTGATCAAAGGCATGGGTGGAGATAATGTTGATGCTGGTGCCTTCATCGATCATAACACATTTAATGCATGTCCGATCAACATAGGCAGTGATGAAGAGGGCGGTGTCTTGATCTTTCGTGTTGGATGTGGGAATCTCAGAATTGCTGAATGTGATGGAGGCAATAGGGGCTAAAGAGTGGACAAGGGTAGCAAGTGGTTGGGGGTCCTCGGGTTGGACCTCCGTTGCCTGCAAGGCTCTGATGAGGGCTTGGCGATGTTGAGGTGAGGTTTGGATGAGGTCATAGAGGGACATCTTCACGGGCGTCTGGTGAAGCTGTTTCAAGATGGAGTCATGGATTGGTCTGAAAGAAGAAGAGAAGAGGGTTGAGGTGCACCAAGGATAGAAATCTTAGGCTTGGGCGGTTGAGGTGGATTGATGAAAGGGTAGGTCTAAGGAATGGCGGATTTTTCTTTCACCTTGTCCTTTTGTGACCTAGTGGTTATGTGAATGGCATTGATTTCAAAGATAGGAGGTGAAGGAGATAAAGGGGTTGTAACCTGTTGATGAGATGTTGATGGGTTTGAAGAGTTTGGAGGGTTATGAGAAGGAGTCAGGGGTCGATCGAGAGTGTCCTCAAAGAGAAGGGTGTCTTTCTCCAAATAGCGATGAATGATAGCCTTGAGGGCACAGCAAGTCTCGGTATCGTGTCTTGGTGTATGATGGTATAAGCAAATCTTCATATCGTCAAACCAGGAGGGTTTAGACCCGAGGGGTTGGAAAGGCCTGATGGGTGGAAGAGTTATGTTGGAAGTCTAAAAAATTTGATGTAAGATCAAAGAGTATGAGCCCACTAAAGGGTCTATGCTCGTCGATGTGTGCGATACTGGTGACTTTTGCTTGGGCGGAATTGGAGGAAGCTTCCATACCACCTTCTGGGTTGATGGTGCGGTGACAGGTGGAGACGGTACTTTCTTCATGAGAGGTATCGCCCCTTTGGGAGAGGGTAAGCTAGCAGTAGGCAAAGGAAGTAGAGGAGGCAACCGGTTTTGATTAGAGGTCAGAGTGGGGAGGACTTTGCTCAAGGTCGAAGGATGAGGACCCAAAATGGAGGGCAATGGTGACGGGGGAGGAGGAGTTCACCTCTGTGGTTTGGCAGTCTTCTTTTATTTGATTTGAAGACTACTATTGGTCGAGGTCTGGTCTAAGTCCACCTTCACTTGTGGATGAGTGAGGTTGGAGACAAGGCGAACGCTGAGTGACTTGATTGGTTTAGACAGTGTAGATGCGGGTTTTGGTTTTAATGGGGTTGATTGAGGTGTAGATGGTCTAGAAGTGGAAGTCTAGTTTTTGTTGAGAGTCTTGGGAGATTCTGCCATGAGAGGATTAGTAGCATGAGGTGAGAGGGCACAGGCATGTTAAAGAGCTGTGAGACGCTCCCACAATACCTGATGCTCCACTTTCCTTGAAGGGAAAAGTTTGAGTTTCTCCACTAATCAGGAAAATGGCTGAGAAGATGTTGGATGAGGTTTGGGTTCTTGAGAAGATGTTGATGGTTGTGGGACCGAAGGTGTGGTAGTCTTGGCCCCAAGGCATGATGAAGTTGTGACAAGTTTGTCCTTGGTTGGAGATGAAGGAGAGGCAGGTTCTTCCCTAGGTGGAGAAGAAATCAAAGAATGAGGCTCCTCAAGTGGGTAAAGGGCAGGGATGATTGTGCCCTCCACTTGCGGTTGAGGAGTAGGAAGGGTTGGGTCCTCCATGGGTAGCAAGAAGGAGGATGGTGAAACTGGTGGTGTTGGTAAGGTCGAGGCATCCTCCAAGATGAGAGAGGTTGACAGAGAAGTAACCAGAGAAAGAGGTTCGTCCACATGTGATGGACTGAAGGATGGACTCACCTCTTGAGGTTGGTCGGAAATGAAGGGCGAGACTGTATTGACTATTCGAATGTTGTGTTCATGAGTGTTGTCAATCAAGGTCTGGACATTGTTTTGAGTTGGTGGATGATTAGGGAATGGTTGTTTGAAGATGTCGATACCCTGATTAGGTGGTGCATTGGGATTATCTAGGATGAGGTCACCCTTTTCAAGCATGTCTTGGATTATGTTTTTAAGAGTTTTACAGTTGCCCGTGTCATGGCCTTTAACACGGTGGTAGTTACAGAAGTCATTTTCCCTATACCACACAGGGATGGCGCGTGAGGGATTAAATTGTGGAGGTGGTTAGATCTGGGGGAGATTGAGGACCCCCTATTTGATGAGTTTTTCTAGCACAAACACGTATGATTCTCTGAGTGGAGTATATTGTCATTGTACGAATCTCTGCTAGAATTGGTGGGTGATGCTTTGGGATGTGGATGGTTCAGGCTGGTTAGTTGAAGGGGAAGAGGAGGAAGATCTAACGACCACAGCGTTTGCTGAAGCTTTAGATTTAGGATTGGATGAGGAAGGCTTAGAAGAGGGTTCACTGGTCTTGGAGTTGGGATTCTTGCTCCACAACTTGACTTTATTCTCCTCAATGGCACGTAACTCAAGTTTTTGGGCTATCATGAAGGCTTCATCAAAAGTGCGAAAGGTCTGAACCCTTAAGGTGGAAGAAATATGTTTGGCGCAGGCTTGGGAGAAAAGTTCAATAAGTTCGGGTTGGGGTAAGGAAAAGGAGAGTTGATTGATGAGGCCCCTCCATCGAGTGACGAAATTAGCAATGGATTCGTCTTCGAATTGGCAGATAGAATAGAGGTCTATGATTGAGACCTTCTTGGTGATGTTGACAGAGAAATGATCAAGGAAGAGTTGGGCTAGCTGAGTGAATGTGAAGAGGGAATGGCTGGCAAGGGAGCTATACCAGTCAAGTGCAGCACCTGAGAGAGACATAGGAAACATGCGTAAAAGCAACGCATCATCTTGGGCGATAAGGTAACAGGCATGTCTGAATGCTCATAAGTGCTTTTGTGGGTCTTCCTTGCTTTGAAAATGAGAAAACTTAGGAAGTTCCCACTGGCTGGGATATGGCCTGATCGAGACAGAAGGATGAATGGGCTCATTGCAAATTTTTTCATATGAGAGAGTATTGCGTGAGCTGGAAACGGAGGTCTCTAGGCTAGACATCTTGTCCATCAGCATTTTGATGATATATACTGATAGATTGGCAGGTGGAGCACCCCCTAGATTGTAAGGTGCTTGAAAGAGGCTAGAAGAGGCATACGACGTAGTTGGTTGTACCAGTAAGGGTGCAACATATGAATGACTAGTCGTAGGGATAGAAGAGGAGACTAAGGATGGTTGGGTAGAAGGCATGGCTAGACTCGATGTTGTCACGAGAGGTTGGTTAGTGGTAACATGGGCCAATGGATAAGTAGCCACCCTAGTGTTGATAGGAGCAAGGGTAGGTGGAATAGAGACGACCAAGTTCTAAAATGGGGTAGAGAGTGGTTGAGTGGGCTGAGGTTGATAGGGGGCCGAAACCCCAGTGGAAGTGGGCCCAAAGATGAAGGGAGAGGCCACACTCGGATGGTTGGTCAAAGGCTGGTCATTGGTTGAGGCAATAGCCTAGGTGTCTAAAGGTTGAACTACGGATGCTGTTGATATGACCGTAGTCTCGAGAAGAGAGGTCGGCATTTCGTGAATTGGATTGCCCAAGGAGTCTCGCGTTCGGCTATTCATGAGATAGTGCTGCAAGGCTTTGATGTTGAGGTCCAAGAATCATGCAAAATCTTGGTCCCCTTCTGGGACAATAGGAGTCTGGGTCGGGGATGGTCTAGTAGGAGTTCTTTCAGTCTCTGAGTGGAACTCCATTATAGGATTGGTTATGGACAGGGTAGACGGAAGTGGATGATGCCTCGCGTGATCGACTAGAGCCTTGGCTTGGCTACGAGTTAGAACCATTTAAGGCAAGAAAGAATGTCCTCACAAGCTCAAACAAGCAGATAAGAATAGAAAAGATGAAGAACATAAGCAGATCCTAAAAAAAACCCTAGAAGTAAATTATTAGGATTATAATGGCTTATGCCTTAGAATATGTGTAGAGGAAGATTGGCTTTTGAGTCACGTCCTAGAAGAAGTAGTCTATGGATGGTTTCGGGTTAGTTATGGTGCTCAAAAGTTTGTGTTAGGTTTCATACTTGGCCTGGTGCTAAGGAGTAAGCTCCCCTCACTTCACGAGTCCAGTGATAAGCTGGTCTCGCTTAGCCAAAATATACTTCCCCTAGAGATTAGACTCTGCTAGAGAACAGAGTGGCATTTTTCCTTGGTGATGAAATCCAAGTAAGATCGCCGGGATGGGTAAGGTATCCACTGGGTGATGAAATCCCAGTCGGGCCTTGTCTCAGGTAAGTTAAGATGTTTGTTTTGTGCAAGTGGTTTGGTCGTGTAACATCAAGTGGACTAGATTAATTCATGATGCAGTTATTAATTACTAGGTGTGGTCTAAGAAATGCAAGCAAGCATAAATGAATGCAAAGTGTTTTAAGCCCAAGTCGAAATGTGAAGTTGGAATGAAAACAAGTTGAGAAAGGGTTGAAGAATATGATTTTTGACTAGTCTAGAAGTGCAAGAAAAGAAAGAAAAGTTCTTTTTAGTCCTGCTGATGGTGTCATTTAGAAGAGACGAAAGAGGTGAAAAGGGAGAAACCTAATGCACCTATATGAAAAGAAAGAAAGAACCCAAAGAAGGCCCTAGGGTCCCACTGGGCGTGCCATAATGTTTCTACGCTATATCACTTTCTACATTCAAAGAAGGAATTAAGAAACTAAGAGATGGTCAAGGTTAGATGTTACCTGGATGTAGTCGTGCGCACCGAAATCAGACATTGGAAGGTACTCCTCTTTGGCTGTGGAGGAATGACACCTGCAAAGAAAAAGAGACTAAAACACAAAAAATGTTAGAAGAGGAGATGGTGGGCTGTCAATTAAAAGCTTGATCCCTGAAGTATGAAGACTTTCTTGAGGGATATCAACCCACTGATTAAAAATAGAATATTTGACAGAAATAGAAATAGTGAAAGACAAAATGAAAGAAATAAAAGACAAAAAGCAAAATGCGTACCTGATATGTAGCAAATTGCTCTGCACATTCACTGGTGTTGGTCTCTGTGCTGACGTCGGTCAAGGAAGGGTGCCGACGTCGGTTAAAGTGCTGGCGTCGGTATGGGTAATGACCGACGTCGGTCGGGGCAGTAGTTTTTGGACGAGGTCTGGTCAGGTCTGGACAAGGTTTTAGGATTGCAAAATGGTCTGAAGTTTTTGTCTGTGGGTTAGGGAGCTGTTTTGGGAGTCAGAGGGATTATTTGGGGGTTTGTGCAGAAATTTGGGCAGAGTTAAGACTGAAAAGGGTGGATAGAGGTGATACAGGAGGAAGTCAAGTCGAGTTTCTAAATCTAAGTTGGGGTGGTAATATTAAAAAAACAATAACCAGAGAACAAAATAAAAGCACAGAGGAGACACTTACCTGTTACACGCTAAAGACAGAGTAGGAGACATAATTGATGTTGTTGGTGTGTTGCAAAAGTTCACTGTAGCAGACCTCCAATGAGATTGACTGAAGCAGAATACCTGTACCAGAGAAAGAGAATATGAGCGATTTGATTGCAGATCGATTGGATGCAAAAGTTGGCTGATCGTTCGTAGGTCGAATGAAAGAATGTTTTGATGCAAAATATCTGATAACCGATCAGAAAATTGATTGGCAACTGAATAACGAATAACGGATAACAGATAACAAATCCTACGTTTGGGTCGAGAACACAGTGTTAAGGATAACTGACGCCAGCAGGACCGCCGACGTCGGCTGAGGGGTGACCGACGTCAGCGACGTCGGCCGAGTAGTGACCGACGTCGGCAGATGAAGAATGGGGACAGAGGCTAATTTTAGCTTTCTGCTCATTTTGACATGCTACCAGGGGCAAGGCTTGTGGGAAAATGGTCGACAGGGGTTAAATAGGCATGGGAGAATAAAATGGGGGTTAAGGGGAGGATGACAAGGGTTAGACACAATTTCGGTGTCTACAGTCACACCAAGTTTCATTAAGAACTTGTTCATATTGATGGGGAATGGTACAAGCTTGGAAGGTTTCACCAAATTGTAGAGAACAAAACTCAAAACCAAAGTTAGCCATGAAACCTCATTAAAAGCAAGAACACAAAGAAAACATGTCACCATCAATATTAAAATGATAACCTAGTCTACTTGACTAGCTGATACAACTTCAAAGTTTCCATTGATGCTTTGATAGATGCCTCCAAAGTTTACTTGTTGAGAGAGAACACCAAAAATCTCTTAACTTCTTAAACCAAGAGTCCCATTGGATATGCCAAAAACTATTTTAATTTGAATTTTCACCCTTTGAGGATATTTTAATCTCTCCTCATCCAATTGGCACAATGGAATCACCTCTAGGCTTGTGGGTAGCCTAGGGAATAAGGTGAACCTCTAGATAGGGCTAGCTCCCTTTATATACCACTTTGGATTGTAACTACTACTAAAATTAGGGAGTGAAAAGGGAGAAATATAACTAAAATCAAACTAATATAAGGGATTTGACACACTAAATAACATTATGACATCCATCCATATGCATATTACACTTGAAATCAAATGACAAACTAAAAATACACTTTTCCCATCTTCATCTTCTCACATCAATGCTACATTTTAAGGTTATAGATGAATGTACAAATCTAGGAAGACTAGAAAGGAGGCCTATGAGGTCAATAATGAATATAATAACTCACTTAAACCATGAACATCTCTTGGAACATTTCACATTTCCTACAAGAAGAGGTTGCAAATAGGTGAAAGAATGGAACAACATGCTAAGGAATCCATAGTTTTTACTAAGCAAGATTCATCATCTAATTGAACACACTAAAAATAGTCATATATGAGATAAAAATAAATTTTTAGTATTTACCAAAATGTATACATTTAAGCAAGGCTTCACCAAACTTACCTAGAGTCTCCAATACAATGCCAAAATGGCTAGTTCTTATAGAACTTGAGAGAGAAAGAATAAGAGAGAAGTCCAAGGATCACAAGGACACTTGTAAAGATGATAAAAGGAGTTAATTGTGAATTTTAAGAGTATTTATGATGAACCATGCAAGTTTTGAAGGTACAAATGTCAATCTAAGTCATAAACCTCATGAAAAGTTGCAAGAAACTCCCCATTCTGGCTTAGAAAAAATACCTACATGATTATCCCTATTTGAACATATTATAACTGATTAGTATCAGTTAAAATTATTTTAATTAAGTTTAAGGACATTATACATGCCTCTCCATGCATTATTTATAGGCCTGGTCCTCTAGAATCAACATGAAAGGAGCAATCATCATCTGTTATCTAGAAAATTGCTCTTCCATGCACCCTACACACTTAACCTCAAAAATAGCATTTATTACTCTTGAAAATATGTTGGAGGAAGTTAATTACATATTTAAATACCATCCATGGCCTTATAATCACTAAGGACACCTTAAAAACCATCCACTTGAAGTTTTCTCACTTCTCCCTAGCTTGTCCATTAGGTTAGTTTTGACTAGCTGAGTTGAAGCACCTAATTTGGACACTTATAAGTTTTTTCAAGGAATTATAATGATATGTGTAGTTATATTAAGTCTTAATATTTCCATCCATGTTATTTTAATTTCTTAAAACGTCCTACAGCCTACAAAACACATAAAATAGTGAGAAAAACCATGTTTCTACCCCCATCCATACAATTCCATATAGGAAAAAATCATGTGAGGGATCCTGAGAGAGTAATTTTCAAGTTCAAAAATCTTTCATGGTCATACTAGTCCATTTTTTTCATTTCAAACCTCATTTCTCTAATTAGGTTCCTTTAAGGGTTTGTGAGCAGTTTTACCTCTTAAGGTTGTTTCATGAAAACTTGAAATTGGAGTTGAAAAAAATTATAAAAATTGGTTTTTTAGGTCCCCTCCTATATTAACTTAACTCCTTTGGCACCCATGCACATCATCATGAAATATATGAGTATTAAAACTTGACCTATTAAGCTCTTTTTCTCCTTTTGCACAAGTCTGAGTTGATTTCTGAGCCAAAATGGCTCTTCTATGGTTTCTCCTACAAGGTAAGGGATTGAACATGTTTGAAATTTCATCACAAGCATGTCCCAATGGGTTATAAATCTCACCAAACTTTTCAAGTGAAGTTGGACTCTCATTTACCTTCTAGGCCTAGCCATGCATAGTAAACCTGTGTGCATCTTCAACCTTAAAATGAGTTTTTGATGTCCTCCCTACATTCCACAAGATAAAACACATCCAAAATATCCCATATACATGTTTCAATCCACTATAAATATCCTCTCATTCTAAAATTGAAAATGACCTTTTGTTTGGCCTTTAGGCATAACCATGCTTCAATATGCCTGACTGTAACTCTAGGAGTGTAAGGTACCTTGTCGAATTCCAATATTTCCTATTTTATTTCTCATGTTTTCATATGTGTCATTTAAATTTATATACCTCTACTCAAGGTTAAATCAACCTATGGTTCACCTTTTCTTCTCATTTCCCAAGGTTGCAGGGTTTATGTATGGGGAAAGTGCCCCTTTTCTGAGACAAAATAGGGGGTAATTCCCCTATTATCTCAAACAAACTGTAACAACCCACCTAGTTGTTCTCAAAAAAATTAGTAATAATTTTTATTTATTTAAAAATTAAATATTGAACATTCATTCAACCATAGTTGCTAGGATATTTTATTCAGTCATAAAATTAGCAACTTCAAGTAGTAACAATTCAACATTCTAATACTGCAAGCAATAACAAAAAGTAAGATACAAAAAGATTACTATCTCACAAGGAACATTATCACAATCCAAATTTTAAAACTAAGTACTGGTACTAATTCAACCAGTCATATAGATTACTATGTAATTAACTCTACCCTAACTTAGCCTAAGGATCTAGACCTGATGCCCCACCATAATCTTGGGTAGCCTACATACATGCTCCTCAGAATTAGGGTCTGATATAGTTCTCCTTTTAAATGTGATGTTCTCATCAATGAGATGTCACCATCAAAATGATTGACACTCTAAGCCAAACAAGGAATAAACTACTCATGACATAGATGAGCTTCTAAAGCTCTGGTCTAATCCCACAACTAAGTGGCACACTCTAGTATAACATCTTGCTAATCTAGGCTTGTGTGCTTACCCAAGCACTCTCACATATACACCTAGATATAAGAAATGAAGGAATCCACATTCCTAGTTCTAGAGAAAATCACATGTTAGACACAACTAAGAATATAAAATAAAGTGAGACACATAGTACATAATAGTCAAATCTATCATTCATTTACACTCGCAAGATTGTATGCACATATACATGTTGTTTGATTAATTTCTATGAATATATTTCTCAAGTAATAACTAATAAAATCTCTATAATAATCAATTTATGTGAGATTCCAAACATACAGCTATAGTATGTACCACTTGAGTATATACATCTAAGCTGAAGTATCCTATGATATCCCATACTATCATAGCTCATGATTAATCTACCTAAACATTACAACTATATATATATATATATATATATATATATATATAGGTATGGTTCAAGATATAACATATACAATATGTACCAAATGGGTACTTTTTATACTATAAAATGCTATGACATCCCATACTATCATAGGTCTTTGTGTTTGAGTATCCAACTTAACACCAACAACAATCTTACATCTAACCATAATAATAAAATAAGTTAGGATTATACTATCCAAGTATACCTTCAATAACAATATGAAGAGAACATAAACTCTAGGTACACCTCACGATGCACTTTTTTATTCTAGAAATTTTTAGTCACTTGCATAGTTAACTTCCTCATGAAATATACTACATATAAATTTCATCCTAACAAGATGAGACAAACTTGATCCTGCCGACAAGTTTGCATAACAGTACTATGCTACAAAAAGACTATTTGCTTTCACAAGCATTTATAGCAGATGCCATACTAAGGAATACCTATCAAGGTTAGTTTCCTATGCCTGTGCTCACTCCTCGAGCTGCCATACATATTTGCTATGTCTCCTACATACATAGAATCAAGGCTAGATGTATTTCTACCAAAACTACTAACATTAAGAATGTTTACTCAAAATCATTCTCATACGAACACAAAAATGAGGAGGTATAAATATATTCCTTCATTACAAAGAAAAAAATCGATAGTCTTTATAACCATATCACTCACATCAATGTGTATAATCTAAGACTAGTGATGCCCACGATCACTCTTGTGTCCACATATACTACCAGATTGTGGACTTTAACCACATACAAAAAGGGTATTGAATAGTTTGTCACTTAGACCAAAATATATCAAGAACACCACTAAATAACTCCAAACCATAATACCATCTTTACAACCTTATAATATCTACATATATATATGGGTTATCTATCCATAGAGTAAATATGCTTTTGCTCTTGCAACTATACGACTCGATAGTCCTTAAGATATAATACCTAATCTTTATCCCAATATGACATTACTGAGGTTTATAAATAATATACATAAAATGATAATATGGTACATTCATTACTTTAACTCAACAACCAATTATCAATAGTATCTATTACTCAAACTTAGTGATTATCAATAAGAGTAATCCATGTTTCTAGTCAGCAGTTCCTAAATTATCTATTATTCATTCATTAATATCATTCATTTAAAGATGAACTAGGTTTTATCTATATACAAAAATCATGCATATTCCCCTATATCCAATATTGTCAATACCATTTAATTAATTTTTTTAAGGGTAATGCATTCTTAACAAATTGTTATATCAATATACAATATTCCTTAAAAACCCATTCTTACAGTAAATATATGTATTTTAGAGATTGTTTAAATATTGTTAAACTATTTATGAACAATCAAATATATATATATATATATATATATATATATATATATATATATATATATATATATATATATATATATATATATATATATTGTGTGTGTATTTTCACACAAATAGAGGTTTAATATTCATTATGCAATTTTTGATTACATAATAAGCAATATAATATAATATAATATTTAATATTAAATTATATTACATTACTTCTTATTTCCAGTTAATCAATAACATATATAATCAATTTAATATAATATTTAATATTATATTAACTCTTTTAATTAATATCTATCGATGTTTATTATATATTTATATATAAATTTTAAACCATATTATTTATATGTTTTTACATATAATCTATTATCCAATTAAATATGGATATCTCACTACTCTTCTCATCAACTCATAATAACTTAATATTAAACACGCATCGATCACACAATATGAAACTCGAGAGTTTTTAAGGAACTAATTTCATGATATAATTGTAAAACATAGGAAACAGACATGAAGTGACTTGCTACCCACACACACACACACACACACACACACACATATTGTGGCATCTAGTTATGGAAGTAAATGCATATTTGAATCTTCTAAAGGTGCATAAGCCTTTTGAGTCCATTAAAAACCTTGAATGAATGGAACATGGTTATTATTGAGTGGCTGAGATAAAGGAATAGTGGTGGCACTGGTCTCGATTAAATTTATGAAAGAAAAGAACAAAACTTGATATGTCCACCAGTTAATGGGGCTGAAAAGGTAATTTTGACTAGTATTTTGAAGGTCCACTTTGGGAACTATCAGTAAAAATCCATAACTGACATGCTAAGGGTGACTAGATCCAATTGCCATGGAGAACAACTCCTAGAACAATCAAAAGAAGCCAAAATACATGTAATCAGGTCTACTACAGGGTGGGAAAGGAAAATGGCTTCCATGGTATAATTATGAAACACAAGGAACTGATGCCAATGATATTCCCTATGAAAATAAGTATGACCCTAGTACTTATATATATGTCACATCTTGACATTGAGATAAATGTGAATTTATAGCCTACTGGAAGTGCAGAGCTTTTCATGGTGATAACCATGTGTTAGCAGTCGGCTAAAAAGTGTAGAGGGTTTGCCATAGAATGTTGGAATCCCTAATTGAAATAGAATGCAATTATACATGCATTGAAATGGTAGAGATAAAAAATATCATTTAAAAATTTGTGGTAATCAAGGTTGATGGTGCTTCTCTTATCTGAAATAAATACTGGTGGTGACACTGCTCAAAGGCTGAGTTAAAGAAAAGAATAGAACTTGAAATGGCAACAACATTAATACTGATGGACACTAAGATATTTTGGGAGGTTCAAAACCTATACGTGGTCTTAACAAGAATTGTATGAAGGTGATTAAATAATCATAATGATATCTATTCACACAACTTGCTAAATTTGGTCTCAACTATGGTAAAGAATAGTGATGTTACAATTATTACTAATCTTATCAAACTATAATTTCATCAATGTTTCAATAATGGAAGAATCTATGGACTTAAAATTTGAGTCACCATTGCCTCTAATAAAATAATTTGGGTTAATATGAAAATGATTTTAGTTTTAAAAGAGAGGCTACCAAAAGATTTCCCACAAGACTCTATAGGTTTTACTCTCAAAATTTTAGACTTTTCTAATGTTAAAATATTATGCCAATATACATTAAATAAATAATCCCTAATTATTTAATTTTTAAATAATCTATTAAAAATAATGGCAATACCTGCCTGGAATGCTTTCCTTTGATGGTGAAATTTCCTTTTTGCTTCCAAAGCTTTCTTTCTTCTTTCAACTTCTAGCTTTCTTTCTCGTGAATTTTTTGTGTGTTCTCATGCATAACAAATCCTTATATTTTTTCTCTCCTTAATACCTTTTTTTCTCATTTCCCATCCTTTTCATGCCAATTGAAACCAAAGCTATAGGCTTTGTTCCAAAATAATTAACTAGGAGTCCCACAAGTAATTATCAAATAAATTTCCAATTTATCTCCATTGATTTCTCAAGTTAGAATAAGGTAACTCAACTTCCCCATTTTAAGTAAAGAAATAAAAAGATTTCATGCATTGCTAATTAATAATCAATTCCACTTGAATATCACTAGATAGGTATTTTTAAATTATATGTTCATCCTAATGTTTAATTAGGATTTATACTCATTTTTAATTAGCATAATTAATATGTTAAATATCATAAACTAATAATTGTCTAATACCATAATTAAATAATTTAAAATTATATAAATATTTATTTTGAAAAATTAAATATAGTATTACGGATATTTTAATTTCCCATATAAAGATGCATTAATGACATAATTTCTAGAGTACAATATAAAGCATCTCACAACATAATAATCATTATAACCGATTTCAAATCTACAGATTTAAAGGTAAAAACATAGGGTGAAATTGGGATGTGACATAAAATCTCCATTTTATGAGCTTCCCTAACTGATAAAAATTATTTTCACAAACTTTTAACTCTTGATCAGGTGCTTAGACCCTCAAACCTCCTCAATTTCTAAGACGGACCTCTTGGAGTGTAGACTGTGTAGGATTTTTCAAGAGTGGACTGTATATCCTAATTGGAGACCCTCCCTTACACATAATTTTCACATAGTAGGGTTTTTTTAACACTTATCTAGGCATTATGTGTGTGTTTCAAATCCATTCATCTTGATAAACTTTCATTATACCCATGTTCACAACTTGAGTTTCAAAACAAAGTATCCCTCATGATTGTGTCCTATTTCTAAAGAAGATACCTAGAGGTAACTTACATGAGTTGAGCTTGAGAAAATGTTTGTTGATCACCCTAGATAATATTAGGATCATAGACACTTGTTTGGATCTTTTTTTTATCACCCTAATGCATTGGTATCACTCAAAATCAATCCTTAGTCCACTGTCTACCCTAGTCACCTTTAGTTGACTATGTTTTACTTTGGAGGAGGTTACTTGTAGATGGTTTAAAGTGGGATAAACCTTGAAATAAATATATGACCATTTTTAAACCCTCAAATCTATTTATAATTAATTTGAACCTATTGTTAACCTATTTGAGTTAAAAATACCTTAAAAAATCCACATTACTTGTCTACTACCCTATACAATCATACATAGTTGATTGTAGGTGTATGTTGGGGTTTAAGAGGTTTGTTTAGGCCTATTTTCTATTTTTTGTAGCTTATGAGGTCAATATGACCCTCATGGAAGTGATCATATGTTTGGTTCATCATCAAAACTTCCTTTAATCCCTCATATGCATCTTATGTTTCTAAACTAAGATTCTTCTTTGTCATGATTGAGACACCCTTGCTTTTTCACCCCTATTGTAGGTGTTATTTGACTTTTAAAACTTGGGTGTGATGTTTGAGAACATTTATTTTAACCTCATTTTATGTCACCAAGCATATTTTTTATACTCGTATCTATTTGTAAGGGATAAAACACTATCAAACATCATGCTAGCTTACTATCTGCCTGTAGGTGGACTTTTAGGAACATGTGTAGACTAATAGTGGTCATATGGGAACATGACACCAATTCTCTGGATGGTCCTTTAGATCATGAATGCCATATCCATCATAAAAAATATTCAAAAATGAAAACATGGCCTAGTTTGAAACTTAGAGGAGTAAAAGGTCTCTTTTGTCTTAGGCTTGTCGAGGATACTGGTTGTTTTTAGTGTCTCCATTGGTAAGTTTGAGCCATCAAAACACCAGTCTCTATTGATCATCCTCTCTCCAAACCTATCCTAGATATTGTTTATGTTAGAGGCTTTAAAGTACACCTAGCTATGTGTTCCAACTCTCCATGGTAGACATGTTATAATACATTCAAAAACCCTTAGGACCTTTATTCTGCTCCTTTTGGGAAAACGTCCTTGTATCAATCTTTAGATCCTTTTGAGCATGGTTTGTATCTTCTCTCTACTTATTAAATCAAAACTAGGTCTACCATATTACATTTAGCATATTAAGATATCAAATAAGGATTTTCCACTTGTTTCAACACCTCATAATATGTTCTCATGCTTTGTGGTACCACATGTGGGTGGTCATTCTATAGTATAGGTAGATTTAGTTTAGACAGTGGTCATGGAATGAACCATATGCATTGTCATTTGACTCTAGTGGTCCAAGATATCTCTCAAGAATTAAAATGGATTAATTATGATTTAAAATTCTAGGGACCATTATTAAAGCTCTCATCATACCATGACATCATCATGAAACCCTTGGAAGTGCACCTTGAAAGGTTTGCAGGTAGAGAATGCAACATTGTGAGAAAAATGTGTGGATCATGAGCATGCAAAAAAACCTTTCCACCATGTTAATGTTTTATATGGATTCATTTATCTAATGGGACCTCAAACAAGCCCAAAATACTCTTTTCAATGTGGATGTAGCTCTTGAGAGCACCTGTAGGTGGTTGTCGATGACTGCCTAACTATATTTTATTGTTCATGACTAAAAAACATGAAAGTGCCTTAGATAATGAGGTTAAAATGTGGAGTGGTAATAAATAGGACCTTATAAACATATAAAATACATTAACACAACCATATGAATCCATGGAGAAGTACAAAGTTCCTAAAACTAGTGAAAACTACCCATTGCACTCAAAAGACACCAATCTACAAAGTTGAGGTTATTGGAAGCCCAAAAAAACTTGAAATTTGAAAATAAGCATGGAAAAAATTATAGGGGTAATTCAGTATCCTCTAACATCAAAATCAGTAATTATTTCATACAAAATTCTCTAAACCAAGGCAAAACTTGCAAGCTACATAGATTAGCAGGCATATTTGAAAGGTCAACTTCTTAGGAATGGTTAATAAAGATCAAACCATTATTCCTCCTCAAAAAAACATAAAATTGAATTTGACTAAGTTTAGAATATACCCCTAAGAGCATTTTTTTGAAACCCCTTGTGCTGATCGTACCAAGTACAAACCTATAAGTCACTTCTATGTGGCTAGAAAGCCAAAAAAAGGTGCATAATAGTTCTGGTCTCAAAATGGCACTTAAAAATCAAACCAAGTGTGGGAATAAGCATATGGAAGTTGAAGAGTCACATTTAAACCTTTTACAAGTGGCATACTTCCCAAAGAGGTTGTATAAGTGCCATTTTCTTCTTTCACTATAAAACTATCTTTTCTTCTATATAACCTACCATCTTTCAGTTTTGACAGTTAATTAAGACTTTTAGTGACACAGTGGCATGACATCATCTTTTGACACCTTCAAATTTCCCAAGAAACTTGTACAAATCATTAAATGCACCTTTTTGACCCTTAAAATGACCCAAAATGATAAATAGACATAAAAACTAATTGACCAAAGCCAATATAACATTAATTGGCATTAATTGAACTATAATTGATCTAGGTGGATCCATGTACCATTCTATTTTTCAAAGTCTTCAAATTCAGCTCAAAGCAATTTCACATTGTATTACTCATCGAGAGCTTTTTGATGTTTTTTGCGGTTTGCAAAACGGACACCATATGCAAAAGTTATAGGATGCTAAAGTTTTGGTTCAATAGGTAAAAATTTCGTGTCGTAAGATGACATGGCACAATGAAGGCATGCCAAGTGGACCAATCAGGAGGTGACAAGTGGTAGTCAACAAGTGTTCATAGAAACTTCTGGAAATGCCACATAGGAGAATCTCGAGAATGGATCACGGATGCCTACCACGTGGCATGTGAGAAGAGGACAAGGCTAGCAATTAACACTTAGCGCCAAGTCTCCCACAAAAGGGGGACATTGACACTTTCCAAGGAGGCACCAAGCTTTTTGAAAACATGCAAGCTGCTTATTCCCAGCCATGTGGGACAAAAGACCAAGTCCAAGCACGCCTAGGGAGGAGGAAAAGACAAAACGCCATGCAAAGCGCACCTAGGGAGGAGGAAAAGTCAAAATGCCATGCAAAGCGTGCCTAAAATGGAGGAGACAGTTTTGAACCTGAGACCTGGTGCCTAAAATTCTAAGGTCTTGATCGCTTTAGCCATAGTGGCTGAAACATTATAAAAAGGAGTTATTTTTGCTTATTTTGACATGGATTTCTGACTGTGTAAAGAGAATTAAGAGGATTAGAGCCTTATTTTTTCCTTGTACAGACTTGGGCTTTTGATTTCAAGTATAAGAGAAATATTTATAGACATATGAAGATTAGAGAAGGTGAAATTGAAGATTTGTAAAGGTTTTGAAGCCATTTGTTGCAGCATTTTAATAGAATGGTCCTCACTTGGAACGGACCTGGAGATGTAGGCTATTGAAGCTGAACTCCGTTAGCAACTAGTTGGTGTTATCTTTGATTTTCTCTGATTATTATTGCATTCTAATCTTCATTTTAATTCTGATTTTACTTTCTTTATGCAAATTAAACACAAGAAAGTGAAAATTTTGAAAGATCTCATAAACATGAACAAGTGATTTTTGAATGTAATACACTTATATTTTTCAGTTTATAGATCAGATTTTTGGTATCAGAGAAATTGTTATTTAACAATGATTGCTAGTGTATGTTTACAAGGTCTAAATCCCAAAAGGGTGAAGGAAAACTTGTTGAGTATAATCCAAAGATTGGTTCAAGGTGTGTTTCAAGGATGGCCAAAGAAGAGGTGGAATCTGAACAAGCTTTCCGTCAAGCTTTCATGGACATGAGAAGCATGGTTGAGGAACTATACCATGACAATGGAAATCTGAGAATGAAAAAGAAGGTGATTCATGAGAATCAAAAGGTAAAAAAACCAAAAAAGCTTCTTCATCGGATGATGGTAAAAAAACTGTGGAATCTCTCCCTTCACTAAAATTGGATATTAAGTTTAAATTACCAATGTTTAATGGTGAAGTTAATGCCAAAAAGTTGGATAATTGGGTCAAGCAGATTGAAGTTTATTGCAGGGTCTAAAAGATTGTAGGGGATGAGTCAAAAATTCATTTGTCTACTCTTCGTATGGGAGGTACAGCTCTCATCTGGTGGGAGAGTAAGTTGAAGGAAGCTGAGGTTCAAAAAGGTAACTCAATTTCTACTTGGAATGAATTATTGAAGAACTCAAAAAGCAATTCTATCCTTTAGGCTATATGCAACAAGCCATGATGGATTGGCAAAGTTTCAGACAAGGAAAAGGCCAAAGTGTTCAAGATTATACACAATATTTTAGGAAAAAAGATTTACTTTTGAATGTTCCTCTATACACACAAGAAACACTGCTAAAATATATAGGTGGGTTGCATAGTTACTTAAGACATATGATTCTTATGTTCAATCCCATTAATTTAGATGCAGTATGTGTTTAAGCCACTCATTTAGAGGCTAGAGGAAAACAATCAGAAGAATCTTTTCCTAAATTAAAAAGTAAGCAATCTAATGTTAAGCATTCCAAAGGGGAAAGTTCATCAAAAAACAAGTAATGGATCTATTGGATAGAGGTGTTATTCATCCAAGTTCATCTCCTGTTGGTTTGCCAATTATTTTGGTGCCAAAGAAAGATGGCACTTGGCAAATGTGTGTTGATTTTCATGCTTTAAACAAAATTACTATTAAGAATCATTACCCTCTTCCTCGTATAGATGATTTGTTGGATTAATTAAAACATGTTATTTATTTCACTAAGCTGGATTTGAGAAGTGGATATCATCAAGTAAGAATTAATGAAGGTGATGTATGGAAAACTGCCTTTAAGACAAAACAGGGATTGTTTGAATGGCTTGTTATGCATTTTGGGTTGTGTAATGCCCCAATTACATTCATGAGATTGATGAATGATGTTTTTAGACAGTTCTTTGATGATTTTGTTATAGTCTACTTAGATGATATATTGATTTTCAGAAAGTCATGGGAAGAGCATGTGATCCACATTAAGAAAGTCATGGATGCATTACGAAGGGAAAAACTCTATCTTAAAATGTCAAAATGTGAATTTGGCAAGACCTCTTTGATATATTTGAGTTACATTGTAGAACATGGTGAATTGAAAATTGATCCTGCAAAAGTGGCAATTATTGTTAATTGGCCTACACCCACTAACACAACTGAGGTTAGGAGTTTTCTTGGTGTAGTACAGTTTTGGAGGAAGTTTATTGCTCAATTTTCATATATTGCATCACCTTTGCATTCTTTGACAAGTGTGAAACAAGTCTTTCAGTGGGGAGGCAAACATCAAAAAGTCTTTGATACTTTGAAAGAAAAGATAAGTACTGCTCTGGTCTTGTCACTTCTTATATACAACAACCATTTGAGATCGAGATAGATGCAAGTGAGTATGCTATGGGAGCTATTTTAATGCAAGGTAAGAAACCAGTTTGTTATCATTCTGAAACCTCTACAAGTGCAGTAAGAAAATATCCAACTTATGATAAGGAATTGTATGTGTTGGTTCAAAGTGTTAAAAAATGGAAACATTACTTAATGGGCAAAGAAACAATAATACATACAGATCATCAGCCCTTACAGTATCTCCAATCACAAACTAAGCTACAACAATCTAGACATTTTCATTGGATGGGTTTGTTATAACAATTTCATCTTGTGATCAAGTATAAAAAAGGAATTCAGAATAAGGTTGTAGATATGCTATCTAGGCCTCCTATGGTTGTTGCATCTATTCTTTTACAACATGGTTCTTTGTCTCATGAAAGTTATAAAGAACAATATGTGAATGATCTTGATTTTCAAGATGTTTATAAAGACTTGATGAGTAGTAGACAAGTAGAAGAATTGGACTATCATGTACACAATGATCTTTTGTATCATTTGGGTAAACTATGTATTCCTCAAAATGAAGGGTGCACATGATTAGAGAAGCACATACTTCTCTTATTTTTGGTCATTTTGGAGTTGCTAAGATAGTTACACATTTGAAAATGTATTGTTATTGGCATCATATGCAGGAAAATGTTGCTAAATATATAAGGGGATGTACTCTTTGTGACACAAGTAAACCTAGTAGTACGAAATTGGGACTTTACACTCCTCTACCTATTCCTACTCACCCTTGGGAAAGCATCTCTATGGATTTTGTGGGGGGATTTCCTATGACACAAAGAAAACATGACTATTTATATGTGGTTGTGGATAGATTTAGCAAAATGTGTGTTTTGATTCCTTGCACTAAGCAAATTACTGGTGAAGGCACTGCATATTTGTTCTTTAAACATGTATGGGTTCATTTTGGTTTGCCTACTTCAATTATTTCTGATCAAGATTCTCAATTTATTGGGGAGTTTTTTTCAACTTTGTGGGGACTAATGGACACTAAATTAAAAAAGAGCACTGCATTTCATCCACAAACCAACAGATAAACAGAGGTTGTGAACCGCACTATGGTACATTTGCTTAGGGGTTATAACAATAAAAACCCAAAGTTATGGGATGAACAATTGTGTTACATACAACATGCATATAACCGGGCACTTCATTCTTCTACTATGAAATCTCCATTTGAATTTTGTTATGGATACTTGCCTAAATCTCCTCTAGATGTTTGCTATGGACATGATACAGCTGTTGGTGAACCAAAAGAAGCCATTCGAGCCAAGAAGTTCATTGAACAAATACAGCTCATTCATCTGACTGTTCATACTCAATTAGAGAAAATTCAAGCTAAGTACAAAGCTAGGCATGACAAACATTGTATTGATCACCAATTTGTTGTAAGTGATATGGTATGGCTTCACATTAGTAAGGGAAGACTAACAGGTGAAGGTAAAAAGTTGAAACCAATCTGATATGGTCCTTTTCAGATAACAAAAAAAATTGGCACAAATGCTTTTCGATTAGACTTACCATCTTACATGAAAATTTATTCAGTTGTAAATGTGGAAAACTTGAAATTTTATGAGCCTCCAATGATCATTGATCATGATGAAAGTGTATCCATTCCTTCCATTGATGATTTTTCTCCTGAATATCTAACAAAATTGCAAGAAGATACTATACTTGACAGGTATATGCGAAATTCACGAAGAGGTAATGTTGAATATCTTTATGTTGGTCTCAAAGGGATGCACCCAAGCAAGGCCAAATGGATGGAAGTTGGAAAGGTGAGAGAGAAATACCCTCACCTCATTGCCAATTAATTTCAACTTTTGGAGGTCCAAAAGTTCCCAGTGGGGAGGAATGATCTAGGTGGATCCATGTACCATTTTATTTTTCAAAGTCTTCAAATTCAGCTCAAATCAATTTCACATTGTAGTACTCATTGAGATCTTTCAGATGCTTTTCACGGTTTGCAAAACAGACATCGTATGCAAAAGTTATAGGCCACTGAAGTTTTGGTTCAATAGGTAAAAATTTGGTGTCATAAGATGACGTGGCATAATGAAGGCACCCCAAGTGGACTAATCAGGAGGTGACAAGTGGTAGTCAATAGGTGTTCATAGAAACTTATAGAAATGCCACATGGGAGAATCTCGAGAATGGATCACGGATGCCTGCCACGTGGCATGTGAGAAGAGGACAAGGCTAGCAATTAACACTTAGCACCAAGTCTCCCACAAAAGGGGGACATTGACACTTTCCAAGGAGGTGCCAAGCTTTTTGAAAACATTCAAGCCACTTATTCCCAGCCATGTGGGACAAAATACGAAGTCCAAGCACGCCTAGGGAGGAGGAAAAGACAAAATGCCATGCAAAGCGCACCTAGGGAGGAGGAAAAGTCAAAACGCCATGCAAAGCGTGCCTAGAATGGAGGAGATAGTTTTGAACCTGAGATCTGGTACCTAAAAGGCTAAGGTCTTGACCACTTCAGCCACAGTGGCTGAAACATTACAAAAGGGAGTTATTTTTACTTGTTTTGACATGGATTTCTGACTGTGTAAAGAGAATTAAGAGGCTTAGAGCCTTGTTTTTGCCTTGTACGGACTTGGGCTTTTGATTTCAAGTCTAAGAGAAATATTTGTAGACATATGAAGATCAAAGAAGGTGAAATTGAAGATTTTTAAAGGTTTTTAAGCCATTTTTTGCAACATTTTAATAGAATGGTCCTCACTTGGAACGAACCCAGAGATGTAGGTTATTGAAGCCAAACTCTGTTATCAACTTGCTGGTGTTATCTTTGATTTTCTCTGATTATTATTGCATTCTAATCTTCATTTTAATTCTGATTTTACTTTATGCAAATTAAACACAAGAAAGTGAAAATTTTGAAAGATCTCATAAACATGAACAAGTGATTTTTGAATGTAGTACACTTGTAGTTTTCAGTTTACAGATCAATAATACACCCCATGACACTCATATTAAACTGCCTATAGACCTATAAAGTTAGGTTTTTACCTATAGGTTCCCTGATTTGACTAAAAATTCAAATTTGCTCAACAGTTACCAACATTGAAAAAAATAATTAGAAATTAACTCATGTTATTGATTCAAAATATGTATTACATAATCCTCTAACATTTGAGATATATTTGCACCCTTTGACAACCAATTTTTTTGCACCCAATTTCACATTTTATGATGGCAATGGTGATTTTGAACATCATCTTAGATATTTTTAAACAACATGTCGTTATTATGATTCAAATCATAAACTTTTGACCTAATTACTTCCAAAGATTCTAAAGGACTATGTTTTAATATGATTCTATGATATACTTATATAATCAGTAAGAGCATTCAATCCTTTTGTAGATTAATTTATTTCACATTTCTCAATCAACATTACTGAAAAATGCCATGTGTACAAATTTCCAATATTAAACAAGGAAACAATGAACTTATTATTGAATATGTTTGAGGTACAAATTAATGTTTCCCAAAATTACAAATCTAGTGGTAAATAAAGAGCTTCAAGACATATTTAAGCAAAGTTTACTTGTACCATTACATTAATTCATTGTTTTCAATAAGTTTAAATATTTTCATGACTTATGCGATGTTTGAGATAGAGAGATAGAACTTATCTCATTAAAAATACTTGAGTATGTATCAAACACGCCAACTACATCTAATACCAATTTTCATATCAAACCAAGCTACAAGGTAAAACCTACATAGCTTTAAAATTATTTGACCACAATGATTAATGTAGTTTCATAGCATCCTAATTATCTCATCTTATCTAATACACCTAAGAGATAATTTACATGATTACCTAAGTCTCCAGCTTTGTTACTTAATAAACTTGTGGAGTGTCATGTCATATTTCTCCCTCTTCCTTATTAGGTTGATATGAGTTAACCTCTAACAAAAGGATATGATGTTGATGCATATTTTGACTATCATCAAGGCACTAAGTATTTTACAAATAGATTTTATACCTTGAAACACAATATCCAAGACCTTATTGATAATCAACATATTGCCTTTGATGATCCTCCAAAGGATTTAGGGTCACAACCTACTGACCATCAAAACAAAATATGTTACATAAAAATTCATTACAAGATCATTGTAATAAAAATATAGAAGTGAAAATGGCATATACAACACATCCTCCTCCACCAAATTATGGGCACCCATTATATGGGATTATTGGTACATTTACATATAATATACCTCCTATGGTTTAGATACCTTTTATTAAATTCGATGAAAGTGAAATTGTGGATGATGATTTAGATATTCACTCATTATTTATTATAGTATACCTTGATCATCATCTTATACATAGTGTTATGATTGATAATAGTGCTAGTTAGAATGTATTTAATCTGATTTTATTCACAAATTTGGGTTATATACAAGATGAATTTTACCCTTTGACCAAAATGGTTAGAGCATTTGATGGGACATCACAATAGTTATTGGTGAGATTGATTTACCTTTACAATTTGGTCCAACATATGTTGTCACCACTTTTTCCTATTATACCATGCATGAGAGTATTTTGTATATTATTGGAAAACCTTGGATATATAAAACCCATGTGGAACCTTCCACAATACTTATGTGTATTAAATACATTCATACCAACAAGGTAATTATAGTTCCTAGAATAACATAAGAACATCCAATTGAAAAAGATAAATTTACTCCAATATAGATAATTATAAAACCTACAAAGGTTAATCATGCATGAAATGGTAAGCAACACACAATCCATTTTCTTATGTAATTAATAATTGAGATATTGTTGCAGCATAGATACATAGTGGACTCCATGGTATCCTCATTTACACCTACATGGTCCAACTAGTTGATAAGATAAAATAAACATGTTTCAATCATTGTTATACTAAAGAAACCACATAAAACTAAACAATGGGTTCCAATAACCACTACTTAGTATATTACCTCTTCATGACTACATAATCCTATGATACATATGCAAAGCACCACATATTCTACAGTTCTAGATATGACACCTATGCATGCCACTTAGCAATATTACCAGTTTGATGTACCATATTCTAGTTTTAAATATTCCTATGAGCATACATCAGATGAGATCATATTATATACTTTTTCCTATAAAATATTCTAAAATCAAATAAAATCAAATATTTAAAAATAAATACAAAAACATTCAAATAAAATCAAGAATTCAAAAATTATTCAGCATATGCAAGTTTACTAGCTCCATGGCATCTATGTTTTTTACTTTATGTTACGAGATAGTATATAATTTATTTCCTATACACACATATGATTCACATATACTTGACTATGATACAATCATATATAATATCCATGATACATACACATGCAGATGATGGACCTTTCTTCTTCCCATGTGTCATACTATATTAGGGGCATCTTGATTCTATTTGATCACAAAAGAAACATGTTATATTGATTTATGATCACCTTTCCATTATCATGTTGATATTATATACTAACACTTACACATGCCTATACTCATTATTACATCCTATATCATGTACATGATATGCTATATTACATGATTTTTTTTACTAACACATATATGCAAGGTCTTATATGATATGCTTATATTGGTTATTTATAATTCATTTAATCATATTTTCACTTCCTCAAGTGTATTTATTACTTACCATTGTCTTAAGTATGGAAAATTTGAATATATTCCTTATTTTAGGTCCTTGTGCCACTGATTTTTATTTCTTTATGTGTGGACATTTGAGTAAGTCCTCCTTCGAGTGTGCAACATTTGAAAATTCCCCTTATTTTCTATCTCCTTAGACCCATTTTGTGTGACATTGAGTGATCTTATGTGTGTGATTGATTTTTTTAGAAATTGTACTATTACTTTATATATGTTTTCATGATCCATATCATACATATTAGGGCTTGTTGTGATCACATAATATGATTTTCATTGATGTATCTACTTAGACATGTTACTCCTATATGATAATTGATTCATACACAAATAATATAGTTATTTTATCTTTTCAAAATAAGCTGACTACTAGATTTCATTCCCATTACCTTAAAAGGGGGGCATATTAATGGGGGAATGTAAAAGAGACATGATTCCATTTATAAATAGTTGGCAGATAGTGATAGAGTTTATATGATTCATATACACACCTGCATCATAATTCTATACATTTGACACTAATGTTTACAAATTTGGGAAAAAGTTTCTCAAAATTGTGATAGATATTGTACATAGTTATAGAGCATGGGTTACATTTTATTAGATACTTAAAATTGAGACACATTAGAGGTGTTTATTCCATGCAAGTGCACCAAAAATTGTAAATACATATTCAAAAAAAATTAGCAAATAACACTATTTTTACCATGAAGCACCATTTTGAGTTATTCCTTTATATATCAGTTGGCTCCTTTGAGTAGTGTGATTAAGATTATATACCCTTGATAACCTTAGCACTACTTTTATTTTATAGGTTGATTTGTTTAAACCACTTAAATTGACTTTATTATACATTCACTTGAGTTTTGCAATTGAGATTTAGTGAATAATGTGTTTGAATCTTCTACGAATGGATGGTAATCTACTAAATTAATATTTAGTGAATAAGCCAAATTATGGAATGAGAATGGATGGTAATCTACTATGTAAATAAAGTGTTTGAATCTTCATTGTATGAACATTAATTGTTTGATGAAATGCATGTGTGATAATTTATGTTGTTGAACCCATGCAACATGGGAGATTGATTAAAAACCTTAATTTGGTTTCCCACTCTTCATGATTACACCAATTGGTATCAGATCAAGGTAGTGTTTTTTTTGTTGTGAAAACTTATCACTATGTATGATATGCTATGAGAGAGAAGCCTACATAAATTTTAAAGTAGTTGAGGGATGCTTTCATATGTGGTTGTAGGTGTGTGAATTCTTACAAGATTGAGGGAGTTTATGAGAGACTCAGTTTGGATTTAATTTTAGGTTATGAAAGAGGAGTTTTCTAATTTGTGGTGAGAAATGACACACAATATAATGACATGTGAGATGTGTGAGTTGAAAGAGATGTTTAAAGTGTTCCAAGAAAGACTGGATATAACTACACTTGGCGATGGAGGTGAAACTATGTGTGATGGTGATGATATAGATTTGATGGTGGGGTTATAATCCCTAAAAGTAGAATAGATGATTTTAATGGATTCCAAGAAATCAAAGTAAAAGAGACCAATTGTGGTGATGGTGGAGAAAAAAGGTAAATCATTTAATGATATTTTTCTATTTATGGAAATGAAAGTTTAGAACAACTCATGACTTGAATATTTGAGCTAGAGATGTGTATTATGAATGATAATATTGTTAACCCAAAGAGGGTGAAGGTTTCAAACAAGTGTTTGTATGGATTTATAGTAGTTTATTGGAAACATATCTAAGTTAGGTGACAAAGGAAGGGTAATACGAAAGTTTTTGGTGGGAACATATGGTTTTCAAGATGTTGGGACATTTTGTGGACCCAAAATTATATATGTGAGATGCATATTTCAAAGAGGGGAAATACATATGGAGAGATGTCATGTGAAAATCCAAATATTAATTATAAAAGTAGAAAGGATGTGTATAGGTACACCAATGGTTAGGTTTTCTTGGAAGGAAATAAGAAGAAGCTTTTATATGTAGAGCCTAGTTCTAATTTTTAGAATAACGGTGTGGAAATGAGTTATGAATATCCCATAGATGGAGACATACTTTTTAAATATGATGGAGAAGTGATATACTATTCACCAAAAGTTTTAGACCCATTATGTGTTCATGGGCAAGTGGTTGAAAAGTCTTATGAGTGGGCAAGTGTTGATTGGTCCTTGGTTTATGATGACAACAAGATTGTCACTTTTATTTTGGATAGTAGTAGGGTTGAGGATAACCAAAGCATAAAATATGTTTTTATGAATGAATATTTCATCCACGTAAATCTATAGGTGAAAGAAAATTGAATTCATATATAGTTTTAGGTAGACAAAAAGAGCAACCAAGAATAGTTACATGTTTTTTTGGAAAAAGCTTTAGATGTGGATATTTTGAAAGATAGTGCACATAAAGAGATGATAATGAAGGTTAAAACATGTGAAGGATCTGAAATTAGAGTAATATATGAGGAGAGGACATCCTTAGAGGTGGATGATATGGAGGTTTTGATAACCCATAATGAGATAAAATCATGAGCAACATGCTAGAAATGAATAGGAGTTGGACAACATGACCTTAGGGCATGGTGGAGTGGTGAAAGAGTTATTGGAGTAAGATTTTATTTCCCCTAATGTGTTTTTACATTTTTAGGTTTATAATAAGAGGACTAAGTGTGAATCAGTCTAACATGTTCATATATATGAGAGGAGTGAAGAATTTACCCAAGTGATGGATATGTTAAGGATGGATGAAGAGCAAGTTGGGGATGATGTTCCAACCTTTGAAGAGTGTCTTAAAGATAATATGGAAACAAAAGAGTGTGATAGATCATGGATAAAATTTAATTCTCAAGGAAATATGTAGGTGGAGGCTCATTTTCAACCATGTGTGGAAGGAGAGTTATCCATAAAATAACTAAATAATGATGGAGAAGGATTTTAGAAGCCTAAAATTGATGTGGAATAATAGTTTAGTGTGAAGATGGATAAATTAGAGTAGTTGAGTTTGAGATCAACTCAAGTATCTGATGTTGTAGGTATGGAGAGTGAGTCTATTGGGCTCACCAAGTGGAATAAGGAATTTATAATGTGTATGATATCATGAGCATGTGGTGAATATTGTTAAATTTGTAGCTGACATGGAGAGATTGCTTGATATAGAAATGTAGACAATGAAGGATGTGAATGTTAATATTGTCCTTGAATTTATTTTAGATGATATTTGTATACACAATAATTTCAAACATTATTAATTATTGATGCTTTATCTCTTACAAGAACCTATTGAGTGTCAATATCTTTGAGTGCATGCCTTAAAAGGTGCATCGAGAAAGGGGTGGGCAGACCATTGGTGATTTACAACATTATTTTCCCCTATACCACCACTTTCAACCAACACAAACCTCTTCTATACACTTCCCTAAGTTTTGACACCTCCTTTTAACACTCCTCTAAGTAATTTGCTACCTTAATCAACCCCTATCTAAGCCAAAAACCCTTTTTTACATTTATCGAACAATGTTGGCTTGGTCCAATCTTATATTTAAATTATATTAGCACGTTATAGGTCTAGGTTGGATTAGACTAACCCAAACTAGGACTAATTTAATTTTATCAATTAATGATATAGAGTGGATTGGCTCGATTACATCAGTTAAACTTTAAAAAAGGTTTAGGGTTAGATTCAACTATATATACACATTCTTTTTTCCATTTATTAGAGAGAGAGAGAGAGAGTTAATCATTTATTCATACTTATTTATAATCTACTCTTCCACCATTCTACTTGAGGATTCATTGCTTAGGGTTTATACTTGGAGAAGAATCTTGACTTGAGGAAAAGTCTTGGATGTTTTGGCCTATATTAGTGATCCTTACAAACCAAAACAACCTCTTTTGATGCACCTTTGGCCAAGGGAGAGATTGAGTCTCAATGGGTTCATCTTCAAGGTAAGTATCTCTAACTCTTACTCCTCTATTTTAGTAGATAGAAGTAGTATAAGTAATGGCTTTTGAATGTATTTCTCTCTCCATGAATTAGGGTTATATTTATACATAGATTAAATATAATTATTCTATGCATATTTAAGTTTGTGTTTATTACCTCAATTTTGTGCTACAAGATTTGGTGAGATCTAGGTTAGATTTTAATTTACTTTATGAATGTAAAAAATGTAGGATGTAGCTAGGGTTATTGCATGGTGTTGTATGACTAGAGGCTTTAGAACCCTCTCTAGTGACATTATTGTGGTAAGAGACCCATTTTTTAGGTCTAGTGGATCCATCTTGGTCATGTCCCCAATTATCTAAATGTACCAACAAGAAGAAGGATAAGTGTGATTTATCTTCTCTAAGCTAAGATTTATTTGTAGATCAGCTTCACTTTCCCTTGTATATATTTTGGTGAACTCGATGTGAATCCAACCCTTATAGGTTTTCTTTCATGCATTATTTATTATAATCTTATATATTTTTATTTATTAAATACTATATCAAACTTTCTGATATAGTCTAATAAGTTATGCATAGGTTTAACACACATTCACTCCAAATTGAATCTATTTTCTCTATGCAAGTCTTATCCAACTACAAGTAATTGGATCGATCAGCTCGACATAGTTCTCTTTTTCAATTATAGGTTTGAAAACTTAATCAACTTATTCGACTCTATTTATAGATAATTTTTAGAATAGAGGTTTTATATACTTCATCAACACAATTGACTCTATTCATAGAATATAAAAATCAGCATTTGAGTAACACAAAAAAAAATTAGAAAATTAAGCATCTTCAAAAATTGTCAATTTTAATTCTTACCTTCTTTGTCATTTCTATTTTTCATTTACATTTTTATTTTTCACAATTTATAGTCTATAAAACTAAAACCCTATAGTGAACTAGGTCGACTAGCTCGACACAATTTTGTAGCCTGCTTTCTCTCTAGAAGACTTAGTCGACTTGTTTTCCTATGTTTCTTCTAGATCTTGCTTTCTTAGGTAGTAGTGACCTTATAAAATATGTTTTATAATGTTTACATACAATTTTTCTTGAATCAAATTTATAATCTTCATAAACAAAGGAATTAACCTATTATTATTGTAATTAATTCACTTTTCATTTATATTGATTGGTTTATTAGAGTAAGAAACATACACTAATTATATGGTTTTTAATTTACTAATTTAATCAAACTATTTTTCTCATTTGCACACACTTCTAAATCACTTAACACTAAAAAACATTAAATAGTTTCTTTCCAAGGTCTACCTACTTGGATTTCATCACCAAAGGGGGAAACTAACTTGGTTTTCTATCCAAGTATAAAAACATGGTTTATGGTATATATTGGAAAATAACCTGACACTTTTATCACTATAAGATTGTGAAGTAAGGAGGTAATCCCCAATACCAAGCCAATACCATCACCAATACAAATCCCTTTCAGCCTAAAATACTTGAAACTATCTATAGATTGATTTTTAATTCCTTCTTATAGCCAACTTCATATCACATTAATTAAAAAAAAATATTATAATCTAAAACATTCAGGAATGACCACTTAGATTAGCATTTGCATCCAAGTTTTGTTGCTTACTCTCTGGTCATTATATTTTTTATTACAAAATTTTTACTAGTTAGTGTTAGTACAAGGTTTATGTTGTGTGCTACAATTAGATCAAACACATTGATTTAATTATTTGTGTGCTAAATCATATTTTCTTATTTATCATCTTAAAAAAATTTACCTCTTTTTAGAACACAGTCATCCCTGTCGACACAGTCTCTTATTGGCTACTTATCTAGTTTATCTTTAGTGCACAGTCAACCTATCTGACTATGTATCTTTTTATCCCATTTAGTTTTAACATCTATAAAACACAATCAAGTAGTTTGACTATATATTTTTCATCATGTTATATTGGTATTTCATACATACTCTATCAACCCAGTTGATTTTGTACCTATTAGATGATATGATTATGTATCTGGCCCACTCTATTATCTTCACTTTTTGATTTTAGATTCTGCCTTCAAGCATCATGAAATCACCTATAAGAATATTTTTAGACAACTTGAATCAATTTAGATGATATATGGGATGTTATTTTCTTCTTACCTTTGCTACTCAAGAGGATATTCACCTTTGGATCACTTTTTCTCATCCCTCATATTTAGACTACAATATGGTCTAAATCACTCCAACTGATGAGATTGATGGATCAGATCCATTTTATCCTTCTCAAGATAATTCTTACTTTAAATCACCTTACTATATTATGGGGGTAATTGATACAATCCTAATAAATAACCCCATATAAAACCTTCTCAACACCAAAAACCTACCTCCTATAAATTTGCCACCTAGAAACCCTCCCCCTAATACTAATTTAAGGAATCCTTCTCCTACCAATCCTAATAATCCTCCTCCCAATACCAATCCACTAGTTGATATCACTCAAATTCTTGCACAAATAGTGTGACAAATAAACATCATGCAAACATATGATACCTCTCAAATGATGTAACTACAACATTTGATCAACATGGCTAATCAACCTACTATTCTTCTTACCCAAAATAACCAAAATTTCATCGCTCCACCTATCAAAGATGCCATGGGAAATATCATTACCCAACCTATTATGAATAATGAAATACTTTAACACATTCAAAATGAACATTTATCCCCATTCATTATATCCATTGATATTGGTAATATATCTCCAACTATTAAATATGATGGAACTAAAGACCCTACATATTTTCACAAAGCATTCAATAAGCTTTATAAAGAGTGGATTCAAACTAATACCTTCACCACTACCAAAATTTTATTTAAAACCTTCACATGTGACATACTAAAATGGTATAACTAACTTCCCTAAAATTATATATGACAACTTTAGGATTTAGTTAATCCTCTAGTTAAGGAATTTCAACACAATGATATTCCAAAAAATTATGTTAGCCATTTCATTAATGCTAAACAATCCTCTTCTAAATCAGCTCATGAATTTATCAAATTATGGAAATATTTGGATCACAAATCCAATCACAACATGACTAATGACAACTTGTTCAAACTCTCCATCACTACTTTAACACTTTCCCTCTAATATAAGGTTCTAACTTTTGCTCCCCAAGCTTTAAACAATGTTATTGATCAAGCTAAGAAACAATATTTTTTAATGAAATAATTTGAACCCAACACTGAAACCATCAAGGTATATTTATAACATTCAACCAATACAATCACTGGTAATCCTCCTCAACCAAAATCAAGAGTAGACAAAATGGATAAGCCCAATCTTCCCATCCACACATCATTTCTACATTTGGGTCATCTTGTGATGCCAATCCACATATCACTTTAGACTTTGGGGCATCTTAAAATGCCCATCCCTACATCCAATTACCCATTGGGGAATCTTATGAAACCCACTCTTATTATACATTGCATAATAACAAACAAATTCAACTCCAAGAAACCTTCCAAAACATGTAGACTTATATTTCACATGCTCATCTTTGATATAAACATTAACATAGATTTTTATTATTATGTTTGTCTCATGTTTGTTTATATTTCTATATAGGTCTCACCCTCTGCAATATTTTCTTTTTACAAACCTTAGTTCCTTCTTTTGGTCCTTTAGTTTCTTTCTCTCATGAGTTGGATTATAATATCATGGATAGGACCTGATTTTCCTCATGAATTCATTTCACTTTCATATATTGCATTTTCATATCAAATTTGATATTTTTTAATGCTTTTTACACCTACTTGGGTTTCTATTTTATGATTTTTAGTGTAAGACCATGGATAGGACCAGACCCTCTTCACCAATACCATTTTTTCACATTCTTTGTTCACCCCATTTGGGTTTAATTTTTTTTTACATTGAATTGTAAGACCATGGATATGACCAAGCCCTCCTTAAAAATACCATTTTTTCCTTTACTATACCCACTTGGGTTTATATTTTATGAGTTACAGTGTAAGACCATGGATAAGACTAGTATCTCCTCATAAAATCACTATTTTATTTCAAAACACTTTTACTAAATCAAGTGTTCCTCTTCTATAATGTTAAGAAATAGTTAAAAGTTTGTAACCCCATATTATTAGCTTCAATTTTTGTTTCTTTTATAGATAAAAATTTCATAAAAAACTATGTTAGCATGTTTCCCTACACTTACATACATTCTTATGATAAGTAATCATCCTTACCTAAAATTGTATCCCTTTTCACATTGTCACAATTTTATGATTTGAAGTAATTCAAATTGTTTCATGTTAATTCTCCCCTTGATTCCTTTCCTTTCATTCCACTTTGGAAAAAATAAGGTTCAATTAAAGATAAAACTTTTATTTCACATGAATAAACAATACTCTTAGACACCATTCTCTCTAAATTATCTTTATTAACAACCAAGTCCAAAGTTTTCAAATGATAGTCATTTTTATCACCCATGTTTGGTTCTATGAATCTATATGGAGGAAGAATAGAAAAAACCATAAAAAGTTAAAATTCAAATCATTTAAAATAAAATTTAATGATAAAAAGGCAACATATAAATTTAAAAGTCTAATCATACCAAACTACATGATTCATATCAATCTCCTATCTCCAATCAAATCTCAAACTCCACATTTGGTCTCATGATAGAGCTAAGGTATATTTTTGTGTGGTAGGATAGTAGATTAGAATAGGATAATTCAAAAAAAAAATATTGTTCTACCTACTTTCTCATGTAATTACCCAATCTTCATAGTAGACTGACAACTTTGTAAGAGGTCCCGAAGAATAGGGAACACATTGTGGGAAGGTAGGTCCATTTTACTTTTCATGAATATAACCTTCATGGGATGATATTCATACTTCATTTTGTGATACAATATTTGTGTGGTTAGGATAATTTTCTCAGAGTCCTTAATGTCAAAATTCCTCTTATTTTGACAAACCTAATTCTATTGTCTTGAATTTGATAAAGAATTTCTATACCTTGATTTTTCCTCCACTTTCCCCACCACCCATTTCATTTCCCCCTTTGATAAGCTAATTTGATTCTAAAACTATTTCCCTTAGAAAAAAATAGTATGTTTGAATGACTATGTATTATCTTATTTATACCATTGCTTTACATTTATATAATTACCTTGTTTTATTTAAAAATATTTCATTATCACTCCCTTTTTTTGGATAAGTGTGTCCATTTCTATTTTTTTTACTCCCTTTTTTGGACAATTGCATCCATTTATACTTTCATGTACTTTTTCCATTATTGAGTGAGGGTGGGTTATTGCTTCTCACTCACCAATGTTTTGTTTCCCTTTTTATGCACTTTTTCCATTGATGATTGAGTAAGGATTATTACTACTCACTCAGCAATATTGTTTTACCATTTCTTTCCCATTTTTTTTTAGGTAAGAATTGTTACTACTTTCACATTGATGTTTGATTACCATTTTTACTTGTATCCTTAGTTTGACTTGGTTTGTTTACCTTTCTTACTTAAGGTTTACTTGTTAAAAAAATCTAGTCATTTAATAGCCTTAGATTTTTAGTTATATGATTTACTATAAAATTTGACATGGTCATTTGGTCCTAACTTAGAATTTATCACCCTAGCTTACCAAATTTCTAAGTACATCATGCCTACATAGTTCAATTTTCTTGGCTTTCCTATGTTTATTTTTGCTCTTTAGTTTTGTATCCTTGGGCTTGTCTAAAGTAGTCTCTGCACCATCCATGATCAAAACTATAAACACAAAAGACAACCATTCAATGATAAAGGCAAGTCAAGGTATGCATATATTAATTTTATTTTTTAGTTATTTCATTTCTATCATTTAATTTTAGTTATTTTATGCTTTAAAATATTACAATTTATTTAACTTCAACATTGTGTGTTTTTGTGTTCATTTCATAAAGTAACATCCCCTATTACACCTATGTGACATGTGATGAGGTTAAAGTGGGGCATATGTATACACATAATATTTTAAAACTTCATCAATTACTATTGATTTATCTCTTGAAGGAACCCATCGAGTCTCAATATATTTGAGTGCATGCCTTAAAGGGTACACTGAGAAAGGGGTGGGTAGACCATTAGTGCTTCACAAGATTATTATCCCATATGCCACCACTTGAAACCAAAAAAACCTTTCCTATACACTTTCCTAAGCTTTGACACCTCCCTTACACACTCTTTTAAATAATTCACCACCTTAATCAACCCCTATCTAAAGACAAAAACCCTTTTTAACATTTATCAAATAATGTTGGCCTAGGTTGACCCTGTAATTAAATTATAGTAGCACCATTATGGGTCTAGGTCAACCTCAATCAACCCATATTAGCACCTAATTTACTTTTATCAATTAATGATATAGGGTCGATTGAGCTGACTCTATTGGTTAAAATTTTGGAAAGGTTTACAATTATATTTAGCTATATATACATGTTATTTTCACCATTTTAGAGAAAGAGATAGAGTTAATCATTCATTTGATCTTATTTACAATTTTATCTTTCTCCATTCTACAAGAGGAGTCATTGTTTAGGGTTTATACTTGGAGAAAAATATTATCTTTTGAAAAGTCTTAGATGCTTTGGCCTATCTTAGTGATCCTTACAAACCACAATAACCTCTTACAAAACACGTTTGGTGAAGGGAGAGATTGAGTCTCGATAGGTTTGACTTCAAGGTAAGTATATCTAACTTGTACTCCTCTATTTAAGTAGATAAAAGTAGCATAATTAATGGATTTTGAATGTATTTCTCTCTCCATGCATTAGGGTTATATCAATACATAGCTTAATTAGAATTATTCTATGAATGTTTAATTTCATGTTTATTACCCCCATTTTGTGTTACAATATTTGGTGAGCAATACGTTAGATTTTAATTTACTTTGTATTTATTTTATGAATATAGAAAAAATAAGACATAGATAGAATAATTGCACTGTGTTGCTTGACTAGAGGATTTGGAATCCTCTCTAGTGACATTATTGTGGGTAGAGACCCCTTGGTTAGGTCTAATGAATCCATCTTGGTCATGACCTTGATAATCTAAATGTACCAACAAGTAGAAAGATAAGTGTGATTTATATTCTCTGAGCTAACGTTGATTTGTAGATTAGCTTCACTTTCCATTGTATATAATATGGGCTATAATGTGGATGTCCAAGTATATTTTAGTTCATTTATGTTGATATTAGGGATGAAAGATCATATTGCAGTCATGAGAGAGCATCTACAAGTAGTGGTATGTGAAGTTTTAGGTGATCCAATAGATGGTTGGATAACGTGTGAACAAATCCAAGTGGGATTTAGGAGGAGGTGATTTTTTTATGGTGGGTTTGGGCCCACCTAGGAGAGTAAGATGCATGATCAAGAATTTTGGTAGTTTTAGATGGAGGAGAGTGGGTCTAGTCCACATTTGAGTTGATTCATATTTGGCTATGCCTTTGGTAAAGGAGGATGTTCTATGGTGGGTCAAATCCTACAAAGGACAGATATTATGGTGAGTTTAATAACACAAAGAGTGATAGAAAGAGTATAAATGTGAAGAGAAGATAAACCAACATGTAGGAGATGGAAATGGCATAGAAAAAAGAAGAACATTAATTTATATCATCCATTTGAGCTATATCTCACATTATTTTGACTTTGCATGTCTGATGTAGGAGAATTTATGGCCTAAGCAATCTTGCATAGCCAAAAATAGAGTGTGTTTGCTTTTTGATTATTTTCTTATTTTGTTTTAGTGTTTGGTGTGTTTATGTGTTTGGAGGAATTTTCCTTGGTTTTCATGTTAGGTTGTTTTTGTACTTATCAGGTTGGTTTTGTTGACATCACACTTGCACTTGCATCATTCATCTTTTAAAGTGACCAGTTGCCTTGGAGCTTGGTATGAAAGACTTCATATTTTTAAGTTTGCATATTTTAATTATTGTCCCTATGGCATGTATGTTATGACATGATGAATATTTGTATGGATGTCTAAGTGGAAAGAATGTTATGAAAAATGAATTTTAGTATGGAGAGGATGTTTTCTCAAGTGAAGGAGAAGATAATTCAAAGAGACATTCATTTAAGAAAGAATTTGTGGAAGATACTCCTTTATGGGTTAAAAAAATGAACATGTATAAGTGGCAGAAGATTGGTAGAAATTTAGCAAAAGTTTAACAGACAGAAAGAGAATGGGTTTTTATATTTCTTGAACTATTTGAGGAATGAAAATGCCTAAGTTGAAGATGAAGCATTGGGAGAAGATAAATGGATGTTGTGGAAGGAGGATAGTCATTGATTTTTGTCCTTATAAGTAGGAGGACATTAAATTTTAAGTTGCTACTAAAAACCTAGGAAAAAGACTAGAATTGTATTATTTCTTATTTTCTTGGTCTAGGAGGTTTAGTATTGCTACCAATGTGAGGGAAGAGGTCTATGTACGACATGTAAGTATATTTGTTGGCTAATTTTTGCCTACATATATAACTTGACATTACATTAAAGATTCTAAAGGTCTTGGTGTATAACAAGGAGTTGAGAAAAGTTCATGTTGAAAAAAGGTTAAACAGGATGCTAGATAGAATGATTGGTCCAAAGGCCTCATGCAATTTGTAAATCTTTTGAAACTCTTTGAGTCAACTTAAAGTGTAGCTTTTTAAATTTGAAGAGTAGGTCCCTAAGCAAGTTTTATGGTGATAAATGCATTCAAAGTCATGGATAAGCTTGAATATGGCTCAAAAAATCATTTGAATCCTTAGATATTCTATAAAAAATTCAATAATAAGGCTAAGTGAGCTAGACCATCACCAAGACATCACACAGGAACAAATAGACTAGTTTACTTGCACATTTTGTAAATGTGCTAAAAAACCCTCATGTGACTAGTGGACCATGCATAATCAAATTTATTTATGCTAGGAACATGTTTTACAAGTTTCATGTTCATGCAAGATTTCTAGCTCAAGATATGGAACTTCAAAGTTGAACCTACAGGGTAGGACATTCATGCAAGTGTCAAATTTGAGCTTTACAAAATGACCATTTGGATTCAAAAATCACTTAAAAAGTTTAAATTTTATCAATATATAATGGTCCACATGAGATCGCATCATGACACATAATATCTAATGGTTAATGATAGGGTCAAAAAAGTCACAAGGTCCCTAAGTTAAGCCTTTTAAAGAGTTACAAGTTGGACAAGATCTAATAGTGCAGATCAACCAAGTAGAGATATAATGGTGTGATTTCACTAAAAATAATGTGAGTCCAAGATAGATCAATTATTAGTGTTCATTCATACCAATGATCTAATGGTGCATAAGAACTAATAGGAAAGTGGGCCTAATGAGATCTATGGCTCGCATTGCTTTGCACATCTTGATCCAATAGTGCACGAGAAAGAAAACATGTCAAAGGATATTCATGGTAATAAATCAAGGATCCACATTCAATTATACATCTTGATCCTACAATGTGTTAGAGGTTAAAAGGATCAAGATCTAATAATGGGTATTTGTGAGGCCAATGGGAGTGAAGACAAGTTGGAGCATTTTGATTGACCTAAGCAATATTTGATGGACAAGGTCAAACCAAAGGATCCATTTTTTACTGAAGTAAACAAGGTATTATAGGGTCATTATTCCACCATTAGAGCTTGATCCAATTCTAGAGAGCACACATAGCCATGCAGTAAGGTATAAATAACATAAAGGGACCACCATTAAGGCTAAATATAGACTTCTGGTTAATAAATTTGTATCATGTAGGGTCATTTTTGTGTCTTTATTAGCCATTCTTCTAAGGATCCATATATGGTGAATTCTTGATTCTTGTAATGACATAATGTGTCTATTTGGACCTATTTAGATAAAGAAAGAGGATATGAAATCTATATGTCTACATCATATGACAACTATAAGAAAACCAATAATCTTAGATTGGTTTTCCACCTATAAAATGGACCTATGATCCAAAAATAGACATAAAGTATATATATGATTAATTAAAAGGGTCCTCATCCTTAGGCATGGCCATATTTTTAATAAGGATCCATCTAAAATAGATAAGGCCATGATTCTATCAGATCCACGAGCATGAAAGTTTTATCTTCAGTGGGGATCTTATGAAGGATCAAAGAAAGGATCTGGTAGTTGGGACTTGTAGCTAAGTGCATTGAATACATTCTCAAAACCTTTGGGGACTTTCCCACTTGATAAACCATGATCAATTCCCTGATTGATCAAAAGGGTGCTAGAGCATTCAAACAAAATGTGGTAGCTTAAGTTTCAATTAATGATCCAAGATGGTGTATTCCCTCTCTGATGATGTGCTCCCACATTATTTATCTCTCCCTTCTCCTATATATCTTAGTCTCATTCCCATTATGTGGGTTCTCATCTCTTACAATTTTTCATTATTTTATGGGACAAGGATACTTATTGAGACTCTTGCAAAAGTGTGTTCATTTGATATGGTTAAACCCTATCAAAATATTGTAAGAACTACCTTTTGAAGTAATAGGATCAACTCTTTGTCTATCTCTTGTCTTCAATTAGTGCTTAGTATGATTGTATATGGTGAATTTGTAAAGGAGAGTCTTCCTAGTTTACTATCCTTCTTGTTGTCTCTTTGAAGGTGTTTTCAAGCTAACTTGCAAGTCTAGATTAGTGTTATACTTGGAACCTCTTCTCTGAAATATTTATGTAACTAGTGAGATGTGAGGTTTTTTGAGCTATAGTTATCTTATGTTGATCTAGTGTGGGTTCAAGCATATATGAGTGTCCATTTTATCTTTGGTTCATCACCTTTTAGCCTTATTAAGATCCCTTATCATTTTTCTAACCCTTTTCCCTGTGAAGCATTAGTTTAGGTGAGCATCAATAGGAAGCTGGCCTTCTCTGGAGGTCCAACCCCATCATAGGTGACCCATAGCCTAGGGTTGTTTCCATTGTGTAGTTCAATTGGAAGGGGCCAAAAGAACCCCCTCTAAGGGTGCAGATTGAGCCTATAACAATTTTTAACACACCTGATGGGACCCAATTCAAAGAAGATTGATCAATTTTGATGCTAGATTGATCAAATTCACAACAATTAAGCTCCCAATCAACAACATCTAGTGACTCCAAAAGGAAGATTCAACTTTATAGTAACAAAATAGTAACTTCATCTCATGTCAAAGGTGATAACATGGTTTAGCTTCAAGAGGTATTCCCTTTTAATTTGTTTAACTACCTTTAACTTCATCAAAAATATTAAGGTTTACCAATACACATCCATATCGGGGAACCTTTTCTCCTAGGTCATTTTCAATTCCCACCCCTACAAGAAGGCCTTTATTAAACCCTCTCATAGCCATGACAGTCCCTAGATATTTTGTGGATTTTAATGGCCAAAGTCCTTTGGCCCTCCCTCACTATGATCATATCCCATTTATAGCTCTTAAAAGTGTCCCCTATTATAATGGAAACCAAGCTATAACTCCTTTTGAACACCTCATGGACATAGCCAATTTGTTCAATATCCATGATGTCATTGAGGAAAATATAGATATTAGGTTATTATATACTTATTTCAAATGAAAGGCCCTAGACTGGTATAGAGGCCTTGCAACTAATTCCATTAAAACATAAGACCAATTAGGAGAGGCTTTGTGTAAAATATTTGAGAACAAAAGAGACCATTTGTCACTTGTAGAAAAACTAATTACCATTAAGAGAGTTCCTCATGAAGTCATACAAGACTTCAACATAAGGTTCCAAAAAACTTGGGATAGAATCCCAATCTAAGTTAGACCAACCCCTAACTTTACCTTATATTATTTGAAGGCTTTGAATAGTGACATAGTAATGATGATCCAATTTATGGGAGGGAATATACTTCCAGATGCTTATGAGGTAGCCATCAAAGTAGAAAATTGTTTGGTTTAAGATGGAAAGCTTACACCTAGACCATCAATGCCCTTATTTATTGAAATTAGAATACCTCCTATTGTTATCCCTCCACTTGATGTCATTATTCCTATGCCAAAAATTGTTTCAATACCTACACTAAGATAAGAGAAAGCTTACACTAGTGGATCCAATGATTCACTAGAGTAAAAGAACTTTCAATATCTCAAAAGCATGTTTCAATCTTTGGGAAATGACCAAGCAAATGTTAAGAGACAAAAAAATTTCAATAGGCATTATCAAGTATCATATCATCCTCAACAACAAGCCTTTCAATTAAATAGGAAACCATCCAAAGGGAACTACCAAGGCCAAGGACAAATCCAAAATGAAGGACATGGGCAACATGGCTATAATAGGTAGAATAACTACAACCCTAATATTGCAATCACTTTTAACACCTTGATCCTAGTTCAAAATAATGTGGCTCAAGAATCTGAGGGAACCATGCCTTGGGATCAATTTTTTGGTCAATCCATTGTCCCAACCACTAATTTCACCAAAGATTTCAATGAGAAATGATAACAAGCTAATAATTTTGGTTACAACCAATCCCTCATGACCGAAAATGTAGAGATACCTATGAGGACCAAGTTAGAGGAGTCTTAACATGGTCAAAACCCTAATTAAGGATTAGGCTAGTTAGGTGCTATAATGATTAATTATGAACAAGAAGAGTGTTATACACTAAATTAATAGGATAGCTCTAGTTATGGATACATTCCAGTGGCTGAAAAATATAATATTCAAATTAATGAACATGGATGGTAACCAATAATCAAGCAAGGAACCTCCTACCATTACTCCTTAAATATACAAGCTAGTTGGACTTATTGTTGTTTCAAAGGTCCCAATAGTTATAAGGAGTCATAATGAGGGAAATGTCTTTATCCCTCAAAACTCACAAGCTCAAGGTAAAGTTATGGCTCCTAAAGCACAACCAAAGTTTTGTGGTTCACCTATCAACATAGTAGAATAGATGAAAAGGTCCAATGTGAGTGTGCTAATGTGTGACATGCTCTCCATGTCTAGTCAGGTATACATAATTCAATAAGGACTGTCAAAGATCAATGTTGTAGATAAGCCACCAAATAAGGTGAATGCAGTACTTACCAATGAAATTAAAGGACCAAATGAAAGGAAATAAAGTAAAGAAGTCAAGCCTCCTCCTTTATACATCTTAGTGATCATTGGAAACTCTATAGTACATAGTTGATTAGTGGATGGTGGAGCTAGTACCTTGATAATGCCAAAGTCCATAGCTAATCATCTTGGTCTAAAATATGATGCCTAGTCTAAAGGAGTGTTTTAACTTGATGGTTCTTCCACTAAGCCATTTGGAATAATCATAGACCTCAATATTACCCTACATTATTGCCTTAGTGTCTCATTAGATCAAGATGTATTGATCCTTGATGTGCCTCCTCACTTTGCACTATGCCTATCTAGAGAGTTTATAATAAATATTAGAGGCTACCTTATAAAATATTGGTCATACATGGAATTCAAAATGTGGTATAGGGCCAAAGTATCAATCAAGGTTGAACCTATTACATTATTCCATATAGATCCCTATGGACCAAATAATGTTAACATTAATTACACCACCATTGATGAATATGAATTTGCAATGGGGTAAGAGATGAACACTCATCCAAAGGAGATACTAGACATGTTCTTGGATGAGCTATGGGATGACAACCAGTTGGTATATCCCTTAGAGGGTGTTGAAGAAAAAGACTTGGGTGTCTACTATTTGTATGAATAAGGCCAGCCCTTACCATTCCTCGTGAGGCCTAAAGAATATCCTAGTAGTCTATAGAAGTTTTTTTTTTATGGCTCAAGGATAAATCATGGACTGGGTGCATGTGTTAATCTATTATCCCTTTAAACTGACAATTAATTCTCTTTATATAGGTTCTAATTCAACTACTCTTAAAATGCAATAGAGTATCAGGGCTTTATTTATGACCTCTAATGAGCTAGTAAGAGAAGGATCAAGTAGTTGTAAGTCTATGGGGATAGTGAATTGGTTGTGCACCAATTCAAAGGATATAATGTCACTAAGAACCCCTTATTTAAGTCCCAAAAACATAGATTATGGGACCTAATCAAGGACTTTGAGTCCTTTAACATCCAATGAGTCCCAAGGGGCCATAATCAACATACTGATAGACTAGTACTTATGGGGGATCATTTTGACATCCCCAATGAATTGAAAAGGACCAAGGTGAAACCACATGTCAAAGTGGTAATAAGACCATTAGTGCCAGATAATTAAACTCATTGGCAAGTTTTTGAAAGTGATAAATAGATTACATGTTTCTTGTAGTAAGAAGTAGAGTTATCCTTTATCAACCAAAGAAAATTATAGCATCAATATGGGGAGTATATTGTTCAATTAAAATCCAATAAGATTCCTAAAGGGATAGTCACCCTAAAAGGTATCTTTCATGAATTGAACCATATGTGGAAGGATAAAATAGTGATGTCAACTAATGAAGAGAACTATGATAGAGTTCTTATCTTTGAAGACAAATTCCTCAAGCTTGGGAAGGTAAGCACTAAAGTTGAAAGGCATAATTTCATAGAGATTTGTAAGGAATATGCATACATATTTTCTTGGCATTATAGTGACCTAAGGGGATTTGATCCTAAATTGGCCCAACACACTATAGAACTTGAGGCTAATGCCAAGCCTATTAGGTAAAATCAGAGGCCCATAAACCACAAGATTGAAGATCTCATGAGGAAGTAATTGACCAAGTTGATTGAATCCAAGATCATCTTTCCAATAAACCACTCCTCATGAGTAGCTAATCTAGTGCATATTAGGAAGAATAATGGGGGAATCAAGTTATGTTTGGACTTCATGGGTCTTAATAGAGTCTCTTTGAAGGATCACTACCCTCTACCATCCATGGAGTAACTCCTTCAAGTAGTTGTTAGTTCAGAATAATTCTCTCCCTTATATGGGTATTCAAGTTATAACCAAGTGATATTGAGAGAAAAGGACCAGTACATGACTACCTTCACTACCAAGTGGGACACATTTTCTTACCAGAATATGCCATTTGGATTGTCTAATGTTGGGAAAATTTTTTAAAGAGAAATGGATATGGCCTTCCAAGGGCTTCTAAATCAAATGGTACTAGTCTACTTGGATGGCATCATGGTCTTTTCCAAAAAAACCAGTAAGCACATGGACCATCTAAGGATAATTTTATAGAGATGTAGAGTATGGGATCTTCTTAAATCCTAAGAAATGTGTGTTCTCTATGAATGAAGGTAAGTTGTTGGGTCACATTGTTTCAAAATAAATATTATCCATATTATCTTAGCCTTATCCTTGCCAAAGCAAAAGAAAGGGATCCAAATCTTCCTTGGGAAGATTAACTTTGTGAGAAGGTTTATACTAGGTTTTGCAAACTTGGTCAAACCTATCACCGCCATGCTAAAGAAAATCTAAGTTTTTACTTGGTTATAAGAAGGCAAGGTAACTTTTGAGTCCATCAAGCAAGCCATTGCCCAGGCCCCCTCACTTATAAATCCTAATTTCTCCAAGGACTTCATCTTTTACACCTTTTCTAATGTTGACAACATATCAGCTATATTGATGCAAAATAATGGTGAAAGATGAAGTAGCCAATTGCCTTTTTTAGTTAAGGGATAGAAGGATATGAGGTGAAGTATAATTTCATTGAAAATTAGGTTCTTTTAGCCTTGAGGAGTCTTAATAAGTTTAGATTAATGCTCTCTAATAATAGGATTCATTTTATGGTGTCTCACCTTGGGGTTAGGAACTTTATCCTTAACAAGGATTTGAGTGAAAATAGAGTAGGATGGATCACCAATGTCATGGAATATGACATGAATATCAAAGTCACCAAGCTGGTCAAGGGCAAGGGTTTATGTGAGCACATGGTGAATGATCTTTGAGAGGACAATTTGTTTTAGGTGACCTAAGACAACTCTCAAGTAGGTGCACCCCCACTTTAAAATAGCTAGCTTCAAGATATGGTTCACTTCTTGACAATAGGAGAATGCCCCCAAGGTTTGGATAGATCTAAAATAATGCATTTCAAAATTTAATCCATACCTTATGCATTGGCTGATGGGGTTCCTTTTAGAAGGAACTTCAATGGGGTACTCCTTAGGTGCATAGATGATGACCAAGTGAAAAAACTCTTGAAGCAATTCCATGATGGACCTACAGGAGGCCACTTTGCACATAAAACCATGATAGCAAAGGTAATGAGGGTTTGTTATTACTGGCCTAATATTTTTAAAGATGCTCATGCATGGGTTAGAAAATGCCAAAAGTGTGATTTCTTTGTAGGAAATCAAAAAATAGCATCCATTCCACTCAATCCAATTCAAGTGGAGTAACCCTTCATGTAATGGGGGTTAGAATTCATAGGGATCATTAATCCACCATCAAGTGTAGGTCATAAATGGGTGATCACTGTAGTTTACTACTTCACCAAGTGGGTGGAAGCCATTGCTTTGAAGGAGGCTAATGAAGGTACAATTATGGACTTTTATGATAGCATTGTGACCAAGTTTGGTGTCCTAGCCACCATAATTTTAGATAATTCATTAGCATTCCTTAGTATGAAGACAATTGAGTGGGCTCTCAAATTAGGCATCTACCTCAACACCTATTCCAACTAATATCCTTAAGGCAATAGGCTGATAAAGTCCACAAATAAGAATTTACTAAAGATCATCAGAAGGACCATGTAAGAGAATCAGAGAACATGTCACACCAAGCTAAGGATAGCCTTATGGGTTGATAGAGTGACTCCTAAAGCTACCACTAGAAATTATTCATATGTTCTTATGTATATAAGGGAAGCCAAATTTCTTATCTCTCTTGAGATACTTGTATTAGAGTTATCCCATCATCTTGAGTTGATGGAGGATGAGACCATAAATGTGAGGATGATAGAGCTCACAGAACTGGAAGAAACCAGGGACCTTACTATGAAGACTTTGGAGTCACACCAAGCTCAGGTTAAGAAGGCCTTTGAAAAGAGAGATATAACAAAGATATTCAAATAAGGGGACCTAGCCCTCAAATGGGACTCAAATAAGGCCAAACTAGGCAACCATACCAAGTTTGATAGCTTGTGGAGTGGTCCTTATTTGATCCATGGATGCAAGGAACACAATGCTTTTCAACTTGCCTAATTGGATGGAGAGGTATTACCTATCCCAATTAATGGAAATAATTGAAATCCCTTTTATTAAATTGATTTTCATCCTTTGTAACATATCGTATATGTTAGAGTATCTTTCATTCTTTCCTCTAAGTGCCTTGTATACATTTTCCTTCTATTGTGTGTGTTTCCTTTTCAATAAGTGATTTAGACACTTTTTTGTTCTTTTCTTTTGTTCCTATTATTTCAAAAGGACATTCTAGATAGGGATAGCCTTGTGTTATCTTCATGATTAGTTGAAAGAAGACTTGGGACTCCGTATACCCAATGGAATAGTTTAAAACCATTAATCTTGCATAGCAGGCATGCAACCCTAGGATGTCACTAGAAATATTAGCCAATTTTGGCCTACATAAAGAACTTGACATTGCAATAAAGATTCCATAAGTCTTCATATGGAGCAAGGAGTTAAGGTTCATGTTGAATAAATTTTAAACAGAGTGTTAGATGGAATGAATGCTCTAAAGGCCTCATGTAATTTGCAAAGCTTTTGAAACTCTTCGAGATAACTTAAAGTGTAGATTGTCAAATTTTGAAGAGCAGGTCATTAAGAAAGTTTCATGGTGATCAATGCATTTAGAGTCATGTATAAGCTTGAATAGCCTCAAGAAATCATTTGAAGCCTTAGAGATTCTGTAAAAAATTCAAGAATAAGCCTAAGTGAGCCAGACCATCATCAGGTAATCACATAGGAATAAACATACTAGTTTACTTGAACATTTTATAAATGCGCTAAAAAAGCATCACATGACCAATAAATCACTTGAAATCAAAGTCCTTTATTCTAAAATTTTGATCTACAATTTTTATATCTATGTGAGCTTTATATCTCAATATATGGAGCTTCAAAGTTAAACCTGCAGGGTAGGACATTTGCATAAGTGTTAAATTTAAGCTTCACAAAATGACCATTTGGATTCAAAAATAACTTAAAGAGTTTAAAGTTGATCAATATCTAATAGTCTACATGAGATCACATACTAACACATAAGATCCAATGATTCAGGTTGGGGTCAAACAAGTCAAAAGGTCCCTGAGTTAAGCCCTTTAAAGACCTACAAATTGGACAAGATCTAATGGTACAGATCAACCAAGTAGATATCTAATGGTGTGCATTCACTGATAATAAGGTGGGTCTAAGATAGATCAATGATCAACATTCATTCATACCAATGATCTAATGGTATGTAAGAACTGATAGGAAAGTGGGCCTAATGAGTATTAAGCACAAGATATACTGAGAGGGGGGTGAATCAGTATATCATATATCCTATAAACTTTCCCTTAATCAAATTCCACTTTAACATACATTTAAGATATGCAATAAAATTGAAATAATAAACACCACACAAGATAGAGAGAGATACCAAATTTAACGTGGAAACCCAATGTGGGAAAAAACATAGAGAACAATCTCAAGTATATGAATGAGCACCAACTCAAAACATAATATTCGCAAGCACCAACTTGTAGGAGCACCAACCCCTTTGTTGAGAACCAACACAAAAACTATTCATGAGCACCAACCCCTTTATTGAGCACCAACACAACAAAAATTCATGAGCACCAACCCACAAGAGCACCAACCCCTTTGCTGATCACCAACATAGCAAAAATTCATGAGCACCAACCCATAGGAGCACCAACCTCTTTGCTGAGCACCAACACAACAATCATTTTTGAGAACCAACCCATAAGAGAACTAACCCCTTTGTGTATACCACACAACTATCTCTCAATGTTGCTATCTCAACAAATGATAGTTCATTACAATATTTATTTCCTCTCTTACCTTTGCTCTTCTAAGCTAGATATAATAAATACAAATCATAGTCTATTTCCCATTGATCTTCTAAGCTAGATATTACTATCTCAAATCAAACTCTCTCTCACACATTATAAATGGCTTCTCAAGCCTTTATTTATAGCTTTCCAAATGAGCTTTGGCCTTCACCCTTTGTAACCCTTCAATCCTCATGGAAAATGGTGCCAAACTTGCATGACCCTTCATATCATTGCATTTGAAAAGTCATGTGGTGACCCTTCATAAGCAAAAGCTCCTTTCCTCCTTTGTCTTTATCTTGGTGACTTTTCGTATTCCTCAAAGTGTCCCTTCATGAAAAATTGTGCCCTTCCTCTTTTGTCTTCACTTGGTGACTCTTGGAATTCCCCAAGATGACTCTTCATGGGAAAATGCATCCCATTCTTATTTTGTCTTTACACCATGAATCTTTGACTTCTCCATGGGCCCTTCTTTTGTCTTATATTCAACCAAAAATATATTCATTAATATTCAATAAATATTAACACACATTAGCCAAGATATAACTAGTACAAACATCATTAAATGCAATGGGGCCTTTATCACCAATAATGCTAGACCTTTGACATCAATGAAAATATTTCCAACAATCTCCCCCTTTGTCATTGATGGTAACCTCAATCTTGAAACTGCCACATCCTGAATCTTGCATATACTGTCATCTAAAACCATACAGTAACTCCCCCTTACTATAGTAACCTGTACCTATTTATGCACCTATACTTGTACCTTTTATTCTCCCCCTTTGACATCAATGGCAAAGGTCCTACCTGGAGCTAACACTTATCTCCCCCTTAACTGATGTTGAACCTTAATGGTAGGAAGTAATATAAATTACTCTCAACTTCTATTGTAGATATTCAAATGTGTCTTTTGGTAGTGCCTTTGTGAAAATATCTACAATTTGCTTTGTAGTACTGATATATTCCATCTTAACATGTTGATCTACAACTTGCTCTCTCAAGAAGTGGTATCTAATGGGAATATGTTTTGTTCTTGAATGAATTACTAGATTATTTGAAATATTTATAGCACTTGCATAATCACAAAAAATTGAAATATGTTCATCATACTTTACCTTGATATCTTCCAAAGTTTGCTTCATCCAAAGCACTTGAGTACAACACAACACTGCTGCAATATATTCTACTTCAGCTATAGAAAGTGATACTTAATTCTACTTCTTGCTTAGCCATGATACTAATCTATCAACAAGGAATAAAGCTCCTCCACTTGTACTCTTTCTATCATCCAAACACCCTACCTAATCTAAATCTATATAAGCAACCAAAATGAAAACTCTACCTGTGGGATACCATAATCTATAATCCAATGTCCCCTTGATATATCTGAATATTCTCTTTACCAACTAAACATGACTATATTTTAGAGATGACTAATATCTTGCAACCATACCTACTACATGCATGATGTCTAGCCTCAATGCTATCAAATATAAAAGACTACCAATCATAGATCTATACAAAGATTGATTTGTAACGAGTGAATCTTCATCCTTGCTCACCTTATTTCCTGTACACATAGGTGTGCCAACTGGTACACAATCCTCAAAACCAAATTTATTCAACATTTCCTTGGCATATTTACTTCGAGATATGAAAATTCCTTTATTTGATTGAAATATTTTCAATCCTAGGAAAAATGATAATTCTCCAAGCATAGACATCTCAAATTCTTTTTGCATTCTATCAAAAAATTCTTATGTCATCTTTTCAATATTTCTTCCAAAAATGATATCATCAACATATACCACAACAATCAATTGATGCTCACCTTCTATTTTGATGTAAAGATTACTATCAGCAAATCCTCTCTTGAATCCTTAATCTTGCAGGTACTTATCAAGTCTTGCATACCAAGCTCTGGGAGCTTGTTTCAATCCATATAATGCTTTCTTCAATCTACATACATGGTTACTAATATATGAGAGAATAAATCCCTCAGGCTACTCAATGTAGACCTCTTCTTCAAGATTCCCATTTAGAAAGGCAGATTTGACATCCATCTAAAACACTTTAAAAATTTTAAACACTACATATGTAATAAACATTCTAATAGCCTCTAAACTTGCCACTGGTGCAAAAGTTTTTTCAAAATCTATTCCCTCAATCTAAGCATATCCTTTACATACTAATCTTTCTTTATTTTTTGTCACTTCTCCATTTTCATTCAACTTATTTCTATAAACCCATTTTGTTCCTATCACATTATGATCTTTTGGTCTAGGCACTAATTCTCAAGTATCATTCTTTTATTTTTTATTTAATTCTTCATCCATAGCCTTAACCCAATGCTCATCATGTCTAGCTTCTAAAAAAGTTCTAAGCTAAATTTTAGATAACAAAGAGAAATTAACTTGTTCAGATTCACTTACCATCATTCTTCTGGTGTGAATTCCTTCATTTATGTCCCTGATGATGTCACTTTCATTATTATTTCTCTAAACATATTTGGATGGAGTTTTGATGCCCTTTTCCTCCTCCTCCTCATCTTCATTTAATTCTTCAAAGCCCTCCTCTTCAATGATTATATGAATGTCTAATAGATCACTGATTCTTTGTGTTCCATCTTCTTCTCTCCTGACACTTGCACTATAAACAATTTTCCTGGTTCTTTTGTTATAACATTTATAAGCTTTAATTTTGCAAGAATAACCAAGAAATATACCTTCATCTGCTCTAGATTCAAACTTACCAAGTTTTTCATTAGCTCTCTTTATGAAGCATTTGCTACCAAAAATTCTAAAATACTCAACTATTGTTGGTTTGTCTTTCCATAGCTCATAAGGAGTCTTGTCACTATTGACTCTTAGTAATGCTCTATTATGAATATGCACTATTGTACCAACCACCTCTCTCCAATATTTATCTACTATCTTAGATTCATTTAGCATTGTCTTTGCCATCTCCTGAACTGTTCTATTTTTTCATTCAACTATTCCATTTTGTGGTAGAGTTCTGGTTGCTGAATAATGTCTCTTTATTCCATGATCTTCACAAAACTCAATAAATTGGTCTGACATGAATTCTCCTCCTTGATATGATCTTAGACACTTAATCTTAAAACTATTTTCATTTTCAACTAATGCTTTGAATGCTTTGAAATGTCTAAAAGCTTCTGATTTTTTATTTAAAAACATTACCGAGGTCATATGTGAAAAATAATCAATAAGCAACATGAAATATTTATCACCTTAAGTACTTTGAGTCCTCATATGTCCACATAGGTCAGTGTGAACAAGCTCTAGCATCTGAGTGGTTGATTACTCTTTTGTTTTGAATTGCCTTCTAGCCTGCTTCCCATGCTGACAAGGTCCACAAAGTGTGTCAGATGGCTTTGTAATCTTTGGAAGAGTTTTGACTACTTACTTTTTGCTGAGTTTGACAAGATTGTCAAAATTTATGTTCCCCATTCTCTTGTGCCATATCCAACTTTCTTCAATCTAACTCAAACAACATTTTTGACCTTTGATGTCTGATAGCATATACAAGTTATTTCCTATTCTCTGAGCATTTACAACCAGTACATCTAAATCTTTTCTTCTAATTTCACAACCTTCTACATAAAAATTTAGTGTGTGCCCCTAATCACACATTTGACTTACACTCAAAATATTATGCTTAAGACCATCTACATATAAAACATTTTCAATTTTAGTTTTACCATTATCCAAACTTAGTGTACCTTTTCCAACAATTCTAGTAGTAATATTGTCTCCAAATTTCACTGTTCCACCATTGATCTTCTTCAAGGTTATGAACTTGCTCTTGTCTCTTGTCATGTGCCTTAAACATCCACTATCAATGAACCATGGATTTTCTTCATTTCTTGCATGCAAAGCTATCTGAACCAACATAAAATATTCAAGTTATTTCTTCTGCCATGTTTGAACCTTCTTCTTGATGAATGAATCCTTGAAACTCTGGTCCTTCTTGACTGACTCGAACATGCTTCTATAGTACCAAGCTATGTGTCCCAAGTTGTTACACTTGTAACAAATTATGGCCTCTTCATTAAAGCTTGATAGAGGAGCAAAAGAGTTGTAGCTTCTGCTTGACTCTACATGACTTTCCCTTTCCTTATTTTTGAGACTATTAGCTCTTTTTCTAAATTCTATTTCTTGTGACCATATCCATTAAAATAAAAATAATAACCATAAAAATAGGACCTGTTGTGTATCTCTAACCTGATTGGCTTTTGTAGCTTTATTCCCTCCAGCCTTCTTTATTTGAGATGTCCTCTGTATTCTTCACTTCTTCCCTCTTTATTTCCTCTTTTGTAAGGGCTTAAACATAGCTCTTTTTCTTTTCAAATCTGATACCTATCTTATCTGATATTACCTTTTGGCTTTCTAATATCTTATTTAGCATATTAGTGTTATTCTCAAATTTTGAATCATTGGCTACTCTATCATTGATTGCTTTATTTATTTTATCAAGATCTATTTTTAAAGAAGTAATTTCAATAATATACCTTTCACATTCTTTTCTTACTATTTTCAACTATGCTGTTAGATCTTCTTCATTCTTCTTGGCTTCTTCAAAGTGTGCTTGTAGATCTTCAATTATTTCCTTTGACTCCTTTTTATTTTTCTTGATCTGGCATTTCAATCTTCAATTTTTCTTTTCAACAGCCTTTAACTCTTCTAAGGCACAAATGAGTTCTCCTTCTAGATTCACTTCAACTTCATCCTCCTCTTCTTCTTGATCATCTATCCTTTTACTTTCAGAGGCATCTTCATGTATGGCCATCTTGTGCTTTCTCGATCTACCTTCAAGATGTAAATTTTTTTAAAAAAGAACCTACTCTGATACCAATTATTAAGCATGATATATACTACGATGGGGGGGTGAATCAGTATATCATATATCTTATAAACTTTCCCTTAATCAAATTCCACTTTAACATACATTCAAGATATGCAATAAAATTGAAATAATAAACACCACAAAAGATAGAGAGAGACACAAAATTTAACATGGAACCCCAATGTGGGAAAAATAATGGAGAATAATCTCAAATATATGAATGAGCACCAACTCAAAACATAATATTTGCAAGCACCAACTTGCGAGAGCACCAACCCCTTTGCTGAGCACCAACATAGTAACTATTCATGAGCACCAACCCACAGGAGCACCAACCCTTTTTTTGAGTACCAACACAACAACAATTCATGATCACCAACCCACAGGAGCACCAACCCCTTTACTGAGCACCAACATAGTACCAATTAGTGAGCACCAACCCCTTTGCTGAGCACCAACACAACAATAATTCATGATCACTAACCCACAGGAGCACCAACCCCTTTGTGTATACCACACAATTATCTCTCAATGTTTTTATCTCAACAAATGATAGTTCATTACAATATCTCTTTCCTCTCTCACCTTTGCTCTTCTAAGCTAGATATTACTATCTCAAATCAAACTCTCTCACACACATTAAAAATGGCTTCTCAAGTCTTTATTTATAGCTTTCCAAATGACCTTTGGCCTTCACCCTTTGTGACCCTTCAATCCTCATGGAAAATGGCACCAAACTTGCATGACCCTTCATATCCTTGCATTTGAAAAATGTGGTGACCCTTCATAAGCAAAAGCATCCTTTCCTCTTTTGTCTTTATCTTGGTGACTTCTCGTATTCCTCAAAGTGACCCTTCATGAGAAATTATGCCCTTCCTCTTTTGTCTTCACTTGGTGACTCTTGGAATTCCCCAACATGACTTTTCATGGGAAAATGCGTCTCATTCTTCTTTTGTTTTTACCCCATGACTCTTTGACTTCTCCATGGACCCTTCTTTTGTCTTATATGCAACCAAAAATATATTCATTAATATTAAATAAATATGAACACATATTAGCCAAGATATAACTATTACAAACATCATTAAATGCAATGGGGCCTTTATCACCAATAATGCTAGACCTTTGACATCAATGACAATATTTCCAACAATGAGTTCTATAGCTCACATTGCTTCATACATGTTGATTTAATGGTGTGTGATCAAGTCAACATGTTAAAGGATCTCTATGGTAGGAAATCAAGGGCCCATGTTTGATCATACATCTTGATCCTACAGTGTGTAGGAGGTCAAAAGGGTCAAAATCTAATAGTGGGGGTTTGCAAGGCCAATGGTAGCAAAGACAAGTTGGAGCATTCTAATTAGCTTGAATAATATTTAATGGATAAGGTCAAAGGGTCATTGTTCTACCATTAGATTTTAATCAAATACCATAGAGCAGACATAGCCATGTAGTTGGTATAAAGAACATAAAGGGACCTCTATTGAGGTTAAATATAGACTTCTTATTCATAAATTTTTATCATGCAGGTTCATTTATGCGACTATGTTTTCCATCCTTAGAAGGATCCATATATATGGTGAATTCTCAGTTCCTACAATGACATAATGGGTCTATTTGGATCAAGAAAGAGGCTATAAAGTCTATATGTCTGCATCATATGAAAACTATAGGAAAAGCAATAATCTTATATTCGTTTTCTATCTACAAAATGGACCTATGATCTAAACATGTAAATGGGGAAGATATGTGATTAATGTAAAGGGTCCTCATCCTTCAACATGGCCATATTTTTTATAAGCAACCATATAAAATAGATAGGGCCATCATTCTATCAAATTTATGAGCACAAAAGTTTTATCTTCAATGAAAGATGGCGTGAAGGATCAAAGAAAGGATCTGGTGGTTGGGACTTATAAGTGCATTCAATACATTTTTGTAACCTTTGGGTACTTTCCCACTCAGTAAGCCATGATTAGTGCCTTGATTAATCGAAAGGGTAGTAGAGCATTCAAGTAAAAGGTGGTATCTCAAGATTTAATTAATGATTTGGGATAGTGTATTCCCTCTCTGATGACATGCTCTCACATTATATATTTCTCTCTCTCTCTACCTTCACCTATATATCCTAGTCTCATTCCCATTATGGGGGTTCTCAACTCTTAGAATTTTTCATTCTTTTATGGGAAAAGGATACTCATTGAGACTCTTGAAAAAGTGTGCTTGTTTTATATGGTTAAACCTTGTCAAAATATTGTAAGAACTATCTTTTGAAGTAATAAGATCAACTATTTGCCTATCTCTTGTCTTTAATCAGTGTTTAATATGCTTGTGTATGGTGAATTTGTGAAGGAGAACCTTCCTAGTTTACTATCCTTTCGATTGCCTCTTTGAAGGTGTTTTCAAGTTAACTTATAGGTCTAGATTAGTGTTCTACTTGGAACCTATTTTATGAAATATATATGCAACTAGTGAGATTGTGAGGTTGTGTGACCTATAGTTGTCTTATGTTGATCAAGTGTGGGCTCAAACATATATGAGTGTCTATTTTATCTTTGGTGCATCACCTTTTAGCCTTATTAGGAGACATTATCCTCTTTCTAATCCTTTTACCTATGAATCATTAGTTTATCATTAATTTAAGTGAGCATCAAGAGGAATTTGGCCTTATCCAGAGGTCCAAACCCATCATAGGTGACCCACAACCTAGGTTTGTTCCCATTGTGTAGCTCAATTGGAAGGGGTCTAAAAGACCCCCTCCAAGGGTGTAGATTGAGCCTAAAATAATAGTGTAATTATTTTTCCATATTTAAGTAATAAAATAAACCAAATTATGACATGATAATGGATGGTAATCCATTATGTAAATGAAGTGTTTGAATCTTCATTGCATGAACATCAATTATTCGACAAAATTCCTTTGTAACCATTTATGTTGTTTAACCCCTAAAACACAAGAGATTAATGTCAAACCTTAATTTGGTTTCCCAATTCTTGTGCTTGTACCATATCCTAAGAACCAATCTACCTGACTCCACCTTTGTATATCTCAAATTTACCTAGACATCTACAAACAAGCTATGTGTTATCCCTTCTTTGTGTTGTAATTATCATAATATCAATTGGCATTGTACTTTATATAGTTTTTAATTTAATAAATTCAATGTATTATATTATCTAAATTAATTTAATTAGTCTGGTTTATAATATTTGTATTCATCAATTTTATTATTCTATTATACCCATTTAAACCCAACAAATCTTAAAAAGGGTTAAACATAAAGTTACACAAACTCTAAAGATATAAATTATAGTTCTTCTCACACACTATATTTATTTGGCAACTCTGTTGAATATATTGGTGAGATCAATCACACGTATATAAACAAGGAAATGTAGATTAATTATCTTAGTGATGTTAAAGTTTATCAAATAGATTTGTAGCATTCATGTGATAATTAACAAGAAAATTAATATCACCTCAAGATAACTTGAAATATTAACATTTTGTATCGTAATGGGAGACTTTTCTTCATGATTTTATACATAGGTTGAATTTTGGTAAATCTAGCTCCCAAAAGGATAAATTAATGAATAAAATCAACATTTTATTTGATGCAGATGTTGTAGAGGTTTTAGATCAGCCACTTCCTAATTTATCATCATGTTATCCTTTCTTGAATTAAAACAAAAAAACAACAACAATGAAAACCTTCAAGCAGTTTTGGTTTAAAAACCAACTTATTGGCTAATAACGTATTGGATAAACAGCCTTGAGAAAAAACTAGATTTTTGGATAATAAAGAGAAAAAACTAGATTTTTGGATAATAAAGAGAAAAACCATTAAAAGGGTGGGGGAGTGTCAATAGCTAAAAAATGACAAAAAAATATTTTTATTTGATAGGGTAAACAAATAGATTTTGATGGATCTCTTAACCAATACATACAATGAAAGGTATGCAATAAAGACCAGACAAAAGAAAAATAAGAAACTAGAGCCCCTTGAGTTGTGACAACATTCTACTAAACTTCATCAAAAACCCCCTAGTCTATGCTAATATTCCACAAAACTTTAGCAAAAACCCAAAACCCAATACATAGTTGAAATAGAATAAAAACAACTAGCAAGGTACTAGGAGGAAGATTCCTTGTAGACTAAGTAATCTACCAGTATAATTATCTTGGTACCCTCTTTAGTCTTATTATTTTACACCTTTTTAAGGCTCCCCATGGTGCATTTACTTGGTCCTTTTGTGATATATTTTATTCATATCTTATTAACATGGGATCCTTTTCATTTCTTTCCATTCTTCACAGATTTGGGTTTACCTTTGGCCCTCATATTCTTGTCTCCCTAACTGATCTTAACATGTTCCTTTTTTGAGGCCTCCCCTACATATATATTAATGATGATTTTGATATTTTTATAGATGTTTCCATTGTTTTTTGCTACACCCTCAATATAAATTATAGCTAGTTCATCCCTCATATCTTTTTTATCCTTCAACTCACTCCAAATCTCTAATTACTTTGAAATTTTGAGTTCTAGTTTATAGATTTTATCCTCAAGTTCCAGTTCTTTGATGATAATTTACATAAACTAAATAAGGACATCATTGAAAGGTAATTCAAATTATGAATATATACCCATTAATTACTTGTAATCATTAGTGTGCATTCCATTATATGGGCTTAGGCCTTTAGACACATCGAGCATGACAAATCGAATGATGTGGCTAGGTAGATCATCGACCTTATGCCAATGATTATAATAGGGGATACCAACTCCTAATTTGGCCATACCATCTACCCATTATTTCCATCCCTATATATAATAGATATCTTGACCTTATTGAACTATTATAGGAAGGATTTTACATCATCAAATTCCTCTTTAATTATCTAGGTGGGTTTGAATTTACCGAATAGACATTTTAGAATATTCAAGGAGTCCCCTTCAATAAAAATATTATCAATTTTAAAATTCACCTCCTTTTGGATACCTCAGAGGGTAGCTATAGCTTCTACCATAATATTATTTTTAAAACTAATAGGTCTTACATAAGTATCCATAATTGTACCATCTATAACCTTAATTACTCCTCTCCTGCATTGCTAGGATTACCTTTGGTAGCACCATCAAATTTAAGTTAAAACTATGACCTTAGAGGTTTGGTCCATATTACATGGATTATATTTAATTTTAGAGGATGGTCTTTTATTGAAGGATCAATCTTCTAGTTATTAAAAATGGTGTAATCAGCTTTAGAGAGGGAAGGTTTGCGTTTAAGGGAAAATAACTTTTATTTTTCCTTAATAGTAGCTAGGACCCTAATATTTGTAGACCTCTAGTAGATTCTCTTATCTTTGAAGATAACCTCATTCTTTGCCTTAGAGATTACACAAAATAAATTAGGTAGATTTAGATACCATAGAAATCGCAATGTTGGCAGCTTCCAAGGTGACATCCATTTTTTAATGAAGTCTAATAGTCAATTTTGTTTTACCCAAGAAAGATTAAACTTTTGAAGAAGGAAATCCATTATTTTAGATGCAAAATGGAAATTTAAGAACAAATGAATATTTTTTCCTCTTTACATGCATAAAATATACCTTTTAGGGATGACCAAACCTCTCTTAACTAGATTATATATAGTGAGGATTTTATTTAGAATTGTTAGATAGAAAAAAATTGACTTTTATAGTAAGGTTCCTTATCCATAAATCCTTCCAATAGTGCCCATATTCATCTAGTTCAAGCTCCACCAAATATTTAAATTTTACTAAGAACTCTCCACTAATGTTTGCTTTAAAAACAAGTTTATCTTCTCTAGGAAACATTCTAATGTGGGTTTGTTATAATTTTAGGTTATTTTCTCTCAATCTCTAAGAGGTGGCCTTGCTAGTTGACTCTATCTAAAATAATTTATAGGTTCTTCCTTTATTGTCATTCTAATAGTCTTTAACTTTAGGACCATAAATTCCTTGAATAAGTTGTTAACTTTAGACCAAGGGGGCTTGTAACTAAGGGAGTACTTGAGTAACTATGGTTCATCCCATAATTATACATTGATCACATTTCCAACACTCCATTTACTTAATTTTCTCATTAGACATTTACTTTTAGTTAGAGATTTCTAGAATGTTGAACCATTAGTAGGACCCTCTTTAAGTAAAAAACTATCATCTTCCTACCTTCAATATATTTGGACTTAATGATATGGGTCCATAAACTATATCCTTTAATGAATTTCTAATCTAAATTACCTATTAAGGCTTGGTTCATCCTATTAACCCTCCTAAGGCCAAGGCATCCAACTTATTTTGGCAAACAAACTTTCTCCCAAGCTACTAGGGGAAACTTAAATTTGTGTCCTATGTGCCTTTCCAAAGGAAACTTTTCTAAATTTGTTCCATTTTACCTGTAATATTTTTGGGGATGTAGAAGAGGGACATCATGTAGACTGTAGTGATTTGAAGAGAATTTTTAAGGAGTTGAATTTTCCATACCTGGGATAAGACAACTAAAGGTATGGCTAAGGTACTTATTCTACTATTTTATTTTTAAAAATAATTGTAAGATTTATTATTATAAATAGATCCACTTTTAAATTTTCCAAAAGAATAAAAACAAAAGTATGAACCCAATTGATATCTAAGTGGAGAAAAATGTTTAACTATTTGAAATCAACAAAAGAAAGAAATATTTATTTATTACAAAACTAGGCTTAGGTATATAACATCCTTAAAGAAAAATGCAAGCCTTTTTAATAAGAAAATAGTACCCCAAGGCAAATGTTTTCATTAAAAAATTTATGAATTTTTTATTTGTTCCTCAATTGTAATAAAAATACTTGGAGAATATGACTACTTGTGCTGATGATTTCAAAATAATATTTATTAAGAGTCTTTTCATTATATATATCTTACACTAATAAATTAAAAAAATAATGAGAAATATTATCTCAAAATAGGGAACCAATATCCCCAACTAAATTGAGGTGAGCCTTCAAAATTCCAAAGTCATTATTCAGTTAATGGCATAATTCAAAACAAATTGATTGGGTAGATCTAAAGAGAATATGACTTGAGCATAATGCTAACAAACATGATTCTAAGACAAGAATATCAATAACATTATACATGAGGACATGCATGAGATTAAGTGTGGGAGAGATGATGAGGCCATAATATACCTTGTTATAACCATGAAGTAATACTAATTTTTCCTTCCATAAGCTACTTATAAAGTGGATTTGAATGTAATATTTATAAATTATAGTTTATATGAAGTGAAATAGAGGATATTTATCCTCTCTATTGCTTAAAAATATTTTTTATCTACTTTTTTTAATTTTTCTAATGATTCAATAGAAAATATCCAAAATATTGTATATATAGGTCATAATAGTCCATAAATGCATACATAAGGTTTTGAGCACCTAAAGTACCAATTCAGGAACAATTTTTGAGAAATTTGTGGGTTTTAAAAATTTGTAGAGTCCCATATAAAGAAGATCTAGAGTTTCATAGTATCTTCAGAGTTAACTCCCAAATTCCTCATTAGCTTCTAAGATCTTTAGACAAGATCTTGAGTTGGCTCCTAAGGTTTCCATACTAGTTCCAAAGGTTCCCATGCCAGCTTTGGAGGTCACTAGTTTAGCTCTAGAGGTCATCAGTCTAGCACTATAGGTCACCAACATAGATCAAAAGGTCACCAAAAATCAACTCTAGAGATCCACAACTTTATAAATATGAAATCAAAGATATCCATAGATTATTACCATTTATTATTGGAAAATAATTTATATGAAATCTATTTCCAAAAATAGATATTTCCATAAATAATAATATGTTTTTAGCATTCTAAATTGTTAGGAATATCTTAGTATTTTTTTGTTTGAGATATTAGTGGAGAAGATTAAAATCAAATATTTCAATATTTTAATTGATTCTCTCCAACAAAATAGAATTTATTGGAAGGAAACCAAAATTGATCACACCATATTCTCTTCAACAAACTAGAAGATAATGGATTTGTGAATCTATCACTTCCCACTATTTTATCCTTGAAAAATGAGGTTTATTATTATTCTCCAATAATGTAATCATCTAAGTTGTTAGGTTGTTGGTCTAGAATAATAATCAATTTTAAATAAAATTTTACGTTGTTAAGAATTTTTTGACTAAGATGTATTATAAATACAACCTTGTTATTCATAATTAGCATGATGATGAATTCAGACTGATTATTAAATCTTTTAAGAGTTGGATTGAATATTTTTTTTTATTAATTTATAAATTTTGTTGTTTCTAGCCTTATTTCAAAGGTGGAACAAGGGTCCACTCAACCTGAGGAATAAGGAAAAGGGTAAGTGCATGGAGTTGGGGGACAATTCCATGGATATTTTAGGTAACACGATCATGTTAATAAATAACGTGATCATGTTATTTAAATTATGGCTTCGTAATTACCAAGCCATAATGTGATTGTGTTATTATATAATGTGATCACATTATTTAAACAATAGCATGATCATGTTATTGTTGTTTTTAATAACATGATCAAGTTAATAAGGTGATTGCATTACCTATGTTACAAAAAAAATAAAAACCAAAACTTGAATACAAATTCATCATTTTGCATTCAAGTTTCCTTTACTCTCATCTTCTTTCATGATCATGTTTTGTGTGAGATACAAATTATTGATATAAAGATGATAAATTCATCCTCAGAAGGTGCTAATTGATGATGCCACCATATATAAGAGGTAAGTGATAAAAATATACACTTGTTAACCCTAATTTTTCATTATTTTCATTATTTAATCCTAATTTTTAGTTGTAATTTGTTTTTTTAACAGAACATCCTATTAACCCTACTAACCCTCCATATAACCCTATTGTTCCTCCTCCTCTTAACCCTCCACAAAACCCTCTTGTTCCTCCTCCTATCCCTCCACCTAACTCTCCTACAGTTCCACAAAACCCCTCAGGTAGTTGGGAGATTATAACTGACAACATTATGGGAAATAAAATTTAAATTGAAGAATTAATTGGGAGAATGAGGGATCCCACTTGTACCAAACCCCATCGCACCCAACTAGCCAATTCCCTAGAGATGTTATTAGGTCAAATTGACTTTATAATGAGTTAAATTGATAGATGGACTTCATATAGGGATAGTTGTAGGGCTTATTATGGTGACAAATTATCATCACTTAAGGTCAAGAAAAAATAAATATCAAAATCCTCCATTGAACCTTATTCATTGACCTAGCCACTAATGCCCCATTTCCCGTAACTACTAAACATTTTCCAATCCATCATTACCAATGCAATTTAATCACAACCAATTTTTGGTATCGATGGTGGATGGTGTTTGACTATCCACCATGTAACAACCATGAGGTCTCATTATATTTTTTGAGGAAAATCTATTGTGATTTTATCCTCAATCAAATTTTGAACTATTTTTATTTTATTGAGTTTCAAGGCCGAGGGAAAAGGTTTGTGCAAGATTGACCAGGTGCACATCATTACCTAATCAACCTATAAGTATCTATATCCAAAATCCCATTGAGCCCAATATTCCTTTATATTTCATTAGGTCATGGATATTGACACTCTACATGATCTTAGTTTGATCACTAATATACTCATTCAGCATATGATTAGGCTCTCACATACCAATGATAAAAACATGCCACCTAGTGTGCATACTTGACTTCACCCTTGTAGTTCTTATGGAGCTATGTACATTGGACCTTCTGATGATGATGGTGCTAATGGTTTAGAGGGCTTAGATAATATTATTATGAGTGATGAGTTTTTGACAAGTACATTTGGTATGCAGACATAAACCACTACATATATGTAGGTATATTTTATATAAATATCATGTTAAATTTAATTTAGTTAATAATTAATTTACATAGAAATTGAATAATATATATGTCATTTTTATGTTGTAGGAGGTGATTATGCCTTCATCAACATAGTTAATACTTACAACATTTAATTTAGCCATTGTTTACATTTTTGGATCTAGTTGTTGGTCTATCCACTACTACATTTGTCTCTATTAGGATGATGCCTTTTACTTATATAGAGGTAAAATTTTGAGTTAATCTTATGCTCTATGTACATTTAGTCTATGTATATTTGCCTTGTAAGTTTAAGTTAAATTTATCTATCAAGTATCTTGATGCATAGGTTATAACAAGCTTCTTTAATATGGATGGAAATACATACTTACTTCTACCAAATACCCAACTTTAGTCTTTTCTTTTCCTTCTTTGTATTCTATATTCAACCTCTTTATCTCTTTGATAAATTTACATTTACTAGGTATTTATTGTTCACTCTTACCTACTCAATGGTTCTTAAGCCTCCTTGTATTCACTTAATCCACCTTCTCTAATTGAAGTCATTTTATAATCAACTACCTTTGGAATATTTCATTTCAACATAAACCTCCTTAGTTCATACTTTTTTTTCATGTTCTCTCTCTTTATGCTTGCTCTGTTCTTTACAATATTCTTATGTGTTTTCACAAGTATGCATGCTACTTTGATTTTGTCTTTACAAAATACTCATAATAGCATATACCTACTCAATTACATCTCATTTCATGCATCCAACCATTCCACACAACCCCAAAGCTTCAACTCTTCACTTAACTCTTCTTTCTTCTTTGACACCTTCCTTCTACTAGCCCATTTTTGAGGCAAACCTCCTTGTTCTAAGTAAACTACAAACCTCCCAACAAAAATAAACTCACATTTAGATACCCCTTTACATCACATAGCTTGTATAGGGACTTTCATAATTTAACTCTCATTGGGGAAAACCTAACTCAACACCCATCATGACTAATTAGGTCTCCTAGGCCTAATTAAAGGATACTAACTGTGAAACCATACCATACAAAATCAAATAAACATTAAACATTAAAAATATTCTTAATCCTATATAAACACACCTATCCATAAATTTTGGAGATGGGTTGATCATCTTGGGGGTACCGTGAAACTTTAGAAGTTGTTATGAGGTATCACAAACCATTAAAGAGGAACCACAATAGTTGCAAGTTATGAGAATGGGATCAAAAATATGTATATAACTAATTTTGGTTAATCTCATAAATATCCCATGAATAATCTCATTTAAGATTAGATAATGGTAATTCACATGTCACAAGGATACTTATAAAATGAATAACACACATCTAGAGGTCCTTCTAGGTAACACTATCTTGAAAATGAAGTTACTAAGCTCAATATAGTCATATTTGCATTTTGACTTATGTAAGTGTTACCATTATACATAAATCCACATATTACCCTTGAAAATGAGTGATAATAGAAAGGGAATTTAAGGTAAAAGAGAATAAATGTGCATGAAGGGTAAAAATACAAGGAATTAGATTTAACATGATTAAGACATATCATAGTGGGAAAATGTAAAGATGACTCATGAATTTGAACCCTTTCTCCATTAATTCCATATCAATTTATAGAATGAATTTTTAGTTCATTGGTTGATGTAACCACTAATTATATTGCATTGAAGCCACCCAAATCAACTAACTTTCAACCTAATTGAATAATTTTGACTATTAACCTACCTACAACCAACTCATAAATAGGTTGCAAATTCAATTAATTTAACTTTTAAAAAAAATTAAGACTAAAATCATACTCATAGCCACAATTAAAATAGTTAGCTAAATTAATTATAATTACTTTCAAATAATATCAATACAGACCCAATTAAAACCTTAAAATTGCTCATTGATTATTAAAGCATCAACAATAATACTTTGATGATCATTAACTTAACAACATAAATCTAAGAGTCGTATTAGTCATAAAGGACCATGACTCAGGCCCCAACATTAAATTAACTTATTTAAATAAAGTTAATGAAATGAGGTGTGGTTTGTAGGAAGGGGTGGATTTAGGGAAAGGGAGACTAAAAATTTTGGTGTCGACCTTACCTTCTCATGTTTGAGCCACAAAATTGTAATACACATGATAATTTAATTTCAATATCTCATTACACCTTTTTATTTGGACATGACAAAGGTCTATATTTCAATTGTAATTCCTCATTACACCTCTTGCTTTGGCTATGACAAAGGTATAAAGAGTAGATAACCTCTATACTCAACATTATTTATGCCAAAAAACATTGCATTGGGTCTCAAAAGCTTGTATCCCCATTGATATGTTTAGGGAGAGCCACCATTTGTGTTGGTACTAAAATATGTGCCAACCTCAATAATTACACCTTACAATTTATTCTAATTCAACATCCAAACTATTTGCCAATTTTGTTTTCTTGAGACAAAATAAGACAATATTTTTGGATGGATAAAACTTGATATATTGGACAAGGACCTCCCTTCCTTGACCTATTGGTATAATTTTATTTACACACACCTTTGTCAAGAGCTGAATTCATGTGGCTCATCCTTTCTATTGGTTGAGTGCTTCCCAAAAAATCAATTCATTTATCTATTACAAATGAATGTGATATCAATCCATGTATTATATAGAGAGATACAAATGATTTATATCACACATATAATATAAAGATGATGGCCATATATTGTAGCTCAACCTTTCCCTAGTAAATATATAATGGTATTTTACTCTATCCAAAGAAGCTTTATAATTAAGAACAGAGTTCTTGATATGTCTCTTATTCCTTTTCTCTCTCTAAATTTGCCTTATCAAAGTGATACCATTCTTTCCACCTCCTACTCTTCCACTCACACTTCCTACATGTAATACAATTTTTATATTACATCTAAAATGCAAACTACTTGTTATTCTTGGCCATTGCATGTTGTATTATAGCTACACTTCCATGATTCTTGGTTTATATTATATTTTCATGATATACACATTGTATGATAGTTACACTTCCATGATTCTTAGTTTACATTATCTTTTCATGATATGCATGGTTTTCATATATAAAATTTGATAATTTATATACAAGTAAGTGATACCTTGTTTACATGAATAGTTGATGGATAAAGTAGACACTCCTCCCTCTCTATGAACCAAGATAGACATATGAATTACTACTACAATATCATCTGCACAAGCACTAACAGAGGTATATATTAACTTGTAAATTTGAATTATAAAAATAGACTTGTTTTAATAATTTTACTACATACTTGGGGAAAATATAACTTATGTAAATGTATTTTATATGCAGGCTTATCCTATGACATCTAAAGTCCCAATCAGATAATTAGTAGGGCAAATTCTCATGTTTCTCCCATATTTGAGATGCCTATTTGAATAGTTGAGCTTACCATTGACTTGTTTGAGCATCAAAAATAGATAGAGTAGGATTGAAAGCTTATAGTAAGTACATGTTTAATTGATTTTTTGTTTTAGTTTAAAATTAATTTTTTAATAATTGGTTGAATGTATTTTATGTTAATTTTGTAACAATACTTGTATTTGAATAGGTTCACTACAAGAAAACCATGAGTTTAGGACCTACAGTCAAACCTTGGACTAATCCAAGGCATTAGAGGGGTATCTATATACTAAAATGGCATCTCAAGGAGAGTATTCTTTGATTAAGGAAAAGAGAGGGAGGCTATTTGATGAATACAATGTCTTACATGAGATTTACCTTTTTGTATGCCTATATCACAATTTACACATTTTTGGCATTGTATATGTGTATATGACATTCACATAACATTAGATACTATTTTGGTAGATGTAATTTTTTGTATGCCTATCATGACAATCTATGTATTATTAACATTACACACATGTGTCTATATTGTATGCCTATCATGACAATCTATCTAATTTGTATTCAGTTTTTATTTCATTATGTGTTATTGTATAGTGTTATTTTGATCTTCCAAACTATTATATATTTTATCTCATATTTAATGTTGTACACAAATGAGGGTTAAAAATTTATTCTTTTCAATGCTATAAATCTTGGATCTCTAATATTTTTTTAAATTAAAGTTTTTATTTCATTATGTGTATTGGAAATGACTAATGACACTCTTATCTATTTTGCATTTGTCATCACCCATTTAAAATTTTCAACTAATTATTAACACAATTTGATTACATTTAAAACCCATACCCAATCATGTTCAAACTTGTATAATGTAAAGACATAAAATCATTCATAAATCCCTACAAATTTCTCACTCGGATAATTATACATGTTAGTTACCTAATCTTTCATCTTCACCTATCTCTAATACCTTTTTGACTAGATTTTCTTGAAACTAGGACTAATTATTGTATGGCGTATGATGCAGAGGTATATGGAATAAGTATCCAAAACATCCACTCCTATATCTAGTCTTGGTAAATATCTCATTCAATATTTTTGCTTTGTCTTGAATCTTCTATCACCAATCTAACCTTTCTCTTAGCACTTAGGATTAATAGCATTATTCTATTTATACCTAATTATTTTACACTTTGGAGACACTTATTGGTGTTATTATACTTCTTACAAACCACTCACATTCATTCTCTAACTCATTTCATTCATTCCATTCACAAACATCCTCTCACTCCTTCATTATCTTCTCACTTGGCAATCCTCTTAGGTTTCAAATGCCAAATATTGATATAGGTTTCACGAGTACAATATATTATCATGGATGATCTTGTATGATCATATCATACTTTATTTAACCTCTTTCAAATCTTGAATCACACTTCGATACTCATTTTCACATACAAAGCTAATAATGGCCCAACTAGGCTTGTAGCCTTTTTTTGACCTTTTCACTTTGTTTGTCAAATATATCAACTCCCCTAAATATAAAAAATAATTTTAGTCCACCCTCTATCTTGATTCAAATTTCCATAAATATAAATTCTTTAATTCTCTTTGTAGGTACCTTTTCCTTTATAAGCCCTTATTTAATTAGGCTTTTCTAGCCCTCCATTCATGACACAGTCATCAAAACCATAAAAATCCATATTGTACAGAGTCCAAACCAATTTAATCCTTCTTATGGAATTAAAATATGTTATAATACCAAATTTTAATATTTTTAAATGATTGGAATGGGAGTTATAGGGTTTTTGGGTTTAAAACCCTAGTTGCATGTCTATAGAGGTCAAGAGGCTTCATAATATACTTTATTTAGTTTTAAGTCATTAAAAAGTAACATAAGACCTTCCTTAGGTATATTTTATCAATCTCCACATTACTCAATAGTTAATATCCTTTGATCAATCTTCAATTGCTTCAACCAACTCAAAACACATAAATTTATCACTCTTTAAGGGACTATGTAAGACACAAGGCTCTGTTTGCACTTTAAAGGTTACTAAACCCCCAATGAAATATTGTCACAATTAATTTTACTCCTAAATGTGCTTATAATTTAATCAATTTCACAACCATACACATCCTTTCAATGACACACTAACCGAATAGACACAAGGTAACTAAGCAAAATAGGGGTATGTTGTGTTGGGTTTATTTGTGTTCAACAATTCCAAACTCCCAAAAAGTATTTCTAGTGATTTTTAATCTACTATATTAAACCAAATTATACCAATTATATGTAAATTTACCTTATTTAGGCACACATTAACCTTTCTTGGTGTTTGATTGCATAATAAGGCATTGATTGTCTACCAAATAGAGTGTTAACTGTGTGAATGAGGTAACCTTGCAAATAATGGGGTAATAAAAATTTGTTACTTGTTTTTAATATAAACTAGACATAAAAATACTCACCATTAACCCTAGATTAATTCATATGTGAATCAACTCAAACAATATAGTGACTTTCTTCACATGAAGTTTCAAATACATTAAGATAACATAATTTGGGGATTGTCATAGTCATAACAGAGTTCTCATCAAAGGATGTTCTCTTTTAGTTTATTTCCCTTTTATAAATCACACAAACTAACCTTAAAACATAAAACATCTTTGATATATCTATAGAATACTAATCATTCCTCTTTCTTGCACCATACTTCACTAATCTCATCATTTATTCTCTTCCTTGACTATAACCTACAGTCTCAGCTTTAAATTTTCCAATACACATAAAAATGATTTGATCATGGCCTCTAGGCCCTTTCAAAAATAATATAATAATTTATGATAATCCAATACTGTTTCATGAAATATAGATATATATAATAATTCCATATTTATTCACTTTTATCAATCTTGATTACAAAACACAGTCCATGAAAAGGACTGGATCATTTTTATTTTGAGAGGTATGTTATCTTCTCTTCATTTCCCCCTATTTTCTCCTTCTCAAATCTCTTTCTTACCTCTCTCTCTTCTCTTTATCCCTTATATTCCACATAACACCTATAACTTCCAATCGATCCCAATTCAACATTAGTTTGGGTGGTTACATAACTTATTCTTTTACATCCAATGTGAGGATAGTGTGAACATGACCAAACATAATTCTTAAGGGTCATCACCTATATAAATTTGACATGACATGTCTTCAAACGCCCTTTTACATGACTTATGAGACCTTTTAATATAACTTATCTCACCTAACCATTTCAAACTATGTTATTGCATCACCTTCTATCATCCCCTAATACCACCTAATTCATAGTTTACTCTTCTATGTTTAAGAAGGCTATGAAAGTCCTATTAATATGCTCTAAGATAATGAATAATTATAACCTCACTCATCCACTCTTTTTATCAACATGATTCAAAATCCACTCTCAAACAATATTATTTTAAACTAGTCAATTACTCATTAGTTCAATAGATCAATATGTCAATTATTCATAATAAAGTTTGTTAATAGGTCAATTACTCATTAGGTCAATAGGTCAATTACTCATTAAGTTTCTAGGTCTCTAGACCTAATTGTTGATCTAATAGGTCAATTTCTCAAAATAGAGTTTTTAGCTCTTAAAAAATATATTTTTATTAGTATTTTAGAAATTGTAACATTTTTCAACCCTTACCCAGCTTTATAGAACTCAAATCAACCAAAAACTCATCTTACCTAAGTTTTAACATGTTATACAAGCTAAGAGTTTAGTAAAATTATTGTTTTGATGCTTCCTAACCAAAAACTAACACTACCAACACATCTATGTGGTGGATAACATCTAATACCATGTTTTTGGCCTCCCATTAGGCCTGATCGACAAACCCACCACCCATTATGGCCTTAAGAACACCCTTCCCAATACAAGAAAAATGTAAATTTTTAGCATAAGTTCAAACATGCATAAAACAAAACTTGTAAGTCATTTTTTGAACCATCCGATCTCTCCCCTTCCCCTTTACGACCTATAATCTCACCCTAGAGCACTCAGGTGGAAGCTTCAATATAAATCCATTGTACAAGTTGCAGTGAGGGGTCTAAAAATCAACTTTTTGGAAGTGAACAAACAAATTCTTAAGATCCAATTAGCATTTCTACCTCTAAAACCTCCACCTAAGAATATATCACTTGGATCACATCTAGATAGATAAATCACATGTTATCACAATGTAAAAACATTAAAATCCACCTAGAAGTGCATTTTCACTACCATTCTAGAGCACAAAAACACTAAAAATAAATGTTTTCAAAGTTTAAGTTATGGTTGTATAACTCTAGTTTCAATGCTTCTCGACTAAAAATAGATACTACCAACACATCCATAGGGATGCATAACATCTAGTACCAAGTTCTTGGCCTCCCATCATGCTCGATTGACAAACCCACCACCCATTTTGGCCTCAAGAACACCCTCTCCAATACGAGAAAAATGTATTTTTTAAGCCTAAGCTTAAACATGCATAAAATAAAAAATGTAATTAATCTATGTGAAACATAAGATCCTTCACCTACATATTTAATACATTTAATCATAACCTAGAGCACTCGATTGGAAGAATAAATATCAATCTATTGGACAAGTTGCAATGATGGGTCTAAAAATGCAACTTTTTGGCAATGAACAAGCAATTTCTTGAGTTCCAACTAGCATTTATACCTCTGATACATCCACTTGAGAATATATAAATTTTATCATATATAGATATTCAAATTACATGTTATCACACTGTCATAATAATCAAATACACCTAGAAGTGTATTTTTACTACCATTCTAGAACATGGAAACACTGACAACAAATGTTGTCAAAGTTTAAGTTGTGGTTGCAAAACTCTGGTTTCTATACTTATTGACTAAAAAATGAAACTACCAACACATGCAAGGGTAAATAACATCTATCACCAGGTTCTTGTCCTCCATCAGGCCTGATTGAGAAACCCACCACCCATTTTGGCCTTAATAACGCCCTTCCCAATACAAGAAACATGCAATTTTTTAGCCTAAGTTCAAACATGCATAAAATAAAAAATTTAAGTCATTTCCATAAATAATCAGATCCTTACCATACCTATTTAATCCCTATTATCATACCCTAGATCACTTAAGTGGAAGTTTTGAGAATAATCTATTGGACAAGTTGCAGTGGGTAGTCCAAAAATGCAAATTTTTGGCAATGAACAAGCAACTTCTTGAGCTCCAACTGGCATTTCTACCTCTGAGACCTCCACCTAAGAATATATCACTTTGATCACATCCAAATATGAAAATTACATGTTATCACACTACAATGACATTTAAATCCACCTAGAAGTGCATTTTCACTACCATTTCAGAGCACAGAAACACTGACAATAAATGTTGTCAAAGTTTAAGTTCTGATTACATAACTCTAATTCCAATGCTTCTTAACTAAAAAAAGACACTACCAACATGTATAAATGGGAATATAACATCTATGACCAATTTTTTGGCCTCCCATTAGGCCTGATCAAAAAACCCACCACCCATTTCAACCTCAAGAATGCCCTTCCCAATTTAAAAAAAATGCATTTTTTATCCTAAGTTTAAATACACATAAAATGAAACATATAATTCATTTACATGAACCATCAAATCCATGCCATACCTATTTAATCCCTATAATCACACCCTAAAACAATTAGGTGGAAACTTTGATAGGAATCTGTTGGACAAGTTGTAGTGAGGGGTCCAAAAAAGCAACTTTTTAGCAATGAACAAGCAACTTCTTGAGATCCAACTGGCATTTTTGCCTCCAGAACCTCCACCTAAGAATTTATCACTAAAATCACATTCAGAAAGGAAAATTACATTTTTAGATTGAGGTAAAAATAGGTTTTGAAGGGGCCCCGAAACCCTATAACAGAGAGCAAAAGAAAGAACGTCTAAGTCCACAGGCAATGCCTAAAAAACACTACAAGGAAGTAGCAAAAACAGGTTTTAAATGGACCTAAAACCATTAGAGACGCTTCCGGTCAAAACCCAGAAACAAAAATCTGGTAGCACAACATACAAAAGATAACAAAAGGAAAACAAAGAATAGTACCAGTTTGTAAACCAAAAAGAAGGACCAGATTATTCATCCAGTTCCAGTATCAAGTTCATGGCTTCTTTTCCTTTCAAAGTAGTTTCCTGGGTGGTAGCCTCCAGCAAAGCTCCTTTTTGTGTATCTTTCTTTCTAGAGCTTTGCCTCATCCTTTTGCTGGGACCCTCTATTGCTTTGGTCTCCTCATTGGCTCGTTTACCTATATTGATAGCAGCTGCACAAATGTTGGACGTTACTTCCTCCATTTTCATTCTGTTGTCCTTTATTAGTTCCCAAAGGTTGTTTTCATAAGCTTTGAGCTTGACAGGGATCTCGCTTAACTGATTTTCCATGTTTACTTTGTTCCAAGCAGCTTTCAGAGAATCTTCCAAAGTTTTCACTTTTCTCTTGAGATCAATGATCTCCCTACACATCTAGGAATCAAATTGGGAAGAAGACTCAGCTTTACAATTAACCCAGGTCATAGGTGTGTGTGTTTCATCATTCTGATTCTTCCCTCTCCAATCCTCAAACTTTTTATTGGGGCTATTCCTGGCTTCTTCAAAGAAATCTTCTCGACTCTTTTGTTCCCGCTCTTTGATTCCAGTTTGAATTTCCATATCCATATTTTGAATATCATACTAGATAGAAATTTCCTTTTCATTCTTAGAAGTTGGGTCCTCAACAGGATCTTCCTAGACAAATTCATCCTCTGACACTTTCTGGTTTTCCTCCATCTCTACTGTTCTGATAGTAGAATCCTCCTCTGTATTGACGTTATCTTTTTCAATTTCCTCAGAACCTTCTTCATCATTACTAGAGTTGGTATCCCAGCTCTCAGTTCCTTCTTCTTCCTCCAGTTTTTCCTCCTCGGGTTCTTCAATTCTCTCCCGTCCCCTTTCTTCTTCTACAATCTGCTTATTAGGACTAGGGGTCTTAATTTTGCCTCTCCTGCTTACATTTTCATTCTTTTATTTCTTGGCAACTTATTTTTCCCCTGTTTGGGATACTTAACCAGTGCCCTATTCTTGCAGTAGCCTTCAATAAGCAGAATAAGGCCTTCGTGAAGAATTGGGTGCATATCCTTTTTCCTATGAGCATATAAACTTTGGATCAGGGAGTAGTGAAGATAGAAAGGAAAAGACAAGCTAACCTTGTGCCTGAAGTGGTTGAGGAAGACAAAATGGAACTTGTGCACTCATTTTCTTCTTCCGTCCAAGATGAAGTACTCCCTTATACAGCTTAGGATGTCCCTCCATATCCCTTTAATCTGGTCCAGCTCATAGAAATCCCCATTTTTGACCAGCTTCTGCTCCTCCTCATCCATTTTGGGGAACTTACAAAAGGCCTCGTTCAAAATGCTAGTCTGCTTGGAAAATTTGAGTCCATCCATTGGCAACCCTGTAACCTCAGCTATAAAATCCTCTGTTAAGTTTACTGTGATACTATGCAAGGTGACCCTGTCATCAGACCAATTCTTGAAAAAGGCCATCGTGATATGTGGTTTAGAGCCGTGGAGTCTTTCCATGTAGCTCACAACTTTTCCTTTCTACAAGACTCTCCAGACTTGATGTTTCTCTCTCCATTCTACACAGCTCTTGGGTTCCTGTTTACGGGGTTCTCCCTTCCTTTCACGCACCATACTCATTTTCTTTGAATCCCAATTACTGTGGATATTACCCTGAATCCTCCTGCTGTCAAGTTGATTGGGACATTGACTTTGTTTGTGCCTTTTCAGGATCCGCTTCTCCCTCTTGAGGACCTTACTCTTTAATAATTGAGTTCCTTTCCCCGTGATGCCACTCCTCCTACTCATTATATTTTTATTACACTCCAATCTTACCTTCTTTTGCATGTGTGGCATTGAGAAGAATGAGCGCCCGTAAATCCACGTTCCTTTCTAAGGTTTCATCCCACCTCACTTTTTGACCTTCCCGGACAGCACAATTAGCAAGCCAATCTGCAACACCGTTGGCTTCGCGAAAGGTGTGGGTGATTTTAATATCTTCAAATTTTTTCAAAAGAGTTTTCATCTCCTTTACCTTATCCTCTATGGTCCAAGACGCAGCATTCTTATTATTAATAATATTTATAACATTCAAAGAGTCCCCTTCAAGCCACAATTTAGAATATCCTGAATCCATAGCTAATTTAAGGGTCTGGAGGGCAGCTGTAGCTTCGGCAATGTGGCAGTTAGATATACCAATGGGAATTGTGATAGCATCAATAACCATACCCACATGGTTTCTCAAAACACCACCACAAATAGCATTCCCCGAGTTCCCTTTTGCTGCACCGTCAAAGTTACCTTTAATCCAACCTTGAGGTGGAACAATCCAGGTAACACCTGATCTGGGGTTATCAGGTTTGCCAAGAAGAAAATCCATTCTCAGGGGATTATCCACATTGAGATTAGAGCTTAGATTTTTTTGAGAAGAAAAATTTTCCTTTAGATCTCTAATGATGTTCTGTCCTACCACCCATCCAGGGAGCTCTTTGTTTCTAAATATTCGGTTATTTCTTTCCTTCCATATTCCCCACCAGATATGGGGAAGAGTAATTTTCCATAAGAAGAGAACTTCAGGATTCTTTGAAGGGCAATACCAACTTTTGAGAGAACGTTCTACATTTTTGTGGTGAATCCATGTAATGCCCCACAGATTGAGAACCTCCTTCCAAACAAGCTGAGTGAAGGAACAATTCACAAACAGATGATCTCTATCTTCAAGGTCTCTCTTACACAGAATACACCTGTTAACAATATTGATACCGCATTTTTGTAAATTATCCAGAGTCAAAATTTTGTTTTGGAGAAGGGTCTAGAAAAAGAACTTGATTTTAGGAATGAGCCCCTTAATCCAGGCTCTTATCCATAACGGTTTTCTACCATTTCCCTTAGAGATGAAAATGGAAGAGACTTTAAACTATCCACTTGGCTCCTGGTACCAAACAATTTTATCTTATTGATTAGGATATAGAGATATAGCATTTAGGGATAATTGAATATCCTTGAGATCTTGATCATAGTCAGTGAGGTTTACCCAAGTGTTGTTCTGCCAGTATTGATTAACCGTTATGCCCACTCTTTGCTTACATCTTTCTATAACATCTTTATCTTGGATTTCTTCCTGTAAAGGTTTACCTCTTAACCAAATATCTTCCCAGAATTTCACCTTTTTACCATTGCCTGCTTTCCAAGAACTTCCTTCTTCAAGAACATGTTTTGTTCCCTGGACTGCCCCCCAAATAGCAGAAGGATGAGAAATATCTGGAGTAGTAAAGAAGTCATGAAGTGACTGTGCCTTAAATAAGTACTTATGCTTCCATATTTTACTCCATTCTTTATTTTCCTGATAGACCCTCCATCCCTGTTTAGCTAAAAGGGCAGTGTTCATACTTCTTATTTTCCTTATACCAAGTCCACCATCCTTGACCGGTTTGCAAATGTTATCGCATGCAATAAGAGGCATTCTCCTTTTCTCCTCAGAACCTGACCAAAGAAAGTTTCTTTGAATTTTTTCAATTGCTTCAGCAAATTTAGAGGGGATTTTGAAAAGACTCAAAGCATACGTAGGTATGCTTTGAAGACTAGCTTTGAGGAGAGTTAGCTTTCCTCCTTGGCTAAGAAGACAGCCTTTCCATCCCGCTAACTTCTTACTAAATTTGTTGATAAGTCCTTCCCAAAAAGCTTCAGGGGCTTTCGATCCAAAAGGGAGACCAAGGTATATGGAAGGAAAAGAACCTATGGAACAATCAAGGATTCTAGCAATTTTGTTCTGTCTATAATCAGGGGTATTAGTAAAGAAAACTGCACTTTTATTCTAGTTTATCAGCTGTCCTGAGGCAGAGGTATATAGATTAATTGCTTCCTTTAGAATTCTTGCTTCAGTTACTTCTGACTGTCCCATGAAAATAGTATCATCCACAAATTGACCATGGGAGCAAGTTAAAGGATGCGAAGAGGGTCTCAAACCTTTAAATAGGCCTCTATGAACTAAGTCCCCAAGGTATCACCCCATACTATCTGCCATGATAATAAATAGAATAGGGGATATAGGATCCCCTTGTCTTAATCCCCTAGATGGATTGAAAAAATGAGACGAGCTCCCATTTACCAACACGGCTATAGAAGTAGTAGATATCAACTGTTTGATAATATCAACCACTCTTTGTTCAAAGCCAAAGGCAATAAGTCTTTTAGAAAGGAATAGCCAATCCACCCTATCGTATGCTTTTGCTATGTCCGCTTTCATTAAGAACCCCTCAGTGTTGGATTTGAGCAGTGAATGAATATTCTCATGCGTTGTTATAACTGAGTTGAGGATTTGTCTGCCAGGTATGAATCCATTTTGCTGATCAGCTATTATCGAAGGGATCACTTGGATTAGTCTGGTTGTAAGAACTTTGGAAATGATCTTATAGAGAGAGTTGCACAAACTTATCGGCCTGAACTTATCAGGGCTATCCACACTTGCTTTCTTCAGAATAAGGCATAGAAAAGTGGCATTAATTTCCTTCAGCATCTGTTTAGCTCCAAAAACTCCTTCACCACATTACTGACATCCTTTCCTATAAATTTCCAGAGCTTTTGAAAAAATAACATGGGGAAACCATCTGGTCCAGGTGCTTTTTCTCCTCCAAGAGATCTAACAGCTTTGAAGATTTCCTCCTCCTTAGGTATAGAACATAACATATTATTCTTCTCCTTTGAGATCAAAGGAGGAATCACTCGTAGGATATTAGCCTGACTTTTCAAGTTGATGTTTCTATCTGCCTTCATCAGGGAGGAGAAAAATGAAATCATTTCCTCCTTAATTTCCTTTTCCTCTGTTATCTTCTGATCTCCTTTTTTCAAATGATGAATATGTGTTTTCGCTCTGTGTTTCAAAGTGGAGAGATGGAAAAACTTATTATTTTTATCTCCTTCTTTCAACCATTGCACCCTTGATCTTTGTCTCCAATAGATTTCCTCCTTAGTTATTATGTCTTGGTACTGTACCAATTGTTCACTTTCTTCTCTTTGGGATTCTGAAGTATATCCATATTGCTGGATTTTTTCTTGTATTCTTCTGATATTCTCCTTGATGGTCTTCTTTTCCACAAAAATATTTCCAAAACAGTCCTTATTCCATTTCTTAACTTCCTTTTTAACATTTTTGAGTTTGGAAACAACTCGGAAGAGAGCTGATCCCTCTATAGAGATATTCCACCACTCTTTTATTTTGCCTTCAAACTGTGGATGCTACAGCCACATCTTTTCAAATCTGAATGGATGATTCTTTTTTTGGTTCAATTTGTCCACTGAGAAAATAAGAGGGAAATGATCTGAGCCTATTCTGTGGCATGCTTCCAGCTTACAGGTATAGTCTTTTATCCAGTCTGGGGAGATGAGAGCCCTATCAAGCTTGGCCTGTATACATTCCTTGTTCAGTCTCTTGTTGCTCCAGGTATACTGAATTCCTTGCAACTCCACATCCATTAAACCTTCTTTGCTTATAAACTCCATGAGATCAATTCTCCCTTCCATTTGAATAGTATTACCACCCATTTTCTCATAATCATAGAGAGGGACGTTAAAGTCTCCCATTATAATCCATCACCCACAGTGATCTTTGCTTCTGAGTTTTGAGAGAATTTCCCATACCTCTTTCCTTTCATTCCTAATATTAGGAGCATAAATATTTACAACATACCAACTTTCCTTTTGGTCAACATTAGTTAATTTGACCGCCAAAAAAATTTTACTTTCCATCAAAATAGACCAGCAAAAAGATTTTTTTTCCATAATATCGCAGTACCTCCCGATGCGCCTTCAGAGCTACTAGCTTTAAAGGTGTAAATTTTAAAGTCTTTGATCTGTTCAGCTTTCTCCTTACTCATTTTAGTTTCTTGAAGTAGAAGGAGGTCTGGCTTCTGCTCTCTAACAAAATTCATAACTAGATCTAATTTAAGAAGACTATTTAGTCCCCTAATATTCCAACTAAGAATCCTCATTTATTTTTATTGCTGTTGATATATTGCCCCATAGTTTTCTGCTTTCCATCTGCTATATTGAGCTTACATTCCAATTCTCTATTCTTCTTTGCAGATTTTTTCCCAGGTTTATCTGAAAATCCTACTTCCGGTTTTAATTTGGCTTGTTTTTCAGATCCTTTTCCTCCTTTACTCCTTAGAGAACTATTAGCTTTCGCACCACTATTTATTGTCGTAATGTGGTTAGAATTGTTATTTATCTCACTACATGTTATCACACTACATAATCATAAAATCCACTTGGAAGTGTATTTTCACTACCATTCTAGAGTGTAGAATCACTCACAATAAATGTTGTCAAAATTTAAGTTATGGTTGCAGAACTCTAGTTTTGATGCTTCATGACATTACCAACACATCTGATGGGTGGATAACATATAGGAATAAGTTTTTGACCTCTTATCATTCCTAATGGACAAACCCACCACCCATCTCAGCCTCAAGAATGCCCTTCCCAATATAATAAAAATGCACATTTTTAGTCGAAGTTCAAACACTCATAAAATGAAACCTATAAGTTATTTCTTGATATTCGATCACGTCCAATCTGAGCTTCAATAAATCCCAACTGGAGCTTCTCTTAGCTTCAATAATATATAATTCTCTACTAATAATTCTAATCACGTGAAGGTGGAGGCTTAACTAGCCCACTAACCTAAAAAAAATTATTAGTAAGTAATTAAAAAAAAAATTATATGTATTACCTAGAAAATAAAAAATGTTTGGTAAAATTGATAACATATAGATTTTAAAAGTGAAAATACCTACGTATTTCAATTCAATGAACCACTAGGATCTTTTATACCCTTGATAGTATCAAGAATAGCTTCATTGTTTGACTCCTAAACTTTCCATAATTTCCTATTTAATGGCCTCTCATGATATTTTTATAATTGAATATTCATTGCAAGAATCAAATTTGAAGAGTTTAGTATCTTCCTATGTATTTTAAACTCTTCAAAAAACCATTGATCTGAATATCTTATAGGATATCATCAAAACCAAGTTCCAGTGACTACCATTGACCCAGTGGGATAGTCAATGTTTTCTCCATCTATAACTGGGGAAGTCAATTTTTTCTCTCTATATATACTGACATAAGTAGTAATCAATGCCCTCTTAATTATCCTCATTTTCAATAACTACAAAAACATGCCCTATATCACAAAAAAACATTTTTAGTGACAATATTAAGATATATAATGAGAATAAATTATACATAATGAAAAATACTCTACCTGGATACACTAGATCAGATACATGGTCAAAGTCATCTAATGATGTCATATTTTTAAGTTACAATTCTATTGAAATGTGATATGTGTTGATTTGAATTAAATTTTTGGAACTCCAATCATCCACCCACTCTTGTGACTCACACTCATCCTAAATAGAGTCCATGCATGTAGAACAAGAACATGCCAAGTGTCTCATATGAATAGTCCAAGAACTTCCATTTGAGGTACAAAATGAGTGGAGGTCACTTGAACCCATTAGAGTCATACAATCCTCATACTTTACCAATTTTTAATCTTCCATTAACCATAAATGACTATGAACATTAGAATTTGGTTGAGCACCATGACACATGTTCTCATTACACCATTCAACCATAGTTTTTGCAGTTTTTAAATGAAAACCATATTCAAATTTTAACTCCTCCCTTGAAATATCTCTTTTTACACATGATCTAGCACCATCATACTCCCCTTTTCTATGGCCATCCTCAGTGAAACTCTAAATGTGTTATACACTAGTGGTAACTTACATCTTGCTCAACCAATAAAATGTCCATGCATTTTTGAATTGTGATGTGTAAATGTCTGAAAAGATGTAATGTTAATTGAAAGTAATGTTCCTCTGACTCAACTATTCATATAAACTACAAAAATAATGTTGCACATACATTGAATAATGTGATCATTCATCGTTGATATATAAATGGTACTCCCTTAATATTTTCCATTATTATTATGTACTTTAGGTGCATGCATGAATACTATATGCATGAATATGGAAACTTGTGATGATTTATAATATTGTGATTGAACTTCTATTTGGGGTTTGAATGTGTAATTTTTATCAAAATAAACTAATGAAACAATAGAACCAAGTGGGAATGTATCCTTGCTTATCTTGAAATGTTCATCCAAAAAAATGCATTTTTTATCTTAAATTTAAATATATATAAAATGAAACCTATAAGTCATTTCCATGAACAATCATATCTCTACCCTACCTATTTAATCCCTATAATCACACACCAAAACACTTAGGTGGAAGTATTGATAGCAATCCATTGGACAAGTTATAGTGAGGGGTCCAAAAAAGCAACTTTTTAGCATTAAACAAGCAACTTCTTGAAGTCCAACTAGCATTTTTGCCTCCAAGACCTCCACCTGGAAATTTATCACTAAAATCAAATCCATATAGGAAAATTAAATGTTATCACACTACAAAAATCATAAAATCCACTTGGAAGTGTATTTTCACTACCATTCTAGAGTGTAGAATCACTCACAATAAATGTTGTCAAAATTTAAGTTATGGTTGCAGAACTCTAGTTTTGATGCTTCATGACATTACCAATACATCTAATGGGTGGATAACATATAGGAATAAGTTTTTGACCTCTTATCATTCCTAATGGACAAACCCACCACCCATCTCAGCCTCAAGAATGCCCTTCCCAATATAATAAAAATGCACATTTTTAGTCGAAGTTCAAACACTCATAAAATGAAACCTATAAGTTATTTCTTGATATTCGATCACGTCCAATCTGAGCTTCAATAAATCCCAACTTGAGCTTCTCTTAGCTTCAATAATATATAATTCTCTACTAATAATTCTAATCACGTGAAGGTGGAGGCTTAACTGGCACCACTAACCTAAAAAAAATTATTAGTAAGTAATTAAAAATGAAATTTATATGTATTACCTAGAAAATAAAAAATGTTTGGTAAAATTGATTACATATACATTTTAAAAACCAAAATACCTACGTATTTCAATTCAATGAACCACTAGGATCTTCTCTAACCTTGATAGTATCAAGAATAGCTTCATTGTTTGACTCCTAAACTTTCCATAATTTCTTATTTAATGGCCTCTCATGATATTTTAATAATTGAATATTCGTTGCAAGAACCAAATTTGAATAGTGTAGTATCTTCCTATGCATTTTAAACTCTTCAAAAAACCATTGATCTGAATATTTTATAGGATATCATCGAAACCAAGTTCCAGTCACTACCATTGACCCAATGGGATAGTCAATGTTTTCTCTATCTATAACTAAGGAAGTCATTTTTTTCTTTCTCTCTATACACTGACATAAGTAGTAATCAATGACCTCTTCATTATCCTCATTTTCAATAAGTACAAAAACATGCACTGTATCACAAAAAAATATTTTTAGTGACAATATGAAGATATATAATGAGATTAAATTGTACATAATGAAAAATACTCTACCTGGCTACACTAGATCAGATACATGGTCAATGTCATCTGATGATGTCATATTTTTAAGTTACAATTTTATTGAAATGTGATACGTGTTGAATGGAATTATAGGTTTGGAACTCCAATCATCCCACGCACTCTTGTGACTCACACTCAGTCTAAACAGAGTCCATGCATGTAGAATAAGAACATGCCAAGTGTCTCATATGAATAGTCCAAGAACTTGAATTTGAGATACAAAATGAGTGGAGGTCACTTGAACCCATTAGAGTCATAAAATCCTCATACTTTACCAATTTTTATTCTTCCATTAACCATAAATGTCTATGAACATTAGAATTTCATTGAGCACCATGACACATGTTTTCATTACACCATTCAACCATAGTTTTTACATTTTTCAAATGAAAACCATATTCAAATTTTAACTCCTCCCTTGCAATATCTCTTTTTACACATTCTCTAGCACCATCATACTCCCCTTTTCCATGGCCATCCTCGGTGAAACTCTAAATGTGTTATACACTAGTGGTAACTTACATCTTGCTCAACCAATAAAATGTAATGTTAATTGAAATTAATGTTCCTCTAACTCAACCATTCATATAAATTTTGAAAACAATGTTGCACATACTTTGAATAATGTGATTAGTCATCATTGATATATAAATGGTACTCCCTTAATATTTTCCATTATTACTCTATACTTCAGGTGCATGCATGAATACTATATGCATGAATATGGAAACTTGTGATGATTTATAATATTATGATTGAACTTTGATTTTGGGTTTGAATTTGTAATTTTTATAAAATTAAACTAGTGAAACAATCGAACCAAGTGGGAATGTATCCTTTCTTATCTTGAAATGTTCATCCAAAAAAAATGCATTTTTTATCCTAAGTTTAAATATACATAAAATGAAACCTATAAGTCATTTCCATGAACCATCAGCTCTCTACCCTACCTATTTAATCCCTATAATCACACCCCAAAACACTTAGGTGTAAGCTTTGATAGCAATCCATTGGAAAGTTATAGTGAGGTCCAAAAAAGCAACTTTTTAGCATTGAACAAGCAACTTCTTGAGATCCAACTAGCATTTTTGCCTTCAAGACCTCCACCTAGGAATTCATCACTAAAATCACATCTATATATTAAAATTACATGTTATCACACTACAAAAATCATAAAATCCACTTGGAAGTGGATTTTCACTACCATTCTAGAGTGTAGAATCACTCACAATAAATGTTGTCAAAATTTAAGTTATGGTTGCAAAACTCTAGTTTTGATGCTTCATGACATTGAAAACACATCTGAGGGGTAGATAACATATAGGAATAAATTTTTGACCTCCTATTAGTCCTATTGGACAAACCCACCACCCATCTCAGCCTCAAGAATGCCCTTCCCAATATAAGAAAAATGCACATTTTTTAGCCTAAGTTCAAACACTCGTAAAATGAAACCTATACATTATTTCTTGATGTTAGATCATGTCCAAACTAAGATTAAATCTCACCCAACATGAGCTTCTCTTATCTTCAATAATATAGAATTCTCTACTAATAATGCTAATCACGTGAAGGTGGAGGCTTAACTAGCACCACTAACCTAAAAAAAACTATTAATAAGTAATTAAAAATGAAATATATATGTATTACCTAGAAAATAAAAAATGTTTGGTAAAATTGATTACATATACATTTTAAAATTCAAAATACCTACGTATTTCAATTCAATGAACCACTAGGATCTTCTCTAACCTTGATAATATCAAGAATAGCTTTATTGTTTGACTCCTAAACTTTCTATAATTTCCTATTTAATGGCCTCTCATGATATTTTTATAATTGAATATTCATTGCAAGAATAAAATTTGAATAGTGTAGTATCTTCCTATGCATTTAAAATCTTCAAGAAACCATTGATCTGAATATTTTATAGGATGTCATCGAAACCAAGTTCCAATCATTACCATTGACCCAGTGGGATAGTCAATGTTTTCTCCATCTATAACTAGGGAAATCAATTTTTTCTCTCTCTATACACTGACATAAGTAGTAATCAATGCCCTCTTCATTATACTCATTTGCAATAACTACAAAAATATGCCCTGTATCATAAAAAAACATTTTTAGTGACAATATAAAGATATATGATGAGAATAAATTATACATAATGAAAAATACTCTACCTGGCTACACTAGATCAGATACATGGTCAAAGTCATTTGATGATGTCATATTTGTAAGTTATAATTCTATTGAAATGTGATATGTGTTTATTGGAATTAGAGGTTTTGAACTCCAATCATCCACCCACTCTTGTGACTCACACTCATTCTAAATAGAGTCCATACATGTAGAACAAGAACATGCCAAGTGTCTCATATGAATAGTCCAAGAACTTGTATTTGAGCTACAAAGTGAGTGGAGGTCACTTGAACCCATTAGAGTCATATAATCCTCATACTTTACCAATTTTTATTCTTCCATTAACCATAAATGTCTATGAACATTAAAATTTGGTTGAGCACCATGACACACGTTCTCATTACACATTCAACCATAGTTTTTGCAATTTTCAAATGAAACCCATATTCAAATTTTAAATCCTCCCTTGAAATAGATATTTTTACACATTCTCTATCACCATCATACTCCCCTTTTCCATGGCCATCCTCGATGAAACTCTAAATGTGTTATACACTAGTGGTAACTTACATCTTGCTCAACCATGTATTTTTGAATTATGATGTGCAATTATCTAAACAAATGTAATGTTAATTAAAATTAATGTTCCTCTAACTCAAATATTCATATAAATTATAAAAATAATGTTACACATATTTTGAATAATGTGATTAGTCATCGTTGATATATAAATGGTACTCCCTTGATATTTTCCATTATTACTATGTACTTCAAGTGCATGCATGAATACTATATGCATGAATATGGCAACTTGTGATGATTTATAATATTGTGATTGAAATTCCATTTGGGGTTTTAATGTGTAAGTTTTATCAAAATAAACTACTAAAACAATTGAACCAAGTGGGAATGTATCCTTGCTTATCTTGAAATGTTCATCCAAAAAACATGCATTTTTTTATCCTAAGTTTAAATATACATAAAATGAATCCTCTAAGTCATTTCCATGAACAATCATATTTATAACCTACCTATTTAATCCCTATAATCACACCCCAAAACACTTAGGTGGAAGCTTTGATAGCAATCTATTGGACAAGTTATAGTGAGGGGTCCAAAAAAGCAACTTTCTAGCATTGAACAAACAACTTCTTGAGATCCATCTGGCATTTTTGCCTCTAGGACCTCCACCTAGGAATTTATCACCAAAATCACATCTAGATATGAAAATTACATGTTATCACACTACAAAAATCATAAAATCCACTTGAAAGTGTATTTTCACTACCATTCTAGAGTGTAGAATCACTCACAATAAATGTTGTCAAAATTTAAGTTATGGTTGCAAAATTCTAGTTTTGATGCTTCATGACATTACCAACACATCTGAGGGGTGGATAACATATAGGAAAATGTTTTTTACCTCCTATCAATCCTAATGGACAAACCTACCAACCATCTCAGCCTCAAGAATGCCCTTCCCAATACAAGAAAAATGCACATTTTTTAGCCTATGTTCAAACACTCATAAAATGAAACCTATAAGTTATTTCTTGATATTCGATCATGTCCAACCTAAGCTTCAGTCATACCCAACTTGAGTTTCTCTTAGCTTTAATTATATATAATTCTCTACTAATAATGCCAATCACGTGAAGGTGGAGGCTTAACTGGCACCACTAACCTAAAAAAAATTATTCGTAAGTAATTAAAAATAAAATTTATATGTATTACCTAGAAAATTAAAAAAAATTGGTAAAATTGATAATATATACATTTTAAAAGTGAAAATACTTACATATTTCAATTCAATGAACCACTAGTATCTTCTCTAACCTTGATAGTATCAAGAATAGCTTCATTGTTTGACTCCTAAACTTTCCATAATTTCTTATTTAATGGTCTCTCATGATATTTTTCTAATTGAATATTCATTGCAAGAATCAAATTTGAATAGTGTAGTATCTTCCTATGTATTTTAAACTCTTCAAAAAACCATTTATCTGAATATTTTATAGGATATCATCAAAACCAAGTTCCAGTGACTACCATTGACCCAGTGGGATAATCAATGTTTTCTCCATCTATAACTGGGGAAGTCAATTTTTTCTTTCTCTCTATACACTGACATAAGTAGTAATCAATGCCCTCTTCATTATCCTCATTTTCAATAACTACAAAAACATGCCTTATATCACAAAAAAACATTTTTAGTGACAATATGAAGATATATAATGAGAATAAATTGTACATAATGAAAAATACTCTACCTAGATACACTAGATCGGATACATGGTTAGAGTCATATGATGATGTCATATTTTTAAGTTACAATTTTGTTGAAATGTTATATGTGTTTATTTGAATTAGAGGTTTGGAACTCCAATCATCCACCCACTCTTGTGACTCACACTCATTCTAAATAGAGTCCATGCATGTAGAACAAGAACATGCCAAGTGTCTCATATGAATAGTCCAAGAACTTGAATTTGAGGTAAAAAATGAGTGGAGGTCACTTGAACCCATTAGAGTCATATAATCCTCATACTTTACAAATTTGTATTCTTCCATTAACCATAAATGTCTATGAACATTAGAATTTGGTTGGGCACCATGATACATGTTCTCATTACACCATTCAACCATAGTTTTTACATTGTCCAAATGAAAACCATATTAAAATTTTAACTCCTCCCTTGTAATATCTCTTTTTACACATGATCTAACACCATCATAATCCCCTTTTCCATGGCCTTCCTCAGTGAAACTCTAAATGTGTTATACACTAGTGGTAACTTACATCTTTCTCAACCAATAAAATATCCATGCATTTTTGAATTATGAAGTGCAATTGTCTGAACAAATGTAATGCTAATTGAAATTAATGTTCCTCTGACTCAACTATTCATATAAATTTTGTAAACAATGTTACACATACTTTGAATAATGTGATCAGTCATCGTTGATATATAAATGGTACTCCCTTAATATTTTCCATTATTACTCTGTACTTCAGGTGCATGCATGAATACTATATGCATGAATACTATATGCATGAATATGGAAACTTGTGATGATTTATAATATTATAATTGAACTTCCATTTTGTGTTTGAATTTATAATTTTTATCAAAATAAACTACTGAAACAATCGAACCAAGTGGAAATATATCCTTTCTTATCTTGAAATGTTCATCCAAAAAAAATGCATTTTTTTATCCTAAGTTTAAATATACATAAAATGAAACCTATAAGTCATTTCCATGAACCATCAAATATCTACCCTATCTATTTAATCCCTATAGTCATAACCCAAAACACTTAGGTGGAAGCTTTGATAGCAATCCATTGGACAAGTTATAGTGAGGGGTCCAAAAAAGCAACTTTTTAGCATTGAACAAGCAACTTCTTGAGATCCAACTGGAATTTTTGCCTCCATGACCTCTAGCTAGGAATTTATCACTAATATCACATCTAGATAGGAAAATTACATGTTATCACACTAACATGATCTTAAAATCCACTTGGAAGTGTATTTTCACGACCATTCTAGAGTGTAGAATCACTGGCAATAAATATTGTCAAAATTTAAGTTATGGTTGTAGAACTCTAGTTTTGATGCTTCATGACATTGCCAACATATTCAAGGGGTGCATAACATATAGGAAAAAAAAATTGACCTCCTATCAGTCCTAGTTGACAAACCCACCACCCATCTCATCTTTAAGAATGCCCTTCCCAATATAAGAAAAATGCACATTTTTTAGCCTAAGTTCTAACACCCATAAAATGAAACCTATAAGTCATTTCCTGATATTCGATCACATCCAACCTGAGCTTCAATCACACCCAAATTGATCTTAACTTAGCTTAAATACTATATAATTCTCTACTAACAATGCCAATCACATGAAGGTGGAATCTTAACTAGCACCACTAACCTAAAAAAAATTATTAGTAAGTAATTAAAAATGAAATTTATATGTATTACCTAAAAAATAAAAAATGTTTGGTAAAATTAATTACATATACATTTGAAAATTTAAAATACCTATGTATTTTAATTCAATGAACCACTAATATCTGCTCTAACCTTGATAGTATCAAGAATAGCTTCATTGTTTGACTCCTAAACTTTCCATAATTTCCTATTTAATGGCCTCTCATGATATTTTTATAATTGAATATTCATTGAAAGAATCAAATTTGAATAGTGTAGTATCTGCCTATGCATTTTAAAATCTTCAAAAAACCATTGATCTAAATATTTAATAGGATATCTTCAACACCAAGTTCCAATTACTACCATTGACCCAGTGGGATAGTCAATGTTTTCTACATCTATAACTGGGGAAGTTAATTTTTTCTCTCTCTATACACTGACATAAGTAGTAATCAATGCCCTCTTCATTATCCTTATTTGAAATAACTACAAAAACATACCATGTATCACAAAAGAACATTTTTAGTGACAATATGAAGATATATAATGAGAATAAATTATACATAATGAAAAATACTCTACCTGGCTACACTAGATCAGATACATGGTCAAAGTCATCTGATGATGTCATATTTGTAAGTTACAATTATGTTGAAATATGATATATGTTGATTGGAGTTAGAGGTTTGAAACTCCAATCATTCACCCACTCTTGTGACTCACACTCATTCTAAATAGAGTCCATGCATGTAGAATAAGAACATGCCAAGTGTCTCATATGAATAGTCCAATAACTTGTATTTGAGCTACAAAATGAGTCGAGATCACTTGAACCTGTTAGAGCCATGCAATCCTCATAATTTATCAAATTTTATTCTTTCATTACCCATAAATGTCTATGAACATTATAATTTGGTTGAGCAACATGACACATGTTCTCATTACACCATTCAACCATAGTTTTTGCATTTTTCAAATGAAAACCATATTCAAATTTTAACTCCTCCCTTGCAATAGCTCTTTTTACACATGTTCTAGCACCATCATACTCCCCTTTTCCATGGCCATCCTCAGTGAAACTCTAAAGGTGTTATCAACTAGTGGTAACTTACATCTTGCTCAACCAATAAAATATCCATGTATTTTTGAATTATGATGTGCAATTATCTGAACAAATGTAATGTTAATTGAAAGTAATGTTCCTCTGACTCAACTGTTCATATAAATTTTGAAAACAATGTTGAACATACTTTAGATAATGTGATCAATCATCATTGATATATAAATGGTACTCCCTTAATATTTTACATTATTACTCTGTAGTTTAGGTGCATACATAAATACTATGTGCATGAATATGGCAACTTGTGATTATTTATAATATTGTGATTGAACTTCCATTTGGGGTTTGAATGTGTAATTTTTAGCAAAATAAACTACTAAAACAATTGAACCAAGTGAGAATGTATCCTTTCTTATCTTGAAATTTTCATCCAACCATCTAGCCCTATGTGTTTGCCTTGCATACTCATAAGCAATCTTCTCCCTAGATTTGACCAAAAATTTAAAAATAAGTATCTTTTTTTATAATAAGCTCTGACCTTTTAGATTATTTTCCATCTTTTACTTGATAACTCATTGATTTATATTTCTTTAAACCAACTAATTCATGTCCAATTTTACTTGTAATCTCCTCATGGATACACTTTTTTAATTTCAACAATCGACCACAAATGTTGCAATTTCTATTTAAACATGATTTGTTGTAGAATAATTGTCCATATGATATTTTGCAAAAGATAGTTGGCATAAATTCCCTGGATGATTTTGGTGGAAATTCAATTCCACACTCTTGAAAAGTTTTGCTAGTATGCAAAGTACAAGGAATATGTCAAAAAACATCATAGTGCATTGAAATTACAACATGTTGTCTATAATAACAAGTGGTGCGTGTGTGATTTATTTTTACATAAAAATGTTTGTCCATGTCAAAATATCTTTGATAAATACAAATTTGTGGATTTTTTTTCAAAAATTTTGAGTACAATTATGTTTAAGTCATATCCAATAATTTTTTTGGATACTATTCACATTTATGATAACCAACTTTTCTTTTCACATCTCTTGCATTGGGAAAAACTCTTGTATTGTCTTTCAAAAATTGAGCAAGTAACTATTTAAGAGTATCAGTTATAGCCTTGTCCTTTCATGTAAGTCTACTAGAGAATGCCTAGATCTCATTGATATTAGTTTCATTAAGTCTTTCACATCTTTTAATTGCTTTCATTATTATTTTTCTATTTATATTAAGTGTTCAACTTGTTTTTGAAACCATTCATTTTTCTCTATTTTATAACTTATTGTACAAGTTTTAAGTATATATCAGGTAGTATTAAAATCTTGGGTGCTTGATTTTAGGCCTACAGGATGATATGCATCATGTAGATTTTCAATAATTTCATTTTTTCATCATCCATGTTAAATTTTCTTAGTCCTAATGTGTACATTATAGGTCTCATCTTAATCAATTTTATCAATGAAACAAATAATTGACATCTTTGACTTTCATAATCCAAATTATGAAAGAAAGTATCCCAAATTTGTTAAACTAGTCTTCTTGAATGGCGATTAGACATTTTGTTATGCATTGGTTCTAAAATATTTTCCTCGACTTCAATTAAGTACTTGTATTTTCTATGCAAAATTCTTGGAGGTGTTGTTAATGATCGAATTTGTTGAGAGGGTGTTTCAAAATCATTATTATGTCCATTATTTAGAGGTGGGATGACATTTTCTTCATTGTTTATTTTTTCATTATATGTTTCCATGAAATTTTATTGATGGTTAATTTCATCATTATTTGTTTCCATCAAATTTTGATCATTAATGGGGGGTGAAGCATCATACATAGACTCATCATCAACAAAATAAAAAAATTAGAAATTTGAATGTAAACTTCTAACATTATCTAATTCATTATTGTCAATTTTATTATTATTCATTTCATTATGGTTAATTTCATCATTATTTGATTCCTTACAATTGATTTCATCATGGTTTAATTCATTATTGTCAATTGAATCATTATATATGGCATTTGGTTCATTAGGATTAGGGTTTGTACCTTGTATACCACAAAATTTTTACATTCATATCATTTTTTATCTCTCAAATCTTCTAATTACTCTGGTGTTTTGTTCTTCAATATCTTCCTCTTCCTTGAATGTGATCCATCACCCATCAAGGACAATTGATAAATTTTCAAAGGTGGGGTCAAGTACACAAGTATCATAGGTCTTATAGAAATACACAGAGAATGTTTGTGGGGATAAAATTCTTGATTTGGGTTTAAAATAGATGTTGAAAACTAAACTTAGTCTATAATAATAAAAAAATCAATCATGTTATATAGTGTGATTACATTATTTATTATACTAGGTTCTTCTTTAGCATGCATATTAAGAATAACGTGATTGTGTTATGTAATAACGTGATCACATTATTCTTAATACTCAATTGAGGTTAGAAATTGACATTGAGAACCGAGTGTTGTCTATATTAAGAATAATGTGATCGTATTATTAAATAACATGATCATGTTATACTTAATATAGATTAAGGATTAGGGATTAGGCATTAATGCATAGGGTTTAAGGATTAGGGATTACAATTTATGTTTTATGGATTAGGGATTAAAATTTATGTTTTAGGGTTTATGGATTAGGGATTAGGGCATGCAGGGTTTAGGTTTAAGGGTGTATATAAGGTCTAATCACTCTATGCCATGTGTGAACCTAATTTTTACTATAAAGGATGTTAATTGGGACTAAATTGATTAGTAAATAGGGAAATTTTTTGGTTTATAATTTAGGGTATAGTTTTTAGGGCTTAAGTTTAGGGTACATAGGATCAATTACAAAGATAATTCTTAGTCTAAATGATGTTAATTTGGGATAAAATGATTGGTTTAGGGTTTAAAGAGTTTAGATTTATGGTTTAGAGTTTAGGGATTATGAAATTTAAGCATTAGGTCTTAGGGTATAGGTATTAGGATATATAAGGTAGAATAATGATGGTGATTAGGGAAAATTAGAGACGATCAGCCCTAAAATCACATTTTATAGTCATGAAATTAGGTTGAAGAGGCTTGAAATAGCCCTAATCTACTTTAGATGCACATCTAGATTGGCATTCCATAGGCTAAGTTTTGGCCATAGGTTTAAAAAATGCATTTTATCACATCTTGTGATAAAATTAGTTATATCATAAGGCATGTATGTTTGAATCATTTAATGGGCATTAAGGCATAGGGATTATAATTTATGTTTAAGGATTAGGGATTAGATCATAGGGTTTAGGTTTAAGGACCTGTATATAATGTCTAATCACTTTATGTCATGTGAACCTAATTCTTACTACAAAGGATGTTAATTAGGATTAAATCAATTGGAAAATAATGAAATATTATGGTTTATAATTTAGGGTATAGTATTTAGGTATTATGGTTTAGGGCTTAGGTTTTAATGTATGTATGGTTTAGGGTACATAAGGTCAATCACAAAAATAATTGGGTATAATTTGAATCACTTGTACCCATTGGTGACTATAGAATGTGTTTTTGGGTTGTCATTCTACCCTAGATATCATCATGTAGATTGAGTGAATTAGTTAAATGGGGCAATTATTCATGTGAGTGAGGCCAAACTAAGCCCTTTGAACTTAATTCTTAGTCTATGATGTTAATTTAGGATAAAATTATTTGTTCAATGTTTAAAGAGTTTATATTTATGGTGTAGAGTTTAGGGATTAGTAAATTTAAGGATTAGGGCTTAAGGTATAGGTTTTAGAGTTTATAAGGTAAAATCATGAAGGTAATTGGGGCAAATTTGAGCTCCTTGAAACTATATCTATGAGTAAAAAATGTGATTTTGAGCTCAATTAACCCCTAAATCATCACAAATTGAGATAATTAAGTTAATTATGGTTTAATGAGTGATGTAATTTTGACCAATTTCATCCATGCATACCTAATTCTTATTATATATAAAAAAGATGTTAATTAGGGCTAAATTTATTAGTTTAGGGTCTATAATTTAAAGGGTTTGGGGTTTAGGGCTTATGGCTTAAGGTTTAATGTAAATGGTATAGGGTTTAGGGTTAAAGTTAAATGGTACAGGGTTTAAGGTTTAAGATATTGGATATAGGGTCTAATCACTAAGGCAATTGAAGAATATTTGAGCTACTTATTCACCTATTTATGAAAATTACCTTCATGTTTGCATTTTTAATAAAATTAGGGTTAGTTATATCATGTATATGTTGCATACATGTTATACAATATACTGAGCCATAAATTTGGTTTAGGGGCTTAATGTTGCCTAGATCATGCCCTTAATTACACAAATTGACTAATTGGATCAATTCATGATAGAATCTATCATTTGATTTTTACCCAAATCATATCTTGTTTTGAGGGGTTCAAATTGGCCTCAAATGCTTCCTTGATTAAAATAATCAACTAGCCTCCTCTTTGGTTAATTAGGTTGAAGGGGCTTGAAATAACCCCAATTTACTTCAGATGCATAGCTAGATTGGTATTCCAAAAGCTAAGTTTTGGACATAGGTTTAAAAAGTGCATTTTATGAGATCTCAGGATAAAATTAGTTATATCATAAAACATGTATGTTTTCAGCATGTAGTGGGCATTAGGGCATAGGGATTATAATTTATTTTTTAGAGATTAGGGATTAGGGCATAGGTTTTAGGTTTAAAGACCTATATATAATGTATAATCACTCTATTCCATGTTCAAACCTAATTATTACTATAAAGGATGTTAATTGGGACTAAATCAATTGGTAAATAGGGAAAGTTTATGGTTTACAATTTGGGGTATAGTGTTTAGGGTTTATGGTTTAGGTCTTAAGTTTTAATGTATATATGGTTCAGGGTACACAAGTTAATCACAAAGATAATTGAGGATAATTTGAATCACTTGGACCCATTTGTGACTATAGAATGTGTTTTTGGGTTGTCATTATACCCCATGTCATCATGTATATTGAGTGAATTAGTCAAATGGGGCAATCAATCATGTGATTTAGGCCAAACTAAACACTGTGAACTTAATTCTTAGTCTAAATGATGTTAATCTGGTCTAAAATGATTCATTCAAGGTTTAAAGAATTTATATTTATGGTTTAAAGTTTTGGGATTATAAAATTTAGGGATTAGGGATTAGGGTATATAAGGTACAATCATGATTGTGATTGGGGCAAATTTTAGCTCCTTAAACTTAGATCTGTGCATAAAAAATGTGATTTTGGGATCAGTTATCCCCCACATCATCACAGATTGATCTTAATAATTCAATTTTGTTAATGAGTGATGTAATTTTGACCAAGTTCATCATTGTGAACCTAATTCTTACTATATATAAATGATGTTGATTGGGGCTAAATTTATTGGTTTAGGGTCTACAATTTAAAGGGTTTGGGGTTTAGGGATTATGGATTAGGGTTTAAGGTAAATGGTATAGGGTTTAGTGTTTAATTTAAATATTACATGGTTTAGGGTTTAAGATATTATATCTAGGGTCCAATAACTAAGGTAATTGAAGAAAATGTGAGCTGCTTGTTCACCTATTTGTGATAATTACCTAAACATGTTTGCATTTCTAATAAAAGTAGGTTAGTTAAGATATACATTTTGCATACATGTTATATAATTTATTGAGCCATAAATTTGGTTTAAGGGATCAAATTTTCCTAAATCACACCCCTAATTGCACAATTTGACTAATTGGATCAATTCATGATAGAATTAAACTTTTAATTTGGCCCAAATCATATTTGGCACTTTAAGGGGTTCAAATTAGCCTCAAATGCCACCTAGATTAAATGAATAAATTATTTGGTTAAATATATATGACATGTAATTAGGGCTAATTTCACTCCAAATCACATTAAATATACAATTTAAAATACGTTCATGTGGCACATCTTGACCCTAATTATCTCTACAATTAAACTAGTTAACATTTGCATTCATTAAATAATGACTTCAAGTTTACTGAGCTCAAAACCACATTCTATACATGTATAACTTGCATATAAATAAATTCTATTTCTTTGATTTAATCAAGGTAATGAAATTGGATTTGATCAATCCCTTAATCACATTTTATATTCATGCAATTAACTTGAAATGGCTCAAAATATCCCTAATTTACATCAAATGCACAGCTAGATTGGTACTCCAAAGGCTATGTTTTTGCCATAGGTTTAAAAAATACATTTTATGACATCTTGTGATAAAATCATTTATATTTTAAGGCATGTATGTTTGTCACATCTCTAAACTTGACAAAAGACAACTCCTTATATGTAAAATAGGGTACTAATGCATTGATATACCTTGAAAAAAAACCTTATATAAATTAACTTACTAAATCAAATATTATTATCATAGACTCAAAAAATAATACAAAGTTTATAAAAGTTTTTTACAAGTTCCAAACATCACTAATTATCCACAAAAACTAACGTAGTCTTGTTTAACCAAATTCAGCCTCTTTTAGGACTGTATACACTCTTGACACAAAATATAATGACCCTTGATTTATTTTTTATTCCAAAACACCATTTTAATATTATGAAGAATATAAAATTATTTTCAAAAACCAACTTTCAAATAACTAATCCTTAAACATTTATAATATCACTAAACTCTCTTTCGAACCTAATACTCTAGGTTCGTTATTACTCAGTTAAAGGATCCTTGTACTCCAATTGATTTTTGGAAAATATAATGTATTTAATCAGGTAAAAAAATTAAATCTAAATAAAATATACAAAATTATGAGTTATTTAGATCATGGATCACCAAAAACCAACTTTTGACTTCTTGACCATGTCTAGGATGAACTAGGACTGTCTACATTTTAAGGAAGATTTGGCTAATGTCAAATTAACAATAAATTGATTAATAGGTTAATAAATATATAATTATCATTAAATTATATAAAATATTGATAAGAACATTGGTCCCAAACAATAATATTAATCAACCAAACTTTGATCTTAAGATTACTAGGCCTAATGGCTCCTTTAGTAGGTCAAAATGCAAATTCAGGTTTTAGGGTGTTGTGAATATACAACACAATCATGTTATTAAAATTATTACATTATCAAATAATTCAATAAATTTAATACCATTATCACATTATTAATGAAATTATGCTATTTGAATTTGAATTTAATTCCCACACCTTTTGGCTCGAAAATGGCTTAGATTCCTAAGCCAAAGGCTTGGACTGTCAATATACAACCAAGTTTTGAGAGTTATGATAAAAAAACAAAAAAATTAAAATTTTATTACCAAATAAACTAATAATTTTAATGTTAAAATTTAAAAACTTAATACCATTACGATGAGCACACTCTTCTCTTGCCAAAAATATGATTTTTAAAATTTTTGGACTAATTTAAGGTTTCAAACTATGTTGATTTCTAAGTATACCTTTTTTAGGCCACTACATACCACATATACACATGCCTATACATGTTCATGAAAATTTTATTTCATTGATCCAAGTGAAAAAAATTTATATGGTCATAAACTAGGCCTAATTCTACACACATTAAAAAAAATGATTTTTTTTAGGTAGTTAGGTGCATCACATGGATGGCTATCCATTTTTTTAGTTTTTAGGATCTATTTACTTGAAAAAATCATTAAAAAAATTATTCATTGAAAAAATATAAAATTATATAGGTCACAAACTATAAGATCTTATATAAATTTTCTCCAAAGGATTTCAAATAATATTAAATGCTTCTCAAAAAATGGTGCACCACACGGCTGTCTATTTACTATGTTTTCTAAAAAAATAGGAGTTCTTAAAATTTTATATGTTTTACCTAATTATACATAACCATTTTTTTTTTCAAAAAGTTTTTTGGAAACTAGACTCAAAATTCTACATTTCATGTTCTTACACCATCTTCAAAGTTGGAGTGTAATTATCTCAAATTATCTAAAGAAGTTCAGATTTATGAAATTTTAGGAAAATAATGTCGACGAGTAGGCTAATTTTTGTCCCCCAACTTTGTGTACTTACCCAAAAAATTATTGTATTTCTATATCAGATTTATTTATGCTTTCTTTTAATTTATAAATACTTATTTTATTCCTAGAATATCATATGCCCTGCAATCTAACTAGATCCATAAACCAATAGTTGTTTAGTTTCATTTGATGCAAGTGTGTTTCAATTTATGAAATGTGTGTTTTATTTCCTATAATTTCAATTTTTCAAGAGTGTTTTCCATTATTCAAAGTGTGTTTTAATTCTACAATTTCAATTATTCTAATTAGATTTAAAAAATTGTTTCCAATTAGAAAGAACTGTTATTTGAAAGTCATACTACCCCTATTGCATAGGATTTTAGACACTAGTCCATATTGAAATTACATTACTAAATGATGAGGATTAAATGACACTCATCATTTCCTAGGGTTAAATTATTATCATACTATTTTTTTGCAACATGCAATAGGACATATAACTAAAACTTCATAGTATGCTAATATTTTTTAATAATAAAATTTAAATCATGGGATAAAAAAATAATTATTTTTTATAAGTACCTTATTGATACTAACCTATTCATTCATTCCTTAGTCTCTTAATAATAACATGGTGACTAAATTTTTGTCCAACCATTTTTTCCACTAGTCATAGACTATATTGAAGTCTTAGTACAAGTTTCACATTTTACTACTCATAAGAACTACAACTTCATAACATTCTAATATTTTTTTATAATAAAATTTTAATTATGGGATAACAAAATAATTTTTATTTATAATGTCCTTATTGATAATTTATTCTCTATTCATTCCTTAGTCTATTAGTAATAACATGGTTATTGAATGTTGATCAAGCCATTTGTTCCACTAGTCTCAGACTACATTTAAGTCTTAGTAAAAATTTCATATTTAAACACTCATGTAAACAAAAATTTAATAACAACATGTTCAAATAGTAAAAAAATACAATGAAGTTCAAGTGAACTAAACCAACATACACATCAAGATAATTCACTGCTTTTCTTTACAACTCAAAACATCTCTATCATGACCAAACAATCACTACCCACTTTGAGATATAAATTTTAGTTGAATAAGATAAATATGAGAAACATTCACATAAATCTAACTATTTCCATATAATCTAGTCCACCTAGTGATAAGATGATAATATTCCAATAACAACATTATCTCAACTTACAAAACACACAATGCTTCATTACCACTATCTTACCATTGAACAAATTCAATGATGTTTTTATCATAGTAATTAGTTTCAACCTTATTAGAAACTCAATAAGAAGAGTAATTAATGATGGATATATTTTTCCACCATGACAAAGTGAACTCAAATCCAAAGTTACCGACACAAGATGTTTTAGATAAAGGTAAAAACATGTTTTGATGGGATCCCAAAACCCAAGTACAAGGAAAGAAAGATAAAGCTTCAACTCCCACAGGCAGAACCTAAAAACTACTACAGAGAAGTAGCAAAAATAGGTTTTAAATGGACCTAAAACCCCCAGAGAGACCACTGGTCAAAACCTAGATTTAACATAGATCTGGCTACACCATAGATAGAAGATTACAAAAACAAACCCAGAGAACAGGACCAGAAAACATAACCAGCAAGAAGAACCAGACTATTCTTCCAGTTCCAAAATCATTTTCATAGTTTCTGTACCTTTCACAATAGTATCCTGAGTGGTATTTTCCTCCAACTTGGCTCCCTCTTGTGTAGCCTTCTTTCTTGAGCTTTGTCTCATCCTTTTGTTAGGCCCCTCCAAAGATTTGGTCTCCTCGCTAGCTCTTTTTCCAATATTGGCAGCTTTAGCACAAATGTTGGACGTTACTTCCTCCATTTTCGTTCGGTTCTCCCTAATGAGTTCCCGAAGGTTATTCTCATAATATTTGAGCTTGACTGGGATATCTCTTATCTATTTTTCCATGTTGTTAATTTTGTTCCATGCAGCTTTCTGTTTATCTTCCATAATTTCCACTTTCCTTTTGAGATCCTTAATCTCCTTACAAGATGTTATCATTACACTATTTACCTTTCATGTTAAGATTTGAATTGAAATAATAAGGATTAGATCACAACAAATTATTTATTTTCATTTATTCAATATTAAATAACATAATTAACATACTCACCAATGTACCATCTTTTGGTGGAACAAACTCTATGTAAATTTGAGAACCAAAGGATAGTTTGGAACTACAAAAATTGTCTTATACTTACAACATACAAGGATGGTAAATTACATTTAATGTTAGGTTAGCCCATAGTAAAACCATATTATTTTAAACATGACATGTACTAAAAATAATCAATGCATAAAAAAATATTAAAGTCTTGCTAAGGTAATTTCCAATCATACCTGGTCCAATCTCATAGTGAGTTATTAACTAATACTTGTTATGACTTTTTGATTAATAATGTCAAGAATAAATAGTCAGCCAATTCACATCATAAAGGTTTGAATGTATTAAAACAAGCTACAATGATAATGAGGATCAATAAGAGTTGTTTTAAATTAGCTTAGGTCAATGGTTAGTTTATCTAATCAACCCTTCCAACTATAAATCAACATAGTAATCTGTACCAACCCATTTAGGTATTTTTGTAAGAATAGATCCTATAAGGTGTTACTTATATAAAATTTTACCTTACAGTCCTATAATGTGAATACTATAATAAAATTTCCTTTTAACAATTTAAGGAATCTAAAAAACCATTTTAGTTATATTAGAATGAGTGATTTTTAACCCAAGGTAGCAAATAAGATAGACAAGATTGCATTACACAAAAAATCCTACATCAAAGTCACCACATATGAAGCAAATTTTATACCTTCACATAGAAGGGACAATGGAAAAATGATGCAATACAAGAGTATGAAACCATTCTTATCTCATTTATCAATGGATACTATAAATAAGGATCAGTTTACTTGTGCATTTATTATATATTAATGTGTTTCAATGAAGCAAGTCTTGATATGACAAATCAATATACAAGATACATAACAATACTAACTATTCTATGATCACTTACAAGTCATGGATACCCTTGTAGGGTAATCTAAATAATAAATACATTCATTAACAATAATATAGACATAAATAGTTGATAACCATACATTGGGATAATAAAGGATGCATCTACAAGTCATAATGATCAATTATGGCTCATAGTATTTATATATGCTACTCATACCTCAACCCGTAGTAAGGGTTTTCAATATAAATAACAATACAATCATCAATTGCACATTTATAATAAGTTTTTTTTTACTTACCACACTAAGATGATAATATACATAGTGGATAATGGTGTTTCAAAATAAATACAAGTATATCTATGCAAGATAAGAAATAAATCTCAAAAAACCTAGCAAACAGACACTCATAGGTTTGAAGGAAAATAATTTCTTCAACTAGCTACTCAAGAAATCCATTTTATCCATAAAATACTTGACTCCTCTACATGGGTTAATATTTTCTCATTTCTACTATCCAAAAAGGAGGTATTAATTTTATGCAAGGAGTAGCATAAAAATTCATAGATTCAGGGTTAAGACTAGACCCTTTTTCAAATAATAAAAAATGCATTAATCTAACACAATGTCAGATGATCTGAAAATGCAACCTAGAGTTTTGCCATTGACCTATGCAAAAATATTTCTTCCATAAAAATAATAGAAGAATTTTCTCATGTTATCTAGGTTTAATGGATTTACTTAAACATTACCCCTTATACAAACCATATTCTTACTAATTTTTAGTCATGAATTATGTATGACATCACTAATGGACTCATAAGGTACTAGCATTTTAACCTAGGGTTTGATACCATAAGTTATAATTGACTTGATTTTAAATGGTATTTCTTTATTATTAATAATTTTTCCATTTAAAGGTAAGGCCATAGTGATGGAAGAATTGGAAAAGAATAAACAATTGCTAGAAAATTTTAACTTGAGGGTTCATCAGGCAGGGTTTGGCCTAGCTAAGCTTGAGTAGCTGAGGCTACTATTTAGACATTTTTCCACTCTACTCAGCCCCCAATCCCCTATTATTAAATCTCCCAAGGTCCTAAAATCCCCCCTTGTGCTCCCCCCAGGGGGGTCCCCCCTAAATAGACTCCTTTGTACGTTAAAGGTAGGAAATGACCCAGAATGATCTTCCCTAAGGAAGTGGCTAAAGGCCCTAGGAACTATACTCATGCCAAGGTTTCAAAAGACAAACCCATCATCCTGATGAAGGACACTACTGCTACTGAAGATACTTAGGAGGGACCTTCCTCCTAGATTAGTTTTAGTTTTTTATTTCTTATTTTCATTCTACGTACTAGTTTTTCTATTTTTGTCCTCTCGACCCTGGTTGGCCTATTAAAACTATTGTAATGCACTCTCATGGTTCTAGGTCCCTATAAAACCTAGATTTTACCATATCAAATAAAAATTAAATTTTACATTTAGTTCAACAATATAAAAATTTGTTCTAATTAAAACATAGAACAACTAAAAACTAATACATACATAATTTAATGAAATTTCAAATGTACTATAGACAAATTTCCATTAAATCGAGTGTTGTGAAAAAATCAATCCTCTTAAGAATAAATGGTATAAAGCAATAAAGATAAATATATCAATCTCAATTGTATAGTACATCAAAATATTGTAACCAATATTATCTTTAAAAATTCAACATCAGCTACAAGATACAAATCCATACAATGAATGAAATCACAACATTTGTTGTATAATACAACACAAAACTACACCAAATTATAATATTGTCAATGTCTTGGTTTTAGAATAACCATGCTAATTTTTTATCCTCAAGCCAAGACATTGATTTATATGGATTATGAAAGCATTAAATCCTTGATACAATATTATCACCATCCATTGTTTAATAGTACTATAAAATATTACATTAAATAATCATTATTTAATGTAATATTTTATAGTACTATTAAACAATGGATGGTGATAATATTGTATCAGTGCCCAAAGTAGCCATGAGTATGTGATTATTGTTAAATATAATAAAGTGTAAGGAGGGAGAGTATCATATGGGTGTTTTATCTTCAACCATATAATGATAGTACCACACACCTCCCCACTAGGAGTGTCCCTTCCCTTCATGAAGGGGTAGATAATGGTGATGTAGACATCAAGAACCAATTGAGAACAATGTGAAATTACAATCATTATTACATGCATCAATCATACACAACATGGGTAATCCTATATATAATATAACATCAAGCACATATATAAACTAACATCACTTGGGCTAAATGTTTTATAGTAATCATATTTATCAAGAATATGGATCATTTTCCACACACTTGCATTACTCTCTATTAAATAGACTAAACCAGGCTTCCTACTTATCACTCATCATCCTCAGACAAAAGGATGATCTTACATTAATCACATATCAATTCATTACTCATAAATTATATAAAAAAATATTTCAATCCTTAAATAAATATTTTTTCCATACAACATCATAATTATGCCATTATTTACACAAGCTAACAAGAACAATCAATAATTGGCATGTATATTCCAATCACTTAGCTTAAAAATTTACTATTCATTACCATTCTTATTTTACTGATGATGAGAAACCTACAATATACTTCTTACCTATTTCTCACCAACCTTCACAAATGAAGGGTGTTTATAGAAAGTATGCAGTCAAAACAAAGCATACATTATAATGATCATCGCATAAACAATATTCATACTAAAAATATGTTTATAAGTAAACTAGATTCCTTATAAAATTTATAAAATTTAATTTCCAATCCATAAATACAACAATACTATAATAGTTTAATCATATATTTGAAAACTCTATAGTCTCAAAATACCATAAATGCTCAGCCTATCAATATTAATAAAGTAACTCTTATGGACATGGTTACTACCATTAATCAAATGGTCAATCTACTTAACTTCATAAACCTTACCTATTTTTGAATTAGTTTAGTACCATAAATATGAAAATTATATGAAGTGACTACCTATTTACACCATTAGTCCAAGCTAAAATAATCTCTTATCTTAGTATTTTCTGCTATAGGCATGAAGTTAGTTGGACCAACTGCCTACATTTCTATAGTATTTTATTTAATTCTAAACTAACAACTAACCATTATATGCTTAGGTTTGAGAGCTAGCTCTCATCCATAGGCCTACAAATGTAAACAATATACTATAGTTTTAAATCAAACCACACTAATTAATAAATTTTTCAAATGCCAAATAAGTTAGGTTCATGTATTTTCCACATATAAAGTACACATATTTGAATTAAATTAACCCATAAAAAGTTTTATTTCACTCTTATTCCCATGATAAGAAATAACATGAAGAAGCTATGGTCTCTATGGTTGAGGAAACTATATTTTTAAAAGGTATACTAAGCAATAACCAAAGGGTCATTATAATCAATGGAATAACAACCACTAAATAAATAACATATATGCTTTCAACCCATTCATCCTTTCCGATAAAAATATTGTCCCTAAAAAGTTCCTAACTATTAGTAAATGGATCAATGGTGGTATGATAGCATATAAACTTCAACTAAAGTCATGAACACAATGAAAAAATGAACCTCAAATTATGACCTCAATAAAAAGTATCAAAATCATAAGTTCAAATGATAAAACAACATACTACCTCTAAAAAAGGTTCAAAACCATTAACAAAAACACAACATATTGCCTCAAAATGGTGTCAGAATCACAAGGATGAAGCATACATTCACCAATTGGTGTCACAATCACAAGGATGAAACATACAATCACCAATCAATATCACAATCTCAATAATAAAGCATTTTGTCACTAATTAGCATCACAATCTCAAGAATAAAACATATATCCACTAATTAATGTCATGGTCACAAAAATTAAGCACACTTCCACTAATCAGTGTCAAATTTATGAAAATAAATCACTTATCCACCTATTAATGTCACTATTACAAAAATGAAGAATATAACCACCTAATAGTGTCATAGTTACCAAAAAAAATGAAGGTACCAATAACATAGTCACAAAATAAAGTATGCAACCATTAAATAATACCTTATTTTACCAAAAATGAAAGTACCAATAGCATATACACAAACTAAGTATGCATCCACTAAATAATACCATATTTTACCAAAAATGAAGGTACCAATAGCGTACTAGGGTTTGTATATCATATTATAAATAAACCAACTAAAATCAATAATGTTTAAGCTTCACTACTAAGATAATAAATAACAAGCAATAGGGCAAGTTTTAAAACTACCCATTTGACCTGTGAGGTTGTGGACTCCTCTTCTATGCATATAAATGTGAATTTGCAGTTATTTTAATTGAAAACTAAAATTTGTAAATTTTAAACTGAATGAAATATTTAATCAACTTTATTGTAGCTAATAGGGTTTCATTAGCCCTAAAAAAATTCATATTCCATCTTTTTCTCAAAATTAACACACTTATTATTAAACATCATGACCACAACCCTTAATTAAAATAATAATAGTTTCATACCCAAAAAGAGGAAATTTGAAACTTGTATGTATATAGTGAAAACAATAATTTTATTCCTATGTATGAAATCCACTTACAAACTTTATCACTGCTCTTCAATATCCACTCCTCTCCTCTTTTCTTTATTTTAATTTTCTTCTTACTTCTTTTGATATCCTTAAACCCCACTTCAACTCAACCTCTACTAAACCTATTCCCTAAATGCAAGTCATCACTATCTCTTTTTTTATAATAAGATTGAAGTTCATGTGTCATCTTTACTAACTTATAATTTAGTTATCTTCACCCATTTGAGTGTAAAAACAACCAAAAGCTTGATAAATTTGACTATTAGATGAGTTCACAATGAGGTTGTAAACTGTCTCATGCAAGCCTTATACTTTTTAGGATTTTCCCCAAATAATAATTATAATTCATGTTCATGGGAATACCTACATATAATTCCTTTTATTTATGTTTTTATCTCCCATTAACTATGGTAACCTTTAATCATCATGTTATAGTCTTTTCTGAATATTATTGTTTTGACTTTATCTAAATTATAATTCTATGTCATCAAATAAAAGACTTATGCAATGCACATTCATTTTATGGAGTTAATATACCAAGTCATTCATATTTAAGTTTCATGTTTACTTATGCAAGATCACTATTCCATAAACCATATTCATAAACATATGACCTTGTAAATGATATAATATTATGATCAGATAAAAAATAAGGATAATACTATGCAACCAAAATTGCAATGCACAAAACTATTCAAAAATGACATAACCAACACACACTTTTAAAAGATAGGCAATCATCACTCTTCACAAATAGAAAAATAGAATGTTATGTGAGTGTGTAACTATTATTATCTTTGCTCTTTTTTTCCCAATGGCCACGATCTATCATTTTCTCCCCTATGATGCCATCCCTCAATGTTTTGTTGTGATGAAAAGAATAGGTTATCCTACATCCATCTTAGTAAAAAATAGGGTATTCAATGTGTTATTAATCATAAATTCTCCCAAAATAATTTAAATTATAACATAGATTAGCACTTCTTTAAATCAAAAATACATAAATTATCACTTCAACATGCATTTTTTATGACCACTAAAATGCTAAAAACCCATATTTCAAATGATAGTCATCACCATCTAATTAATCAAATATTGTAATAAAATAATAGTCTATAATATCTAATGGTAAAATAAACCAACATTGTCATTATTTATTTTCCACTAGGTTTGTTGTCCCCAAAAAATGTCACTCATTTTTGGGACAACATATGAAATATTTTGGCCCTGCAAGACCAAAATTGTCTCTTCCCTTTTCAAAAATTGTTATGAGCCTTCAAATTCTCCATTCTTCAAGCTTTTTAGTGAATCGACAAACTCTGTAGGCTTGAATCTATAGACTTTATAGGCTTGAATCTACAGACTCTATAGGCTTGAAACTATGGACTCCGCAAGCTCATTTCTATGGACTTCACAGTAAGAAATCTATGGACTCCCCCAGATATACGAACTTGAATCTACAGACTCTGCAGGTTAGTTTCTATGAACTATGGAGGAAAGAAATAGGTTCAGCAGCTTTAGCAAGTAAATTCTCTCAAAGAAATAAGCTCTCAACACTTAGGTGATTTCAAGGTTGGTTCAACGACTTGGTTCAATAAAAAATGTCCATCGGCAAGCTTCTAAGCAAGGATTGAACCATTTTGGTTCAACGGGTTCAATGGGTTTAAAGGTTCAATGTCATCAGCAAAAGTTAAGCACATCTTTCAAGGTTCAAAGTTCAACCGCTTCAAGGTTCAATGGCTTCAAAACACTTATCAATGAGAAGAAGGCTTGAACCATTGAACCGTTAAACCATTAAACCATTTTGGCTCAAAGGTTCAATGAGTTCAATGGTTCAAAGGTTCAACACATGATTGGTTCAAGTGAACAAAGGATTTAGCCAAATAAAGGGATTGAATTGATTGAACCATTGAACTGTTAAACCAAATTTGGTTCAATCGGGAAGTTCAAAGGCGTCTTCTAAGATCTTGAAGGACAAGTGCCCTTGCAGAGGGCACTTAGCTGCCAAAATGAACCCTTGTAAATTTCTTGAAAGGAAACCTTAGAAGTTGAGTGCCCTTGTAGAGGGAAATGAGTAAAGCCAAGTGCCCTTGTGGAGGGCAGCGAGAAAAAGTGAACAATGTGAACTCTTTCAAAAAATAAACAAGGCAAATGATAAAGCAAAATCCTTCAAACAAATTGTTTGAAGGAATTCCTTTGGACTTTTGTCCCAAGGAATTCACCTGGGAAGAAATCCTGATCAAAAGGAAAAGAAAAAAACCAAAGAGTAGAGTGCGCCATGTGTCATCATCCGCGTGAAGTCCAAATGAGTCCTGAATGTTTCTACAGTGTTTCTAGGAGCTCGACAAAAGCTGCCATGTGTCATCTTCCACAAGACTCTCAAAAGACATCTAAAGCCTCTATAAGTTAAGTGGATGCTGCCACATGTCCTTGCCTATTTCACAGTGGAACATACCATGTGTAACTTATTGAGATCAGTGAAAAGCAACTAGAGCAAGGGGGAAAGACATGAAGGAATTGCTAAGGAGGATGACAGACCTGAATGCGTTCAAAGACCTTCAACGCCAAAGGGAAGAACCACTGATGGAAGAGCGTAAAGAGCCAAAAAAGCCAAGGATATAGCCCTGAGAGCTCAAATGCCAGTAAAAGACAAAACTAGAAAGGGAATAGATAGCCTGAGGGCTCAAATCATAACAGAAAGAGGGAAAGGCCAAAATATCTTCAAGGGAATTATTTCCAGTAGGTGAAATAATGGATCAAGTAAACTTTCAAGCATGCCAAATCAAGGACATGGCCTATTTTTCTTTCATGAATTAAAGGCAAAGGGACAGTTGTGTAGACACCAAGAAAAGGACCAAATAGTCCATACTAAGGAAGAGACATATGAGATGAATTAACATGCCATAGTTAAGGCAATTGCCCTATTCTAGCATGGCCCTCCTTGACAAAACTAAAAATGCATTGAAGGCATTGAATGCAGCATGGGCCATTCCATGGAACAAAGCGCCAGACCTTTCTTGGCTGATATATAATATAATCTTTGATTTGATACAAAGGAGATCTTCTTGTTAACAAAAGCAAAACTCTACCCAAATTGAAAGGCGAATACTGAGACTTTGAGCTCAGATTATTGTTCATATTATTTTATCTGAATAAGAAAGCAAGTGACTTGTAGACTTTGTGATGTTATAGCTTGTATCATTTTAGGATATTGTTCTTATGTCTGTCTTCTGAATGTGTTCTTGTTTATTTGATCTAACAAGCAAAACTAGTGGAAGTGATCAGGAAGGTGTCCTGAAGCCAACTGTGGAGAGATTTTTTGCCCCCATAATTGTATTTAGAGTGTTTTCTTTTTGTTCTTGTGTAAAGGATCTTGGGATGACTTTGTGCCCTCATTATCCTTTGTAATTTTATTTCTATGTAAAGGACCTTGGGATGACTTTGTGTCCTCATTATCCTTCATATCTCACTCTTGGGCAGTCGAGGTGGAGACTTTGTGCTACATCTTAGGCTACTAGTTACTACGCCCTTGGTTACCAGTTACTTTTACTACCTGAAAGAATTCTTGTTGTTCCCTGCAAGAACACTTTTGAAAGAAGAGAAGTGCCTTCAGTGTTTTCACTAGGATTTTCTCCTATATTTGTTAACACCATCTCTAAAAAAAAATAGATGGATGGTGTTATTCTAGTCCTGAGTGTTATTTTCTGCATATATATATAGTATATAATGCCTCATACTTATAGGGAACCTCCCCTTGATGAGAGGAGAGATTTATCCCATTTGGATGTGGTAAACCTGCAACTTTGGATGACCAATCTCCCTTGCTGTGGATGATCAGACCTATTTTGCTCATCAGTACACTGGTGACAAAATATTCACCCAATAGTTTTTGGTGACTCTGTTGGGGACATAATAATTTTGTGCAATTTGAAGCCTCAAGCTTTAGATTAAAACATCACCTGTGTCTTACCCATTATCATTATAGCCTTATCCATTTATCCCACTGTGGAAGAATGAGTTGCTCCAGTGCTTTCCCATTGTTAATTTTTCCTCCACCCCCATGCTAACTAGGATAGAACGCGTAGTTTGAAGCCTCAAGCTTTAAGCTAAAGTAGGGCCAGTTCTTTCCCATTTTTATCCTGTAATCTAGTAGTTCCACACTATACAAGAAGCCAAAAATCTCAAGGTGTTGTTGACCTATTTTTGGGTTGGTGTAGCAGAGCAATTTTGATTTGTTTCCTCCACAACCTCACCTTCAACAAACTAAGAGTCTTCCTCCCACCCATACCAGGTCACCAATACAAGGCAGAGTTTCTTTTTCTACTATTAGCAGAGCTTTGTCTATCCATACTCCACCCAGATTTGTGATCCCACTTCTACATAATCAAATCATGGCTCAAGGCCCCTGGGGTAACTCTTTTGGTCCACTAAATTTGACCCCACCTCTACATGAGCTTCCACGCAATTCAAGGAATAATTTCCCCAAGTTTTTTGGTGATGGGAAAGTTAACCCTGATGAACATATTGCTTCCTTCAGCATAGCCTATGGTGTAATAGGTGTGGAGTATGAAGACATGGCAGTCAGGCTATTCATAGAAACACTACAAGGCACTGTTGCAGACTAGTTCTACCATCTACAAGCTCAATTAGTGACTAATTGGGACACTCTTAAAGCTAAATTTTAAGCCAGGTTCAAGCCTATAAAAGATGCACATGCCTTGTTGGCCTAGCTCACACAGATGAAGAAGGAGCCCCATGAACTTATGAGGGACTTCATTGCCAAGTTTGACAAGTTGAGGAATAGGATTCCCATGATCGCCCAGCCGACACCTAAGAATCTCAAGTGTTTCTTCATCAACTCACAGCTACCTAAAGTGAGTTTTTTACTGAGACAGGCTAGACACATAGACCTTACTACTACTCAGGACTTGGCTACTAAGCTATACGATGACCTTATCTTGGCAAGAAAGATAAGGAGGGATCTAAACAAAGGTAAATCTTCTTCTTCCTCTAAATACTCATCTACAGGCACCACGGATTAAATGATGCAAAAGTTGGAAAATGAATTGCTAGCCTTGAAAAGACAAATGGCCCAAGGTATGTCTACTCCTCCTAATTGGGATATGCCAAGGAGGACATTTTAGAATCAGCCATATCAAGGCAATGCTGTTAGGAATCAAGGGTATCCAAATCATCTTCCTCCCTCACAGAAGAACCTTGCCCTTGAAGCACCTCTAACCAACTCAGTAGTTGGATATTTGGAAATAGAACATGATTTCTCTTTCCAACTTGAGTTTGATCAAGAAAATGATGATGATCTCTTCATAGAGGATCAAGAAGAGTCAGCTGGTGACTCCTACATTGGTTTCCTAAATTACCAGGATGAACCCAAAAGTAAAGGTGAAGTAGTCGAGGGATCATACGTGGTATTCACTCAGTCCAAGAATCAGTTAGCCCAACCAACTAATAAGGAGAAAGTAGAGGAGTGACCTCAACCAGCAATTTCAATTGCTAAGTGGGGAACTACTCTACCTTTCCAGCTAAAGGACCCAGTTATTGCCAAAAAGGTAAGTACATCAAACATCTCTACATCTTATAATTCAACTTTACAGACCAGTCCTCCCCCTCCCAAAAACCAAAAGGATGAACTCCCATCCTCTCTTCCTAGTCCATTTCAGTCATTTGACATAGTCGACCATGTCAAGAAAACCAAAATTCAAATGACTGAATTTGAATTCCTACAAGCCAACCCTGAGCAGTTGGACAGATTGGTGGAGTGTGTGAAGAATACAGTTTTTCCCTATAGGATAAGAGATTAGAAATGTAACTCATGATCCCCCAAAGAACATGCTCATCCCAAAAAATCTTGCCATTACTCCTCCTACTGCCCCTAGGAAAGTAGATCCTTTATATGTTTCCTTGTTGATAAATGGTCACAAGTTGAACAACTGCATCATTGATTTTGGTGCTTCAGACAATGTCATGTCTACCAAAGTGGTTGAATCTCTTTGTCTCACACTAAACAAGACATTTGGTAGATGCTTCTCTATGGAGAACAAACAAGTGCCACTACTGGGACAGATCAAGGATGCCTAATTTGCATTTGCGACATTCCCAGAAAAGAGAATCAAGATGATGGTCCTGGTGGCTGACGTCCCAACCTCATACGGCATTCTGCTAGGACAAAAGGCTACTCCCTGAAAAGGAGGCAAAATACATGGTCACCCAAATGTCAGCCCCTACAACTAAAATTATGTTTGAGTCTTCAAGCAGGGGTAATTACTTCTTAACCACAGAGGGTGTTCATGTTTCTATAGATGAAAGTCTTGTAGGTGGCAATCTAAAAATTGATTCAAATAAGACATCAGAAGAATTGGTAGGGCACAATACAGATGAAAAAGCATCTTCCACTTCCAATCAAGAGAAATCTAATAGAAGATCAGTTTTTGATGATGTTTAGATCCTGGAATTTGATGGCAGTAATTCTTCTACCAATGCTAGAGTTGGGACTGTGTTGATATCTCCTCAAGGAGATATTTTTATTTCATGCAAGTTGCAGTTTAGCAACACCAACAAAGTTGAATGTGAATCTCTGTTACTCGAATTGAAGACTGCTCAAGACCAAGATTTCAAACTCCTTCACACCAAAGGAGATGTTGAGCTAATGGTTTGTTAGGAGTTTGATGCTAACAATCAAAACATGTGCTAGACTAAACCAATAGAATAATGAGCTATGGTAGTGGACCATATTGTTGTACTCTGAAGTCAGCAAAAGGAACTCTTCACCAAGAGAGCAAGGAGTTATGATTTTTAGATTGAAGACCATGTCTTGCCATGGGGCAAAAAGAGAGAGCCAAAAGGAGTGCACAAAAAATGTGATTCCTAGTGGAGAGTTCCATTCACCCATCATAAATTTTGGGGACAAAATGGTTTCCTACTAGTTTATCAGGATGGAATGCCATCTTCCTTGTCTCACAATGGGCAGTGTCTGAATCACTTCATTTTTTGAAGTATCAAATGAGTTCACTTGTACATATATACACTTGTATAGTCTTTAGTTCTATTTTGTGCTTTTCATTTTCATTTTTTGGCACCTTTCTTTTTGGGTAACATGACTCCATAGCCCAATGGCATACTTGAAGGCACTGGAGATTTTGGTTTCTACTCCCCTCAACTATTTTGAGTTTTCAACTGAAGGAAGTTCCCCAACTGGAGCTAGCTATTGTCCCAAAAAATGTCACTCATTTTTGGGACAACATATGAACTATTTTGGCCCTGTAAGACCAAAATTGTCTCTTCCCTTTTCAAAATTGTTATGAGCCTTCAAATTCTCCATTCTTCAAGCTTTTCAGTGAATCTACGAAATTTGTAGGCTTGAATCTATGGACTCTACAGGATTGAATCTATGGACTCTGTAGGCTTGAAACTACGGACTCCATAGGCTCATTTCTATGAACTTCATAGTAAGAAATTTATGAACTCCCCAAGATCTACGAACTTGAATCTACGAACTCTGCAGGTTAATTTCTATGGACTCTACAGGAAAGAAATAGGTTCAGTAGCTTTAGCAGGTAAATTCTCTCAAAGAAAAAAGATCTCAACACTTAGGCAATTTCAAGGTTGGTTCAACGACTTAGTTCAATAAAAAATGTCCATCAGCAAGCTTCTAAGCAAGGATTAAACCATTGAAACATTGAACCATTGAAGCTTGAACCATTTTGGTTCAACGGGTTCAATGGGTACAAAGGTTCAACATCATTAGCAAAATTTAAGTGCATTTGTCAAGGTTAAAAGTTCAATCGCTTCAAGGTTCAACAACTTCAAAACACTTATCAATGAGAAGAAGGCTTAAACCATTGAACCGTTGAACTGTTGAACCATTTTGATTCAAAGGTTCAATGGGTTCAATGGTTCAAAGGTTCAATGTGTGGTTGGTTTAAGCAGACAAAGGACTTAGCCAAATAAAGGGATTAAATTGATTGAACCATTGAACTGTTGAACCAAAGTCGGTTCAATCGGTTGGTTCAATCAGGAAGTTCAAAGGGGTGTTCTAAGAGCCTGAAGCACAAGTGCCCTTGTGGAGGGTGCTTAGCTGCCAAAATGAACCCTTACAACTTTTTTGAAAGGCAACCTTGGAAGTTGAGTACCCTTGCGGAGGGTAATGAGCAAAGTTGAGTGCCCTTGCGGAGGGCAGCGAGTAAAAGTGAACAATGTGAACTCTTTTAGAAAAACAAACAAGGCAAATGACAAAGCAAAATCCTTCAGACAAATTGTTTGAAGGAATTCCTTCAGACTTTTGTCTAAAGGAATTCACCCAAGAAGAAAGCCTAACCGAAAGGAAAAGAAAAAGACCAAAGAGCAAAGCGTACCATGTGTCATCATCTGCGTGAAGTCCAAATGAGTCTCGAATGTTTCTATAATGTTTTTAGGAGCTCAGCAAAAGCAACCATGTGTCATCTTTTACAGGACTCTCAAAAGGCATCTAAAGCCTTTATAAGTTAAGCAGATGTTGCCACGTGTCCTCACCTATTTCACAGTAGAACATGCCATGTGTCACTTATTGAGCTCAGTGGAAAGCGGCTAGAGCAAGAAGGAAAGACATGAAGGAATTGCTAAGGAAGATGATGGACCTGAATGTGTTAAAAAACCTTTAATGCCAAAGAGAAGAACTACTAATGGAAGAGCATAAAGAGCCAACAAAGCTAAGGATATAGCCCTAAGAGCTCAAATTCCAAGAAAAGACAAAACCAAAAAGGGAAAAGATAGCCTGAGGGCTCAAATCATAGCAGAAAGAGGGAAAGGCCAAAATCTTCAAGGGAGTTATTTCCAGTAAGTGAAACAGTGGATCAAGTAGACTTTTGAGCATGCCAAATCAAGGACACAGCCTATTTTTCTTTGATGAAGTAAATGCAAAGGGACAGCTGTGTAGACACCAAGAAAAGGACCAAACATTCCATACTAAGGAAGAGACATATGAGATGAATTATCACACCATAGTTAAGGTAGCCTCCCTATTCTAGCATGGCCCTCCTTGACAAAACTAAAAATGCATTCAAGGCATTGAATGCAGCATGGGTCATTCCATAGAACAAAGTGCCAGACCTTTCTTGGTTGTTATATAATGTAATCTCTTATTTGATACAAAGGAGATATTCCCATTAATAGAAGAAAAACTCTACCCAAATTAAAAGGTGAATACTGAGACTTTGAGCTCAGATTGTTGTTCATATTATTTTATCTGAATGAGAAAGCAAGTGACTTGTAGACTTTGTATTGTTATACCTTGTATCATTTTAGGAAATTATTCTTATGTCTATCTTCTAAATGTGTTCTTGTTTATTTGATCTAATAAGTAGAACTAATGGAAGTGATTAAGGAGGTGTCCTGAAGCCAACTGTGGAGAGACTTTGTGCTCCCATAATTGTCTTTAGAGTGTTTTCTTTCTATTCTTGTGTAAAGGATCTTGGGATGACTTTATTCCCTCATTATCCTTCGTAATTCTATTTCTATGTAAGGACCTTGGGATGACTTTGTGCCCTCATTGTCCTTCATATCTCACTCTTGGGTAGTCGAGGTGAAGACTTTGTGCTACATCTCAGGCTACTAGTTACTATGCCCTTGGTTACCAGTTACTTTTACTACCTGAAATAATTTTTGCTGTTCCCTGCAAGAACACTTCTGAAAGAAGAGAAGTGCCTTCAATGTTTTCACCAAGATTTTCTCCTCTGTTTGTTAAAATCATCTCTAAAAAAAGAGAGATGAATGGTGTTATTCTACCCCTAAGTGTTATTTTTTGCATATATATATAGTATATAGTGCCTCATACTTATAGGGAATCTCCCCTTGATGAGAGGAGAGATTTGTCCCCTTTGGATGTGGTAAACCTACAACTTTGGACGACCAATCTCCCTTGCTGTGGATGATCAGACCTATTTTGCTCATCAGTACGTTGGTGATAAAATATTCACCCAACAAGGTTAAAGTGGGATGTAACATTATTGTCAATGTATTGGTTAGTCAACTAAGATTGGTGAAGATTAGTCCAACTCAACCCTTTCACCTGGCATCCCCATTTTACATTATATTACTTATGTAAGAATATGTTTTGGGCATACAGGTGAATCCATGTCATTATTAAGGTATTAAAATGTGTAACCATGCATTACAACCATAGGCACATCATCCTAGAATAAAAAAGAGTTATCTATGTTGAAGGTTAGTATCGACTAGCAATACTAACCTAACCCCATGGAACTAACTAGAAGACAACGTGCCAAAATGAGACATACATAGACCATTTATACATTCCTTATACACAACATTCAAATAACCATAACTCAAAACATCATATAAAACAAGTTAAGATCCTCCTTACCTCTTTTTATACCTTTATTTCTATATTTAGAGTTTATGCTTTATCATATTTTAGATCAATTTTCATAAGTGATTTTTTATATTACAAAACTCTAAATGAATCATTATTCTAAAATTTTATATCCTATTAAGGTTTATAAAACCATAATAGGGTTAAATATAATTAAGGATCACACACAAAGATCACATACCATCCTAAAACCACCATTTCATTAAAATCTGGGCATATTCCTAAGAATCTAGACTTATTGTATTGCCATTTCTAATTTTATAGCTGTTGAAATTGGATTTCCATATTGTTATTCTTGGTTTTAAACTAGTGAAAAATCATATTATTATTGGTTTTAATTAGTGTGATATTGGATTCTAATATAGCTATTATTGGATTCTAAATTCTAGTGTGGCATCAAATTCTAATTATATCTTAGCTGGTTTTCACCTTTAAATTCATATTTAGGAGAAATTGGCTAATAGTTGAGCATGGTCTAATAGTTGAAATGGGTCCTAATAGTTAACATAATGTGATCCCATAATTGTCTTACTATTGCCTAATTATAATTATTATAGTATTATTTGATATTTATCTAAATTTTATCATATATTAACCAATCACATCATGATATAGAAGATTTAAAAATATTAGTACGACATTGTAAACCATACTTACTATAACCATGTAAAATTATGAGATAACACTTTTCATTTCCCATATGCTTAATGTAAAAAATATTTATGATTATTCTTATCTTGCATAGAATGGACAAGTGCCCATTCTACACTAGATAGTAACATAGGACTTTGTTGCTCATATTATCAATTTAGAGTTCATTATTCTTATCTCAATGTGTATAATAATCATGTACCCATTCTACCCAAGACAATAATAGAGGCCTCTATTTCTCCCATTATTCCTATCTTGTATAGAATTTACATATTCTTGTAAAATCAAAGTGGTTACTACATACATTAATCAAAATTTCACATTTTATGTACTAGTATATTATGTGAATTATTTAATAAATTCACATCCACATTGATTTGATTTAAATGGTTTAACTACTTTTTATTTATTAATTATTAATATGTAATGAAGCCACTAATGTGAAGTAAATATGACTAGATTTTGTAACTTGTGTTCTTAAAACACACAATGTCAACATTTCAAGTGTGAACCCTAAAATCTTTGGTGCACTGTTACTAGCACATATCTTATGAAATTAAGTAAAATAATGATAATAATTAAACTTACAAAAAAAATTATGTAGTTAAACATTAATTGAAATATATTCTTAGCTCAATAATTATGCAAAACAATCTTCTAAAAATAAATATTAATCTTCCACTTATATCTAATAAACAATACTATTACATTCTTAAGGTCTTATTGTAAGTCATCCACATGTATTAAAAATAATTCCATAAGATAAATATCAAAACTCAATTAATTTTAAACAATAGTAAAAATGTAAGGTCAAGTTACTAGTGCATGCTTTCAAAAATAAATTTAAAAAAACCCACATCATAGGGCAAGATGATATGACATATTAATAGTAAATCTTTAATAGTTTCACCTTTAAAAATTGATTACATTTTTAAAGTATTGCAAGGTATAATTTAATATCCTCATGTCATTTTTAAGGTATCTTAATCGATCCTCCTTTTAATTTTTTTTTGGTGTGTATGCCCAAATGACACTTTCCACATCAATGTCTTGTTTAATTTCATCTGATTTGTTCCATGTTTTATTAAGTGTCAATCAATACTAATATAATGTTTCACATTCTTCTCTTCCAAAATGTTTAAAAATTGAACATATCCTTCCCCATTTATCCTTCCCATCCATATCTTTCAATTTTCATTAGTCAGTCATACTAGAAGCATCTATCCCATATACACATCCATCAATAGATTGAACATCTGTATAAATCAATGTTTAATAAATTTATTTTATCTGTGAAAATGTGAAACCACTTAGATATGTTTTAAATCAAGGTTCAAAAATTTTATTTTCATGCAACATCATACATGATATCTTCATGACTAACAAACCTAGTCATAGTTTAATATGAAATCCACAAAATCACATGTCCATGGAGGCCCTTTTTATTTTATAATTAACATATGATCCCTAGTATGTCAACAAATTTTGAACATGAAAAGGTGTGCATATAGATATATAAAGTGGACAAAAAGTTTCAATACATCCATGCATTTTGTTTATGACACATTGAGAAAAAAATAGACCTTGATGACTCCATGTATTCTTGATGACCCAAACCTAATTTTGAGATAATTTCCTTATAGTTCAATGCTTCAAAACCCTATTCTCCTTGAATCACCAAATTTTTCTATGTTTTTTAAACACATATTATCAACTTAGTGTGACAAAACCCCAAAACTTTTGGTGTTGCATCACTACTAGTCAATCTCCCATGAACTTAAGTGGAATAATGCTAGTAAATGAAAAATATTTGAAAAATATTTTGATTACATACTTCAACATTAATAAAAATATATTATTGTCTCTTTACAATTGTTAAAAAAAATCTAATAAAAATATTAATCTTATGTTTCTATTTAATAAACAATATGGTTACCTCATTTATGGGTCAATAGTAAGAAATTTGAATAGAATCAAGGCTAAAAAACTTGAATAGAAGTTGGTCAAATAGAAGTAATCAATGTTAATATTCAATTCATATTAAAAAATTATGGTACAAATCAAAGGCCAAGTTATTGGAGCATGCTTTAGAATATAAATTTTAAAAAACCCATATCCTGAGTCAAGATAATATCACATATTAATTAATGAGCTTCAATAGTATCACCTTAGTATTCATCACCATATTCAAGTGTTACAAGGTATGATTCAATGACATCATGTCCTTTTTCAAGAATATTAATCAATCCACCTTTCTATTTTTTATTTGGTATCCATGCCCAGATGATGTTATCCACATCAATGTCATGTTAATTTCATCTGATTTTATCCATGTTTTACTAGGTATCAAACAATATGGATACAATGCATCACCAACTTCTCTCCTTAAGGGTTTCCAATATTGAATCGTAACCTTTTTAGCCACATTCTCACCTTCTGGTTTAAGGTAAATATCTCTATCTACCCTTCCAATCCAATTTTTTTAATTTTCAATTATTGGCTATACTAAAATCAATTATCTCATATACACAACCATCAGTAGATTGAATTCTTGTTTAGGTCTTTCATAAATAGGCCCAACATAAATTTCATTATCAATTGGGATATGTTGATTAATTTATCTTGTATGTGGAAATGAATGCTCCCATTATTTGGTCATATATGTCATTGTATTGTATTATTTTCATCCAAAAATAATTATTTGATATCTTGTTATAATTTACAAAGGGTTTATCCAAAGCACACAAAACATTTTCCCAATATGTTATCTTTATAAGCCATTATTCTCTACCTCCATCTGTTTCACGTTTTCACTAATGTTCAATATATAATTTTATTTCATTTTTAGATTTTCCATTTATTTGAGTTATTTGAAAGGTGATAAATGATGGGTATCATCAATCCCTTTATTTAATCAACTCATTTTTCTGATGTCATTCAAATTAGGGATGGTGTCCAATGGTAGTCTATAATAAGGTATAAAGGAAAATGAATAACAATTATGTTTTGGGGTGTTTCTTGTGGATCACTTAACTCCTAAAGGTATAATATTTATAATTGAATTGAAATTTATTCTAATGCTTGTTAAATAAACACACTTGTGGAAATAGAAATTAGTTTTAAGATAAACACTCCTTTAATCTAAATTATAGAAATACAAATTAAAAAAAATGAAATGCTTGAAAGAGAAATGTTGAAAATAACTTACTGGAAACACACATTAAAATCCAGACCTGTAGGTTTAAATATATAAAAAAAATAAATTAAATAAAATAATAAATAACAAACTTTAAAACACATAAAAATAAAAAATAAACATAAACACCACAAAATCAATCTTGATTCCTTGGTTGAGTGGGCCCTTGCTTCCCCTCAGAATAGGTTGTAGATAAACACTTAGATTTGTATGAAATTTGTAAACTTCTCATTAATTCTAAAAATGATAATAATCTATTTTTTTTACAATATCTTGACTACTACTCTTTTTACTAACTCTCCTAATGAATAAGGATGTTTTATTTATAATACAACTCTTTTAATAAATTATTGTTGGAGAGTAACAAACCAAAAAAATAGTTTAAAACTAATTCTTATTATAGACTAACAATTAAGTTAAAACTAATTTGTTATTCTTAACAAACTAACAATTCAGTTTTTTACCCAATTCTTATTCTAAGAAAACTAATAACAAATAATAAATAACAACTTTGATTCTTCCAACAACTTTGCATGAGAGATATTCATAATAGTTGAATTACTATGAATATCTTTCCTTATTTCATAATGTCTATTTATTAAAGACTATAAATAGATTTCCCTTTCTAAAAATAATATCTACATCTCCTTGCCTCCATGTTTCCATAGTTGTATACATCTATACTTGCTAATTTCTATATATGGAAATTTATATTTATTTCTAACACATGATATCATGTCTCCTTGAGCATACCAAATCAAAAATAAATTTTTTGCATCCTCATAATCAAATCTAGGAAATTATATAACTTTATTGATGTACTTTAGAGCTTGAATATTGAACTCTGAAGCTTCGGTTGTGCATGAACATATCCCACTAAAATGCTCATAACTTTTGCATAAGAACTCATATCAAGATGATTATTTTTTTAAACTTGTCTATTTTTTTTATAAATATATATTAATATAAAATTATATTCATGTTTAAGAATGTTCTTATTTATTTTTTGTATTATTTTATAGAACTTGTTAAATATGTTCTTACATATTCATAGCTAAAATGTCAAACAAACCAACACAAAAACATAAGACATGTTTTTGATCGATACAAAGGTGTTTGAATGTCTTATATGATAACGCATAAATATTACATCCATATCAATAGCAATTAAATATATTAGAAGATGATTTGCATTAGATTATAAAGCTAGTAAGGAACTTTGAAGCTACATGAAGAGTGTTCCTAATTTGATATTTGAAAGCTTAAAACTTTGGTATATATATTATGAATACTTTCAACCTACATACACAACATTTTACATCTTTTCTCCAATATTTTTTTAGGAAATAACAACAATATAGAGTGATTTGAAATCTAAAGAATAGAATAGACATTATCTTAGCTTTCACTCTAAAATAAGCATAAGTTCTTAAACTACATCTAATTCTAGTTCAAAACATAATTTATGAAAGATACAATGTTGTTATTTTATTGATATAATGAGCCATGTTATGGACTCATCATTCTCCCACACTAAAATGCATGCATGTCCTCATGCATTATACTGTTTCCGATGTAGATTCAAATTCTTCAACCATTCATTGCAGCAATATTCCTTGTAGAAATTAGTCCACTTATTCAATCTAAAAGCAATATTTTAAGCCTTCAAAAATATTCATAGAATTATTCTTATTTGTTATTTTAGGGTGAAATTTTGAGTTATGGAGATTTTTACCTTCTATATACTTTTTATAATCAATATAACAATGTTATTTTTTATTTTAGTGAAAGATATTCTTGGTGAATATTGGCTCCCCTTTTTTCAAGGATTTAAACATTATCCCATTTCTTATTTAAAACCACATAAGTTAAAATGAAATACACCAATGAATATGTATGAGTGTTTGAAATGTTTTTCTCATTTTTTAGATCAACAATACAGTCATTTAAAAAGAGCTACCATTTATTAGTTTTTAATTCTTTTCCCTCTCTTCTATCCTACACTTAGACTAATGCATGTCCTCGTTGAAAACCAATAAATTAGGAAGTAGTTGTTATAGTTCTTATACAACATTCATATTGACTAGAAAGCTAATTTTAATCATAAACTTCTTTTTGTGAACCATATTTATCAAAATCACCATGTGTAAACATGTATGATTCATGTAGTAGTGTGCAATCTTCAGAATGTCCTCCAAAAATCTTTGTGAATGGTTTGAAAGACTCTAAATCTATAATAACACACTCTATATATATACTGATATACTTTGAAGCTATCTATAGAACTCTAGAGCTTCACTGATATACTTCAAAACTTGTTTGGATCACTCAGGAGGTTCTTTGTAGCATTCATGAGGTTCATTGTTGTATTTTAAAACTTGAATATCTAACTTTGGAGCTTGACTATTAGACTCTGGAGTTTCACTATTGAACCCTAGAACTTCATTGTTGGACTCTAGATCTTCATTTTTAGACTCTATAACTCTACTAGATAGGTCTAAAGTGAGCTAAGCTTATCTCAAAAGTATGATTACTTTCCAAAAAACTATTATTATTATTTAGATTGCATAGATTATCATACTTCAAATGATATTTAAATTTTATAATTATCACATGAATGTTGCAACCATTTTATTTATAGAAAACCAAAAAGAATGATCATAAATATCTATAAAATACACTCAAACATCAGATGTTAGTTGTAAAATGTTATAGAAAAATATCAACAAGTCTCAAAACATGGGCTATTTAAAAAAAAATTATCTGATATGTTACACATTTTTACATGTTTATAAAAGTTATTTAATTAAGAATGCATAAATAATGAAATAAATTTATTATATATGGATGGAATTCATGATGTGAAAACATTTATCATTTCATTATTATATAATAATTATTTTAGAAATGTCTACATCCAACTTATCACTAATGATGGGTTTGAAGACACCATGAATGGGCTTGGTATAACAATAATTATAAAATTGGTTGGGATGAAATTTATTTTTTTCCCTACATCAATTTAATCATGAGAGATTTCAATGGGATAGGATGAGGTTTCAAAATTTGGTAGGTAGTTATGTCTTTGGATAACACTCTTATAGTCACATCTACTAGCAAACAAAGAAAAGTGAAAAACAAAATTCTTTAATCTTTTGTGCCAAGATAAAAATATTATGTTGGAGAGGTGTGTGATCATAAATTTCATTAAAAATATCCTTATCTATGTTTTTCTATCCTTATTCAAATGATTTGATAATTTTTAGCTCAGGTCTAGGTAACTCCAAAGCCATATTGATGGACTTTGAAGCCATACTAGGCTCTTCAAAATAACTTGTCAATTCATCATCTAACTCTTGAATGTCTTCTTATTATTTTATTTTTTCATTGAGAGGGTTTTAAATTTAATTTTACTTATAATTTTTTGTGATGGTGAGAGGTGAACTAATCAACATCTTTCTTGAACATAAGTGAACATTAAAACAATCTATAGCATTAGTTTCTATAGTTATTTCTTGTTCAATTTATGAAGGTTACCTATTGGGTGTAGGAATCAATATTGATTGAGGTGGAAAATTTATTTTTTTATTGAATACATCATTATTTCCTTTCTTTGTTCTCATCTTCCTACTTCTAACCTTTGTTCTTGAATAATTCCTACACAATTCAGTAATTTCATTGAAAGCTAGTTTATTTACATCACCTTTTCCCATTAGGTTTCATAACTCTCAATCATAATCATCTGATCCTTTTGAAAATATTATCTTAATGAGGTCTTCATCAAACTCACTTCCACATCTCTTATAGTCAAAGAATAATCTATCTAGATAATCTTTTAAAATTTTACCTTCCTTTTATTTTATATAGAATAATTCCTCCTTTATCCTAAAAGAGTCTTGATATTTATCCAAGAATATATTTTCCATTTCATTCCATGAATGAATGGAATGTGGATGAAATCCCATTAATCACCTTATAGCTAAATCTTTTAGTTTATAAGGAAATAGTTTTAGCTTTTGATTATCTATTGTGTAGTCATAGGCTTGACATAATATCTTGAACTCAAATAGGAATTGATTAGGATCTTCTATTAGCATTCCCTTAAAATTAGATAGTATGAATGGAGATATATTTTTTATTGGACCATTCTCATCTTTATCTAGCATAATAGGGTAGGTAAATGTTCTTCTTATTGATTTAACTCTATCTGCTTTAAGCTTATTTTGTGGATTCATTAGATTTTCCAAATTTTCTCTCATGTTTAACTTGATTTCTTTAATTCATGGGAAGTTTTTTAAATCAAATATTAGCCTATAATTCATACCCTACTAACACCTTGAATTCCAAAAAAATGGTGTCAAAAATGATAGGTGTTGTCAATCCCTTCATTTAATAAATTCATTTGGTTGATGTCATTCAAACTAGGGCTGATGTCTAATAATAGTCTGCAATAAGGTATAAAAGACAAGGAATAATAGTTGTATTTTGGGGGGTTTCTTATGGATCACTTAACTCCTAGATTTCTAATCTATTTTTTTGAATTGAAATATATTCTAATGCTTGTAAAATAAACACACTTGTGGAAATAAAAGTTACTTTTAAAAAAAACACTCCTTAATATAAAGTGCAGAAATACAAATTGCATAAAATGAAATTTTTGAAAGAAAAATGTTAAAAGTAACTTGATGGAAACACACATTAAAATTTAGACCTATAAGTTTAAACATATAAGAAAATACGTTGCATAAAATAATAAATAACAAACTTTAAAACACACAATAATAAGAAATAAACATAAATACCATAAAAACATTCATGATTCTTTTGTTGAGTGGGATGTTGCTCTCCCTCAGAACAGGCTATGGATAAATGCTTAGCTTTGTATGAACTTTATAAACTTCTTAATAATTTTGAAAATGATTATAATATAAAAATTATTTACAATATCTTGATTACTACTCTTTATACTAACTCTCCTAATGAAAAAGGAGGTTGTATTTATAATATAACTCCTTTAACAAATTGTTGTTGGAGAGTAAAAAACTAATAAATTTGTTTAAAACTACAATAATAAGACTAAAAACCAGTAATAACTTGGTTAAAACTTATTTTTTATTCTTAACAAACTAACAAATTAGTTTGTAAATCAATTCTTATTCTAAGATGGCTAATAATAAATAACAAATAACAACTTTGTTCTTTCATAACTTTGCATGAGAGATATTCATAATAGTTGGATTACCATGAATATCCTTCCTTATTTCACAATTCCTATTTATATAAATACTAAAAATATATTTCATTTTCTAAAAATAATCTTTGCTACTCCTTGCCTCCATGTTTCCATAATTATATAGCTATATACTTGCTTATTTCTATATTTGGAAATTTCTATATATAGAACTTCTATAAATAGAAAGTATGTAATACAAGTTCCAACACATTTTATCATGTCTCCTTGAGCATACCAAATTAAAAAATCAATTCTTTACATCCTTGAACTCAAATATGGGCAACTCCAAAGTCCAACTGATATACTCCAGTGCTTGATTGTTGAACTCCAAAGCTTTGGCTATGTATGAATAAAGCCTAATAAAATGTTCATAACTTTTCCATACAATCTTAGATCAAGATGATTATGTTTTTAAACTTTTTTATTTTTCAAAAAAAATCTGAATATGAAATTAGATTCATTTTAAGAATGTTTTTTATGATTATTTTTACTATTTTATATAACCTATCAAATATGTCCTTACATATGCATAGCCAAAAAATCAAACAAACCAACACAAAAACATAAGAAATGTTTTAGGTTGATACAAAGGTGTTTGAATGTCTTATATGATAATGCATAAATATTACATCCATATCAATAGTAACTAAATATATTAGGAGATGATTTACATTAGATTCTAAAGCTAGTGAGGATCTCTAGAGCTATATGAAGAGTGTTCCTGATTTGGTATTTCAAAGCTTCAAACTTTCACATCTGCATTATGAATCCTTCTAGCCTGCATATAAAATATGTTTTATCATTTCTCTAATAACTTGTTATGAAATAATAAAAATATAGAGTGCATTGACATCTAAATAATAGACTAGACAATATCCTATATTCACTCTAAAATAAGCATAAGTTCTTAAACTACATATAAGTCCACTTTAAATCATAATTTATGGAAGATACAATGTTGTTATTTTATTGATATAATGACATATTTTATTAAATAATATTTATCCCACACTTAAAATCATGCATGTCCTCATGCATTTTACTACTTCCTATGTAGATTTAAATTCTTCAACCATTCATTGCAAGAATGTTCCTTGTAGAAATAAGCCCACTTATTCAATCTAAAATCAATATTTTTAGCCTTTCAAAATATTCATAGACTTTTTCTCCTTTTTTATTTTATGATGAGATTTGGATTCATGGAGATTTTTACCTTCTCTATTCTTTCTACGATCAATATAACAATGATTTTTTTATTTTAGTGAAAGATATTCTTGGTGAATATTGGCTTCCCTTTTTTCAATGATTTAAACATTATCATATATCTTATTAAAAACCTTATAAGTTAAACTGAAATACACCAATGAACATTTATGCATGTTTAAAAAAAAATCTCCTCTTTTAGATCAATAATATAGTCATTTGAAAAGAGCCACTATTTACTAGTTTTCAACTTTTTAACCTCTCTTATCTCCTACACTTAGACTGATGCATGTCCTCATGCATGGGGATAACTCTATTTTCATTTTTTTTGTTTTTGTTTTTTACTCAAAACATTTTTTAAGTGGACCTATTATAATTGAATAACTTAAAAATATACTTATAAAATGAAATAAGAGAATAAATACCTGATCAATACTCTCAATTTTCTTTGCATCCTTCATGTTTATGCATCCAAAGTTCTTATGATATTGAAAGAGATAAAAAAGTCAAAGGTAATCAGATACAACATTATTGCTTATTTGAGAAAAGAATATATTGACCATTTTTTTACCACAAGTCAAAATGGGTCAACCCCCTATAGTCTAAAACTTCATATAGGGGCCTAGTATAATGTTATAGAGTGTTTTATAGTTTTTTTTATGTCATTTAATGTCTTATTAGCCTGGTCATGTTCCAATTTAGTCATTATGTCATCTGATGTCACTTAGAGGTCATTTTATGGGTCATACATGAAGTGGTACAGTTTTCAAGGTATCCATGTGTTCCAAAATTCATTCCAATATCTAATGTGTCATATTCCTTGTCAATAATGTCAAAACTAACTAAAACTTGTAGGTTCCTAACTAAAAACCAAGAAAACAAATGCAAAAAAAGGAGTTTCAAAGGTTGTATGACCTATGAGAGAGAGTGTCACATGGAAGAATATTTTGAGATAGCTCTTAAATTTATTTAGACTCATTTTCATGCTTGACATGCTTTAGAATTTCTAAAAATGGTCTAAAACCATTCTACTCCTTCATCACCCTTCTAGACATATAAAACCAGTCAGTAGGTTTCTCCTTTGTATGGCTAGTAGGAGGTTATTTTAAAATGACTTTTGGGGGTGATAGTATACTCAGATGGATTTAATTTAATGTTTTGAGTTTAAGGAATTGTGGATTATACTTTATGAATCATCTTTAACAAGTTGACTATGTTTTTTTATTTGTTGTTTCCAACACCTTACAGGTTTTGCTCTTATTTGAGAAAGTTTGTAAAAATCAGTTGTTTAATTTGATTTTAGATCATGTTAAATCTATCCTCTCATGTTTCCCATGCTTGGTTTTATGTTTATAAATGATTTAATGGGCCAAATAGTTTAGGTTGTAGGTTGGTGTCACCAAGTGAAGCTGCAATCAAGTTTCACTACTTGCAAAATGTCTATTTCTATGAAAGGATTTCAAAAGAGTGTTATATGATGTGATTCACGTCTTTAATGTCATAAAGACCTCTTTTCGTATAATATTACCCTCTAAGATCAATATCATGAAGAACACAGTTATCATAATGTTCATAGAGGTGTTAAAAAGAGTCCAAGAGGTGTTGGATATATCCTTAAAACATTATAAATCAAGTTAATCCCCTCTAATTGGCACAACAATGACTATGATAGCTAATACCTCTACATACACAATCATACTCCATCAATATGCACCTACAGGTGCCATGGAGAGAATGTCACATTGGAACAATGAAAATTGATCTTGTTTCAAGTCTTTTAAGGTTTTGGACTCCATTTTAATAGGTTAATAGAATATAATACTTGTCGAATACTCATACACCATGTGCATTCCTCATGTTTTCATTCACTACCCTATTTGCAACTTCCATCAACACCTACAAGGGGCTGTTAACATTAAATTAGGGATATTCAGACTTGTTTCAAGTGTTTAAAGGTTAGAAAGCTGCATTGGGAGACATTGAGAAGGTCTAAACCTAGTTATAAGGTCACATATCCTGCACACTGCCTATAGTTTCATCCACTACCTACACGTGGCACTAATACAAAGTTAAAAATGTTGATCAAAGATGTGAAAACATGTATTTAATGCTTTCATGAAGTTTTTATGGTTTAATGATAGCATGAAAAATAGGTTTGAGACATTTATTTGGTAGATAAGAGTGAGGAGCCACTTCAAGGGAAGAGATTTGAACTCAGGGACAAGTTTCCATAAAACACCAAAATAGAGTTATTAACAGTTTTGGTGTTAATGTATGTTGATATCAAATGGATTTTTGACTAACCCAAATGCATATATCTTGCATTATCCGCATAGGGGAAGATCCTTACAAAAATGAATGGGTGGGTGGCTAGATGAGAGTAATATTTGAAGGCCTCAAAGTTGCAAATTTGTTCACTAAGGTTTGGCAGTGATATCTACAAGATTTGAGTATAAAATGACTTTCACACCCAAATTTTCAATCCAAGAGAATGTATATATATATATATATATATATATATATATATTTCAAGTGGTTCTAAATAGTTGAAAAGAACATAAATGCTTCAAATGACATTAATTAAGGTTAGAATACTTGTTTTAGACCCCATCAACACCTACAAGTGTGCTTCCCCTTGAAACAACTCACCTACAGTTGACTGCAAACTCTCATAGGTCCATGAGGTGATCTTAGACATAGAAATACAAATAATTGATAGTAAAAATTACCTCCAAATGGCATAAAGTAATAAAAAACCATATGGCATGGGTTTTAAGGATGATTTTCACATACTCATTTTTCTCTAAGATAGTCAACTAAAGTTGACTATGTGAGCAATGAACTAGAACATTATGGTCTTGGTGTTAATATGACCTAATTTTGATTTGAATGGACCTAAGTGAGTTATAAAAGGTTTTAATTACTTCAATAAAAACTTTTAGAAATGATATAGTCCCTAAATCATGCAACAAACACCTACAAGTGCCTCTTTCAAGTAAGGAACACAATCAATAGTCATACCTAATAGAGCAAAGACATGGGTTAACGGTGCACGCATGAATGATAATAAGTTTGTGAACATATTAAACACCTCCACAATGACAATGGACGTTCCATGGCACCCTCATAACATGTAAATACATATTTATAAGAGTTCACAAATAAAGCAACACACAGTCTACATCAAGACTCTGCACACAATAAGCTTCCCAATGAATTTATCTTAGGTTTTGAGGCATTTATAGGGTCTAATTATATGGTAAAGAGATAAAAATTTGAACATACCACATCCATTACTTGGAAAATCCTATTATATATCCAACTTGTCTAAGAAAATAGGGTAAGTGCCCTCTATTTTGTTTTAGATAGAGGGCACTCCCTTTGTAAGCAAACTTGCAAGTTTTGAAGGAAAATGATGAGAAGACAAGTCTGAAGTTGATGCAACTTTGTAATAATATGTCATGGGTTGTGATATATATATAACAATAGATAAAACCATGCACCATTGTTTGAAGTAGGTCGAAATGGCCCAGACTCATAAGTATGTAGGCATACCTACTTGGTCTCAACTAGGTCTAAAGACCAAATAGAGGGTCAACTTCACTTATATCCTTAGGTGTGAATTTAAATGAATTTAAACATGTTCATTAAGAAATATAAGATGTGTTTGAGATATTTTAATTCATAAAACTCCATAGGAAAACCACTTTTGGCTTAATACTAACTCAAACTTATGTAGAATGGTAGACCAAGCTTGAGAGGCCCTTTTGAGATGCATACACCTACTTGGAGGTTTTGAATGGGAATGTAAGGATTTGGGGAATTATGAATAAGGTCTTTAGAAATTATTTTTTTGAATTTGTTTTCCAATTGGATGTCAAACTTGTATGAATAATCATTAGAGGGTAAACTCACTTTAAACCCTCTAAAATCTTAGATAATGACTTGATTGGGAAAAAAAGGAAGGAAATGCATCCAAATGGAATAGAATGGCTTTGAATATGATTTAAGGTTACATATAACTCTCCAAGACTCCTCCACATCATATTGAGTGATGCCCTACTTGTACAAATAGATAAGAAAATGGATTTCTTTGACTAGTTTTGGTGTTTTATAGGTTCTAGGGAGAATCAAAGGATTCAAGCCACATTGAGAGAAATATTTGGACTTGGGATAATCCTTCATGTCCATTTATTTTATTATAATATCTCACAAGTGATTATGCAAGTGCCTTCATCTCGGCTAGTTTAAACTAGCATCGTGAACAAGATAATGGAAGAGTGACAACTGTAAGTTGGAATCCTTTTAAGGATTTCCTGAGGAATCTAAGGCTAGGAGGGGTATTTCCAAGTGTCATTAACTTCCTTTTATGGATAATATTGGAAAATTAAAGGCAACCATGGTGTCAAGTATGCAAGGTGAGTGAAAGAGGAGTTATTTAGACTCCAGGCAGTGATAACTCATATGCAAAAGAATCATGATGATTAGGGATGAAACCAATACATGGTGGAACATATATACAACCCCTACCCTTTAATTCAATCATCACATATATCCCTATTAAATTGTGGTATGTTCCTAAAGGGCCAAATGATGAAGGTAGTTTTTTAAGCGAGCAACGAGGAATCCTACACCATATTTCATGGTTTCATGACTTGGAGGGACATTTTTAGCATGAGACCTTGCATGTTATGTCTCCTAATTCATTCTCATTCATGTGTAACTCCTCCTCTCAACTTGGTAAGTGTTCTTATTACTCTTATACTTCTCTCTTCTCAATTTTCTCTCTAATTCTATAAGTAGTATCCATTTTGGCTATTGTAAGCTAATACCACACCATGTATGGAAAAGCCCTGCTAGAATGAAATTGTAATTTTCCTTTAAAAATTTAATTCAAGTTTGGTTTTGAGTTCATGAAAATTTTTATAAGTGTGCAAAGTGATGTATGGTGAAGCTAGTGATAATCTTTTATCCTTGCTTTCAATATCCTTTCATGTTTATGCAAGAGTTTCTATTCTAGCAGGTCATATAGAGTGTAGTCAAGTGTGTTAGGATTCTTTCAAGTGTAAAACTATCCTTGGAGGTAAAATCTGACCTCTGGTTCATTTACCTTGTGTTACTTCATGCATATCACCTCTATATTGAAACATTTATATTATAACCTTCTAGGACTTAGAAGCTAGTTTGTATGCTTTGTTTCTTAGTGAAAGAAGTATGATGGTATATGGAAATCATCTTGGTATATCACCCCATTAGATTAGTTTCCTTTCATGTAAATTTCTAACTTTTTCCCCCACATGCAACTAGTTAGTTAGGTGATGAGCATTTCAAGATACCTTCAAGGAGCTAACCCTTAAACCTAGAGTTATACTTCTACCTATAGGTAAACCCACATATCTAAATGTATTCCAATGTGCCCAAATCTAAAAGAGGATTGAACACCTTCTTTTAGGGTATAAGATTTGGTGACAACAACAACCATTTTTTGGTTTTCAAATTTTCCCTCAACTTTTTTTTTTTTTTACTTTTTCCCTTGATCAACCATTTGCTAGTTTTCTAATTAAGGCTATTTTAGCAGTACATTTCTAGATAGCAATCTAGATTTCTAACCATGAGTGTCAAAAATGTCCAAAGGGTTTTTACTGCTATTTTTTTTTGTATTTAAAAAAAAGATAACATGATGAAATAATGTGAAATTAATAAGTGGTTATTCTAGTTCCTCTACAACACTCAAATCAACTAAAAAACTAATTTTACTCATAAAATTCTTTTTGTGAACCATCTTTATCAAAATCACCCTGTGTAAATATTTATGATTTATGTAGTAGTGTGCAATCTTCAAAATGTCTTCCAATAAGCTTTTTGACTGGTTTAAGAGACTTCAAAGCTAGATTGACACATTCTAGAGTTATGTAAATATACTCTAGATATGCATGTATCACTCTAGAGATTCAATGATATATTTCAAAACTTGTCTAGATCACTCAAGAGGTTTTCTATAACACTCATGAGGTTCACTATTGTATTCTAGAACTTGACTATCAAATGGAGTTTTACTATTGAACTCCAAAGCTTCACTATTGGACTCCAAATCTTCATTGTTAGACTCCATAACTCTATTAGGTATGTCAATGAGATAAGCTTATCTCAAATGTCTATTTGCTTGCCAAAAAACTATAATTCTTGTTTGGAGTGCAAAGATTATCATACTTTAAGTGATATTGAAGTTTTCTAATTATCACATGAATGTTACAACCAAACTATATCTAAAAAACCAAAAAGAATGATCAAAAATACATATAAACTACACTTAAACATCAGATGTTAATTTGAAAATGTTATAAAAAAATATCAATGAGTTGTCCCAAAACATGGGCCATCTGAAAACCTTCTATTTGATATGTTACTTGCATATTTTCAAATGTTTACAAAATTTACTTGATTAAGAATGCATAAATAATGAAATAACCTTATTATAAATGGATAGAATTTAGGATGTGAAAATATTTATCATTTCATTATTATATAATAACTATTTTATAAATGTCTACATCTAACTTATCACTAATGATGGGGTGGAGGCCGACATAAATGGGCTTAGTATAATAGCAATTAGATGATTGGTTGGTTTCTAATTTGTTTTGTCCCCTACATCATTATAATCATGATATATTTCAATGGGATATAATGAGTTCAACATTCAACATGGTAGTTATGTCCTTGGAGAACTCTCCTACAGTCACATCTACTAGCAGACAAAGAAAAGTGAAAAGAAAAAATTCTTTAATATTTTGTGTCAAGCTAAAAATATTTTTTTGGAGAGGTGTGTGATCATAAATTTCATTATGAGTGTCCTAAGAGATGTTTTGGTATCCTTATTCAAATGATTTGATAGTTTCTAGCTCAGGTCTAGGTAACTCTAGAGATAGATTGATGGACTTTAGAGCCAGACTAGGCTCATCAAATAACTTGTCAATTCATCCTCTAACTCTTGAATGTCTTCTTGTTATTTAATTTTATCATTAAGAGGGTTTGAAATTTTATTTTCCTTATAAAATTTTTTGATGATGAGAGGTGAACTAATCAATGTCTTTCATGAACATAACTGAACATTAAAACAATCTATAACATTAGTTTCTATAGTTATTTCTTGTTTAGTTTGTGAAGGCTAGCTAGGGGGCATAGGAATTGAGGTGTAAACCTTGTTTGTTATTTGAATAAAACATTGTTTCCTCTCATTATTCTCATCTTCCTACTTCTAACCTTTGTTCTTAAATAATTCCTACATGGTTCATTAATTTCATTGAAATCTAGTTTATATGCATCACCTTTCCTATTAGGTTTAATGACTCTCAAGCATAAGTATCTAATCATTTTAAGAAAACTATCTTACTGAGGTCTTCATCAAACCCATTTCCACATCTCCTATAGGTAAATAAGAATTTATCTAGATAATCTTCTAAAATTTTACTTTCTTTTTGTTTTATATAGAAGAATTCCTCCTTTATCCTAAAAGAGTCTTCATATTTGTCAAATAATATATTTTCAATTTAATTCCATGAATGAATGGAGTATGGTTTCAATCCCATAAACAACCTTACAACTAAATCCTTAAGTTTATAAGGAAATAGTTTCATCTTTTGATTATTTGTTGTGTAGTCATAAGCTTGACATAATATCTTGAACTCAAATAGGAATTGGTCAGGATCTTCTATTGGCATTCCCCTCAAATTAAGTAGTATGAATAAGGATATGTTTTTTATTTAAGAATTCTCATCTTGATCTAAGACAATAGGGTCGACAAATGTTCTTCTTGTTGGTTTAACTCTATATGCCTTAAGCTTATTTTATGGATTCATCATATTTTCCAAATTTTATCTCATGGTTAACATGTTTTTTCTTGGGGTTCTTCCAAATATCTCTTCCCTATGAATATCTTTCTCTATTAAAAATTATTTTTTAATTCATTGGAAGTTCTTGTAATCAAATGATAGATTATAATTCATACCTTAATAACACCTTGAAGTCCCCAAAAATGGTGCCAAAAATGATAGGTGTTATCAATCCCTTCACTTAATCAACTCATTTGGTTGATGTCATTCAGATCAAGGCTAGCATCCAACAATAGTATGTAATAAGGTATAAAGGACAAAGAATAACAATTATGTTTTGGGGATCTTCTTATGAATCACTTAACTCCTAAAAGTATAATCTATTTTCTTGAATTGAAATCTATTATAATGCTTGTGAAATAAACACACTTGTGGAAATAGAATATAATTTTAAAACAAACACTCCTTAATTTAAATTGAAAAAATACAAATTGCAGAAAATGAAATGCTTGAAAGAAAAATGTTGAAAGTAAATTGATGGAAACACACATTAAAATGCATACCTATAGGTTTAAACATATTAAAAAACATGTTGCATAAAATAATAAATAACAAACTTTAAAACACACAACACTAAGAAATAAACGTAAATACCACAAAAGCATTCTTGATTCCTTGGTTGAGTGGGTTGTTGTTCTCCCTCAAAATAGGTTGTGGATAAATGCTTAGCTTTTTATGAACTTCATAAACTTCTCATTAATTTTTAAAATGATTATAATACAAAATTATTTACAATAACTTGACTACTACTCTTTCTACTAACTCCCTCCTAACTCTCCTAATGAATAAGGAGGTTGTATTTATTATACAACTCCTTTAACAAATTGTTGGAGAGTAACAAACTAAAAAAATAGTTTGAAACTAATTATTATTATAGACTAACAACCTAAAAATTTGGTTAAAATTAATTTTTTATTCTTAACAAACTAACAAATCAATCTATAAACCAATTCTTATTCTAAGATAACTAATAAAAAATAACAACTTTGATTCTTCTAACAACTTTGCATGAGAGATATTCATAATAGTTGGATTACTATGAATATCCTTATTTATTTCACAATTCCTATTTATATAAATAATATAAATAGATTTCACTTTCTAAAAATAATCTTTATAACTCCTTGCCTCCATGTTTCCATAATTGTATACCTCTGTACTTGCTATTTTTTATAAATGGAAATTTCTATTTATAAAACTTCTATAATTAGAAAGTATTCAAAAAAAGTTTCAACACATTATATCATGTCTCCTTAATCATACCAAAGCCAAAAATCAATTCTTTGCATATTCAGACTCAAATTTGGGCAACTTTGGATCTCCACTAATGCACTCTAGAGCTTGACTATTAAACTTTGAAGCTTTAACTATGCATGAATAGCACCCACTAAAATGCTCAATACTTTTGCATATGAGATCATATCAAGACGATAATTTTTTTTGAATTTGTCTATTTTTCTAAAATTAATATGAATGTGAAATTAGATTCATGTTTATAATGTTCTTGATGACTATTTTTACTATTTTATAGAACCTGTCAAATCTATCCTTACTATGCATAGCCAAAACATCAAGAAAACTAACACAAAAATACAAGACATGTTTTTGGTTGATACAAAGGTGTTTGAATGTCTTATATGATCATGCATAAATATGACATCCATATCAATATCAACTGAAGACATCGGGAGATGATTTGCATTAGATTTTGAAGCTACTAAGGATCTTCAGAGCTACATGAAGAGTGTTCCTTATTTGGTATTTGAAAGCTTCAAATTATGACATCTACATTATGAATTATTTTAGCTTGAATATACAACATGTTGCATCCTCTATCTAATAATTTTTTAGGAAATAACAATAATATAGAGTGCATTGACATCTAAATAATAGACTAGACATTATCTTATATTTCACTTTAAAACAAGCATAAGTTCTTAAAATACATCTAAGTCCACTTTAAAACATAATTTGTGCAAGATACAATGTTTTTATTTTATCAATATAATGATTCATTTTATAGACTCATCAATACAGGAGGCTTCCCTTCTGGTAATTTTGGTTCACCATTATATTTTGTATGCTAGATTGGGATTAAATGAGACCATTGGAGATCCTTTATTATTGTTTTATATTCCATCATTGGTATGACATACACAACATAGAACTTTAATATCTTAGGTTTTTTAATACCCACTATCTTGTGGCTTCCATCTAAAAGGTGGACTACACAAAGGCTCTGAATTTATACACTTCCTTAATAAGGTAAGGAGTGAATGTAATTGAACCCTCTTAGAATTTTTTGTAGGTGTCCATGATATGTGGTAAATAAGATGTGTCTAATTTCCATAATGATATTTATAATTTGCCAAAAGTCCCATATATATCCTCATGGGTGTGTCCTACTATGAGGAAGGTTAAATACACAATGTTGAATACCCTTATTGTTGTCAACATTGATGTAAATCCAAATAAGGTAAAATTCTTGTTGTCACTCAAAGCATTATCTAGTTATAAGCAAAGGATTGGTTGTTGGTTTTTTGAAATAAGTACCTATACTAGAAACACTATTAATTGCTTCAGCATGGAAAATTGTTTCATTGTACCCTTTACACTTATCATGCACTTCACTTTGTAATAGTGAATCATATAATGGTTGTTTGGATGATCCACAAGTGTATGATAAATCCCCATATTCATCAATGATATTTTATTTGATCTTCATGAGTAACAAAGCCAATGATGTGATAATGTAATTTGCTCCATGCTCAAAAAATGGTAGGTTAAAGGGTCCAAAATCCCCATTATTGTGTCCATGTGTGAACATAGTATTCAAATCAATCGGAAGGTTCATAACATTACTTATTGACTTTGTTTTTTTTCCCATCCTTGGTACAAAAATTTTCATTTTATCTATTTTATCATGCATAATTCTCAAGAATCCTAGAGGTGTTTCCTCTGAATCTATTCATTGCAAGTAGTAATGTGCATGAAAACTTTGAATGTATTCATTGTATCATGTTTATCCCTCTTCAAGTTTTGAGAGTGATTTTGGGCATGTGGTAGATCTAATTTTTTTGTATAGATCTATACACTCATCATACTTGTTGAAGGCATTTTTATTTATAGTCGAAACATTTTTAAATCTTGTGGTCATTATCTTTATAAAACTTAGTTGTGACATTGGTAGAATTTTCAAGAATTCAAGCTCTTCGTTATACTTGTTTCACATTAAATTGTGGGTATAGAATGTAGGAAAAAACCTTTGAGAAACTTTTATTCCATCATATCCTACACAACAATTTAAATGTGGAGAAATATCTAAATTTATCCCAACCATTCTTGATATGCAAGCAACTATTATGACATTATTTGACCTTTATTTCTCTTTCATGGTGTTACCATTTATTACACACATGTGACCATTTATCTAGTATTATTTATGAATATATAAGGTGCTCCTTAGGTATCCATAAGATTTATGCCATGCATTATAATATACATCCATCCTATTGAATTTCATTTTATGCACCTCTATATATTCATCACCCATATTAAAGATGGAATTTGTTATTAAAACATATAAAAAAATTATTTATCATCTTTATTCATGGATATAATTTTGTGCCATAGAAATATGACTAAAATTAGGGGGGGTTTCTTTCAGATAGTCATATATGTAACAATTATTTTTCACATTCTTCACTTCATACAAAAAAAATATATGATTTTATATCCTCATCAACATTTTGATTTGATGAACTAAGTAGAGAGGTGTTCAATTTTTGAGATTTTTGAGCACTGTAGGGTATTATGATCACTTTTTTGGAAAGATTATAATTAGTGGCATAAAAATAAAATGGATATACCATCTATGGTTATCTCTCTTATAATTATCTTACAAGTTCACCTCAACCTCATATAGCTTGTTTGAATCTCATATCTAGAAAAGAATCATTTATGTCAACCAATTGCCTAGAGAGTCATTGTATGAGAGATCTTTTAGATATGGATCATCCTTTACAAGATGGGATTAATAATCTGTCAATATACACACCAAATTTATTGTCATCTAATCTATTAAATTATACCATATTTCTTTTAAGTACATTTTTAAATTTTCCCTCTAAAATATAATTAGTCATAGATGAGAACAAATGGATCAATTTGGTAGCAACTCCCATGAAATTAAAATTATATTCATCGATACATACAATACATGGACCATCCAATTGAGAACTACCTTTATTTACCATAAGGTCTCTTCTTGTTTCATGAAAAACCAAATTTTTTATTGGTGAAACTATTAATTTATTGGGTTGTAGTAAGTTTGAGCAATTAGAACATAAATTTATCACATTTTTTAGGATTTCAACAAACATAAAAAGCCCCAATCTCTCTTCATGAATTATGATCTTCGAGAACATGAGTTACAAAACCTTGGGCTATAGTGTCATCTCTAATAAAATATTTGTGTTTGAGAATGACATTGCCTATGACAAAATCAATTCTATCTTTAGGTCATGTATAATTTATGGTGATTTCACTGTCATCATTGGAATCTCCCTTTTTCATGGCACTAAAATCCTCCAAGTCACTAAAAATGTAGTTAATACGAATTGTGGGAATGCATGGATCTACATGCTTTGATAAATCACTCTCTTCCATGGAAAGTAATATCATTTTTTTCAACATCTACTAAGGTTTCAAATCCATAAATTAAATAAGATAATTTCAATTTTCCATTTAATATTATGTCAATAATGACAATAATAATTCCTTTTCCCATGTCTTTGTAATGTAGTATCCTTCTACTTGGATACACTCTACCCTTTGCAAGTTTAGTGCCTTTTAAAAATAAGTCTAAACGATCATCCTTTCTAAATACAAGAGACACCAATGTTATAATACAAATAATAAATGTGAGATCAAAGTAAAAATTTATAAAACCCTATCGTATATAAAAATTAAACATGATTGTGAGATGAAAGCAAAAATGTGTGATAATTATTAAATGTAATTTTAGTCTTGTGTACTAAGGATCTATGTGTGGATAGGAATAAATATATATTATATAAAATTAAGAAAATGTAAGTAAGGTGATATACAAAAATAAGTAATGTCTAATGAAAATATGATCTTAGCATACTATCATGAAAATAATGGGACATTATCATCATTAATTATCGATAGTTATAAATAAGTTTAAAACACTTAAAAAAATGGAGTAAGAACATTTTTATTGGTAAATTGGGTGGGATTCTTCCTTATCCACCCAAGTTCAAATGCCAAACATTCACAATCTATTGACTAAAATATAGGAATTCAAGATTGACTTGTGCCAGCAACCTCGAATTATATAAGTGTCATCTTAAAATATATTTCTAACCATTAAACATGACATAAAGTTATATAAAATAGTTGGATATTAAAATAAATACATTTACCTAAAAAGAATAGTTGACTCTTCTCTCTCTCTCTCTCTCTCTCTCTCTCTCTCTCTCTCTCTCTCTCTCTCTCTCTCTCTCTCTCTCTCTCTCTCTCTCTCTCTCTCTCTCTCTCTCTCTCTCTCTCTCTCTCTCTCTCTCTCTCTCTCTCTCTCTCACACACACACACACACATGCACGTGTGTGTGTGTGCTAACACACATACATTCTCTAATATTTATTAGTTTGAAGATATTTTTTATAAAGGATATCAAAAGATGTTCCATCAAGATATAAAAATATGGAAATATATTCATGGGGCACTAATTAATGTAATAATTTAGCATTAAAATAGGGATGACTTAGCTTCTAATAAATCATGATAAATCAATGCATCTCAAGGAAATATTGAATGAAGCCATAGGTCACAAAATCAAATTCAAATGGAAAGTTAGTCATCATAGACCATTGGAAATTAATTAATTCCCATGATTTATCCATGAATAACCTTGTCTTGGTGCCTCATGAATGTTATATTATCTTAAATAAGTTTTAAATCCATTTGAAAACATAATCTAATGAAAATTGAATATCTAAAGCTCTTTAGTCCCTCGACACTTAAATATGAAAAATTCCAATATACTATTATAATGGTGTCTTGAGTCAGACTCAGATCCATATTTGTTCTCATTTGTAAAAAAAACTAGGAACACAAGGACATAAATTTTGATTTAGTATCTCTATATGGTGAATTCACTCATTACATAGTAGTTTACAACAAGGTCAAAGTGGCAAAGGAGTACAGTGATGATGATGATTTTCACTAACTCAAAGAATAGGAGTATGATGTCCTAATTTATTGATGTTGTTTATGCTACCATGGTTTTCTCAGAGTCACCTGAATGGACATTCAAAAATGACAAAAAGGGTTTGTGAAGGCTTTGACATTCTTCATATTAATTATATTTACAGGTTTAGGCATTAGATATGAAATATAACTTAGATAATTTTTACCCACCTATGTATCAAACTATTAATATGGATCCTATGCCATTGAATCTATCTGATGAAATAAGGAGGTCTCTAAAATCATATTATGGTTATTATTGGCTTTGTACCCTAACCAAATAGTCATATGTCTAGTAGGAGGAGCAATATTATCACCTCTCTATTTACCAAGGACTTGTGTCCTAGATAAATTGGTGAGAAAAAAATTACCTTCCAATCGACTAAGATCATATATGAAATCTAAAAAAATATAATAAGGTTTATATTGATACATCACCTAAAAATTAGGGTACTAGGCAGGAATATATTTCAACAATGGTCTATTTTACACAAGATTAGAATATTATTAGATTCTTAATTTATAAAATTATTAATATGATAGAATTGTTTAGAATATGCATGTGCCAATTATACATATGTCCACAAGAATTTTAACAATTAAGAATCTAGTTCAAAGTTCTAAAGAATAAAAGTATGCAACAACTTGATTGTATGCAAAGATTTCACATGTCTTAATCTTGTACTTTTGTAATAAACTTTGAAATGGGTAACAATGAGAATAAAATATTAAAATGACATGACTTTTTATGATGATTCCACATTTAATAATCTCACACTTTGGTGAATTCAAAAGGTTTGAAGTGGGTAAAGGATGAAAACAAAATTTTATGACAATAAAACTTTGAGTAATGATGCCACGTCTCACATTGTCACCAATTTAAATCATAATATACACATAGAATATACTGATAACAAATTAGTGTCAATCTATTTTTAATAATATGTTGTTATACCATGTAACACTCACAAATTTCTATAAGGGACATGTATTACGATGATAGTTCAAATGGTCTCAAAATAATTTTAATTTCCATTTACAATTAAAATATTTTCAAGAATGAGTATTCATAAATCCTATGTAATTTTGATTATCCAATATGAAAGTTATCATAATGGCATCCCCAAACCAAAATTAAACTCCATCTTAGTTGACTATTAAACTAATGGAATTTATTTAAAAAGAATATTTTACTCTTTTATTAGAACTCAATGATGTATAATCTATTAATTAAACAAAATAATACTACATTGATATATACTGGTTAGTATTCATGTCTTGTTCAAAACACCACTAATTCCACATCAGATCATGCTCTAAATTATAGTTAAATCTAAGATTATAATAAATATATATGTTTCTCTAATGTTTTTTCCTTTTAATATTTAAATAATATTACCATTTGAAGGATAATGTTGAATAAATAACAATCATAAAAAAATAGGACATGTTTAAGTGGCTTGGTTGTGTCCACGCCCACCCAGGTTCAAATCTTGCATAGCATGTGAGGTTAGTTGTGGTCATGATGACATAAATGATGTAAATTATGTTGGTGATGTCATTAATTTTGGTGATGTTATTGATTTTGTGCATGTAAGGGGGATTTAGTCCTCCCATTTATGTATTAGGCTAGTTTATAGCTCCAGTCAAAGCTACCCCCTCTAGTTCAATACTTTAGATTCTATAAAATTATTTATCCATATCTAATAATATAAAAAATAGGATAGGGTTTCAAATTTTAAGGGAATTTTAAGATCTTACATGTAAGAGTTAAATTTTATAGGCAACCTTGGCTAGATTATAGAAAAAAATTATGATTGTTATTCATTCAACATTGCACTTTCAAAAGTTATAAAAACCATGTTTAAAGAAGTTCATGATGCAACTTTAGTACCTACTATTTAAATATGTTTATGTTATAAAAATAATTTTCTACAATTTAATTCTCTTAAAAAGTGAAAACTAAGATGTATCATGTTATTAGAGAATGGGATTAGAAAGATTAGAATGAAATTAGATAGATTAATCTGGCTTAATTACATTAAAAAATGTGAAAAAAAAATTATAATAAAGTTTATATAACACTTTAAAAAAATTACAAAATAATCATAAATTTTCACATTCATAAATAAAAAATCTAAAATATCAAAAATAAAATATATAGCAAAAAATGTAACACTGAATATAAATATAACATAATTAGGGTATCTTAAAAATTTATTCTTATCCAAGATAAATTGATCACAATATTATATTTATATACATTATGTCATTTTGTAAATATTATTAAAAAACTTTCATCTATTTATACCATTTGACTAATGTCATTCCCTATGTCATGTTAATGTTAGTTTCGTAGACAAGAAATTTACCACCTTAGCATTTTAATTTAAAAATTTAGAGGGAAATAAATTTGAGGGCCTATGACTGGATAACTATAAGATTTTAGAATACTTTAGGTGTATTTCATTAAATGTGCACAATGTAACTTTATATGATCCCCCTATAGGCATGGTCTATAACAAATCCCAACATGAAGGTATCTTTTGGAAATGATTATGGGATAAAGCATGCTTTGTTTACCCATGTGTGCAACCATTCAAGATTTATTTGTATATATTTCCCATAAATAGATATATTTTTATAAACCCTATTACCCAAAATTATCAGGTTGTTAATATTTGAAGCATGGAAAATCAGTGATGAAGATTAAGTCTAGAAACATAGAACTCTTAAATTAAATGAATTATATCTACCTGAATAAGCATGTAACCAATGCATATCATTGGGAATTAGGAATAGGTGGTTACTCATTCCATTTGACCATTAACATCTTCATTTTTTTGAATCAAGCTCTATATGGAAGTAATAATCTCAGTATTCTATTTCAATGTTCAAACTTTCTCAAATATTTTAATAAAATCAATAAGTAGTTTATCGTTCAATAGAAGCTAAATCAAATCAAAAGATAACCTTGGATATCCACATTTGCATGGTATGTAAGTGTCCTTAGGCTGTAATAATATTTATCAATACCATCAATTTTCTAAATGAAATCCCATATTAAAATATCTAAAAATTATGTTGGCATCAAAATTGAATATGGATGTATTGAATTATAGAATTATTAGTGTATATTTGGCAAGCTATTTTTAAGTTTTTTGTTTTCAAAACCATGATATATGAGGATTTATTTTGTATTTTATTTTAATATAATGTGTTTTAATTAATCTATAAGTAGTGTCTTCCATTCTAATATATGAAAGTAATAAGAGAAATGTGTTTGATACTGTGATAGGAATATGGATAAACTGATACACATATAATGACATCTAAGCTAAATACTTAGACAACCTATATGGAGTATCTATGTTCACTATAGTTGAAGTTGAGAAAATTTATATAAATAGGGATTTTTTTATCAAAATCAACATTAGGAGAGAGAACCTTCAAAGAAAAAATAGTGGCAGGCTTGTGAGCTAGGGTCTAGAAACTCAAATCATCTATCTTATTACAAAGGATTCTTCACTCTAATGGGATATATTTTTTGGTTTGGGGTCCCATGGACTATTTTTTGTCTAATATATTTTATTAAAATATCTATTTGTCTATCTATATATCTATCTATCTATCTATCTCTAATTCACTAATAAAACTAAATAGAATCTTTCATCTTATTTTTTCATATTGTATGTTTGGGGTTTGTCCCCTATGTTTTTCTATCTTCTCTCTACTTCCCTTTAATTAGTGAAAATTTGGTATGGGTGTGGATCATGAATGTTTTAATTTTTTTAACAACTCATTTTTTTATTTATTTTTATCTGAGCCCTGAGTTATGCAACATGGTCCCAAACCTAATGAAAGGAAATTAATTCATACAAGGGTAATCAGATCCATAATTGTGTTAGACCAAACATATGTATTTGAATAAGGTTAAAATATCCTAAATAACATTGTTAATAATTTATTTTAACCAATCAATATGTATATTGGGGTGTACCAGTGTACTTAACATACACTCACACACTCAAATCTACATACTTGTCATATGGACTTCCTAATATGACTAATACTAAATTTTATCCTTAACTGAATGCCTAAACTTTACATAAAATAATCTACACCTTGACCATTTAAATAAACTAAACTCTAACCCAAGAGTACTAGACAAACATCAAGAAGTATCACACTAAGACAATACATAATTATATAAATTCTCAACATAAGAATCATCATACAAAACTTATGCATTCAATGATTTACATAATGATATGAACAATAATACTTAAGCTTTAGATTTATTTCCACAATAAATACAAGGAAATTTATTTGAAAAAAAATTAAAACAACATGATATGAGAAGTCTATTACTTCCAATTAGGGCTACCTACTTATATCATCATGACTTGAGCTAGGATCACTACCCTCATGGCATCTATATTAATAACATTCAATAGATTTGACAATAGAATCTGAATTACATAAATATACATTATTAATTATTTTTATGATGAACATTACCACATAATGGTTGTTACGCCAAATGGAATCACCTTAAATTATACATAACAAAATTTAATCTAAATAAATTTACTTAAGTGTAATAACTTGATAATCCTACAATACCATATAGTATTTTCTTAATATATGTAAGATATAATATTCATATGGTCTAATTGCACATCATCAAGATAAATGACAAATAATTATCTTAAATTCATTTAAGACTCAAACAAGTTATTGATGTTTCAATAAACATGCTTACATTTTGCATAAAGAAAAATTAATAATTTCAATAAGATATACATTGCCTTAACCTTGTTTCACCAACAAACAATCATCCTAATATTAACTTATTCAATGAACTTGTCTTTCTAAATAATTAAATACTGAGTCACAAGACTCATCTTTATTTAATTGAGTTTTCAAACTAGGAACACCTTGTCTATTTCCTTCATAATTATTTACAACTTTTAATGTCCATTATTTTATTAGATAAATTAAACATAAAAATAAACTTTAATATTTCCCATCTAAACTTAATATCAAGATTATCCTCAAGGATTATTCTTAAGATTTTTAAGTCCTCATATACAATGAAATTAGTCAATAAAATGAACTATCATTATATAATATTATTAATAAAACTTGCTACATCTAATATACATACTATATTTTATTCTATAACATGATATATAACAAACTACATACCATAATAAGTTTTCATAATGATTCTATAAACTTTACCCTAAAATCTCATACATATTCAAGAATGAGTACTAACTTAATTTCATTGAAAATAAACATAATTGGATACTAATGAAATTCAAATATACTATTCACATCATATCTGGGCCATTCTACAACTTAAAGAAATCTTACAGGATTTAAAATACTATAATTTATAACCTAACTTCAATTCATTTCATTATGAACTACATACCAATGTAAATAGAACATGTATATTATTTCTATAAATTATATTTAATAATTACAACTCTTTAAGGTAATACAAATCCTATAATCAACCAAAGTACCTTATTAATCAATTGGATTAGCTTTTCATCCAATGAAGTAACATAATTAGAAAATTGATTAAACTAAAACTATTAAAAATACTATAATACCAAAATTATCCTCCAATCCTCAAGAATTGATTATATTCACCAATTTAAGGTAACCTATTCACTTTCAATTACAACATGCATATAAGAAATGAACAACAACTTCAATGATCATAACCCAAGAATCACATCAACAACTAATTAACTTTCATATTAAATATTTACATACAAGAAAAGAGAGCAAGTATATCCACATGTTACAATAGCATCTAAAAGAATGTTTCGATCACTTTATAACTAGTAATACAATAAACTTGTTGTTTTCAAGTTTGAATAACATAACATTATAATAAAGAGTAAGTCCAAAATAATGAATTATATTCTTTAAATTACAATGAGACATTGATTTAAATCATGTATTTTAATAAATATCACCATAATAGGAATCCAAATACAAGAATAATCCAATCACTTGAAGCAATTTATGCAAGAAACGTGTAAAGGCCCACCCTTCCAGCCCAATGAGCCCCCCATTGGTGGCCCTAGACCACTCCATCCATTAGTTGGATGTGGAGATCGATATTAAGGTAGTATAAAATGGTGAATAATAATAGAGATTCTAATATTTTGAAATCAAAACCATGGAAGAATGAAAAATAACTAATTGTAAGATAAGTGCATAAAATAAAAGTATTTATAATTAGATTTTGTCACAATTATTCAACATGTGAATAGATCTATTTGACTTCCACAATTCAGCAATGATTATTATATCCATTGACTTCAAATGTAGTATTTATATATATACCATTTAGGTGTTTTAATTATTAAATAACACTAATGATATTCACAACTACTTTTATTCTCAACACTTATTCACAATAAGCAAACATCAAAAAGTTCCAAATTAAATTGACACTAAAAAGATTCAAAATATAATGACACCAAAAAGAGTCACAAATAATTGAACACTAAAATAAAAATATTCCAACTTAGGCTTCAGGTAATATCCCTCATAATAATTAAAACACATTTCCTATAGAATTAAAAACTCAATTTGAACTTCAAATAAAACTCTATGCTCAAACAATCAAGAATAAGCCATTCAAATCAACACAAAGAGTTTCCAAAACCTAAATTAAACAACAAATGAGCACATAAAACCATCATACAACCTCAATATGATGACTATCAGTAATAATAGCTCCAAAAAAATTAAATAACCACAATAAGCAACACTACCTTGAACAGGGTATAATATCAATAGTAAAACAAATAATCGAAAGCCCTTTGATTTTAAAGTATATCAAACAACATAGTTGAAGTAAATAAGCATAAAACTTAACCAAATTATTCCATTTTCCCATTCAACCATATTATACACTTATACAAAATAATGAATAATAAATTACACATGCTGAGTCTGAATACTTTTTAATGAGCCAAGAAAAAATGAAACCAAAATATTACCAATAGAGTACATTAGAATGTGAGTAGAATTTAACATTAAAGGTAAGGAGATCTCAAAAAAAATAGTGGAAGAGATAGACCTCCAAAAATATATCATGTGGTGATTTATGCAAGAGATCACAGAGTTGAAAGGTAAGGTTAATTCTCTGCAACAAGAAAACTCATGGATGAGTCAAATATTTTTAGCCAAGGATGAGGACCATCAAATTTAGAGTCTATCATTTCGAGTGGAGATATTACAAAAATAAAATGATAATATTCATAATAAAATAAGTTTCTTAGTCAATTGTAATAAATCTATGATGTATGAGGGCATACAAAATGTTGAAAACCTACAAGCTCACCTTAGTGAGATTTTTGAGCCTAGTGTCACTAGTAAAGGCAAGGGTAAGAAGTGGTAGATAAGTGGATCTCAGTATGGTGTGGACCAAGATAAATTATTGTTATATATTGATATGAACCTTAAAAATATGAAATCCTATTGGGATTATGTTTCTAGTATTTTAGATTTAGACTAGTTTTGTAGTTGTTCTTTGTTGGTCTCTGGGTTATTTTTTAGCTATTTTTGGGCCTGGTTGGTCCTATTTATTGGTTGGTATTTGGTAGACTATGGATAAATTTTTGTTTTTAATTCTCCTAGGGTCTAGGGACCCTATTTCAAAAAAATACCCCCTTTTAACCTTAATAAAAAACCATTTTGGTTCATCACAAAGTCTACATACTTTACCATGAACCTATAATGGTTCATTTTTAATACTCCATTCCCATAAAGAACACCAAAAAACTATTATTATTTTTTCATCATAAAATAAAAATGGAAACAAATTATTCATTAATCACACCTAAAAATGTATAATAAAATCATGGTCTCTTATAAAATTAAAACTTATTATTTATTTGCACCCAACTGAACCTTTTCAAACTCTACTGACTACCATTAAAGCCCATATTAGTCCAAAATTCTTGTAAAAAATAACTAATAACATGGTCAAAAAAAATGTAATTCTTACCCAAAATATAACTAAAAAATCAAACTTCATATCTCAAACCAATCCCACTAGGCCTTCAATGGCCTTCACCAAAACTTTAGGTAGAGTTCATCTAGGGTTTGGTAGAATGAGCTTGCCACATAATAAAAGACACAAAAAAATGACTTTGAAGTTACCTAATGGGGATAACTTTTAGATTTGGGTCATCATGACCTAATTCCTAATAGGACCAAAACCAAATTTCTCATAACATGATTAAAAATTAAATTAAATAACTAATGAAGACCCCATGACCTAATCATGGTCGCCCCTTAAACAAGTCAAATTCCTAGTCACCATAATGGCTGAGCAACATGTCAAAGCTAACAAAATTAACATAAAACAAATATAAGTTTAATATTTTTCTCCTTGACCTCCAAGAAATGGAACAACACCATAATTTATTACCATAATAGATATGAAGTTAGTCTGAAAGACAAAATCTCAGTCAAAGACTAAACACAGAACAACTTTGTTAATCAACCAAATAGATAAGCAAAAAAAACAATCAAGAATGAACATAATAAGATTAATCACAAAATATTTTGGATCAAAATATTATTAACTCAATGTTACCATTTTTTAACCTCTACTACTAAATACTGGATCCATCTTAGATCATTTTTCATGTTCTTGTAACCATCAAAATGATACATTAGCAGTGTTTAAGTGGAAAAACTAATATCAAATTTGACATGTAAATCCAAATTAAATTTATATCAATCACTTATATAATGAATTGAATTTAATCATCCATGTTATAATATAAACATGTCCACAACACATTATAATATCTCAAATAGAGTCTCAACAATGTCCAAGTAATAGTTCAATAGCAATTGAAATATCTAACATGATAAACAGTAATAAAATGTGCAACCAATAGTGCCATAGAAAGAAAATTAAATACACAAAACTGAGCTCATGATAATTTTTTCACATTTTTTTATGGTACTCTCTAATTTTTTTAAGGGTGAGGGGCCCCTCAACCCATAACATCTATCTAAAAAAAACATTTACATTCAGAAGATATTGTGAAGATGTTTGGTACTACAAAGCTTTGTCAATACTGATAGTATGTCTATATATGTTTGATGGTGAATTATAATTTTAATCACTTTACCACCATATATAATTAATATTTGATATAAATAAATATTCACTTTAATCTACATTTTCAAACCCTATTTATAATATGTGATTTTGATTCACAGAATTAGATTTGTAACCACCACATTATTATTTCAACAAACTAAAAATTAAAAGTAAACCTATAATTTTTAAGGTACAACCTTTTTTTTTTTGGTGATGGGGGTTATGTGGTCCCTCTCCCATTTATTAATTAAAACCAATGATTACAAAAATACCTCAATATCCTAGGAAAAACCAAAACCAAAACCAAAATAAAACCAAAAAACCAGCCAAAGTTGCCAACAACAAACAATGACCCAAAATATAAGTCCCAAGAACAAGCCTACCAAAAAACTAAAACCTAGTAACTAGACCCATCCTATCTAATCCAACTTATGATGTAAGGAAAAATTAATCCCCATCTTGGTTATTAGGCCTAGCTACCACATCTGCCACCCATATTTGCTAATGCCACATCACTAATACCTTTCAAACCACCCAAACTCAATTCCTAAGATCTTCCAAATGCTTGGCCTCAGCCACATTAGTTATCTCAGACACCTAGACTCGCCTACCCATTCTTCCACCCTGACATGATGAAAAACTTTCCTTGCATGAACACTCCTCTTTAATATGTATCCACCCAATCCATGGAAATATAAGGCATCCTCCATATGACCTCACATGGCATTAGTCACTGCATGTCACCATTATACTAGCCTACCTCTATCTAATATCATTCCTTCAACTACTTTTTGATGAGGAAAATTAGTATCCAATGCATAAAATAACTACCCTAAAATCCTCATTGTTGGGGTCTCCCTACTTGATCATTGAAGGTCGATAACAACTATCAAGGATGCCATATGAGCCTTGTAAAATTGAACGTCTAGTACCAAAATGAAACTACCTACTAGATATGGTTGGTGTAGCAATGTTTGAATCCATTCTACAAACCACAACACTACCATGTGTTTCCCCAACAAAATAATCCTTGAAGCCATTATCTAAGTAATCCTTGACACCATTATCCTCACTTTATTATTTAAGTAATCCTTGATACCATTAACCTCCCTAAAGCAATGAAAGTCCTCCATAGTAGATAAGGAATCAATTTCCCCCATTATTAGTGCAATATATTATAAATATTCCAAACTCATGCCTTTCTATTCTATAAATCACCAATCACAACCATTGTGTCCCCTTAAATGACCAGCTTCTCAACACCACATTTAGCCATTAAAATTAACCCAACAATAAATACTATGCCTCTACCTCACTATCGGTTTATTCCATAATCTTCATCAAGGTTGTTATGGCATGACTATACATAAAAACAATATAAAAGATCAATAGATACATTTTATTTTTGACTATCTATTGATGTTCCTTTCTATGAGATGATGGGAAGTATAATCGATACTATGAATGTTGTCTATGGTTTTTTGATGCTACAGTACAATTGCAAGATTTTATGGTCTACATTTTTTACTTAATATTCATCGTATGTACTTGTGTTTCTCATTTTTTAATAAATATCACATTTCTACACATGAAGGTGTGTGTCTTTCAAGAGAGTAGGCCACCATATTCCTGCCAATTATAATTTTATCAATGTTCCTTCTCCCTCATTATTATCTATTACTATTAACTCATCCATTAATATTACTCTTATTATCCTCTATTTTATCCTATTATCTAACTTAGTCTTCTCATACTTGGTAAGAATCATATTTGGCCTTCTAGTTCTAAAGATTCTTCCTTTAGTATTTCATCTAACACCTTTATCATGGACTCACATGATCTTATTGATGCATTTGTTTATTCTAACATGTTTGTGTGTGTACTATGTGATCATTTCCTCTATTTTATATCTAATTTCTCACACTCCTTCCATTTTGTCATAGGTTTTAGTGTTTTCAAAACAAATTAAAAAAAAATTATGCGTTATCTTCAATTTTTCTGTATTATTTTTTCCTGACCATTTTTCATCTCCCTTTTCTGTACAAACTCCACTTGATTATGCCTTTATATTTTTAATTTATAAATACCATTATATAATTCTCTCCTTTCTTTCTAATATATTTTTTTCCATATTCTCCTCTAATTGTTTATTTTTTATGTAGGCCATTATCATGTCTTGCATCTTGAACAAATATTTTAAGCACCTCATTTCTTGTAATCCATTGCAAACTTCCATCTAACTAACTCATAAAAGTAGGCATTACTTTCACAAGATATAGTACCATTAATATCCCTATGAGAAGTGTTTAAAATTGTAATATTAATCTCTATTGTGAAATAAAAATTCTCACTTTGCAATGTGGTTGGATGACAATTTGTAGTTACTTTTAGGAAATGAGGTGCTTGATATATATGTTAAAGATGCAAGACATGATAATGCTCTGCATCACTTTTCTATTTTTATCCTTTCTTATTCTTATAGTCTTTGCATACTTTACTAGTAATTTGTTTTTCATAATATTCCCCTTAAATTTCTACCAATAATTATTAATTTTAATTAATTGCATGCTTGGGTGCTTGTATCATCTTGTCATGACATTCTCCACATCAATAATGCTAAAGTTTCCATCATGTAAAACTCCATGCAATTCACACCCCCCAACTGATAGGTGAATTTTTTTTGAGTGACAGACATTTATGGTACTTGTTTAGGATGATGACATTAATTATATGGGATGAAAAAAATGGTGGATAAGTATGGTGTGAATGTATTAGCCAATAAGGGGGAAATGTCTCACAAGTTAAACTTGTAGAATTGGGAATGTAGATGAATAGTGTATGATTACATTACTAAAAGTATCAATAAAAAACATAATTATTTATAGAAAATATTGCCATCATGACCTTACTATGCATTAATTTCACATTATCTAAGTTCTCTCTAAATGGGCATCCTATTTATATGATTTGGGTACTGATCCATGTAACTCACAATTTTTCCATGTTCTTCAATGCTCAGAATGAGTAGTAAAACCGAAAAAAAAAACATACATGATGCAAGCTTTATTAAAAAAAATAGTTTTAAACACAAAGATGTGCACATCATATTTATTAGTACTATTAGATAGGAAAAGGATAAAAATTTAACTATACATACTTGGGATTGGTACAAGGGCATTATCAAAGGAGGATTGGATGATTAGTTTTATAGATGATTTCTCAACTCATCAGACCCCCCTAATTAAACTTGTTTCTAGTCTTATAGAAATCTAAATCTCTGTGCATGGTAGCATAGTTCTAAGAAGTTAAATGGTCATGTTATACACGTCCCTTGTTTTATATAAAGCCTAAAATTATATTCTATCCTCTTCCATTTCCTATATTCATTTTTTTCATTTAATTTATTTATTTCCTTCCAATCAAGAATGAGAAACCATAAAATATGAGGTTGATATGCTATGGAAAGCTAACTCAATCTCTTCTTTCTTGCCACACCAACATATTTGGTGACTCTTTTAAAAGATATCATGAAATTATACTTTGAGAATGCCTCCTTCCTTTTTAATTCAATGGTAAACTCATTCCATCTAACTAATAAGCATTGTAGGTTTCTTTAACTATTTCTATTATCAAAACCAAGTATTGATTTTTGGCCTCTATTTGTTCCATCCTAGTTCATGTAGTTACCTCCCTTTTATTCATTAATGTAATCCAATCCAATCATATCACATCTAGCCTGGTAACCTCCCCTATGATCATTAATATGGTTTATTTATCTTTCTCGTGATACTTATCTAATTCCTCACCTCTTATTTTCTCATTGGAAATATAAGAAGAAAAATATCTCAGAAATACATCACCCAAAAATAAGTTTGGATTCCATTCTTGGTCATGAAGAACAACATAGTTGTGTATATATAATTCACATAATTGATTTTGATCCTTAGGAGTGAAACTATTACATATTTCAAATGAGTGAACCTCACTTACTAGTTTTGGCATGTCATAATAGACTCTCATGAACTAAAATTTTATCCATTACTCCTCAAGCTAGACAACATACACACTTGAAAGAGGTCTAAAACATATTAGTTATATTGTTAACTAACTCATATCTTATACCTTAATTTTAAGTTTTAAAATTTATGACTCAGCATCTTTGAACTTATTATTTAAATATATGTTTTCATCTCTTAATTGACTAAACTAGTTGTTCCATCAAATCTTCATGGTTTGTCCCTTTTCATGAACAATTATTCCTTACTAAGCTCTTTATTCTAAGTGGAAGTTGTTGAAAAAGTATTTTTCATGTGTCTTACATCCCTATGAGTCACTTTTATTTAGTCTCTACTTATACCACCCTAGTTAGTGTATCTATCTAATTCTCCTTTTTCTCAATCTCTTCAATGCATGCCCTAAGGGTTTCAATTTCTCATAGAGATTCCACTAATTTTTTATTTTCTTCTTTCCTAGACTAACCATATCTTTCTTATTCTACCATTGCCACTTATTCATCCACCAAATTAACTTATTATTCCTCCAATGCTACCTCTTCTTCTAACACATTAGTGAGCTAATCCAATGTTCCATCTCACCAAAGTATGGAATATTAGAATTAGATGAAGCAAAGTTTCCTTCATCAAAATTTTTGGCAATCTAACTTTCATCTACATTGAGATCCTCCTCTTCCTTAGATGATTTACCAATCTCTATTTGAATAACATTAGGGCTTATTGGAGTGTATTTTCTTGTTATTATACACATAATCTTTTGTGATTGTCTTCTAAGAGTGATTGGAGTTGGAACCTTTTACTTATTCATAGCTATTAATGTAGGGGGTGTCTTTCACACTCTTCTTACCTTTACCTTGATAATTTGAGGAATGGATTAGTATTAAGTTCCTCATTATTATTCTCATAGGTCTCTCTATATTATATTCTCTCACATGCTCTTCTTATTCTTCTATATCCACATCATGCTATTCAATGATTATTCTTTATTCTTTATCAATAGCTTCTTGTTTCTCTTCTACTAGTTGTTACATTGTCAATAAAATTTCCCAAAGTTAGGTATTTAGTCCATTAAATGTCTATGTATAATTAATTGAATTAGATAGTGATGGGACAAATATGTTGGATTCCCTTTCTTGTACTCATTTTTAATACTTGTTAACATTTTAAACTAAAATTTAAGTTCATTCACCCTTATCTCATCCCTGAGATGATTAAGTATATTTAAGTGTACTACATACAACATTGAATATATGCCCTCATAAGTTAAGTTATTAACAATGTAGAGGGAAACTTTTGCCCAAATTGGGGCAATTAAGAATGAATTGTACTATTTTTTAGGACTCTAATTGCTCTTCAAATGTGTAAAATAGAGTTCTGTATATAGCATCACTGGGATTCATATGCCAAACTTCCCCTATACAAGGTAGAGTAGTTACCTATTTTATCAACTCTTCAGTGACCTCCACTTGTATTCCTTTGATAGTGGATACATCATGCATAAAATTTTCTATAAAGTCATATGTAATCACATCATCAAACCCTATTAACTTATTAAAATATCCAAGCCATCCTACATTCCAAAACGAAAATGCAACTTTCCTTATTCTCCTTAATGGCTTGAGGTCTATGGGTTTCATTCTAACCACATATCCTCTAATCTCGCTTAATTTTTATTTTTTCAATAAAAGTGTTTATGGTTTTCTTGGGTAAAATATAGGGTTTAATATTATGTGTTGTGAGAGGTGTCATTTAAATGGTTGTTGATGTTATACATACTAGTTAACATATCCTTATCAATTTCCCTATAGTTTGCTAATAATTATTACCTTTCTTTGATCACATTCTTGGGAACATGTAGTGGCTTATCATGACATTTTCCACACCCATAACACTTATTTTCATAATGCAACAATTCATTGAATTTACACCCATAACACTTATCCTTGAGTGACAAACTAAGTATGGCTCTTAACATGTAGGATGGAGATATTTCTTAGTTAGGATGGAAATTAAGATGATAAGTATGATGTTACAAGATTATCCAAAATGGTAAAAGTGTGTCATAAGTTAAATTTGTAACTGCATCGAGAATGCACATGAATTTTCATGATTGCATTACTAAAATGTGTCTTAATCAATTGATAATGTATTCTTGATATACTAGACATGTGTAAAATAGGCATGATATTATTTTCCTATTTAGAATGGGCACCTACATATTCTACATAACATAAAAACATTATTAATTAAAAATACAATAATCTTAGCTTATGTATAATGGGCATATGCCTTTTATACAAAAGATAGGAATATGTGATTCTTAATTGATAATATTCCCAATATATTATAACCATGTATAATGGTGTATATTATGAACACTTCTTGTTCAATGCTCATAATATTGTTATCTTGTGCAAAACATGCCCATTCTCATCATAAATTAATAATTCATTAGTCTTAATTTATGTAGAATGGGCACATGCCCATTCTACACAAATTTAGATAAGAACATTATCAATTAATAAGTCCAATGGTATTCTCTTATGCATAATTTTCATGTGCCCATTCTACACAAAATAGAAATATTGGATTCTTAATTGATAATGTTCTTAGTATACTAGACCTATGTAGACTGGGGCATAATATGAGCACTTCTTTCTCAATGTACATAATATTGTTAGCTTGTGTAGAATGGGCACATGCCAATTTTTAAAATGATAAGAATGTCATAATCAATTAAGAATAAAATAGTCTTAATTTGTGTAGAATGAACACATGCCCATTTTAGACATTAGATAAGAACATTATCAACTAAGAAATCCAATAATTTTAGCTTGTATAGATTCTATATGTGTCCATTCTACACAAAATAGAAATATTGGAATCTTAATTGATAATATTCTTAGTACATTATACATGTGTAGAATAGAGCATAATATGAGAACGTCTTTCTCAATGCTCATAATATTGTTAACCTGCATAGGATGGGCACATGTCCATTTTGAAAAAGATAATAATCTCACCCTTTAGGTTTCTATTTATCCTTATATTGTAATTTTTAATTTTTAATAATATTATTAATATACTACACATGTGTGTTGTGAACAAAATATCCTGTGTGTTGTGACCAAAATGTCATGTTCCTATTCTACATAAAATAGAAATATTAGATTCTTAATTGATAATGTTCTTAAAATACTACACTTGTGGGTTTTGACCAAAAAATCCATTTTCACAAAATAAAATGGGACTCTACATCATGAAAAACTCAAAAATTATCAGCCCTCTATCGAGCCCAATCTGATCCTTGAGATTTTTTGTAGCCCTGATAATAACACATTTATTCATGTTTAAAGATATTTCACTAATATTCATGTTCAAAAGAGTTAGTCCCATTGCATTACTTAAAAAAATTATACTTAGTATGTTTTTTGGGTGATATTGTTTCCTAAAGAAATCCCATCTATAAGATTTTACTAGAATCTCAGTTCTAGAACTATAGTCTTAAGGTCCCATCTAGCACTCTCACAAAATCCTTTTGGTTGATAGGTAAGCATTTATTTACTTATGAGCATATCTTAAATGAATTATATTATTATATGTTTTATAGGCCCTAGAGGTTTCATATTTTTTAGAACCTTGGGAGCCCTAATCGAATGACAAACAACAATGTGTCTCCTAACACCTAAAGGCATCAGAGCTATCATAACCCTAGGAGGCCAGATCAAATAAGAAAGAGACACATGTTTTTTGACACATGGAGGTGTGAGATCTATTATAACCTTAAGAGGCCTAATAAAATTAAAAAAATCCATGTGTCTCTTGACACCTAAAGGTGCCAGAGTTTTCATAACCTTGGGAAGCATGATCAAATGAGAAAGAGCCATGTGTACCCTTACACTCAGATGTGTCATACCTATTAGAACTTAAGAGGCATGATCAAAAGAGAAATATCCACACATATTTTGATACCTAAAGGTGTTATAGGTGTTATATCCCTAATCAGATCATGGAGCATCATGTGTAATTTGTATACCTAAGTGATGTCCAACTCATACAAGTAGAAATTTAAGGATAAAGGCACCTCACTATGCTTAGTCAGCACACTATACAATGAGCCTTCCTCTTTCCAAGTGAAATATGACCAACCTTGGGAGTGTTCACATTACCATGAAGGATAAACTAATTGTGTTCCAACCATGATATTCACATATATTAGCTTGGATAGAGGAGATAATGATATGATAGCTAGAGGAGTCCCATCACTACCAACCAATCTAAATGGGGATTACGTTCAAACTGTTAAATTAATTCCAAATTGATAAATGAATAATTTGGGCTTGCACCATAAACTCAAATTTTAATTCACTCAACATATGTGAATTAACTTGTCACCATTAGAAATTGAATACTACAAAAGGTCACAACCAAATCAAAAGTTATTCCATGCACAGACCTCTTTGGAAACCTATAGGGTAAAAAAAAGGACCCTGATTCCTACACAATAAGGACATTATGAGAAAGGGTGTGCATTGGCATGTTATTTTTGAATAACTTGTATGGGGTAGGTAAATTGGGTTCAAATACATCAACAAGTACTAGGTTGAAATACTAGACCTATTTAGTATGGGGCATAATATGAGCACTTCTTACTCAATGCTCATAAATGTTTTAGGCTTGTGTAGAATGGGCACATAGCTATTTTTAAAAACATAATAATGTCATCATCAATTAAGAATCCATTAGTCTTAATTTTTTTATATTGGTCACATTCTCATTCTACAAAAATTTAGATAAGAATGTTATCAATTAAGAAATCCAATAGTATTCGCCTGTGTAGAATCTGCATGTGCCCATTCTACATAAAATATAAATTTTGGATTCTTGATTGATAATGTTTTTAATATTATTACTAGACCTATGTAGAAATGGGAATAATATGAGCACCTCTTTCTTAATTCTCATAATTTTATTTGCTTGTGTAGAATAATCACATGCCCATTTTGAAAAAGATAAGAATGTCATCATCAATTAATAATCTAGTAGTCTTAATTTATGTAGAATGGGCACATGCCCATTATATACATTAGATAATTATATATAAATTAATAAATATAATAATATTCACTGGTGTATAATTTTCATGATCTCATTCTACAAAAATAAAAATATTTGAAAAAGTTGTCTTAGGATAATAAATCAAGGTGGAGCTTTGTAATGGGGAGACAAATAGTCACCCTCCATTGTTAGTGCTTCATGCTTGATTCACTATTCCATGGTCCCATTTTATTCCTTGGTATGAGTATGGTTCTTTGTTATGTGGATGTAAATGATCTATGTTAATATTATTTTGTTTCATGTATCTTAGTTAATTAAGTTTTAAGTTTTATTGTGCTTGACTGTGTGTTTATTTCCCTATATGGGTGTTGGTTATGTGTCCTCTAGGTCTTATTGTGCATGTGACCTGTGTTCACTTACCCTACCCTTGATCTATTGATATGTTCTAGTTGTTTGATGGTAAGTGAATTTAATGGTAATTTCCTATGGAAGACGATCTAAGAGTGCCAAATCTCGTAAAGTGTCTTTTAGATATTGGTATTAATGGAAATGGAAACAAAAAAGAAATAGGTAATGAATTTATTGACTCTTGTGGCTCAAAGCCTCATATTGAGAAGAATAGTGTAAAAATCGATGAAAATAGGAAGCTATTTAATGAATTTATATGATAAGAGGAGTCTACAAGCCATACACAAGGTGCATAGCTCATTGTTGGCTTGATCAATGCACCTAAGGATGGAATCAAAAATGGCTATGAGGGATAGAAAGGTAAGTGCCCTGGCTCTAGTAAAACCCTTTTTCTTCAACCCAATCTATCTACGAAAAACTATTTGGCTAGAGAAGAGTCCCTATTTAAAATATTGGGATTTTCTTTATCTATGTGAATATAAACTTTCTCCCCTCAATAATATTTTTGATGATTGGCTAAATTTAGTTTGGAGAAAGAAAATGGGTATTTATGTCTTTTTTTATAGAATGTTTCAAAAAGGAGTTTTCATGGTCCTATTTAAGAATTCTAATATGTAGGGAAGAGTCATAAATAAAGCCCTTTGGAATGTTGTAAAATCACTATTCAAGGTAGTCTCTTGGAACCCTAATTTAGAAATCCAATATTTGGTGTTCAAAATGGCCCCTATATGGGTTGATATTTAAAATGTCCCCCTTCATTTGTGGAATTTCATCCCCTAAGCACTTTGTTCTCTTGGTGAAGTGATTGGGTTTGAAGACATCGGGTGGTCTCTCACCCATATGAACATGAGGGTTCTTATCTCTTTAGACCCTCTAGATATATTTCCTGAATACTTTGTCTTTGAATTCAATGGGAATTATTGTATATGCCCTATCTAAGGATTGGGTGGTCTAAATGCCTATTTTTTGTAAAAAGAATAGTCACATGAGGAAAAAATCCCCTCTACTTCTTACCAATAAAAATAATGATATTATCTCTAAATGGAGTCCTAAACTTAGTAGAAAACCAGTTATTTTAATCCCCTCCTACCTTGAAAGGAGGACCTACAAAACATAAAAATACCAATTTTTAAATCTAAATTAGAGGAAGGTAAAACATGTCCTGATAATGGCCTTGGTTTTCAAAATGGATTAAAACCTGGTGAGAGTGGTTCCACTTCCCATGTGATTGATAGTAGGTAACCTCTACTAAATTTTAATCCTATACCCACCAATTTTGATGTAATGGTTATTGAGGAAAATGGTAAGCAGGTTGAGTTGGTAGAACAAGTTAAGATTCCCTCTAATTCAAAAAATAATCTTGTCCTACATGATGAAGTAATGATAGATGTTGACCCCCTTTCTAAAGGGGAATCATTGGTGGATTTTAAGGGTAATCTAAATGTTCATGGGGATGAATATGAGGATAGGGTGTATAATAAAATAGTGTTTTTGCCTAATAATCTTTTTTAGGAGATAGAACCCCTAATGGACATTTCTCCGAATAAAGAGGCTCTAAAGGTTGTATCCAGTGGTGATAATGATAAAGATACTTGCCCCAATCATGATAAAAGGGACAAATAGATGCCCAAAGGCTTGGGGAAAAGATTAAAAAATGTTGTTACTAAAAATATTCATCTAGATGGCCCTAGTGTCAAAGATGGAAGAAGGGTAAGAAGTGGGGTATTGGATGATAGTGATAATAACAGTAATAAAAGGAATAAGGAAAATAAGGTTCCTGAATGTTTTCCCAAATTATATAAAAATAAAGGGGGAAGTAAGTCCCTAAATAAAACCAAGTAAAACCATACTTGTTTACAGATTTTAATCTAGAATGTAAGGGGCCTTGAATCCATAGATAGGAAACCAATTATCAGAGAATCCAAGCATTCCAGAGATAAACTTGAATTTATCCTTCTTTAGTACATCAAAGTTATAGGCACAGTCCTCTCTTTCATCCTTAAATTTATTTGGCCTAATGTAATTATCTTATTAAATAATCACAATAGAGGTAAATGGGGTGATTCCATTATGATTAACCAGTCTTAGAAGGACAATATTGTATAACATCGTGTTTCTCCTTATAATAGGGTGGTCTTGGTGGTTATTAATAATTAGGATAAGAATTTTGGGATTTACAATATATACACTCCCAATTACTATAAATATAGAATGGAACTGTGGAACTAGCTCACATCTAATTAGGACATTTTTGTTAAAAATTAAAAACTTTAAACTAAATTTAATATGACCATAAATCAGATCTAAATTATGCACTACCATGTATCACAAAAAAATTCCTCAAATCATAGTTATTATGAAAGCATAAATGGAGAGAATAAGATAAAAATCACACATAACATATATCTACCATGGTTCACCCAATGTGGGCTACATCCACGAAGAAAGTCCTCAAAATAAAAATGTAAAAAAAAACAAGATTACAATGAACTCTCGCAGAGATAGAATATCTCCTATACAAAATTATACACAAATTCAATGTTGCACTTTCACCTACATCTGCACAATACTATATCTCAAAATCTATTATACCACACCTTAAAATAAATGCCTACACTTTGCAAAAACATCTGCACTTTGACTATGATCCTCAAAGCCACACCCTGTAAATAAACCATCAACCTCTAAAGGTTACATCACACCTATATATAACAAACCAAGGTAAAATCCACAAAATGAGGATAAACTCATCATTATTATCCAATATAAGCCTCATCCACTAAAATACACCTCAGTTCCACGTAAGCAAACTTATCCAAAAGCTCCATTAAGAAGGAGCAGGCCAAATCTATCTCTCCTCCTTCAAAGGACACATTTTCCAAGGACATGTGATCACAACCAACTCCTTGAAATAATTAAGGTATTCCCTTTTCCAATAAACAACTAGCTCCCTAAAAAAAAAAAATCAACATGAAAAATAGGCATCTAACAACTAACTCCAAAAAATATGAAAAAATAAAAATTAGAAATACAAAGAATATTCCACTCACATGTGGAGCAAGGTTTCACAAAAGGTAGAGTAGGGAAAACTATGCTCCCCAAATTTGTGCTCTCTAGGCCCCCAAAATATATCCCTATGGTCATGTGATAGCCCCAAAGGGCTCCACACTCAACAAAATTCCACTTGGAGACTGTTTCTCCTGAACAAAATCTATCACTGCTCCATGACGACTAAGACCAACCAAATTTGAAAATAGTTTCAACTTGTCTAATGTGACCACCTTGGTCATCATATCCATAGGATTCTAGCTAGTATGAATCTTCTCTAGCTTCACCAAGTTCTCCTCCAAAGCTATCCTGATGAAGTGATAACATAGTTGAATGTGTTTCATCCTCAAGTGGAAACCAGAGTTCTTTGCCAAATGAATAGCACTTTGACTATCATTTTGTAGTCTCCCAACTTCCTGATCATGTCTTAACTCTTAAAACAACTCCTATAACCAAATCATCTCCTTGATATCCTTTATGGTATCAACATACTTTGCCTTTGTGGTTGACAAAGCCGCAACCTTTTATATCCTATAAATCCAAATAGCCACTATATCTCTAATAGTAAATATATATCCTGACATACTCCTCTTACTATCAATATCCCCTACCATATCTGAGTCCACATAACCACACAAAATGGTATATGATCTACCATAACATAATGCCAAATCCATGATTCCTCTCAAATACTAAAGAATCTATTTCACTTTCTGTCAATGCTTATAACCAAGATCACTCATATACTTGCTCACAATTCCCACTACTTGGGTAATATCTGGTTTAGTACAAACTATGGCATACATCAAGCTACCAACTACTGATGAATAAGGTACTTTGGAAATCTTAATATTTTTAGCTTTTGTCTTAGGACACTATTCCTTTGATAATCTAAAGTGGCCTACCAAAGGAGTACCAATATATTTAGCATCCAACATGCTAAACCTTTCCAAGTCTTTATTCACATACTCTAATTAGGATAAGATAAGCATCCTCTCCTTCCTATCATGATAAAATATCATACCAAGGATTTGCTTGTAGCACCCAAATCCTTCATAGAAAAAGAGTCACTAAGTTGTTTCTTGAGCATATGAATAAATTGTATGTTCTTTCTTGCAACTAACATGTCATCCACATACAAGCATAATATAATAAAGGAACCATCATCAAAATGTTTGATGTGTATGCAATGATTAGAATTACACCTTAGATATTCTTGTTATGACATAAAAAAATCAAAATTCTTATACCATTGTCATGGAGCTTATTTCAAGCCATACAATCTCTTCTTTAGTCTGCACACATAATTCTCCTTCCCTTTGACCTCACATCCCTGTGGCTACTTGATATATAAATCTTCATCTAAATCACCATGAAGAAAAGCAATTTTCACATCTAACTATTCTAAATACAAATCTTCAACTATAACTAAACCAAGAACAGTCCTAATAGAAGTCATTGTTACAATAGGAAAGAAAATCTCATCAAAATTAATACCTAATTTTTATGTAAACCCCTTGACCACCATCCTAGCCTTATACCTTTTTCTCCCTTCATCCTCTTATTTTATTCTAAATATCCACTTGTTTGGCATTACACTCTTTCCCTTGGATAACCTTACCAAATCCCATGGTTGGTTCTCCATGAGAGACCTATGCTCTTCATCCATGACTTGTTCCCACTTCATCTTGGCATCTACCTGCATTGCTTCCTCATAACACTCTAGTTCCCCATTATCAGTGAGTAAAAAATAATTCAAATAAAGAGAAAAATGTTTAGGTGCTCTTTTTACCCTAAAAGACCTTCTTACAATAGGAATTTAGGGTCCTTGTTTAGAAGGTTCCTAAACTAAATCATTAGATACTTTACCATTCATAATGTCATTCAATATTATGTACTCTTTTTGTCCATGTTCCTATTCTTGATCCTTATACATGACTTTTCCATTAAATACTACATCTCTCGACTGAAATATTTTCTTATCTTTGATGCTCCATAAATGGAAACCAAATTCATCCTCACCATAAACAACAAATGTGCATTTCTCTAATTTAGCCTCTAATTTGGTCCTATCCTCTTTCTTAATGAGAGCAAAAGCCTCACATCCAAAGACTCTAAGAAAAGAATAATCAAAAATTTTACCAGACCAAGCTTTTTTAGGATTGCCTCCATCTAAAGGCATAGATAGTCCTCTGTTAATCAGATATACAATCATATTAATTACTTCTACCCAAAATTGTAAAGGCAACCTTGCATGTAGCCTCATGCTCCTAGCATTTTCCATTATTATTCTATTCATCCTTTTAGATACCCCATTCTACAAAGGAGTTCTTGGAACCATCCTTTTCCTTTGGATTCCATTGTTAGAATAATAATCAAAGAAAGCACTACTACAATACTCACCTCCATTATCTGATCTGAGACATTTCAACTTGAGACCTGTTTCATTCTCAACCAAGGCTTTCCACTTCTTAAAAGTGTCAAATACATTAGATTTATTTTTAATACAATAAACCTAAACTTTCCTAGTTGCATCATTAATAAAATTGACACAATAATTAGAACCACCAATAAAATATACCTAAAATGGTCCCCATACATCTGAATATACCAAATCTAACTTGTGATCTTTCTTTGTGGGTCCAACTTTCAGGAACTTAACCCACTTTTGTTTCTTGTACACACAATTCTCAAAAAAGTCTAGATCTATGTCTTTAATCTAGGCAACTTGTCTTTTAAGATCTTTATGTCCTTATGGCTCATATGACCGATCCTATAGTGCCACATAATTGCATCTCCATCTACATTAACTAAATCAAGAGAATCGACACTAATATTCAAATATAAAGTACCAATTTTCTTACCTCTCAAAATCACAAGAGCACCTTTTGTAACTTTCTAATAATCTATATTAAACATTATCGAACAACCCTCACTACCTAATTTCCCCACTGAAACCAAATTTTGTCTCAACATAGACATGTGTCTGAAATCCTTAAGTAGCCATGTGTTCCCATTCTGCATTTTCCACAAACAAAAATTCCTACCATCAAACTTCTCCACTCTAAATATGATCTCTTATCCCATATCTACCACTCAAGCTAATAACCTTTCTTGTGATTTACCACTTTAGAAAAACACACCAAAGCTCTAATACAATTTTTTAGGATTTAAAAACTTTAAACTAGATTTAATATGACCATAAATCAAATCTAAATTATGCACTATCATGCATCATAGAAACATTCCTCAAATCATAGTTATTATGAAAGCATAAATGGAGAGAACAAGATAAAAATCACACATAACATAGATCTTAGTGGTTCACCCAATGTGGGCTACATCCACCAAGAAAGTCCTCAAAATAAAACTGTAATAAAAAACAATATTACATTGAACTCTCATAGAGATAAAATATCTCCTATACAAAATGCTACACAAATTCAATGTTGCACTTTCACCTACACCTGCATAATATTGTATCTCACAAGTTACTATACCACACCTTCTGATAAACACTTGCACTTTGTAAAAACATTTGCACTTTGACTCTGATCCTTAAAGTCACACCCTACAAATAAACAATCAACCTCTAAAGGTCACATCACACCTTTATATATAACAAACCAAGGTAAAATCCACCAAATGACGATAAACTCACCGTGCTTATCCAAGATAAGCATCATCCACTAAAGGACACCTCAGTTCTACCTAAGCAAGCTTATACAAAAGCTCCATCAATAAGGAACATGCCAAGTCTATCTCTCCTCCTTCAAAGGACACATTTTTCAAGGATATGTGATCATAACCAACTCCTTGAAACAAGGAAGGAATTCCCTTTTCCAATAAACAATTAGCTCCCTAAAAATAAGGAAGTCAACATGGAAAATAGGCATCTAACAACTAACTCCACAACATATGGAAACATAAAAATTAGAAATATAAAGAATATTCCACTCATATGTGGAGCAAGGTTCCAAAAAAGTTGGAGTAGGGAAAATTGCACTCCCCACATTTGTTGAGCTCTCTAGGCCACCAAAATATATCCCTATGGTCATGTGATAGCCCCAAAGGGCTATACACTCAATAATTTTATGGATATTCAGAGGTGATTTTAATATTATTAAAGAAAGAGAGGATAAACTAGGAGGAGATATACATATATGGAAAGGTAATGAGTTATTTTTATGGTTCAAATTTGAAAGATTTCACAAATTAGCATCTCCCTTGTATAAATGTAAATCTCAACGAAAAATAATTTGGTATATTGGTGTAACAACCAGGCTGAGCCTATAAGACTTTACTCAAGACTTGATAGATTCTATTTGAGTAAAGATGCCTTTGAGATTTATCCTATAGATATTGGTAATGCGGTCAAAGTTTATCCATTCACCATCTCAAACCATCACCCCATTGAATTAAAGTTACGTCTCAAAAATGATGAAAAAGATGAGAAGACCACCTTGAAAGGCTTGTATAAACTCAATGTGTCCCACCTTGAGGATAGATAATGTTTGGATGGTTACCGATCAGTCTAGAATGTAGGAAAGTTTGCCTCAGATTCTAACTCTAAAATTGATACCTAAAATAATTCTCTAGACATGTCAAATTTTTGATAGGTCTTATGGGAAAATTAGAGAAAAGAGGAAAAAAATCTTGTAGAATTTCCCAAGAGTATCTTATCCAGTTGGAATTTGACATTCAAAGGGACCCAAACAATGTATCTTTACTTAGTTTTTTCTCCTCTATGAAGAATGATTTAATGCAACATCAGATTTACTATGTCAGGGGTGCCCATGTTTGGTCTAGGCTCAATTGGATCAAATTGGGTAATACGGGTTCCAAATTTTTATTTCAATTTCTAAACTCTAAACATCAAAAATAGAAAATCAGATGCATTAAAGAGAATGATAATATTTTAGAAGACCAAGACTCTATCAAAAATGTCTTTTTTGATTTCTACTTAAACTTGTTTTTAACTTAGGGGATGAATGAATAGATAGAATAGATTAGGGTGTTATGTGAGAAGGTTACTCCAAGTAAAATATCCTCATTTCAAGCTACTTTTTAGATAGTAAAATCTCATTAGATGAGATCAGGAATGTGATTGACTCTTTAAATCTGACAAGGTACCTAGTATTGATGGCTTTCTGATTGAATTCTATAAAGTAAATAAAGATTAGATCTCTTTAGATTGCTTGTAATTATATAAATAAGCAATTAGGATGGGATATCTTAGCTCTAAAATCAATAAATGGGTTATTAAGCTCATTCTAAATAAGGATATCCCTCCCTTGTGAAAAAATAGTGTCCAATTACATTGCTCAATATTTCTTATAAAATCTTGGGTAAGATTTTGGCAAGGAGTCATCCCCATTACTACCCTAGGTGATATCTGAAACTCAAAAGGGGTCTATAAAAGGAAGATATATACTTTAAAATCTCATTTCAATATGGGAAGGAATGTATTGGTCAAGAGAGTCCCAGTAAGATATTTAAATGATTCTTCTTGACTTTAAAAAATCATATGATAGAATAGAATGGCCCTTTATTGAAAGAATGTTCAGGGCTTTTGGATGTTAGAATAGGATATGTAGAATGATTTTTATTTTATTCAAATATGCCTCTATAGTTGTGGAGGTAAGCAAGGAAACTATAGAATCCCTTCCCCTTCAAATATAAATTAGAAAAGGGTGTCCACTTGCTCATTTTCTCTTTGTGTTGGTTATTGATGTACTACATCATCTACTAAGAATGAAAGATATGAATCCCCCTTGTGAAAGTTATCCAACTTACTAATCAAAAGTAAATGATTGATGTCTTGTTTGTTGATGATTCCACTCTATTTTTTAAAATTTCTAAGGACAACATGACAGAAGTTAGAGATAGACTAAATATCTATTGACATGCCTCATGATCTAAAATTCCATATCCTAAGTCTTATATTATTGGTTGGGAGGAGAATTGACCTGATTAGCTAGATGAATTTAAGTGGGACTAGAAAGGTCTTGATTAGTTGGTCAGATATTTGGGGATTTCATTTTCTCTTAATCCTTCCTTAAAACATATGTGGGAATGGGTGTACACCAAGATTAAAAATAAAATTCAAAAGTGGCTTGACCACTTACTTTCCCTCCCAGGTAGAATCTAGGTTTGTCAAAAAAAAAAAATTCCATATAGTATGTATTATACTTCATGTTGGTTCTTCAACAAAACTCATTTCAATCTGTTGCATAAAATTATTAGAGAATTCCTATGGTTAGATGGAAAGGGTAATATAAAAAGACATTCAGTTGCTTGGAAATTTTGTTATAAACCAAGAAATCTTAGTGGTTTTGGTCTAAATGACTTACATATTCAAGGTATTACCCTTGAGGTTAAGTGGATCATCAAGGCTTTTAAGGGAGATGAACCATGGAAAGTGTTCGTTAGAAATAACATTTTAAATGGATTCCCAAAAAGTGAAGATGGATGGAAAGGTTTGAACATTGTCGACATTTTTCTCTCCTCATATTCTTTTAAAGTAGATAGCTCTCCTATTTTTGCATCTATTTGGAAGGCTTGGGACCTATTGAAAAATCTTGTAACTGCCAAACATTTTTTCAGTTGGATGGGATCTTTTTGCCAAGAATATAGATCATTATGGTGGAATATTCACTTCAATAACTATCTATTGACCTTTACTATGGGATGCTATGCTTTTAAAATTATTCAAGAAAGGTCTGAGGGAATTCATGGACTTATTTGGGGTTGAGCGTTGGGCCTCCTAGGACATCATTAAACATAGGTATCATATTCCTACTACACAATGTAGGACGTATTCCATGGTAAGGAAAACTCTCATGGACTATAACTTTATGAATCATTTTGATAATGATAATGAATTTTAGGACAGTATCAAATAGATCAAAGGACCTCCCCTACATGATTTTTTGACCAAGATGTTATACCTTAAACTTTCCTCGATCCATCCCCCATACATAATGCTTAATCATGTGTGGAATGTATGTGACTCGTACCTTGGTTGGGATTTTAGATTTAAAGTGGTTTGGTATTCAAGTAATGAACCAAAAAAATCTTGTTTTAGATGTCTAATGTTGTATGATAAGTTAGCTATTAGTAAAGTGCTTGATAAATTTGTAAACTTTCCTCCCTTTTGTCTTGTGTGCAGTGATGTTGAGTCAATTGAACATCTTTTCTTTTCTTACCAATGTGTTTCTAAGATTTGGAAATGTTGTCTTTCTAGTTAGTCTATTATTTTTTACTATGAAATTAAGTGGTCTAATATTACCTTTGGATATGTCCATTTTAAAAATAGAATTCATCATTTTTTCCACAAATTTTGGTTAATTTTCATAGTTGAAGTCATTATAAAAATTGTGGTTGTGAGATATATTTACAACTGAATATTCCACAAAAGTAGTTAGAGTGCTTCTTGAAGATAGGGTTTTTGAAAGTCACTTCTAATTAAGTCTTGGACACTAGAGGATATCCATAACTTTATCTACAACCTGACTAGAGCCTTTCACATCCAACTACAATTGAGATAAATTTTTCACAATATGATTGGTCCTATATTAAATAATCCTACTTTGAGTAGGAAAAAGATCCTAGTCCTTCTTGGATGTACTCTTCTAACTCTGATAAGAATGACACTAAGGGTTTCATAAAATATTCCAAATATTGTATGGAAATCATTTGAAGCTCCATCATAGCAAAACCTAATTTCTATGGTAGTATGTTAATCGGAGAAGAAATGAAACTAGATATTGGTGTTCATGTAGTGGATAATACTCTCTTATAGAATGCTCTTGAGGCTCATTTGAAATATCCTTTGTTTCCAATTGAGGAAAAAAAAATATTTGGCATACCTTCCATAAGAACTTTCAAGAACTTACTAACAAGTTGGAAAAAATGGTGGGCACAAGGGGTATTTAGGAAGACAATGAAGTAATGCATTATATCAAAGGATAATAGGTACTTCCCACCTAAGGATGTTACAAAAGAGAATTCTCATAAGGGACTTGAGATAACATCACAGTCAAGACTTGACAAAGACAATCTAGATTGCATTGATGGAATCAATGAAAAATTGAATGGCTAATTATATATGTGGGTGACTTTGGCATCTAGTGGACATGTTGGTTTTGCTTTATATTCTTATTAGTTTTTGTTTTTGCCTCTTGTGCGAGGCATTTTATATATTGTCATATCATTTGTTTTCTAGTAAACTTTGATATATTATTGGTCAGGTATATTTGACTACCTATATGGAAGTACTATTATTTTTCCACCTTCAGGTTATTTAGTCTTTTGTGAACAATATTCCAGTATTAAAAAAATATAAATGTTGGATTATTAATTGATAATATTCTTAGTATAGTAGTCATGTGTAGAATGGGGTATAATATGATCACTTCTTGATCAATGCTTATAATTTTGTTGGCTTGTGTAGAATCGGCACATGCCCATTTTGAAAAAGATAATAATTTCATCGTCAATTAAGAATTTTTTGTGACCAATATAACCCCCTTTTCACATAAAAATGGGACCCCTTTGAAAATTCTCAACTTAGAATTTTCCCAGAGCCCCAATATTCTTGCACCTAGTCTCAAATCATGTAAAATCTTGAACCCCTATTTCACCTTGATTAACTTAGTAATTTTCAACATTTTGAAAGTGTGAATGGTTGTCATATATATCCCGCTATTATCTTATGTCTATAACACATATCCCTCCTACGTTTTAACGTGGAAATTTTCCCATACTTAGAATATTTTATGCTCATTGTGTTATTTCATAGAATTAAGGTTATGTAGGTTTTCCTAGGAGGATATCATCCCAGAGTCCTAATTAGAATGTCATGGAGATCCATTGGTAGATGGAAGAGATAGATGAATGAGAAAGTTATATGTGGAACTTGATTGACTTTTTAGTCTCCTATGGGCATCAAAAATTTTAGATCCTCAAGAGAGCCCAACTAACCACAAGTCACCATGTGTCACTCATATAAAAAAATGATATAATAGTCTTTAATCACCCGTATTTAGTTATAAATTAAGTACAGTCAGATCTTATAACTAATCACATAGTGCAATGTGTCCTCGATAGGTTGAGCCGTCATTTTTAGTATATTAAAAGGTAAATGAATGACCAACCAACTATGTCTATTTAGCATAACCAGTAGATAAAGAACCCAATTATAAAAGTACATGTGGTATAACTAAAGGATACCTAAGGTTCTATGTGGGATAAATTAGGTGTGTGCCAAGCATGCCCTCATATTAATCAATTTGGTTAACTTATCTTTCATTTGACAACTTATGGGTGTTCCATCATCACCACCAAATCTAAATTGAGAGTGAATTTATTAAATTCTCTAAGTTAATGCTAGACCAGGGAATGACTGAGTGGATCTTTCCACCAACTCAAATTTTAACTCACACAAGGTGAGCCTCTAAATTCCATTAATATGAGATATCTTTATAAAACTATATAAGTCCTCAGATCAATTTGATTCATTATTACCGATCCCAACTCCCAAGATCCCTAAACTTTAGTTCTTTCTTAAGATTTTAGCACTTCCTCTAGGCCCAAAATTATGTGTTAATCAAATACCAACTCTTATCCATGGCTGCATCATCCTCCCACCTAAAAATTGAACCTATATATATATATATACCACCTTCTCAATAGACCTAATGCATTTCAATCATTACAATAAAGTGTTCATGGAAATTGAGGAGGTGTGTAAACCCACCTTGAATTATGATGATAATGAAGATGAGTTCCTTGGTGAACTCATAGCTTATGAAAAGGTAGGACTACATAAGGTTAATTCCAAGCCAAAAGTATTTCCATGTGTCTATCTCTTCAACAACATGTGAAACTTTGTGCATATAAATGACGGTACCTAGGACTCGGTATACTCTATAGGGTCCCATAATAAGAGTATAGACATCTTTGAAGCTAAATTAAATAAATACTACATCCCCTTGGAGTCCACTATGGTTTATGACTAGAACGTAGTAGATATCTGGACCAAGTCCCACTATATATATGATGTACTAGAGGACTAGGTCACTGACCCAAACAAGTGGGTTGAGAAGGATGACATAAACTCATACAATATTGGCACCTTCCAATAATGAATTAACATTGGGATGCTCTTATTTAATTAATTATTTTGAGCAAATGATTTTATGTATGTTAACCCTCTTTTGGTGCCCCTGCTCAGCATCATTCTCAAAAGGAAATAAGTACCAAACCTTAGGAGCCTTATCAAATTCAATTTGGTCAAGAGCATTAGTGAGAAGAGGTGGTAAATTTTATATGATAATTTATCTAATGGATGTGGTCTACACCACCCTCACATTAATCCTTTTCTATTTCCACCATAGATCCCTTCTAGTTCTATAGTTTACATGGTATTTTATAAGTTGTATGTAAACCACTACAAAAATTGCATTTATGAATTTTATGAGTCTTTATACCCTGTGGTCGACATGGCCATTAATGAGATGCCCATGGCATGAATTTCAGCCAAGATAAGGAATATGTTCTTACCCATATGATCCTATTAGTATTATAGGGACCACACCATCATATGAGTGGAAGACATCCAACAAGCCCCTATCAAGTCTTGGATTGCCTCATATAACAAGAAATTTATTATCAATTTTTTAAGGGCATCATGGGCCACTTAATCATTAGTAGAAATCATGTATGGACTTCCCATTTCACATACACCATCATTGAAAAATATTTCAACAAATAAGAATTTATATTCCTTGGGAAGGGTAAAGCATAGAGAATGGGAACCCTATGGGGTCATCCATGCCTACGTGATGAGCCACATGACTTGGATCAATATCATGTATAACCATGAGCCTCATGAGGATGATGGGGTTCATCTAAATCTGGCCATTGATGTTGAAGTGTTTGTATGGGTCCAAGTGAAGAAGAAGGAGAATCGAGCTAAACCCAGACCAGTCTATGAAGGCTAGCCTATGCTACCTCCACAAAATACCCCAGTGTAGTCATTACCATTGTAACCAACCCTAGGACCTATACCAATTTAGTCAGGAGAGGATGTTTAAATAAACATGCCCTAAATCTCTAAAAGAATCATATAATGGCTCATGTTACCTTAACCTTTACGAGATTCACCTTTCCTACCTTAGATTTAGCTTTAATTTTACCTATTGGAGTTTTTAAAATGATGTCATGGTAATGTCATGAAGGTGTCCTGGTGAGTGGATGAAGTGCCTTGATAGTCTAAGTGATAATGACAAAGTGTACAATGTGCTTGTCCTAATATGCTTGAAGGACACTTGGTTGATCTTCTAGTTTAGAATGATTAGAGATGTTCAAGGAGGAGTATGGTGTATTGAGCATATGCAAAAGGTCCCATAAAAATTTTATATGATTTGAGTGTTTGTGTGCATGAGTGGATTTCATTTGGTTGATCATTGTTTGCATCTAGACATTTTGGGTCTAGTGGTAGAAAATCTAAGTAGGAATTTTGTTATCATCATAATTTCCACATTTGGATGAGTCAAGGGGAGTTGGTCATATGGTTTTGATCACATTAGTCCCTAGTACTTATGCACTAAGTCTCAAATCATGTGATGAAGTGCAGTTAAAGATATATGGGTGTAAATTTGGGCTCTATTTTGATAGTGTTTTCTATGTTCAAAAACTGCTAAGTAAGCATTTTGATGATGTTAACATTAACATACATGGAGGTTTTAGGAGGAAATGGTCACATGGGTTTGTTCAGTATTATGCCTAGTTCTTATGCACTAAATCTTAGATGATGAAACTAAGCGTGAAAGTGAAAATTTGGGCTCCCAGGCAATTTGACACGATTTTTACATACTTAGCCAAATTTGTGTGGCGCAAGAATAGCTGAGTAAGCATATTGATGAAGTTATATTTTTCATGTGTGGTAGTTTCAGGACAAGTTGATCATATAGGTTTATTTATTTTTTTGTCTGGTTAATTTATGTTAAATTTTAGATCATGCAATGTAGCATGTCAAAAGATATGCATGTGCAAATTTGGCCTTCCAAGAAATTCTTATCATAGTTGGCTCTATGGTAGAAACATTTGAGTGAGTATATTAATGGAGTATATCTCACACATGAGAAGGTTTCAAGAGAAATTTGATAAATGGTTAGATTCTCCTATGTGAGGAGATCATATGGTCCAAATTTGAGAACATGTGACTGAGCAAGGTAAAAGATATGACTATGTAAAGTTGGCCTTCTAGGAAGATTGAAATGGTTTCCATACTTAGTCATTTTTCACAAGGTAAAGTTTGAGTAACATGTCAAGTGAGATGGTGCCAAGTGTTCAATGTTTAATGTTGAGTAGAGATCAAGATCAAGCTTCTTCCAAGAATCAATAGTGAACAAGTGATCACATAGATAGAGATCAATGGTGTACATTAAATTCAAGAAGTCAAAGTGATAGTTGTCTAGCATGACTAAAGCCAAGATAATCTTGAAGAGATCAATGGAGCATATGAAATAAAAGTTGTCAGATTGCATGAGATGAGGTCAACTATTTGAAGTTTAAAATTTAGACATTAGCACACTATGATTTCAAGTTTAGAGGTGATCAATGGTGCATGTTTAATCTAAGCAACGAGGACATGAGATGATAGAATAGTGTTTGATGTTTAACTGTGACAGTTTGAATTCAAATATTTGAATTTAACCAAGGAAAGACTAGTGTCTAGTTTTTGAGTCATACTTTTGATCTATACAAAATTTGACCATGTAGTAAAAAGAGAATTTGTAGAGGACTCTAAGGCACATCTATAAATATAAATTTGAGGATATAAAAATGTGTATAGTCAAATTTATGAATGTTCAAAGTTGACTATGCATTCATGTATGCTCTGCAAGTAACTCAAGAAGGGTAATTGAGATTGTGTTGATGTTGTTTTGATGTTTCATGATGTCTTAGCTATTAGGGAGTGTTGTAGACTCCATAAGGAGGTTTTGTGTGCATTATGAAGGTTTTACCAATCATATCTAGTATGAAAAAAGGTTTATAAATTGTGTGTTCACTCATAATGGTTATTGTACATAATGTCGTTTGATCAATTTGTGCTTTAATAGAAGAGTATTTTGGAAACTATGATAATTTGAAGATGTCAAAGGGGTCCTTTATTCTTAGTTTGCTTGGATAAGTGTCAAAGAGTTGAATGGATCTCCATAGGACCTAAAAGTGACTTAGGCTTATTTTAAAGAGAGGTGTGCTTAAGTGTGACCCATGTTAGATGCCTTAAGGGTGAAGGCATGTATTGTGGTTGAAAAATAAATATTTTGGACTTGGTAATCCATGAATTCTCTATAAATAGTGAAACCAAATGTGATGGTTTCTAGAGGTGTCTAAGACTTGTGATATTTGAGCAAGGTTTGTTGGAAAAGAGGATAGGTAGTGTGCTAAGTTGATGAGTTGATGAGTAGAGTAGATTGAATACTATGTGAATGACCTATAGGTCATATTTATGATGTAAAAATAGTGATCTTGCAAGTTGAGTATATGTGAAGAGGTTTGAGTGTGCATATGAGGATAGATTGAATGAAGAAGGAGAGAGATTGTGGCATACCTATGTGAGAGGCCTATATGAGTTAAAGAGGGAGTATTTGTAGGTTTTAGAAAAATAGAGATCCATCATCAGGTGTTGAAGACACCAGTTCTAAGGTGGAGGTGTTTACTTCAAATGAGGTTCTAAAGGACTTGATCTTACTTATGGGAAGTTACACATTTTGAAATAGGTGTTTCACTAAAGGCCTTTGGTCAGGAGGACTTGATCAAGGTTTTTAGTCTAAAGGACTTGAATAGTCTCTTGTTTGTAATTTCTTATAGGACAAGTAGTCCATGTGTTACAAGCTTGAGAGTGGGTTTTATTCCCCATGAGGGTTTCCCATAGGAACTGTGTTATGTGTTTGATCTTGTGTATGTATTGAATTAATGAGCTCTCTTACTAATATTGCTTGATCAAGTTGATATATGTTGATTATCTAATAGTTTGAAAGGATTGAAATATATGGGCTCACTGATTCACCCCCACCCCTCTTAGTGATTATACCTCTAACACTACCACCTCCACCCCCATGGGTCACTTAGTTTCAAGTAACATAAGTGATACATTTTGATGTCAATATAAATAATCATTCAAGCCCAAGGTGAGACCAATAACAAGCACCACTAGATAATCCTTACCCCACTACCATCATTATTCAGTAATAAATGGGACCACCCCTAGGTTTCCTTATCCCTATCAAGCCCATTATAATGAGACCTCTCTTGGTCCATGTTGTACTCACTCCCTAATTCACTCATGTAACCCTAGATTCTCAATTCCTACCCCCATTCATCCCATTCTACCCATAGGAATCTCCACATCCTCCTTGATATCCAAGAGACTTGGTTCCATGGCCTTCATCCCCTCTAGTTTTAGGGTTAGTTTAGGCCACCTATATAACTCAAGGGAGGGATCAAATCTCAGTGGATCCCAATTTTATGATTCCATCATACACCATGACTACCATGATATTGGATCCATTAGCTACTCCTCTAGTGTGGATGCCTCCTAGTGTTCCCACCTCAACCATACTAATGGCCACCCTAATGGCAAGTATACCCATGTGCACAATTTAGGTGACACACAAATTTGCATCCCTTGTAATCACTACTCTAACCCTATAGGTCACTCTAGCCATAGTTACCATAACAACTCCTTCAATCACTATAGTGCAAGTGGATTTGAGCACAATGCCCAAAAGGAATAAGAAGGTAACCTATGTTGTGCCCTCAATATAGGCTCCAACTACCACCTCAGATACTTCAACTCCAATTTTATCTCCAATTGGTTTATGTGAAAATATCAATAAGAATCTAAAATTGACTCCTTTGTATCCCTCTATACAAATTCCAATTTCTCCCATGGTTGATCCTTATCATTTCTTTTCTATCACCTCAGGGGCTAAAGGATTTAACTTTAGTAATCTAATTTCCTCATTAATTTTTACCACCCCACTCCTAGGATAAATTAGTCTATAGGTTAACATGACATAGGACTAATGACATGCCCATTTTTTCCCATTGGGTTCCCCATTCATCCTTCCTCCTTTCACTCCCATGTCTCCTCTTCCTCCACACCTTTCTTCCTTCTTTACCTCTACTTCACCTCTTCATCCTTCCCCCAGGCTTCCACCTTGAACTTTCATCACTTCCAACCCTCATGTTCCACCCTCATCTACTTTGGGGACATTAACTAGACCAAGTTGGGTCAGGTTCATTTAGCCTTCGATGCACAAAGACCAAAGATGGTCTATCATGGGGACCCAAACATCTAATGGTAGTTCAAAAAAGCATCCAAGAACATGAAAAATGTGCTCATATAGACTTTCACTTAGAATGGGAACCTTATGGTACTATGGTGGACCTAGTAAGATATTTTATCCCTCACCAAAGTGAGGACTAAAAGTGGAGAAGAGAAAGTAGCATAGAACCTAGTTTCAATGATTCATGCCATAAACAACCTCATGGAGAAGCTCATGGAAAATATAGAAGAGAAATTTTGAGTACTTGGGTCATATGTGAGGAGCACTTTCCTAGTGTGGATGATTGGTTGAGTTGTGGAATCCCTTTTATATCACTCATAACTCTTGTAAAGGTGACTAGAGCCCTGTCCATGAGCAAAGAGTAAATCCAACACACTCAAGTGTATTTGGAGAGAGTTGAATACATGGATAGTATGTGAAATATTCTCATCATGGTACTTAATAAGGGCATGTTACCATATTTTAGTCTCATGCCACTAGTGGATGTAAACCTCTACCATATTTGTGTTGGGGGCATGAGTACCTAAATTGAATAGTAGTAGGTTATGGTACAAATAATGATCAAGCTGTCCAAGAAGAGAAAGGAGTAGATGTTAACCTATTTCAAAGAGGTTAACATCACTATTTGTTTCCACTCAAATGACACTTTATTGGATGAAGAGGAATTAAAATTCCACTTGACCCAATTTTTCCAATTCATGTGGAGAAAGGTGTTAAAATCTGAGAAAGTTGGATCTAAGGAAGTTCTAGAGATGGAAACCTAGTTAATAACTACCACCATCTAGGTGTTTAAGATAAAGTTTTCCCTAGAGGCCCCACTCCAAGTCCAAAATTGGTTATTGGCCCAAGATGAGGTAATATTTTTATAACCACTTATGAACATTTTTAAGAAGTATATGGAGTTTTCCTTAGTAGTGTCGGCAATGGTAGTTGAGGAGGCATGCCCTAGATAATTGAGAGGTGGTCCACCCTTGACCTTATTGTCATTCAAAATGTGTACCCATGGATGCTTCACAACATAGGAGGTTTTATTTTAGGGTGTAGAGCACAAGTGCTTGGTAAAATGTGTTGAAGCATTTAGAGTTGGGTGAGGAAGTATTATCACATCAGGTATAAATTCAAGACATTGATTATCTCATCTTAATGATGGGAACATCTGCAAGGTGTGGGACCCTTGTACTCTTTGGGATGAACCTCTAGAGTAGGCTATATTCCTTTTATTCTAATCACATTAGTTTAAGGCTAGCACGTAAACCTGTAAAGAGAATAAAGTAAATATGTAGCTAGTGCTAAACCTAAATCTTTATAAAGGGAAAAGGGAGGGAGAAGGTAAGAGGTTGATGGAAAGTAAAGGGTGATGAAAAAAGAATAGATTGAACACTTACACTTCCTTAATGAACACACTATAAATCACTAATAATGAGATAGTATCACATAGACTCCACCAATGATTATCTAGGTGCATATGTATTTCATATATAGGTATAGGAACATAGTGCAACACTAAGAAGGATGAGATTATCCATAGTTAGAATCTATGCAAACTTGAATTCACACATAATATGACGTACAAATAATTTCTCATTCTACACAAAGATGTTAGGAATGGAAAAAAATGGGAGGGGAAAACATTACCCACATAAAAATATCAATAAACATAAATCACACTCAAAATGCTAGAATAATGAAGGGAGGTAATATCAATTTTCATAAAGGTGCAAGGTTCATCCAATATAAGTGTTCTTTGAGGGTATATTTTAGTAGCATGAGGTTGACTAAAAATTTTAACCTTTTAGTAATGGAGAACAAGGATTATATAAGGGATAAATCCTTTTACAATTAATGCACTACACGGGGTGGAAAATACAAACTTTTAATTCTATAGTGGCACTACATCTGTGCTGCATAAATTTTACCTACCAATTTGGATCTTAGAGTAAGTGGTAGGGTTATTTCCAATCCATGTGCATGTCTTTGAATGGAATATATTTGGGGAGAGATCAAATGGGTGGAGTGTGATAGTATTCTGATGTATGATAGTTTATTTTGCATTTACTTCTCCTAACAAGGCTTCAAACACCACTCAACTACTTCTCAACTACCACTTTCCACTTGAATACCATTTATTAATCACTACATGGGCCTCCTTTGACTTTTTGCATCATCATTATGCATTGGATGAAAATATATGTCTTTCACCCTTTTGGGGATATGCACACTAAGTAGTGTACTATTGAACTTGATTAGGTTCTATGTAGGTCACACATTGGGACCTTTCATGGGAAAGAGGGCATGCATATTCTTTGGTCTTTTTAAAATGTATTCATCTACTAGATACTCAACTTGTGCATAGGTCACGTGCCTACCTATCATCTTGACCCACATGGCCTTTGGTATTTTAATACATTCTATGCAAGGAGTGCACATTAGATATTATGTATTCAATTGGGCACTGAAGAACATCATCATCATGATTGCATGAAAGCTATGGTTCCACAAAAAGAAAATGAAATCAATATTTATTTTGAGTGTATATCTCAACATTTTATGCATCCCAAACCTTTCTAATGACCTTATGAACTTGTGCCCCCTTTGGTTGTTTATGGAAGTCTTTGGTGTGAAAATCACTCTTTGGGTTGATAAAACCTCCATGGTAATGGGAATCCTTTGCATAGTAGTACTAAAGCTCTGCGTAGACCAGGGTGACCTAAAGGGTCAACAATGTTGAGGTATGTTCCCATTAGGTGTGTTTGTGGCATTAAGCTTGTCATTGATGTCAAAGGTGGTAAAAGTTCATTAATGTCCTATAGATGATTTTGAGAAGAGAGAATGAGTGAGTATGGTAAAAATGAGGTTTAGCATGAGAACATGTTCTTAGTATGCATCTACAGTGGCAAGAATGTCTCAAAGAGGTTTAGCACCTGGTGAGTTTATTTGATAGACTAGCTCTTAAGCATAAACAAGCTTGTGATTGTACAAGAAATGATGATGGTGATATAGATTTATATGATCTTGAAAGTATGTATTTAAGTGTCATATCATGATTGAAATGTGTTGATGCACTCAATAAGAGTGTCAAAGTGATCCTAAGAGGGGAAGTCTTTATTGAAGGTCTGCAGCTAGACCTTGCTCTAGACTATGCCTAATCCAATAAAGTGATATGAGATGTTTCCAAGGTTTATGAAGGGTGTAAAATAGTGTGTGATCACATGAGAGGTTTTATAAAATTGTATATGAGGTTATTATAGAATCTATAGTGGTGAGAGGGTCATGTTCTAATACCTAAAGTGACTTGTAGCTGAAGACCTAGTATGCCAAGACATCTAGTGAGGCCAAATGGAGGACAAGGATTAGATTACAAGGTAATATTTTTTGTGTGATCATGGTATGAATTTATATTACATGTGTATTAACTATTAAATATAATTCAATAATTTTATAAGAGCATTCAATATCCAAGTATGATTGGTGGCTCTAGACCTAACGTGCATAGAGACCTAGTGTGGTCCAAATGGAGGGTCAAATTGATTTTTCAAAGTGATATAGCACATATGATAATTTATTGATGTTTTATAGGTTATATAAAGGGTTTTTATCAATTTTTAGGTCATGAATTTAAGGGGAAAGAAAGAAACAATGTTTTGAGGTCTCATATGCATGCAAATTGAAGGATTCCAAAGCCGAGAAGGAACTTCTAATTTCCACTAGAATTTGAGATTATTTCATGGGAATTTGAGCCTTTTTTAAGATATTTTAAATGTTCCTAATAATTTTTTCCAAGTATTTGGAAGTGGTTTTAGGTACATATCTTTATGAACATTTGTTAAGAATGTAAACTAGTCTAAAACCCTCTCTAAACCCTCTTAATGACCTGATTGGTGAAATCTTGTTGGATAGTGCCCATAATGGTTTTTAAAGTTAATTTTTATGATATAATGTATATAAATCCTCCAATAGTATTTATTTGATATTATTTTGTCAAGGCAGTAAGCAAAAGATATAGAAAATAGCTTGTTTTTGCAGAATTTGATGCTAAAGGAAGGGTTGACTAAGTCAACACATGAAAGTGGATGGAGGTTGAAGGTAAAGAATTTTTATTTATGTAAATGGAGTTATTTTTTCAATTTATGTTCACTATGTCATTAATTTTGGTTAATCAAGTTGACCTATCGCTAAACTACTAGATAGTGAAAATAGTGAGAAAAAGCAAGCTAGAGTGAGAAGATGTTTAGGGATGAGTTAAAAATGAATAGGAATGGATAAAATGGCTTTGGGTATTTTATAAATACCTATATATAATTTTACCTTGGTTTTTATGTGTTTAATATTCCCATACACAATAAATAAAGTGCTCTCAAGATGACATGTCTAATGAAGATGCATAGTGAAAGAGTGAGGTTTAAAGTTTGATTAGTTGGGTCTATATTTGGCATTTTAACTCTACATATTTATGATTGGATAATTTTTTATAATGCATAAGGATCATATAAATTCATTATATTTTATTAATTGTGTCCCTACAAGTGTGAGAAGTCATGTTCACCATGATTGTGTTTTGATCCAAGATGATTGTTCCATGTATGCTAGGTGAGATGAAGAGTTTGAGACTATTTGACAAGATTTGATGCATATTATGTATATTTTTTTGGTTTTTTAATTTATTTTAAATATTCATTCTTTTTTATAAGATTTATATATAGTTTAATGTATTGAGATGTGGAAGTCAAAATGGCTTAACATGGTGTGTATGCACAATATAAGAGAGAGTTAAGAGATTGGTCTATAAGACCAATGAGTAACACTAGATATTGAGAAATATAAATTTTATTTTTAAATATAGATAATATATGATATATTAATATGTATTATAATTAATCAAATTAAATTTTAAAGTACTAAAATTAGCTTTCCTCATGACTATGTTTTTGAAGCACTCAGGCAGTTTGAGTAGTCTTTTGGGAGTGATGAGTTGGAGGTCCTCTGACCTGAGTTGAAAAATAAAAATAATTTTAATATGATCATAAGGTAAATAATTCTCATTTTAATTCATTTATAATCATTTAAATTTCTCAATATGATGTGGAGATTCAAAGTGTATTGACTATGCTTTGACTATGTTTGACTAGTCTAAGTGGTCATTTTACAAGAGAGTTCTTGAGGCCTATTGGCTTGTGTGGTGTTGCCTAAAGGACATTATGAGGTTTTTTTTTATAATTAATTATAAATTATTATTTTTTGAGTAGTTTTTGTGATAAATTTTACTATGTACTTCAGTTTCATGAGATGGATTTTTGTGTGTTTTAAGGCCTAATGGCGAGTAGGCTAAATGGCTTGGTTCAAGAGGTGTATTGGAATCATAGGTGGTATGGAAATATTTTATAATTATAAAGGTTATATTTAAATATTTTATGATGTGTTTAAATTATTGGTAAAATTTAAATATGGTCCAAGGAGTTCAAGTACAACATGTGCCTTGAAGAAGATCTAATTGCTTTAGGTCTCATTAAGGCCTAATTAAGGTTTGGGGTAATGAGGCAATGACAAACCAAAGGAGTAAATTTTTATTGTTTTAAAAGTGTATTAATAACTATTTAAATTGTAAATAAAACATGGTAAGGATTTTAGCTGACCAATATGGGTGAGACCAAGTGTGTGGTATAAAATCAAGGCATAATTGGCCTATTTGTAAAAATGAGAAAAGAGTGGACTTAAGAAAATATGTGAGATCATTAAAAAGGAGTAGATATGGGTCATGTATACCTTAAATAAGAGGCATAATATTATTCATGAATATCCATCAAATTGTATGTAGGTAGATGACCAGGGCAGTGGACCTAATAAGCTTAGAAGAGGCATGTTGAGCAAGTAAGCCTAGAAGGTTGTTTGAGTGAGCTTGAAGGGAAAAGAGTGAATAAAAATAAGGTCATAATAAGTTTAATATTATAAAAAAAATTCTAATATTTCCAAGTATTATATGTGACTTGGTTGGTGCTAAGTTACTTAAGGGGTTGGAGCCTCCTTGCAAGATAGAGCTTGCATAAGACTAGTTGAGAGGGTGCTCAACTAAGTAGGGGATGGAGCTCCTTATGAAGTTTTTGATTCACTAAATTATCTATATTTATATTATATTCATGTATTACATATGTATGTTTCAATGTATTTTATCCCCCAAGAGGTTTTACCACATATCTTTTATTTTCTCTTATGATATGCTTGTGTAATTTCTTGTTTATCCACTGATATTTATATGTATGAATGCTTCATGGAATGATGAATGGAATTTAATAGACTTTTTTAAACAAATTATTCATCCCCTCCCTATCTTATTATATACTTCCAACAAATAAGACCCTTAGTATTTTTTATTAGTAGGCCTGAGAAGATATTTTTAGGAGATGGTGGGAATATTCTATGAAATTATTTGTAACAAACTCTTGAGGCCATCATGGATAAGGATAAGAATCTTATGATACTAAGAGACAAATCGCATACATACATATATATATATATATATATATATATATATATATATATATATATATATATATATATACAATCTTACATTCTTGTAAATGTGTGGGAACTTTTGTAAACAAACATTTTCAAACTAATGAAATTTACACTTTCATTAAATCTATGTTTTTCTTATGCTTATTGTCCATTATTTTCTTGTTTTTTGAATTAATTATACTAATAAGTAATTTATAATGTGATCTCCTACATTTTTAGGAGAGCACATTATGAATTCCTTATTAGTATAATTAATTCACAAAATAAGAAAATAATGAATGTAGTAATTAGAATGTGTAACTTTAATTTTAATTATTTTTTAGACTCCTCTTTTTAATGGAACATTGGATGTCTATGTGCATAAAATCTATATAATATTTTGGAAGCATTGTGTGTAATTTTATTGCATTCTTTTAAAAATTTATGTCTTAATAGTATTTTCTTGTGCATAATTTGCATTTGCCCATCCTACACAAAATAAAAAATTTTGATTTTTGATTTATAATGTTTTTAGTATACTAGACCTATGTATAAATAGGCATAATATGAACACCTCTTTCTCAATTCTCATAATTGTGTTGGCTTGCATACAATGATCGCATGTCCATTTTGAAAAAGATAAGAATGTCATCATTAATTAAGAATTTAGTAGTATTAATTTGTATAGAGTGGGCACATGCCCATTCTACACATTAGTTAATAATGTTATATACTAATAAATCTAATAATCTTTACTTGTATATAATTTTCATGTGTTCATTCTACACAAAATATAAATATTGGTTTCTTAATTGATAATATTTTTAGTATACTAGACCTATGTATAAATGGGTATAATATGAGCACTTATTTTTCAATTCTCATAATTTTGTTAGCTTGAAAATAATGGGAACATGGTATTGGATTCTTAATTAATTATGTGCTTATCTTTTTCATTTATTTGTACATGTACCCATTCTACACTATCAAGGTAAGTCTAATGTTATCACTTAAGAATCCAATAGTCTTGGCTTGTGTGGAAGTTGCATATGCCTATTTTACATAATATAGAAATATTGGATTCTTAATTACTAATATTTTTAAAATATAATTAATATATAAGTATAATGGGGCATAACATGATAACTTCTTACTCTATGCACATCATGTAATTAATATATTGTGTAGAATGGGCATAATGGACTTTTATTAATAGTCTTAATTTGAAAATGTGGATTCAAAGTTATATTTCCATTTCACACATGGAAACTCCATTAGATTCTTAATCGATAATATTCAAAATATATTACAAGACTTATGTATAATAAGCAATTATGTTTATTCTAGTTATGTTAAAAAAAATTATAAATTAAGAATCAAAGTTTTTTGTATTGCGTATAATATAGGTCTCTACTTATTAATAAATTATAATTTTGGTAGAAATAAATATAAACAATTTGTTCTAATCTATTAGTTCACAATTAGAGAAAAATAAGTGATATTGTTAAAATCAAATTGCTTCACTATAACTATTTTTCCATAAAAAATTAATTTTGCATATAAACATGAATTATAATTCAAAAGAAAGTTAAAATTATTAAAAGTGGGATATTGCATGATATTTCATAGTAATTATTTTAAAATTTTATATTCATTGTTTTAGAGGAGGAACAATTTATTACTAAGTAGAAAAGGATTTACTTTTTGATAATTGTTTTTATGTGGTATAATAATTGCATGCATATAAAGTCAAGCTGGTAGAAATAAAACTAAATCTGAGGAAATAATCTATAAGTAAAATACATAAGGACTCAGTAGCATCTAATATTATTTTTTTTCATGAAAATTACATTTGCAGATAGATAAGAGTCCAACCAGACTTAGAAAATATAGTTGAAAGTGAGGAAGGGATCAAAAAAATGATTAAACAAGGACTCAATTTCTTATTATTATTTTTCTGTGAAACTACATATATAAAAAAATTAGTAATATTACATCTAAAAAAAATTAAATAAATATATTACAAGGATTTTACACATTGGTATTTATTGTTTTCATTTTTATGTCAATATTGCACTCAGTTTAAATTCTAAAAAAGAAACTAATGTTTAAGTGATTTTGATTACAATTGACATTTGAAATTAAAAATCCAATGCAATTTAAATGTTTTTTATATAAGAATATATAATTAATTTTCAAATAATAAGGAATAATACATACATAAAAAAAATTAGAACCTAGTTGTAGATGTTGTAGTTCTTGTTCTAAGAGTCAACGGAACCTGATGTTATATTTCTTCCTATTCTTACTAAACTAAAGAAAAACTTTGATGTTATATTTATTCTTATCTATGTCATTTGACTATTATATTTTTCCTATGTTGTTCAATTTATTTTCTCTATACTTCTAAATAGATGTTGTTATCCTTGAAACCTAACTATCTTTATTTGTTTGTGTTGTCGATAGGCACCTAGATGGATGTTGGTATACTTGAAGCATAGTTTAATTATCATTAATACACCATTGAAGCAAGTCTATTATAGATGTCTATATCATGCTCAGTTCAATTTATTGGCATCAAATCCATTATTATAATTCATTGTTCATACCAAATATAATCATACAAATTTAATATCAAAAGACACATATTGTCCTCATGTGTATATATTTCTAGTCTAATTCTTTCTGAGATCTCGTGAATTACATAATGATGATGCATAATTTAATTATGATTAATATTTCATTGAATTAATTCAATTATATATGTATATATCATGCTCAGTTTGATATATTGATTTCATCTCTATTACTACAATTAATTAATAATACTAAATAAAATATAAAATATCAACAAACACATCTTGTCTTTGTGCATATACATTTTTGATCTAATTTTCCATGGGATGCTGCTAGGTACAATTGATATTTTAAATGACATATGTCGATGTTTGATGCCATGGTGCCATCATAATATTCTATAGTATACTTTTATGTTTAGTACTCCATTGAAGAATCCCTCCAAACTGTGTTACATAATGGGCATAATAGATAAAATTATTAATATATTCAGAAGAATGGGATGTGCCCATTCTACACAAGGTAATCATATTGTATTATTTATAAGAGACTAATATTATTATCTTCATGTCATGTATAATATTTTACACAAGTCTGATATGTATATTATAAACTATCAGAATGTGGATGTTCATATTATTCTTTATCTTGTTCATAATGGGCATGTGTCCATTCTACACAAGATAGTAATATTATCGACTGTCAAATATATTTATCTTATGTAGAATGATATTAATTGATAATGTTATTTATCTTTATCTTGTGTATAATATTATTAATGTAATTAATTTAATATTGGTTGGAATGTGGATCCTCGTATTATTCTTATTTTGTTTAAAATGGGCATTTGCCCATTTTAAATAAGATTGGAATATTATTAACTGTCAAATATATTTATCTTATATAAAATGGGATTATTTGATAAAATTATTAATGACTTATGTAAAAATCGGCACATACCCATTCTAAACAAGATATAAACTATCATCTTTATTATTAAAATTTATTTTTAAGACCAAATACAATAACATAAATTTAATGTCAAAAAATACATCTTGTCCTCGTGTGTATACATTTATAGTCTAATTTTCTGTGAGATACTATGAATTAAAGAATCATGACACATAATTCAATTCTTATTAATACATTATTAAATCAATTCAAGTATATATGTCTATATCATGCCCAATTTGATATATCTATTTCATCTCCATTATTACAATTCATTGATAAGACCAAATACAATATAAAATATCGATAAACATATCTCATCCTCATGCATATAAATTTATGATCTAGTTATCCATGGTGTCATGACATAAAATTGATATCGATAATGGCATATGTAGCTATCTAATGACACGATATCATCATAACGTTCTATGATATACTTTTATGTTCAATACTCCACTAAAAAATTTCCTCAAAATTGTGTTACATAATGGGCATAATTGATATAATTATTAATAACTTGTGTTATTGTATGTGTGTAATTGATATTATTTAATTTCAAACTTGTGTTACATATTAGGCTTAATAAATAATAATCTTACTTCCTAACTTGTGTTATAGAATTGACTTGATAATATTCTTAATAGCTTGTGTAGAGTGGGCATGTTCCCATTCAACAGAAGGTAAGAATATTAAATTCTTTATAAGAGGCCAATATTCTTATATTGATGTCATGTAGAATATTCTACACAAGTCTAATGAGAATATTATCGATTGTTAGAATGTGGATGTTCATATTATCCTTTACCTTGTGTAGAATGGGATTAATTGATAATATTATTATCTTTCAATTATGTATAATATTATTAATGTAATTAAATAAATATTTTTTATAATCTGAATGTTCATATTATTCTTATTTTGTTCATAATATCCATGTGCCCATTCTACATAAGATAATATTATAAACTATCAAATATCTTTATCTTGTGTAGAATGGGATTAATTGATAAAATTATTTGTCTAACATAGATATATCAACTTAATGAAAATTTCCCAAGAAAACATAGAAAGTGGAAGAGACAAAACTTTAACACAAACTTACAAAATAGTCAAAAACTTTCCTTGCTCGTATTAATTGCAAAAATCCTTCTCTCTTTACAATATTCAAGAAACATGTAGTAACTTATAGCTTAGGATGCAGTCACCTCATCCTCGAAGCTCAATTTAATTTTGCAATGTCTAAATTAGGACTGTGTTTCAAAAATCATGCAAGTTGTGCATGCACTTCTTACATTAAATATAATCCTAAATTAGACACAAAACATCTTTTAAAAAATTAGTTGTAGCTAATAATGAAAATAAATAAAGACTTGCATGAAGTATTAGTTAGAACTATTAGTTCAATTTTAAACCAAATAAATAAAGTGTCACCATGGAATATCCCATTGAATTAACATTCATAACTGGTGTCATTGGAGTTTGAACTTATGTATCTCATGTCACTATGTATAATGGGCACATGCCCATTTTGAACAAGATTGTAAGACTATTATCAATTAATCTTATTTCACACAAGTATATAAGAATGGGCATGTGCCCATTCTACATAATATAAGAATATTAGACTATTTTTAAGAGGGAAATATATTTATCTTAACCTAACATAGATATATCAACTTAATGTAAATTCCCCAAGAAAACATAGAAAGTGGAAGAGACAAAACTTTAACACAAACTTATAAAATAGTTAAAAAATTTGCTTGTATTAATTGTGAAAATCCTACTCTCTTTAAAATGTTCAAGAAACATGTACTAACTTATAGCTTAGGATGCATTCACCTCATCCTCGAAGCTCAATCTAATTTTACAATGTCTAAATTAAGACTATGTTTCAAAAATCATGCAAGTTGTGCATACAATTCTTACATTAAATATAATTTTAAATTAGACACAAAACATATTTTAAAAAATTATTTGTAGATAATAATGAAAATAAATCAAGATTTGATTGAAGTATTAATTGGAACTGTTAGTTCAATTTTAAACCAAAGAACTAAAGTGTCATCATGAAATCTCCCATTGAAGTAACATTCATAACTGGTGTCACTAGAGTTTGAACTTGTGTATCTCATGTAACTATATATAATTGGCACATTCCTATTTTGAACAAGATTTTAAGACTATTATCAATTAATGTTATTTCACACAAGTATATAAGAATGGGCATGTGCCCATTCTACATAATATAAGATTATTAGATTCTTTATAAGAGGGAAATATATTTATCTTGATGTCGTGTAGAATAGGTATTTGCTTAATCTACATGTCAAATATATTTATCTTGTGTAAAATGGGATTAATTAATAATATTCTTATTGATATCTTGTGTAGGATAGGCACGTGCCCATTCTCAATGTCAACAAGAAAATGGCATCAAACTATGAATTCATAATTCATTATTTCAACCTGCACTAACATATAGATAAAGTATCCTGATAGATTGATTAAGTATTTATTATTAAGCATAATGGAACATTAAACACATATGACACGTCTAGAGATGCATAATTCTAGATATATTCTTCAATTTAATATATTCAAATTGGTTGCATAAGATAACTTAAAACACAATGGTAAAGATAGATATATATGATTATAATAGTAGATAACATTGGATAGGATTATCTCTATCTATTTTACTAAGTTTAAAAATAGTTATATATTCCAATACTCATGTCATTTTTGTATTTCTCTCTACTCTAGTTCAGTTCTGTAGGATTCCATAAAAGTATTTAATGTTGCAATATATGACTAGGTCTAATGTATGCCATGATAAATCCATTTACTTATGTGAGTTGTTGCCTATTAATTGATCTACCTTAAAAAAACCTTCCAACATTATCCTCTTAATCCTTTATCTCTTCCACAACACAACCTAAAATGAAGAATACTACAAAATTTCTATGTACTTGGTCCTTGTGAAAAAAATTGCTTATATTTATTGATGAGATTGGTCTTAAATGATTTCCACTTTGTGAGATAGCCAGTGGCTCACTGGGCTTTCTACTCCAACTATATATATTTTCTTGGATTAATTTGATTATATCATTAGATCTAGGATGGTTATAAACAACATGAAAAGAAGTCTCAATTTCATTTGTAAATTTATCAAGCTTAACCATGAATCAATTGATGAGTTCACATAATTATTCAAGGTCTATAATTAGTTGTGTTATTTCTTTTTGTTGTCCTAAAATTTCATGTCATGTCCAAAAATATGCATCCTTTCGGTGCATATCTATTCCTTAGAAATATCATACTAGGTTTTTGCTTCATTTATCTATTATTCTATTCTTTTTCTCTATTATGGTCACTAGCCACCCCAGTGTGAAAGAAAAATATGTATAAATATCTAATATTTCTCTATGTAGAGAATTAATATGTATTTTCACTATGTTGTGGTGTTTGATGTTCTCATATAAGGGATTTGAATTTTGTTCATGTTTAAAATATTCTATGGTAATTTCCTTGATGTTATGTATCTTTACCTCTAATATTGATTGATGATTAATAAAATCTTATAATGACTCTATGAACCAATATGTAATAATAAATTTTTGATCTACTTCAAACTATGATGTAACCTTTGTCATCTCCTTGATGGCATATTCTAGTGTTTCTTCTAACACTTTACATCTTTGCATCCAATCATATTGTGCACCTTCCTATAATATATTTCCCAAGTCTTACTTCATACAAGTGGTAAATGTGTGTAAATTTATATTTTTTCATTTTGGAGTTGCTTTAGTTGTAGTGGAGCAAGAATGACAGTGTTGATTTTCTGGTGCTGAGCTAGAATGGCTTTGATTTGTGTGAGGGAATATTTGGGTAGAATAATTAGTGTAGATGGAGTGTATTGAGATCTATAAGTGGTGATAATTTTTTGACTAGAGATGGGATGTGTAGTGAAAATTACTTTCTTATGAATGGGTGGTGGTGTTGGTAGAATTTGAATAACTTTAATTTTAATTGTTTCTTTTGTGGATTTTCGTCATGTTTTTTCTACTTGTTTGTTGGATTCTTTAGTTGCATTTTTATTTTTCTCTTCCACAACTTTTTGGGTTGTTTCTACTGCTAATTTTTCTTATTATCTTCATCTACCTTATCTTTTTTCTCTATCTCCTCTTTGTCCTTTTTATCCTTCTCTTCTTTCTCCTTTTTCGATGTGTCCTCTTTCTCCTTTTTATCCTTATACTCTTTTTCCTTTTCTTCCTTCTTATTTTTATTCTTCTCTTCCTTCTATTTTTCTTCCACTTAATTTTCTTTCTTTTTATGTAATGCTAATGCCTCAGCTACTTTCTATTTTGCAAGGGTGTCTATTAAGCCTTCTTTCAGCCTCTACCTTTTGTTTTGGCATGGCTTCTTCTTCCTTATTTTCTTTCTCCCTCTTCTTTTCTTGTTTTTGTAATTTTATTTTTTCTTGCTTTTACTTAACCTCCTTTTAATTATTTTATTCCTCTTGTCACTTATTTATTTCTTCCCATGTTTTACTTCTACAACTGCTTCTACAACTTCTTGTTATGATTTGGCCAATTTTATGGTTGAGGCTTTTTATGAGGTTTCTTATTCTTGTTCACCCTCTATGTCTATCCATGCTTCATCTACCATCTCTAGTAATTCTTACTCCATATTTGTATCTAATAAGTCAATATGTGAATCTTCCTAAAGTCGATATTACTTTTTTAAATAGGGTTTTTACCTTTGACTTTTTTTTATTTTTGCTTCTTGTTGGGTAGCATATCCTTTGTTTATAGTGTAGGATTGTTTGTTAATTTTTTTATTGGAAAAAGTTGCTACATGTGGGTCCTATGATTTTTCATTTTTTAGATGAATGTGTCTCTATCATTTGCGTATTTCAAATTGTACATGTTTTCCCTAAATTTTACTTAGTTCCTCAAGTATTGTTTTATGTTTTACAGATTCCTCTTCTTATTCTTCATCATATTTTATTGGTTTATTTTTTGATGTTATTATGTGCATTCCAACCATTATATTATATTACATATCTTGCGAGGTGGACTTCCCTAGTGCTTTTGGGAATGAGAAGATGATTGTGTTCATTATCTAAAACTTTGTAACCAAGGGGTGGAATTATTTTTGAACATGGAATATATGGGTGGATGTAGAGGAATTAAATGGTGGTGGTAAAGTAAAATTATATGTTATATTTGGCAATAATTCTTAAGAAAATTTTATACCATGCATCTAGGGTTTATTGTAACTTAGCCCCGTAGTTAAGCATGGTGACAACTTAGAGTTCTATGGTCATGGTTTATGAATGGTTTTCTATTTACTCTCTTATGATTTGTCTTTGTCTCATTCTAATTTTTATATGTGCCTGCGAGAGTGTTTGTGTATAACATTGTTAAATAGATTAATAGAGATCCATAATAGAAATCATGTTGACCTCTCTTAATATTTTGAATATATGCCTTAGAATAGATTAAATTTGGTCTTCACTAACATCATATCTAATTTCACCATTGTGATATTAGGTATCGTGACATATTTCATGTTGGTAAAGTATGTTTTCCATGTTATTGCTTTGACTATGTATCTATAAGAAGCATTAGGAACGGTTTCTAACTCAATGTCACATTTTATTTTATTAGATTTTAGACAAGTGGAGCATACTACTTTTGTTGAACCCTTATTTTCATAATTTATAATATTATTTCCTTCATTCATTACCTAGTTACTCTTTTAATGTACTAGATAATAATTTGAAGACATTGATCCAAGAATAAAATTCTCTTATGCACATAGCTAAGTATAATCTGAATTGTAGTTTATCCTAGCATGAAATTATTAAATATTTCCTAGACATCTAGTTTAGACTATGGGATGGATTTTTCTTTGGGGTTCCACTCCCAATTATTTTTTATAGCACCTAATGCTTGCATTCCACAAGGTCTACCTCCATGTAGATGTGGTCAATTTCTACCAAATTTTCATGTATGTATTTAAATGTGACTTCCTAGTGTATAAATTTTGTCAAGATTTTTTAAAATTCTCCTTTATAATATTTTACTATTAATTTAGATGGTACATGTTTCACCTTTAAAAGGATTGAGAAGGTTTTAGGATTAGCAACTCGTGGGGTAACCATTATTATCTCTTCTTTATTGTGGATCACTTAGTTGATAATGGAACTAGAAACATTTCTATAGATCTTTTTGTGCTTAAAAATATTTGTGAAATGGAAAGAGTTAATAGTTATATTTTTTAAAGTTTTTGATAATTTTTGGTTGATAAAGGAATGGAGTAACATCTCTCTCAGATTTATTATTGATCATGAAAGTGTTTTTTTTTTGAGTTGGTCATTCATATAAATTGGATGTGATGTATTCTTATCCATCCGTTCCATCTTGATCATTCTATGTTTATTACTTCATCTTTTGTGTTGTCATTTTTATGATGTCCATTTGATTAGTGATCCACTTGGTAGTTTTAATTACTTAGTTTGATGCAATTTTATTGATTTTGCATTTGATATGATTTATGTATCTTCTTATAGATTTATATCTAGTCAACTGACCCATTTTATTAAGCATCTTCATTAGTTTATATAACTCCAACTAAAACTAAACTATGAGTTCATAGTTCTATATTTCATACTATGCTAACATCTAGAGAAAGTATCTAGTTGTACTGACTTAACATATAATATTTAAACATAATGAAACATAACACACATGATGTATAAAATAATATATATTTCAAATTCTATATATATTTCTCACTGGTATACTCAAAGTGTTTGTATGTTATAGTTTAAAACATATTGAAGTGGAAAAATTGGATGCATGTGTGAGCCTACTCTTAAAGGTCCAATTTTCACAATGGGAGTTCTATTTTCAGTTTGCATCCTCTACCAAAATTCACTCATGTTGTTGACATGAAAATAATGTTGTTTTAGACATGATAATATGTAATAAATTATCTAGTTAGATTAGTTATCATGTCTTCTTAATCATATTACAATATAATTCACAATAACACATAAGTGGATTCAATATATTTTAAGTATTCTTCATTAATATCTTAAATTTGGATTAGATGCTAGTTTGAGGCATAATAACCCATATGGAGGATCCAGATTGGACAATCCCTATAGTTATCAAAAATAATAAAAACTAAGAAATATGCATCTATGTTGATTATAGGGAGTTGAATAAGGATTGTTTACATGATCTATTCCCAACACTATTCATTGAAGGGATATTAGAAATTTTTGCATGAAGAGAGATATATTATTTCACTAATGGATTCTCTAGTTAGCATCCATTAAGAATAGTTCCTAAAGATCAGCCCAAAACCACTTTCCAATGGAATGGGGATATTTCATGTACACAGTTATGCCCTTTGGATTGAAAAATTCACTGGCTATGTTTAATCAAATAATGGTGAATGAATTCATAGACTTTATATATGAGTTTTTATAAGTATATCTTGATGATTAGATGGTTTATGTCTTAATTAAAGATCATTTCTAGGTTTGTTAAATGTTCTAGATGAAGGAAAGGCTAAACATGCATTCATTCCTATGTAAAAAAGGTCTAAGTATTATTCCACATGCACCCATATAATCCTCAAAATCATAATAAGACTTTACGAATGAACTTAAATGTTATTTCTAAATAAAAATCAATATCCAATAACTATGTTTAACATAGGCTTTGCACAAGTTCAATCTCATTAAATTAACCATGATAATTTCAAGGGGAGACAAAGACCTAATTGAGGAACTACTTTCATTAAGATAAAATCAATTGAACCTTTTATCTTTTATAATAGAATACATAAGGTAAATTGGATATTTCCTCCATATCCAGACTTCTTCCTAAAATTCTTAATATTCTTAAACATAACTAGAATACATAATTGATTACTTTTATAATAGGCTATATTATTATTCCTAATAACAATCTCATAGATTTTATCTATGTTTGGTTCATTATTAGATAAATTCAACTCCATTAACTCCTCACGTTCAGATAAACAATGATGCTTAAAGCTTAAAAATTCTTACTCATAACAAGGATTGAAGCAATAACTCAATCTGTCAACTTTATTAGAAAGAGTCTCAAGGGATATATACTTTTAATACAAATATGACTCTTCCAAATATCCTATGATCAAGAACTTACTACAACAACATCCCAACTTTACTCTGAGGAAATAATAATTAAATCAAGTGCCTTAATTATATTTGGAATGATGTCTAATATCCATTCCTTTTTAATAATATTATAATAAGTCTAGATTTGAATCATTAATGATACAACAAATTTATCACTTTATTAATTAAGGGATAAATACATCTCTTAGTATAATCTAATGCAAAAAACAAAGTAGTCTTTGATGGTGCTCCACATTCACTCCCAAGCATCTACTAGTCATAATAAGGAAGGCTCACCATCCAACCTTTTGTCATCATCAAGCTTATACTCTAGACACCCCCAAACTCAAGACTTCCAATTCTGAGCATGTTTATACCACTTGGAAAAGGCAAGGATGGCTATCTAAGCATGATTATTTAACACAAGGGAAGACCATGCAACACTTATAGTCATATTCCTAGTTCTTACCCAAAGAGATTAAAATATCTAACATACAAGCATTCCAATGATCATTTAATTAAATCAAAATAATCAATAGTATATTGTATGTGGATAAGTTATTATCTAGGTTTTTATTAGTTCTTGCATCTCATTTGACCTATGAGGTTGATATGAATTGTTATGATGAATATCCATACTATGAACCTCCCTATCAACCTTGATATGAACCATGTTATACCCCTCAACAATCCTATCCTATCTAAGTTTCTATCAATCCTATGAGCCATGGAAACCCTATGGACATCTATTTCATTTTCCATTTTGGACAACCATATGAGGAAGGTTATAAAGAATCCTATCAAGAAGTGTCTTCCTATCAATCCCAATACAACTCCTATCAACCATACCATGATGCCTATCAACCTTAAGAGGATTCTTAACATTATTGTCATGAATAATCAAATGATTACATGGATTTTAAATCAAGATATCACAAGGCAAGATGTGAATTACAATAGGCTAAAATACAACAAGTTAAAGCTGACTTTAATCCCCACCATTACACTCCTCCTCCTACTTCAACCCCATATCATGTTACATCGTTCTTGGCACTTATGTCAAGTTTGATAGATAGTGAAGATAATATGAGAACATGGGATCATGAATTTGATGTGATTCCTAATCATCTCATGGAATGGTTAAGAGGTTTTGTCAGAATATGGATGAGTGCATGGGAGGTAGTTGAAGATGAAATTCAATGGGATATCTAAGAGCAACTATACTTGGCAAAAAAGTGTCTTTAGCACTCAATAGATAGGCTAAGGATGTGGGAAGATAAAGAACCTAAAATTTAACATGTTGTTGTTGAAGACCCTTAAAGAGGCTATGGGAAAGGTGAAACATTTGTTGAACTAGGTGTTTTTTTCTTATAACCAACCCAAATTGTCACTTCCCCATGAGCTTACTCAAGAAGTCATTTTTATTAAATCCATTCACAACCCCTCTACCACATCTCACACCCCATATCCAAATCATGATCATATCCATCAACTTCCTACCTCATCCCTTCTTTAAAAAGAGCCCATTTTGAGAGAATCAAGTGAATAAGAACAAGCTCAATCCATAGCTAATCAAGAGGATGCTCCAAGTGATAATGAAGAAGAAATCACCATAGGAACTCCCCTTGGTGAACACAAGTGAAATCCCACCATATTGAGTGAAGAAAAAGACATCAAGGATTATGTTGTAGCTACCTATGAAGAATTTGATCAAGGTATGAAAGGAGAAGTGCTTGAAAAAGACCCCATACCTATTGTATATGATGAAACAACCCTTAAACATGATATTCATGAGGAGGAAGACTTATGGAAAAAGTTTTATGCCATAAATTAGGAGTTTAAGTAGATGAATGAGTCAAATTCTTCTCCAAAGAAGTTTGAATATGATAATAAGGTGATTGATTAACATCTTAAGTATGAAAGAGAATGTCCAAGTAAGAAAGAACATGAAGATCAGCCTCAAATCATTATCATGAAGTCTGCAGCCATAGAAGAATCAAATGAGACCAAGGAAGAATATGTTTTCCTTGAAGATCACTCAATAACTTATCCTAGTGTTGAAATACCCTCAGATGCATTGGAGCATAAATAATACCATGTTGATGACCTCATACATCAAGAAAAGAAAATTAAAGAGGTGGTGGTTCTCCAAGACAAAGAGAACAAGGATGATTAGCAGTAGCAAATGAAACTTTTTCAAGAACTTTAATAACTTTTCCAAGTTGAGGGCCAAGTAATTTAGAAGGTAGAGCAAAAATTTTCCATGGATGAAAATGACCAAGATTGGGTGGACTATGTAGAGCTCCTTGATGAGCTTGAAGAAATTGCAGTTAAAAAGAAACCTAATCTTATTGAGAGCACCATAGAAGTCAAGAAGGTACACCTCATTAAATAACATTTGGAGGTTGTAGTTGAGGAGTCTTATGAGAAGGTTGAGGCTATTGAAATCAAATATGGGTTCACTTTCATAAGTGATCTGGTGGTGGCTGATTTTATTTTATTGAACATCATGCCAAAGAGATTGGCAAAAATTATGAATAAGATGGAGGCATCAATGTCAATGGTTAAAACTAAACATGCCTCATTCACTCTTTAGTTTTCATGTAGTAGGAAAGGTTTTAAACTTCCCCTTTGATCTAGGGGTAAGTGTTTATTTTAGGTTAGTTTGTCTTTGAGTTGGTTTGTTTGGGTTGTGTGTACGTGTTCCATAAGTGCTCATGATGCAAAAGTGTGTGGTGTGTTGTTTTTTGTCATGTTCCTATTGTTTTTGTTTTTTGGTTTGTTTTAAATTGAGTGTAAAAAAATTTCATAGGTGATTCCATGGCCCAATGGATAGGAAAATGTACTGGTCTTGGGCATAGCAAGCATACCACCCTTAAAAATTGCCAAGAATGTTAACTATTTTGACCACAAGTCAAAATAGGTCAACTCCCAATAGTAAAAAAATTGTATATGGGTATATTTTGGTACTATATTGTGTTTCATATTCTTATATATGGATCATTTAATTTTTCATTACCTTGATTACATTCATTTTATCCCGTTATGTCATTTCTAGTCAATTAGGGTCATGTTTGGACTATTTAATGAGAGTTTTATTATTTTCCTTGGTTAACAAGTGATTAAAAGTCTCTCTTAACATTTATTATGTCTTATCCTTATTATTAATGTCATTACCTAACTAAAACTTGTAGTTACTACATTGAAACAAGAATAAAAGTGGCAGTTTGGGTAGTTTGGGTAATTGTACAGCTTCTAGAGAAGTGTGGCATGTGTGTCAAGCTTTTGGAATGAATATTTAGCTTTTATGAACTCATTTCCATGTTTTATATTCTTTTTAATTATAAAAAATGGTCCAAAACCATTTTGTTCCTCCATCGCTCCACTAGACTTGCAAAAATGGTCAACGTGTCTCTTCATAGTACGACTAGTAAGAGAGGTTCTAAGTCAAATTCTATTGGTGGTAGATATTAAACTTGGTCTAATTCATTTTCATGGAATTATTTAAAGTATTTGTTGTCTATGATTTATGAACCATCCTTTATAAGTTGATTTGTGTCATTTTTCATGCTAATCCCCACACCCTGTAGGTTTTATTCTTGTTTGAGTTGGTCCGTATAATAAAATTATAAAAATTAATTCTAAAGGATGTGAAATTATTTATTTAATGGTTTAAATATTTTGTTTCATGATTGGAGATAATTTTATAATTTCAAACTTCTCAAGATGTATATTGATATCTCCATTGTTAGTTGCAGGTAGGTTCATCAGTTACAGAAGTTGTTATCTCCTTGTAGTGGTTTCAGAGGAAGGTGATATTTTATGTTTCATGTTTCCAATATATTATTAATACTTTAAACTTAAAATATTAGTTCCAAATTCTACATCCATGGAGTTGCGATCAAAAAACATGTCAACACAGTTAGTCTTTTTATGACTATCACCTATAGTAAGATGAATGGAAGCTCTAAGCATAGTCATGGAGAGTAAATGAAGATTCTCAATATGTGTTTAGAACATTATTTAAGAATGAATATTCAAGCCAATCCTTTAAAATGATGTATGATGGACTATGATAACCAATTCTCTAACACAATCATATAGTCCTACTTTGCTTGATAATGATGTGCGTCTATAGGAAGTTGAACACATTAAGATAAGGTATTAGAATTGGTTTGACATATTTTAAGGTGAAAATGATCAATTTGAGAATTGGTATATGGTATAATAACTTATTATAGTCCCATACACTATTTACATCATCCATGCTCTACCTTCACTACCATGTATACTGCATGTTCACCTACAGGTGGCTCTCACAGATACCTGAGAATGTTTCAGGGAGGTGTTTGAACATGTTTTGAGACCTTTATATATTTGAGGATTTGAAGGATTCCATAAAAATCAACAATAGTTTTATAGAGTGGCAGGTAGATTTGATGGTCATATGCATTTTTGGAGAATGAGTTTTAGGGACTAGTTACCTTAAAAGCTCTGAAATAGAGCCTTGTTCACTTTCGATGTTGCCATATGATGAGGTGACAGGGAGTCTAGATGAATGTGAATGATCCTATCTTGTATCCTTCATATAGGGGTAATATCTTGAAAAATAAGAGTGGGTTTTTGGTCTCATAAGTAATGTAAAATAAGGCTTCATTCTTGACATTCTTATACTACAGATTGTCAATGTTCTTTGTAGTACATTGAACTCTGAGTGACCTTATAGCTCTTGGAAAGAAAAAAGGAGTATATACTCATGTCAAGTGATCTTATTTAGGTGAAAATAACACAAATATATCCAAGGAGATTCATATAGGTTTAAATACAGGTTTTAACCTAGAATACTACCTAAAGAGCCCCTTTTGGTCTGAAATGGACATCTATAGTTGGACTGTAGCATGACAGTGAGCTAAAACATGGTGGTCTTGATGTTGGCATAGCATGAACATGGTATGAATAGACTTAAATGAATATAATATTTCCCAAAATACTTCAATAATGGTCTTATGGTAATGATACAAGGTCTAGTACAAAATATTCACCTACAGGTATGTCACTTTCTAAGCAAGAAAATATAGAACACAGTCTACCAGTCTTGCCTAGTCAAGAAAAGGTGAGGGCACCTTGAGTTGATAATGAAACATGAGTATTATGCATGGTTATAACATCCTAACAATTTAATTTGACTATCTCATGATGCTCATGACATGTAAATAGATCATATAGTGGGTTTTTAAACACACCTATAGTCCATATTTACAAACCCTATAGTCAGTGAGTTATACATAGTCTATCTTAGGTTTTGTGAGGTTTGAAGGTGTTATTGATGTATCCCAACCTTGAAATTAAGTAAATAATGTCCTTAAGACATACTGAAGCCTCTCATACATGAAAATATCTTGAGATAATTGGGGAAGTGCCCTTTATTCTATCTCAGATAGAGGGCACTCTCAGAGAGTACAAAGTTGCAGGTTGGGTATGAAAAGGTTAGAGAGGTGAGTTGATGATTCATGGAGACCTTGCAGAAGGATGTAGTTCATTGTATTAGACATGAAAAAATATGAATAAATCATTACAACCTTTGGAAACTACTCAAAGGTGTTGATGAGTAGTTATGTGTAGTCAAGCCCTACTAAACCTAGACTAGGCCTACTGCCTAAAAGGGTTCTAACACCACTTCTAAGGTATAATGAACATCCAAAAGAATTGGAAGACCTTAATGGGGAGATAAAAGGTGTGTCAAAACCTTTGGTTTGTATAGGAGGCCATAAATGAATCATTTCTTGACTTGAAAAATTGGCATCCTACACAAAATGAAGGGAAGGACTCGAGAGACCAAGTTTGAAAGCTTGCAACTATATGGACACTTAGAATGGGAGATAAAGGAGATAGGCATGATTAAATAGGGTATTGAACTTAATGTTTGTGGAATTTATTTAGGTTTTGGATGTCATAATTCTATAAATAATCCTTAAGGGGTAAAACTACCTAAAACTCCCTAAAACCCTTGATAAAGACCCGATAGGAAAGACAAAGAATATAAGGCATCTAAGAGGGATAGAAGGACTTGGGAGATGATTTTAACTTATAAAATACTCCACCAATCCCCTTACCATCAATTTGGCTTCTATCTTATTTGTATAAATAGGGTACAAAATTGGTTTCTTGATAGTGTTTGATGTTTTTTAGGAACAAAAGGTTTCAAAAAGATGAGGATCACTTGGGTAGGTAGAGTGAGACCTAATATAACTCCTCATATTAATTTCTTACTTCATCAAATCCCAAAGGTATCTTTTTTAACACCTCTACTTCAGCTAGTCCAGAATGACATAGTGAATGAGAGATGATCACCAAGTTAGAAGGTGATAACTTTAATTGGGAAGCCTTTTAAGGTTTGTCTAATGAATATAAGGGTAGGAAGACTCTTAAAAAGTGTCACATCATCATTTGTATGTACTAGTTTGATAAACTAAAGCACATCTTGATGCCAAGTGTGAAGGATGAGTGAAAGAAGGGTGATTATGACTACAAGTAGTGAAAACATTTGGCTAGAATAATATTGATGATTAGTGACACATACAATGCCTATTGGAACCTATTTCTAACCCCTTCTTCACATTGAAATCATTTTATTTGTTCATATTCTGTTATGGAGTGCTCATGGAAGGTTAAATGATGATGGTAGCTTCAAGAAGCCAATTGAGAGACCTCTACGTCAGATTTAAGGAGTTTCATGCCCTTGAGGGACATTTGTCCAAGTAGACCTTGCATGGTCTATCTCATATTTCATTCTCATATAGATGTAACTCCTCTTGGATTGACACCTATTCTTGTGACTCTTAGACTTCATTTTTCTCTCTCTTATCTCACATTCTATAAGTACTAGCCATTTTAGATCTTGCTCCATAATTACACACCATGTATGATAAATCCCTATTGGTTTGATGTTGTACTTTGCCTTTGAATAATATAATAAATCTGGTTTTGAGTTTACAAACATCTTGTCTTAGTGTGCAAAGTGATGAATGGTGAGGTCTAGTGATTCTACCCATACTTATCCTTATCCTTTCATGTCTAATGCAAGTAATTCTCATTCTAACAGGTCATATAAAGTGTGTTTGTATCAATTCAAGTGTATAAGTGTCCTTATATTTAGAACTCTGATCTTTGGTATACCTACCTTGAGTCATCTCATGCATACCACCTCTATATTGAAATACTTATGTTAGAACACCTTAGGACTTTGAAGCTACTTTTTAGATCTTGTTTCTTAGTGAAATAATTATGATAGCATTGTATAAATACTTATGGTGTATCACCTTCTTACAATAGCTTTCTTTCATGCATATTTTTTCCCATTTTCCCACAAACAATCAGTTAGTATAGGTGATAAGCACTTCAAGGCAAATGTAGGGAGTTAGCCCTTAAACCTAGAGGTCTACTTCTACCATAGGTAAACCCACATACCTAAAAGTATTCCCATGTTGCCGAAATCTTAGAGTAGGCTTGAACAACCTCCTCTAGGGTGAAATATTTGGTGACAATACTTCCCATCTTGATTTACTATGATTGATCTTTTTTTTATTTGATGTGATTACATTTCAAACATTCGATATCACATCATTTCCATTTTATTAAAAAAAAATCATACTTCACATCTTGATTTACTATGATTCATCTTGTTTTGACTTGGTCTTATTAATTTTCAAACACTTGATATAACATATTTCCATTTTATCACAAATTTTTCATACTTCCTATTTTGACTTAGTAGAATTTATCTTATTTTAATCTAGTATTTTTTTCTCTTATTTTTACACTATTACAAATATTTGTTATTTCACTTCATTTTAACATTTAATATATTCTCATATTTTGTCTTCTACATTTCCCATCATAATCTAGAATATATTGCATTTTATGATTATTTACCTACTTCTCCAAATTACATGTTTTTTTTCAACCGTGTATGTGTCTCACATAATGATAGAAAAGAAATCTTACATCATGTATTTTCCCTTAGCATATACATCAAAATTTAAAAATGTGATAGAATTAAAATAACCACATACATCCCATACATATTACGCACTAGTTGTACCCAAATTAATGATCATAGGTCATACACGGTGCCTAGCTCCAAAATAGATTGACATAAAGCCACCGCATACAATGGGACCTTCCCATCTTACTTGTGATAAAGTACACATGATGTCACAATCCCAATCATGGCCTTTTGAATGTTTGGAATGGTAGATACATAAACATCAAACAAGCACAATCTCAACCCATTAAAATATATCTCTAACCCTGTCACCCATAGTGATAAGTTTTGCCTCTCAGCCTTAGACTCTAGGGCACCACAGATCACAAGATTACCCATAATGGGTAATCTAAGTAGAGCATGGACATGATCCAATGTCATCCCCACCTATATATTATCCCCTTTCACCTCCCACTAAAAAGTGTTGGTTATTTTCTCTCATTATCCAAGAAACATGATGACTAAGTCAACACTCAGAGGGTTCTAACACATCTCTATAATACCTCCAAATCCTAAGGAGCCTAACTGAGAATGATCATCATCCGATAGTATCTATAGAAAATCTATCAACCATGCTACATCCACTAGGCACTATAATCTCCATCGTCTCTGTAAAAATCCAAACAACATAAAATGTATTAACTCTCGATAGAAAAGTCATAAAAATACATTATCAAACTATTTAATTTCAAAAATTAGTTAATTCATCAACACAATATTTTTATTTTCTCAAACTTTTCTTATGCAGTCAACCACTTTATACTAAGTTGGACCTATCAACCTATGTAATTAGCCACTTTATACTAAGTCATCCCTATTATCCTACATAGTCAGCCACCTTTATACTAAGTCAGCCCTCTCAACCTACATAGTCAACCACTAGTATACTAAATCATCCTTATTAGCCATTGTTGAAAACTACATTGGCCCTCTCTTATGTAATTAGGCCATTTTTTATAAACTATGTCAGCCACCCCCTTGCATTACTAAATCGACCAAGATGTATTATGTCATCCATTTCAATCTTCCAACTAGATAAACCCTCTACTACATAGTCAACCATACTGAGCTATACTAAGTCAACCCTCTATTATAAAATTGGTATCTTTCATCACCCTTCACCTTTTCAACTAAGTAAATTGCATTGAATCTATTCAACAAAAGGTAGTAACTTTTCTATTGTTTACCATAAATGTCTTAGGCATTTATTTTGCCTACCACTTCCTACCTGTTAACCTACTTAATTCCTATTATTGACCAAATTTGACTTTTAGTTAAATTAGGTCAACCCATAAATTTATAAACTTTTTATAGGTTTCAATATGTCCTATAGGGGTCTCATGTTAGTCTGAATACTTTACCTATCCCTCCTTTAGCCTTGGTCTAAGCTTATATTCCTTGTGTTTGTCTAGTTAACCAAAGTCAACTCTAGTCAACCCTAGTCAAACATGGTAAAAGGTTAAAATTATATTAAACATGTATTAATTTGGTTATTTAGATGTTTTAATTTGTTCCTAGGTCATAAATTAGTCCTTTACCATGTCTCATATGCAAAAAAGGCCTTTTGGTCAAATTTTTAGCTCATTTAATGACTTGTACAGTTTCTCAAAGAGGCTTATTTATCACCAAGAAATTTTTTTAATGTGAATGAGGTCATAATATGTTATGAGGCAATCAGATTCAGTTCAAGAAGAATTTTTATGCAGAAAGAGGTAGTTTCTCCTTGAAAATAGGCCCTTAATGGCACTTGTATGGACTTGGGAAGTCCACCTTCAGCTAAAAACATGGGAATGTGCCTCTTAATCTCCCTAAGGCCTTTACCACACTTGGTGTGCTGAAAAAATGTCAAAAATTTTAGTTTTTACTTATGTTTCATCTTTTTTACCTTTGCAAGCCAAGAAAGGACAATTTTAAATGCTTGGTACAAGCCGTACAGTTGGAGTTGGGAGGAATGCTCTTGGAGGTTGAAAGAGGTCTAAGTTAGCATCAATTTCATGGAAAAAAATTTTACTTCCATGGCTTCCTTTTTATGAACCATCACTAATACCTTAGGTAGCTTTTTATGCTTCTTCATCCAAGAGGGGTCATTGTTTGAGTTTGTTTTATAAAATTTTTCTTTGATTTGATAGGTTGAGTGTTTTCATATGTTCCTTAAGACCTTTCCAAAAAAATTTGCATTATCTTCTTACTTTTTTAGGTCTCGATAACTCAATAGGCCTCTTCTAGGCTTATTTTTACTTGTAAACTGATTCTTTCACATTTGGATTTGTCTCAAATAGAGCTATAGGTGATTGCATGAAATGGTGAAATGTGATAAGGTCTCTTTTAGACCCTTGCATGTGGGAAATATCAAAGCATACCTCCTTGAAACATAAAATGGGAAAGAGAGGGTGAAAAACTATATTTAAGCATATGAAATCTGAGTTTTGGTCTTTTGTCCCTGAAAAGCCAAAATAGAGGCCATGTAGGTTTTGAAAACAACCTAAAACATGGTTTCAAATACCTTTTGATGCTCCTAATTATTTTATTTTGTAGCATTTAACATGGACAAGAGTTATGCAAATCTTGGAAAGAGGAAGACCAATGGAAAGTGGTGATTAAGAGGTTTAAAAGTGTTCTTGGAACCACTAAAATAATGCAGTGATAACCTATAGGATCTAAAACTAGATATACCTTTGCATCTAATGTTATTATTTTAAACCTTGTTTTCATGTTTGAAAGGTTTTGTATAGATTGGGATGAATAATTTTTAACCCAAGCATCATTTCAAGGTGTGATACATAGTTTTTTAATATCTAAAGATACCTACAGGTGCTCCTAGTTAGGACATCAATCACCTACATCAGGTCTTCAACTCCTTAAGCATATTCTTGTGTCCTAGGTTGGTGCTAGATCACACCCCACATGTGAAAGATTCTAATGGTGAACATGTAACTTATATAACCTCAAGATCACCTAGAAATTTGTGAATATAGTGCATTGAATCTTTGATATACCTTGATGTCTATACATAGACCTAAAATATCCACCTACAATAATACAATAAAATAGTGACTCAGTTTGAAGTCTAAAAGATGTTTTGAAGACATTCAAGGTGGAAGCTAGTTTCAAGTGCATATATTGTAACTTCAAATGATGAGGAGGATATATATATATATATATATATATATATATATATATATATATATATATATATATATATATATATATATATATACCATGACCAACTCTTATGAAGTTACAAACACCTACAAGAAAGGTCAACAAGCATTTTTTCTTAGTCAAAGGATAGTGAGCTAGCATTAATATTCGATGGTGTTTTGGGGTGTCTAAAGTGATTTAAAGAATTGGTATACATTATATGACTCTAAAGGATGTTTCAAGGGATAATAAACATCAAGATAAGAAGTATGAGCCCCTTTTTCACCTATAGGACCCTAAAAAGAGCTCTCACATAGTCAACTTGACTGTCTCAGATAATGAGCTAAGAGATTGAGGCAAGTTGGTGTCTAGTTCTCTTATTGAAGAAGGCCAGTCTAATCAAAAACTTCAGACCAAGAAATATTCATGAATATCCATTGACACATCTAACATAAGTCCTAATTCAATACACATAGACACCTATAGTAGACCCTGAGAAGTTGTCTCAGTCAACCAAGCAGATACCTAGTTTAGGAGTGAGAGGTGCCTTAGTGAAATAAATTAAATTTAACCTTGGTCAAATGGTGGATGACCACCTAAGTGATCCTAGGAATGATGTTTTGAACCCTTTACAAAATATACGCAATCCTATAATATGGGTATTTTCAAGCAAAACATATTCATTCTTGGTTTTCCTACACGGTCCATTGTTGAAAAGTTTGCCTAGGAAATTGGAGCAAGTTGAGAGGTCTAGACTCATCACCAAGAGATAAAAATTTGAAAAAGGAATCCTTGGGAGTTGAATAAACCCTTACAATAACTAACTTTGATGATAAAATAGGACAGCATGCCTTTGTTTTGTCTTAGAGGTAGAGTACTTATCTCTTGCACTAGACCCTTCAACTTTTGAAGATGTCAAGAGCATGAAATAAAAGGTGTGTAAACCTTTCCATAAGGTTTTATTAGTTGTATTACATATGAACAAACATTAAAAACATTATATTAGGGTCTAAAATTAAATAGGATACTCTATGCATCTAAGGTTGCAGTCATGATGCACTTAGCTTGATAAGGCCTATAGGCCAAGTGGGAGGTTATTTCAATTTCTAGTCTTTAGAAAGCATTCCAATTCTTTATAGCATGTTCATAGAGGTATAACTGATGTGTCTAAGATATCTTAGAGGTATGTAGGGTTATCAAAGGAGTCTTAGGACAAAAGTTGCAGACAAACCCATTGGAGAAGGTCTATGCCTAGTTTAAAAGGAGGTTTTTTTCATTTCTAGCTCTTAATGAGCTATTATGATGATTGTAACATGTTTTTGGAAGTTTTTAATATTTTAGTATGTAGGGTAGTCCACCAAAAATCCATTTCTTGGCTTAAAGTGCACACAAGCCTACAGAATGATCAAAAATAGCACAAGTGACCAACTTAAAACACTAGAACTCACATGACACTTTTCATGGTGGCCCAAAGTGCATAGGGATGTTAGAGAGGATCCTCAAGAAGCCATAAGTGGATTTTTTTAAGAATTCCAATGTTTTGTCTTTATGAACAAATGATAAGACCTAAAACCTCTCTAAAACCTTTACAAACCCCAACTAGAACCCGATTGGGAAAATATTGTAAATGGGTTATCTAGAGGGGGTGTAAAGGCCATGAAACTAACTTGGAACTATAGAGGACTCTCTAGGGTATTGTTTTATGTAATTGAGATGTACTACACCTATATGAAAGAGGTATAACAGGGCTGATTTTGACAAATTTATGTGTTATACAAGCATGATGAACTTTAAAATTATAAAATCACATTTAGGAGAGAGATTATGACTTATTATAAGTCATCATGTTCATATATTAAATTATATAATCTCCTAAGTGTGCCTACCATCTTCCTCATCTTATCTAGTCACAGTGCATGAGCAATGAACACTTAGTGAAAATGGTGAAACTCTAATTGGGAAGCCTTTTAAGGCTTGATTGATGAACTTGATGACTTGGAAACTCTTGAAATTTGTCATCCCTCCTTATGCATGAATTATATTGTATAATTGGAAGGATTGTGAATGCAAAGTGTGAGAGGTGCATCGAAAGGAGTTACTTGTGACTGTCATGAATGATTGCACATGGTTAGAGGAATATGAATTATTGAGGACAAAACCAATGTATATGATGTATTTTTAGTAACCCATCCCCTTCAAATCAATCATTAGACCTGACCTTATTTATTAGTGAGAAATTTTTGTGAAGGCAAATCATGAAAATAGTTTCTTATGTAAGCACAAGAGCATATATGCCACATATGGAAGAGGTAGACAAGTTTAAGAGACATTTGTCCTTACTTTAATTTCAAGACCTATATCATGCCATATTTTATTTATTTTTTAACTCATTCTCTTTGATTAACAAGTGTCTTAGTGACTCTTGAGCTTCCCTTTCTCTCTCTCCTCTCATAATTGCTATAAATATTGGCCTTTTTGGCATTGTATTTAACCTATCCACCTAGGTATGGCAAAGCCATACCAAATTTTTGCACTGAATTAATGAATAATATTTTTTTACCTCATTCAATATTTTACTAAGTGCATTTTTTGGTTTTTGGTCTTGTGCAAGTGTATTTTGCTTACCTTCACATGTTACTCTTCTTAGTGCCTTGTGTGAATTGAAAGATCTCTTTTACAAGTCAGCAAGAAGTATCTAATGTGGATTTCAAGTATAGTGAGTAGCTCATTAATTAGTGTTTCTAGAAGACCTATTTTCTAAGTCCTCCTATCCTAATCTCTCTTGAATACCCCATGCTTGAAACATTGATGTAGAAGAGGAGTGTTGAATTGGATGAAGTGTATGTGTGGGATTCTCCTTGGTTTTAAGTGCATTATAAGTGGTGTGATTAGACCATCTATTTGGTGTATCACCTCCCCTATATTAGATTTTTTTTATTTATCCTTCTCCATTTTCACCCCCCAAAAGTTAGTATTAGGTTTGATCTATAGTGGTGCATCAAGGGAACTAGCCCTAATCAAGAGATCCACCTCAAATTTGAGTCACCCAAAGCCCTGAGGTGGTTCCATTGTGCCACTTGAATGAGGAGAGACTTGTCATCTCCTCAAGGGATGCAAGTTAAAGTTACCACACCTAATATACCTAAAAAAATACTAAAGCTAATTTTGCTACACAATTTTCCCCTAATGCTTTCTTTTTCACAACTAGATTAATTTTTAACAAAAATCACCAAACTTTTGAATTCAATGCATCACTTACATACGCTTCACTTGCCACTACTGCTAATCATCCTCCAACTCCTCACCATCATCACTCTCTGGGATCCTCTAGGTCTCTTAGAGCTCTATTTTCTCATAATAGCAAAATTGTAAATAAATTAATTCTTTTACCTTATTTATATTTACCATTCAAAATTATTTACCACCATATTCCAAATTTTTCTCATAATTTTATTTCTACTAACTCTTTTTCCAAAATAAAACATGTTATGTAATCCTAGCATCATAGAGAATTTTTCTACATAATAAATGTATTTTTGTAAAAACTTTCAAATTTTACCTTATTTTTTAAGTTAGCCTAATGTTCCATATATTGGATGTGTCTCCATCTCTCTCACATCATTTATAATATACAACACTAAAGTAAGTAAATGTATGTATTTTTCAATTCTTTCCTTTAAATTATCTTATTTACCCTATACTATAATTTATTTTGCTCAACATTATTTGTTATTTTTTTTTCCTAAAGCATCATCCTGTGTTACAATTGCATGACATATGATGAGATTCAATTGGGGAATATGTATGCACAACATATTTTTAAACTTCATCAATTATTGATGTTTTATCTCTTGTAGGAACCTCTCTATTCTCAACCTCTATGAGTGCACACCTTAAAGGGTGCACCAAGAAAGGGGTGGCTAGGCTTTTGGTGCTTTACAAGATTGTTGTTCCCTATGCCTTCACTTAAAACTAATACAAACCCCTCTTATAAATTTGCATAAGATTTTATACCTCTCTCTTACATGCTTATCCAAATAATTCACCACCTCAAATGTCCCTTACCTAATCCAAAAACCTTTTTCACCATTTATCGAATGTAGTCGAATGGGTCAACATAGTTCTGGAAATAGTGTACATTATGGGACTGAGTCAGCCTAAGCCAACTTAGTCTAGGACCTAATGGATATATTTCCTAACTAACAAGGTCAATTGGATCGAATGCATTGGCTAAAATATTTTAAGGGTTTAAGTTCAAATCAGGCTATATATACACATATTTCACCCCATTTCCAATAGAGAGAATCATTCATTTGTGTTTATTTATCTATTTTTCTACCATTCTACTTAAGGATTCATTACTTAGGGTTTAATTATTATTATATAATAACCTTTATCATGTGAAGGCCTATGATTCACTAGGAGGTCTTTGGCTAGAGTATAGTCCATTGTCCATCCTTAGTTTCTTCAAACAAAACATAATAACCTCTTGTAAAGAACCATTGGCCAAGGGAGAGGTTGAGGCTCAATGGGTTTGTCTTCAAGGTAAGTATTCCTAACTCTTACTCTTCTATTTTAGTAGATAGATTTTCATGTATAATGGCTAATGGATGTATTGTCTCTCCATGCTTAGGATTACCTCTACATTGACTTGAGTATATTTTTATTTTGCATGTTTAGTGTTCATGTTTATCCCCCATTTGTGTCATGAGATTTAGTAAGCACTAGATTATCAAAGACCTAGATAGGTTTAGTGTTTGTTGTTGCTTTACTAGAGGCTTTAGAACCCTATATAGCCATATTATATGATAAGAGATCCAATAGGTAGGTTTAACATATCTATATTGGTCATTGATTATCTAAGTATTGCAAGTGATATAGTTAGTTAATTTATCTTCACTAAGTTAGGATTTGTTTATAGATTAGTTTCACTTTCATTTCTATACACATTGTTCCTCCAGTGATCGATGATGAGCCTTCTAATTCAAGAGTTGCCTCAGGTCTTTTATGGGTGTCATCCATCTTGATTTTGTTATGGCATTCTTCTAGAATCTCTAAATTAGAACTGAGTATTAAACATTCTCTCTCTTATTGTACTCATGTGGTTACATGCATAAAAATGAATAAAGTGAAGATTTAATACCAATGATCTAAACCATAGGACCCAGGACTACTGTGCAGGAGAAAACCAAGTTTGGTTATGTAGAGTGAATGTGTAGAGATGTATTCAGATGGAATAATCAAACACACATTCAATGGAACATAAGTTTTACTTTTAGGAAATGTAACTTCTATTCATAAATCAAAGAACTGGTAATATGTGCAATATGTTACAGTGCATGTGTTATATGATAGATATGCATATCATGTTATCTGTGTTATGCCTATGTGTTGCATCAACTTGACTAACTATCTCTTGAATAGATGTATATATTACATATTTAACATGTATAATATAATGATAGTATTAATTGTTACATATCTACCAAGGAGGGAATTTGAATCTTCCTATCATATATGGTAGTTGGAAATGGTTTGAACAGTTAATGCCTAGTCTATCCTTAATGATTCCTAATCTTGTGACCATCAGTTGATGTTAAAAACTAGTTGGACCACTTGTTATGTTACATGGTTGGGTATATCGACACATGGTTGTGCTAAAGTGGGGACCAAATGAGACAAAGAGTTTGTGATTAGATGCTCATCAAGTGTGTGGGACTATGTAGTGAGGAATGTGTAGTACAACACATAGGCTATGATCTGAGGTGATCATTGCATGAAATTCCATGATTAGGCACAGGACTTGTGCATAAGGCTGTGATAAAACTTCAAACAAAGGAGTGCATAGGGTTGTGTGAGAAATATGAGATTTGTGTATAAGAATATGAGGAGTGTGTTTGGCTACACATAGGTTGTGCACATATCATTTAGAGCCCTTTATAACATAAGGACCTCCAGTACAAAACATGCTTGATTATTAGGATACTGTAAACTCACATAGGGTAAAGTTTATATAAAAATCACATAAGGTGACTTTTTAAAATTATTTTACAATAAATAAGAAGATAAATATGAAAAGGAAAACATGGTCCTTAGGAGGTGACATTATCATACACATTCCCCCTCAATATCATTTTTGATAGGCTTACGATTGTTCTAAATTTTTAAAATTTTGTAATACATAGTGTGTTTTTTAATATATCTACCACTTGATCATTTGTAGGACAATAATGTAGATCAATATCAGAAGATTTTTTCTCAGATAAAGTGCACATGATTTTCAATATGATTCTTTTTTTTATGTTGAAATAGATTTTTTTCTAGTGGGATATACCTTTCTTGTCACAAAGTATTTCTTTACAGTGAGAAACACCCATATAGAGCTATTCTAATAACCTTTTTAACCACATTCTTTCTTTAGCAACTTTCATATCACTTTTATAAATAAAAGATAGAAACTATAGGTTGTTTTTTGTTTCTCCAAGTAATAACACTTATACCAAACTTAAACACATATCCAAAAGTATATTTTTGAACTATAACATCACCAGCATGGTCAGCATCACAATAACCATATCAATTAGTATTATTAATATAAGAATAATATAAATATAAATTAACAGTTCCTTTCATATACCTAAATATTATTTTTGTTAATTTTTAATGATACAAATATATATCTTGCATGAATTTAAAAAATACCTACAACAAATAAAATGTTTAGTCTCATAATAGGTAGATAAATCAAACTTTAAACTAATTATCTGTATAAAGTAGGATTAGCTTTATCACCTATAAATTTTGAATCAAGCACAACACCAACCTCAATAGGTGTATAAATAGGTTGATAATCAATCATATTTAATTTAACAAGAAAATTATGTGCATACTGAGATTGAAATACTAAGATGGAGTTTTTATCCTAAAATAGAACCAGGCCTAGAAAATGATAAAGCATACCTAGATCAGTCATCTTAAAATATTGATTTAGTTTAGAGTTATATTTAAGAATCAAAGAAGTTTGACTGTCAATAATGATAAGATCATCTACATATAATGCAATTAAGCTAATATGACTATTTTAAATTTTCATAAAGAGATTGTTATCGATATAACAATTAGAAAAACCTAATTTTATAAAACCAACTTGTGATTTTAAAATATCAAGCTTGAGGAGCTTGTTTTAAACCATATAATTTTTTTTAACTTACAAACATAATATTCTTTTTTAAGTTATTTTAAACATTTTGGTCAAGTCATAAATATTTATTCTTCTAAATTACCATTCAAAAAAGTATTTTTAACATCCATTTGATGTATTTCCCAACCATTTTATACTATGACAGTAATAAATAATTTAACAATACTCATTCTTTCTAAAGAACAAAGCTTTCAACATAACAATACCAAGTTTTTGAGTAAAGCCTCGAGTAACTAACCTAGCTTTAATTTTTTATATTTTCCCAATTGGTGTAAATTTAATTTTATAAATCCATATAGAACTAATAATATTTCTTTTAGAAGGAGGAGGGACAAGATCCCAAGTCTGATTTTTAATTAAAGCTCCATATTCAAATTGTATAACATCTTTACATCTATCATATTGAATGGATTCATAAAAATACTAACGTTTACATTCATAAAGAATCATTAAATCATGATAATTATGTTGAATTCTAGTTATTTTATTAATATTTTCAAAATTAAAAGATTGAATTGATGATTCGGTTCATTTAGCTCTTTTAGACTGAATACAAAACGGAGAAGGCTCCCATTAAAACTCAAAATTATCTAAATTTGGATAATATTCTTCTAAGTCATTTATGTTATGTTGTGAAGCGTATTTCCAAATTACATTCAAATATTATACATTTAAAAAAAATTGGACCCCCTTAATGGGAAACAATTTTGGGTTGACGTGGCCTATGGTTTTGGTACCCATTGTTTTGTAAAACCTCTATTTTGATGTATTATGTATAGATGGATATTCAATAGATAATGCATCATGAGAACAAGGATTGAGAAGGAAGAACAAAGTGTGTGAATTCAGGTGCAAATTTAGGAGGTTTTATTGAGTGCAACTCCAAACAATATGTGTGCATCGTAATTGTGAGAAGATAGATCTGAGAGTGGATTGTACTCTTGTGGCTTGTAATAAAATCTGAGCAAGTGTTTCTTGGTGGATGTAGCCCACATTGGGTGAACCACGTTATATCTAGTCTTCTTATTGTGCATTTTTGTTTTTGTTCTTTATGCATCTTTATTCATATCTCTTATTATTACAATTCTATGAAATTATTTCTGCATTAATTTTTGATTTATTCCTAACAATATATTTCTTCATAAGGAGAAATGGAAGTGTTTGGTTCAAGTAGTAAGAGGAAACTTGAGAGAATTCTACAAAAGGCTCACACAAAGATTTTTCAAGAATTTGAACATTCCTATTTTAAATTATTTGTCATTTAGATGGATCGTACATCCTTAGTCCTTTATTTTTTCCTTCATAACCTATAAAAATTTAAAGAAGAGGAGGTAGGACCAAGTTTATTTCTTTTGACTTTAAGAATAAAAATAAAAACAAGACTTCAAGATATCTTAAGGTGAGCAATAATTGGTTTTTTATTAGACCATTTTTATAGATAAGTATAAAGATTCAAAGTTTTAATAGGAACTATATTAATAATATGTATGACAGTGTTCATGGCTTCAGCCTAAAGAAACTTAAGAACACTTAATAAATGCAATATAGTTCTAGTCATTTCTAAGATAGCCTTATTTCTTCTCTCACCAATTCTATTTTGCTATGGAGAATAGGGAGTTAACTTTTTTTGAATACCACATGAAATTTAAAATGAATCAAAATATTTACTAATATATTCACTACCATTATCATTTTTTAATCTCTTAAATTTTAGGTTAAAATATTTTCCAATAAAATGTTTAAATTCTTTAAATTTATAAAATACTTTAAATTTTTTTATATATAAAATAAATCTAAATTACTATAATGTGATCATCACTAGAATGTAAAGCATATAAAGATCCATTAAGAGATGAAACTTCAAGTGGTCCCGTAATATTACTATGAATAAGTTTTAAAAGATGAAAGGAGTTTGTACTATGTTGTTTATGAAAAGATTGAGTGTGTTGCTTATTGCATAAGTAACCTACACACATTTCATGATATATTTTAATTTTAGGTAATCTAATTACAATATCATGTCTCTAAATATCACAAAGATTCCTAAAATTAATATGTTCAAGCCTTTCATGCCATACTTGAGATTTATTTTTAATTTGAGAGGAAAAATAAGATGTAGAAGAAAAATCAATAAAAATATAAAGATCATTATTTTGAATACCTTTAGTAGTGAGAGAACTAATATATTTTTAATGTACCATTTATTATTTATAAGAGTGATGATAAAATTATCGTGTGTAATTTGAGAACATGATTAAAAAAAATTATTAAGCTTAGGAACATAAAAAACATCATTTAAGAATCTATTTACAAATTTGATTTTACCTCATGTAGTTGTTTCTAAAAATTAATTATCATCTAAATATATTCTTTCTTATATATTTTTATGTATCAGATAAAATATTATACAAACATGTCATGTAATTGAAACACCACTATCTAAAATCTATTTGTTATCATTACAAACAAACAAAGCAGTATCAAGAGCAATAATATTAGAATTTTGATCCTGATTGTTATTTTGATTCTAGTTTTTATTTTTATGTTGATTTTGATTAGAAATTTATCTCCTTTGATATTTTTAAGGTTTTATAATTTGGCCCCTTTTTTATAATAATCTTCCTTTTTATGACTAAATTTACCATAGAGATTACAATTTATGTTAAATTTGATTTTATAATTACTATTTACATGTTTATATTTCTCATCCTTATTATTGATATTGGAGGATTTTAATTTGAATTCTAATTTAAATTTTTGATTTTTATTGTTTTGATAACATTGTTTTGAGTGAGAAGTGCATGAATGGCATTATTTTTAAGATCAAAATTTGTTATTACTTGTTCTTCTTGAAAGAAAAGAGCTGAAAGGGTTATGAGGTCAAGGATGTCTTATTCTATTTGATATTTAGAGTTAAGAATGTAAATAAAATTTTAAAATTTCTCACAGATATTTAACTAAATAATAAAATAGAGAAGTTGATATTAAATTAAATTATAATTACATTCATCTAATTATAATTTGATATTTTTAATTTTATCAAGAAAATTAATAAATTTTTCATCACCTTTCATTGGGGTTGTCATGAGTTCAAGAATATGTTTAATAATTTTAAAAAATTGTGTACTTTCATGCATTGATTCAAGAAGTTTCTAAGTTTCTCTAGGTGATTATTGATTACCAATTTTGAGTAGGAATTCATTTGTAACACTCATTAGGATGATCAACATAGCATGTTAATATTTCTATTGATAAATATTTGTATTTTTTATTGTCGCATGTCTTCTAAATATAAGTTTCTCAATCTTATTAACAACACTACATAAATTTTTAGTCAAAAAATTATTTTTAATAGAGATCTTTCAAATGTTATAGTTAGTCTCATTTAACATTTGTGACTTATCCATATTGAATCTTTGGGAGGCTATTTTATTATGACTATAACACTTTACAACAAATTTTTAAAATAAAAAAATGTACATAAAGTATTACACATTTTTTGTGTCCAATCAATAGCAATAAAATGATCAATGTATATATTTATGCATGTACAATAGAATAAATATAGGTTTAATTTCGTGACAAATAAAGATTAACTATAAAAGAGAAAATATTTATTTTTATTTATAAGTAGACTTCTTAATTAAGCATGCTAACACAAATAATTCATCTTTAGTCAAACATTTGCTATCACTTGTAAATGATAAATTGAATTCAACTACATATATTGTGGGATTTAGGAGGGAAGAGTGCTAGTAATAAATATTAGCCTGATTTCTTTATTTGAGGATCCACAATGAATAATTAAATTTCTTTCTTCATCATGACTAAAACTTAAATTTAACCGAACCTATATATTCAAAAATTGTTGAAAGATAACTTTTTTTTTTTAATTATAATTTATACTTAATACAAAATTTTAAAATTTGAGGCTTGGTACTCTAATTAATATTTAAATTCCTTAAAATCTCATTAACTAAACACATGTTTTGAAACACAAAACTCATAATAAATAATTACTATAATAATAACTTGTTCTTTGAATATTTTATCAAAGTATGTCATATTATTATATACTTATAATATTTATATATAAAAAATAAAGGAAGTTCGGTAAAAAAATTATAAAAAATTATAATATTTATTTTATACAACTTTATTGTAATAGTTTCTAAGAAGAATTCATAGTACCTGCAAACAAGTTAAACAAATTGTGACTCTAGTACCATGTCAGATTAACCAATGGAAAAAATTTAATAATTTTTTTAATATGGATGACAGGTAAATAACTAAAATAATTAAGTACATAACTTGTAATAGAAATGAAATAAAAAGAGAAGGTCTATTACACATTTTTAATGTAGGAAAAAATTAATGAGATAAAAAATCTACTATTTGAAAAATATTTACAAACCCAATAAATTATTTCTTCACCCTACTTCACAATTCTTCACATAAAATTCAGAGACCACCACTTCCATAAATCATGATGTACTAATAATCAAAATGGATATTTCATCAAAAGTTAAAACACCTTTATAAGAGTTGTGGATAGTTGCAACCAAATGATCCACCTCTTCAAATTAACCATAATAGTTTATTTCTAGTACAACCAATTTTTTAATATTTGGTTGTGTGTACATAATAAATATATTATTTTTGCTTTATGGAACAATGTGGGCCAGATTGTAATCCTAAAAATATTATTGTGAAAAAATTTGATTTCAAAATGAGATGGAAATGAAAAATGGGTTGCAAAGAAAGATAAAAATTAAATATCTCGAGGCCAAAAAAAAGGCAAAAATGAACCCTCATTATTTATCACACATGTTAAAAAAATATTACATAACTATTGGTTGAATTTATAATTTTATCTATTTTCACATAATTTTTTATGTATTTATTATTGAATAACTGATTTATTTTATTTATTAAGGTAAATATGTATATTTTTAAAGTCCCCCATAATCTATTAAAAAATCTTACAGATAAAATATTGAATCTCATACAAAAATAGACTACTTACAATCTTCCAACAACTAGACTACCATACAACAACTAATTTCAATGAAACTTCATCAAAAAGTCAACCAATCAACAAGAAAATGATAGAGAATAAAAATCTTACTGCTCAACCAAAACCTCTACGAATTTTTCACTTCCATCTCCTCCCTTAGAGATTGAAGTTGGATGGCTAGCGAATCTTCTTTTATCTCCAAAAACCTTGACTTAATTTTGTTTCTTTTTTCCCCTTATTCTTTTGTTAAGGTCGTCAAGACTCTCTTCTATAATTGTTTTATTCCTAGTCTCATTTTGGGCCACCTTAGGGCTAAGAATTCCATTCTTATTTCTCTCTCTCCTAATCTCCTTAAAATTCCCTAATTATTTCTCCAACACCTTCAGTCTAGATCCCATTATGACCCCCTCCTCCTTCAAAAGGTTGGAATTTTGGTTTGAGTTTGAAAGTGCTTGGAGCTCTTTTTTTAAAATATGAATGAATCAGTTGATATTTACTTTTAAGGATGATTTATTTCATGATATTAAGACACACCTCTTCTCATTGGGGAGACAGGGAAATGCACCAAAAACTATCCTCAATCTCGTAGATTTTGTCTCTCATTTGAACACATGGTGCTTAATGCAGGCCAACTAAAGAAGACATTCAATACCTCAAAAATAATAACTTGCATAAATATGTCATTATGACATATGTGAATTAATTAATACCATATAGTTTTTTAAATGTTACTCTATTTTTATTATTTTTTGTTTAGTTCTAATGTGATATTAATTACTTCTATTTTTTCAGGAAGCCAACTTCCATATCCTACTACTTAATGATTACATACAAGTGATAATGGATGAATAATGAAAAACATTTTTAAAAAGCATCAACTTTGTATAAGGTATCCAAGTATTGATTAATTATATTTATAAAACTATAATTAAATATCAATTTAGAATTCCAAGATTAAGTTTTAGTGATATTTAATTTGGATTTAAAATTTTATAACCAAGTTCAGTTTTTAATATAATAACTCTATAATTTATTTTTTTATAAGTATGGAATATTATGTGCTTTTCAAGTACACCTCATGTATGTTATTTTAAATATTATTATTTTTAATTTAAAATATAATTTATAATATGACATTTATTTTTTAAACGACAAGACATTCTATGATGATGACAATGAGAATGGTGTGAATATTTTATATATAATAAAAATTTATTTAATATTTGAAGTTGATAAGAGTTCAAATTTTCTTTTGAGTTCTTTAAACAAATATTTATTTTTTCTTAAATTTATTTTTAATATGTTATTTATTGTTACAAAAATCTAATATATATTTAAAATTTAAATATTAAGTGCTGTAGAAAATTATCAATTCAAGTATATTTTCATTAATTATGAAAATTATAAGTTTTTATATAGTATTTATAATTCAAATATTTTTAAATATATATAAATTATTTATTTAAATATAAATGTAATATTTTTAAAAAGTAAATAAATCATGATGTAAGTGTGACAACAAATAAAATTTGAATTGTTTGATGTAAAAAATTCTAATGCAATATATGATGTACAATATTCTATTCTAAAAAAGTTAAAATTAAAAAATCTATGCACATAAAATAATAAAATTTGAAACATTGACGTAAAATTGGCTGATGCATGGAGCATCGAAGAAAAAATCCTCCAAATCAACCTTGAAAATCATTACCAATCATGATAACACTAGTTGTGGGTTTATGTTAACGAAAATTAGGTGTATGTTGATTTTTTTCATTCATTTTCTAATGTTAATTTTACCTACTTTTGTTTTAAGAAAATATTAGAAATTTATGAAAATATACTCATGATATTATAAATTTGTAAAAATATACTCATGATAGATACCTACATAAAATTAAAAATTCACAAGTATAATAAACCAAAAACAATGCATATAAAATTTATTACCCCAACTATGAGAATTCAAAAAATATTTAAAAAAAAAGGTAAAAATTGGTATTTTTAATGAAAATAATTAAAGTAATATATTTTTTTTTAATTTAAAAAAAAATAATAATAATTACAACTCAAAATATTATTTTTTTACCAAAATATTTTATTTTTTTGGATTTACACTAGAAAATATACATTAAAACATTTTTATCATTTTTAATTATTATTTATATGTAAATAAAGTTACATCCACTTACAATATTTCAAATCACTTAAAAATTTGTGTAATACCTCTATAAAAAAATAATATTATAAGAAAAACATGTGAAAAAATAATATAAGAAAATAAACTTGAAAATAAATTTGGGAGTTGAGGTTGATCTCACTACCAAACCAATTGGTGAGATCATATTCTCCACTTCTAAGTATTTATTTTATTTTATTTTATTTTTTTAAAATATTATTATTATTTTTTATTTAATTAAAGTTTAACAATTTTACAAATGAACTTACATGTTGGAAAAATCAAGGAAACCAAAACCATTAATATTTCATTATATCATAATTGATATCAACAATTTAAGAAATAGAAGAAAACTAAATAATATATTAAGCAACATAGATTATCATCCCCATAGATGAAGTTGAAAACAATAAAGGATTGTCTAGTTTATCATCTAAACCTTCCTAGTATATGAGAGAGATATTAGGTATAGTCTAATGATCATCTTAGTTATTTTCTTCTTTATTCTCATCTTCAACTTCTTCATTTTAAACATGGTGAGGGGAGATGTCAAGAAACAATTGAGGAAATTTCATTTGTCCCTTTTCACCGAGAAGGGCAAACTTTGCATGACCAAGATCGATGTTGGATGACAAGGGCCCACCAAATCTGCTATAGCGAGAGAATCTCTACTTGGAAGGAGGGGGAGGGGTGGAAAAAATCAAGCAATTCTGAGATCTGAAATGGTCATGGATTTGAGATCTGTGATGACCTCAGTGATCTTGTTCTTTGTGTTGATAGTCATGTGAAGGAGCATTTGGTGACACTTGTTCTAAAAGAGTTTGAAAATACTTGACTTCCATCCCCAATTTATCTACTTGAACTTGAATCTGAAATGTGACATTAGACAAGATAGAGATTCTGTTAGAAGTATAAAAATGTATGCCTAAGCTTTCTTTATTAAAAGTAGCAAAATTCTTGTCTTTCTATAGAACAAAAAAGATTTCAATGTAGAATATGTGCCATGTTTACGTGTAATTCTCAAGGAGGAGGACAAATCCCTTAAAATGATGATGTTCCAAGTGAAATACTCAAACCTAAAGGGTTGGAAGAAAGAATGAATCCAATTTGAGGGATCCTAAGCTCTAACACAAAGCCATAAAATGTGCTTAAGGGACTCTATATGACCATAAGCAACACATTTGAGTGGAGGAATCCCCATGTGAATTAATATTTCTCCCACAGGGAGACCTTCATATAATAGACACCAAAAAAATGGTTTTTTGGGGTTCAACTATAATAAACCAAACATAATGAAATATCCTATTCTAAATAAATGAAGGGCTATTGATATTCTATTGTTTGTTGATAATTTCCAAAGGAATGCATTCTATTTGAGGAGAGCCGCTAACAACCAAGTCAAGGTTGGTACTAGAGAATAGGAGTGGAGGTTGGCTAATGTCAGTTATTCCACCATTGAGGAGAATTTATAACACCAATTTTGTGCAAAGCATATTCATGCACAGTGATCAAAATCTTAGAAATTAACTCAAAATCCTTAGCATTATGCCTAAATTTGGATTTAAAGTTATCCCACCTGAGCCAAAATTTTGTACACTTATCAAAAATATCCCAAAAAACTTTAATATCTCAACAAAAGAGCCTTAATACTTTAATCTTGGGAGCTTCTGCCAAAGTTTTCTCATTGATAGAGATAATAGGAGACTGCCATAGAGAATTGAGTTAATATATAGGCCAAACCTGAATCCATCCCCTTTCCAAATCTACCATGGTTTGATCGTTTCCCATACTTTCCAAATGCTTTTGACAAAAAATGTGTCAGTAATCTTAACAGTAATTGGGGTTATAAGTAGGGTTTGAAATCCTAATTTCCTCAAAGCCATTTTTTATTGTAGGGACACCCTGAAGAAATGCAATGCCTAATAAGAATTTTCCAGGCCTCCTCAAGCCTTTAATGTACCTAATAATTTATTTTTCACATAGGGCAAGCCCTTGTTTAGCAATGCTAATCAACTCAAGGCCTCTTGCTTCTCTGGGCTAACAAAAACTATCGCATGTAACTCTATGAAAGCCTTCGCTACCTTCAAAGTTACGCCATAAAAAATCCCTATGCAAATTTTCAAGTTTATTATAGGATTCTTTTAATGGGGTCCAATAAGAAGAGTAGTACACATGAGTGGCAACTAAGAATTTAGAGTAGATTTGAAATTTTATAGCTTGAGAGATAGGTTTGGTGATTCAATAGGATTACTTTTTTCCTACTATAAGGACAACATATCTCCATAGGTCCATAGAGGAAGCTTGAAAATCAAAGGGATTGCATAAGAATTTGGAAATTTTTCCATGAGTAATCCACTTCCATTGATAAGCTCCAAACCAACTAGGTAAACATGTTAGAGGTTTGTCAATGATGTCTCCAAGGTGACAAGGATGTTGATGAGGTGTCATATGTGCTAGAATGACAATGACAAAGTGTGCTTCAATGTTCTTCAGTGTTATTGTATGGCTCTTTAGTATTTGACTTGGATAGGTAGATGGTGGATGTTATTGATGGTATGGTCATGTTGCAAAGACCCTATGGGATGTTATGAGTGCTTAGAGTGCTTATTAAAGTGGGAAAATATTTATCAGAACAGTCATATGAATGTCTAAGCTCAAGTAGTCATCTTGATAGTAGATTCGAGTAAGCAATTTGATGACATCATATTTCACACATGTGAAGGTTTTAGGAGTAGTTTGATACATGGATGGATTCCCCTATGTGAGGAGATCATATGGTTAAAGTTTTAGGTCTAGACATTGAGTGTAGTAAAAGTTATAATAGTGCAAATTTGGCCTCTCAGACAGAGTTCACTAAGTTTCTATACTTAGCCAAATTTGCAAGAGGATATCTAACGATGAGCATTCAAAAGATTTAACGACGAGCGTCTAATCTGACAGATGAAGATCCAATGATGAGTGAGTGACTGGGTAGATAAAGATCTATGATGAGAAATTAATCTAACCAAATAAGGATCTAAAAATAAGCATTAAACTTGTCAGATAGTGATCAATGACAAGAGTGAAGTCTATAAATTAAATATCTTGAGAATAAACATGATGAAGACATGTGTCATAATCACATATATATAGCAAGCAGATCAATGGTACATGTTTGATCAAGAAAATCAAATATTTTTAAAGTGATTTCAACCATGTAGAGAAAGATCAATGGTGTGTATTAATTCAATAAGTCAATAAAATGCTCAGAAGGCATGTGGGGTTGCCAAGTGGTGAAAGATTATTGAAGACTAACTGTAGGGTGCACAAAGGGCATGAGGCACTACCTAATGGCTTGATCTTAGAAGCAAGGATCTAAGATCAATGGTGAGTGATGAAATTTAAAGATAAAAAACTCCTAAGGATATTTATGGAGCATATTAGAAAAAGCTATGTGAGGACATGAGATGAAGACATGTGTCTACAGATGATTTTGCATTAACTAGTGATAATTGGCATTTGAATTAGCAAAAGTATAAACTAGTGTTCAATATTTTTCTTATATCTATAGGACAAATTTGAAGGTGATGTAAAAGGAAAACTTTTTAAGAATTTCAAGGCACATCTATCAAATTTAATTATAATATTTTAATGTCTATATAGTCAAAGATATTGAGCTCCAAATTTGATTATGTGTTTGACCATGTTTTGCAAGTAACTCAAGAAGGATAATTAAAGAGTTATTGATGGTATTTCAATGTTTCAATATGAGATAACTATTGGATAGTGTTTTATAATAAATTAGGACCATCTATATGGATTTTGGAGGTTTGAACAATCCATATTCAATATGAACAAATGGTTAAAAGTTGTTTTTGTTTGTTGAATGCACTGACTAATTGAGTGACCATGTTGAAAGAGTGAGCTGAAGATGCTTTTAGTAGAGTTGAGAAAACAAATAAATATGAAAATTTCAAGGAATTCTCTAAGGATTATGAAAAATTATTGGATGTCATGATATGCCCATGATCAGATATGGAGAGTCAAAATAATATAATTGTATTTTGATTGTGTGTGACCAGCCTGAGTGGTCATTTTGAGAGAGTTATTTTTTAGTGCTTAGAGCTTGTGTTAAAGTGTCTAAATCACATGGAGGTTTTGCATAGGTCTATAAGGTTTCATTCATGTGATCTAATCATATGGATATGTGAAATACTTGAGTATTTACTTCAGAAGTTTGAGATTATGTTTTCTATGTATATAAACCTGAAGAGCAAGGAGACCTGATTGGTAGGTTCAAGTATTGATTTGGTGTTCCAAATGGCATGGACCCATGATGGAGTTTGAAATGGTATATTGGAGACAGGTTTTATTTTTTTGAATATTTGGTAGAATCTAAAAGTGGCTCAAGGAGTTGAAGTTGTAACATATGAGTATGAAGGACTAATTGTTTTAGGTCTCACCAAGACCTAATGGTGGTTTGGGGCTAATGAGGTATTGTCTGACCTAAGGAGTGTGTTTTTCTTACATTTAACTTATATGAGGACATATTTCAAAGTTAGAATAAGTATGATAAGCATATTGTCCAATTAAGATGGGTTATACTAAGAGAGTGGTATAAATACAAGGCATTGTTGGCCTGTTTGTGTGTGTGGTGTAAGCATGGAGTTAAGAGAAGTAGAAAAACTTTGAAAGAGAAGGTACAGGTTAGTGAAGACCATGAAAGAGTAAAGAGGATCAGTCATGTTTATCTAATCAAGCTGATGTAGGTGGATACATAGGTCATTGGACCTAATGATCCTAAAAGAGGCAGATTGAGCGAGTGAGCCCTTGAGATTGTTTGGGTGAAAGAGTGAAGGTGAAGAGTGAAAACAAAGGTGGTCATCATCAGTTAAAGAGTAGAAACATGTATTCTAGATGATATGTTTAAATTATTTGGGTGGGTGCTTAGTTAATTAAGGGGTTGTTCTTCCTTGCAAGGTGAAACTTGTTAAAAGGTCTAGTTGTTGTCGGTGTTTAGCTAGACAGGGGCAATATCTCCTTGTGGGATTGGTGTCTCACTAAATTAAGGGATGGGTGTTCCTTGATCAGTTGGTGCTAGTCTAAATTATATCTTGTAATTATAGTATTGTAGTCCATCTTGCAGGGTTTAGTGGGTTTTATCCCCAAGAGGTTTTCCCACATATATCATGTGTTTTGTGCTTGATCTTGTTTTATCTTCCATGTTCATTATTATGAATGATGTGTATGCTTCATAATCATATGTGTTGAATGGTTAAGGGTTTAAAGGGTTTGGAATTGGATTGAATATCTAGAATCACTAATTCACCCCCCCCCACTCTTAATGATGCTCAATAGAATTCTCAAAAGGCACGCATTTTACCAAGTGGCAAAAGATCATTGAAGACTGACTGTAGGGTATGCACAGGGCACATGGGGCTACCAAGTGGCGTTATCTCAGAAGCAAAGATCTAAGATCGATAGTGAGTGATGAGACTTAAAGCTAGGAAACTCTTAAGGATATTGATGAAACATTTTTGAGTAAGCTATGTGAGGACACGAGATGAAGACGTGTGTTTGTAGATGATTTTGCATTAACCAATGACCATTGGCATTTGAATTAGCAAAAGGATAAATCAGTGCTTAGTATTTTACATATATATTTTGATCTAGGATGAATTTGAAGGTGATGTAAAATGAAAAATTTTAAAGGACTTAAAGGTACATTCATAAAAGTTGATTAGAATATTTGACTATTTGTACAATCAAAGATATTGAGCTCAAAATTTGACTGTGTGTTTGACCATGTTCTACAAGTAACCCAAGAAGGATAATTGAAGAGTTATTTATGGTATTTCAATGTTTCAAGATGAAATAAATATTAGAGATTTTTTTAGACTCCATGAGGACCATTTTTATGGATTTTGGAGGTTTAACCAATCCATATTCAATATGAACAAATGGTTATAAGTTGACTATGTTTATTGAATGCACTAACAGATTGAGTGACCATGTTGAAAGAGTAAGTTGAAGGTGTTCTAAGCAGAGTTGAGGAAACAAATGAATATGAAAATGTCAATGAAGTCTATAAATATTATGATAAATTATTTGAATTCATGATATGCCCATGATCAGATATGGAGAGTTAAAATAGTATAACTTTATTTTGACTGTGTGTGACTAGCTTGAGTGGTCATTTTGAGAGAGTTGTTTTTTAGTGCGTAGAGCTTGTGTTGAAGTGTATAAATCACATGGAGGTGTTTTATAGGTCTTGAAGGGTTAAGCCATATGAAATAATCATATGGATATGTGAAATAATTGAGTGTTTACTTCATAATTTTGAGAGTGTGTTTTATGTGTATGCAAACCTAAAGAGCAAGGAGACCTAATTGGTAGGTTCAGGTATTATTTGGTGTTCCAGGTGGAATGGAACCATGAGAGAGTGAGAAAGGGTCTATTAGAGATATTTTTGATGTGTTTGAATCTTTGGTAGAAGCTAAAAGTGGCTCAAGGAGTTGAAGTTGTAATATATGAGTATGAAGGCCTAATTATTTTAGGTCTCACCAAGACCTAATGGTGGTTTAGGATAATGAGGTATTGACCGACATAAGGATTATGTATTGCTTATATGTAATGTGTCTGAAGACCTATTTCAAAGGTATAACAAGTATGGTAAGTATCTTGGCTGACCAAGATGGGTTATACTAAGAGGGTGGTATAAATACAAGGCATTATTGGGTTATTTATGTGTGTTGTGGAAGCATGGAGTTAAGCAAAGTAAAGAACCTTTGAAAGGGAAGGTATAGGTCAGTGAACACCATCAAATAGAAAAGAGGATCAATCACATTTATTTGATCAAGCTGATGTAGGTAGATACACATGTCATTGGACCTAATGAGCTTAGAAGAGGTAGATTGAGCGAGTGAGCCCATGAGACTGTTTGGGTGAAAGAATGAAGGTGAAGAGTGAAAAAAAAGGTGTCATCATCAATTAAATATTATAAATAATTGTTAAATATAGTGTTTCAAGTTAGCTAGGTGGGTGCCTGGTTACCTAGTGGGTTGGTTCCTCCTTGCAAGGTGAAATTTACTAAAAGGTCTAGTTGTTATGGGTGCTCAGCTAAACAGGGGCAGTAGCTCCTTTTGGGATTGGTGTCTCATTAAATTAAGGGATGGGTGTTCCTTGATTAATTGGTGTTGGTCTAAATTGGATCTTGTAATTATAGGACTATAATCCATCTTGTAGGGTTCATTGTATTTTATCTCCCAAGAGGGTTTCCCACATATATCATGTCTTTTATGATTGATCTTGTTTTATCTTCCATGTTCATTGTTGTGAATGATGTGTATGCTTCATGATTTTATGTGTTGAAAATTTAATGGTTTAAAGGGTTTGAAATTGGATTGAATATCTAGCATCAATGATTCACCCCCCACCTTTCAGTGATTGTGCCTCTAACAAAAGGACCATAGCTTTGTCTAAAACATTGAGTATTGGCCCATTGGATGCTGGAACTAGAAACTAAGCAAAAGGTTTGAAGGTATTCCATAGAATTCTAGACAACTTCTTCATTCTCTTGAAATTATTCATTATCTTTAAGTGTGAGAAATGAATCATCAATGAAATGTCCATTAACAAGTTGGTTTTACATTGGGGAGACTTATGCCTTTGATATGCCCTCTAGAAGTAAAGTCTCTAAGCAAGTATCCAAATCCTTCAATAGCAAGGGCATAAATAAATGGAGCAAGGGGTAGCCATTTCTAATAGACCGAAATAAGCCAAAGCTCTTGGATTGATGGCCATTGATAGTAAGGCAAGCAGAGGTGCCCTAGAAGAGGGTTTGAATAGAGAGAATTAACTTGAAACCAAACTCTAAATATTGAAGCATGACTAAGATGAAGAACCATTCTATCCTATCATATTTTTTCTCAAAATCAATTTTGATAAACAAAACCTTCATGTAAGCCCATTTCATGCCTTCCCAAACCCTAAGGATATTGTCCAAAATGTAACAATCCTAAATGAACCCAATTTATTCAAATTGAACAATTAAGAGAAACATATATCTAATATTGAAAATTAGAGTTGTAGGTATAATTTTATAAGAAACATTCAAAAGAATAATAAGCCTCCAAATAAAAATAATCTCAAGATTCCCAACCTTAATATTATTAACTCTAATTAAAAATGAATGGATTTTATAATTATGCCAAGGTGCGTATATTGGTATGAAGTTACCAAATATTCATCCACAAAGCTTTGGATGCCTTTTTTTTCACTTCAGACTGTTATCATTTGCTTTATATAGTTTACAGTCACTATAGACAGATGTCATCCACAAGTTTGAGGATTGGAAAATCAAGTTGATGGTTTTATGGAGACATTGATGTGAGACCGAATGGTTTGGTGGAGGGTTGTTACTAGGTTTGTTACCATAACTATCAGTTGAGATCAAGAGTTAAATTTGACCCTTGTGTAAAAAAAAATTTACGTTTTTAAATGTAAAATACTATCATTTTTTTTAAACGTAACAAAGGATAGGCAATTTTTTTTAAGACCTGTCATATTGATGTTTGGAAAAAAAAATAGTTGTCTGAAGTTTTTGTTAATAGGATACCTATATGCCCTTGAGGTTATATGCCCTTGAGGCTTGAATGGTGGTCGACTCATCACTGGTCAGTTTAAACTTTAAGGTTACAATTTCCCTTGGCCTCAACTACCAATTGGAAATTGGGCTACCAGCAGGGATTAAATCAGTCAACTATCAATTATAATTTACAATAGGCTCTATTCCTAAGTCCCCAATGCCCATGACATTAAATATTCTAAATTTATTATAAGCGATGTTGTGGCAAGTGAAGTCTAAAGCTGGGAGCACCATAACACACTAAATTCTTTGAATCTTCACCGAATCACCATTTAAATTCACCAAATCTCCTTTTGCCTTCACTTTACTAAGTTCACACACTATAAATTTATTAACATTTTTTTCCTTGGAGTCGGGATGGTGGGAAATTGGGATTGAGAAATAAATTTGTTGCATTATACATAGTATATTGTATTAGTATTGTCACAATGTGAGTCGTGACTAGAGTTTGGAGATTGAGAGACCTGGGAGACGAGAGTGGGCAATGGGTAAGACACTGCAAATCATGTCAATAACTTCAAGGGAAAATTATCAGTCAAGTTTTAATGACTCAACATGTTCATAGTTCAACTGCTAAATCTTAAAACTCATATATCTAGTAAAAATTAAAGGATCACCTACAGGCTGTCGTATCGACTGAGAAAGGGACTAGGTGGCCAGCTACAGCATCAACAACAATAAGGTGAGGAGATTTTGAGAAAATTGTGATTATAACAAGAAGAGGCAGATTTCAAGTGCATGCTGGTACAAATTGGGAGGACAAAATTCTGATTCCAAAGAGGTATGTCAAGTTACATTTTTAAATATTGTATGGATGATGATTATCTATTTTAAATGTTATTAAAAGATCACACTGCAAGACTTGAAATTTCCTAGTACATCCTTTCTTGAAGTTTAATTTATTATTCAATTCAAAATTCGACTCTTTTTCTATTAATTGAATATTTGTATTAAACATTTGGTGTGGTGATTTATATTAATGATTGTTGTGGTGAGTCATAACTATTCCCTTCAAAAAATAAAAAATAAAAATGTACTTTGATTGGATCTATGTTTAAAACATTGTGTCCTTAGTCCTAAATGTGAAAATATGTAGGACTACAATATTATTTTTATGTTTATACTACTTTCTATTAATTTGTTTGATACTATGTATACTATATGCATAACATTGGTTGCCTTATGATGTCCATATTATCATTGTTCTCCAAGTAAAATTTAAAACTCTTTGGTGAAATAGATTGCTCATTCTTGGGTTGTTCCACCCTTTCTTTATAAGGTGATTTTCATCTAATATTTCTTGGGGATAGTTTGTTTGATTCAGTACATGTTTCTCTTTTGTCAAAGAGGTAGTCTGGATGGAGCTTTTTAATGATCATGCTTTGTTGATTCAGTCTTATGGTAATAGTTTGCAATTGTACTTGTCTAATTTAAATCTCAAAGAAATGGCATTTGATACATTTAGATTTTGTATCATCTAGTTTTATTTAATCAAAAAAGTTGATTTGTTGTTAGGAAGGGGATGCTTTATTTTATATTTCACTTTCATGTATGATGTATCTCCACTTCTTCCATTGATTTCTGTCAAGGAACTTGGGATTTAGGCTGTGAATGTACTTTCCTTAGATATATAATGCTTAACCTTTTTCTAATTTTTGTAGTAGGAATTCCTGAGAAGTGTTGGATTTAGTTATTCTTCATGTCCCATAGTTTATTTTTAGCAAGATATTTTTGTAGTAGAAATTTCATCCAAAAGGTTATGCTTGGGAACATTTTTCCAAAAGATGTGCCTCAATGTGTTGTGTTTCTTTTAACATCTAGACCTGGGAGGCAATTTCATAATTAATGTTCACAACTATTATAACTCATTGGGTTATATTCCACATTAGAATTTCTATTTTGGTTATGGAATTATTATACATCATACTTCAATTCCTCATTACTATTCTAATTTAGCTCATCATTTCATACCTCATTTTTTTCATCGTACTTAGTAAAACATTTTTTGTGTCGTCTGCTTTAGGAGCACGCAAATATTAGTTCTATTTTTCAATTTAATTCTTTAGAATTAGTGTAATTTTTCAACATAAATGATGATTAACTTATACTTGGACATAAATAATGGCACCTTCAGAAGCACAACTAGTCACTTTCTGCACTAGATCATTTATAATACTTTATCTTGAATTAGTTTTTATATAGATTGCTAAAGTTATGGAGGGTCCATCTCAAGTGCAAAATCCTCCATTGTTTTCTTAGATTGGCACATATTTTCCAAAATTAAAAGGTTATTGTTGATCATAATTTACTCTTGAACTTGATCTCAATAATTATATTCTGGCATTTGCTTTCCACTTAGTACTCTTGAGATTTACAACCAACTTGGAGATATTTTTGGACTTTACATTTTAGATCAATATAGAATTTTATTTGGTATCATCTAGTTTTATTTAATCCGAAAATAGTAATATTTATTTTATTTTGATTTGATTTAAAACATCAAAACAATATAATATCTTATTTTAAATTATCCTAATGAGTGATGATTTTAGATATAAATTAATTAATTACTTTTTCAAAACATATTTTTAATAAAATAAACAAATTATAGATATAAAACTCTTTAAATAATTATATTATTAAAATATAAATGAAAAAAAATGTATTAATAATCTAACTATTATTTATGATGTATATGAAAACAAATAAAGTAATAAAGTTTTTAATAAAATTTTAAGTTTTATTTTAATGATTAAGTGTTTTAATTATAAGATATATAAAATATAGAATCACACTCATGAGTGGTGGAGGAATGTAACAGTGTAAGGTGTTTAACTAAGTTTTTTACTATAGGCTTTGTTATAGGACAAAATAAAATAAAATTAATAATTATAATAGATATTAATATAAAAAAATAAAATATAACTTCTATGATTATGGACTCTGAAGTCTAATAAAAAAAATTTCAATACTATATATAATTGTATGCATGCCTTGTAAGTTTCTAATGACTTTTTACCAAAAAAATTTCCCATTGTAGGTGCCCAACGCATATGACAATTTTGCTCCTCCTTTGTGTATTTGGTCTCCACAGTAAATATATATGTATATATGAATAATTCATTTTGAGTAAAGGAAAAAAGAGGTAATAAATGAAAACCTAAGTAAATATTCTTCTCTCTGAAATGTGATCTATACAATATTAGATCAAATTTAATGACCTACTTTATTCATTAACTTATTTGAAAAATTATAATTATATGATGATTTCATTAACATTATTAAATTTTACAACCAATGACATACTTCATTCACTAACTCGTTAGAAAAATTATCGTTGTATGATGATCTCACTAACATCACTGAATTGTATAACCTTTCTTTGGATAATAATGAGTTTATTATATTAAATAAAATTTACATTTAATTTTTATAGATAATTAATTTTATTATTTGGTTTGTACAAGTACTATATAATTTAAAATGTCTCAAAATAAAAAGAATCAATCTTCAATCAAAAAAAATTTCCTATGGTCCAGAACATCAAGAGCTTCATCACAAGAGGATCATAATTTTGATTTAAATGAAGACATAAATATATTAAGGTGTGATGATGAGTATAGTGAAGAATTTGAAGAGGGGGAAGCTTCCACACAAAACAACAAAACAACTAAAGTAAAAAGAGTGTTTAGAGATGAATGAAAAGTTAAATTTAAGTAGTTAAGATATGTAATGCATGAAGGGAAAATAATTATGAAATGCATATATTGTGAAGCACACAAATCTACAGGACCATGGGGCACTGGAACTGGTTGTATTATTTTGCAACATGATGTAATAGTTACTCATGCATATTCAAATATCCATAGAATTTGACAAGCAAAATGGATATGTGGAAATGAAGGAAAAACAAAATCAATTCCAAAACATATTGCAAACATTGATGATACTAATAAGGAAAGAATCATCACAACCATGAAATTAGTTTATTGGGTTGTGCAAGAAGACTTGCCCCTCTCAAAATATGAGTCCCTTTGCTCTCTTGAATTTTATTTAGAAACACCAAACATGCCAAAAAATAAGGACTATAAATCATATACAAATCATATGGCTTCAAATGATTTCATTTTTTTCATATCTAAGTATCTTGAAGAGAAACAAAGTGCAAAAATGTTAGATAGTCCATTTTTCTCTTTGACGTTGGATGAAAGTACAGATTGAAGCCTAGAGAAACACCTTGTGGTTTAGGCTACTTTTCTAGCCTCAAAAGGGTTAGAGCCACCTATTTCACAATTCTTAAAGATCATAAATGTGTGTGATGGAAAAGGGAAAATAATATATGATGCAATATGTGTTTAGAAGAAAGAAAGGGGTCTTTCAAACAAAAGATTGATAATAGTTTCTACAAATAGTGCTTCATTAATGGTGGGGAGTGAAAATGAATTTATTACTCTTTTAAAAAAAGATGTACACAATCTTATAGGTGTATACATCCAATTCCCAACACCATTTGTGTTGAAATTGTCAATCTTACTTGAATTGCACTCAAATGCACATTTTAGGTCAAAATCCATAAAACACCGTAAATGGTTTGAACTTGTCACTTACAAGTGCCAATTTAGGTCAAATTATTCCTAAATGGGGCAATGCATTTTATGGCCCATCTAACTTTGATAAGATCATTTCAAGTCAAAATGACATTTTCAACATTTAGTGCTCTAGATCACTCTTTTCTTCTAATTCACTGGTACACATCATGTACCTTTGTTATTTGGTGTTGGCAACATCCTAATTGGGAATACAGCTCCAATGCATCTAACATCACCTTCCAGTTCCTCTCTAGTCAAATTATGACCCAGTAATATGACTTTCTGATCATTTGATTAATTATGCACCAATTTCCAAAGAATTGCACTAAACTTGATTAAACTTACTTAAGCTAATTAATCCAATTTAAGATCTTAAGTAAGAATTCCATAGATATTTTTAAATATCTCATTATTGGAAATTGATTTTGAATATCTGCATCACTTAGTGACATCATCTATGGGGTGGCATCCATCAAGCCATAGTGCATAAAATATTAGGATTATGGGTCACCCATGCCTAGTTAATACCTCTAATGCCTCTTTAATGCTTATTTATCTTGAGGATATTTATGAGTTTAATTTCAAATATTAGGATTATCCATGGCCACACATCTCAATCTTGAGATGGACGGTCATGGTTGATCTTGACCAATCTCAAAAATCTATAAATAGAGAGGCCATGGACATGAATTAAAAAAAAAATCTTGATTTATGCAAAGTTATTATGCATAATTGTCTCCACAATCCTTTGCAATAGACCATTAAAATTAGTTACAAGCTTCATTGATAGGCTAGTTTAGTGATTTGAAATCATGAGCCTAGGGTTTATGGAGTGTTTTTGAGACATTGAAGGAGTTTGCCACCTTTGTTGACAAAGACAAGGATGCTTGATCAAGGGAGAACATGTTTTTGAGCCACATGGGTATGGTGAATCCATTTGGGAAGGTAATATGATGTTTCTTTCTTTCATTTGTTTCTTGTTATCCTTTGTAATTCCCATAGGAATAGATAGGCTTAGTTACTTAGTTCTTTATGCATTTTCCATGATTTATGGACCGATGTTTGACTAACTTGCTTTGTAATCCTCTCCACATCTTGGCACACCTAGTGGGATAAGATGTAGAGAGGATTACAAAGCAAGTTAGTCAAACATTAGTCCATAAATCATGAAAAATGCATAAAGAACTAACTAAGCCTATCTATTCCTATGGGAATTCCAAAGGATAGAAAGAAACAAATGAAAGAAAAAAACATCATATTACCTTCCCAAATGGATTCACCATACCAATGTGGCTCAAAAGCATGTTCTCCCTTGATCAAGCATCCTTGTCTTTGTCAACAAAGGTGAAAAACTCCTCCAATGTCTCAAGAACACTCCATAAAACCTAAGCTCATGATTCCAAATCACTAAACTAGCATATCAATGAAGCTTGTAACTAATTTTAATGGTCTTGCAAAGGATTATGGAGACAATTATGCATAATAACTTTGCATAAATCAAGTTTTTCTTTAATTCATGTCCATGGCCTTTCTATTTATACATTTTTTAGATTGGTCAAGATCAACCATGACCGTCCATCTCAAGATTGAGATGTGTAGCCATAGATAATCTTAATATATGAAATTAAACTCATAAATATCCTCAAGATAAATAAGCATTAAAGAGGCATGGGAGGCATTAACTAAGCATGGGTGACCCATAATCCTAATATTTTATGCACTTATGGCTTGATGGATGCCACCCCATAGATGATGTCACTAGGTGATGCAGATATTCAAAATCAATTTTCAATAATGAGATATTCAAAAAGATCTATGGAATTCTTACTTAAGCTCTTAAATTGGATTGATAAGCTTAAGTAAGTTTAATCAAGTTTAGTGCAATTCTTTGGAAATTGGTGCACAATTAATCAAAATGGTCAGAAATTCATATTATTGGGTCATAATTTGAGTGGAAAGGAACTGAAAGGCAATGTTAGATGTGTTGAAGTTGTATTCCCATTTAGGATGTCACCAACACCAAATAATAAAGGTACGTGACGTATGCCAATGAATTAGAAGAAAAGAGTGATCTAAAACACTAAATGGTGAAATTGTCATTTTGACTCGAAACGATCTAATCAAATTTAGATGGCCCATAAAATGCATTGCCCTATTTTGGGATACTTTGACTTAAACAGGCACTTGTTAGTGACAAGTTCAAACCATTTAAGGTGTTTTATGGATTTTGACCTCAAATGTGCATTTGAGTGCAATTCAAGTAAGATTAATAGTTTCAACACAAATGGTGTTAGGAATTGGATGTCTACAATACGTATTCATTGCATTTCTCATCATGAGGCTTTAATTGCATCAAATGCTGCTAAAAAATTCCCTAAATTGATGTTTGTTGAAAATTTGGCAAATAAGGTATATTCTTGGGTCCAAAATTCTTCTAAAAGACATAATAAACTTATTTCTCTTCAGAAACTTATGCAACTTGAAACACTTCAAGCTCTTCAAATTCATGAAGTTAGATGGTTATCAAGAGGACAAGTTATTGAAAGACTTATTATGTTGATGCTTCCATTGTTGACTTTATGGAAAAGTGAGAAGAGAAACTCATGGTATGATAAGGCTAGGATCTTCTCATTGCAATTTTTCTTGAATATGCTTGTAGATATATTATGTAAACTAAACAAGTTGAATAAAAATTTTCAAAAAGAGAATGTGGATGTCACATCTTTAGGGGCAGCCATAGATTCTACTATACAAACTTTAAGTAGGTGGTTTCTAAGAGCCGACACTTTTGCAAATGGTACAAGTTACTTGTATAAATTTTTAGAGAGCTCTAAATATGGTTATTTAGAAATTATTGATCAAGATGGACACATTCATATGCATGAATTATAATTTATGGAAATTTCAAATGTGTGTGATGATTATGTTGATCCACCAAAATAGAGAATGAATCCTTACAGTGATGGGTCACTAGAGAGCTGCAAAAATCTTGCTAAAGAATATGTTCAAAAACTTATAGATTGTTTAAATGAAAGATTCCTAGACCTTTTATTTTTCAATTCTGTAAAGATGTTCAGACCTTGTCATTATTTAGCAAATGCACATATTAGAGAATAAAATTCAAAGTGGTGACTTCTTAAATTTTTTGAACACTTGTAACATACTTTGTGTGAGGGAGAAAAGCCTTTCTTTGATTTTGAAGGTTGTTTAAAATAGTTTTATAATTTTTTTGATACTCTTCGTTTTAGTTTTGAAAGATTCTGTATGAAGGAATCTTGGAGGGTTTTTTGTGCTACAGATTCACATACAAGCTTTTCAAATATGACAAAACTATGGCAAATAATACTTATCATTCCATCAAGTACAACGGTATGTGAGAGAGTATTTTCAAGACAAAATATAATAAAAGATATACGAAGAACAAAACTCTCATTGGATACAATGGATGCCTTGTTGCGAATTTCATTGACATGGCTTGATATATCAATGGTGGACTGGAACAAGGTTTATGAAATTTGGAAAGATGTCAAACAAAGAAGGATTTAAAATATCTTAGAATGTTCTATGTGAACATATTTGTAATGGTATTGTACTTCATATGAGCCAAAAAACACTCGAGCTTTTTTTTCTTTGATTTTACTCAACATGTTAATACTTATCCACTGACATTTAAACAATGATTTTAACCTCCATCTTTTGTATCTAGTTTTACTGAGATTGATTGCCTTCCTCTTAGAAACATATTTCTTTGTATTTTTATAGCAATTCTTATCACATTCTACCTCTCCTACCTTTCCTTTCAAAATGTATGGATCACTATAATCTTAGCAACATTCTTGGCTAGTGAAGTATTTATTTGGGGCACTGCCAAAATAGTTTATATTTAGATTGCAGCCTTCTATAGTCTTTGGGTGTGTAAAGAACAATAAGCTCATGTTTTCTTCCATCTCTAAGTTTTGAAACCGTAACATATGTACTAATTTTTTAACTACAAGGTCTCTTTCTTTCTCTAACTTGGACTTAAGGGCATTACTCTAGGTGAAACCTTTGGCTGAGAGTGCAAGCACCATGTTCACTTCAAACTTTATTGCATGCTCATGTCTTGACTTAAATTGCTCTGCATGTTGACCTTCAATTATCTCTAATGTAGCCAATAAGTGTGAAATGTTTTACTTCACAATCCCATAAATTGGAAGAAAATGCCTTGATGTTTATACTCCCACTAAAGCTAGAGTCCTCCCCTCTAAATCCATGGAATGCTCAGAAATCAGATAACCCTAAATATGATTTTATTTTAAGATTTTGTTATAAATTTTGTGTATAGTAAACCCTCAAGTTTCAACAAGGACTATCTAATGCACTGTTTACCAAAATTTATGTAAGATATAACACACCCAACATAAAAAAAATGTTGCAAGAGATCATTCCATCACTTTCTAAAATATATTCTGAAAACTCGCCCCATACTTCATTCTTACTTTGTATACACTGTAAATAAACCTATAAATTAAGCAACATGAATGTTGAGTAAGATTAAATTTGACATATTTACTTAGGAGGGCCTGAGCAATGCGGAAAATTTATTTTGCTTAATCTTACTCAACATTCATGGACTAAAACAAAACTAAGCTAATAAAAAAATTTAGGCAAATGTAGGTGGGCTTGAGCAATGGGGAAAATGGCCTAAAACAAAACTAAGATGATAAACCCTAAAACCAAGTGATGAAATTTGAAATGAAAGAAACATAAACAAGGAAATCAATGGTAAGCCATGTGATGGCCTCACATTAAAGCTACAACACGGGGCTTGAGGATTTGTGCCAAATTCTCAAATCTTTGAGCCAACTGAGGTCCATCCAGAGTTAGTTGAAACTATTCATTTCCCTTCTTCGCCATTTCCTCCAAGATTCTCATTGCAGGATCTCTTCTATACATAATTGTATGAAGTGCCATCTTCCTGCCTTTTCATTTTGTCAACACAGAGGACAAGATCCTCCCCACCATTGTTTTCCCCATCACTCAAGAAAATAATAACTGGTTTTTTCATGTCTACCTTGGAATCTCTTATTGCTTTCATCATTAATTTCTCTATGGCATCCAAGCCAGGGGAATATGTGGTTCCTCCAATAGCATGGCACTGAAGAAGATAATGAATAACACCTTCTTCCATATCTTGTATCTCTACAAATATAGTTGCAACCATATCAAAAAGAACAACTGGTATAGAATCCTCACAAAACATTCTCAAACGAGATTCTATAAACCTCAAAATGGCTTCATATACACAACCAAGCCTACAATCATGATTATTAAACATGGCTATGGTTGGGCTAATGTTTGACATAGACATTAATCCTGATTTACAATGACAAAAATGACATGATGAGGAACATTGTTAAAATGATCACAAGCAAAATGATGGCCATCTTCAGTGACGTAACATGCAGATTTAACTTGTTGGCTATTTTTTGTAATAGGCTTATGCCAAAGTTCCTCAGTGCAATATGATTTCTTAGAATCTTTTTCCTTTGAGTTGTGGTCTTATGATTTGCAATAGTGATTGCATAGGCCAAACTCTTGCCCCTCTTCTTTTGTGCATGGATCAACAAATCTAACATATTGCCAATAAGTTTCATAGGTCATCTCATCTTTGGGAACATCAATATTAGGTCCATATTTGACAGTTTCATGCCTAGAACCATTGTAGAGGTTGCCAATGCATTTGGACTCTAGACAAGGAACCAAATGGATGTGGCCTCGGCCCTGTTTCCTGCAATACATATTACACATCTTAGCCTCACTTTCTCTCCCACTTATAATTTTGTTACTTTCGATCATTGGAGCTCTTCTTTGTTTTAGGCCATGGGGGAAGTAATTTAGGCTTTATCAACTTAGTTATGTTTTAGGCAATGAATGTTGAGTAAGATTAAGAAAATTAAGCAATTGTAAATATTTGTAATATAAATTTAATAAAACAAAGTAAATCTACCCTACAAATTGTAGTGAAAGATTGATGGCGCTGCTTCTTTTTTGTAGATTAGAGAGGAGAGTTTGCCATATGCATAATCCATACATATTTTGTTTAATTTTTTGTGACATTAACCTGTTATGATCGGTTGACAATAACATGAAATTTCATGAAGGGAAGATTGATTTGAGCTGAGCTATGTTGGTTTTTTTCTTTCTTTCTTTTAAAAAAAATTATATAGAGGATTTCACATTCAAATGTAATCTTATAATTATGGGAAAATTGATTTTGAGTGAGTTATGATTTTATGAAGATTTCAAGTTTTAATGTATATGTGAGTTGGTTTAATAGTATGTCAGAAGGAGGTGAGAATCATTTCTATGTTAGAATCTATATGTAACTATTTGTTGATCCAACTGATAGTTTCAATGAAAGTTTCACTTTTCAGTTGTTGTTTCATGGATAGTGCTTGATTCCTCAAGATTTTATGATCTCATGATTGTAACATTTTATTTTTAGTTTTAAATCTGGTTAGTTTCTATTTTCCAATAATGCTTTGTAGTGGCACTTCGTCAATGCCACACTCACTTCAAGGCTTGTTATGTCTTCTTTCTCACATGTTTCTCCTCCCTCCATCGTTTTCCAGGTACTTATAATAAATCTTATTTGAGATTTTGTTGAGTTCTTTTTTTTCTTGAGATAGGGCTAAGGTTTTTAAATGATTTTTATAAGCATTTATCTATATGGCAAGTAGAAAATCTGTTAATTATAAAAGATGTTATCAAAATTGATTTTGTAGTCCCTGTAACATTGGATTTGTAGTACCTGTAATATTGGATATTAAGTTAAATTATTTCTATCATTAGTAGACTTAGGGAGCATGGGCATGCTTAGATCTTTAGAGCTTTTCAATACATTATCTTATTTTCAAGATGCATAACGATTTATAGCTTTTTATTTAGATTCATGTTTGCTATTGTTTACAACAGCGTGAGAAATAAAATTGAAATTGCTCGTCATTTTCACATGCTATCTGGTCATGATTCATGGACAACATAAATTTTATGCTTGCCCACCATTAACTGATAAAATAGACGATTTATTATTTTTACAATTTAAAGGCTTTCATATTTATTTTCTTTTTCTTACTTAAACTCTTAAAAAAATATTACTAAACTTCTGATTGAAATAAAATTATAAGAAAGTAGTAAATTATGTATAACTTCACATATGGTATTATATTAATACAATCATGGCACTTTCAAACAAGTCAGGTGGGCCCAACCAGGTGTTAAAATTGAAAGTCAATATTTATATAAAAATTATGAAATTAAAAAATAAAAAATGAACGTCTTATACAAAGTGATTTTAATTTAAAAAACCAGCGCAAAAAATTGTCTTACCGTCAAATTTAATCCCTGGTTGAAAGGACTACGTAATGTCCAGTGCAAATAGCCGACCTATCAAAAGACTATGCGAGTTGGAGTTTTGCAATGGCCGAGCTAGGCCTGAGATAGGTGTGTCTGATCTAAAGCGACTCGCCAATCTTTGTCAAACAACTCGCTAATATGTAGAATAATCTCTCAAAATAGTGTTTAGGATTCGCATATACAGGGGTCTTGAAATGGCTTGGGAATAGCTCGTGAATGACTTCAATTCAACCGGATCACACTCAATCTCACCATAGGATGCAATGCCAAATGTGAAAGATGCAAATCCAATGCAGTCCACAGCGTTTGTGGTGGGAGGAGGTTATACGCTGGAGATTAACAAATCTTAACCAATGAGGAGTCCTAGCCAAACCGCCAATCTGGTCTGCGGCATAGCGCCAAACACAAAGCTGTCAACAATGGGTGAAGGGCCGTCCGACGCACGGTAGAGGATCGATGTACGTCTGATGTTGATCAATGCAACAAACCTGGGACGGGTCGTAGATGGGCAGGAATCCATGCATTAATAAACAAGGCTCTCTAATGCATCGCCCGCTACAACTTCTTGCAATTACATTCATTTCAATTCATTTTTTCTAATCCATATTTTTGCTTTTTCTGAGCAAATTTTGACTTTATGCAATACCTACTTTATACTATCTGGCCAATTTTGATTTCCTGCAACACCCACTTCGAAACAACGCACGTCTTTCTTTTAATCCAAAACAACACCCCACTGAACATACAACAGTTTCATGGAAACACCCTCCTATGTGTAAGAAGAGTACACAGCCATCAAAAGCATTTCTCTCTAGTAAAAAAGAACCAAAAAATATATATAAATCTAGAATGTATGGGGCATACAAAGGTCCGTATACAGACCTGAAGGTGGGCTCTGTTGCGACTCTGTACCCTCGCATTTCGTACTCTGAAAATATTTACAGGTGGGATTTTATCACAAAAAAATATAGAATCCTGAGCATACAGTGGCTGCTAACAGTAGCAGTTGCAGGGATTGTGGTGTACAATCCATCTGTGGCTCTCTTCCTTACAAGCCCTTCTGGTTTCTGGCTCTACATATTCCTTGTCATCTCCCCCTTCATGTGTAAGTTTCCTTGTGTCACTATCTTTCCATCCACGGCCATGTGTGAACTAACAAAAAAATATAACTTTAGAAATGCAAAATAATTAAAAAAAAATAACTATGTGTCCTTATTTGAGACAGGTTTCGAATTAATAAAGTTGTGAGGCAGGTATCGTGGCGACTGGCTCAACAGATGTTAATGACATGGCATTTGGGCATTAATTTATTAGGTTCGAAGGGATAAATTATTGGATTCAATTCATTGTAACTTTTTATTACATTTTTTCTTTTATACATTTAAATATGTGTAGTTTTTTAATAATTAATTTGTGCATTTCTTCACTAAAAATATGAAAAAATATATTTATTTGTTTTGTGATTGGTTAAAATTGTTAACATGTTATTAAAGGAAAACTGTTGACGTTATGTATAGTTGGCAGTAAATAGTTAGAAATAAAAATAGCGTTGACAGGGGTTGATGTCATCAACAATAACAATAGTAACAAATTTAAATTCTATTGTTGGAAGATTTGATCGTGTGAAGAAATGCGACATTATTTTAGTAATTTATTTATTGAGAACATTTACATAGTAACTCTTATGACTGAATGGGCAATCTTATCCAACTATGTTTATGCCGTGTATTTTATTTAGTGTTGACGCTCTTGAGAATCCATTCATAATCAAAACCTGCCTAAACGCAAGAAAGAAATGTAGAGTAATAAAATTAGTACCCCGATTTTAAATAATGGAGAGTACCAAATGAAGAGATTAGCTAATCACTTAATGTTAATACTCAATTGTAACTTTTCCAGCGTTAGGATTGGCAATAGCAACGAACGCATCTGCAGATAAATCGAAAGTGCCTTGACATCCAGCGAGACAATAATCGACAATTTTGACAACTATGGAGCCACTCTTGCAAGGATTGGAACACCCTGATTCGTTGCACCGATGAAGGTGATTTCGTAATTTTTCCCTCAAGTCACTTTGTTGTTCCAAATTGCATCACTTTCTACCGTGAACATATTGTCGTTTCCATAACATGATGATGTTGTCACCATTATTATGGCTTCAAACAGCAAAAGGAGCAATTGGAGCTAAAATATAGGTTGCACACACATAGTACGAGGAGGAGATCCAAATGAGCAGGATCAATAGTACCTAATTTGTAGATTAATATAGATGGCACCCACATGGGATTGGAGATATATATATATATATATATATATATATATATATATATATATATATATATATATATATATATAGAGAGAGAGAGAGAGAGAGAGAGAGAGATATTCTTCTTGGCTTTTTTTATAAGAGCCTTTGATCTGGAAATGATGGATGATAATAGGCTTATACTATAGTCTTTCTTGGTGTATTTGATGCAGGTGGGGTACTCTTCTCCCACGCAGTCTGCAATGATAGAGGACCTTGGCCTCACTTTGTTTTAGGTGCTGCTAATACTTTCTTGAATGTTTTTTTTTATGTCTGTCTTCTGTAATTTTAATTAAAATTGCTTTTTGTTCTTAAGAATTGGTGATAAATCAAGTATTGGTTGAAAAGCTTCTTATATGGTATATGAAGTCTTATTCCCTTTTTGTCATTTTTGTTCAGCTGAAATTTCAATATGGGATCAAATTATCATTATGATGGGATAGGAAGACCCCAAAACTTTGTAAATAGATATATAATAGCAGTGTTGGCCATGATTTACTTTTACAGTGACAACATTTACCCTTTTCACGAATCCTTAATATTGTAAGTCTTTTGGAATCAACTACTTAGGAACTATTTGGTCCTAACATTTTGAGTCTCTCTATAGGACTTCTAAATATTTTTGTGGAATCTTTATGTGTCCAATTTTTCATTCGTCCAATTATTCCCAGTCATGTAGGTTGCTTTCTTTTAGCTTCACACACTTTGCGAGTCATAGATTTGATTTTTAGCCTCCTCTTGTGGCTAAATCAAGGTTAAATTATATGACATCTAGTTTATCCTAGAACCCTGTGGCTAGCTGATACAGAGTTGTTAAGATCTGAATATACTGTGAATTCAATAAATATGATTCTAAATTCATCTTCTATATGTTTCTGTGTAGTATTCTACTTTTGGATCCCTACTGACCATAGGCGCCATGATTGGTGCAATAACCAATCGTTGAATTGTAGATTACATGGTAGAAAAAGGGTAAGTGCTCTACTTTCTCATACAAGTCCCCTGCATCACTATTATGTACTGAAAATCAAACATGGTGGGATGACTTTAGGACTGCATAATGATCGAAGTATGGTAAACAAGTTTGAATTGAAAAAAAAATCCATCAGTATTCTATGACCTCAGTCCAATAAGCTAAAATGCTACTAATTTGATAATACAAGGATTGGGAGTAGCTTCAACCTCTTATATCATTGGATGGCTTATCATAATATTTTCAAAGGTTCAATAGACTCTTCATAGAGATCTTTTACTAATTTCAATATGTGCATCACATAAAGATCTTCTAGTAATAGTTACCAATAGATGTCAAGTTTGTTTATATGTAGAATATGGCTTTGCCCTGAAAGCGCAAGGGACAATGAAAATGTGGGCCTTCTTTTTGGAATACTCATAGTTGATGGCTCAAAACTTGCCCAAGTAAGGATGACATCCATGTTAACTCCATGGCATGTAAATCCAAGGTCAAGAATCCGCTTGCATTCATGAAGATAAAATCCAAAAATGCATAGTCCCAATGTAAATAAATTCAAATTATTATTGCAAATGTTTTTGGTTTGAATCTGTGTTTTGTTTCCATGTTATTTTTTTTTTCTATTTTCTATTTCTGCAATACAAATATCATTTTTTAGCCATGGTGAAGAAGCACCCAACACTCCAAACGCAGATGCAATGTTCTTCATCCCCAACAAAAATTCAAGGGCAAGGGCACTATTTATTCAACAAACTGATCAATCTTCTCCCTTTGTTGCACTCAAGCCAGCAGTAAATATGAAGGAAATGACCGTACCTTTTAATGATCATGGTTAGACCTCATGTTTTACCTCTTTTTGTGATGGAATTAGGGGATTATCCATAGATTAGTTGATGATAATTGGATTGCAATTTAGATATTTGTTTTTTGCTATTACGTTTGCAATTTGAATGACTCTTGGTTGCTTATTCCTTTTTGACTTGATCATTGTTGATAGCTTTGTTTTGGAACTTCGTCAATCTCATAATTCTAGGCTTTGGTCCTTATTCTTGAGATTTGGTTCATTGTGTAGACATTGAAACTTTCTTAAACGGTATTTTGTTTACACATTTGGTTATTATTTGATATATGTTTGCATTTTCAGGAACTATGACAGATGATAACAATGGGACAATGTTATATGAAAATGATGCTTTTGATAGGAATTAAGTTACAATTAAAATTGTTTTAAGTTATCAAACAAGAAATTTTAAAAGCCAAATTCTATACCTAAAATTGCATTTAAATATCTAAAATGGCATTTAAATACCTACAAAATTCACCAAACAAACATATCTCACAATAATTATTTATACAAAGAACATAAGGCATTAAGGTTAGAACTTCTAATTTTCGTAAATAAATAAGCATAGAACACAATATTTTTTCGAAGCTTTATACACATTTTTCAAAATTTGTTTCTTTATATTTTAATATAGAAAAAATAATAATAATTTACAGATGAAATTGTTTCATTGAGAAAGAACTCATCAAGTATCACTTTTTATATAATACAATAATTTCACAATCTAAAATATTGTCCAACAAATAAACCATCTAATAAATATAAAAATCAAACCAAAAAAACAACATAAAATAAAAAACTTTAGACTATGGTTTAAAATTTCATTTTGGTGGCTTCAATTTGAGTGTTATATAATTTATATCGAAACAATTTATTTCAAAAAACTCGTAATTCATGTTCTTTATTTACAAGGACATAAATGTTTGAGTTGTTACTGTTCAAGTATCTTGAGTACTGAAAAATTCCAACCACACATTGACAAAACTCTACTAGTATTATTATCAATCAGTTCTAATTATATTCTAAACCCCTAGGGACTTGGCGCATGGCGCCCTTGTTTCTATAGGGCCATTATGACTCTCATTATAAAATATTTTTTTGAATAATAAAAAATAGAGAGTTGAAGGGTCTTAAAAAAGTTTTCATTTGGTTTTCAATTAAAGGTTTCTATTATTTTATTTTTTAAAGAGTAAAAAATATTTGATATATAAGATGTATATTTATTAACTCTTAAAAAAAAAATTAATAATTTTTTTTTCAAAAAAAAGAGATTAAGACATTTTATATTATTTTTAAAAATATTTATTTTTTTTAAAAAGATAAATGAGATTAATAGATCCCAACCTTAAAATGTTAAAAAATATTAGAATATATATTATATAATCAATATTTAATATTCAAAAAAATTATAATATATATATTATATAATATTTATATAATAACTAATATTAAATATAAATATTCATATATTTAATGTTTAATATTCAAAAATATTATAATATATATTATATAATAATTGATATTAAATATATAAAAATCTTATACTATTATATATGTATAGTTTCTATATTAGTAAGAGGGGTTTTGTAAAGTGAAAGTGTGTAAATTGATAGTTAAACTTCACTCAAAACTCATGATTACTAACTTGTCATTGCTTCTGACCATCATCACTTATCTCACCTCGAAATATTTCACTGCTTTCATGCTCTGAAGAACATATTTGGATGTCAAAATAAGTTCATGTAAAGTAATTGTGGAGGTAGAGAAATCAGGATCTGAATCACCATGCAATAATTTAGTCTATGATAGCTTGCATTCTTCATGGAAAGATATAGCCTCTTTACCCAATCTCTATGGCAAAACTATAACTCCCTTCATTTTGATCAGGGGACATTTGTATTGGTTGGTTGAAGACCCCAACATGTTGGGCTAGGGTCAATTGTGGGTGATCAGGGTTTATCTTGGTGATTGCAATGGAAAAATTCTTTTCATTACAATGGCATTGGAAATATTAGAAGCAACTAAGAAAGTTTGGAATTTTGGGTTTGGGATTTAGATAAAAATTTGAAGTGGACATGGGTACATATAATCAATATCAAGATTGAATTTGTAAACACTCCAACCATTTGTGATTATGTTTCCTGGCTATCTACCAGGGTGATCAAACATGGTGTGGTGTGGTTGACAAAAAATCATTTCCATATTGTACTTCAGCATGATCTGTGCCAAAAATCATTAGCATTCCAATTCCAAACCTTCATGTAAAATGTGTAGTGAAAATTTTGTGATAGATTTCATACTACACTTAAAAGGGAAATATATTCCAAAAATGAATTGACAACTAGTAAATAGCGATGTGGATAGTCATTGACAACATGTAAATAGTTGTGTGCATACTTATTATTATAGTTTTAATATGTGACAACTGATAAATAGATGTGTGCTTCTCGTTCATAACAAATTCTATTTTCACACGAATAGAGTCCTCTTTCAAAACTTAAAGGTTCCTCCTTAGCTCTTCAATGCTACGTCTATCCTCCTCATGACCATTGTCATCAAATCAAAACTTCTTTGCATGATGCCTACCATCTCGCATAGGAGATGAGTAGGGCAAAGATGGAGTAGAAGTCAATGTTTAGTTTTCCACAAGAAGTAGCCTTTGTTACAATTGATCATTTTTCATTTTGAATTCAGGTTTCCCTAATCCTTCATTAACAAGGCAAGCTAGTTGCAATATCATTGAGATTCCCATCAATGATCTTACTCTTGGCCAACATTACACCAAACTGTTAGCATAGAAATTGATTACAATATAGTCGCATCTTACCTTTGTGCAAATTTATTTTGTTTAATCTACCCAATGAAGAGTATATTATATTTTTGAATAAGATAAATTAGTTGGACTAATATTTGCAATCATAGATTTTTAACAAGCTCCACCTAAGGAATCTTGAGTCACTCAACATCTTTCTAAGTTGGTTATTAAAAGAATCTTCCAAGTTGTGCCTTGCTAAGTACAAATATAACAACAGTTAGTGTATGCATTGGACAACATGGACATCTTAAAACAAAAAATCTGACATACACATAGTAGAGGCATAGACTCCATGCTCAATAGCAATGCCTGGCGGGTGGACCGTGTGGATGTCATATACCATGTTGCCAAAGAGGTAGAAGGCGAAGAGAAATGAGATAATTTATGGGTATTTATTACACTGAACCATCATGGGTTTTGAATAATGTACAACATATGATTTAAACTCCTTTAATCTACAAAACCCTAGTTTACCAAAATGAAATAGTCCATCCCTTTCGACGTAACTTGCACTTGTTAGTATGGTAGTTTTAGCCTCCATAGTAACTTGCACTCTTTAGTATGGCAGTATGGTAGTTGCACTCTGTAGTGCTTGTGGTCTTGTTAGCAATTTCATGTTTCCTCTATTTACTGAATAAAGAGAAGCTAACACTATTATTATGAATACAATAGTTGTTATTAGTGTTATAGAGGATGAGAATGGAAAAAACTTGGAAATATGTGTATCCATATCTATTTGCATATGAATTCTTTCATCATTTGATGAGTTTATTTAAAAGGGATATTTCATTGAATAAGTTTTTTCCATTTTCCATCTAATTCATTTTAGAGTCATTGAATTAGGTTATAAATAGTTAAAGTAATTATAATTTTGATCTAATTACTTTTAGACTTGTCTAAATTGACATGAGTGCATTGTCTATAATATTAGAGGAGTCATTAGATAGTCAACCTTTGTTTTAAATTGAGATGACCCATGTTTGAGTCATGTATTGGATAATTGAAACAATTTAATGGAAATTACAAATTGTATTAACAAAAGTGATGTGTCATTAAACTTTTCAAGTGTATGTTCTAAAGGTTCTTCAAGTCCATCGCCTTAAATGTGCATTATTTGTGGAAAGTGATACCCTCTTTGCACACATTTTTCATGGAAAGAGATACCCTCTTTGTGCATTCTTCATGGAAAGAGATGTATTTCATGTGATATGGTACACCAAAGGGCCCTTATCATACACATGTCCCAACTTTAGGGTAGTTGTTGGAAGTCCAGTGTGTGGATTGAATCAACAATGTAATGTCACTAATGTGGGAACAATACATTGAGATTATGGATTTTATCTTGTTGTTTTCATTGCAGTTGAAATGAGCACCAAAGCTTTTGAAAAGTGCATGCCACATGGGTGCATAAGCAACATCCTTCATGATACAATGTGAATGTCATGGTGGAGTCACCAATTCAGAGAAAAGGTGGTCGATTGGCGATTGGTCCTAAGTGAAAGGGAGGGTTGGTAGGTTTAATTCTCAAGCATTGCGGGTCCCATAATGTGAGGCTCAAATCAATGATGCAATATCGTTAATATAGAAACAACACATTGAGGTCCTATAGTCTATCATGTTGATTCCATTCATCCATGTTGCAAACACAATAGTTGATTCAAAGATCTATTCACTAATAATTATGAAGTCTATTTAAGATGAACACTGACCATCGTGAAGCAAAATAAACCCATCTGCTTCCCCAAGATCTAAAAGTGTTAATCTTAGTATATAAAAACTCTCGCTTTGTGTTGTGAATAAAGGTGGCAAGGCCCCCTCCTAAAAAAAGGGGCCCTAACCATGAACATATATCAAATGTAAAAGCCTAGAGAGATAAGGAGATAAAATATAAACATCTTGGAGAAATAAGGAAACATGAGCCCACCCTTTTGCCACTCTACACAGAGTTTATTGTGTTCCTTTCACCAGATTTGGACAAATATAAATAAAAAGTATGTCCATTATGTCGGGTGAATATTTTGTCGACCAGCTAACTGGTGAGCAAAATAGTTCCTATCACCACAACATAGGGAGATTAGTCGTCCAGGTGTGCAATTTTACTACATCAACAGGGGACAAATCTCTCCTCTCATCAAGGGGAGGTTCCCTATTAAATATACAGAGGCTATATACTATATATATAACCATAAAGTAAGACACAGGGGTCAGATAAACCATCCATCTCTCTTTTTTTAGAGATGATGCTCACAAATCAAAGGAGAAATCATGGGTGATTGGTGAAGGTACTTCTCTTCTTTCAGAAGTAACATTTAGCCAAGAGCTAGATCCCTTCCTAGATAGTAGAAATCCTGGTGAAATGATATAAGGCACTTCTCTTCTTTCAGAAGTGCTTGTTCTTACAAACAACATGAATCTTTATGGTAACAAGTGATAGGGTGCCAAGGGCATAGCAACCAGCAATCTAAGATGTAGCACAAAGTCTCCACCTTGACTGCCCAAGAGTGAGATACGAAGAACAATGGGGGCACAAAGTCATCCCAAGGTCCTCTACACAAAAATAGAAAGAAAACACACTAAAGGCAATTCTGGGGGCACGAAGTCTCTCCACAGTTGGCTTCAGGACACCTTTCTGATTAATTTTACTAATTCTGCTTGCCAAATTAAATCGGTGAGAACACATTCAGAAGGTAGACATAAGAATAATCTTATAAAATGATACAAGCTAAAACATCACAAAGTCTGTAAATAACTTACTTTCTCATTCAGATAAAATGAAAATGAAATTACAATATGAGCTCAAAGTCTCAGTATTTTCCTTTCAACTGGGCAGAGTTTCACTTCTGGTAACGGGAAGATCTCCCTTGTAAAAAATGAGATATTAGAATATATAGCGCTCCAAGAAAGACTTGGGTGCTTGTTTTCATGAAAAAGGCCCATGCTGAGTTAAATGCCTTCAATGCGCCTTCAATTCTATCTAGAGGGACCATGCTGGGAACAGTGCATTACCATAACTATGGCGTGTCCATTCCTCTAATATGTCTCTTCTTAGTATGGATTGTCTGGTCCTTTTTCTAATGTTTGAGCAACTATCCAATTTGCCATTACTTCATGGAAGAAAAACAGGCTTGCATCCTTGATTTGGTGCACTTAGAAGTCTACTTGATCCACTGTTTCACCTACTAGAAATAACTCTTTTGAAGATATTTTTGGTCCTTTGGTCTCGCTCCTCTCTTCACTACTTAAGTGCTTCTTTGCTCTATGGTTGAACCATCGCTTGAATTGAACTTGCCTTTGGAATCGTCCATGTTGCTTCTTTGTCCTTTCTAGCCCTTCTTGTCTAAGTCTTTGGGGGGTCCTTTCTGCGTCTTTGACAAGTGGCAAGTTTTGTTATTATAAAACTCATTAGAAACTTACGAAAAATGGGATCCATGACACGTCTTGCCCGAGCAACTTCAAAAGGGGAATGCGGATGCAAACACTTGTCACATTTGCTAAGTCATAACAAGACACGTGATGTATTTTGCTTAACTTATAGAAGCTTTAGAAACCTTTTGAGGGTCCTACGGAAGATGACACGTGGCAGCTTCCAATTCTTTATAATGGACACGTGGTGGCTTCTGCTGCACTTTGTCTTTTTCCATCGGGCATTTTTTCGCGAGCTTTTCTCTTCAGTCGAGATTTTCCTTCGATTTCTTCAGGCTCTCTTCTCGGGTGAATTCCTTCGAACAAAATGTCCGAAGTATTTTTGCCTTAGTCATTTTCCTGCAAAAAACACTTCTGAAAGAATTCTAACGGCTCTTTCACTTAATAATTTCCTTCAGACAAAAAGTCTGAAGGAAATGTTCCCTATCGGCCTTTGAACAAATCCAAAGGAATTCTATCTTTTCAGTCAGTCGCTTGGTTCTTCCTTTAAGTTATGCACTTTATTTGAATTTCAATGGATATTCCCTTACTTCAAATTTGACGTTCGCGGGGCTGTCAATGGTCACTAGCCGCTTGAACCATGTTGAACCTTAAACCTTTGAACCCGCTGAAAGTACATTGGTTCATTGGTTCATCAATTCATTCTGTCTCTTTTATTCCATCGCTTCCTGGTTCAATCGCTTTCCCGCTCCTTGGTTGAACCATCCGTTGAACCACCTGTTTGCTGCTTCATTCCTTGACTGAGGCCGCCTTTGAACCTTTGAACCCATGAACCATTGAACTTTGAACTCTTTTGGTTCAAGGTTCAATCGGTTCATTGGTTCATCCTTTGTCCGTCACTTGTTCTTTCTAAGCTCTTTGATCTTCATCGCACTGGTTAAACCTTTAAACCTATGAACTCATTGAACCTTATGGTTCAAGGTTCAATGGTTCCACCAGTTCATTCTTTTTATTTGGTTAAGTCCTTTTGATCTTTTTGAACCAAACGCGTTGAACCATTTGGTCGTTGAACCTGTTTAACCATTGAACCCATTGAAAATTTGAACCAAAGTGGTTCAATGGTTCAACGATTCAATAGTTCAAGCCTTCTTCTCTTTGACAAGTGTTTTGAAGCCGTTGAACCTTGAAGCGATTGAACTTTGAACCTTGACAAATGCACTTAACTCTTGCTAATGATGTTGAACCTTTGAACCCATTGAACCCATTGAACCAAAATGGTTCAAGGTTCAACGGTTCAATGGTTCAATCCTTGCTTAGAAGCTTGTCGATGGACATTTTGGTTGAACCTTGTCATTGAACCAACCTTGAAATCGCCTAAATGTTGAGAGCTTGCTTATTTCCTGTAGAGTCCATAGAACTTGGCCTGTAGAGTTTGTAGATTCAAGCCTAAAGAGTCTGTAGATTTCTTAGAAAGCTTTGAAAAATGAATAACCTGAATGCTCAGAACAATTTTTTGAAATGGGAAGAGAGGATTTTGGTCTGTAGGACCAAAATAGTTTAAATGTTGTCCCAAAAATGAGTGATATTTTTAGGAGACAACATCTGGCTCCAGTTGGGTAACTTCCTTCAGTTCAAAACTTGGAACAGCTGAGGGGAGTAGAAACCAGAATCTCTAGTGCCTTGAAGTATGCCATTGGGCTATGGAGTCATGCTACCCAAAAAGAAAGGCTCCAAAAAAAATGAAAATGAACAACACAAAGCAGAAAACAAAGACTATACAAATATACATATGTATAGGTGAACTTATCTGATACTTCAAGAATTGAAGTGCTTCAGACGCTGCTCATTGTGAGACAAAGAAAAGGGCATGTCATTCTGATAAACTAGCAGAAAACCATTTTATCCCCAGAAATAGTGACGGGTGAATGGAACTCTCCACCAGGAAACCAATTTTTTTTTAACTCCTTTTGGCTCTCTCTTCTTGCTTCATGGCAAGACGTGGTCTTCTCTCTAAAAACCGTAACTCCTTGCTCTCTGTGTGAAGAGTTCCTTTTGTTGACTTAGATTACAACAGTATGGTCCACTACCATAGCTTGTTGTTTTGTTGATTCAGTCCAGCACATGTTTTGATTGTCAGCATCAAACTCTTGACAAACCATCAGCTCATGATATCCTTTGGTGTGAAAGAGTTTGATATCTTCATCTTGAGCAGTCTTCAATCCGAGCAACAGAGATTTGCATCCAGCTATTTTGTTGGTGTTGCTGAACTGCAACTTGAATGAAGGAAAAATATATCCTTGAGGAGATATCGACACAATCCCAGCTCCAGCATTAGTGGAAAAATCACTGCCATCGGATTCCAGGATCCAAGCATCGTCAGAAGCTGATCTTCTATCAGATTTCTCTTCATTAGAGATGGAAGATCTTTCTTCATTTGTACTGCGCCCTACCAATTCTTCTGATGCCCTTTTTGGATCAAATCTTGGATTGCCAACTATGAGACTTTCATCAGCTAGACATGAGAATCCTCTGTGGTTAAGAAGTAATTACCCCTATCTGAAGGCTCAAACATAATTTGAGCTGTAATGGCTAACGTTTAGGTGACCACAATTTTTACCTCAGACAGGTCCACACTTAGTTCTCCACCAATGTTTAACTGCTCAGGATTGGCTTGCAGGAATTCAAATTCAGTCATTTGAATTTTGGATTTTTTTGACATGATCAATTATATCAGATGACTGAAATGGACTTGGAAGAGGGGATGGGAGTTCATCCTTTTGGTTTTTGGGAGGGGGAGGACTGGTCTACAAATTTGAAGTAGAAGGTGCATAAATGTTTGATGTACTTACTTTTTTGAAAATTATCGAGTCCTTTGACTGGAAAGGAAGAGGGGTTCTCTGCTTAGCAATTGAAATTGCTGGTTAGGGTCACTCCTCTATCCTTTCTTTGTCAGCCTACTGGGTTGACTGATTCTCAGATCGGGTGAATACTTCATATGATTCTTTGACTGCTTCACCTTCACTTCTGGGTTCATCTTGGTAATTCAGGAAGCCAATGTGGGAGTCACCAGTTGATTCTTCTTGATCCTCCATGAAGAGATCAACATCATTTTCTTGCTCAAACTCAGGTTGGAAAGAAAAATCATGTTCTATTTACAGATATCCAACTGTTGAGTTGGTTGGAGGTGCTTCAAGGGCAAGGTTCCTTTGTGGGAGAGGAAGACGGTTTGGCTTCCCTTGATTTTTGGCAGCATTGCCTTGATATGGCTAATTCTGAAATGCCCTCCTTGGCATATCTCGATTAGGAGGAGCAAACATACTTTGGGCCATTTGCCTTTTCAAGGCTAGCAGTTCATTTGTCATCTTTTGCACCATCTAATCCGTGGTGCCTGTAGATGGATACTCAGAAGATGAAGAGGATTTACCTCTGTTTGGGTCTCTCCTTATCTTTCCTACCAAGATAAGGTCATCTTCTACCTCAGTAGCCAAGTCTTGAGTAGCATCAAGGTCTATGTGGCTAGCTCATCTCAGTAAAAAACTCACTTCAGGTAGCTGTGAGTTGATGAAGAAGTATTTGAGGTTTTCAGGTGTTGGCTGAGCAATTGCAGGAATCCTATTCCTCAGCTTGTCAAACTTGGACACAAAATCCCTCATAGGCTCATGAGGCTCTTTCTTCATCTGGGTGAGCTAGACCAAGAAGGCATGGGCATCCTCTGCAAGCTTGAACCTTACTTCGAACTTGGCTTTTAGGGTGTTCTAGTCTGTCACTGATCGAGCTTGCAGATGGTAGAACCACTCTACAGCAACACCTTGTAGGGTCTCCACAAAAAGCCTGACTGCCACGTCTTCAAATTCCACCCTATCACACCACAAGCTATGCTGAAGGCTGTAATGTGTTCATTAGGGTGAACTTTCTCATCTCCAAAGAATTTGGGGAAGTTCTTTCTTGAGCTGCGTGGAAGTTCATGCAGAGGTGGAGTCAAGTTGAGTGAGCCAAATGAGTTACCCCAGGGGCCTTGAACTGCCATTATTTAATTATGAAAAATAAGGATAACAAATCTGGGTGGAATGGTTAGATTGCAGAACAAAAATGGAAAAGAACTGGCCCTGCTTCAGATTGAGGCTTGAGGCTTCAAACTACGCACTCTTTCCTAGCAGCTCTAGTTTTGCAGACCGGATAAAATAATGGAGATGGAGGAAAATGGTAAGGCTATAATGATAATGGGTAAGACACAGAACGGAGTTGCCAGAGTCTATAATGGATAAGGGTAGGGACTGCTTCAATCTGAAACTTGAGGCTTCAGACCGCATGTTCATCCCCAGCGGAGTCGCCAAAAATTGTTGGGTGAATATTTAGTCGACCAGCTAACTGGTGAGCAAAATAGTTCCTATCACCACAACATAGGGAGATTGGTCATCCAGGTGTGCAATTTTACTACATCAACAAGGGACAAATCTCTCCTCTCATCAAGGGGAGGTTCCCTATTAAATATACGGAGGCTATATACTATATATATAAGCAGAAAGTAAGACACAGGGGGTCGGATAAACCATCCATCTCTCTTTTTTCAGAGATGTTGCTCATAGATCAAAGGAGAAATCTTGGGTGATTGGTGAAGGTACTTCTCTTCTATCAGAAGTAACATTCAGCCAAGAGCTAGATCCCTTCCTGGATAGTAGAAATCCTGGTGAAATGATATAAGGCATTTCTCTTCTTTCAGAAGTGCTTGTTCTTACAAACAATGGGAATCTTTCGGGTAATAAGTGACAGGGTGCCAAGGGCATAGCAACCAGTAATCTAAGATGTAGCACAAAGTCTCCACCTTGATTTCCCAAGAGTGAGATACGAAGAACAATGGGGGCACAAATTCGTCCCAAGGTCCTTTACACGAAAATAGAAAGAAAACACACTAAAGGCAATTATGGGGGCACAAAGTCTCTCCACAGTTGGCTTCAGGACACCTTCCTAATTACTTTCACTAATTCTTCTTGCCAAATTAAATAGGTGAGAACACATTCAAAAGGTAGACATAAGAATAATCTTCTAAAATAATACAAGCCAAAACAACACAAAGTCTGTAAATAACTTGCTTTCTCATTCAGATAAAATGAAAATGAAATTACAATCTGAGCTCAAAGTCTCAGTATTTTATTTTCAACTGGGCAGAGTTTTGCTTCTGGTAATGGGAAGATCTCCCTTGTAACAAATGACAGATTACAATATATAGTGCTCCAAGAAAGACTTGGGCACTTGTTTTCATGAAAAAGGCCCATGCTGAATTAAATGCCTTCAATGCGCCTTCAGTTCTGTCTGAAGGGACCATGCTGGGAATAGTGCATTACCATAACTATGGCATGTCCATTCCTCTAATATGTCTCTTCTTAGTATGGACTGTCTGGTCCTTTTCTTGATGTATGCGCAGCTGTCCAATTTGCCATTACTTCATGGAAGAAAAATAGGCTTGCATCCTTGATTTGGTGTGCTCAGAAGTCTACTTGATCCACTGTTTCACCTACTAGAAATAACTCTTTTGAAGATATTTTTGGTCCTTTGGTCTCGCTCCTCTCTTCACTGCTTAAGTGCTTCTTTGCTTTATGGTTGAACCATCGCTTTAATTGAACTTACCTTTGGAATTGTCTATGTTGCTTCTTTGTCCTTTCTAGCCCTTCTTGTCTAAGTCTTTGGGGGGTCCTTTCTGCGTCTTTAACAAGTGTCAAGTTTCGTTGTTATGAAAATCATTAGAAACTTACAGAAAATGGGATCCATGACACGTCTTGCCCGAGCAACTTTAAAAGGGGAACACGGATGCAAACACTTGTCACGTTTCACTGAGTCATAACAGGACACGTGACGTATTCCGCTTAACTTATAGAAGCTTTAGAAACCTTTTGAGGGTCCTGCAGAAGATGACACGTGGCGGCTTCCATTCTAATTTATAATGGACACGTGGTGGCTTCCACTACACTTTGTCTTTTTCCATCGGGTGTTTTTCTATGGGCTTTTCTCTTCAGTCGGGCTTTTCCTACGCTTTCTTCGGGCTCTCTTCTCGGGTGAATTCCTTCTTGCCTTAGTCATTTTCCCACGGAAAACACTTCCGAAAGAATTCTAACGGCTCTTTCACTTAATAATTTCCTTCAGACAAAAAGTTTGAAGGAAATGTTCCCTGTCGGCCTTTGAACAAATCCGAAGGAATTCTATCTTTTCAGTCAGTCGCTTGGTTTTTCCTTTAAGTTCTGCATTTTATTTGAATTTCAATGGATATTCCCTTACTTCAAATTTGACGTCCACGAGGCTGTTAATGGTTGTTATCCACTTGAACCATGTTGAACCTTAAACCTTTGAACCCATTGAAAGTACATCGGTTCATTAGTTCATCGATTCATTATGTCTCTTTTGTTCCATCGCTTCCTGGTTCAATCACTTTCCCGCTCCTTGGTTGAACCATATGTTGAACCACCTATTTTCTGCTTCTTTCCTTGACTGAGGCTACCTTTGAACCTTTGAACCCATGAACCATTGAACTTTGAACTCTTTCAGTTCAAGGTTCAATCGGTTCATTGGTTCATCCTTTGTCCATCACTTGTTCTTTCTAAGCTCTTTGATCTTCATCGCACTGGTTGAACCTTTGAACCTGTGAACTCGTTGAACCTTATGGTTCAAGGTTCAACGGTTCCATCGATTCATTCTTTTTATTTGGCTAAGTCCTTTTGATATTTTTGAACCAAATGCGTTGAACCATTTCGTCGTTGAACCTGTTGAACCATTGAACCCGTTGAACCTTTAAACCAAAGTGGTTCAATGGTTCAATGGTTCAATGGTTCAAGCCTTCTTCTCTTTGACAAGTGTTTTGAAGCCGTTGAACCTTGAAGCGGTTGAACTTTGAACCTTGACAAATGCGCTTAACTCTTGCTGATGATGTTGAACCTTTGAACCCATTGAACCTGTTGAACTAAAATGGTTCAAGGTTCAACGGTTCAATGGTTTAATGGTTCAATCCTTGCTTAGAAGCTTGTCAATGGACATTTTGGTTGAACCTTGTCGTTTAACCAACCTTGAAATCGCCTAAGTGTTGAGAGCTTGCCTCTTTCCTGCAGAGTCCATAGAACTTGGCCTGCAAAGTCCGTAGATTCAAGCCTGCAGGGTTCGTAGATTCAAGCCTGCAGAGTCCGTAGATTTCTGAGAAAGCTTTGAAAAATGAAGAACCTGAATGCTCAGAACAATTTTTTGAAATGGGAAGAGAGGATTTTGGTCTGTAAGACCAAAATAGTTCAAATGTTGTCCCAAAAATGAGTGATATTTTTGGGGGACAACACATTGTAGACATATGCATTATTTTTTATGCCAAAACCATATATATCTATGGAAAGATTATATTGAGAAAGCATTTAGGAATACAAATTGCAAATCACCATGAATAGTTGAACCCAATTCATGTAACCTAATTGTGGATGTATACTGATCAGGATGTAACTCACCATGCACTGCTTTAGTCTATGATGGCTTGCATTCTTCGAGGCAAGCAATGGTGTCTTTGCCCAATCTCTATGTCAAAATTGTAATTCCCTTGGTTTCAATAGGGGGACATCTATATCGGCCGATTGAAAGGCCTAGAATGTTTTGTGTCGATCCAACTATGGGTGATTTAGTTTTATTTTTGTGATTGCAATGGTGATATTGTTTTCATTAGAATGGCACTAGAAAAATTATAGCCAACCAAGAGTAATTTGGAATTTTGGGTTTGGGATTTTGGATAAAAAATGAAATGGACATGGACATGGATACATACAATAACAAGATTGAAGTTCCATCCGTTGGGGTGATCAAACACAGTGTGTTGTGGTTGAAAAAAAATTGTTTCAATACTTTAGTCAAACATTTTATATAATCTGCACAAACAATAATCAACATTACAATTCTAAACATTTGTGTGGAATGTATTGTGTAGATTTCTTGGTAGATTATGTTTGTGTCGTTGTAGGATTAACTTGGCTTGCATCCATAAAAAAATGGGTGCAACATTTTCATGGTGGTGGGTTCTTTGAATTGATGATCTCTATCGTGACAGGGGAATGAAGATAACATGCTAATTGAGGTCATCATCTCAGCTCACATTGAATGTGTTGTGTGTTTTGTTTCCTACAGTAAAGATTGAAAAATTCATCGATGTTCCAAATGTAATATGAACCATTTGTTGTTCCCCTAAATTTCCTTAAATTGCAGGTTTAGGGGAATGAAAACCCTCGTATAGTTGTGCCAATTGCATCAATGCAGGTTTGATTTTTGGACTGATTTGTTTTCATTTCCTCTTAGGCACCTGTTTAAGGAGTTTTAATTTCCTAGCCATGCCCAGGGCTAATCGAACCTTTAATAATAGTTCACAATGTTTTCAAGCATAAAAGATGGCAAGATCCACTTGACCTTCACCACTATATGGATTAGGTGCAACACAATGTGGGGATGGACTCAATGAGACACTCTCAAACTATGTTCACCAAGGACCAACTTGAAATATCATTCATCATTTGATTGGGAGCCTATGGTTAAAATTAAAGCTGGGCTATATAGGCAAAGTCTATGGGCAAGGTGCATAAACACTACAACAACAGAGTAAATGCAATAGTTGATTCATGGACATATTTATTGGTAATTTTGAAGTATGTTTAAGATGGTCACCTAACATCATGAAGCAAAATAAACCCATCTCCTTCCCCAAGAGCTAAAAATGCTAACCTTCATATAGAAAAACTCTTGATTTGTGCTGTGAAGAAAGGCAATAGGCCCCCCTCCTAAAAAAAAGGGCCGCCAATCATCAACATATATCGAATGTCAAAGCCTAGAGATACAAGGAGGCAAAACACAAGCATCCTAAAGAAATAAGGAGACTTGAACCAACCCTTTTTCCACTCTGCACAAGTTTATTATGTTCCTTTTGTCAAATTTGGGAAATTACAAATAAAAGTATGTACATTGTAAACCATATCCATTATTTTTTTATCCCAAAACTATACATATATATATTTGGAAAGATTACATCGGGAAAGCATTTAGGAATATAATTTGCAAACCACCATAAATAATTGAAGCCAATTTGTGTAACCTAATTGTGGATGTATATCGATTAGGATGTAACTCACCATGCACTGCTTTAGTATACGATGGCTTGCATTCTTCGAGGCAAACAAATAGTGTCTTTGCCCAATCTATATGTCAAAATTGCAATTCCCTTGGTTTTGATAGCCTTGGGACATTTGTATTCACTGGTTGAAAACCCTAGAATGTTCACATCGATCCGAGTATGGGTGATCAAGTTTTGTCTTTGCGATTGTAATGGCAATATTGTTTTTGTTATAATGGTAGTAGATAAATTAAAGCCAATCAAGAGAAATTTGAAATTTCACGTTTGGGATCTTGGATGAAAAAATGAATTGGACATGGTACATACAATCAATAACAAGATTGAAGTTCCATCTATTAGGGTGATCAAACATGGTGTGATTTGGTTGACAAAAAAATGTTTCAATTATTTAGTTAGACATTTTACATGATCTGCATGAACAATAATCAGTATTGCAATTCTAAACATTCGTGCGTAATGTATCGTGTAGATTTCTTAGTAGATTGCGCTTGTGTAGTTGTAGGACTAGCATGGCTTGCATCCATAACATCTTCTATTAAATGCAAATATTCAATTCAAATATAATATTGTAATTTATAACATGATAATCTAATAGATTATAGATGTTGTATCCTCACTAAAGTATAGCCTAGGTAGTCTCACTTGCCCTCTTCCTGTATGTGTATAATTCACACCTTTAACATTTTCTATTGTCTCGGATTAATTAGATGCCTAGGATGCCCTAATAGCTCTACCACGATCAATGACAAATCCGCATTTACGTCGCATGACTTTAAGAAATACATGAACCTCTCCAAATTGAATATTTCACTATCCCATTAGTCATCGTCATCACTGAGCCATGTATTGCCCCCAACTTTGTCAAATTAGATGACCATCACTAACCCACCCTACCAAGACTTGATGTTAAACAATATAATACCATATATCCATGACAATATCTATGATTCCTTCTCATATTCCTTACATGACATTCTTTGCACCTTCATAACAAATACTAATAAATTATGTTTCATGTTAAACAATTCTTATTACCTCTAATAATTTAATTGGTTGAGGGCCTGGCTTATCACCACAAATCGGTTGGGACAATTTGAACTCTTCTTCATAAAAAGTGCAGACTCGCTATATTTCTATGTGAGTATGTATATAGAAAAACAAGTGTTTGAATGCGACCTTTACCTAGTACGTTTTATCTCATCTTGACTAATTTTCTTCAATGACATGGAAGGAAGGAGTGGCTCCCATGCATCATCGGGTTTTATTGGCATTTTTTTATGTGTTTTGTTCGAAAAAGATTGGACGATCTTCCATGTTATTTAAAATTGATATTCCTGCAGCTGGCAGCCCTCCAGTAAAGCTCTTGTTTCAAATAACCTCAATTCCTTGCGATAAATAAGATTCTTAATTATGGCCTGTAGAAGATTGCATTTTTAGAAGGGAGAAATATAGACTAGCGTCTCCTTTACCCATCAAATCAAAATGGCTTCCTTGCTCGGCGACCTTTCCATCCCTAATTACAGCTATGGAATCTGCATCCCGAATGGTGCTGAGCCGGTGAGCTATAATTACACTCGTTCTTCCCACCAATACTTTGTCCAGGGCGTCTTGCACCACTCTTTCAGATTGGCTATCCAATGCGCTTGTTGCCTCGTCCAACAGCAAGATGGTTGGATTTTTTATGATTGCCCTGGCTAGTGCAATCCTCTGTTTTTGTCCACCTGATAATTGCACTCCTCTGTGCCCGCTGTTGGTGTCGTATCCTTCCTTCAGACAGCTGCGTGCAATCAGGTCAGGCATTGCATATAGTTAGAAATTAACCCTAATTATCATCCATTTTGATTTATTTGCAATTATTTTATTACCTTATGAAATCATGAGCATTCGCAGCTTTGGCCGCCTCGATCATCTCTGCCTCCGTCGCATTCTGTTTTCCATAGCAAATGTTGTCTCGAATGCTTCCCTCGAACAGGGTGGGTTCCTGTCCTACCAGACCAACATGCTGCCTCAGACTCCTCAAATTGAACGTTCTCATGTCCCTCCCATCAATTTTCACCGTGCCTTTTAGAGGATCATAAAATCTTTCAATCAATCCAATGATTGTCGATTTTCCCGATCCGCTCTCGCCGACCAGAGCCACTCTTTTACCTGCTTTTATGGCGAGGCTGAAATTGTTGAAGATCAGAACATCTGGTCGAGATGGGTATGCGAAGTCCACGTTTTTCACTTCTATATTCCCATCTATTTTGGCCGGTTTCTCCCCCTTTTCATCATCCGGGTTTATGCAGCTTTCTCTGTCCAAAATGTCGAACACGGATTCCACGGCATCAGAGCCTTTAGCAATGTCACTTGTCATACTCCCCGCTTCTGCTATTACTCGTGCGGTGCTCATCAAAATGAAAAATGTTTTGAAAAGATCTCCAGATGTGATGTATCCCTTGGTGAGAATATGTCCTCCATACCAGAAGGTGAGGGCTGAATTGCAGAAACCCAGGCATTGTGATGCTCCCAGAACGAATCCTGCAATCCAAGACTGCTTCATGCTCTCTCTGTGAGGGCCCTCCTGAGTTTTTTCGAACAGTCTCAGAATTCTCTTCTGTGAGCAAAAGGCGGTTATAGTCCTATGGTTACCTACAGCCTCTGAGGCCACTTGGCTTCCCTGACCTTGAACTTTCACAGCCTTTGCAGACATGGTTGTAAGAAGGACCTTTCTGGCATAGTGACATGCTATTGCGAGGGGCTGTACAGCTATCATTACAATTGCAAGACGCCATGCTACAATCAATCCCATCGTGAAGGCTATTCCCACTGCAGACACAGTCTGTACAAGAAGAGATAGACGATCTCCCACCAGAGATCTCACCTGCATAGCAGAAAGGAAATTCACAAGTTAAAATCGATAATAATTCTTCCACATGAAAAAAATAATGGGGTGAATGTGAGAGACATGCCACATTAGCGTCTTTAGTGAGCCTGGAGCAAACAGCTCCGCTAGAATTCCGGTCTTCGTCAAACCAGCCAACCTCAAACGTAAGAATCTTTGATAGCATACTCTCCCGAACTCTTTTGGTGAGATATTCCCCCATTGCCCCGAAATTGTAATGCTGCACCACATTTACTAGGAAAGAAAATAAGCCCAAACTGAAAAAAATGAGGGAGTACATTTTGGTTTTATATTTCATCTCAGAGTGGTCTTGGATGAAAAACACAGAAATCATAGATCCGAGGGTAAAGCCATGAGTGGGTTGAACTGCTCCAAATGCTGTGGCACCTAAACAGCCCAATACGGCCTGCTTCCACTCTGAAGCATTTAACATCATCAATCGACGAAAAGAAGGGGCGGCAGAAGTATTTTCTTTTTGTTTCTGCTGTTCCGTATACGCTGATACGGACAGGTTTGAACTTGATCTGCTGACGATGCTCATGGAGCTCCGTGCTCTCACAGACGACGAATCTCTGATATCCAACCCTTCTGCCTCCCCTGCCTTACTTGCCGCTTCTTGTACTCGCACCAGAGTGGCGTAGGCCCCCTTTTCTTTACATATCAAATCATCATGCTGACCCGATTCAATGACTTGACCGCCATGAACCACTGCAATAAGGTCGGCCTTGCGAATGGTGGAGAGGCGATGCGCAATTATAAGCGTTGTTCGGCCAATGGAAGCGTTATCCAGTGCATCTTGAACAATCCTTTCGGACTCTGCATCCAGAGCACTGGTGGCCTCGTCTAATAAAAGTAGCCGAGGATCTCTCACCATGGCTCTTGCAATTGCTATACGTTGCTTTTGCCCTCCCGACATCTGCACTCCACGCTCTCCTACCTGTAATATTAAGTAGTCATTTCAACACAAACTCAAACTCAAAAAGCAAGAGAAGAATGTGGAGACGAAAGTGCTAAGTTCGCCGCTGTCCGACCTGCGTCGAATGAGTAGCCAATTTCATATGTAAATGTAACGCCAAGTAACAAAATCTGACCTGAGTATCATAATCCTGTGGTAATTGAGTGATAAACTTGTGAGCATTGGCAGCCTGCGAGGCAGCAATGATTTCCTCCATGCTGGCTCCCTCCTTCCCAAACAAAATGTTCTCTTTGATTGATGTGGCAAAGAGTGCAGGCTCTTGGCTTACCAATCCAATTTGGCTGCGCAGCCATTTCAGTTGCATTTCTTTGATATTAACTCCATCCATCACAACCTCTCCAGCCAGAGGATCATAAAACCTTTCCAGCAAGGCAACAGCCGTCGACTTGCCTGAGCCGCTTCCTCCGACCAATGCAACTGTTTTACTTGCTGGAATAGTGAGAGAGAAATTTTGAAATATGAGGGTCTCTAGTCTGGATGGGTACGCAAATTTAACGTTTCTGAATTCAACTTCTCCTCGCACTTCCTGCAGTATTTCTCCTTTGCTTTCATCAGTGTCGATGATGGGCACCCGGTCGATCATCTCAAATATACGCTGAGCAGCAGTGCATGCTTCGGAAAAGTACCTTATGTTTGGAATTGCAGTCCCCAAAGCTCTGCAAATTAAAACATCTAACTGATGATTGAACTTTTGCCAGCAAAAATAAAGAAGGCAGTGGTCTAGGTATGTTACAAGCAATGAAAAAGAAAAACACTTACAAGCCACCCAAAATTAAAGTAGATCCAGTGGCGAAAATCCTTCCTCCGCTTGCGCCATGATACATGATCAATGTACTACCATACCATGATACGAATGCCCAAATACAGAACACCACTCCTGTACTTCCCACTGCTATGCCTTTGACAAGACCTTGTTTAATTCCAATCTCTACCGTTTCGCTAAGTGCCTGTGCAAATCTGCTCATCGTCGCCTCCTCTCCGACGAAGGAAAACACTGTTCTAATCGAGGAAAGAGCTTGCTCAGCAACATTGCCGGCTATGTTGTAGGCCTCTCGAGTCTTGTGAGCAATACCAACTAGAATTCGTCCATACATTATTCCCGGAACGAGGAGCAAAATCACAAAGGGAAATGCAACTATCGCCAATCTCCATGTCAAGTAGAAAGCCACTATGTAACTACTAAAGAAGAAAGATATGTTCATGAGGAAGTAGGGTATCTGGTCCAAAATGGCCAATGTCTCGTCAGAATTAGTAATCGAATTCACTGTTATCCTGATGATTTCTTAGTTAATTCACTTGTAAATAATGTATGAATCCTTGAATTAGTTTGCAATAATAATATATATCCTAGATTAGATCATAATGTATGAGTACGTACCTTTTCAGTGAAAACATCTTGAATAACAAGAGTATCATTGGAAACGCTTGTAACCACTTGGGATGTGGTGGTACCTCGAGTGTCGAAAAATCCCACGTCCTGTCTCAATACGGCCTTCAAGTATTTCCTGCGCATGCGAGATGCCTGCCTCTCGCCCGTCCTCGCCCAACAAAATCCCTCTGGTGCCGATGCCGATCAATATATTATGTAAACAGAACACTGATGAAAAGAGCAAAGAAAGACTAGACCGTAGGAGAGAGAGACGCACCTAGAAATGCAGCAAATCCAGTACCGATGGAGATGAAGATGATATATAAAGAGTACTGCACCACATAATGAACCAAATCATTGATTGATTGATGAATTAATGATGCAAATATCAAAGGCTGGAAATTGGTGGTATGGGAATAGGAGATGTCTTACCTTGTTGATATTATGAAGAAACTCAGTCCGATCTGACGATGGGTCAAATTTTCCTAATGTATTCATCATAGTACTGAAGACGAGCATTAAAATAGGTGTGGACGCTCCATCTCCGAGACATCCTAAGGTGCCAAAACCAACGAGCCACCAATCAGCTGAGTCGGCGTACTTGAAAAGTTGCCATAATGAAACAGAGCGAGCTGCTGAATCTTTTGAACGACCAACATTCTCGTCACCCTTGCTTTCCATTTCCATTTCCATTTCAATTTCAATCTCGTTTCTACAGACTACAATGATAACTTCAATTTCTTTCTTTTCTTTTCCAATAATGAAGCGTCAAACAAAACTTCCCTCGCCCAAATGTTGGCTTCACTTGTTTTATGCCCAGCAGACTGAGCTCTCCCCTGGCCCGTAATAATGATAATGATAATAATATAGCCGGGTATCTATACAAATCTATTAAAATCTTCTCACCCCATGTGATTGTGCGTAAGCTGCCAGCGGAATCTCAATTGTAAAGATTCAACCACTCCTGCTTGTCTTATTCACGTCTTGGCTTACTAAAAATGTGTTTACGTGACAACGAAAAAGGGGCCGACGCCATTGATTGATCTTTAACCAGTATTCATAAATTTGTGGGGTCTGTATTGGGGTATTAATTTAGAAGTGTAAGATGTGGGTATTTCTTAATGTTTGAGGCTTAAACTTATTAATCATACTTTTTATTTAAGATTGGTTCTATTATGGAAGATATTTCTTTATGCATCCATGTGGAAATATAAGCAATTATGTATATAAAAGGTTTGTATAGTGATTCAGATTTTGATTATTATATTCTCAATTTTTTGATGAATCCTCTACCATAAAATTCACATTGTACCATGAGCGATGTCCCCTTATGCATCCATGTAGAAATGTAAGTGATCGTGTAGACAAAATCCTTACATGACGATTCAAATCTTGATTGCTATACCCTCCATTATCTGGTGATGGGATTACAAATGTAATAGACATTGAAGGTTTTGAATTTATGCCTTTGTGTTGTAGCCACTTTTCAAGTTGATTCTCTCAACGTCAAGAGACACATACTACTTTGAGTTGATACTATTAAAATCAAATTCAATTGCCACTATTTGATTACTTATTTGACTTCTAGGTCAGTATACTCAATTGTATCCACCCACACGTCCAACATGAGAGTGGTAATTACACTTGTTGGGTCATCAATATGCTCAAACCAGTGTTTGATAGCATCAGAAGTGAATATTCAAGAATGTTAACCATGCACACATAATGATCAATTGTAGCTACATGTTGATAAAACATAGGGAAAGCTTATGCAGTCAAGGTATGAGATTATTTTATAAATTACACCATGATAAGAAATAGTGTAAATCAACTATCGTATGTCCCTTGAAACCCATCACTATAGAAAACATCCAATCAATGAACCCTCCACCTTGTCATGGTTGTGCACCCCTTTTCTAATTGATGCAAGTCATGTGCATTCTAAATGCAATCTACATCACACAAATGCAATCTAGCAAGAAATCTAGATGACACATTTCGCATGAAGGTTTCCTAAATATGGTATGGAAACGATTCTTCGTCAACCGCATTACCCCATATATGATCACCCTAGTGGATGACTGAGAAAAATAATCACTAATGGTCTATGTCCACTACAATTTTTTATCTAAATCAAAGTAAGGTGGCAACGTATTTGTTTGCTTTTTTTATTTCTCTATGATCATTACAAAGCTTGACCATATAAAACAAATGTATAGGTTGTGTTTAGGATTTTTGTTTTTAATCCAAATCTCAAACCCTAAATTCCAAATTACTCTTGGTCACTATAACTTTTCTAGTGCCATTGTAACAAAAATAATTTCTCCATAGCAATTAACAAGACTAAACCAATGAATACAAATGTTCTCTAATCAAAAGCAAGGGAGTTGTAATTTTGACATACAAATCATGCAAAGACGCTATCTCTTTCCACAAAGAATGCAAGCCATCATAGACCAAAGCATTGCATGGTGATCCAGATTTCGATTGGTTTGCTCCCACAATTTATTTACACGAACTTAATTTGATGCTGAGAGATTCAACTTGAAAAGAGGATACAACATAAATGCATAGATTCAACTCCTCCAATGTCTATTACATTTGTGATTCCATCATCAGAGAATAGAGGGTATAACAATCACGATTTGAATCACCATGCAAGGCTTTGTCTACGCGATCACATACATTTCCACAAGGATGCATAAGGTGGCATCGCTCATGATACAATGTGAATGTCGTGGTAGAGGAGTTATTAGGTGAGAGAATTGATTCCAGGTGGTAGGTAGGTTTTGTGGGTTTAAGTCTCAAGCATTAGGGGGTGCCCACATCCTACGGTTAAAAGGGGGATATACTCTAGAAATTAAAAGAAAAAACTTATACATTTTTTCTAACATTCCTTGCACCCTCGGGGCACAACTCAAAGCAGTGTGCATCTCCTGATGCAGAGAGATTCAACTTGAAAAGTGGCTATAACAATAAAGGCACGGATTCAACTCCTTCAACATCTATTACATCTGTAATCCCATCACCAGAGAATGGAGGGTATAGCTCAATCAAGATTTGAATCGCCATGCAAAGATTTTGTATACGTGATCACTTAAATTTTCACATGGATACATAAGAGGCTATTGCTCATGATATAATGAGAATATCATTGTAGAGGAGTCATTGGGTGAGAGAACCGATCCGAAGTGGCAGGCAGGGTTGGTTGCTTTAAGTCTCAAGCATTAGGGGGTGCCCACATCTTATACTTAAAAGGGGGATATACTCTATAAACTAAAATAAAAAACTTATACATTCCTTTTGGCATTCCTTGCACCCTTGGGGCAATTGCTAGTATATATAATTATTATAATGAAACTAAACTATAGATGTATTGCAAAACTCCAAGTAAATTTTGATATATGTTGCAATATTATGCTATGAATGATGAAAATACGAAAATGTATGTTAAATGCTCCAAATATTACATGAACTTATTTTGGCATCCACATACATTCTTACAGAGCATGAAAGTGGTGAAATATTTCAAGGTGAGTTGGGTGATGATGGCGAGAAACAAACTCAAAGAACTCCGAGAACATACACTTGTAGAGTTTAATGACATGTCACTTCTGTCAATGCAATTTGTACCTTCCATAGAACTGTTTCAATTATCCAATACATGATTCAAACATGGGTCATCTCAATGGAAAATAGGGGTCATATATTTAATAACTCCTCTAAAAATGCAGAGAATGCACCTATGTTAATGTAGATGAGTCTAAAAGCAATTAGATCAAAATTATGGTTGCTTTAGTAATTAATATTTACTTAATTTTATTAATAATTTGATAGGATGTGCTAATAAATATCCTCGATTATAAAATACATAATCATATATATAATGTTAACATTATGCGATGAAAAAAAAATCTCTACCTCAGCGATGCACCTCACTATGTGGTTCCATGAAACATAAACAAGGGACGCACTTGGAGTTAATGAGCTCTACTTTCCATCCTACGCTTGTTATTAGTTTTTTTCTACTGCTAGGTGAGCTCCAAGAGATGACAACATTGTCTGTTGGAAGGGTTTCAACCAGTGGGCACTCAAATCCTTCACTCAAGCATTAAGCACTCGATGGATCTCTCCTTCTGGATCTGGGGGGGTTTCTTTCTATCAACCAACTCTCATTGCCACCTATGAACGATTGCCAATCGACCACCTTTTCTCTCAATCAATGACTCTATCATGACATTCATATTGTATCACGAGTGATGCCCCCTTATGCATCCATGTGGCATGCACTTTGCATAGGTGTCTAGTTGGGTTTCCTCAATTTCATCACTTGAAATACCCTATCATCACCCATCTCACCTTCAAACATTTTATTTATTTCATGGTCTGTATGGCTTTACCCTTCCCTTCCAAATTGGGTTAGCAGCAATGGGTTTTTCATGAGAGAAAACTATCAATTTACATTCTTTCATGAAATCCTCAAAGATTTTCTTACAGTCTTCCTAGGTTTGACATTGATTGTGCCCGATGAGAATATTTATTTATTTCTCCCAAGCTATACAAATGATGTTCTTGAGCATTCACCTAAGCTATGAGTGCATAATGATTAGTCTAGAGGAGAAGGTGGCTTCAGTAATGACTGTATCAGAGGAAGTAATTTAAATGGACAACATAATAGTCTATACAAAGAAGGGTACAATTGGGAGATGAACAACGAAGGATATGTTCAAAGAGATTTTTGTTTCACAAGAATATGAACTTGAAAATGTTCAAGGAAAGATACAAGATAGAGACACAAAATCATCTCTGGAGGTGTAATTAATGTCGATGCAAAAAATAACAATAATCAATGCTCATGATGTTATGCCGATTCCAAGTAAACTGTAGACCCTTCCGCAATAGATGAAGGGCATGTGAAGTCTTGAGTTTGTTTTTAGGATTAAGATTCATGCACTTCTAAAAGGTTTTGTTTAATCGTCGAAGTGTCTCCTCAATCATGGAAATCTAAGTTATCATAATTCCAAAAATCAAAATTACACATCAAATAAGAAATCCAAAATGAAATATATATCAATTTAGATAATACAAACCCAGAGAACTTAACGACATACATTATATCACTGAATTTACCTACTACTAGGAAACATTGTCAATGACTTACATGGACATAACATTTACTACACCATTACCTTATTGATCATATTATTTATTGGACACAACATTTTAATATGGCTTGCCATCACTTATATTAAAAGGCACATTTCTATCGTTTGAAAATACCTATTGCACCTCATTAAATTACCAAAACAGTAGGTGTTTAAATGTTGAGGCTATCTTGCACGCCATGTGGCCGTTAAAAAAACAAGTCCGAACTTTTGTTTTGTTGCTCGCCCCTGCACGAAAGCAGTATCCATTCCTTTTTGGTCATCTTTCATTTCAGTGAGATTGATTGTTATAATAATTAATATAAATATATTCTAATAATTACAATATAATACTATAATAAAATATTATTTATAATATTGTAATAAATTATAATATATATATATATATATATATATATATATATAATTATAAATTTATATTATATTAAAATTTATTATGTTCTAATTATTATAAAATATTAAATATCTATTTTTACTATTAATATATATAATAATATATTTTAATATCAACAAGAATATCATTTACATAGTTCTAAATATTCAAAACATTATAAAAATACATGGCTATTGCATGGTTACATGCAAAGGCATGTGATGAAACGTGGTAGGACTGTGTGGGAGTTGCAAGGGAGGCATTTTGCCTTACTCTGTAACTCGTTCCACTTTCACTGGACTTGGAGTTGGAAACATACATACTCTTACAGTTAGTGTGAGTAGATTAATTGTATGTGTATTATGTTTTGATTTTATTCGAATGTTGGGCATATAGATATAGTCATCTGGAGTGAAAGGGAAGGAGGTTGCATTTGATAAGGAGGAGAATGTTTGTGTTGGCCATGGATTCAGAACACAAGGCCATCGAGTTTAAGTCGATGAACTTAACTAGCATGCGCCAACTCTCGACGCGTGCTGGCCATGGATGAATAGTCAGCGTCGTTGCCATTGAATAGAGTCGTCAACATAAACATTATTGTCAATGCTCGATGATGGTCACCTAACCGTGGTTAACCTGCGTAGTCATGGTAACCATTTTAATTAACTACCCAATCACGATAAGCAATTTAACTAACTTGCACAGTCATAAGCGGTTACCTGGGCAGGAAACTGCGGTTGGACGGGAATATTGAATTTAGCCCATTTCATTCAGCGTTTCATTCCTGTGCCCATTGCAACCTATGCTCATTTCATTTTGCAGTGACCTAGTTCGAGATTACCTTCATTCCACTACCCATGATTTAGAGCTCCGTTGCAATTGTAGTTGTAACCTCCAGGATTCCATCATTCCCCTGGCCTTTCCTGCAAGATAAATTGCTTCCCATATCTTGTCTTCATCGAACCCTTCTGCGCATTTCCATTCGGCAGTGCTTAACTAGCATATTAAGTATCTTTGACAGAAAACAAGCAATAATATTTTTCAACGATCTTTTTGCCTAGTGATTTCTCAATGATCGTTCATCCTTGCTAACAAGCATATAAGAGCTCTCTTCATCCTTGCTAGCACCATTACATTATTGTTGATTTATTTTTCATTAGAATATGGAGATCTGAAGCATTTTCTTTTTTCCCCCAATACCTATTCTTGCTTTGTATATTGGGGATTTTGTTTGTGTTAATAAGTTATGGATTCAATTTTTTCACATTTATAAAAAACTATAGGATTTCTTTCCTTGTTTAGCGTATTCAATGTCCACTTGCCCTTCTGTGATAACAAATATGAACGAATCTGTCATAAATAATTTAGGGATTCGATTTTATGTAGGGTCATATGCACCATTACCTGGCCTAATATCTCTGGTCTCTCTTCATCCTTGCTAACGAGGGCTTGATTATATGGATAGGGCTCAGGGGAGTAAAATTTCAATACCTCCTCTTAAAAAATATTGAGTTTGAACCCATTGAAGCATTTTATAACTGCTTGGTTGATGATTTAACTTATTCGACAATAATGGAGTTTAATTCCTATTTTAGTTAAGGGTCTAGATTAATAAATCAATATAGAATATAGCAATAAATACAATCCTGATTTGACTAATTGTTTATCTTTTTTAGCTTTCTAAAAATAACAATAAATGAGAATAAATATAACTTCGCTGAAAATAGACTGAGATGGCTGATACAAACGCTGAAAACCACTGTGTAGGACTGGGAAGGTGTCGTGAACCTGAATCAGGCCTTTATTGGGCAAAAGGATAGGAGCATCAAAAAGTGGACACTTTGGTGTTTGGTGTTGTCCGATTTTGGCGTTGTTCATTTCAATTTTTGGTTTTAGATTCCAGTACGATCCGATTTCAGGGTCCTATAAGTGTCCTTGTTTCTTCGTGATCGCCTGTCTATGTCACTATTTGACCTATTTTCTTCTTAAATCCTAGGTTTATCTACACATACGAAACAACAAACATATCAAAATCCAAAAGGGGAAAAAACTAGGTTAGGGGAAGTATGATTGCATGATCTAGAACCACTGATGTCTTGATTGTTGCCTGCATTAACCCTCAAGCTAGGGTCTCAGATCAAATGTAGTTCTCCCTTAGGGAATGTGCACAATTGACGTGCACGATAGATGCAAGAATGGACTTTCACTTAGGCCATTCCTTGATCAAGCATGCAAATCTATGTGTGATGCAAAATTTTGAGCTATACTATTGATTGATTTTAATTATTTAATATGCCAAAGTAGTAAGTGCTAGATATAAAATGCCTTGTGAAGTTTTTTATATAAGAGACTCTTTATTTTGAATTTGGGAGCTTTACTTGTGCTCGCCAACATCAAAAAGATAAATAAAACTTAAGAGAGGGGCTAATAAGGGTTTGAGACCCTTCAAGCAAGAAAAAATGACCATTGGACAACAACATCGAGAAGGAAGGAGCGTCGAGCGCTGTAGTCCACCAAAATTTTGTTGTTTGGGACTCAAAAAATACGCTGGGACTGACACATGCCAAGTTTGGGGGTCTCTAGGGATATAAATTAGTTGACTGAAATAAAGAAAAGGTGACAAAAGTGAGAAACAAGACCAAGACAAGCAAAACAAAGACATGGCTAGTAGGAACAAGGCTTGTATTCTCCAGTCAAAATCTCTTGTGGAGAGGATTGTGAAAAAACATGATGTGTGGTTGCTTGACTAATTTAGGGTGTATACATTTGCCCCCCTTTTATTCTAGTGATGCAATGAAATGAAGTACTAGAGTAAAAGAAAGAAGAAGAAAATGCGTACCTGAACTTATCTGTGTGGAGGTGAGTGTGTTGTAAGGGTCCAACTCACTTCCTAGCCAGGGAAGTGGATGGAGAGCCGAATAGTGCCTGGAGAGAGAAGGAATCCATGGAGTGGATGCCCCTTATATTGAATCTGAATGTGTAATCCATGTATCATGGAGGAGGGCAATGCTTGCCCCGTATGTTGAATCTGACTGAAGATGAGGAATGCTCAGGGGTCCAAAACCAATGTCTATCCTTTGTCCCATATAAACTCATATAATCTAGATGTATGTAAAAAAAATTGTATGCTGTGAAAAGCAAAATCTGTCATGCCCCCACTTTGAATATCTGCACTAGAACTGAGAAGTGCCCAGAGGCCCAAAACCAATGTCTATCCTCTGTCACACATAAACTCGTGTAGTCTGGATCTGAGCAATACAATGGACCAACCATTGCAGACGGTCGTGCAGTCCAACCTGGGGATAACCTAGGTACAACTGGGTGTAATCTAAAAATTTGGTCAATGTGTAAGAAGAGAATGGCATGTCTTACTATTTTATCTGTAAAATCTTGAGTGATGAAGAACATGAACATCTATGCCATACCTCCAAATCTGGGATGTGGGTGATGTGTCTATATAATTCAATAATCTATATAACCACATGTGATATGGCATATCTTGCCATGCCTCATGTGCAAAACTAGAGACCAAAACACCGTGCTCTACACTATGCCTATAATCTACTCTCTAATTTTGTACCTGTGTCACGCTATATGAAGTTGTATGTGTGAGATGTGTAACATGTACATGCCCCCAAATTTGGTATGAGTCTATTTGTATTGAAATCACTGTGAATCCATATAATCTAAACCACTGTATCTGAATAGTCTATGTATCTGTAAACTAAAATCACTATGAATCCATATAATCTGAACCACTATATCTGAATAGTCTATGTATCTATAAACTGAAGGTATATCCCTCTAAATGTTTTGAGTAATGCTGAGTGACCCACATAATCTGAGTCACTGTATATCTCGACCAATCTGAGCTGAATCTGATAATTTGAATGATGGATGTGTAAAAACCATGGTGTATCCACTTATGAGAGTGGATGGGTATGTTGGGTAAGTGTAGAAATATGAATAACATGAATGATTCCCCCCTTTTGGAGAGAGGGACAAAATATGATATAGAGGAGGTCGATCCAAAAGTGATGACTAGTGGCGTAGTAATAGAAACAAGGTTGGTATGTTGTGAATAGATTGAAAGGTTGTTTGATTGATAATATTATGTTGTTGAGAGTGGAACACATTTTGATTGGTGATGACCAAGGTGCATGTCTGGGTATAAGAGAAATATAGATATGTTTGTGTTGTAGTAGGCAGATAAAGTAGTAAGAGAGCGAAGCTTAAGTGATGTCGAAGATTTCATTGTCATGATACCATGGAAGGAAACAGTTTGAAAAATGGAGTTACGGGGTTCGAGCTATGGGCAAAATAGTATTTTGTTTTGAACGAAAAAGTTGGTTAACATAGGAAATTGGATCGATTCTTGATTCATTTTTGCATTGATTAGGTTGACATTTTGAGCTTTGGAGTGAGAAAAATGTCAAGGAGATGAGTACCTACCGCGACCCAGTTTGAGCAACTGGCAGCGCAGGGTCAAGCTGGTGGTGATGTGACCCTAGTAAGTAGCTTAAAACACTTGGTGTTTGTCAGTTTTTAGGCCTATTTTGGTGTTTTTGAGGGCTTAAAAGTAGCTTAAGAAGTTTTTCCTATTTTTGATGCCCCTGTCTTGTAGTTGAGCACACTTGTCTAGGTTCAACGCTCCTATCTAGGGCTCAACGATGTTCTTCTTACAACGTTGTTATCCAAAAGGAAAATTTTTTCTATGATGCTACTTTGTTGTTTACTATTATTTTGGCTTGGCTTTTGATTTGGTATTGTTGATTGATAGATGTGATGTTTCTGGGGATGCAGGGCAAGGTGGGAATGAGAGAGTTTCATAGGGGTTGGGTGATGGAGACGTTGAGGCTGGTACCGCTATCTCTGATGAGAGAACAATTGTGGATAGGGTGGGGTTAGGTCACGTGGGTGACCTAGGTACAATGCAGCAGGACCGATATCTTATGACTACCTTATGTGAGAGGTGGAACATGGATATATGTACATTTTGGCTTCCTACAGGGGAGATTACCATAACTTTGGAGGATGTGTATCGTATACTGCATTTATCAATTAGTAGGTAGTGAGTGACGATATAGGATGACATGGGTGCTGATGCGATTGATTGTGCATCTTTATACCCACCTATATAGGAATCTCTATAGGTTTACATAGGAGTCATTCAGTGGTGGGGTGAGCATGGTGACCTTATTGCATTGTTAAGCCTATGAGCACATAGCAGTTGTGCGGCCGATTGGATTACCGAGGGCAGAGTGGGCACCTCCACAACCATTTGGGAAGTGGTGGATGAGCACAATGGCTACTTGATCCCATGGGATGGACTTTTATAGGTGTGTTTTAGACAGATTGGTGGCTGAAAACATCATATGGAGGCCTTACAGAGGATTTATTGGGTGCGCAGAGGATGGAGTATAGTTGTGATACATGAGGGTCAACTATTAGATACATGACCACTGGGGTGGAGTATATGAGCGTTTTCAGTATGAGTGCATTACTAGATAGTTTGGGGTACCACGGGATGTGCCCCTAGTAACATAGGTGTTTGTGAGGAGTGCACGAGTGTCTACGAGGGTAGGATCTCATGCGAGGCCTATTGAGGCTAAGCTCGTACCATTACCTTTAGATACGAGGGATGCAATCATAGATATTCTGGATGTGGATGATGTTGGATGTACAGATGTGTATACCGTGTGGTGGGCTAGGCATTAGTGGGCTCTATTGTACCCTATTAAGGTAGGGGATGCTCCAGAGTATGAGTATTTTGAGCTAATTCAAATCATGGAAGGTAAGTAGTGATTACATTTTGAACTGTGTATAAATTTGTGCTTTAGTTTGATTTCAAAGTATATAACTAATGTAGTGTCACACTTTGTGCACAGGGGAAGCGGGAGGTGCTCAGGATGGAGCATAGGCTAGAGTAGGAGGTGGAGATGATGATTACTGGGAGGCAGTAATCGAGTCAACACTCTGAGGGCTCACATGGCATGTACCTGACGATGTGGTAGAGGAGGGATTGATAGAGCGAGCAATGATCATGATCGGTATCCATGCCCATCTGTTTGGTAGGTTTGCTATAGCGACAACTGCATATGTTAGGGCAATAGGAGAGAGAGACGAGCTGAGAGCTGAGTTGGATATGCATAGTATGCCCCCACCTAATTTTGGATCTGTTAGTATGAGGATCATCGTTGAGTATACAGATCTTTAGAGATGATATGCAGGCTAACATGAGGAACATGGTTAGCTACTGGAGCGAGAGAGTCATCACAAGAGGCATGCGGCAGCTTGAGGAGGTGCGGGGCCATCAAGTGCTAGGGTAGATTATGGGACTAGCACTAGTGGAGAGAGTGAGACTAAGAGTGAGGGCTTGATGCCCATTCATGACTGATTGTACTTGGTACTAGTGTATCTGTATTGAAAACGTGTTATATATATATATATATATATATATATATATATATATATATATATATATATATATATATATATATATATATATATATATATATATGGATACTTGCTTGATTTTGACTCATGCATATTATGTTATGGAATTTGGAGCATATCGGTATATTTGTTGTAAAATGGTTGATTAGAAATAGTTGATTTGACATTAATGTTGAGGTTGCATATATTTGGTAAAATGGTATTTGGAATGTGATTTGATTGTTGTTGATAGGTTCAAGTGTGATGCTAGTTTTGATTTTGAATCATATGTGAGTAAAAAACTTTATTGTTTTGTAATTGGTAAATTGATTTGATAAAGTGAATTGGTTTAAGATTGGTAAAATAGGATATTGGTAAGGTCGGGATTTGGATAATTTGGTTTGGCTAGAGATGGTTATTTGGAACTAAGAATGTTTGTTGTTAGTAGAAGGGAATGTAAGATATCACTCTGTGCATATCAACGCCATGGTTATTGTATCACCATCTGAACCCTGATGGCCAATTGAACATGTGGCCATACTACTCATGCTATGTAGGAACATGCCCTGTATCTGATGTTGTCTACAATGCACTAATTGTAGTTATATGTGGAGACTCTATAAGACACAACCTCAATGGATGCGCAACTAAAACTGTGTTGTGAAGGAGGCTCATCTATCCATAATCGTAGTGGATTGTTGTGTGAAATAAAACCCTATGGCCTCTACTATGATGCGTATGACTGAGCAATAGATCGTGATGGAATTATAACCTATGAGAGGGGATTGTCTAATCTTAATCGTAGCGGGTTGCTACGTGAAATAGGTCCCTAAAAACTCAATTGTTGTGAATATCTATTTGGAGTAGTACTCTCTGATGTGGGTTCATCTAATTTTAATCGTAGCGGGTTGCTATGTGAGATAGGACCCTGAAAACTCTATTGTGGTTCTTATGACTATGTTGGATATGTATATGGAACTGCACTATGTACTCTGTAGACTACACTGTTATATGTACGTTGCTCTCACTGTACTGGTCTTCAAACCATCTGAGTAGGTGTGATAAGAGATATCCTATGAGGCTATGTCCTAGAAACCACATTACTCTCACAATGAGTAACCAATGATTCCTATGAAGGAATGTCCTAGGATGACTTAGTTATGTAGGAATGAGGTCTATGGATCCATTATGGAGGAGATCTTGCTGCCCTTAGTGTGAATGCTATGATGTTGTTATCAACACATCTATTAACATAGTCCTTGAGTCCATAATAATCATTGTCTCTGTGTCCATAGATACAATGATAGTTACAAAAGGGGTGATGTGGTTGTCTGTGTAAGACATGTGGATCTAGATGACGAGTAGAAGGTAATGTGATCAACCTCCTATCTAGTAGTGCTGATAATATGACATATGGGCTATCCCATTCTGAGTCAAATTGTAGAGGTGCCCTATTGTTGTTCTTTGTAGTGCATACTATAGGTGGTGCTCTTGAAACTGGCTCTCTATTCTTAACTGGTTGATTTTGGTTGTGGTCTCTTATCTTGTTTGGGACATGGTGGATGCTGAGTGCTAGGCACTGTAGATGGAGGTAATGCTATGAAGTCCAGAGTAAGTCGATCAATTGAATCTGACTCAATCAATCCCAATTTCTTCTCCAAGGCTAAAACTGTAAAACATAAGTGCCTAAAAGAGGACTCTCTCTGATATAATATATGTTCTAGGAGGGGTTGGTGAAGCCTTCTAATAAAGATATGTTGGACCTCCAACTCTATTGGTTTATAGATCAAGTGTAACATGTGAGTCTTGAATCGTAAGATATAATCACTATCTAGCTCTAAAGGATTCTGATGTAATGTGGTAAGTTTCTCATATGTAACACGAAGGCCCATGTTTGCTATGTAATGTCTGAGAAATGCCTCCTTTAAGTCATTATATGTATGCAAGGAACCAACGGGGAGTAGATGAAAGAACCAATTCTGTACAATACCCACTAAAGTTTGCTGGAACAACTTAAATAGAATCAAAAGACTCACATGAGATGACAAAGCCTTCTAAAAGGCTTTAAGGTGTACGAATGGATCTCCATTTCCATCAAATTGAGGCAATGATGGTATCTATAAATGTTTAGGCGATGAAGCTTTGACAAATGTCTTCGGGAGAGGGTTACCATGCAAGTCATTGGCATCCATCCAAGACTTATAAGCCTTCTTTTCTAAAGTAAGGAGATGTACTTGGTGTTGTAATTCACCAACTGAATGCATCAAAGAAATAATCTCTTGGGGTGGTATATTAGTATTTTGAAGTGGTTCATTTAAACATTGAATTTGATCATTTATATTAGCCATGGGAATGCTACATTTCGCAATTGGATCATAGAGAGGGGTGTGCTCACTTGAACCTTTGGAGGAATGGTAACTTGGACCTTAGTAGAGGGATGTGGGCTACCATTCTCTTTGGGTGGAGAGTGAGAAACAAGTGCTATTGTAGTAGGGGGTGGCTTGAGAGATTCATTGGTATCTTTAGTATTTAGTGAATCACATTCTAATTGGATAGAAGATATGATGTTATCATTGACATGTGCATCATTTGAAATAGAATCATGCATAGAATTAGAAGAAATATTTTTTAATGCATTATGTTTGAGAGGAGTGAGAGAAGAGTTAGAAGCATGAGATGCATTTTATTCTTCACCATATGCATAATAGTCATCATTATTCCATGCATTATCACAATCGTAATTTTGTTCATTTGAAAGAGAAGTAGAAGTATCACTTTCATATTCACTCTCATTTTCATATTCATTTGCATGTTCACTATCATACTCATTATCACTTCCATTATCACTAGGAAGAGGGGTAAGAGAAGATGTTATTTTTTTTTTAATATGCAATAAATTGTCATGTGAAATTGGAATACTATGTACATCTATGTTATCCTTGAATGGAGTGCATGCATTATTTTCATTTGCAATATGAGAAGTAAGAGTAAGATAGTTATCATTTAAACATTCTTTTGTCATTGTTTGAGATGACAAAGTCGAGTTAAGAACATGAGATGGATCATTTGAATTATGAACTGGAAATTTGATTCTGTTTCGTTTATATTATTGTAATTTAAACATAGAAGTAGCAAAAGAGAGCAAAAAACTAGGTTCAAATGCAAGCAAATTATAACCAATGAGAGGTTTACTTGGAATTGCATGACTAATTTGTACATTTGATGTATTGTGCATAGGAGAATGAGGTAAAAAGTAACTTTCCCATTTATAAAAATTATTTTCTTTGGAAGAGGGAAAAAAAGAGAGAGGTTTGAGAGAAGAAGATGCATCTACTTTTTCTTCACTATCACTTTCATATGCATCATCATATTTTTCATTACAACAATAGTAATTATCTTCATTGTAAATGAAATTATTTTCCTCATTTTTGGCTAATGTGCAATTTTCTCCATTCATTGTCATAATTATGATAAAAATTTAGAAATTTATCTATAGGATGAGAGGAAATAAGTCCCTTAATAGACATTTTATTGCTTTCACCAAAGAGAGTATGTAAAAGTACTATTAAGCAAATAAATGCAAGGATGACTACTAACATAGGGATTTTGAAAATATTTTCGACACTCCAAACAATTTGTAAAAATTTCAATAAATTTATCTAAAAATTGTAAGGGATGAAGGCTTGGGGTTTGAGGACTTAGTTTGTAAATCTAGGGTTTTGGGTTGGAGTTTTAGAATTTTGAAATTTATTGCAATAATTTGAATTCTAAAATAATTTTGAATAAAACAAATGTACAAAAATTTATACAAAAATCATAATTTTGAAATTGAATTTTTGCATAAAAATGTGAAGGAAAACCCTAGGGGTACCTAGAGTTTGAGATTTTGTTCGATGTAAGTCAGGTTTATCAAATGATTTAACTTATTTGAGAATAATGGAGTTTTATTATTATTTTAGTTCAGGTTATAGATTAATAAATCAGTACAAAATATAACAATAAATACAATCTTGATTTGACTAACTATTTGTCTTTTTCACCTTTCTAAAAATAGCAATAAATGAGATGAAATATAACTTAACTGGAAATAGACCGAGATGGTTGATATAGAGACCGAAAACGGTTGTGTAGAACTAGAAAGGTGTTGTGAACTTGAATCTAGACTTCATTGGGTGAAAGGACAGGGGCACTGAATAATGGACACTTTGGTGTCTGACGCTATTCTCTGATTCCAACACTATTGTCCTTTTTGATTTTTGGTTCTGGATTTTAGTGTGGTCTGATTTCAGGGTCTTGTAGGTGTCCTTATTTCTTCATGATCACTTATTTGTGTTGTTATTTGACATATTTTCTTTTCAAACCTTAGGCCTATCTACACACACGAAACAACAAACATATCAAAATATAAAAGAAAAAAAAATGGGTTAGGGGAAGTATGAGCACACGATCTAGAACCCCTATTATCATGATCATTGCCTACATTAACCCTTAAGCTAGGGTATCATATCAAATGTAAGTTCTCCCTTAGAGAATGTGCATAATCAATGTGTACGATAGATGCAAGAATGAACTTTCACCTAAGCCCTTCCTTGATCAAACATGTAAATCTATGTGTGATGCAAATTTTTTAGCTATACTATTCACTGATTTTAATTATTTGGTATGCCAAAATAGTAAGTGCTAGATATAAAATGCCTTGTGAAGTCCTTTATATAGGAGACTCTTTATTTTGAATTTGAGAGTTTCATTCACACTAACCGACATCAAAAAGATAAATAAAACTTAAGGGAGGTGCTAAGAAGGGTTTGGGACACGTTAAGAAAGAAAAAATGACTATTGAACTAGAACATTGAGTAAGATAGGAGCATCAGGCGTTGTAGCCCACTAGAATTCTGTTGTTTGGGACTCAAAAAAATAGGCTGGGATTGACACAAGCCAAGTTTGGGGGTCTCTAGGGGTATAAATCAGTTGACTAAGATAAAGGAAAGGTGAAAAAAGTGTGAAACAAGATCAAGACAAGCAAAACAAAGATATGACTAGTGTGAACAAGGCTCGTATTCTCTAGTTGGAGTCTCCTATGGAGATGACTGTCAAAAGACGTGATGTGTGGTTGTTTGACCAATTTAGGGTGTATATAGTTGACATCAAGACCAAGTCCATCTACAACCCTCAACATGGATAGAAGTGATGTAGATTTCTCAAACAGAACACCTAAAAACATGACTATTAAGCCTTCTTGTCATAGATTCAATCAGTTCAAAACCTTAACTATGTAATCATATTGCCAATCATACTACCATTGTTTTTTAGGGACTAGATAACTTTATAAAAATATAAGGATTTGTATTAGATATCCATCATTCATAATCTTGGAAAGGGACAATAGTTATTTGGAAATCTCTAACAAACGCATGGAATCTGATGGGCACTCTACTAGTAACAAAATCATATAAGCATTACCTCATGAATATAATCATCAATGGAAGGAGGTTGGGATGTAAGAAAAATATTCCTTACTCTAGCATAATTGTGAAATATGAAAACAAAAAAAAGACGTGCCATTTTTCAAAGCAAGCCTCATATTTGGCCTTTTGTGATCACAAATATAAATGAATTTGTCTTAAACAAGTTAGAGATTCAGTTTTATGCAAGGTCATATGCACTGCCATTATAATAAGGTAACATTGAGCTTTACTTTCTTTTGTCCTTTAAAATGACTGTCTGTTAAAGGATATTCTATGTTTGAACAATACAACTCTATGAAAAGGACTGAGCATGTGTTTTTGATGATAACAACTATTTCATTCCAATGATTTTATGAGCTATGTAACCATATACTAGAAACAAAAATTGGGACTTGTCACATAAATCAATTGAGTTATTATATAACCATGTACTAGAATTAAGAAATGAGACTTACAATAAAAATCAATTTAGTTAATCAAGAATATCTAAAAAATTCATTGGCAGATAAATGAATTCACCCTATTTTAGGTGCCCAAGGGATAAATGACCCTAGAAGCACCACAATGCTACAACCAACTGGAACACCATGGATAGGGCACTAGATAATACTGCCCTCACATGAGAATTGAAATGGCCATGGCCCATGACCTACAAATAATCAAATTGCTACTGAAAGGAAAGGCATGAATAAAAAATAAAAATAAAAAATTGATCATAGAAAATCATTGAAACTTGCAAGCAAAGTTTATTAAAACAAGTGAGGTAGTCCCATATATAATGATAAATTGCACAAACCCATTGAAAACTATACCAATATTGAGTTCATTGCTACCTAGCATAAACTGAGTTTTTCTTCACATTTGTTCTAACTTTTTATCTTAAAAGCTATAAAATGTTGTGTATGTTTTAATTGAGGAAAGTTGTGCATGTTTTTGTTCAGGAAGGAGGATATTAAATGTTCTATTCTATTTATTCCTCTGCTATGTTGATTTTCTTCTATTATTGTAAAACTATTGTGTTAAAATTTCCCTCTCAATCTCTGATTGCGCTAAAATTATAATAATACTTAAATGCCCATATCGCTAAGCTTGTTTAATGTTTCCACGTTCCTTTTATGATTGGTTTTTTGTGGTCTTTAGTGTGATTTTTTTCCAACAAGCCCTCAAGCTACCGTTATTTGGCTGTAAATAAACTATATTTTTATTTCTGGAGCTTCTAATGGAGCTTAGAACCTATCTTATATTGTTGCCCTCCTACCACTGAGACACTATTATTTCCAATGTTTGCCAATTTTACACTTTTGCCTTAAGTTTGACCTCTTACTCTTTAATTCATCAAATTACTCTTTAATTCCTCAAATGTGTGGGTTAATCTCCCGCTCTACAATAAATAAGTGTGAAAACTTCTAAAACATGAACCATATTGGGTACAATTTGTAAAGATGTCATCCGATATACAGTCTTTGTAAATACAGGGTAAACCACTTCAAAAGATTTAGTCAAATGCTTCATTTCTGTGCATACAAGGTAGCAAATTTCAAAAGATTCTATTAAATATGTACCATCTCTATAAATACATGTTAAGAACTAAAAATAGTTTTAAAAATATACTGTTATTGTAAATTCAAGAAAATCCTTAAATCTCTTGTTACATGTATGGTTTCTAAAAACACGGTAAAAACTATGAAAATTTTGTTAATCTTATCTTTTATTGTGGATGATGTTAAGGTTACAACATACCATAAGCCTATTCTATGGATTTTAACTAAGCTATTAAATAGAATAATTAAAACATTAAAATCAAGGAAATACCCTATCAAATTTTTGGATGAGGGGTTATATTGTAATTATTGATGATAACCGTATATTACAATTGTTATACAAATTTGATGAGAGATTTAAAATAAATGGGACGAGATAAAATTTGATATTTTATTTTATACCAAATATATAATATGGATAGATGTGTAACATGAATACCCATGAGGCTTTGGCTGACTCAATTTCACATCATCTAAATCAATGACAAGAAGATTTGTGTATGTCTCTCTCTCTCTCATCCAAAGCACCCGCCTAAACAAAACGATGTAAATGAGTTAGATGCCATTTATTTTCTCTTTTTTTGACTGGCCACCATCCGTTACCTTTTTCCCAATTTATAATTCCTTGTATTTTTTTCTCACACAATCAGAACATTGTTTTTGTTTTGCTTTGTCAACAATATTAATTATATTTGTAATATATAAATGAGTAAGGTTCTTCTAATGTCACCTGTATAATTTCATCATAATTATATATATTAGAATAGTCTAAGTGATAAAATGAAAGGACACTAAATTTAGATGTGACAAAGATGTACTACACTCATTTTTATAAATCCTGAATATTCTGCTAATTAATGAGTCAAGGATTCGATTTAGTATATGTTTATGTTAATGAAATATTCATGCTCGATTCATTCTACATCAAGATTTCAATTATAACTCTCCTATCAACTTCGACAAAACCATTAAAACTATTATTAAAAAATGCATAACTACTTTCTTCATTATCTTCAAATAGAAGATGGACTTATTAAAAATTCCAAATACACCATTCTTCCTTTTGGATTGAGATTTTTTTGGGGGCACTCACTAGCATCCTCTCATCATCATTTCATGAATTCAAATCATTTTATTACACACATCAATGTATTTATAAAATTTGTAGTAAATAACCAAAGTCATTGGAACATTATGTATATATGTTTTCAATTTATTATGACATTTATGGAAGGGTTTACTACCTCTTTAGAGGAAATCATTACTCTATATGAGATCTTATTCATTATGAAGGTCAAAGATGTGTAGCTATATTCATTAGAGATATATCCCAACATAAAGTTGGCCTCTTTAAGATTTGTCAACATAACTCTTTATTTCATTGTTAAGATTTAAACTCTTTTCTCCAATCTCAATTTTAGATGCACAAACATACCCATTATTCTACTTAACAAATATAAGTTGTTAGGAGAAAGATCTTAAAAACTTAACTCTTGTGTTTTATGTTAAATATCCCATTTTTCTATTGCAATATCTTATTTGAAATGTAATTTTGAATGAATTCATTTTAAACTACATTATGGTTGCTAATGTACAATATTATATATTTATATTTTTAACACATAACAACAACGATATGACGATGATAAAACAAAATCAACATTTATGATCATATGAATTCTATTAGTTAGTTTATATAATTTATAAATGATATGATTTATAATTGATGACCCATCTCTCCTTTTATATTTATGTGTTATTGTAGACACCTAATTCTAGTACAAGACCCTTTTACATTAGGTATGTTTCATGTTTGATCACATATGGTCTATGTGCATACATTTAGATATATTTAATATACTTTTCTTTTTTTGGTCCTTCTGTCATCATCCCCTAACTTAGGTCTTCCTCATAACTTGAATTTTTGTGAACATTGTTTTCATTTAATAATATATCCATCAGATGAAAATTTTATGAAAATCTAAATATCGACTATTCATTTTCCTTTGACAAACTCTAAATGCTCTCAAAATGTCCAAAATATTCTTTTAGTGTCTTTTCCTTGGTTAGCCCATATGACTATCCGCTTAATTTATGGGTCCTTTGTGCCTTCATTTTCACCTTTTACTATCTTTTAAGGTCAACCCATTTGTATATATGCCCTTGAGGAGTGTGCATGCACATGCACGTGTACACACACAAACACATAACGCTTGGTCATTTTGTCATTTATATTCTCATCCAATGCGGTTTGTGTGTTTGTTTATAGTATGTCATTATTTTGGAAACCGCTCTCCATTTGACATTTCAATCACTTATGGAATTTCCTAATCCAACTCAGAGATGTAACAAAAAGAGACTTCGATCAAGTTGTAGTTGAATTAAATGAAATTTTTAGTCGGCCACCACCTTCTTGGGATACTCATGCAAATCACATTGCTAGGATTTGGTGGAATACTAATAATGCTTTTACTTTGGCGTTGTTAAAAGGCAATTGCTCACGTCATCAAATGGAAATAGTGGATATAATTTTTAAGTCTAATCTCTTATCAATATTAATTATTTTGTAGCATGGAATATCTTTGAATCCCATGATGAAACGTTGGTTTGACAAGTACTTTGATAGAACTAGTTATGCAACATTCTTGCCAGAGAGTTTCTTTAGTACATATCACCTTGTGATTAAATTTAAACTTTAAATGTGGGATGGTCTTCATGATAATTGTATACAATTATGTAATTCTCTATATTCAAATCTTGAATTAGATCCCGAACACATGTTAGACGACCTTACCTACCAAGAAATAATGTGGTGAAGAAGTCATTTTCCAGCACCATCAAAAGAATATGATGATGATATAAATGCCTATGATCATGATGGGCACTACTGGAATTAGTTGTAAAGAACTGACATTGGATAGTGGTATAATTTTGTACATGTAGTGAAGAAGAATCTTTTTTATCATGATAACTTTTTGTATAATTTTATACATGTATTGAATAAGAAGCTTTCATATAGTTTCATAATTGTGTTCTGTCATCTCATGGGCCTCCCTAAATTTAGGGGCCAAATATTGTGGTCCGGTAAATGGGAATTATGGTAGTGGTGGTCTATGAGGAAATCATTTGAATAAAATTGGCAGCGTATTTTGCTACACTAAAGCTCTAATAAACCAATATGGTTTATGTCCTGACCTTGATGTGGGTGATAAAGCAACTTACCATTACAATTGAATGGGATAAAATGAATCCCATATGGGCTCATATAATTTGTAATGCACACATGTCATACAAATTTTTCTTGTGTTGCCTACTAGCATTTCCTTTCACGCGATGTCCATAAATACCAGTATGTCCAGGCCTCTAATTCAATACATTGAATGATTAGTTGATGGGCAATGAGAATATCACATGGGCTTCTTAGTAATTTAGCTTTTTTTACTCTCTTCTAATTCTATGGGCTTTGTAGGAAATTATGTATTTTTAAAACCCTATCTTCATTTTATGGGCTTCCTAGCAATTTCTCTTTTTTTAACCCTTTCTTGAAGCTATGGGATTCGTAGAAAAATCACATTCGTGGGCCTGACCCACATGCATGCAGTTAGTGCATGCCGCTTAATATTATCTATAAATGTAACTACCTTGTGCATGCACTATTTTGTCCATTTCTACGTTTTGATGCATTGATTTTGATATGTTTTATGAAGGGTTTTATATTGATTTCAATGAGGTTTTGTACATTCTTATAACCTTTTTGTTCATAGTTTCTGTCATATTTTCCTTAAGTGGTTTGAATTCTCATATTTTAATTTCTATGTGCAGTTCATGACTTTTATTCATAGTATGGCATTCAATCGAAAAATAAATCTTTTGCAATACATGGAAACTTGCATTCATTCAATACGAAAAGTCCATTTCTAATTTGTTCAATGAAATGTTCTCTTTGTAGGCTGCAATAGATGGCAAAAAGTTTGGAAGAAATAATGCACCTTGAACTGTAGAAGCCAGGCGAGGGTCCATTTGATTGCAGTTGTATCAAGTGGGCCAATTTCACTAATATCAATGAGGAAGACTTGTGGGTTGCTTGGGTTGAGCAGGATAGGGTTGACGACTTCATCAAAGGAGAATCGATAAGGGCATTGTTACCTACAAATTTTCATGTTTCACATTGCAAGAGAAATTAAAATTTTGCTGGAAAGGATATCAAGATCACCACAACCTCTAAATATGTCATGTAAGCCACCTCACACTATAGATTACAAGATGGTGTTTGTTTATATGCTATTATGTTCCATTCATTTACATTTTTTTCATCTTGCATAACTATTTATTTATTCACCATAATCGTGCAAGTACTGGTGTTCATATGGCCCTGATGACTTTCAAAAAATTGATGCCATGCCAAGAGACAAGTCTTTAATGCCCGAGTTTGGAAAGGGTAGCTAGCCAGGTTGAAGACATATAAGGTACGGTTGTTATTATCATTTCAGCACATGATGCATGGTCTGTAGACCCGATCATGTGTTGCTCACATAAAGTCAAGTAGAACACATGTACAATGATCACAACTATTACCACAACCAATAATATGAATAGTTCAAGGGCAAGTAATTTTTTTGCTCCTCACATCAGCCCCCAACTTAATGAATGGGTTCATAGGCTACTATTATTATGAATGTCTGCTAATGCTCTCCACCTTAAACATTGGGAGATGGTGCATGACAAACTTTTATTATTTAGTGGTGAAACAGAGCGAGATAATTTCTTGAGCAAGGAGGGCATATACAACAAAGAGTGATTGATCAATGAGGCAAAATACATGTACAATATTGATGATGCAACAAGTGTTCATGAGTGGGCACTGGCGAATACCAACAAGTGGTTTTTATATCAGGGATACAATAGGGGACAACTTGATGGGGATGGGGAAATCCCCTTCATCTTGGGCATCCAACTCCCATAACAGCTGGAATGGTTGTTGAGATTTGGGAAGCATAGCTTATTGGCAATTGATGCAACATTTAGGATGAATGTAATGAAGGTATTGTGCCAATATTTATAAGAGTAGTTGATAATATTAGTTGTTCTGATGTTTATAATTATAGTAGTTGTTCCAATGTTTTTATTATTTTCTTGTACAGTTTCAATTATACACGTTGTTGGCATTTGATTCCAAACACGAAGGTGTGCCCATTGCATGGGTCATTATGTCTCAGTCATGTACTATCGATATAAGACAATTGATGCAAATTATTCTTCAAAGAGTGCATTTGAAAGACATTGAATGGATAGTTAGTGCCTTCATGGTTGACGATGTTAGTGCAGAGATAAAAGCTATTAGGTGTATCATCATTATTCCTACATGCATTATGGACTTCATATTTGTATGTTCATAGACACCATCCCCACTTTATTCTATTTACTTTTGCAAAACTATTATGTTATTCAGGGAGACATTCGACTGTGTTGTTTACTAATGCATTTGGCATGTTCATCGTGTGTGGTTGAAGAATTTGATAGTAAAGGTGATAGATGATGATGTTAGACGTGTGATGTTTCAGAATTTGGGGTTCATAATGCATAGTTGTGCCAATGAGGACATGGTTACAAGGGAGTCCAAATTTTTTGTAGAAATATATCGTTCCTCTCAACCTGCCTTTGTCGAATATTGGGAACAACACTGGGCATACAAGGTTGGAATGTGGTCGCGATGTTGTTAGACACTTCTGCATGTTGGGAAAGATACTAATGCATCTATAGAATCTTACCATTCCCATTTGAAATGTCATTCCCTAAGAATATTAAGGACTTCTGCACATCATAGGGTGGATTGGTTGTTCACCAACTAACAACATCAGTTTACATACATTATTGGTGGCTACAACTATGCAAGGACACAGACTTCCATAGGAACTTCAAAGTATAAAGGCATGAAAATATTTCATGGGTACAGGGTTTGAACATCCCAAATTGTCATGTTATCTTCGATAATAGTGACCCTCATATGGCATGGGTGCAAAGTATGAAAGATGAAACATTGCATTATCATGTCTTCAATGTAACACTTTCTATGTCGATGTGTAATTGCTCATTTTCAATCCAAGGATATACTTTCAAGCATGTGCTTAAGGTGGACTTGATGAGAAAGATGACAATTCAAGTAGTTGTAGAGGACGCGGCCACAATACATGGTGTTAACGAGAGCATCAACAACATTGATGTTGAGTACCATGTAAGTTTTATTTTCCCTGCATACTGTATGCATTGACAAATTTGAGGTGATTGTAGTTTATGTAATACATTTTCATTGCCCTAGTCAATGACAATAGAGTTTGAATTGAAAATGAGGGAGAAGGCATGGATGTCAGAGATTTACACACCGAAATGCACAATGTAACAAATATGGATATGCAAGGATCAGGTCGTGAACTAGAAGGTGTTGTAGCAAATCTGGTGGATGACCTTAAAGACCAACTGAGGGGGGATGATATTGTAAGTCTAGTGACTAGTTGTAGTCATATGTTTTTCATATTTTTTAGCATTTCTAATTGGATGCTTTTCACTTTATGAATAGATCCCGTATATTGCCAGAGTTAATGATGTTGAGGCCTTGATATGCAGAGCATTAGAGATATTTGACAGATGTTGTGTAGTGTATAAAAGTGTAGAAACTATGGAATTCTTCAAAAATTGTATGCCACAAGTTTACAACAAAGTGCAGAGTAGGGTGATATCAAATGCACAACACCCAATGCCTCATCCATTCCAAAAAGTGTAGGATGGACATGAAACTTCCACCTGTAGATAAAGAGAATTCATAAAAAAAATGAATATACGTAGATATCAGAGCATGTTTTAGGAGACCACACTTTTTCCAACCCCACCTCATAACAATCCAAAATGACAAGTTTTGGATGATGAGTTTAACAGGGCAGTGAAGCAAGATAGGGGTAGACATAATAGAGATAATGCATCATAATTGTAGCCCTTTGTAGGTTTTAGTGATAGCACAACAACAATAAATACATGTAACAATAATAAATGCATGTAATGAAAAATATATACATTTTTTAAAAGGTGAATAGTTCTCTTAGATTGCACACATGTAACATATTGCATAAATGTACTATCTCTTAAAGGATTTTTTGAATGATATTTGAACCCTACCCCGAGGAATGCGATAAAGCTAGCCATTGTTTTAAACATAAATCAAATTTATAAATATTATATAAACAAATAATGTTATTGAAATTATATAAATAAAGAATGCAATAGTTCTGAGGTTTATTTGATTGGTTAGTAGCTTTAGTACCTTGTTCATGCTTAGAAGAGTTTCTTTAGTCCTCTTTTTACAACTACTTTTTACATCAACTATCTTTTGAAAACTACTTTTGCAATGGTGGTCATCTTCAATTATATTACTTTTGCGATGGTGGTCACCCTTTATCCCTTAGTTGGAATATTCTTTTTACCCAAGCTCTCTATGATTCCCTCATCTCACCATGTAAATGCAAAGAGAGTACCCCTTAGGGGACTAGGATGAACTAAGATGATCAAATGTAAGAAAATATTACCCATCGGAGGATCATGAAAGAATTTAAATAATGCCCAAAAACAATAATATAATGTACATCATCACCAACCACTCTTGTGGTAACATAACCATTACCATTATGAGAGTGTCCATACAAATGGAACAAAATATGTGTCTCATACTAGTATCTGAAAATCATAAATCACCTACAATAATCAAACAAAAATGTATTTTAAGATCACCAATTTAACCTCATGCCCATATAGGAGAGTCAATGATTGAGTTAAGGAAAGTCCTCTAGGGCATGTAAACTATGTTAATAGATACTCTCCTGCTCTCTTCATCACATTTTCCCATGTTGGATATAACCCAAATGCACCTTAGATATATAACAATATTTGGATATGGCCTAGGTAAGGTCAGAAAATTTATTGGATATGGATATTACAAAATTTGAATTTTATCTTACAAAGATTTAGGAAAAAAGTGAAAAATATATAAAAGAAAGAAATAAAACACTCGTTGATTATGAAGAGGTGAATCACCTTTTCTCGTAACACACACTACTCTTCATTTAAAACTTTTTTTGATAGACTTTTGGCATTGTGTTGGTCATTTTGAAGGGATTTGGAAGGTTTCTACAACCAATATTTTGCTGTGAAAAGTCTCTTTTATTATGGATTATTCCACCAGGATAGCTACTCAGGATGACAAAATACAAGACAATAATTTCGTGCTCACTTGTACTTGCACGGAAAGCACACAACATGGTAATCAAAACCCAATAGGTGTAGGGAAAAGTAAGACAAACACCAAGCTATGTACATTTAGTGTTGTAAGCAACTAGTAATCTAAGTATAACCTATGCAATATAACATAAATCTAAGCCATATCACACATTATTCCATAGAAAGTTTGTAATCCATACATTTTCCATCGAGTTACCTAGAATGAGATCCAATCAATCATTTCTTCTGTGAGGTACCTTCACTAATATCAAATCAATCATGTTATTACAAGTCACCTAAATTGGAATTTAACCAATTATGCCATGAGTTACCTTGACATGAAACCAATCAATCATGTTCCCACTAGTGATGTAGAGGTAAAGTGGAGAAATCACCAAATATTCCCTTAATTGGCTTTTCTCTTGTTTGAGAACTCATTCAATTCTATGTTTGTCCTTGAAGGTTACATCTTCTCACAATCTTTCCTTAGTTCTTGGGCTAGTGGCCTTCTTCTTGATATACTTGTCCCTTATAGATTTTAGATACACTTCTTCGACTCAGTAGGCATCTATCATGTCACTAACATCTACTCCTGACTCACTTCTTAACATTGCTTTATCCTTACCATTTAATTCTCTCTACTAGCTCTCCATTACATGTATCTCATAGGTTTCAAACATAAATCTTTGAGGTAACTCTTAGGAATGTGTCTTATTGTCATGAACAATCTCATATTACCCTATTTAACCTATTTTGGATCATTTCAAGTGTTCCATCTTAACTCAACATTCCATTTTATACCCCAAGTTCACAAAGATTACACAAGGCTTGTAGCCTTTTTTTGGATAAACCTCCTTGCTTGGGACACTCCATAAATCACTTTGTAAAACTAAGTTCATATGCTAGCTGATGTAGAGGAATGGGAAGAAGTCTCCAATAGCATCATTGTCTGATTTCAAACTCAACTGGTCACAATGTACTTGATGATTTGATCTTCATGATTCCATCTCTATTTCAAATCGTTCTCTTTTCGGTGAGGTCTAAATAGTCTATTTTCATATGTACCTATGTATTTTTATCCTCAAAGCATTTCTTGATAGCATGAACCTCTTTGTGGTGGTTGATAATTCATTTTCTATCTTTACAAATCATTTCTTTGAGAACCTCCTTCTTATGCTTACATTAGCTTGTTACTATGCACCACCCTTTGGAATCCAAGCACTAAATATTGATTTAGGCTTTAGATTTCAATATCAACACTTGAATGGTCTTAAATTATCTAAACATATCTATCTATACCTCCTTGGAGGAATCCAACACACTTCTGCACCCTTTTCCACTATCCAAGCTCCATATGGCCTTAAAACGCTTGTAGCCCTTTTCCTGAGGTTTCCACTTAAATCATCATATCCAAGCACTTTTTCCAAGATGTAATCAGTCTTATATGCTCCATGTATCCCCTTTAATGTGTGTATAAGGTTTCATGACCTAATTCCTTCTCTAGCTAGCACTTCATTTAGAAAATACTTTTTAAAGGCCTAATTAGCCCTTTTTCCTTGACTCGATGCTATAATCCGTACAATCCATACCCCTTTCAACTCAAAAACACTTGAATCATCTTAATCATGTTTGATAGATCCAAACGACAAATTTTTACCTTTTTTCAATGGTTGACACTCTCTAAAATGGCTAAACCCTGATCTAGGGTTTTCAAGCTCACTATACAGACCGAGGGTAAACAAAAGTCAACATATTAATTTATGCAAAACTTCAAAGGATAAAATCCACTTCTTTGGGTCTATTTCCATCCCCTTAAACTTGTCCAATAGGCTAGATTCTTTGTTCTATCCATTTCTCACATGAAACTATAAAAACTCAAGTGACTATATATGTAAAATAGGGTACACACTATTATGGGAGGGTTTCCATGTTTAAATCTCATTCAAATGTCTTATAAACCCTACCTGGGTTATAACATAAGGTTCACCCACCTTTATATGTCCTAAAACTCACCCTACATGCAACTCATTCACCTCCAATAATCCCTTACACCTTATTTTGTCTATTGATTGTGCATAACATTATGACCTACAGGGCTATAACTACCACATAGATCATTTACTTCCTTTCAAACCTATTATAATGCATCCAATGGGTTCATAATCTCTTTTGTGATTTTAATCATCTCCTAAAACCATCCATTCAATGTTCACCTGGCAAAGATAATAATATAAGCTTTATCTTCCTCACAATGGGATTGTATCCTCACGATAGAGTACACCCTGTTACAGGGATTATAACCTAATTATATTCAAATCATATCCTCCATTATTCTAAGGATTTACCAGACATTCCTCTGTATTCCAACACAACAAAGATTCATTATGATGGTGCTCATTCTTTCCTCCAATGCTATTCTCCATGTTGAAATGTTTCTCCCTTATCTAAGATTGTGCTCAAGGTCCTTTGATTGTAAACATGATATGTATTTTACTAACCTCTGTAGTTTTTCATGATACCATTTCAGTAGGGATTCCATTCAGCCAAGTATGTTTTCATTAACATCTAAACCTATTCACCCAAGTTTACTTTCTCACAATTTTCTTGCATTTGGAATCATCGTACTCAATTACTCAGGGATCTGAATGATCTTCACAATGAATCTTACTTGTTTCTTTCACTTAAAATAGTTTGTCCAAAGCTTGCTTTCTTGACTATAATCATAATCCTACCAACCCTGCAGATGTAAATAGAATTGAAACACACATATATTGCCTTAAAGGCTCACTAAACTATATATATATATATATATATATATATATATATATATATATATATACATATATATATATATATATATATATACATATATATATATATATATATATATATACATACATATATATATATATATATACATATATATATATATATATATATATATATATATATATATATATATATATCTTGAAGAAGGACCACCACCATTAACACTTATTTTCATTTATGGGGTTAATAGTCATACAAAAATAGTCCATCAAAGGCAGAGACTGTGTAAATAGGGTAAGGTTGAGTATGACTGTGTCAAATGTTTCGAAGAATCCAATATACATTCATGAGGTTATGAGCACTTTACCAAAGTTACTCTCAGGATCTTAATCTCTTCTAAATGTTGATAATACACAAACAATTTAATTCTTTTATCCCTTCTCACACTCATGCATTCATTTTGTCTTGAAACATGCAACAGAGTGCTAGTATGTGTAGATAGGGTTCCTTTGTTCAAGATGGTTGTATATTATCACTTTGCCATTACCTTCTGTATAAACAACAACTAATCTACTCCTTCAATGACCACATTTAGTCTATACATCATTCCTTTCATCTAAACCATACACCACTTTGGGAGAAACAATGTTCCACTTTCAAATTGGTTGTCATAAGTGAAATAGGGTATAAAGATAGAGTTAACTCTTATTATTGAGTTCCAATGAGGGTAGAGGGTACTTTTCCTTTACTGACTCACTTGCAATGTTTGTTTTAGCTTAGAAACCTTTCCTTTCCTTTTCATAAGTTCACATTCCATGCTTAGTTTGCCCTGCAAAGTCCCATCTATCTATTGAAATCAAGACCATTTTATAGATTGTTTATTTTAGATTATAAACATTTCCTTATATTTTATTAGCCTTCCCTATGAGTTCACAAAAACTATTTCAGATCATTTTCAGTCCTTATTCAACTTTCATTGGTTACAACTCACACACTAGTTCCTTCTTAGGCAACCTTGTTAAGTCTCAAGGACCAAAATTAGAATTAGGTTCCAAATAAACATTCTCAAAGCATGGATGGTCTTTAAGGATCATATTATACCTATATATACCCATTTCAAGTCTTTGATCACTCCTTACCTTTGTATTCTACACACAATCCTTACTTTGTCTTCACAAGGCTTGTAGCTTTTTTTGGACATTTCTCCTTGTTGGGAGTATCTGATATACCTTATTAAAGAACTGATGACATTTTAAATGAACCTTTTAGGCCATACAACTTATACTTTTCTTGCCTGACACAACTCCCAAGAAATAATATACTTCCTTCTATAAGGCATCCCTCAATGAGGCCTCCAAATTGATAAAGCTCCTAATATTGGGCAATGTACACACAACCAATTCAAAATATTGACATTTTTGGATACCCTTTTGGCTCTCGTAGATTAATCAATCATTTATTATCCTACTCTTCTATACAAATTTACTTTTCCTTCACTACCCTTACTCCAATAGGTCTTATAAGCCCTCAACACAACACATTACTCAAAATATGTACTTAAGGAGACTGTATAGGTTTTAAACTAGGTTAAGTAGTTATATTACCTTAAATAAAGCAATATTACCTTAAATAAAGCAATATTATAAAAATTTACCAAGTTTGGATGGTTGAAACTCATTCTAAACCTCAAACCCTAATCCTACAGTTTTCATGCCCTACACAGGCCCAAGAGGTCTTGAAATTCATTATCTCAAGTTACACCTCACTTCAAAGGATGTAAATTCCATGTTAGGGTCTATTTTCAACTCCTCTTAACTCTCCCAATAAGCTAGATCTCTTAGACAATCCATTTCATGGCTACAACAATCAAATTACAATCAACTGTGCATGTTTTCTTTAACTGTGTATAGGTTTAGACTGATAGTTCATGCTTAGAAGCATTTCAATGTCTTTAAAGGGTTCTATAATTCATTAGTCATCTTTCCCAAATAATATTAAAACTCCTCAACACTTATTCATACCTCTCTTTATGCTTCAAACACTTCTTGGCTACGTTGTATAACCCAAAATAGGGCATAAACACATCTTTCTCATGGAATATTATAAACTCTTTCTCATTGTCTCAACACATTAAAGACTTTTTTACATCACCATCTCTTCCCTCTTTCAAAAAAAATATCCTTTTAATCCCTTCCAAATAGGGTTCATACAATATGCTCAAAGTTTCTTTTATTGTGAACAAGGTGATGACTGTGTAACACAATTTGATCCTTCTAGCAGGGCACTGAGCATCAAATGCTTGGTATCAACCATATACAAACTATTGAATATCACCATATTTCATCTCCATTAAAATCATATTTACCTCACTATAAAATTTGATGTTTGCATACCTTAGATGATCAATACTGTGAACATGGGTGTTATAATAGACTGCTCTCTCTAAGTTTCCTTATTTGAAACGTTCACCAATCACTTTAGAGACATATAAGGCTCTTTCAACCTTCAAATATCATATACCACAAAGGATTTCCTCACTCTCAAATAATGGTTCAATCAAATCATGCTTTCTTGACCATACTCAGTAGTCATTAAATTGTAGATTACACACCAACATGAATATGGTCATGGCCTCAAGGGCTTGTTCAAAGTAACAAGAAAATAGTTCAATCATATATATTGAAAGAACTCATATATCAAGACATATTTCTATATTCATAGCATGATGCTCTATTACAATACGGTCTTATCTTGGAATTGATGTACTTATTGAGGAGTTTGCTTTTCATTCATATTCTCAGACTTTATATCTTATCCATTCTTGGAGATCTTTATCCCCTCTTTTTCTCACTTTGAAACCTGTATTATTTGCACTCAAACTTGTAACAAACACATTAGAAACCTGCATATGGATTCATGGATCCCCTAATACAATTCATAATTAATCTGAAGCAATATTAAACAAAGAAGGGGGTAATAGATCTCATACAACTTTCTTTATTAAATAGTTTATCTTCTCTTTATTCAATAGTTAAACAAAATGATTAACTACAGTTTGTGAATTATTTTTGGAAATTATCACTAATTAATTTTTGTAATTGTGTGGTAGGTGGCATTAATACTACATGGGGAGTGTTGTAGAAATGCGAGAGGAATTCCATAAATTCATATGGAAGAAATCAAATGTACTGGAACAGCTCAATGTAGAACGATAAACATTGCATGAAATCTAGTGTGTGGTGTGTTGTTTCCAAAATCAACTACGCTCATTTTTAAAACAACCCTTATGAAACTTGCCCATTTTGTATTTTTCTCTCTAAATTCATTTTTCGAGACAAGTTTTTTTTCTCATATTTGCTCAACTGACATCGTTCGAAGTTCGTAACGTTCATTTATTACGTTTTCCCTAAAATGCGAAAATCGTTACAGTCTCGATGCGACCAGGGGACAAAGTTTTCGTCTCCCAGAGTTAGTCTTTTGTTGCGTTTTCATGCAAGGGTAGAAATTATTGCCATCAATGTATCTTTTGTTTCAATTCCATACAAAGGCGGCATTTTTCACCGCCCTTGCATCCGACATGCAGGGACGATAATTTTTGCCGCCTTGGCATGTGTTTCTTCCCTCCCATGCAGGAGCAGTGAAATTCGCCACCCCTTCATATCTTTCAAACTCCAGTGCAGGAGCGGTGATTTTTGCTCCATTTAATCTCTTTTGATCCATTTCTACCTCACTTCTTCCATTCCTCCTCCTGCCCTCTACCTCTGGACGATTGAGCAAGCGGGAAAAAGCGTGTTTTCGTCAGATTCAAGCCCTCGTCACGCGTTATTTTTCAGGTAGGTCTTTGTTTTTGCATTTTATTTTGTTTTTCTTTCCTCTTTCTCTTTCCTTAGTTTTCTTTTTTTTCTTTTTCTTGTCCGATGAGGCGTTTCTCTTCTCCCCCGCCGTGCCTCGACCCTCCTTTTCCCTTTTTTCTTGTTCGGCTTTCTTTTCCCCCCGCATTAAGGCGGCGAATTTTGCCGCCCTCTCATTTCCTTCCGAATTCTTACCCGTGTAAGGGCGAAAAAATTCGCCGCCCTCACACAGATCTATTTTTTGATGCGCACTGGCGGCAATTTTTGCCGTCGATGTGACCCGACCCGATTTAGGTGTAAGGGCGGCGAAAATTGCCGCCGTTACACCTAAGTTTCTTAACAGGTGCAAGGGCAGCGATTTTTGCCACTCTTACATGTTTCTCCCCTCTAACATGCATCCACGGTGAAAACTACCGTCAATGCATTTCCCTTTCCCCCCTGGCATGCATGGGCAACAATTTTTGCCGCCTATGTACACAGGCCTGTTCCACATGCAAGGGCGGCATTTTTTGCCACACCTGCATCCTTTTTCTCTATTTTTTTCTAACTCCAAGGAATTTTTGTTTCTTCCATTTTTCATGCCCGCTCTCCATTTCCTCTCACTTTTCAACCTGCTTGCACCTCGATCATTTTCAAGCGCACTTCCCTGGGCATGATCGCCTGACGTGCAATTTCTCTAGATTGCCAATTTTTTCCTAATTGTGCGATCATGACTCTTATCACAGTTCCTCCCAAAGATCCTCTTTCATCAATGTACTCTCAACCAAGGCTTGTCTCAATGACTGAAGCTTCTCCGAAGAAGTCGAAGGCAATGAAGTATCAGTATCAAGGTGTTTTTTCAATCACCTCGGTCACTTCTAATGTCGACGACATTAGAGACACAGAGATCGGTCACGTGAATATGGTCGAGTTCATGGAGAGAATCAAGGCAAAAAATTGGAGCTCAAAGATGAAAAGATTAATTGAAAGCAACATCCACCTAGTCTCCTCTTTCCCTATGGCGGCGCATCACACCGAGTTCGTCCTCCAGTGCACCCAATTCTATAATAAAGAAACCAGAGCGGTGTCAGATGCTATTGGCAATGTGATAATTCGACTGGACCCCAAATTTATCGATAAAGTTTTCATGTGCCCTCCTGCTATTGAAGTGTTGAAAATTGACTTCATCGAGGCACAAAAGGAATACGACAAAGATCTCAAGAAGGCGAAGAAGGTTATCAACAACAGATGGCTTAAGACCCCCAGAGCCAACTTGTCTAGATGGCTGCAAAATTTTTCAAGAAAATGATTTTATAGGGGAAGTTGGTGACTTAATTACTCTTCTCAACAGAGTACGAGGTCTACCATCTTCTTCTTAATTCTACGAATAGATGTATCCCTTTATCAAAATAATTCTATAAGGAAAATAAGTCATCTTTTGGGGTGAGCAGATCAGCAATGCTCTTTATGAGCAATTGACAAAAGTGTCTACTACTTCGAAGTTCTATATGGCTTTGTACTTAGTATACATCACAGCGTCAATGCGAACCTTTTCAAGTTTGACGACAGAAGGAGATAGAAGAACCACCCCTGTTTATCAATATTACCCTCAGCTAACACTAAAGGGATAAATATGTCACTTTAAGAGGGTAAATAATGCCTTATTCATAGTATTTTTATGTTTTTTCGATCCTCAATTAGAAAAAAAAAGAATATCAGATGAAGCCTGGACTGTTGTCAATGACTTCAGCTGCATATTTTTACAATTCCCTACCTTTTGTTATCTACGGGTTGGCTTTTTCCAAGGTTATCCCTATATGCTCCCCAAATTTTCTTCTGACAAATTGGTTATAATAAAGCTGTGTAGACAAATTATTGTCGTACATAATAAATAAATGAGACTTAAAAAATCAGGATTCAGCTTTCCAATAGAAATTGGCAGATACTTAGTTTTGCTGCCGCCAAAGCAAGGGTAATGGAAATCAAAATGCAATTGGTCACTATGAAGTGGTTCAAAAGAAGGTCTAATTTTGACTATAGGGGTGTTAAAGACATGATAAAAAAGAAGACTCGGTTTCATGAGCCCATGATTGAAGACATCTAGATAGATTTGAGAACAACAGAAGATATCAGAAAAATATATTACAACAGACTATCTCTGGAGTAAATTGAATATTTAGGGCTCACTGATATTCTTCCAAATCTAGTAGATGACAAAGAGCTAATTAACAACAAATACATGGCTGAAAAAGTCGCTAACTCTCCTCTTCCTCCAATCCAATGGTCCCAAAAAGTGTTGACCTCTTTAAGGATGAGATTCGAACCAAAACTGGCTAACACCAATGATTGGCTAGCGACCAAAGGGATCACATTGAAAGAAATCATCACAGGATCAAAGGCTTAATTTAAAAAAGAGACAAGAAAAAGAGCAGAAAATAGAACCAAGAATAAAAATGACGTTCCTTCTCCTTCTGGACTTCACAGGGCCTAGGATCATTTTTGTGTCGAAGAAATCAAAAGTTGCCGAGAAAGAGCCAAAATCAACAGATATGGGGATTGGAGAACAAAGCACCCAAGAACAAGCGACAAAAGAGATGGAAATAGATCACATGCCTACAGAGCAACAGGGAACATAAACTTTATCTCCACAAGAGGGGGCACAACCAGTTGCAGGCGTTTCTTCTTCTCCACCCCAATCCCCTGTTGCGGCTCCTTCAACCATTTTTCTCATCAGCATTCCTTCCTCTGGAGCTGTCTCTCCTTCTGAATTTATTTTTAGTGACCCTCAAGGCACTTCTAGAGATGTTCTTTGATCATCATGATCTATCCCTAGTCTTTCATCTCCTTCTTTCAACATCGGAGACAGTTCCACCATCGACTAGTTCACGGCTGATACAATTTTCCCTGATATTATACCTGCTACACCCACTACGCCTGTTGTTCTCATCAGTAGTGCAGATGTTACCCCAGTGACACCAGTTATAGGGACTATTGCTACAGTAACTGTTTCTGCTCTCCCACCTTGGTTATCAACTTTCACACCTAAGAAAAAAAAGCAAGCCATCTCTGCAGATGATTTTGATTTTGGCAAAATAGTGCCAGTGAAAGCTAAGACCCCCAAGAAGTCAAAGATCTTTTCAAAAATGGTTGAGGAAAAGGGGCACAAATTCTTGGAGATAGCCAAACCTCCACAGGATGCAACCCTAGGGAATTTTGATATGAACAGCTAATCTATTTCTCGCATTGAGTTGGGGAAAATAATTCACGAGGGTGCAAAGAGTGATCTGCAGTCTGTAATGGATATCATGGTCCAAAAATTTGACAGGGAGAGAGAGATGAAATATTATTACAAAGCAAAGGCAGAATAATTGATCGCGGTAGTTAGGAGATTCACTTTTGTTCTAGAGGCGACAACTCTAGAAGCCTTTTCTGTAGATGATCCTGTTATCTAGAAAGCGAAAAATACTTACTTAAAAGGGAAAGTACTTGAAGATTACATAGAAAAGATGCATACATAAGGAATTTCTTTCCTTACAGAGGTTGCTGAGAAGACATATAAAATGAAGAAAATGAGGACAGAGTTGGAAGACCTCATCTCTCTTATTTTTCAAGATATTGACAACATAAACAAATATCTTAGCAAGTGGGTAGAGATGAAAGCTCTAAAAAATGCATCTTAGTATCGATCGGCGTCATTGCCAACAAATATTCTTATGTTGAAATCAAAGAATCACTAATATACAGAATCTAGGTACTTAAAGCGCTGATCGACGACCTCGAATCTTTCAAGGATGCCAGTGAAAAAAGCGACACCGACCTGTTGAATAGATTGGAGGAATTGCCCTGCAAACTCATCTCTCGAGACAATCGATTTCTTTCAGCAGAGAAAATGATTCAGGAATTCAAAGGTATGATCCAAAAGAAATTTGAAGAGAAAGCATTTTCAATGACTTCTGTGGATAACATTTTAGATACTCAGTTAACTCTAGATAATCTAAAAACTAGATTAACTAGTCATGCAAAAGCCATCACAGTAGTAAAAGACACTACAATCAGAGCTAAAATAATCTTCAAGAATATCATTACACCAGACAGTAGAGGAATACAGGCATCTATCGCCATGTATGATGCTCATCTGAAGAAGTCTGGCATCAAGAGTTGAATTATTCTTTCATTCTCTCTTCTTCATTCTTCTCATGTACTTTGTAATTGACTTAGGACATTCACACATGTACTTTTGTCATGTGTAAATACATGCACTTTTGTAATATGTAATTACATTAAAAAATTTAAAAAATATTCCAAAGTCAACGTTGACTCATCTTTGACTAATTTTTCAATATTTTAATCTTTTTCTAATTTTAAAAGTTTTTCCCTATATATATAGGGAACCTCTTTTATAAAAGGATCTCTAGATAATTGAGAGCAAAAACTCTGTCGAAATTGAGATACTTCTTGAGACTTTGTGCTTAACTTGTAAATCATATTTTGTTGAATGAATAAAAAATAGATTAATTTCAGATTTTGTGTTGAGATAATGTGTTATTTAAGAAATAGATTTTATGTCTTCTTTTCTGATAATCTCTCATTCGTTTGATTGAATAAGCAAAGTGTGTGCATGGAATTATCTAAAGACCATTCTAAAGAGTAAAAAAAAGACTTTGGACTGCTTTTATCTTTGTGATCTTTTTATCTTTTGTGGTTTTAGGTGAAGACTTTGAACTTTACTTTACTCTACTGTTACTTGTGCTCCATATTGTGAAGGAGGCAACGGAAGACTTTGTGCTTTCGTGAGTTTTTTGGCAGACCTAGTTACTACTCCAAGAGATTTTCTGATATGTGCTAAATACCATTTCTGAAAGAATAGAAATGCTTTCAGTCATCAACCAAGATTTTTCTTTTGTTCTATGAACATCATCTCTGAAAAGAGAGATGGATGCTGCTATCCTACCCTGAGTATTATTTTCTGCTTATTTATATACATATATAACATATAAGTGATTCATAGGTAACCTCCCCTTGATGAGATGAGAGATTTATCTCATTAGGATATAGTAAATTCACACTTTTTATTGTATAAATCTATTTATATTGTGGTTGATATACCCATTTTGTCATCAGTTAATTGACAACAAAATATTTACTTAATAGCTTTTGGCGACTCTATTGGGGACTACGAACGTGCATTTTGAAGCCTCAAGCTTCAACTTGAAGCATCTTCAGTTTTTTTTCATTTTACACTCTGATAAATCCACAATACACCCGAGGACAGAGAGATCAAGGCATTATTGATCCCATATTCAAGTTGGTGCGACAAACTAATTTTGAAATTTCTCTTCCACCATCTCGCCTTCAACGAATCAGGAGTTTTCCTCCTACTAACGCCAGATCTCTCATACCTGGTGAAGCTTCTAGTCTCAATACTGGTAAGGTTTTGTCTTTTCTGATCCCACCAAGATTTATTATCCCGCCATTTAATCATCCTATCATAATGGCCCAAGGTCCTTAGGGCAACTCTTTTGGTCCTCTCAATCTGAACCCACCTTTACACGAACTACCTCGTAGTTCGAATTTTTTTTAAAAAAAATTCTATGATGACGGAAAGGTTCATCCTGATGAGCATATTGTTGTTTTCTCTATAGAATGTGGCATAAGAGGTGTAAAATTTGAAGATGTAGCAGTGAGACTTTTTATAGAAATTTTGCAAGGCGCTGTTGTGGATTAGTTTTATCACCTTCAAGCTCAAACTATAACTGACTGGAATACACTCAAATCTAAGTTTGAAGCTAAGTTTAAACCTGTTGAAGATGCACATGCCTTGTTGTCTCAGCTTACATAGATGAAGAAGGAACCCCATGAGCTCATGAGATATTTTATAGCAAAATTCAATAAGTTAAGGAACCAGATTCCTACCATCGCTCAGTCCACGTTGGAAAATCTCAAGTGCTTTTTCATCAACTCACAACTTCTTGAAGTAAGTTTTTTGTTAAGGTGGGCCAACCCTATGGATCTCGATGTGGCTCAAAATTTGGCCACTGAGATTGAAAATGATCTTATCCTGACAGGTAAGATCAAAAAAGACTCCAATAGAAATAATTTTTCTTCATCTGTTGAAAGCTCTTTTATAAACACCACAGATCCTATGGTGCAAAAATTGACAAATGAACTGTTAGCTTTGAAAAGACAAATGGCCCAAGGTATGTCGGCTCTCACTTATCGAGATATGCCAAGAAGAACATTTCAGAATCAGTCATATCAAGGTAATGCTCCCAGAAACTAAGGGCAACCAAATCGCCTACCTCCCCCACATGGGAAGCTTGCCATTGAAGCAGCACCTACTAATTTTGCAGTCAGTTATCTGGAAGCTGAACATGATTTCTTGCTCCAACCTGAGTTAGACCAACAAAATGATGCTAATCTATTTGAAGAACAAGAAGAAGAATTAGTTGGCGACTTCAATATCTATTTTTTTGATTATCAGGACGAAGTTGGAAGTAAGGGAGATGTGTTTGATGGATCCTATGTTGTTTTTACCAAATCTTAAAACCAGTCAACTCAACAAATTGATAAAAAAAAGTAGGAGAAGAACCTCAGTCGGTAGTTTCTATCGCTAAACGAGAGACTTCATTGCCTTTCCAACCAAAGGATTAGGTAACTAAAAAAAGTAAGTACCTCAAACCGTCTCATACCTTCCACTTCTATTTCTCAAATCAGTGCCACACACACTAACGATCAAGATGATGGGCCCCTTCCTCTGTCTCTAATTCATTTTAATTATTTGATATAATTGATCACGTCAAAAAGTCTAAGATTCAAATGACTGAGATTAAGTATTTGCGAGCTAATCCTGAACAATTTGATAGGTTGACAGAATATGTAAAAAATAAAGGTATTTTCATGAGACAAGATTTTTCAAAAGTAATTCATGATTTCTCCAAGAATAAATCTGCCCAAAATAATCTCGTTGTGACTCCTCTTGTTGCTCCAGAAAAAATAGATCCTTTTTATGTTTCTATGTTGATAAATGGTTATAAATTGAATAATTGTATAATAGACTCTAAAGCTTCTGATAATGTTATGCCTGCCAAGGTGGCAGATTCTCTTAGTCTAACTTTGACTGACTTTTGGAAGGAAAACAAGCAAATTCCACTCCTTGGCCAAATAATTGGTCGTAGCTTTTCAAAAAAGAAGATAAAAATGACAGTTTTAGTGGCCGATGTTCTAGCCTCTTAAAACATCATTTTTAGACAAAATTTTTGCAAGGATGTCGGTGGTGAGCTAAGCATGGACTTATCTGGGGTGAGGATCCCAGTCAAAGGTGTTATGAAGAGATTGCTTCTTGAAAAAGAAGCAAAATACGTCGTCATCCAATTATCAGCACCTAAAGCTCCAATTTTGTTTGAGTCTTAAGGGATGGTTAACTACTTTCTATCTACAGACGAAGTTCATGAGGCATCTGATGAAGCTCCTACAAGTAACAACTTAAAAATGTATTTCGCTGGAACATTATGAGAATTAGTGGAGTGCAATATCGATGTGGAAGGATTTCTACCTCCAAATGAAGAAGGATGCAAAGAAGAATCAGTATCAAATGGGGTATAGATTCTGGAATTTGATGGTAGCTGCTATTCTACTGGCTTCAGAGCCAGAGTTGTGTTGGTATCTCTTCAAAGAGATATTTTTCTTTCATCTTACAAGTTGAAGTTCGACAACACTAACAACACAACTGAGTACGAATCCTTGTTGCTTAGATTGCAGGCTGTTAGAGAAAAAAGCATCAAACTCCATGATAAAGGAGACACCGAATTAGTGGTTTGTCAGATAAGAAACCTTTATCAAACCAAGAATGAAAGATTGCGTCACTATCGCAATTTAGTCTGGGATCAAATTGAAAGTTTCGACGCTTTCAACATCTCGAATGTACCTTGAGAATTCAATGATCGAGCTGATGCATTCGCTGTTTCAGCTACTCTCTTGGGCCCCCACCCAGACTTTAAAGGAAACAAGTACACTATTGAAATGGTCTTTCGACCAAGTGTACCTGATAATGCTAGTCATTGGCAAGTATTCAACAATGACAATCAAATCATTGCCTTCTTAGAGCAAAAGGACTACTTTGAACAGTCGCATTTTAAAGACAGTGAACCTCAAAAGTGTGAGCTAGCTTCCGAATCAAATACAGACGTAGGTGAGGAGTTCCTGCAACTTAAAATAAATAAGATATACAAAAATTTCTCTAGAGAAATTATTTGATAACTATGACAGATTCATCAGGCAGCAGCAAAAAGATTCAAGCTCCTCCTAGGAGTTTGATCAAGTGAATTTAGATACCAATTTTTTTTTAAAGTAGTGAATATTGAGAAATGTTGCACTCAAGAAGAAAAATTTAAGTTCATTGCTCTGCTCTGCCAGTATATAGACGTCTTAGCATATTCTTATGATGACCTGAAGTCACTCAGGCCTGATGAACTCTGCCATGACATTCCTCTTAAGGCTAACTCAGTGCCTTACAAGCAAAAGTCCATGCAATATAATCTGAAAATATCAAGTACTATTTTATCTGAGATACAAAAAATATTAAATGCCAGGATAATCTTCCCAATCGATCACTCCACATGGATTGCCAATAGAGTGCCTGTAAGAAAGAAGAATGGCAAAATTCACATCTGTGTGGATTTCAAAAACTTGAATCAGTCATCTTTGAAAGATAACTATCCTCTCCCTATCAGGGATCAAGTTCAACAGATGGTGATAGGTTCATAGATGTTATCGATGCTAGATAGTTTTTCAGGGTACAATCAAGTTGAAGTTAGAAAAACAGACCAACATAAGACTTCCTTCACCACACTTTGGGGCACCTTCGCTTATCGAAGAATGTCTTTTAGTCTGATAAATGCATATGCCACATTTCAGAGAGTAATAGACATCACTTTCAAGAATGAGATGGGTAAGTTCATTGTAATATACCTGGATGATCTAACGGTTTTTTCTAAGCATCGTTTTGATCATGTACATCATTTACAACAAGTGTTGAAATGCTGTCGTCAGAATGGTATTTCTCTAAATCCTAAAAAATCTATTTTTGGGGTGACGGAAGAGAAATTTCTCGGGCACATTGTGTCTCGAGAAGGTATAAAAATTGACTTCAAAAGGGTCAAGTCCATCTAAGAGCTTACTCTGCCTACCAGTAAGATTGCGATTCACTCTTTCTTTGAAAAAGTGAATTTTTTACGAAGGTTCATCTCTGAGTTTGCTGAGAAAACTCGCCACATTGTCAATATGATGAAGGGTAAAGCCACCTTCAGGTGGACTACAAAAGACAAATCAACATTCAAAGATATCAAAGAAGCAATCACTCGCGCACCAATTTTGGTATGTCCAGACTACACCAAAGACTTCAAAATATACAGTTATGCTTCTGAACATACACTTTCAGCTATTTTGGTTCAACAGAACCAAGAAGGTGTGGAGTCTCATATTTCTTTCATGAGATGTCTACTCAAAGCTTACGAGCTGAAATATTCAAACATGGAGAAGCATGCTTATGCAGTGGTCAAAGCAGTTAAGCATTTTGGGTTTTATATCCTGAATTCACATACTGTAGTTTTGGTCCCTGATACAATGGTGAAGTCTATTCTGACTCAACAAGAGTTTGGTATAAAGAGGGGTAATTGGATTGCCAAGACTCAAGTGTTTGATCTCGACATCAAACCTACCAAACTTGTATGGAAAATGGGTCTTTGTCAATTGATTGCTGACAACATCTCTAAAGAAGTAAAAAATAAAGAAATAGAGATCGAAGACGTGTCTACGGTCCTCTTCGTTGTCACTACTGATGAGTGTTATTCTGACATTGCCCATTTTCTAACTTATGGTGAGTGTCCCACTCATCTATGTTACAAAGAAAAATGAAATGTTAAATTAAAGGCTATTAGCTATGTTTTGTGGGATAATAGTTTGTATAAGAAAAGCCTTGACGAGATATTTTTTCGTTGCATCGATAAGGTGCAACAAGATAAATTTTTGGAGTCTTTCCACAATTTGCCTTGTGGAAGAAATTTTTTCGCACCAATAACAACCCATAAAATCTTACGAGCAAGGTACTATTAGCCTACGCTGTTTCAAGATGCTTACAAATGGGTGCGTAGGTGTGAATTGTGTCAGCAGTTCATCGAAAAGCTTAAACTGGTCGCATTACCCCTCAAGCCAGTGGTAATTGAAAAACTTTTTCAACAATGGGGTATCAACTTCATTGACACAGTTAATCCGTCTTCAAGTGTTGGACATGATTATGTCCTCACGACAACTGACTACTTTACCAAATAGGTGGAAGCCATCCCAACTAAGCATGCTACTTCAGAGGTGGTGTGTAATTTTCTTAAGAAAAATATTATCTCCCAGTTTGGGGTTCTACTTAAAATTGTAATAGATAATGCAGCGTATTTTTCTTTACATGAGATTACTCAGTTCTGCTTCTATTATGAAATTACCTTATCCCATACTTTTGATTATTTTCTACAAGGAAATGGCCAAGTAGAATCAAGCAATAAGAGCATGGTTACTATTATCAAGAAATTGGTAGATGATAATTAGAGAACTTGGCACAAAATATTATTTGATGCTTTATGGGCAGATATGATTACACCCAAGAGGGCCATATGCATGTCACCGTTCCAACTTCTGTACGGCTTGAATGTCGAGATACCTATCACTCTAGAACTACCAGCGCTCAGGTTAGCCAAGGCAATCGAAGATTTGACATTTGAAAATTTAATTGATAAAAAGATCATGTGTCTAACCGAATTGAATGAGAAAGGAACCATGGTGGTGGACGAAATTACTGAGCATCAGAATCAGGTGAAGAAACTTTTTGACAAGAGGGTCAAGGTTCGTGATTTTCAAATTGGAGATCAAGTCTTGTTGTGGGACAAGAGGAGAAAACCAAAGAAAATGCACATCAAATTTGATTCTTTGTGGAGAGGTTTGTTTACCATTCATCAAGTCTGTGGTGAGAATAGCTTCTTGCTGGAGCACCATTTTCACTGCCCCACAGTGGGTAGCATCTGAAGCATTTCAATCTTTGAAGTTTTATATGAATTCACTTGTACATTTGTATAGTTTTTATATATTTTTTGTTTTATTTCGTGTCTTTTCATTTTTAGCTTGACTCCGTAGCCCAATGGCTTGGATGACGGCACTTAGAGACTAGTTTCTACTCCCATAAATCGGTTCGATCAATGAAAGTTCTCCAATAAGAGTCAGCTGTTGTTCTCAAAATTAACTATGCTCATTTTTAGAACAACTACGAAATTTATCCGTTTTGTGTTTTTCTCTCTAAGTTCATTTTTTGAGAAATTTTTTTCTTCTTCTCGCGTTTGCTCAACTGGCATCATTCGAAGTTCGTAATGTTTCTTTATTACGTTTTCTCCAAAACGCGAAAATCGTTACAATCTCAATGCGATCAGGGGACAAATTTTTCATCTTCTAGAGTTAGTCTTTTGTTGTGTTTTCATGCAAGGGCGATAATTATTACCGTCAATGCATCTTTTGTTTCAATTCCATGAAAAGGTGGCATTTTTCACCGCCCTTGCATCCGACATGCAGGGGTGGCAATTTTTGCTGCTTTTGCATGTGTTTCTTCCCTCCCATGCAGGAGTGGTGAAATTTACCGCCCTTGGATATCTTTCAAACTCTAGTGCAGGAGCGACGATTTTTGCCGCCCCTACACTGCCTCAATTTTTGCATGTGGCATTTATGGCCGCGCACGTCAAGTGGTTGGGGTGATTTTTGCTCCATTTAATCTCTTTTGATATATTTCTACCTCACTTCTTCCATTCCTTCTCTTGCCCTCTGCCTCTAGACGATTGATCAAGTGAAAAGAAGCATGTTTTTGCCAGATTCAAGCCCTCGTCGTGCGTTATTTTCCAAGTAGGTCTTTGTTTTTGCATTTTATTTTGTTTTTCTTTCCTCTTTCTCTTTCCTTAGTTTTCTTTTTTTTTCCTTTTCTTGCCTGATGAGGCATTTCTCTTCTCCCCTGCCACGCCTCGACCCTCATTTTCCCTTTTTTCTCGTTCAACTTTCTTTTCCCCCCGTGTTAAGGTGACAAATTTTGCCACCCTCTCATCTCCTCCCGAATTCTTACTCGTGTAAGGGCGGCAAAATTCACCACCCTAACACATATCTATTTTTTGATGTGCACTGGCAGCAATTTTTGCTGCTAGTGCGACCTGACCCAATTTAGGTGTAAGGGCAGAAAAAATCGCCACTGCTACACCTAAGTTTCTTAACAAGGGCAAGGGCAACAATTTTTGCCGCCCTTACACGTTTCTCCCCTCCAACATGCATCTGTGGCAGAAATTACCGTCGATGCATTTTCCTTTCCCCCTAGCATGCAGGGGCGACAATTTTTGCCGCCTATGGACACAGACCTGTTCCACATGCAAGGGCGGCATTTTTTGTCGCCCCTGCATCTTTTTTCTTCATTTTTATCTAACTCTAGAGAATTTTCGTTTCTTCTATTTTTCATGCCCGCTCCCCATTTCCTCTCACTTTCCAACCTACTTGCACCTCGGCGTTTTTCAAGCACACTTTCCTGGTCATGATCACCTAACGTGCAATTTCTCCAGATTGTTAATTTTTTCTTAATTGCACGATTATGACTCTTATTGCAGTCCTCCCAAAGATCCTCTTTCATCAATGTACTCTCAATCAAGGCTCGTCTCAATGACTGAAGCTTCTCCGAAAAATTCGAAGGCAATGAAGTATCAGTATCAAGGTGTTTTTTAATCACCTCGATCACTTCTAATGTCAATGACATTAGAGACACAGAGATCGACTACGTGGATATGGCCGGTTTTGTGGAGAGAACCAAGGCAAAAAACCCAAGCTCAAAGATGAAAAGAATAATTAAAAACAACATTCACTTAGTCTCCTCTTTCCTTGTGGCGATGCATCACACCGAGTTCGTCCTCCAGTGCGCCTAATTCTATAATAAAGAGACCAGAGCGGTGTCAGATGCCAGTGGCAACGTGATAATTTGACTAGACCCCAAATTTATCGATAAAATTTTCATGTGCCCTCCTGCTATCGAAGTGTTGAAAATTGACTTCATCGAGGCACAAAAAGAATACGACAAAGATCCCGAGAAGGCGAAAAAGGTTATCAACAACAGATGGCTCAAGACCCCCAGAGCCAACTTGTCTAGATGGCCACATAATTTTTCAAGAAGTGATTTTATAAGAGAAGTTGGTGACTTAATTACTCTTCTCAGTAGAGTACGAGGTCTACCATCTTCTTTTCAATTCCATGAATGGATGTATCCCTTTATCAAAATAATTCTATAAGGGAAACAAGTTATTCTCTAGGGTGAGCAGATCAACAATGCTCTTCATGAGCAATTGACAAAGGTGTTTACTACTTCGAAGTTCTATATGGCTTCATACTTAGTATACATCACAACTTCAATGCGAACATTTTCAAGTTTGACGACAGAAGGAGATAGAAGAACCACCCATGTTTATCAATATTACCCTCAGCTAACACTAAAGGGATCAATCCGTCACTTTAAGAAGATAAATGATGCCTTCTTCACAGTATTTTTGTGTCTTTTCGACCTCAATTGGAACAAAAAAGAATATCAGATGAACCCTAGACTGTCATCAATGATTTTGGCTGCATATTTTTACAATTCCCTATCTTTTACTATTTACGGGTTGGCTTTTTCCAAGGTTATCCCTATATGCTCACCAAATTTTCTTCTGACAAATTGGTTCTAATGGAGTTGTGCAGACAAATTATTGTCATACACAATAAACAAATAGAACTTAAGAAACCGGGATTCAGGTTCTCAATAGAAATTGGCAGATACTCGATTTTGACTGCCACCAAAGTAAGGGTAATGGAAACCGAAATGCAATTGGTCACTATGAAGCAATTCAAAAGAAGGTCTAATTTTGACTACAGGGGTGTTAAGGACATGATCATAAGGAAGACTCAATTTTATGAGCCCATGATTGAAGACATCTGGATAGATTTGAGAACAACAGAAGATATCAAAAAAATGGATTACAATAGACTGTCTCTGGAGCAAATTGAATATCCAGGGCTCGCTGATATTCCTCTAAATTTGGTAGATGACAAAGAGCTAATTAACAACGAATCTTCTTCCTCCAATCCAATGGTCCCAAAAAGAGTTGACCTCTTTAAGGATGAGATTCAAACCTAAATTAGCTAACACTAATGATTGGCTAGTGACCAAAGGGATCACATTGAAGGAAATCATCACAGGATCAGAGGTCGAGTTTCAAGAAGAGACAAGGAAAAGAGAAGAAAATAGAACCAAAAATAAAAGCGACGTTCCTTCTCCTTCTAGGCTTCACAGGGCCTAAGATCATCTTTGTGTCGAAGAAATCAAAGGTTGCCAAGAAAGACCCAGAATCAACAAATATGGGGATTGGAGAACAAAGCACCCAAGAACAAGCGGCATAACAGATGGAAATAGATGACAGGCCTATAGAGCAACAGGGAACATAAACTTTATCTCCACAAGAGGGGGCACAACTAGTTGTAGATGTTTCTTCTTCTCCACCCCAATCCCTTGTTGCGGCTCCTTCACCCATTTTTCCCATCAGCATTCCTTCCTCTGGAGCTTCCTCTCCTTCTGGATTTATTTTTAGTGACCCTCAAGGCGCTTCTGGAGATGTTTTTCGATCATCAGGATCTATCCCTAGTCTTTCATCTCCTTCTTTCAACATCGGAGACAATTCCACCATCGACTAGTTCGCGGTTGATACAGTTTTGCCTGATATTATACCTGCTACACCCACTACACCTGTTGTTCTCATCAGTAGTGCAGATGTTATCCCAGTGACACCAGCTATAGGGACTATTGCTACAGTAAGTGCTTCTGCTCTCCCACTTTGGTTATCAACTTTCACACTTAAGAGAAAAAAACAAGCCATCTCTGCAGATGACTTTGATTTTGGCAAAATAGTGCCAGTGAAAGCTAAGACCCCCAAGAAGCCAAAAATCTTTTCGAAAATGGTTGAAAAAAAGGGGCACAAATTCTTGGAGATAGCCAAACCTCCATAAGATGCAACCCTCGAGAATTTTGACATGAGCAGCTAATCTATTTATCGTGTTGAGTTGGGAAAAGTAATTCACTAGGGTGCAAAGAGTGATCTGCAGTCTGCAATGGATATCATGGTCCAAAAATTTGACAGGGAGAGAGAGATGAAATATTATTACAAAGCAAAGGCAGAATAATTGATCGCAGTAGTCAGGAGATTCACTTTTACCCCAGAGGCAGCGGCTCCAAAAGCTTTTTTTGTAGATGATCATGTTATTCAGAAAGTGAAAAAGACCTACCTGAAAGGGAAAGTACTTGAAGATTACATAGAAAAGATGCATACACAAGGAATTTTTTTGCTTACAGAGGTTGCTGAGAAGACAGATAAAATGAAGAAAATGAGGACAGAGTTGGAAGACATCATCTCTCTTATTTCTCAAGATATTGACAACACAAACAAATATCTTAGCAAGTGGGTAAAGATGAAAGTCTGAAAAAACACACCTTAGTATTGATCGGCGTCATTGCCAACAAAGACTCTTATGTTAAAATCAAAGAATGACTAATATACAAAATCTAGGTACTTAAGGAGTTGATCGACGACCTCGAATCTTAAAAAGACACCAGTGAAAAAAGTGACACTGACCTGTTGAATAGATTGGAGGAATTGCCCTGCGGACTCACCTCTCGAGACAATCGATTTCTTTCAGTAGAGGAAATGATTCAAGAATTCAAAGGTATGATCCAAAGGGAATTCGAAGAGAAAGCGTTTTCAATGACTTTTGGTGGATAACATTTTAGATACTTAGTTAACTCTCAATAATCTAGGAACCAGGTTAATTAGTCATGCAAAATCCATCACAACAGTGAAAGACACTACAATCAGAGCTAAAGTAATCTTCAAGAATACCGTTGCACTAGATAGTATAGGAATACATGCATCTATCGCCATGTATGATGCTCATATGAAGAAGTCCAGTGGCAAGAGTTGAATTATTCCTCCATTATCTCTTCTTCATTCTTCACATGTACTTTGTAATTGACTTAGGACATTCGCACATGTACTTTTGTCATGTTTAAATACATGCACTTTTGTAATATGTAATTACATGTAAAAATTTAAAAAATATCTCAAAGTCAATGCCGACTCATCTTTGACTAGGTTTTCAATATTTTAATCTTTTTTCAATTTTAAAGGTTTTTCCCTATATATAGAGGGAACCTCTTTTATAAAAGGATCTCTGGATAATTGAGAGCAAAAACTCTGCCAAATTTGAGATACTTCTTGAGACTTTGTGCTCAACTTGTAAATCATATTTTGTTGAATGAATGAGAAATAGATTAATTTCAGACTTTGTATTGAGATAATTTGTGTTATTTAAGAAATAGATCTTATGTCCTCTTTCCTGATAATCTCTCGTTCGTTTGATTGAATAAGCAAAGTGTGTGCATGGGATTATATAAAGACCATTCTAAAGGGTAAAAGAAAGACTTTGGGTTGCTTTTATCTTTGTGATCTTTTTATCTGTTATGGTTTTAGGTGAAGACTTTGAATTTTACTTTACTCTACTGTTACTTGTGCTCCATATTAGTGAAGGAGGCAACGGAAGACTTTGTGCTTTCGTAGATTTTCTTGCGGACCTAGTTACTACTCTAGGAGATTTTTTGATATGCGCTGAATACCATTTTTGAAAGAAGAGGAATGCTTTCAGTCATCAACCAAGATCTCTCTTTTGTTCTGTGAACATCATCTCTAGAAAAAGAGAGATGGATGTTGTTGTCCTACCTTGAGTATTATTTTCTACTTATTTATATACATATATAACATATAAGTGGTTCATAGAGAACCTCCTCTTGATGAGAGAAGAGATTTATCTCATTAGGATATGGTAAACCCACACTTTTTGTCGTATAAATCTCCTTGTACTGTGGTTGATATATCCATTTTTTCATCAGTTAGTTGACGACAAAATATTCACCCAACATGGTGTCCAAGTCCATCAATTGGAAGAGGCTTGGAACCATAAAAAAATTCAAGCAGCCTGATGGATTGCATTACAACACGATGTATCCTACCTACCACGTTCTGATGGTGAGCTATGAGTACACAACATTCATAGACATGCCCGATCATGATTTCTACATACAGTGGTCATATGAATGACCATAGGGTGATGCCATTTTTCCTGATGCATGGGGTACTAGTGCCATTCTAGCGTATCTAAGGCCCTTCTTGTAGAAGTTCTTACCAACGAAGGTGTCTAATGATCTAGATGTCTATGTGCATATGGATCAAGTATGAAATATATTCATTGGTGCCAAACTACCATTCATAGTGCATTTCAAACTATATAGTGTTTGGAATAACCTCTTTCAAGCCTCCAGTCTTTGTCCATTGCAACCATATGCAACATTGTGGAAGAGATACACAATCTCCCATAACATAGATTTTCCTCTCATCCAACCGGGCTGAAGTATTTCAAGAATGAAACCACCATTTTTTTACACACATGTTGTAGAGGATGAAATTGATGGTGACTACAATCCATCAGATGAAAGTGATGGCTCTGAAAGTCAATAGAACAATTTTATAAAAATATGTTTCAATATTGATAAACAATTTATTCTATTGCTAAAGAAAGTGCATATTTTGTATTACATATTTATTGTTGTTCTTGATGTTGATCGATGTAGACAATAAGCTACTTATCTCAAACTTTGTCTTGTTCTTGATTGCATTTTTTTGTAAAAGTTCACTAATTCATTGCTCTCTATGTGGTTTATGGTTCTTCAACATATCTTTAGGTTCAAGGTATCTAAACATGCTCTTTAACTATGTTTTTAGGACCCGAGGGCATTCAAATTACTCTTACTCTCTTCATGTAGGGTTTCAAAAGGATTTTCAAGTTTCATAAGGTCTGTATGGTTACAAGACACCTATTCAATCCATTATATTTCCACACTTGAGCCTCCATTCAACTTTTCTATCAAGATCTTTGCCTCACTATACATTCAAACTCTGTCAACAGGTTTTCCAGTCTTTGTCTCAAGGTTTTGACTTCACACAAATGTTTACAAATGCTGTCAAACATTGTAAAGCCTTTGAAGAAAACACTTATACCTTTATAAACATTAGATTCCATTTATTAATATCGATTTCCACTACACTATCCATGTTATTACCTCTTTTATGCACACAGTCTCGATTTACTAAATCTAGAAGTGACTTCTTTTGAGTTTATATTCATGGTTTTCTAAATATCATTGGTTTCTTAAGCCTATGAAGGCTCTCTAGGCTCAGTTCTAATATCAAACAACTTTTTAAAACACTTGATCTTCACCAGAACGCTCCTATACTCCTCTTGATAACTTCCTAGACTCTTATGTTTGCACAATGACCAATTACAGGTCTGTAAGTGTTCTCCTCAAGTTTTAGACCACTGATGGGATTTACAAACTCTATCTAAAGGTGATAGGTCTAAAGACACTTTGTGACATCTTTCAAGATAGTTCCCAACTCCTTTGATATCTCACTTAACCTCTTTTACTACAATTTGTATACTCATAGCCTAAGTATGCTCTTTCTAAAAGGACAATGTCATCCTGAAACTAGTTAACATAAAAAGTAACAACCGGAATGGTCTCACATACATTTAATAACATAAAAAAAGGACTCACCAAATTCAAACTAAATTTTAGAAAATAATACACTGTGAATCTTTTCCCCTTGAGCAAACAATAAGCAGTCAGTCTTCATTTTTATGCACAAAAAATAGGGTTGCAGACCTGTTGTTAAAACTTGAAGTCACCATTCGTATTGTTTTGGGTGTTGAGCCTTTATTTTTTGAGTACACATGAAAAACTGATCACAAAACCAAAATTGAACTATTTTTGAAACAAACGTAACTACCTAAAGTACCTATCAATAGTCATTTGCAAGACATTTAGCAACTTGGCACAAGTTCCATGGTTGATTGTCTGTACAAGTGACCTATGCATATGTGTAAATGTGTTTATGATGTAATTTTTATGATTTCCAAATCATTTGATGTTAGTTGATGTTGATGTTAGTTGATATTTGTTTGTGATGTTAGTTGATGTAATGAATAAAGAAAGAATTTATCCATATAAGTTGATGTTCTTGAACTTTATTGAGTTGTTGTGAATCATGTATATTGCCCTTGAAGGCCCTTGAGGCCATGTATTTGTTCATCTTTATGTGGAGTTGTAGGTTGTTGAATTATTGGTGGAGACAACCAATTTAGAGTTGGAGGTTACAATCATAAAAGGAAGATATTGGAATGTTTGGTTACAGATCAGAGTTGAAGTTTAGTGTGGAAAACATCATTGTATAGGTTGAGAAAGTACAAACCTTCAAAGAGTAGTGATAATATAAGTTGCAAGGTGAGACTGAGTGTAAAATGGACCATTGAATCCGTAAGGCCCTGTAGACTGTTGTCTCTATCATAGAATGAGGTAATCCTTTGGATTTAAGACATCAATCAACTATGTGATGAGATGATGATTGAGAAATGAATGTGTGGTTCCTATAGTGGGGAAGATTTGTTATTTGAATACAATAGAGGTAGTGAGATTCTATTCATAGTTCACAAAAGGATCAACTGTATACACAATCCATAAGCCCTGTTTTGGTAAATGTTGGAATGGATATACATTGGGTGAGAGGTAAGATCATTATGCTAGCAAGTTATTGATGTGACTAACCAGAAGAGAAGATCTTAATGATAATTCTTGAAAGAAAGAAATGCCAGAATGGAAGTTGACAATATACATGCCCTGTTTCTATACTTGCATTGTTGTTTCATGACTACAAGGATTGATCTTTGAGAGAATTTATACGATCAGAGAATTTTTGGCTTCGAAAATGTGTTGTTAAGTTCACTATGGAGGTTTGAAGTGGTTTATAATCTATCTTTGGTTGAAACATTGTTGTTGGTTGTCTAACAGGAACATAGTCCTATAGAAAATCCTTGTAATCTGCACAGTCTAAGGGAAATTGAGCTATAATGTGTGAACAAAGGATTGAATTTTGGTTTTCAAAGGTTGGAGGAGTTGCATTAGGATAAGACCATCTTTATGAATTCAGATCATACATACCATATTTTATGAACATTCATAAATAATACAGCCTATATATTATAGGATCAAGCAAGTTTGTAATTAATAGAAAAATGTCATGGCTCCAAAAATGCCTATAAACTATGTAATTACCACTCATTTTTGCTCAGTTTATATTTAAAAATTAAAAAAATAAGCCACATGATTAGAAGAAGCTACAAAAATAGGTCAGGAAGCCACTCCAAAGACTTTAAAATCCATGATGGCATAGCCCATATGCTTATCAATAAGATGACAACAGATTTTCATAAGAAGTTAATTTGTATTTTTTTTGGTTAAACAACTCCTGAACACAGTCATCTGTTTGTTCATAAAGGACTTAAATACAAAAGATGAAGTAAACAACTGGTGGAAATTAAACGTCAATTTTATAGATTAAAATGTGAATAAGCATGTGTTTCAATTGATTTCCATCCAAAGGCGTAAGCATACATCATGTAATACCAGACATATGAGTCATTGCACATAACTAATTATCATTGTTTGTGTATGGAACCACGTCTATTAGGAGAATTCTCATTGGCTTATGCAAACAAGATATTGAACTCCACCTTCAAAATCTGTAGTTGCTGCTCATATATGGTAGCTATTTCTTTGTGCTTCATTTGCATGGCTCGCACAATCTCCACCCTTACATTATAAAGTGCTTTTGTGTAGGCATGGGCAACTTGTAGATTGACAAAATTTATTTCAGCATCCATCTTGTCATCCCTCAGTGTGAGAAGTGCATGGTGCAACTTCTCGACCTCTATGGTCTTTTTAGCCAATGCAGTTTCCAACTTGATAACCTTTGCCCTTTCACTGTCAAGAAGCTCAGTCAAAAACTGGTTTTCCCTCTCAAGTGATTATTTTTAGCAGTTGCTAGTGATAGTTGCAAACCAAGATGTTCTTTTTTGCCCATTACATTCTGGGATCTAATCCTTGTGAGAAGTTCTTTCATGTCCTCGGACAATTGGTAGCCACCACATTCTCTTCTAGATTTGGGACTTCATCTGCAAAAAATATGATACACGTGAAAGTCAATGATAGCATTCAATATTTTTAGCATTGAAAAGCTAAAAAAAGGTAGACATAAATGAGGGTCCATGATAAATTTAAAAGCTAAGAACATCCAATTTTTTATAATTATGAATAGTTTCCTTACACACAAAGAGTTTTTTAACTTAAATGAAAACAATGAAATCATTATATTGGAGTATGAAATATTTACCTGTGGCACGGTCATTTTGATGTATTAGAGTGCTGTCCCATTCCTTCTCACCCCTCCTACTCTGCCTCGAACCACGGGCCATAGTCATCGACAGTTGTGTCAATTGTCTGAATAGACAAACACATGATATGAGACAAATGAATGTTAGAGAGACAAGCCATGCATACAAATCTTATATTGCACTCCTCCCCACCACAGTTACTTTCATATAGACATAGAGACATGTAAACATGTGAACTTTGTCACCAACATGTGAAATAATGCAAGGAGAATAAGGTATACATGTGAAGACGATAGATCACTAGTCAAAAACATCACATACCATACATGTAAAAAATATACAATGAGTACATGGGAAAAACATTGCATCATTGAACCATTCATGATTGTGCAATACATTGATAAATGCAAATTAATCACCAAACCATTGCTTGAATTGTACATAAACAAAAAATTACGTATCCAACACAAACCAGAAATGAAACACTAGTATTCAGATATCTTGTCCAAATAATATGTTTGACCACACTCAAACATGTCATACATATTATGCCAAAATGTATGTATATAACTAATAATGTCCAATGCAATAGCCACAAGGCATTATCAATGTTCATGTCATGGCCTTTAGGCCTCTTAAAATGGACAAAAAGTGAAAGCAATCAACCACATGAATGCATGCATATGCATGTCACCCTGGACACCTACAGTTTAAAATATGCAGTTTTGAAATCTCGACAAAGTGCAAGAATATGACACCAACATGAAGAATAAACTTGTTAGTTTTGATAAATAAGAAGTAACTATTATACCTCCTAAACATGGTCCATCCATGCCTATGATTGCACCAACTCGTCTCCACCAAAAACCTATATGCAATAACAATATACATCACTATCAAAATATGTAATGGCAGAGTTGAAAAAAAGGTATGGTGAATAAATAAGAGTGCATATAATATGTAGTCATTATAAGAATTACAATATCAATTTATGAGGCAACCTGTCATGCACACTTTCATTTGTTACACCCCCCCACCCCCAATGAACATATCTACCATTTCATAAATGCATTACTCTCAAAGGAATGTGATCCTCATCACTAGAATGGGCTTGAGGGTCAACCCTCTTTAATCAAAATGATGATTGTTGCATAAATATCAATGTTAATATTGAGTAAGCTGAATTGAACTTAACATTAACTTCATGAAAACCAATAAACATAATGCATTTAACCTGAGGTCCATTGTTGCATGAACCTTGTTGTTGTTCCACCCGTTCTCTTTTTTGCTCCATTTGTCGATGATATTCTCTTCGCTGAATGCAAGCTTCCATTATCCGTGCCAAGTTTTCACTTGAATTGTATGCAACCATCTCATCTTCGATAAAATTCAAGGCTATCTTGTTGAGATAACATAACTCAGACACATCCTCCCTAGCCATCCATGATCTTTCTAGCCTATCTCTCTTGCTGATGCTTTGATTTTTCAAGAGTCGGTCTATTGGCCTCCTTTTTGTTTGCCTTTTGTTGATTTCTCTTCCCTTAGGCATACATTTCCCACTTTTGACATGCCCAGGGGGCCTCCTTGGAATGAGTTTCCAACCATGAATCTTACGATGGTGAGTGTTACCAAAATGGATGGCCACCATCAACTCTAAATGTGTCGCATGACCTCAACAAGCAAAGGTGCACATTTTGCCTTGCAATACCCCAATCCTTGATTCTGTACTCCCCTACATATTGTCATTCAACAAGGAAGAGATGTGAGGTTAAAATCATAAAGCAATAAACAAAATATAACGTCATCAAACACAATATAATGTTAAAAGCATAAAAAAAAAACATAAGATAACGTCATCAAAGACAGTCAAATGTATCTATAGCATTTGATTCTTTCTCCATTTCAGAGTACGAAGCATCTGAAAGACAATCACCACCACCATCATCATCATCAACATCCTCATCGTCGTTGTCATCGAGGTCATATGACTCTACCTCCTCCTACCACATAGGTGGACATATATATGTGAGTCCAACTCCAAACATATATGGAACAACAAACATGGGGCTATGAGCATGTCAAATGAAAGAAAAACTAGAAAAAATATGCACATTTGTAGGGATGGAGTCATTATGCAGATGAAAATCAATCACGTCCATGTGTCTCCACTCCACCCCTTCCAACTAAAACACAAAACAAAAACAACATAGAAAAATGCATGGCATGTCAAGAGAATTCTAATATTGATTGTTGTAAGAGGGAAGAAAGAAACATTATTTAACATGAGGAGCAATCAAACATTAAGGGCAACCAAATGTTCCCATACATCTCTTGAGAAACAGTCATTGGATGCTTTGGGGACACCTTCTTCACCTTCGATCTGCTCCACCCCCTCCTCCTGCAATATTAAAAAAGATATAACATATAAAAATAGGGATGCATGGTTCGCAATTATTGAGCATGGAAAATGAAAGAGAAAGCACAAAAAATATGCACATTTATAGGGATGAAGTCATTATGCACGTGACTATTAGCCACATCCATGTGGCTCTGCTCCACCCCTCCCAACTAAAACACAAAACAAAAACAAAATAGAAAAATGCATGGTGTGTCAGTCAAAAGTATTGTAATTTTGATTGTTGTAAGAGGGAAGAAAGAAACATTATTCAACATGAGGAGCAATCAAGAATTAAGGGCAGCCAAAGGTTCCCATACATCTCTTGAGAAATAGTCATTGGGCGCTTCAGGGACACCCTCTTCACCTTCGGTCTACTCCACCCCCTACTCCTGTTGTATTAAAAAAGGGAAATGTAACAAATCAAAAGAGGGATGCATGGTTCACAAATATTGAGCAATTTACATCTGTGACAAGAATATTATTGAAAATACATGGGCCATCAATAAAATATCCTGTGTTATCCCCTTGTTTGCATCTTTATTTGGTAAAGATTCCATCTCGCACTAGGATTGCACCCCTAGTTATTCACGGGTAGGGGATGGTTGTCTCATAATAGTGGGAATACCATCCCCAATTGTTGATCCTCCATATAGCTTCCTCCTCTGATCTCCGAGGGGGAGAGGGGAACGCCTAAACTAAGAACTTGCACGTAATGAGGACTTCTGACCAACTTCTTTCTCCTAACACAATGGATGTCACAACAGATTAGCATCAACAAAAAAATAATACAATTCAAATTCACATTTGAGTATAGTAGATGAAAATGCATACCATTTGTCCGATCTCAACATAAAGTTCTTTGAGGCAATTGTCTAATCCCCACTCATCCAACTTAAATTTGTAGCAATTAACATTCATAGTATTTGTTTCCAATGAACAACAACTTGCATTCAAACAAGTTATGAATATGCTTTGCAAACTAACCCTTACCAATGAAATGCTTATAGAAATCACCGTAAAGGTCACCACGAGAGTAAAATGTTGTGTTGACAGCTAGAGTAATCTGACTAGTTGGTAATGTAACATAGTAGTCACAAAATAATTAGGCCAACAATTGTTCATGAAATTGACACCCTATATTGAAAATATATATTACGAGTCTCCAACAAGGAAATGTACATATGAGAAGGCATTACATTTTCTGTAGATAGTGTAAAGTTACAAAGCAAAGATTGTTTTTTCACATTATACAAACTTAACATACCAATTCATTTGGAAACAATCTATATAATATGGCAACGCCTCATGTGGCGATTCAAGGAGAAGCTAAACGAACCTTTGTATGTACTAGATGAGATAGACAAAATGTAATGGATACATTAAATTTTTAAAACTTTAAAATAACCAAAACATACCTATTGTAAATTTTAAAGGTTAACAATAATATTTTTGAAACTTGGAATATGAAGTCCATGGAGATTGTATGCAAAAAAATTAATTTCAGTTGCAGCTTCTATGAAAGACGTTGATGGCAATATTTAATAAGCTTACTGAACATTCTAAATGAATAAGTCAACAATAACAAGTATACATTGCATAATACAATGGGAGTACTGCAAACACAAAAATGGATCCACACACTATTACTTTGTGGAACTCTGCACAAACACATGAAATACGATAATAATAACACTTTCAATGTACTTAAAAGCACCTATACATGATGACCCCATCACAAAGAATAGAGTACATTTAGGCACTTGCGAACATAAATACATAGGAAATGGTGAATAAATACACAAGAATTAAAAATAGAGCTCAAGAAATTAAAGCTTGGAAAATACTATAGAGGCTCTTATACACCCTACAATGGGAGTACAACAAACATGGATTCCCACACTTTTACTTTGTGGAAGTCCACATAAACACATGAAATATGATAAGAGTAACACTTTCAATGTACTTAAAAGCACACATATATGATGACTTCATCACATAGAATATAGGGCATTTCGGCACTTGCAAGCATAAATACACATGAAAGGGTGAATAAAAACACATGAATTAAAAACAGAGGTGAAGATATTAAGGCTTGGAAAATACTAGAGAGGCTCCTATACACCCTATTCTACCCTGTTGAACAACTCTCTTCCTCTAAATTCGTAGTGCATATGCCCTTGCATATAAAAGCTTGTCCTTATGTATAAAAAATAACTTATTAACAAAGACAAAATCCTGGGCGAGCTTAACCTTATGTATAGTGGGCCTTTGGCAAGGAGAAACAGGGCCCAAGAAATAGTAAGTATAGGTAAATTGAAGACAGATGTCCTTTTAAAGGATTTATTACAATCTCCCCTGCTTTTCTTTGCATTTTCATCTAAATAATTTATGCAAAAGAGGCTTATGAACACATTGTGAATGTGCTTATCTGAAGCGTTCTCCTTTTTTCCCCATGCCTATTCTTGCTTCCTATGTTTTGGATTTTGTCTGTGTTAATAAGTTATGGATTTGATTTTTTTCACATTTATAAAAAAACTATGGGATTTCTTTCCTTGTTCAATTTATTCAATGACCACTTGCCCTTCTGTGATCACAAATATGAACAAATTTGTCTTAAATAAGTTAGGGATTCGGTTTTATGCTGGGTCATATGCATTGCCATTTTAATAAGGTAACATTGAGCTTTACTTTCTTTTGTCTTTTAAAATGATCATCTATTAAAGGATATTCTATGTTTAAACAATACAACTCTGTTTCCTGTGAAAAGGAGGACTAAGTATGTGTTTTTTATGAGAAGAACAACTTGTAAACTACGTGGAAACTCAAGAATATTGGTTATAAACATATTTCCCATTCTCTAAGGTGTTTGCAAAGATTTAAGTGTTTGAAGTTATGTAGAGTTCATAAACATAGTTCACAATCATACATACCACTGTGTGTTAAGATACAATCTATAGAGAAGCAAGGGTAACCTTGAACATGGGCATACGAAACCCTCAAATAGAATGAAATGGTCACTTAACTATGTGAAAATGATAAAACTTTCCATAATTTACCTCGATGTTTGACTGGTGCAAAACCTAGGATTACACACCGACTCCTTCGCTCTTGTTCAAACCACCTCTGCTTGAGCTATCTCCCTCCACCTTGGATCCAACAGCGAGCGAATGGTGAAGGACATCTATTTGGCCTTTAGGCTTGGCATTACCTAGTTAACAGTGAGCCATAGGAGATTAAGGCAATGCTAAGAAGACATGATTATCAACGTGTTAGGGCATGATAATCCAACATTACCATTGAATGATTCGCATGCCACACTGGGTTCGTGCCACGTGACAAGTTCGGTGACACCTGTGCAGTCACAATTTGTGGTTGGGTCGACGGTGATTGTCGATTGGCAATGAAGTTGGCAGTGATCACAATGGGGATGGTTAGAATGAAGTGAAGGCGTTAGCATCAATTTAACTATGGTTTTGACCAATTTAATTGTGATTGGTCATACGCAGAGACCAACCCCCCAATGACTGCCAACGACCAGCCCCTGACGACCGATGACGACTAGCCCACGTCGAGAGTTGGCGTGTGCTGGGTAAGCTCTACCAGTGTAAGTTGCTGTCATTTTTGAATCTGCACATGAAAACATTTCACTTATTGTGGATGTCATTTTGCATGTTCTTCTTGTCAACCTAAACATTAACATCGTTCCTATCAGTGACCATGCATAATATGTTCCCAGTTGGCCCTGGGTGTTGAGACATGGACTAGCTAGAACTCGAACCTAGGACCTTCCATACGCTGCTGGAGTGCTCTACCACTGAGCTACTGGTTGGACCAGTCCATCTGCGGTCCAAGTGTGGCTTAACACCAACACTGGGATCCCTCTACAATCTATTAGCCCTGATATGGTTGTGCATTCCTCAGAATGTTATCGGCGTTGACCATGTTTGGTATTCACTCATATCCTCTGTTGTAGGGTTCACAGTGGTGCTTTATCTCATTAGATTCTCAATGGCGATCTTTTTCTCTTACCAGTTTTGGATGAACTCCATATTCGGCCTAGCAAACATCACTGCAACCGGGTGGTGTTGTGATTTTGGTCTACAATTTCGTTAATTTTGGAGAGGGTTAGAGCGAGTGAAAATGACGAAAAGGCAGGAAAGGTAAAAACTTGGCATTTATTCGTAGGCAATTTTGAATTTGTGATCTCGTGATGGTTTACGATTGACTGTTCTGTGGGATAACAAAATTAGATATTTAATCGATTCTTATTGACTTGTGAGCCCCAATGATGTAGGGAGGAATAGATATGTAACTATGGTCATATACTTGTATTTTCATTTTTAAGACGTAAAATACAAATCAATTTTTTTGAATTGAAGACCGTATTTAAAACATGTTAATATTTTAAATCAGAACGTTAAAAAAAACTATAAAAATTTGAAGGGCGGGCAAAGAAAGTTAATTAGATAAATTGTCTATCAAAAAATAATTCATAACAATAAGATCGACCTTCAAATTTATTTAGGTCCCACATGATTCAAACATAATTTTTTCTCACATGTAAGAGCAAGACTTCAAGCAGTGTGTGCCCTATAAAAACCACATTTAAATGCTTTTACCGAATTGATAAGGGTTTGTAACATACAAATTGTTTTTTTAGTTGTTTATACGGTTAATTTTTTTAATATACTGTATCATATGTAAGTTGAAATTTTAGATAGATCGTGAAAAATTCAAATAAATATATAGATTATTTTTAATATTTTTATTCTATCATGAACTATAATAATATTTGAATGGTCATGTTGAATAAATAACTCTCACCAATTTTTTTCTTATAAGCACGATCGACCATCAAATTTAGTCCATAGAAATAATTAATCATCACACTATAACCTAAATGCACATTTGATGACAATTTTAATATAATCATTGACATCACCACATGCACATGTAAATAAAGGAGTCGACAAGACATTTAATTTAAGTGAGACGCACAATTTTATGCATGTTTTAGGATATCTTTATACTTATTGATTATGGGTTAAAATTAGGTTTTTATTAGTCATTTTTAGGTAACGGTTCTATGGAAGGGGCTTATCATAATTTTCTCTATAAATGTTGGAGAGTAAAATATGGATCTATATGTAGAAATATGGTCCCATGAAACACAAAATATTTAGCGTCGTCGTTATTTTTTAAGGTTCTATAAATAAATTTAGAAGTTAAAAAAATATTTGAAAAAAATTAACATATACATCCTTCCACTTGCCATAAAATCTACCTAAATTTTCTTAGCGGGTGCTTCAAAATTGTAACCCGTCTTTTTTAACATGGATACAAAGTCTCCTCCTAAAAAACTAACGAACACCACTTTTAATGGTGAAGATTCTTTTCATCCTTATAATAATTTAAAAGAATCATAACAAAACCCTCTACACATAAAATATAAGTGCCACACCTCCTTCCATAAAACCCCATCCTTAATCTCTACCAAAGCAAAACTATACGAATCAATTTTCAAATACTCTATTTTTCATTCAATGGAAAAAATTAAAATACATATTATTTTAACAATTATAAAATTTAACATATAAATATTAAAATATTCTATAGATATTATTTAAATATATTATTTTAAATTTAATACAATTTTAAATATTCTTCACTTAATAACTATATAAATTATTTTTAAAATTACTTTTTCTATCCTTCAAATATATATGACATGACCCAAATATCTATCTACTCAAATTCTATTTTAAAGGCAAACCCTATAAAAATTCATAATATCTATACCGGTGATCACGACGCTTAAAACCTTCCCACCTTTTATCACCCATGACCAAGTCCCAAATAATACATAACAAATGGAAAAATGCCATATTTTACCCATAACGGAACTTAACATCTGCAAGGAAGATATCATAATAATAAAGTTTACCAAGTCAGAATTTGCAAACCCTTCAATAACCACATTTAAGATTGTCAAACCAAAGAAAATTAAATTCAAAACAATCTAGCTCATCCCACTTCCCATATATCTTCTTCAACTGCTATCACATTTGTAGCAGCAATGGAGGTTTGAAGTCTAATATTATTAGGATCAGCATTAAGTAATTTTCTATCATGAACAAGTTTTTTTTGGAGAGATTTTTCCCTTCGTTTACATTGCCAAGCCTTTTGTTTACCAAATGAATGAAGAAAGATGGTACATTGAGAAATCGCTGTACACCACCAATCAATCCAAGATCCAGATTGCATTGGATTAGGTAACAAGGGTACTAAGTACTTTTTTAGCTACCTTAATTACAAAAAGGAAATAATTGGTGCTATCAAGGATGAATTTGATGTACTTCAATCTCATCCTTCTGATATATGCTCCTTATTTAAAAGGTTTTATGAGGAGATTTTTAAAGATGATCATTGGCAGGATAGTCAACAAGCTCTTGAAGATATTGTTAGAGAGCATATTCCTAATAAATAGATCTTGAATATAGTCATTTTTTTAGATAGAATTCTTTCCTTAGAAGATCTAGAAAAAGCCCTTTTTTCTATTGCTCCTTACAAACGTCCAGGCTATGATGGGCTCCTTATGGAATTCTACCAAGCTATGTGGCATATTATTAAGGAAGACTTTTATTGCCTATACTTGGAGGCATTTAATACAGGATCTTTAAGACCGAGTATTAATGGGGGCATAATTAAACTCCTTCCTAAAGGAAAAATGAAGACTCTATTTCTAGTTGGCATCCTATCACTTTACTTAATACTTCTTATAAAATCATTGCTAAAGCCTTGGCTATGAGGATTAAACCAGTGGTGCAAGAATTGTAAGCCCTGAACAAACTGGTTTTCTCGCAGAAACATGTGAATGGGCTCAACAAATGGGACAAAATGCTATTTTAATTAAACTTGATTTTGATGAAGCCTACAATCGTATAAGTTAGAGTTTTATCCTTAAAATGTTATAATGGTTGGGTTTTGGTCCTCAAATTTGAGTTCATGTTCAAATGTTATTTCGGGATGCTAATGCTCAAATTATTATTAAAAATCAGATGACAAAACCCTTTCCCTTGCAGAGATCCATTCGATAGGGATGCCTTTTAGCCCCTTTCCTTTATGTCCTTACAACTGATGCTTTGGGTTATCTGTTTCATTATGCCAATCAAAAGAACGTTATCTCAGGAATTTACATCCCTCATAATGCTATTGTAATCAATTCACACTATGCTGATGACAACTTATTATTCCTACAAAATTCTAAAAAATACATTAATAACATGATGGCGATTTATAATTGTATTGTTTAGTTTTTGGATCTAAACTTACTCATGAGAAAACTGAATTTTTGATGATTCAATCAGGGCCTGTTCCTCAATGGATACCTCATGAATGGAAAAAAATTAAACATGGTGAGATTACAAGGTATCTTGGGATTCCCTTTAGTCTTGTATGGAATTATTTAATTGGGGAAATAAATTCCTCTCTTTGGCAGGAAAGATTCAAGTTGCTAACAAATTTTTCTTGCTACACATGTTTATTATTCTTCCTGTTGGATGCCTTCCAAAAAAAGTTATGAGGACTTAATTAACTTATTCAATGATTTCTTTGGGCCAAATGGGATGGTAATGCTTGTATTTAGCCTGAAAATAAAGGTGATTTGGGGTTAATAGATCCACATAACCAAGGGGTTTGTTTAACAACCAAATGGATTGTTAGAGCTATCAAAGGTGATAAACCTTGGAAAAATTATTATTCAGAATAGAATGAACGTTGCTACAGTAAAAAGATAATGGCAGTCAGTAGGGTGGCTGGACAAAATTCTCTATGCTTCATTTTTTGTGAAAGCTTCACCACCCTTACAATCTATTTGGAAAGCCTGGCAATATATATGTCATTTTTAATATGGAGGGATGATTCTTTGCATCATGGGTTCAACTTTTACACTTCTTCTATTTGGTGGAACAAACATGTCCATTATCAAGGCTATCCCCTTACCTTAATCTATCCTAAATAGTCTTATTTTATTTTTAAAAAGGAATTTGTTGTTTCAGAGATCTTTTGGATTTTGCTACTTTAAACTGGTTACCATGGCAGTCTATTAAAAATCATCTTTGGGTTGAGCAATAAGTATAAACCATATTTGATTTTCCTTCAGTCTTTGGTGCCTCCAAAATTATCTATGAAAATTTGTACTCATGTTCAATGTAAGATTAGATGTGGCTAGTTTTTTATCCTCTAAAAAATATATTTACAACTGCTTCATGAAGTGCCTTTAAGGGCCTGTTTGAATAGAAAATGTCATTGTAAATTTAGTGAGAAATATTGGACTAAACTTATAGCTCAAATCAAAATTTGATTCTGATGCTCAACTGATAGTGTGGAAGATACTACATTATAAGCTGCCCATAGAAGGACCGGTTAACATGTATTATGATCCACCCTGTTAGCTATCCGTTTTGTCATCAATATGAAAGTATGAAACATATTTTTTGGCGCTGTCCACATGTAAAAAAATAATGGAATTCGGTGTTATGTGATATACTTGCTATTTTTGGCCATAAACCTAAATGGAAAGAGGTTCTTCTAGGGGTTGGATTACATGATAATGTTATAGTGTTAGACATATTATTTTGATGCACCTCTGGAGGAACAGATGCAAAGCAGTTTTTGATCACTATGATCATCAGTAGTTTGTAATTCTTTGGCTTTAGTCTGATATATTCTTTTGTCTTGCTTCTTATCTTCCTCATTTTCAGGCAAAATTAAAGAACACAACGGTGGCTTTCCAGATCTAGCAGATTAAATATCAAGTTAATCAGCTATTATGCGACAAGAAGATCAATGTTGATCAGGGGATAATAATTTGTTGTCTGATTTTTGACTTCTCTATTGATGTAATGTTTCTATGTATTAATTTTTTGACTGTCTATGTTGACACGGTTTACTGCCAACACTATTTTTGTAATGCTGCCAGGTGTTCCTCTCTTTCAGGTGCTCATATGAGAACTAAATTCCTTATGCAATTTACATTTCTTCAATACAAAAAACAAACTGCTATCACATTTAGATGCATCCCCTTTCCAAAATATCTTAAGAATATCCCTTTTATATTACTAATTTAAAAATTTATAATTTATAAACAATTATCGATAGTATAATTTAGGTTAACACATAGGTAATAGAGTTATATTATTATCATCTTTTAATTATTTTAATTTATTTTAATCAATTAAAAAGTTCAAAAGATATATTATTTTGATAGTTACAAAGTTTAGTTTATGATTTTTTATAGTTCAATTTAGTTAATTCAATGTAAATTAAAGTGTAAACGAAAAAAATATTTTGAATGTGAGCTTCAATCTATTCAATTATGTGTTGACAAAATCTAAAAGTTTGGAAGCTATTATGATGTGAAACAAATATTTTAGCTTTGTTTATGTGTTATAATATAATATTGCTACATTGCATCTAGCTAAACCATCCATACGCACATAAAAGAGGACAACATAAAAAAGTTTATGTAAAAATTCTATGAAGTAAACTATTCCCATAATATTTTTGCATGGAAAATATTAAATTAAATAGTTTTATCATTTCTACTATATTACCATTGACCATGATATGCAAATAATGCCACTATGAGTCGTATATGCCGAACTTTAAATTCTTCCAAATTTGTTTATTAATCGTTGATTACAACTAGCTGTAAATTTTGCAAGAAACATATGGAGGAAAGTAGTTGGTAAGGAATTCAATACAAAATTAAATTCACTGACACATATGTTAGATTTTGGAAACTTGGGCATCATGAAGGCTATACATATTTCAACTAAGCTTTAAAAAATGCACTAGGCAAGGAACAATTCACTAAGAAAATAAAATGGTCATTTACAATTTGTATTCTTTTGGTTGCACAATGTGCTTGTTGCAAATGACCTTTGTCTATAATCATCTTTAATTTTATCTCTTTCAATTCCCTAATTACAATATAAAAGTAGGAACTAGCCGCTACACGTCCCTTGTTTCTCTTATTCCCTTCTTTCTTTTTTCTTCCGCTCCTTGCTTCCCTCTATTTTTCTATGTATTTCTTGTTAGTAAATAATTAGTTATCACATTAATTTGTGATTATTGTAATGTGAATTATTATGTGCATAATAATTCACTATTAGTTATTTTTAGGTAGAATATATTTAACAGTCGTAATATTGTTACAAAATATTATGAATATAGATTATTTATTATATTGTGTATTCATGGGGATATGGTGAGATATTGATGGAGAGATAATCTCCATGATTATAGGAATGATATTCCTGTAAAGATGTAATGTTACAATTGAATTATTAATTAGAATAATATACATCATTATTTTTGTTCGGCTCTATGATTTAGCTTCATTATTTCTGTGTTAAGTTTACTCAGATCTGAACTAGTCTCATTACCTGGTATCAAAGTAGGGACCATTACGTATGTTAGAATGGTTTAAAATTATGTAAGGGGGAAATGTTGTTTACTATTGCCGTGATTGATGAGATGTTATGCCTGCAAGCATTTTGTCGAATAGCCATCTCTACTAATTGTACTCGCCAAGCTTCGAGATAAAATAGTAAGAAAGAGTATCTAAAAATCCATTAATGGGATCAAATTGAAGGTCTGAGAGCTAAAGTTGGTCAAAGGATCTTCCTCATCAAATCTCAAACCCGACTACTTCCATTCACCATTACTTTCTAGAGGTGCTTTATCATATTTACGTAGGTCTGTTTAAACCTGCATATTTATGTATTGATTAGATCTTATATTCCTGTCAAGGTTTTAAGGGTGCATCAGTTTTAGGCAAGGGTAAGTGCACAGAGTTGGGGGACAATTCTATGGACATTTTAGGTAATGCGTTTGTATTAATAAATAACGTGATTGCATTATTTAATTAACATGATCATGTTATTTAAATTATGGCTCGATAATTACTGAGCCATAACATGGTCATGTTATTATATAATATGACTATGTTATTTTAATTAATAACATGATCACGTTATTAATATTTTAAAATAACATGATCACATTATTAATGTGTTCAAATTATTATTATTTTCAATAATACGATCATGTTAATAATGTGATCGCATTACCTATGTCACAAAAAAATAAAAACTAAAACCCAAATGCAAATTCATCATTTGCATTCAAGTTTTATTGCCCTCCACCTTCTACGATTGTGTTTTATGTGAGATAGACAAAAGATTGACATGAAGATGCCAAATTCATCCCTGGAAGCTTCTAATCGATGATGCCACCATGTAGAAGAGGCAAGTGATAAAAATATACACTTGTTAACCCTAATTTTTCATTATTTTCATTATTTAACCCTAATTTTTAGTTGTAATTTGTTTGTTTTGAATAGCCCATCCTTAAAACCCTCCATAAAACCCTCTTGTTCCTCCTCCTAACCCTCCACCTAACCCTCTTATTCCTCCTATTTCTCCACCTAACCCTCCTATAGTTCCACAAAACCCTCATGGCAGTCAAGGGATTCTAATTGATAATATTATGAGAAATAAAATTAAAATTGAAGAATTAATTGGAGAAATGAGGGATCCCACTTCTACTAACCCCCACCATACCTAGTTAACCAATGTTAGGTTGTGGAGCTAAAAGCTTCAACTGTTGCAGACATGGAGAGGTTGCTGAGTTCCAGAAGTGCCGGTGTCGGCAGTATAATCGACGCCGGTCATAGACAGTGCAGAAGGCAACCGACGACGGCAGGGAGTCGACTGACGTCGGCAGAACCAAGCAAGCAAGGACCGACGTCGGTTGCCTGTGTGTTCTAGAACTGTTCGTTGCACGAACAGTTAGTTAGTTGAACTGAGTGTTTGCATGTTAAGGGGCTAATTATAGTCTCGAGCTGCGTGTCTAATTATTGTAGTTAGAGTTCTATTTTTGTATGCATGGGATCCTATTTAAAGACCCATGAGGCATGTATTGTAATCATCAAGAAGGAAAGTAAAGCATTGAAGCATTGAAGCAAGGTCAAGGAGATCTACAGGTGTAAGGTCAAGGAGATCAGCTGAAGCATTCAAGGAGGGGATAACAACTCAGGTTGTTGAGTTGGGTTGAGCAAGAGAGAGAGGGAAGAAGGTCTTGAGGTGTGGCAAGCCCTTGAGGTGGAGGAAGAAGTGGCATCTTTCTTATTGTGTTTTCTTCTATTAATATTTAATACAAGAGTGTGTATTGTCTCTCAAATTCTTTGCTGTCTCAAGTTTCTAGTTACTTAATCATTCTGGTATAATTCTGTGTTTAATTGCTTATAAGAAAGTAATCAATTGTGCTTTCGTTGGATAAGGGGTTCCTAACAGTTGGTATCAGAGCTACGATTTGCAGGGAGCAGGTTATTATTTTTTGATTACAGGTCATTCACAGGGTTTTCTGATTGAGTGAGAGTTCAGCAATGGTAGAAGAAAGTAAGCTACGAATGGAGAAGTTTAATAGCAAGAATTATCAACATTGGAGGATGCAGATAGAAGATTATCTGTATCAGAAGGATTTGTACTTACCGTTGGGTGGGGTTGCATGCAAGTCCACAGATATGAAGGATGAAGAATGGAACGTTCTTGATCAGAAGGCTCTAGGTTCCATAAGGTTGAGCCTTGCATCGTCTGTGATTTCCAACTTGTCACAGTGTAAGACAACGAAAGAGTTGATAAAGTCCTTGGTGAATTTATATGAAAAGCCCTCAGCGTCAAATAAGGTATTTTTTATGAAATAGTTATTTACTTTGCAAATGCAAGAAGGTGGATCGGTATATACTCATCTTAGTGATTTCCATGGTTTGGTAAACCAGTTAGCTTCAGTCAATATTGTTTTTGATGATGAAGTAAAGGCTCTCTTGATATTATGCTCTTTACCTGAAAGTTGGGATAGTTTGGTTATGGCAGTAAGTAATTCTGCATCTGCTTCTAAAATCTTAAAAGTTGATGATGTTGTGAGTGTGATCTTGAATGAATAAATACGCAGGAAAAGCACATGTGAATCATCAGGAATGTTCTAAGTGCAGAAAGAAGGGGGAGGCAAAGAGAGAAAGTGGAGCAAGGGAAATCAAGGTCGAGAAGGAGATCCGAATCCAAAGGTATTACCTGCTGGTTTTGTGGAAAGAAAGGACACACAAAGAAGGAGTGTTGGTTGCGAGATAAAGAGAATCAACCTGAAGGTAAAGAAGAAGCAAAGGATGCTAATATTATGGTACATGATGCTCTCATACTTTCTTTGGATAGTCAGGTAGGATCATGGATTTTAGATTCTGGTTCATCTTTTCATGCATCCCCAAACAGAGATTTGTTCGATGAGTATGTCCAGGGAGACTTTAGAGTGCTTTATTTAAGGGATGGTACGCCTTGTCAGATAGTTAGTAAAGGAAAAGTGCAGCTGAATTTGCAGATAGACAACACATGGGTGTTGAAAGAGGTCATGCATGTCCCAGTTCTGAAGTAGAGTTTGATTTCTGTGGGAAGGTTGGGTGATGAGGGATGCACAATAACCCTCACAGCGGATTCTTGGAAGGTTACCAAGGGTGCACTTATTTTAGCAAGAGGTAAGAAAGTAGGTACTCTTTATCTATCTACTTGTATTACTGATTTTAATTCTGGTTTATCTACTTCAGCTGTAGATTCGAAGATGTGGCCTAATAGGCTGGGTCACATGAATAAGAAGGGAATGGATGTTCGTGATTCAAAAGGTATGTGTTCAGATTCGGAAAGCATAGATAGAGTTCATTGCAAAAAAAAGAAATTTGATGCTTTTGACAGGAACAAAGAAGCCTTGGTGTTTACGGAGGAGATGAGGAACATAGATCAGTCACAGGGGCTGAATAATTCTGAGCAAGGCAGTATGGACAGAGGTTTGATCCAAGATGAGCTCGCAGATGAAGGTTTCATCACTTACAGGAACACACAGACACCGACGTCGGTCACATGGCACCGACGTCGGCCAGACAGGTACCGACATCGATCATGTGCAGAGCAGCAGGGTTGGTAGAGTCGGCAGGGGAAGACCGATGTCGGTTAGTCAGGAACCAACATCGGTAGGGGAGACACCAGCGTCGGCCAGGGGTAACGACGTCGGCAGTCAGGGTCAGTGCAGGGAACCGACATCAGTTGGGAGCAGACTGGGAGATGGCCGAGATCGATCACTAGAACAGATGTTGGGCAGACAACAAGCTGTCAAGGAGTCTCAAACACCCATATGGAGGTCAGAAAGGGTAAGTGAACCTCATATTCGTTGTTCACCTTCTTTATATTGCTTACTGATAGTCAAGAACTAGGAAGATGGAAAAAACAATGCAGGTAGAGTCCAGAAACAGTGGGAGCTTGGCATGGATGAGGAGTGTGAGTCCTTGGAGAAGAACCAAATATGTATTTGTTGGTAGAGTTGTCAGCTGGAAGAAAGCACTGGATAGACGGATGGATTCCCATTTTAGAGAAGAGAGTGGATGGACACGTGAGACAGAAGGCTAGGGTATATGGTCTTGAGTTAGCTGCAGAACAATGGAGGTTTGACCATTGTTTTTTATCTTTACCAGGTTGGATAATATTAGCTACATTATCCTGTTACTATATTGTGTTACTTTTTGCAGGGTTTCATATACAGGGAGTTTTCTGGGCTAAGGGTAAAGTTAGTTCAGAAGTATGTCATGAAGAATTTAAGAGCAGCAAAATTCTTTTGGCATAAGTAACAAATATAGCATCACAGGTTGTGTGGTGATTGGTCTTCAGGGGAGATCTTGAAGAGGGATACAGAGCCAAGGGAACAAAATAGATGGAGTATAGGTACAGGTACAGTTGCAGCTGTTTATCTCCAAGTGGAAGATTATTAGGTTGTGGAGCTAAAAGCTTCAACTATTGCAGACATGGAGAGGTTGCTGAGTTCTAGAAGTGTCGGCATCAGCAATATAACCGACGTTGATCACAAATAGTGCAGAAGGCAACCAGTGATGGCAGGGAGTCGGCCGACGTCGGCAAAACTAGGCAAGCAGGGACCGACGTTGGTCGCCTGTGTGTTCCAAAATTGTTTGTTGCATGAACAGTTAGTTAGTTGAACTGAGTGTTTGCATGTTAAGGGGCTAATTATAGTCTCGATCTGCGTGTCTAATTATTGTAGTTAGAGTTCTATTTTTGTATGCATGGGATCCTATTTAAAGACCCATGAGGCATGTATTGTAATCATCAAGAAGGCAAGTAAAGCATTGAAGCATTGAAGCAAGGTCAAGGAGATCTATAGGTGTAAGGTCAAGGAGATCAGCTGAAGCATTCAAGGAGGGGATAACAACTCAGGTTGTTGAGTTGGTTTGAGCAAGAGAGAGAGGGAAGAAGGTCTTGAGGTGTGGCAAGCCCTTGAGGTGGAGGAAGAAGTGGCATCTTTATTATTGTATTTTCTTCTAGTAATATTTAATACAAGAGTGTGTATTGTCTCTCAAATTCTTTGCTGTCTCAAGTTTCTAGTTACTTAATCATTCTAGTATAATTCCGTGTTTAATTGCTTATAAGAAAGTAATCAATTGTGCTTCTGTTGGATAAGGGGTTCCTAAGGCAAGCAGGGACCGACGTCGGTCACCTATGTGTTCCAGAACTGTTCGTTGCACGAACAGTTAGTTAGTTGAACTGAGTGTTTGCATGTTAAGGGGCTAATTATAGTCTCGAGCTGCGTGTCTAATTATTGTAGTTAGAGTTCTATTTTTGTATGCATGGGATCCTATTTAAAGACCCAATGATAAATAATTAAACACATGAAGATAAGAGTGACATGAAGATGCCAAATTCATCCCTGGAAGCTTCTAATCGATGATGCCACCATGTAGAAGAGGTAAGTGATAAAAATATACACTTGTTAACCCTAATTTTTCATTATTTTCATTATTTAACCCTACTTTTTAGTTGTAATTTGTTTGTTTTGAATAGCCCATCCTTCAAACCCTCCATAAAACCCTCTTGTTCCTCCTCCTAACCCTCCACCTAACCCTCTTATTCCTCCTATTTCTCCACCTAACCCTCCTATAGTTCCACAAAACCCTCATGGCAGTCAAGAGATTCTAATTGATAATATTATGAGAAATAAAATTAAAATTGAAGAATTAATTGGAGAAATGAGGGATCCCACTTCTACTAACCCCCACCATACCTAGTTAACCAATTCCCTTGAGACATTATTAGGTCAAATTGACTATATAACGATTTAGATTGATAGATGGACTTCATATAGGGATTATTATGTTGATAAATTGTTAGCACTTGAGGTCAAGAACAAAGAAATATCAAAATCCTCCATTTTCACCGTATTCATTGACCCAACCACCAATGCTCCATTTCCCATAATCACTAAATGTTTTTCAATCCATCATTACATACATAACTTAATCACAACCAGATTTTGGGATCGATGGTGGATGGTGTTTGACTATCCACTATGTAAAAACCATGAGGTTCTATTGTATTTTTTGAGGAAACCCTACTATGAGTTTGTTCTCGATGAGATTTTGAACTATTTTGATTTTAGTGAGTTTCAGGGCTGCGGGAAAGGCTCTACGTAGGATCAACTAGGTGCATGTCATGCACCTAATCAACCTACATAGATCTGTATCCAAAATCCACTTGAGCCCAAGATCCCCTCACTAGTTAGTAGGTCATAGAGATCAACACTCTACATGATCTTAGTTCACTCACTGATACATTAATTCAACATTTGAGTAGGCTCTCACAGAGTGATGCTAGAGATACGCCACCTAGTGTGCATACCCAACCCCACCTTTATAGTTCTTGTGGAGTTATGTGCACTGGACCTTCTGATGATGATGGTTTTGGTGATTTAGAGGGCTTGGATAATATTCTTATAAGTGATGAGTTTTTGACATGCACATTTGGTGTGTAGACATCAACCACTGCACAGAGGAAGGTATATTTTATATAAATTTCATGTTAAATTTAAGTTATATTTTCAAATTTAATTTAGCTAACAATTAATTTACATAGAAATTGAATAATACATATGTCATTTTTTATGTCATAGGAGGTGATGGTGCCTTCATTATCATAGTCGATATTTACAATATTTGATTTGTCACAACTATTGTTTACATATTCAAATCCAGCTACTAGCCCATCCACTACTACATCTATCTCTATTAGGATGACACCTTTTACTTATATAGAGGTAAAATTTTGAGTTAATCTTATGCTCTATGTATATTTGCCTTGCAAGTTTAAGTTAAATTTATCTTTCAAGTATCTTGATGCATAGGTTCTAACAAGATTCCCTGATATGGATGGAAACACACACTTACCTCTGCCAAATACCCAACTCTGATATTTTCTTGTCCTTTTTTGTCTTCTGTCTTCTATCTTCAACCTCTTTATCTCTTTGATCACTTTGCATTTACTAGGTCTTTCTTGTTCACTCTTACCTACTCAATGGCTCTTAAGCCTCCTTGTATTCACTTAATCCTCCTTCTCTGCTTGAATTCATTTTACTAATTAACTAGGTGTCTATAATATTTCCTTTTAACATCAAACTCCTTAGTTCATACTCTATTTTCATGTTCTCTCTCTTTATCCTTGCTCTATTATTTACAATATTCTTATGTGTTTTCATAGGTCTATGTGATACTTTGATTTTATCCTTCCACAATACTCATAAGAGCATCTACCTACTCAATTACATCTCATTTCATGCATCCAACCATTCCACATAATCCCCAAGATTCAATTGTTCACTTAACTCTTCTTTCCTTTTTGACACCTTCCTTCTACTAGCCCTTTTTTGAGGCAAACCTCCTTGTTTTGAGTAAAATACAAAGCTCCCAACCAAACCAAACCCATATTCAGATACCCCTTTACATCACATATCTCATGTAGGGACCTTCATAATTTAACCCTCTTTGGAGAACACCTAACTCCACACCCCTCATGACTAATTAAGTCTCCTAGGTCTAATTAAAGGCTACTGACTGTTAAACTATACCATATGAACTCAAATTTAATTTAGACCTTCAAAATCCTCTTTGTCTTATATAAATACACCTATCCACAAATTTTGGAGATGGGTTGATCATCTTAGGGGTACCGCGAACCTTTGGAAGTTGTTATGAGGTATCACAAACCATTAAAGAGGAACCACAATAGTTACAAGCTATGAGAATGGGCTCAGTGGTATTTATATAACTATTTTTGGTGAATCCCATAAAGATCCCATGAATAATATCATTCAAAATTAGATAAGGGTGGTTCACATGCCACGAGGATATTTATAAAATGAAGAACACATAGATCTAGGGGTCCTTCTAGGTAACACTATCTTGAAAATGAAGTTGCTAAGCTCAATATCTAGTCATATTCGCATTTTGACTTATGTCACCATTACCATTATACATAAATCCACATGTTACCCTTAAAAATGAGTGATAATAACAAGGGAATTTAAGGTAAAAAAGAAGAAATGCACATGAAGGGTAAACATACAAAGAATTAGATTTACCATGATTAAGACCCATCATAATGGGCAAATGTAAAGATGACTCATAAATTTGACCGGTTTATCTATTACTTCCATATTAATTTATACAATGCGGTTTTATTCCGTTGGTTGATGTAACCACTAATTATATTGCATTGAATCCACCCAAATCAACTAACTTTCAACTTAATTGAATAATTTTTACTATTAACCTACTTACAACCAACTCATAAATAGGTTGCAAATTCAATTAATTGAAATTTAATTTTTTTAGGACTAATGGCATACTCATAGCCACAATTAAAATAGTTGGCTAAATTAATTATAATTACTTTCAAATAATATCAATGCAACCCAATCATAACCTTAAAATTGCTCACTAGTTATTAAAACATCAATAATCGTACTTAGTGGATCATTAACTTAACAATGAAACGCTAAGAGTCTTCTTAGACATAAAGGACCGTGACTCAAGCCACAACATTAAATTGACTTATTTAAATAAAGTTAATGAAATAGTTATTTAAATAAATTTATATTTTATTAAGTGACTTCAGTTAAGACATAGTGATAGTAGGACTTAAATCTTGCTTCATTTTATTACAAGATCTTAAACATGTTTATAATATTTGATGACCAATTTAAGAGTTATGGTTTGTAAGAAGGGGTAGAGTTAGGGAAAGGGGGACTGCAAATTTTGATGTCGACCTTACCTTCTCATGTTTGAGCCAAAAACTTGTAATACACATGATAATTCAATTGTAATATCTCATTACACCTTTTTCTTTGGCCATGACAAAGGTCTAGATTTCAATTTTAATGCCTCAAAGAGGTATGACAAAGGTATAAAGGATAGACAACCTCTCTAATCAACATTCCTTATGCCAGAAAACATTGCATTGGGTCTCAATAGGTTGTAACCCCATTGACAAGTTTTGGGGGAGAGCCACCATTTGTGTTGGTATTAAAATATGTGACAGCCTCAACAATAACACCTTGTAGTTTCTTCCAATTCAACATCCAAACTATTTGCCAATTTTTTTTCTCTTGAGCCAAAATAAGACAATATATTTATATGGCTAAAACTTGATATATTGGACAAGGACCTCCCTTCCTTGACTTATTGGTAGAATGTTATTTACACACACATTCATCAAGAGGTGGATTAATTGTGGCTCACTCCTTTCTATTGGTTGGGTGCTTTCCTAAAAATCAAGTCATCCATCTATTATAAATGAATGTGATATCAATCCATGTATTATATATAGAAAGATATAGATGATTGATATCACACATATAATATAAGGATGATGGCCATATATGTGTAGTTCAACCTTTTCCTAGTAAATATAAAATGGTATTTTACTCTATCCAAAGAAGCTTTACAAGTAAGGACAGAGTTCTTGATATGTATTTTATTCCTTTATCCTCCCTAACTTTGCCTTGTCAAATTTCTACTATTCTTTCCAACTCCTACTCTTCCACTCACACTTCCTACATGTATTGCAATTTTTATATTACCTCTGACATGCAAACTACTTGCTATTCTTGGCCATTGAACATTATATGGTAGTTAAACTTCCATGATTATTGGTTTACATTGTATTTTCATGATATGCATGGTTTCCATATATAAGATTTGATACTTTATATAAAAGTAAGTGAGACCTTGTTTACATGAATAATTGATGGCTCAAGTAGACACTCCTCCCTCTCTGTGAGCCGAGACAAATATAGGCATTGATGTTGTAATGTCATCTATATAGGCACTAACCGAGGTATATATTAACTTGTAATTTTGAATGTTAAAAATAGACTTGTTTTAATAATTTTACTACATAATTGGGGCAAATATAACTTATGTAAATGTATGGTGTATGCAGGTTTATCCTATGACATCTAATAGTCCTAGTCAGATGATTAGTAAGGAAACTTCTCATGTTTCTCCCATATTTTAGATGCATATTGAAATAGTTGAGCCTACCATTGACTTATTTGAGCATGAAAAATAGATTGAGTAGGATCGCAAGCTTGTAATAAGTGCATGTTTAAATTATTTTTTATTGTAGTTTAAAGTTAATTTCTTAACAATTGGTTGAATGTATTTTATGTTAATTTTTAAAAATTCTTATATTTGAACATGTTCAGTTACAAAAAATCTAAGAGCATAGGACCTGAAGTCAGACCTTAAAACAATCCAAGGCATTAGAGGGATCTCCATCTACTAACATGGCATCCCAGGGATAGTATTCTTCGAGGAAGCAAAGAGAGGGAGGCTATTGATGAATATGATGTCTTACATGAGATGTAATTTCTTATATGCATATATAGAAATTTAAGCATTTTTAGCATTGTATATGCGTATATGACATTCACCCAACATTAGATACTATGTTGGTAGATGTAATTTTTTGTATGCTTATCATGGTAATCTATCTAATTTATATCCAATTTTTTTTTCATTGTGTGTTATTGTATAGTGTTGTTTTGATGTTCCAAGCTATTCTCTATTGGATCTCATATTTAATGTTTTACACAAATGAGGATTAAAAAATTATTCTTTTCAATGCTATAAATCTTGGATCTCCCATATTTTTTTAAATTAAAGTTTTTTTTTCATTGTGTGTAGTGGAAATGACTAATGACACTCTTATCACTTAGGATTAATGGCCTTATTATCTTTTTAACTTCTTCTTGTACAATTTTTAGGCACTTATTAGTTTCATTATACCTCTTAAAAACCACTCATATTCATTCTCTAACTCATTTCATTCATTCCAATCACAAACTTCCTTTCACTCTTTCACTATCTTCTCACTAGGCAATCCTCTTCGATTTCAAGTACCAAATCTTGATATAGGTTTTATGAGTACAATATATTATCATGGATGATCTTGTATGATCATATCATACTTTCTTTAACCTCCTTAAAACCTTGAATTACACTTCAATACTCATTTTCTCATATAAAGCTAATAATGACCCCACTAGGCTTGTAGCCATTTTTTTACCATTTCACTTTGTTTTCAAAATATATCAACTCCCATGAAGATATAAAATCATTTTAGACCACAATATATATTTTATATAACTCTCTTTAAAATTCCATTCTTTAATTCTCTCTGTAGGTACCTTTTCCTTTATAAGCTTTTATCCAATTAGGCTTTTCTAGCCCTCCATTCATGACACAGTCATCAAAACTATACAAATTCATATAGTACAGATTCCAAACCATCAAAATATTTTATGATACAAAATTTAAAGAATTTTACATAGTTGGAATGGGAGTTATAGGGTTTTTAGGTCTAAAACTCTAGTAACCTGTTTACAGAGGCTGAGAGGCTTCATAATTCACTTTTTTTAGTTTTACATCCTTCCAAAGGAACCTAAGACCTTCCTCAAGTTTGTGTTATTAGTCTCCATATTCCTCAATAGGTAAGATCCTTTAATAAACCTTCACTTGCTTCAACCAACTCAAAACATAAAAATCTGTCACTGTTTAGTGAACTGTGTAAGACACAGGGTTATGTCTATACTTTAAAGGTTGTTAAATGCCCAATGAACTATTTTCACAATGCATTTTACTCCTACATGTGCTTAAAATTTTATCAATTTCACAACCATACACTTTCTCAACCATACACATCCTTTCATTGGCACACTAATCAAATAGACATAGGGTAACTAAGCAAAACATGGGTCTGTTGTGTTGGGTCTATTTGTGTTCAACAATTATAAACTCCCAAAAGATATTTCTAGTGATTTGTAATCTCCTATATTACAAAAAATTATACCAACTCCATGGAAATTTACCTTATTTAGGCACACATCAACCTTTCTTGGCATTTGATTGCATAACAAGGCATTGATTGTCTACCAAATAGAGTACTAACTATGTAAACAGGGTAACCTTTCAAATATTAGGGTAATGAAAATTTGTTACTTGTTTTAAATCCAACCTAGACATCCAAATACTCACCACGAACCTTGGATGAATGCATATGTGAATCTACTCAAACAATACAATGACTGTCTTGACATGAAGTTTTAAATACATTAAGATAACATAATTTGGGGACTCTCATAGTCATAACAAAGTTCTCATCAAGGAATGTTCTCTTTTAGTTTCTCTCCCTTTTGGAGATGACACAAATTGAACCTTATAACTTGACACATCTTTGATATTACCTATAGAGGACTGAGCATTCCTCCTTCTTGCACCATACTTCACCAATCTCATCATTTATTCTCTTTCTTGATTGTAACCTATAGTCTCTTGTTTAAACCTACCAATACACACAAAAGTGACTTGATCATGGCCTCCAAGGCCTTTCAAATACAATATAAAAATTTATGAAAATTCAATACTATTCCATGAAATATAGATACATAGAATCATTCCATATTTATTCACTTTTGTCATTCTTGATAACAAAATATAACCCATGAAAAGGACTAGATCATCTTCTTTTGAGAGCTATGTTATATTCTCTTTATTGCCCCCTTTTGCTCTGGTATTGGAGCTCTCTCTCACCTCTCTCTCTTATATATATCCATTATATACCACAAAACACCTACAAATTCCAATCCATCCCAGTTCAATGTTAGTTTGGGTGGTTATATAACTTATTCTCTTACATCCAATGTGAGGATAGTGTTAACATGACTAAACATGATTCTTAAGGGTCATCACCTTTATAAATTTTACATGACATGTATTCAAACCCATTTTACATGACTCATGGGACCTTTTAATATAACTTATCTCACATAACCATTTTAAACTATGTTCCTACATCACCTTCTATCATCCCCTAATACCACCTAATAGGTCAATAGGTCAATTACTCATTAAGTTTCTAGGTCTCTAGACCTTGTTGTTGCTATAATAGGTAAATTTATAAAAATAGAGTTTTTATCTCTTAAAATTTATATTTATAATGGTATTTTATAAATTGTAACATGTTCTAATCCTTACTCAATTTTATAGAACTCAAATCAACCAAAAATTCATCTTACCCAAGTTTTAACATCTTCTACAGGCTGAGAGTTTAGTAGAATTATAGTTTCGATGCTTATTGAATAAAAAATGACACTGATAACACATAAAAGGGGGTGGATAACATCTAGTATTGGGTTTTTGGCCTCCCATCAATCCTGATCAACAAACCCACCACCCATTCCAGCCTCAAGAACACCCTTCCCAATACAAGAAAATGCATGTTTTTAGCCTAAGTTCAAACATGCACAAAACAAAAATTGTAAGTCATTTATATGAACCATAAAATAAATCCCATACATATTTAATCCATATAATCACACCCCATATCACACAGGTGGAAATTTTGATAGTAATCCTTTGGACAAGTTGCAATGAGGGGTCCAAAAATGCAACTTTTTGGTAGTGAGCAAGTAACTTCTTGAGATCTAACTACCATTTATACCTTTGAGACCTCCACCTGAGAATATATCACTTGGATCACATATAGATAGTCAAATTACATGTTATCACACTACCACAATGTTCAAATCCATCTAAGAGTGCATTTTCACTACCATTCTAGAGTGTAAAAACACTGACAACAAATGTTGTCAAAGTTTAAGTTGTGGTTGTAGAACTATAGTTTTGATTATTTTTGACTAAAAATTGACACTTCCAACATGTTTTTGAGGGTGGATAATGTCTAGGACCAAGTTCTTGGCCTCCCATCAGGCTCAATTAACAAATCCACCACCCATTCTGGCCTCAAGAATGCCCTTCCCAATACAAGAAAAATGTATTTTTTTAGTTAAAGTTCAAACACCCGTAGAATTTTTTTTAAAAGTCATTTATGTGAATAATCAAATCCCTCCCCTTCCTCTTTAATCTCTCTAATCACACCTTGGATCACTCAGGTGAAATCTTCGAGAGTAATCTGTTGGACAAGTTGTAGTGAGGGGTCCAAAAATACAACTTTTTGGTAGTGAATAGGCAACTTCTTGAGCTCCAACTGGAATTTCTACCTCTGAGACCTCCACCTAAGAATATATCACTTTGATAACATATAGATAATAAAATTATAGGTTATCACATCTCTATGATGCTCAAATACACCTAGAAGTGTATTTTCACTACCATTCTAGAGCATGAAAACACTAATAAATGTTGTCAAAGTTTAAGTTATGGCTATAAAACTCTAGTTTCGATGCTTCTTAAATGAAAACTGACACTGCCAACATGTCTAGGGGGTGTATAAAATCTAGGACCATTTTTTTGGCCTCCCATCAGGCCCGATCGATAAACCCACCACCCATTCTGGCCTCAAGAACACCCTTCCCAATACAAGAAAAATACAAAATTTTAACCTAAGTTTAAACACACGTAAAACAAGAAGTATAAGTCATTTACATGAAATTTTATATCCCTCCTCTGTCTATTTAATCCCTTTAATTATACCCTAGATCACTTAGGTGGAAGATTCAAGAGCAATCCATTGGACAAGTTATAGTGAGGGGTCCAAAAATATAACTTTTTGGTAGTGAACAAGCAACTTCTTGAGCTCCAATTGACATTTTTGCCTCTGAGATCTCCACCTAGGAATTTATCACTTTGATCACATCTAAATAATAAAATTACATGTTATCACACTACCATGACATTTAAATCCACCCAGAAGTGCATTTTCGCTACTATTCCAGAGCATGGAAACACTAACAACAAATGTTGTCAAAGTTTAAGTTATGGTTGCAAAACTCTAGTTTTGATGATTCCTAACTAAAAATTGATATTGCCAACACATCTGAGATGGGGATAGATAACATCTAGGATGAATTTTTTAGTCTCCCATCAGGCTCGATTGACAAACCCACCACCCATTTCGGCCTCAAGAATACCCTTCCCAATACAAGAAAAATGCAATTTTTTAGCATAAGTTCAAACATGTGTAAAATAAAAACTGTAAGTCATTTATGTAAACCATAAAATATTTCCCCTAATTATTTAATCCCTCTAACCATACCCTAGGGTAATCAAGTGGAATATTTGAGATTAATTTGTTGGACAAGTTGCAGTGAGGGGTCTAAAAATGCAACTTTTTGGCATTAAACAAGTAACTTCTTGAGATCCAATTGACATTTCTACCTCTAGGACCTCCACCTTGGAATATATCAATATAATCACATCTAGATATAAAAATTACATGTTATCACACTGCCACAATATTTAAATCCACTTGAAAGTGCATTTTCACTACTGTTCTGGAGTGCATAAACATTGACAACAAATATTGTCAAAGTTTAAGTTGTGGTTGCATAACTCTAGTTTTGATGCTTTATAACTAAAATATGACACTTTAAACATGTACAGGGAGAAATAACATCTAGTAATAAGTTATTAGCCTCTCATTTGGCTTGATCGACAAACCCACCACCCATTCCAACCTCAAGAATGCCCTTCCCAATACAAGAAAAATGCATTTTTTAGCATAACTTCAAACACCCATACAATGACACTTGTAAGTAATTTTCTAAGCTTCGATCACGTCTAAACTAAGCTTTGATCACATCCAACCTGAGATTCTCTTAGTTTCAATAATATATAATTCTTTACTGACAGTTTCAACCACGTGAAGATGGAAGCTTATTTGGCACCACTAACCTACAAAAAATTGCTAGTACGTAATTAAAAATGAAATTTATATGTACTACCTAATAAATAAAAAACATTTGGTAAAATTGATAACATCTACATTTGAAAATTTAACATGCCTATGTATTAAATCCAACAAGCCACCAGGATCTGCTCTAACCTTGATAGTATTAAAAATAAATTCATGTTCTGACTCTCAAACTTTTCATAGTTTCCTTTTTAATGTCCTCCCATGATATTTTTGTAATTGAATATTTGTTTCAAGAATCAAATTATAATAGTGCAATATCTTCTTGTGCATTTCAAATTCTTCAAACAACCATTGATCTGAATATTTTATAGGATATCATCGAAACCAAGTTCTAGTGACTACCACTAACCCAGTGGGATAGTTAATGTATTCTCCATCTATAACTGGGGAAGTCATTTTTTTTTCTCTCTACACACTGACAAGAGTAGTAATCAGTGCCCTCTTTTTTATCATTTTCACTACTCCAGAGCATGGAAACACTGACAACAAATGTTGTCAAAGTTTAAGTTATGGTTGCAAAACTCTAGTTTTGATGATTCCTAAAAAAATTGATATTTCAAACACACCGAAATGGGGATAGATAACATCTAGGATGAAGTTCTTAGCCTCTCATCAGGCCCGATCGACAAACCCACCACCCATTTTGGCCTCAAGAATACCCTTCCCAATACAAGAAAAATGCAATTTTTTAGCCTAAGTTCAAACATGTGTAAAATAAAAACTGTAAGTCATTTATGTGAACCATCAAATCCTTACCCTACTTATTTAATCCCTCTAACCACACCCTAGGGTAATCAGGTGGAATATTTGAGAGCAATCTGTTGGACAGGTTGCAGTGAGGGGTCTAAAAATGCAACTTTCTGGCATTAAACAAGTAACTTCTTGAGCTCCAATTGACATTTCTACCTCTAGGACCTCCACCTTGGAATATATCAATACAATCACATCTAGATAGAAAAATTACATGTTATCACACTACCACAACATTTAAATTCACTTGAAAGTACATTTTCACTACTGTTTTGGAGTGCATAAACATTGACAACAAATATTGTCAAAGTTTATGTTGTGGTTACATAACTCTAGTTTTGATGCTTTCTAACTAAAATATGACACTTTCAACATGTCTAGGGGGGAAATAACATCTAGTAATAAGTTCTTAGCCTCTCATCAGGCTCGATCGACAAACCCACCACCCATTCCAACCTTAAGAACGCCCTTCCCAATACAAGAAAAATGCATTTTTTAGCATAAATTCAAACACCCATACAATAAAACTTGTAAGTCATTTTCTAATCTTCGATCACATATAACATGAGATTTGATCACATCCAACCTGAGATTCTCTTAGCTTCAAGAATATATAATTCTTTATTGACAGTTTCAACCACGTGAAGATGGAAGCTTATTTGGCACCACTAACCTACAAAAATTTGTTAGTAAGTAATTAAAAATGAAATTTATATGTACTACTTAGTAAATAAAAAACATTTGGTAAAATTGATAACATCTACATTTGAAAATTTAACATGCCTATGTATTTAAATCCAATAAACCACTAGGATCTACTCTAACCTTGATAGTATCAAAAACAAATTCATGGTCTGACTCTCGAACTTTCCATAGTTTCCTTTTTAATGTCCTCCCATGATGTTTTTTTAATTGAATATTTGTTTCAAGAATCAAATTTGAATAGTGCATTATCTTCCTGTGCATTTCAAATTCTTTAAACAACCATTGATCTGAATATTTTATAGGATATCATCAAAACCAAGTTCCAGTGACTACTACTAACCCAGTGGGATAGTTAATGTTTTCTCCATCTATAACTAGGGAAGTCAATTTTTTCTTTCTCTCTACACACTGACACAAGTAGTAATCAGTGCCCTCTTTGTTATCCTCATCTGAAATAATTGAAAAACATGCCCTGTATTAAAAAAAAAAAAAACTATTTTTAGTGACAATATAAAGATATATAATGAGAATAAATTATACATAATGAAAAATATTCTATCTGGCTACACTAGATCAGATACATGGTCAAAGTCATTTTATGATGTCATATTTATAAATTGAAATGTTTTTAGAAATTGATATGTGTTGATTGGAATTAGATGTTTTAAACTCCAATCATCCACCCACTCTTGTGACTCACACTCATTCCAAACAAAGTCCACGCATGAAGAATAGAAACATGCTAAGTGTCTCATATGAATAGTCCAAGAACTTGCATTTGAGTTATGAAATGAGTGGAGGTCACTTGAACCTATTAGAGTCATACAATACTTATAATTTTCCAAGTGTTCTTCCTCCATTAACCATAAATGTATACAAATAATATAATTTGGTTGAGCACCATGACACATGTTCTCATTACATCATTCAACCACAATTTTTTCATTTATTAAATGAACACTCTTTTCAAATTTCAACTCCTCCCTTGTAATAGCTCTTTTTACACATGCTCTAACACCATCATGCTCCCCTTTTCCATGTCCAACCTTGGTGAAACTTCAAATATGTTCTACACTAGTGGTAATGTACATCCTGCTCAACCAATAAAACATCCTTGCATTTTTGAATTACGATGTGCAATTGTCTAACCAAATGTAATGTTGATTGAAAGTAATGTTCCTCTAACTCAAATATTCATAGAACTTCTAAAAATAACCTTGCACATACTCTAAAAAATGTGATCGATCATCACTGATATAGAAATGGCACTCCCTTAATATTTTTTATTATTGTTTTGTACTATCAGGGGCATGCATGAATGTTATATGCATGAATATGGAAACTTGCGATGAGTTGTAATATTGTGATTGAACTTCCATTTGGGTTTTGAATGTATAATTTTTAGTAAAATCAACTATTGAAATAATCAAACTATGTGAGAATATATCCTTTATTATCTTAAAATGTTCATCCAACCATCTAGCCCTGTGTGTGTGCCTTGCATACTCATAAACAATCTTCTCCCTAAATTTGACCAAAAAATCAGAAATATGTATTTTTTTTGTTACAAGTTCACACCTTTTAGATTATTTACCATATTTTAGTTGATAAATCACTAATTTATATTTACTTAAACCAACTAATTCATGTCTAATTGCACTTGTAATCTCCTTATGGATACTTTTTTAATTTTGGCAATACACTCTAAATGCTGTAATTTCTATTTAAACATGATTTGTTGTAAAATAATTATCCATCTAGTCTTTTACAAAAGATAGTTGGAATAAATTCCCTAACTAATTTTGGTGGCAATTCAATACCACACTCCTAAAAAATGTTGTTAGTATACAAAGTACAATGAATATGGTGAAAAAAATCATAGTGCATTAAAAATTCAACATGTTGCCTACAATAACAAGTGGTGCGTGTGTGATTTATTTTTACATAAAAAAGGTTTGGCCATCTCAAAATATCTTTGATAAATATAAATTTATGAATGTTTTTAAAAAAATTTAGAGTACAATTATGTTTGAGTCATATCCGATTAAATGTTTTGGATGTGGTTCATAGTTATGAGAACCAACTCTTCTTTTCACAACATCTCTTACATTGGGCAAAACTCTTTTATTATGTTTCCAAAATTGAGCAAGTAACTCTTTGAGAGTATCGGCTATAGCCTTGTCCTTTTGTGGAAGTCTACCAGAGAAGGCCCAGAGCTCATTGGTATTAGGTTCATTAAGTCTTTCACATATTTCAATTGCTTTTATTATTATTTTTGTTTATATTAAGTGTTAACCTTGTTTTTGAAATTATTTATTTTTCCCCTATTTTGTCACTTACTGCACAAGTTGTAAGTATACATCAGATAACATTAAAATCTTGGGTGCATGATTTTGGGCCCACAATATGATATGCATCATGTAGATTTTCACTAATTTCATTGTTTTCATCATCAATGTTATATGTTCTTAGTTTTAATGTGTACATTATAGGTCTCATATTAATCAATTTTATCAATGAAACAAATAATTGTCATATTTGACTATCATAATCCAAATTATGAAAGAAAGTATCCTAAATTTGTTGAGTCAGTCTTCTTAAATAGTGATCAAACATTTTGTTATGCACTGGTTCTAAAATATTTTCATTGACTTCAATTAAGTAATTGTCTTTTCTACACACAATTCTTAGACGTGTTGCTAATGGTGGAATTTATTGAGAGGGTGTTTCAAAATCATTATTACTTTCATTATTTAGAGGTGGGATGACATTTTTTTCATCGCTTACTTATTCATTATATGTTTCCATGAAATTTTATTGATGGTAAATTTTATCATTATTTGTTTCCGTCAAATTTTCTTCATTCATGGGGGGTGAAACATCATACATAGACTCATCATCAACAAAATCAAAAACTTGAAACTTTGAATGTAAACTTCCAACATTATCTAATTTATTATTGTCAATGTCATTATTATTCATTTCGTTATGGTCAATTTCATCATTATTCAATTCATTATGGTCAATTTCATCATTGTTTAATTCATTATTGTCAATTGGCTCATTATCTATGGCATCTATTTCATCAGGATTAGTGTTTGTACCTTGTCTACCATAGAGTTTTTACATTCGTATCTTGTGTTTCTCTCTCAAATATTTTAATTCCTCTAGTTTTTTGTTCTTCAACATCTTCCTCTTCTTTGAATGTGATTTGTCACCCATCAAGGACAACTGATAACTTTTCAAAGGTGGGGTCAAGTACAAAGGTACCATATATCCCACAAAAGTACATAGAGAATGTTTGTGGGGATAGAATTATTGATTTGGGTTAACAATAGATGTTGAAAACTAAGCTTAGTCTATAATAATAATAATAATAATAATAATAATAATAATAACGTGATCACATTATTACATAACACGATCACATTATTACATAATGTGATCATGTTATTTGTTATACTAGGTTATGCTTCAACATACATATTGAGAAGTATATATTAAGAATAACATGATCATTTATTATAATAGGTTTTGATTTAACATACATATTGAAAAGTGTATGTTAAGAATAATGTGATCGTGTTTCTAATAACACAATCACATTATTTTTAATACTCGATTGGGGTTAGAAATTGACATTGAGAACCAAGTGTTGTCTATATTAAGATTAATGCGCTCATGTTATTAAATAATATGATCACATTATACTTAATATAGATTAGGGATTAAAGCATCAGTGTATAGGGTTTAGGGTTTAGGGATTACAATTTATGTTTTAGGGATCAGGGACAACAATTTATGTTTTAGGGTTTAGGGAGTAGGGGTTAAGGTATGTAGGGTTTAGATTTAAGGGTGTATATAAGGTCTAATCACTCTATGCCATGTGTGAACCTAATTTTTACTACAAATGATATTGATTATGACTAAATCAATTGGTAAATAGGGAAAGTTTTTGGTTTACAATTTAAGGTATAGTGTTTAGTTCTTAGGTTTAGGGTACATAGGGTCAATCGTAAAGATAATTCTTAGTATAAATGATGTTAATTTGGAATAAAATGATTGGTTTAGGGTCTAAAGAGTTTATATTTATGGTTTAGAGTTTAGGGATTAGGAAATTTAAGCATTAGGGATTGGGGTATAGATTTTATGGTATATAAGGTATAATAATGATGGTGATTAGAGAAAATTGGAGTTGATCAACCCCCAAATCACATTTTATAGTCATATAATTAGGTTGAAGAGGCTCAAAATAGCCCTAGTTTACTTTAGATGCACAACTAGATTGGTATTCCAAAGGCTAAGTTCTGGCCATATGTTTAAACAATGCATTTTATGACATCTCATGATAAAATCAATTATATCATAAGGCATGTATGTTTATAACATGTAGTGGGCATTAGGGTATATGGCCTACAATTTATGTTTTAAGGATTAGGGATTAGGGCATAGGGTTTAGGTTTAAGGACCTATATATAATGTCTAATCGCTCTATGCCATCTGAACCTAATTCTTGCTATAAATGATCTTAAATGGAACTAAATCAATTGGAAAATAGGGAAAGCTTATGGTTTACAATTTAGGATATAATGTTTAGGGTTTATGATTTAGGGCTTCAGTTTTAATGTATATATGGTTTAGGGTACACAGGGTCAATCACAAAGATAATTGAGGACAATTTGAATCACTTTGACCCATCTGTGACTATAGAATGTGTTTTTGGGTTGTCATTATACCCTAGATGTCATCATGAAAATTGAGTGAATTAGTTAAATAGGGTAATTAGTCATGTGTTTTAGGCCAAACTGATCCCTGTGAACTTAATTCTTAGTCTAAATGATGTTAATTTGGGCTAAAATTATTGGTTCAAGGTTTAAAGAATTTATATTTATGGTTTAGAATTTAGGTATTAGAAAATTTAAGGATTAGGGCTTAGGGTATAGGTTTTAGGGTATATAAGGTACAATCGTGAAGGCAATTGGGGCAAATTTGAGCTCCTTAAACCTATATATGTGAGTAAATAATGTGATTTTGAGCTTAATTATCCCCCACATCATCACATATTGAGACAACTAAGTCAATTATGGTTTGATGAATGATGCAATTTTGACTAAGTTCACCTTGTGAACCTAATTATTACTATATATATAAAGGATGTTAATTGGGGATAAATTTTTTGGTTTAGGGTTTATGGTCTATAATTTAAAGGGTTTGGGATTTAAGGCTTATGGATTAGGATTTAATGTAAATGGTACATAGTTTAGGGTTAAATTTAAATGCTACAGGGTTTAAGGTTTAAGATATTGGATATAGGGTCCAATCACTAAGGTAATTGAAGAACATTTGAGTTGCTTGTTCACCTATTTATGATAATTACCTTCGTGTTTGCATTTGTGATAAAAGTAGGGTCAGTTATGCCATGTATATGTTACATACATGTTATATAATTAATTGAGCCATAAATTTGGTTTAAGGGATCAATTTTGCCCAGATCATGCCCTCAATTGTACAAATTAACTAATTGGATCAATTCATGATAGAATCAATCTTTTGATTTTGCCCCAAATCATATCTTGCTCTTGAAGGGGTTTAAATTGGCCTCAAATACCTCCTCGATTAAAAGAATTAACCAGCATCCACTTTGGTTAATTAGGTTGAATGGGCTCAAAATATTCCCAATTTACTTCAGATGCACAACTAGATTGGTACTCCAAAGGCTAAGTTTTGGCCATAGTTTTAAATAGTGCATTTTATGACATCTCATGATAAAATCAGTTATATCGTAAGGCATGTATGTTTATGGCATGTAATGGGCATTAGGGAACATGGATTACAATTTATGTTTTAGGGATTAGGGCATAGGGTTTAGGTTTAAGGAATTGTATATAATGTCTAATCACTCTATGCCATGTTCAAACCTAATTCTTACTAAGAAGGATCTTAATTGGGCCTAAATCAATTGGTAAATAGGGAAAGTTTATGGTTTACAATTTAGGGTATAGTTTTTAGGGTTTATGGATTAGGCTTGGGTTTTAATGTAGATATGGTTTAGGGTACAAAAGGTCAATTGTAAAGATAATTGAGGATAATTTGAATCACTTGGACCCATTTGTGACTATATAATATGTTTTTGGGTTGTCATTATACCCCATGTCATCATGTAGATTGAGTGAATTAGTCAAATGGGGTGAACAATCATGTGATTTAGGCCAAAATGAGCCCAATGAAAATAATTATTAGTCTAAATGATGTTAATTTGGGCTAAAATGATAGGTTCAAGGTTTAAAGAGTTTATATTTATGGTTTAGAGTTTAGGGATTAGGAACCTTAAGGATTAGGGCTTATGATCTAGGTTTTAGGGTATATAAGGTACAATCATGAAGGTAATTGGGGTAAATTTAAGCTCCTTAAACCTATATCTATGAGTAAATAATGTGATTTTGAGCTTAATTAGCCCCCACATCATCACAAATTGAGCTAATTAAGTTAATTGTGGTTTGATGAGTGATGTAATTTTGACTAAGTTCATCCCTGTGAACCTAATTCTTACTATATATATATATATATATATATATATATATATAAAGGATGTTAATTGGGGATAAAATTTATTAGTTTATGCTCTATAATTTAAAGGGTTTGGGGTTTAGGGATTATGGCTTAGGGTTTAATGTAAATGGTATAGGGTTTAAGGTTTAAGTTAAATGGTACAGGGTTTAAGATATCAAATATAGGGTCTAATCACTAAGGTAATTGAAGAACATTTGAGTTGCTTGTTTACCTATTTATGACAATTACCTTCATGTTTGCATTTTTGATAAAAGTAGGATCAGTTATGTCATGTACATGTTGCATACATGTTATACAATTGTTTGAGCAATAAATTTGGTTTAGGGGCTCAATTTTGCCTAGATCATGCCCCTAATTGCACATATTGACTAATTGAATCAATTCATGATAGAATCGATCTTTTGATTTTGCCCCAAATCATATCTTGCTCTTGAAGGGGTTCAAATTAGCCTCAAATGCCTCTGAATCAACTAGCCTCCTCTTTGATTAATTTGGTTAAAGGGGCTTGAAATATCCCTAATTTATTTCATATGCACAACTAGATTGGTACTCCAAAGGCTAAGTTTTGGCCATATGTTTAAAAAGAGTATTTTATGACAACTTGTGATAAAATTAGTTATATCATAAGGCATGTATGTTTGTGGCATGTAGTGGGCATTAGGACATAGGGATTACAATTTATGTTTTAGGGATTAGGGATTAGGGCATAGGGTTTAGGTTTAAGGACTTATATATAATATCTAATCGCTCTATGCCATGTTCAAACCTAATTCTTACTACAAAGGATATTAATTGGGAATAAATAAATTGGAAAATAGGGAAAGTTTATGGTTTAAAATTTAGGGTATAGTCTTTAGGGTTTATGGTTTAGGGCTTCAGTTTTAATATATATATGGTTTAGGGTACATAGGGTCAATCACAAAGATAATTGAGGATAATTTGAATTACTTGGACCCATTTGTGACTATAGAATGTGTTTTAGGTTGTCATTATACCCCATATCATTATGCATATTGAGTGAATTAGTCAAATGGGGCAATCAATCATGTGATTTAGGCCAAAATGTGCCCTGTGAACTTAATTATTAGTTTAAATGATGTTAATTTGGGCTAAAATGATTGGTTCAAGGTTTATAGAGTTTTCATTTATGGTTTAGAGTTTAGGGATTAAGAAATTTAGGGATTATGGCTTAGGGTATAGGTTTTAGGGTATAAAAGGTATAATCATGATGGTGCTTGGGGCAAATTTGAAATCCTTGAACCTATATTTGTAAGTAAAGAATGTGATTTTAGGATCAATTATCCCCCACATCATCACAGATTGAGCATGGCTCAGTCAATTATGGTAATGAGTGATGCAATTTTGACCAAGTTCATCCCTATGAACTTAATTATTACTATATATAAAGGATGTTAATTGGGGCTAAATTTATGGTTTTAAGGCCTATTATTTAAAGGGTTTCGGGTTTAGGGATTATGGATTAGGGTTTAATGTAAATGGTCTAGGGTTTAGGGTTTAAGTTAAATGTTACAAGATTTAGGGTTTAATATATCAGATATAGGGTCCAATCACTAAGGTAATTGAAGAAAATGTGAGCTGCTTGTTCACCTATTTGTGATAATTACCTGAACATGTTTGCATTTCTGATAAAAATAGGGTCATTTAAGCCATACATGTTGCATACATGTTATACAATTTATTGAGCCATAAATCTATTTTAGGGGATTAATTTTGCCAAAATCATGCCCTTAATTTCACAATTTGACTAATTAGATCAATTCATGATAGAATCAAACTTTTAATTTTTCCCCAAATCATATCTTGCTCTTTAAGGGGTTCAAATTGGCCTCAAATGCCTCCTAGATTAAATGAATCAAATATTTGGTTAATTATATATGAAATGACATTAGGTTTAATTTCACTCCAAATCACATTGAATATATAATTTAAAATACATTCACATGGCTCATATTTACCTTAATTACCTTCACAATTAAACTAATCAACGTTTGCATTCATTAGCTAATGACTTCAAGTTTATTGAGCTCAAAACCACATTCTATAGATGTAGAACTTGTGTATAAATAAATTATGTTTATTTGATTCAACTGAGTTAATGAAATTGGATTTGATCAACCCCTAAATCACATTTTATAGTCATGTAATTAGGTTGAAGGGGATCTGAATAGCCCCAATTTAATTCAAATACACAACTAGATTGGTACTCCAAAGGATCATGATAAAATAAGTTATATCATAAGGCATGTATGTTTGTGACATGTATGTTTATTACATCTCTAAACTTGATAAAAGATAACTTTTTATATTCAAAATAGGGTATTAATGCATTGATATACCTTGAAAATAGATCCTTATATAAATTCACTTACTGACTCAAATAATATTATCAGAGAATCAAACAATACTACAAAGTTTATAATTTTTTTTTACAAGTTCCAAACACCATCAATTATCCACAAAAACTAACACAATCATGTTTAACCAAATTTAGCCTCTTTTAGGATTGTATACACTCTTGACATAAAATAAAATGACCATTGATTTATTTTTTATTCCAAAACATGATTTAAATCTTGTGAAGACTATAAATTCCTTTTCAAATACCAACTTTCAAATAACTAATCCTTACACATTTATAATATCACTCAACTCTCTTTCGAACCTAATACTCTAGGTCCATTAGTACTCAATTAGAGGGACCTTGTACTCCAACTAATTTTTGGAAAATATAAATTATTTAATCAAGTAAAAAATTAAATCTAAATCAAATCTACAAAATTATGAGTGATTTAGATCAGTGGATCACCGAAAACCAACTTTTGACTTCTTGACCCTATCTAGGATGAACTAGGACTATCTGCATTTTAAAGAAGATTAGACTCATGTTAAATGAACAATAAATTAATTCATAGGTTAATAAATCTCCAATTATCATTATTTACTATCAAATATTGACAAGAACATTGGTCCAAAACAACAATCTTAATCAACCAAACTTTGATCTTAATATTACTAAGCCTAATGGCTCCTTTAGTAGGTCAAAATGTAAATTCACGTTTTAGGGTGTTGAAAATAAATAACACGATCACATTATTGAGTAACGTGATCATGTTACTAATGTAATTAATAACATGATCATGTTAATACTGTAATCACATTAATACTATGATCACATTATTAACTATGTTAGTAACATGATTACATTACTTAATAATGTGATCATGTTATTAAATGTGTTAGTAACATGACTGTGTTATTAATGCAATCACACTATTTGAATTTGAATTCAATTCCTGTGCCTTTTGGATTGGATTCCCGAGCTAAGATCTTGGATTGTCAATGTACAACTAAGTTTTGAGATTCATGATAAAAAAACAAAATTCAACTTTGATTGCTAAATTTTCAACATGAAAATTCAAAAACTTAATACCATCACGACGAGCACACTCTCCTCTTTCCAAAAATATAATTTTTAGACTAATTCAAGGTTTCAAACTATGTTTATTTCTAACTATACCTTTTTTAAGCCACTTATTGTTGTAAACATACATGCCTATACATGTTCATGTAATTTGTCTTTCGTTGATCCAAGTGAAAAGCAAGTTATATGGTCACAAACTAGACCTAATTATACACACACACACAAAAAAATTAAGTTTCATTTTTTTTGAGGTAGTTAGGTGCATTGCATGGATGGATATCCAATTTTTATTAGTTTTCAAGATCTATTTACTTCCAAAATTCATAAAAAAAGTATTCATTGAAAAAATATTTAAAAAATAGGTCACAAACTAGAAGATATTATATAAATTTTCCCCAAAGGGTCTCAAATAATATTAAATGCTTCTTAAAAAATGGTGCACTACACGACCATCTATCTACTTAGTTTTCTAATAAAAATAGGATTTATTCTTCAAATTTTAGATGTTTGACCTAGTTATATTTAACTATTTTTTTAAAAAATTAATGTTTTGAAAACTAGACTCGAAATGCTACATTTCATGTTGTTACACCATTTTCAAATTTGTAGTGTAGATATCTCAAATTATCTACAAAATTTCAGTTTTCTAAATTTTTAAGAAAATCATGTCCACAGGTAGGCCACTTTTTGTCCCCCAACTTTATGCACTTACCCACAAGTCATCCATCAAACACTGTATAAATCTATATATCATGCATATGTTTTTCAAACTATAGCCATGCATCTCTTACCTCAGTTCAACATTAGCCTTTGATTATTCAACATTGCATCCTCTTTGCTAGTTGAGCTACACATGTTAAATAACTTAGACCTCTACTATCAACATTAAATCTACAAAAAGGATATTCTTGGCCCGCACGCTCAACTCTACTTCTCATCTATATTTAAGTTTGAAGGATTGACATTAGATATCCTTTTTGGATCTTCTCATCAACATGATGAGCTTCCATTCAGTCTATTATGTGCATATTTCATCAAAATCAACTCTTCCTATGGGATCTCCTTCTTTGTCAACTTCCAATATCCACGTGCAGTCTTGTTTGATGGTGGTCATTTATAGTGAAAAATTAGAACTAGATCGATAGTACAGTTCTCTCTCCAAATGGCCATAACCATGACCTCAAAACCATCTAGCTTGAGCTCTCAGTGATCCAATAGTCATCATTAAATGCATTTAATAAATATGACCTGTACCATAGTTTGATATAGTATGCCAAGGCCATGCTTCTCCATAGGTTGGTTAACACTAAGTCATTTAAGTTTTAGAATATAATTAATGAAAAATCATGAGTGTTATTAAGTTTGTTTCATTTTAAATATAAGTATTTATGGTTCATGTCATTTTTAAGTGTATGATAAGGTTTGTTTTTATGAGTCAAGTCAGATTAATAGGTTTGGTCATACCTTTGATTCATAAGTTTTTGTTTTAAGCCTTTGATAGAGTCTTTAGTATTTCTGGTTTATTGGTATTCAATTTTCTAAGAGGGTCTTTGTCAAGTCATGTTAAAATATTTTTAGGTTTTAAATGTCTTTAGAGTTTATTTTATTCATGGTCATAGTTATTATGAGTCAAATTAGTTATCCTTTAAAAATATTTAAAAATGTCATAGTGTCTAAAAATTCAAAATTGTCATTTAGTTCATCAAATCCAATCTTTAATTGGATTTTGATTATTAGTCAAGCGTCATTATTTATAAAAAGTCCTTTATATCATTTGTTCTTTAGAGTCATTAGATGTCATTTGGTCATCAAACCCTTTATTGTAATGGATGCATTATTGCTTATACATAACATCCAAATTATGGGGGTTTCTTGTCATAAAAATGGCATGCATTTGAGGTTCATGACTTCATTAGCTGAGTAAGCAATAAACCTATTGGAGGTTGAAGGACATTGAAGGATAGAGGATTTCTCACCTCTCATTAGCCACTAATGAAAGGGAAATTTTTCTATAGTGGCATATATATTTTTTATTTTTAGCACTTGCTTGTATGTGTGATGAATAAGAGGTGTATTTATTATTTTCTAACATAGTGTACTGCATAAAAAAGGTGTTTAAGAGATATAGGAATTAAATTTGAACTGGTGGTTCCTGCTGATAAGTTCCTAAATTTGGTTGATGTGGTTCCCTTTACATGGCTAGTGGTTGATACATGTTCCCAGCATGGAAGAGGTTCCCATGATTGGTTAATAGTGTTCCCATTTTTTGGTTGCTGGCAGATGTACCTGTTAAAAGTTCCCACACTAATTCAATTGATGTGTTCTCGATAGTGAATAGTTGATGAGAAGTTGATGTGTTCCTTCTTTACTTTCATTAAGTCCTATGAAACACAAATTACCATGTAATGCCTAAGGGAGGAATGTTAGGAAATAATTATTCCTCACATTGATTTGTGATTATTATAATGTATATTATTACACAAGTAATAATTCACTATTAGTTATATTTGGATAGATTATTTTTGGTAGTCAGAATATTTTTATAACAATATTATGAATATAGATTATTTTTTATATTGTGTATTCACAGGGATATGGTGAGATATTGATGCAGAAATAATCTCCATGATTATAGGCATGATATACCTATAAATATGTAATGTCCTGATTGAATTATTAATTAGAACAATATACATTATTATTTATGTTTGGATCTATGATTTAGCTTCATTATTTCTATGTTAAGGTTACTTAGATTTGAATCAGTCTCATTATTTCTATCATATATTTCTAGGTAGGGTGTTTCTTTGGGTATGTCTGGGTGCACCTAAATCATGTGATCTTTTATTTTATTTTTTTCTTATTTGATGTCAATTTGCATAGTAATAGAGTCCTAATTTGAATTTAAGATCTCTATAAATATACATGTATATTAATGAATTTAAGATAAGTTAATCACATATAAAAGGCATCTAATAATTTAAAATAAATTTGAAATAATATCTAACATGTATCATCACAAGATTATATTCAACATTCTATATGAATCAAACATTTTTAGATCATTCATTATATCATTGGAATCAATGGTAGTCACATATTACATCACATTAAATTCTATGCCAAAATTATCATTGCATTTTCTTCATGTGTTGTCTATGATATTGTTTATCAGTGCATAAAAATTATGTTGATCCTAAGAATAGGCCCCACAACAAATCCTTTTACTTACCTTATGCAAGTTTAACCACCCTATTAGGATTTGAAGAAGAAAATAAAATTTCTAATGATTAACGTAAATCTTAAAAGTACTAAGATTACATGGTTTTAAAATGGATTCATCCTTGACAAAAAAAATCTTCAAAATAGTTTTGTAGACACTTAAAATTAATCATTAAGTGCTTGACAATGCTTATTCTTGACATCCATATCCCTATTTGGTCTATTAACCATTTATCTAACTGGTAATCTATAAGAGAGCCTTCATTGTATTTAAAAAACTGAAAATAACATACAAACATAACTATTTTAGCCAAATTCATCTTTATTCAACTTACAGGCTCATGTCAGACCTGCCTCAATAGTCTTTGGTCTTATAGGACAAATCTACGCTAGGTTGGCTAATGTTGCACTATGACCTTGTCCCCTAGTGTGGCTTTGTTCCCCATGTTCTAATGATTACTTTTTCAAATTGAGAAATTTCACAATGACTCTTTCACACATATTTTAAAGTCATTAGAAAAATTATTTCAAATATTTCACTGTAAAATCACATCAAGGCAAACACTTGACACACCCTGCAATCACTTAGAAATTCTATTGCATGCTAAATAAAAGAGCATTATTTATTCCAATTTAAATTCTACAACATTATAATATTCATAGGCCAAGTCTGTATATTATTTATTATAGGTCAAGGGCATCCATTGTCAAGCATTTCAATTAATCTTCTATTAGTAGTTATATAATTTCATAATCACATATTACACAATCACCTTAGGAGGGAGAAATACATCAGCATGAGGCCCATTTGGGCTATGTAGGTAACACTTAGTCATAAAGAATTTTTGAGGCCAACTCAATTATTTACCTAACCATATTCTCCTTTTGGAATTAAATTTATATTATGTTTCTTGTGAATAATTTTAAGGTTTTCTATTTTTTAGTTTTTTTTGTGGCACATCAGTGCACATAACTCAATAGTCAACCCTTGCAAGCATTCACATGGACCTAGATTGAAAAATTAGGAATACAGTCAATCGAGATGTGGTCACATTCATTAGAAAAAGCTTTAGTGTGATCATATCTACCTTTTTCAAACTTTTCCTAGTAGATTTTGAATTATTATTTTCTAACAAGACCGTGTTTACAAGTTTTTTACATAGTTTTTAGTTAAAGTCAGCTTGCACAATCATATCTATTTTAGTTTTTAGGAACACTCTCTAACCCTAGTCTAAATTACTATTTTTAACAAGTTTTTGATATCTATAAGTTCTATATTACTGTAGATTTATTGTATTCTACTTCATTTCAATTTTTTAGTAGTTTAATACACTTGATTAAATTCACCAATTTAAAAAATAGATTAAACATTCTAGTGAACCATTATTTTTAGGACATTGCTTACTTGTTGTTTACTTGATTTTTGTTGTATGATTTTAGTAAATTTTTGTAAATTCTTTACATTGAAATAAAACATTATTAGATATTATACATATCACATAAAAATTTGATTCTTTTCGTCCTTAGAGTAATCCAAAATTTGATTTTCTTATCACCTTGGATAAATCTGACATAGAAGCTCTTTCTTTCAACCTTGGGTTGAAATTTGTTGATTTAAATAAAAAAATATTTTGATTATATATATTCATTTACTTGTGCTTATTTTATAAATTGTGTTCTCACGATTTTTAAATTACTTGGTGACTATGTGAAGGGATATGTGGTGTTTTGTTTACAAACATCATGGTGTGAGGGGTTTACCACAATACTTATAGCCATATTACAATAATAAACATGGAGTTTAGTTTTCATGTGCCTCAAAATATATTAGAAATACTTATAATCCCTTGTTTACACCATATAAAACTTATTTTAGCCATTTTATTTGTGGTGCACTTGAGAGGAGCATACTACCTAGACAATTTACTCTCACTGTACCATCAAAAATAGGGTTAGTGCGTTACAAGCATAATTTTACCTCTATAGATAGTGCTCTGAAATATTAGGCCAACACTAAGTAATGAACAAACAAGTATCTTTGAGAGCTCATAATAATCATTCAAAGCCTTGCCTAGATTACCCTCATACCTTAATGTTCACTTGTATTGTATTCATAGTCATTATCTCTTTATACATGCTAGATTATTTGTTAGTTATAAGAATTTTTACTTTTATTGAATTTATTTCCATTGTATAGATCATGGATAGTTAATTTTCTTTGTTTTCTAATCATAATGAATGGACTAATCAAAATAAGCAAAAACTTTTGGAAGATGATTTCAGCAATGTTTATGATGATGAATTTGGCTTTGTTGACCCTTGGGAATAAGTGCTCATTCAATCAAAAGTATCTCTAGAATCCACTTTTGATTCTCCCCTATCTTCCTTTTCATATTCTTTTCTAGCTTCTTATTCAAATTTACCTTTGATTATACCCTAGCTTCCCTTTTGGGTTATTTTATAGCTTCCACTTTGAATTTACTATTAGTCACACCCATAGATTCATCTTCAGATTATCCCATAGCTTCCACTTTGGAATCTCCTCTAGATTATTCTTTGGCCACATATCTAGTTTCCCCTTTGGATTATTATTTAGATTCCACTTTAGAATCTCATATATATTTCTCTATGGCCACACCTATAGATTCCTCTTTGGAATCCTCCTTAGATATTTACTTGAATTCACTCCTATAATGTTATTAAAATTCACTTTCTTCATTTCATAATAATCAAGAGAAAAAATAACAATACAAATCTATAAAAAAACAAAATTTTGAGGTAAATCCATCAAAACAAGATCAAAGTGTTTTAAAAAAAGTATTTCTTACTAAAGGCAGTTTAAAGTGAGATTCAATTTCTAAAGTAACTACTACTAATAATTATTTCATCTGTTATCCTTTATAAATAGTCGATATTGAACCTACATGTCATAACTCTTCCCCCTTGTCAACCAATGAGGATGAATCTTCATCCTTTTCCATTAGCACATAACAAAATACAATTATAAGCAATTCCATTCATTCTATTACATTTGTTATGTTTATCCCACTTCATCCCCTTGCTTGTTTTCATATGATATTGCTCTTGCACCACAATGTCATAATATTAGCATAGAATTATGATAATGCATCTCTTAATAGTGTTAATTCATTCAATGTTATTGATCAACAAGAATCAAGTAACTCATGTAGAATCAATGAATCTTTTAATCTAAAAGAAGATCCTACCCTTCCCACACATCCTATTGATAGTGTTCCTAAATCAAATACACCTAGGGTTTGCACTTGTGAAGCCGTTTAAGATCAAATCATCACTATGCAAAAATAAACAAAAGAATTAAAAAATAAAAATCAATATATCAATTCAAAGATCATATCACATGAAAATAACAACAAAATTACTAAAAATTTAGAGTATGCTAATGTCAATCATGTATCTTAATCTAGCTATCATGTACCTCATAAGCAACATACATCTATAATTAATGATCTAATAAGTATAGAAAATGCTAATAAAAATCCAATGTGAGATTATAAGAGAAATTATTCATTACAAATTGATTATTGTAATCACCCAAAAGTGGTATTTGAGTGCTAAGAGTGTTACTTAAGACTACATATTCATAGCTTAGCCCTACACCTATCCTAGAGCCTATTATCACACTTATTCAGTATTTATGTGGACCAAAAGCATCCTTAGTCATCTACAAAGTAGTCCTAGAACCTTATTTCCCAATCCTCACCCTTTGTGCCTAGTGTTCTACTAGCTGGACACTGGTGTCATAATAAGGACACTAGCACTATGTGGTGCCAGTGTCCCTAAAATGGTGCTAATGAACTTTGACCTAAATTTATCTAACAAATATCTTTTGAAAAACTAAAGCCTCCTAAGGTTGGCCTAATCATTTTTTATTACCCACACAAACAACATGATGATATAAATACATGACTTCTAGCCCTCTATCCACTAGATGTAAATCAGATGCAAAATACACATTCAAACATGAAGTAAGTTGAACACAATTAAGGTTATCAATACCTATTCTACCCTACTTATACATACTATCATCTAAAATAGCACTAAGCTTAGATTTTTTAGATTTCCAGTCTCAATCACATTCAAGGCATTGAAGGCCACTATCATACTAGCATCACTTGCACTTGCACCAACACTTAGGTGGGGATAAAAGCATCAAGATCGATCCCTCCTTAGAATATTGGTATGTAGGAAACTCTCTTCACAACAGGGTGTTGAGGATGTCCAAGATATGCTACTAATGAACACACTTTTTTATCTCATGCCCTAGTTGTATAGAGGATTAGGGTTTGCACAATAAATCAACTATTATAGGCATAATATAGGCTTTCAAAATTTGTGCACACAGGAACAAAATCATGGAATCCAGACATTAGTACACCCAAAAGCTCTAGATAGTCCTATATAGATGACACTACCACCAATATCAGGACACTAACACCACTTTACTAATAATGGTGATACTGTCCAATTGTGTCACTACTATTCAGGAAGGGTTTTAACATAGGAATCAAGTTTACAACACTCTGACTAGTTTTCATCTCAGTTTTTAGCGCTCAAATCATTAGTATCAGGTGTTTTCTATCTAAGTCTTTATTTACACAATTTATTACTATTTTTAGAAAATTTAAAGCTATTCATTTTGTAACATATCAGTGGTTGTATTTATTACATATTATTTCCTTGATTTAGTCTACTCAGCCCTTTAATCAAACATAGAATTTATACTTGTCAAGTCCTAAAAGATTAAAATATTTGGTGAACCTGACTTACTTTGAACATTGCTCAAACCTTAACCCTAGATTCTCTTAGGGTTTGAATCCTTATTTTTCCTATATTCATTAGCTACTTTAAGTTTTTAAAAGTTCATACATTTTGTTTTAGCATCTCTATTTCAATTTTTTTACTGTATGCCATCTAAAAAAGCTATATCTCTTCCACTAAGAAGAAGTGCTAGGTTGGGTGGTAATCCTATAGAGCATATTCAAATTCCTATTATTTGATCTTATACCATGGATAAGGGACTTGTTGTAACTCTTATTGTTGATCCTTCACACCATGATTATGTGAAATTAAATGATAATGCATACGAAGATGAACAATATAATCAATAACAAGATGATACACAAACTGGTAATTGGGACACTCTCCCTCCAATTAAAAATGACAACCTAATTATCAATAAGGATGAGATTCTATAGATATTCAAAGATAGACTTTAGGAATAACCCATTGATCATGGATAAATTTTACAAGCCATAATGAAAATTAAGAATAAATTAAATAATGGTCAATCTTCAACTCCCCCAGCTAATAAATTTTTTAGACCTATGGTGGGGCCAACTCAGCTAGCACAACCAATAATTATAATTCAACAACCTTCAATGACAACTACACATCTTGTGGCTAGTTTCTTCACTCCATTGTATAATCCCTTATACACGAGGTTCATACTCTATAGGCTAAAGTGTTACATCTTGAGAAATGAGCCACTAGGCCATCACATGCCTTAGATTCTAATATTCTCTTATATATACCTTTGGCACACCACATAGTGACAACTCCCTTACCATCCAAATTTATGGTACCTAAACTTACATTGTATGATGGTAAGGGTGACCCATAACACCATCTCTGAGCTTTTCATGCAACATGTTTGGACTATGTGTCCAATAATTAGCTTTGCACAATGTTGTTTACACATAGTTTAAAGGATTATGCCTTACAATGGTTTTATGACTTACCAAATCAATCTATTAGAACATTTAATCCTTTAGTAGACATGTTTTTAACACATTTTTTTAAAATATTGGTGTTAAAATCTCATATGATCAAATTGCATAGTTGAAACAAAAGTCAAACAAACCTATTGTTGAATATGTCTTATGCTACAAAATTATATTAGCTAAATCAACTAGCCCCATGGTAGACAAAAAACTTCAGGATTCAAATAGAGTCTTTTACCAGCATTACACAAAGTTATATTATTTAAGAAGTTTCCAACATTCATAGATTTGCACCACACAATAAAAGAAACAGAGGTTAAGCTTCTATCAATGAGTAAACTCAAATATACTAATGGATCAAAATCAACTAATAAGATTTAAAGTATGACTCCATACAATTTAAGGGGCACTGAGAATAAGAGTGATCAAAAGGCCATAATTAACACAACTTCAGAGCCATCTCCTCACTTGGTTTTATCAGTTTCTCAAGTTGAATCTTTACCAACCTTCTAGAATCACCAACACATGTTTTATTATAGCTCTTGGAATGCAATTTCATATCTCTCCCTCCCATCAAAGAGGTTGATACGACACAACCTCTTCCCAAAATCTATGATTTTAATGAATTCAAGAGTATCAAAGGGCACCAAGCCATAAAATAAATAGATGCGTAAGCCTAAAACAAAAGATGCAATATTTGATTGAGGCTAACATTATTGATGTGGGCACACCCACAGAGGCATTAAAGATATTCTGAGATTCATTTCCAAAACACACAAAAAATGAGGCAAGGAGCAGTTCAGTTTTTCACTACACATATCAAGCACATCCACCACCAACTTCACATCATACTATTACAAAGGAGGCACACCCATTGCACAATATCATTGGTATGTACCACACCATAGTTCTAGATAGCCCATTCATCACCTTCTTAGAGTAGGATATTGTTGATGATGATATAAATTTACACACACACTTTGTATGAGCCTACATAGAACATCATCCTATCCAAAGTATTATCATTGACAATGGGTTGAGCATTAGTGTGTGTACTATGACACTTTTATAGTATTTGGAGTATTAATAGTAGGATATTTTTCCCATAAACAAAGTTATCAGTGGTTTCACTAGTCATGTTCAGAGCTCCATCAAGGAGATTATACTTCCATTACAAGTTGGCCCAACACACATGGCCACTTGGTTCTTAGTAGTACATAGTGTAGACATGTTTGATATGTTATTAGGTAGGCTTGGATACATCAACTATGATCCATCCCATCCATAGCACATAGATACTTGAAATATATACATGCAAATCAGGTGGTCAAAGTTGGGGGTATTTCATATGAGTATCCTCTACCTATCCCATAGTTAGTTACAATGTAGTTACTATATATAGCATAATTATTAGTTATAGCTCAGAGCATGGTTACTATTGATATACCATAGATTTTAGTAGAGCCATTAGTTTAGGTGAGGTCTACTCCTATATTATTAACATGTATGCATACTCTCCCACAGAGACCATAATTAGAGAGACCCCTACATCATAAATATGTCATAGATTCTAGAGGTTCTTACTCCACTCATTTTTTTCCTGAGATTAGTATTATTTGGTTCTTGGGGTTCTCAACATAAGGCACCTATGTCACCTAAAACTTATTCTACCATATGGGTTCCTAAGACCCCTATAATTTACAAGACACCATAGTAAGTGCCACAGATTCCCAGCACCACTATACACACATATATAGATACAAATATAGATCACTCAATACAATAAATTATGGGACCACAATTTCCATTTCACACAGCATGCATGATCACAGTTCCCTTATTTAACATAGGTCACAATGATAGTGAGTCTCCCATGAGACTCATCGGTTAATATAATTCTTCCTTTATTGTGCATACTTTCATTTTCTCTTATTCCTTGTGCATACTTTCATTTTCTCTTATTCCTTGTACATAGTTCATTTTCATATTGTTTGCACATAGCTTATTTTCAAAAAATATAAAAAATAATATAATATTTCAAAAACACAAAAACATTCAAATAATTACTTTAAAAACACAAAATTTATAGATTATATGCATTATTATGTATACATTTCTTATATTTTCTAGATACTACATATGCTAGCTATCTTAGTATAGTCAGTTTTATCATACATACATGCTTCACTTATTTTTGTTGAGTGCTTACAGATTGATTATAAGACTCCAATCCACTACACCAATCCATAATTTCTATTATCTACCCACTGGGGGCATATACACTGATTTATGGGTCTTTACTTGACACATTCACCCACTTAGGGGCATCTTATACATAGTTTCAATCATTAGGTTTAATCCTTATATACTCTAAATTTCAATTATAGCATTGTTATATCTTGATATTGATCATACTACTCTTACTCATTTTTTTTTTATTACTACTAATTTAGACTCAACATATGTACATCCTCACACTTACACAGATTTGTATTACATAATCATGCATGCTTTCATTTCTAGATTACCTAGTTTAGACTTGATTGTATCTATATACTTCTTATATTCGAGGTCATTTGAATATGCCATTACTCTTTAACTCTACATCACTTCTTTTCAAACTATGTATGCTTTGGACATGTGCCCATGTCCTTGTGTGTGCTTTCCTAATTATGTATGCAAATATTTGAACATGTCCTTATATATGGCTCTAAGCCAACTTGATAATTGCTTGCGTATGTGGACAATTGAACATGTCCTTGTATGTCTTGTTTTTTTAAATATAGTGACATGTACCCATGCCCCTTGCATTGTGGCCCCTTGGCCTACTTTACGTACTTCATGTGTTTTGTTTGTATGATTTCTTGTATGTGGCATGGCCATGACACTTGTCTTTGATTGTTACACACACCATGTTTTGATTCCATGTGGGACCTCATGTATCTACCCTTCCTACTTGGGTGCCATGATGGACATCATGCCCCATCCCCCTAAGTAGCTACTCAGTTTTACTCAAATTTATTGTTACATACATTGATTACATTTATCTTGACACCCTTGTGAATATTAGATATGATATACATCTTACATTACATACTTATGCTTAGATTCTCTTACATTCTAATGTAATATATGCACATTATATTAGATTATCATCAAGTTATCATATATGTTATGGATAACACACATTTTTTAGAGATTTTTTTTTAGGATAGTTCTTACACAAATTTAAAAACTTCTCTCAAAAGAAGGGGGATCACAGGTGTTTGTCACAAAGATTAGGCTCTTATATTTCACTCACAATACATTTTTCAGCACATAAACACAGTTATAGAATATCATATATAAGTAAACACAGTGGAAAAATCATGACTCAAAAGCAACACAATTACACATAATTCAGACTAGAAGGACATTACTGCCCAAATAGGGACACTAGCACCACATGGTACTAATATACAAGATATGGTTCTACTATCTAGTAGCCTCAATTTTAGAAAAACTTAGATTGGCTAAAATAATACAACAAACACAATACAAGTTTGCATAAATATAGTTATAAGTTTATCAGTTATAATAATTTTTTACTCAGATTCATACTGGATATACTTAGATTCATATAAATTTACTCAGATTAGGGGCATCATGCATGGCACAACCATTCCCATATTTAGTTTATATACTTAGATTTATTTTATTGCAACTCAGTCTAGAATCCATATGCTAAGATATTTGATTTGGAGGCATGTGTGTGGTACATTATTTTTGGATATTTAGTTACACATTGGTTGATCAGAGGGAATGACAAATTCAATGTAATTATTTATGTTGTATACACCCTTTTATGCCTATTTTTTGTACCCCTACAATTTTTTAAAATTTATACTCCTATCTACCATAGTGATGATCTAGTCATAAAATCTAAAACTATAGTCAGGGAATTAAGTCAATTAGTAGTATTATGAATACACATGTTTTCAATTAAATGATTTGATAATAATTTATTTATGAATTCATATTTATATTACAATGGTTTCTAAAATCATTAATGATTAAAAGAATAAAATTAACATATATATCATTACCAAATGTTTGTTTTCAGTCATGAGATTTTGATGGACATAATTAATCAATTTGCATTTTATTTAAGTGATTAATATAGTGTTTTTAGTAAGAAAATGATAATGCTCGCTATTGTTTTATTCGAATTGAAGGAATTATATGATTCATCATGATGGTTTTCAGTTAGTTTCATTTGAAAATCCAATTACAAGTATGAATATTGACATTACAAATATTTGTGTCATAAATGAGATTTGGTTTAATTTAAAATGTAAACTATTATTTTGAAGGATTATCTAATAATCCTAAGTGATTCTAGGATCTAATCTAGAATACTATCCTATGTTAAGTATTTAATACAATGTTGTGGACCTAACACACAGATTTTGAAATAGACATGGGGTGGTTTTTAATTCATGAACTATTAGAAATTAAACTATGTTTTTTATTGTTAAATTTTGAGGCTAATGCCATTAATGTCAAGTGGGTAAGTTGGTAAGTTGAATGTAAAGTGTGATGAATGATTTGAGATCAAAATAAATCAAAAGGTGGTTTAAGGAATTAAATGCAGATTGTACATGCCTTAAACTATGCAGGTTAGTTGGCATTTTAATAAAAAAAATTGGTCATTATTAAATTTAGAGTCTTACTAAACAAGTTGGCATTCAAAAAATGGCATGCCTCGAGATGAGAAACTAATAAGATGAAGGCATGTAAGTAAAAATGGTTAATGTATGGGTTATGGTATACAAAAAGGTTTGTTTTTTATTTTGATAGTCATTTTGAGCAAGCATGCATCGAAATCCATACTCTAACTAGATAAGTTTGGGAAGTTGCAGACATGACATTAACAGAGATGCCATTTTTGAAAGGTGAATAATTATCAAAGAGATAATTATAATTTATCACTACAAATATTTTGTATGGAAATAAATTATGATTTTGAGTTTGCATGATACTTTGATAAATTATTGTGAGACAAATTATTTATTTTAATTCTTTTGCATGCATGAATTTTGGGATTATCGATGATAAGGTCAGTTTGAAAAGATTTTATTTTTGTAAAATCAGTTATCATTCTGGTTTTATTATATTAAATTTTGTAGTATGACATTTTGATGACTAAATTTTTTTGTTGTTTATAAATCTCTTCATCCCTGGTTTGAAGTCAATTTTGGGTGAATAATGAAGATTATCTTGGAAGTATGTGATATTATAGCTTTTAGATTTTTAGTTTGTTAATAAGTTTGTTACAGTGGTGATTTTGGTCATATCAGTTTAAATTTTTGGTTTCATAATGTATAAAATTTTGGTATAAAAATGAGCTCAAAATGATTATTTTCATGGAAATCTTGATGATTTGAAAGTGGTTTTCTCATAAAATTTTGGGTATAGTGATAAGAAATTATTTTGTTAAAGATTTTTGATATATAGAATTTTGAGGGCATGCAATAATTTTTTTTTCTAAATTCAGAGGTTTATTCTAAAGATATCAAAACGTATTTTATGAGTTTATTTTTGAAGGCATAAATTGAAGAGTAGTAAGAAAATGGTTAACAGTTTGAGAAGCTATGATAAAGTTATGTATTCTGAGTTTTTGAAATGATGATTTGAACAAAATATGTCAAAAACTTACAAATTTTTTGTTAAAATTATCTTTTCAATTCTTTCAATGGTTATGAATTTGTTGTCAGTTTGATGAAAATACGTGTGGTTTGCAATTGTGAATAATATATACTATATATATTGAGATGGTATTTGTACAATGAGAACAAAATGCAATAAGTATGAAAAAATATTTGAAATAAGATTATGAAGAATATAATTATATGTAATTATTATGATTTCAAGTTTTGTTGATACATGACACAATTAGATTGAAAATCATTATAAATAAGTTCAATTTTAGACAGTTGAATCCTTGATTTGTTTATTTTATTAATATAGCTAAAATTTTTATAAAATGATTGGAAGCTTGAAAATACATGCAATTGTTATTATTGATTTTGTAGTTGATATATTCATTTGTTATATTTAGTCAAATGATAATGATAATATTTTAAATTATATTTAGAATGTTAGGTTAGGATCAACCAGATTTGAGCAAAAATAATGACAATAATAGTTATGAAAGAAATCATAACTCTAGCAACATAAATTAAAATACACCTAATAGGCACATTATTAGAGGAGGTTTTAGGTCTAAACGGTTTGGTTCTAGATATGCAAGTAGAGGAGCTTAAATGTCCATTCATTTTGATGCCATTGACCTAGTATTTTAAAATGTGTTGAGTAATTTGTCATTTAATCATGCTAATCATAAGGGCAATAAATATTTTTATGATCATAGATTCAGAGCTAGATCCCATTCTCATAGTAGCTCTTTTCATCAATTTTAAACTAATCCTAATCATATGTCTATTCAATCACACAATTAAGAAATAGTTAATGTTGACAACCATAGCACGTCAATGAGCCCATCCATTCAAAAATATTTGTAAATCTTTTATTGCCAACTTGTTTTAGTGAGCCTACACCACCTCAAAGGATGCCTATTTTAGAGTGCAATAAACTCAGTTTGAAAAAACCTCTTGCTATCATGCATCCATCTACTTTAAAGAAATATGCAAATAGTCAAGCTGAATCTGAAACTCCAACATAAACCAAAATAATCACACGAATCAAATTGTAGATAGATGATGACAAGAGTGATTTAAGTACAAAAATGGTTCAGTTTTATACAATTCAAATGGAATAAATGAATGTTTGAATGAAAAAGATAAACCAGTATTAAAAGTTTTATCTGATTCAGATAGCTCTTGATTATCAAAAAGATAAATTTTATCTCAGAATTGAACTTTAATTTGATAAGGCTTATTATATTTTAGAATTATGATACTATAGTAATGATATATTTGGAGTGCAATAGACTTAATTTTGATATATATATATATATATATATATATATATATATATAAGTAATTTAGATTATATGCGAAATAGAATTAATGTAGATAAGAATTTCATTTAACTATGGATTATTTTATTATTTATTGAATTAATGTTATTATTATTAATTGACTAGAGAGTCCCCACCCGTTAATAAATAATCAGTCTAATTTCAAATAATTGATCTCTTAAGACTTTAATAAATCTAAACTTATAATTGTCAATAGTAATTGACTTTTAAAAGTCAATTATTTTAAAGTTAACAAGTAACCAACTAAGGTTAGTTACAACTTCTTTTTCAATCAATTTAAAAATATAAAAGGAGATCAAAGATTCATTTGAAGAGGAGGAACAACATAGCTATTGAGGATTATTATATTTTAAATTCAATCACTTATCTCTCTTTTTTATGCAATTTCTCTAAGTTAACATGATTTTTACAGATGCACCATTGGTACTTTCTCTAATGATTGAGTATATTGCTTAGGCAATGCAGGTATATGTAATTTTATATTATCATTTATAATAAATTATTTGAAATTGTCAAGTTTAATATCTTTCGATGATTGCTTCTTGTAGTCTTATGTGCAAAATCTGAGTATTCAACTTGGATAATGATAAAAAAATTATTGTTTGTGACATATTGTTGATCTGATTGATTGTAAAAGTTATCTTTTAAAAATATTTTATAAGAAAAATATATATTTTTCAAATAAAATGATTTATTTTGTTAGGATGACTCTCTTTTGTTGAGACTCACATATTTTGTTTATATTATATTTTATTTGACTTTGACTTCTAATTTAATTTAAATATGATTTTAATTTAGTTTTTAATTGATCTATTTTTTTCTATTTAGTGTAGTTTTAATATAATTAATTGTATTAATTTTTACTGTTTATTTTTTATTTTTTTATTAGATTAAGTTTCTTAGGTTAGTTTAGTGTTAAGTTAGTATTATATTAATTTTGTTTAGTTTTAGATTAGTTTAGATTAGATTCTTTTTAGTTTCTTAATTAGTTTGTTGTTTAAATGTTTAGTTGATTGATTTTATTATTTGCATCTTCTCCTTTGATTGTTGAGTTATGTTTACGTTACTTGATTATTGAAGATATGATTATAAATTGATTTATTTTTTTATCTTCATTTTATCTTTATGTTTCTTTGTTATTGTCTTGGTATGTACTCAGAAGTTATAAAAATAAAAAAAGATATTATTCTTAGAACAAATTATATTACCAAATCACATTTCTTTCTTTCAAGAGATTATCTTGTTCATAGGTTTTTCTCTAACAGATATGATTGATTACATATTCATATCTGAACTGATTAGTCATTTGATAGTATATTTCTGAATTATAATGAAATATATTATATTTAATAGTCTATTTATTATTTTTTTAAATAATTAAAAAATATCTCACATTTTTGGATTGTATTTGAACCTTTAGAACCTTATCATTATACTAGTATGATTCTAAATTTACCTTCATAATAGTCGAAAGGGTTGATTAGTTGATTAAACATTTTTTGTCATCAACAAATTTTATGACTTCGTTGGGGATAGATTTCATAAATCTTATTTGTTTAAATCTTTATTTTCTTCTTATCCATGGTAATTGGAGGATAACCTTCTGTTATCTAACCTAGAATTGATATTGTTGATGATCAAGTTGATATATTTTTTAATTTAACTTATTATGCATGGTATAATCAACCTCATAATATTCAACATATCATATAAGTGATAAACGAAGATGAATAACTTGTATAATTTGAGGTAGATTGATATGCCAATCTTACTCATGAAACTCAACACATGTTAGATAGAAATAGATGACTTCATGAGAATAGAGTTAGAGTTTTAATTGCAAGTCTTAGATCGATAACTTATTTTATTTTTGTTTCTTATCCATTTGATAATTTGGTTATGCCCTCTAAACATATTAATTCAAATTTACAATTAAATTAATCTAATCAAGTTCAATAAAACCAACCAATTCAAGTCGAAGAAATTGTTGAAACTTTCAATGGAAGAACAAGCAGATCTGAGACTACAAGATATGATTCGAGATATACAAAATAATAGAGATCATGATGATCTCACTAAAGATGAAGCTGAATCTGAAACTGAAGTAGAACAACAAATAACATTAAATCTATAGATTTATGAAAATACACTTAACATTAGAAATCATCTAGGTAAGTTGTCCTTCTTTAAAGGATTAAATATATCAATTTTTTTGGAGCTTCTAAAGAATCTTGGGAAGATAATTTAGATGCATTTAAATTATTTTATACTAATCTTGGTATAACAAGTGAAAAGATTTGTTTAAGAGTTTTTTACCAAACACTTGAAGGGAAAGCTTATCAAGCTTTTGTTAGTTTACCTACCAAAACTATTAGCACTTAGAAAAATATTAAAGATTGTCTAGAATTATCTTTTGAAAAAGCTAAGGAAGATTTAGACCTAGTCAATGATCTTGTAAATTTTTATTTTGATGTAGGTGAAACCATATATCATTTCATTACTATATTTATTAAGTTGTGTCAAAAGATTCCTTGTGATCTTAGTCCTTTTAAGAAATTATGTAGACTTTACTTTTGTAGTGCTTTACCTTTGAAGTATAAAATGACCTTAGAGGATAAAGACATTTTGAAATATGATGAAATTATAATATTTTATATTGAGTATGAAAAGAAACGTAAACATATTGGGTTTAAAGATAGGTCTTTTATAGGTCTAAATTCAGAGAATGCAAATTTTTTAAAAGCCATTCAAAGTCTAGAAAATGAATTGATCACTATTAAAAGACAATTAAATGATAAAAAATTTCATCTAATAAAAAAATTATTTTAAATAAAGAAGTTGTTCATTATTGTAATGTATGTGAATTGGATCATGATCAAGAATCATGTATTGTTGTTCAAAAATTTGAAAATTTTATTCAAGAAAAAGATAGTATATCTATTGATCTAGCAGACAACATAAATATGTGTGTTCTTGATGAGTCATCAGAAAATGAAGGTGCTTATGTTTTTAATACTAGAAATAAAGATTAAAATTCTTCTCAAAATAATAATGCAGTAAATAATAATCCTTCTTCTAAAGATAAAGGTAAAAAAACTCATAATAATTTTTCAAATAATTCTTCTCAAAACATTCATTTATTAACTGGTTATAATAATACTCAATATCAACGTTATAAGTCTAAGAATTATACTTAGATTTGATAATCTGATGCTAGAGTTTGTAATATAATTGATGATTTATCTACAATTAAAACTAGATTTTCATTATTACAAGCAACTAGCCTTCCAAGACAACTTGATAAAATTAATGAAGCTATTAAAAATCTAAATTTTAAAAATGATGTAGGCTTACAAAAAGAAAATAGTAATGAATAAATATATATTTTTGCTCAAAATTATGATCCTCCTGCAAATTATATACCTCATTTTTATGTTTCAATCAAAATTTATAATAATGTAATTCATAATTGTATCTTACATACAAGAGCTTCAAAAAATATAATACCTAAATTTATTATAGATCAGTTAGTTATTTCTTATGAAATTTATAATAAGAAGCTCACTGGATTTGATTCAAGACAAACTAAAAGCTATGATAAGTTTCAAGATATAGTCATTAAAATTGTTCAAGATGAAAGAATTTGATGTATGATTAATGTCCAAATTTTAGATATTCTTAGTAATTCTGCTATGTTATTATGAAAAAATTGGTCAAAAATAATAGATGTTTTTATTAGAAAAGATACTACATGAGTTATCGTAAGTAATGAGATTGATTTTATAAAAAAATAAGATTGGTTTAGTATACCTATAGAATCATCTACTCCTTCCACTATTACATATATTGCAACAAGTTTGGAACTTATGCCCTGATGAATTTGGATGAACCATAAAATCAGCAAAAAAAATTCTTTGATAAAAATATTATATTGTCACTATATTTTGATGAAGCCTATTCTCAACTAAGAAATGGTATTAAAATTTATTTAATCTCTCCTGTTAGTAAGATATTCCATTATACTTACAAACTATCATTTGAAAACACTAATAATATTGTTAAAATTAAAACATTATGTTTAAGTTTGAAAAAAATTATTGAGCTTAATATCAAACATTTAGAAGTCTTTGGAGATTCTTAATTAATCGTTAGACAAGTTCGTAAAGTTTACAAAACTAACCAAACTCATTTACATCATTACACTCAAAAAAATTGATCTTTACTTAAATATTTTAAAGCTTTTAATATCACTCACATACTTAGAAAATATAATAATAGAGTCGATAAGCTTGTTGTTTTTGCTTCAAGCCCAACTCTAAATGAGAGTGAACCAAATTACAAATTTCTTTTTTTTCTAAAAATTTTCAACCTAAAATTTTAGATTTGAATGATAGTTGGCTTGTTTTTAGCTATGAACACATAGATTCATTTATTAAAAGTAACTATTTTAATCATGATGATTATGTATTAAATTGTAGAGATTATCTGTAATTAAGTACCAATAAATTACTTGTTAGTTTAGTAAGTTTGGAATTTATGTTTACACCTAATGATCAACCCAAAAAATTTATAATTAAATTTTTTTTTAAGATAATTATAGGTGAAACTATTCTTATAAATTTAAGCATGAAAAAAATCTTAAATATATGTATTTAAGAATTCAATGTACTGCTAGTGAAAAGGTGAAATTTATAAAATTATTTAAAGAGTTCATTGATGTATTTGTCTGGTCATACAAAGATCTTAAAAGTTATAATAGTGATATTATTAAATATGATATACCTATAAAATTTAGTATTACATCTATAAGATAGAAAATACGAAGAATTATCCCTTTGTTAAAGGACATCATTAACACAGAGCTAAATAAAATGATTGATGATGCTGTCATTTTTTCTATAAAGTATTCTGAATGGGTAGCTAAATTAGTACCAATTGAAAAGAGAAATAGTGATATCAAGTTATGTGTTAATTTTAGGGACTTGTACAAGACTAATGTTAAAGATAATTTTCCATTACCAAGTATAGATCAGTTTTTACAATAAGTTATAGGATCTAAAATGATATCATTATTAGATAGATTTTCTAATTATCATCAAATCTTTATAAATATTGAATATAGACATAAAATAACTTTTACTATTCATAGAGGAAGTTTTGCTTATAATAGAATATCATTTGGATTAATAAATGTAGGATCTACTTTTCAAAGAGTTGTATATGTTACATTTGATGACTTAATTGACATTGTTATTCAGGTCTATCTTGATGATCTCACCGTTCATTCAAAAAAAATGTAAAAAACATGTAGATCATTTGTGAAGTTTTCACAAGATGTAAAAAGTATGGTATTTCTTTAAATCTAAAGAAATCAGTTTTTGATGTTATTAAAGGTAAATTATTAGGACACATCATTTTTAAAGATGTCATTTCTATAGATCCTAAATGTATTAAACCCATTAAAGAGTCACCTCCTCTTAAAGATCAATCTCCTTTAAGATCTTTCTTTCGTAAAATTAATTTTGTTAAAAAATTTATATCAGATTTTGCTGATAAGTGTAATCTTCTACAATTATTACTTAAAAAAGATAAATCTTATACTTGAAATGAAGGTACAATTTTAGTATTTAATAACATTTAAGATGCTATTGCAAGTGCTCTAATACTTGTTAAACTAAATTTTAAAAAATCATTCATTTTTTATGTTAATGCCACTAAAAAATCAATTATAGCTATTATTATGCAAGAATTTGAAAATAATGATGAAAAACTAATTGGTTATATGAGTCAAGTTTTAAAAGATGGTAAAATTAGGTACCCTTATTGAGAAATTTATTTTCTCATTAATTTTCTCTTTAATCAAATTTCATTATTTATTGATGGGAAATAAATTTATAGTGCGATCTAATGTACCTATTTTCTCTTATCTTTTGAAACAACCAACCATTCAAGGAAGGATTGCAAAATAGATATTATGGATCTAAGAGTTTGATATCAAATTTAAAACTTCAAAAATAATTAAAGGTAATGACTTGATAAAACATTTAATTAAAATTGTTTTAAGTATTAATATTTTGATATTTTCAGTTGATGATAATTTGAATGCAAAGTCTCTTATAAAGACCATGAAAATATCTAATTTAAAAAAAAATCAAATTTAGTCTTGAAATGAATGACTAGGATTTGTATGTTTTCTGAAGATGATTGGTATTATGACTTAGTCTTCTATTTTCAAAAGCAAGCTTGTCTAGATAATTTTGATAAGAAATAAAGTCATTTTTTATGTTTAAGAGCTTTAAATTTTAATTAATTAGAAAATTTATTATTTTATCGAAATAGGAATGGTGTTTTATTAAGATGCCTTACACATGATCAAACTCAGAAATTTCTTAGAAGTTGTCATGAAAAAAATTGTGGTGAATATTATGTTGCAAAAATCACTGCTTATAAGATTTATGAGTAGGTTATTTTTGGCTTACATTATTTCAAGATGCTTATAAGTTAGTTCATTCTTCCATGGCATACCAATTATTTGTTGGTAGAGATAAGTTACTTGCAATAGCTTTAAATATTGTGATACCTAAAAACTCACTTATAAAATGGGGTATTGATTTATTTCAGATATACACCCTCCTTTATCAATTGATCATAGATATATCTTAACAACAATAGATTATTTCACTAAATGGCCTAAGGTCAAAGTTCTTAAAAGTTCTGTAATAATTGAAGTAATTTTATTTCTAAAAAATAAAATTTTCTTCAAATTTGGAGTTTCTTATGAAATCATATTTGATAATGGTCCTCAATTTATTTCAAATAAATTTATAAAATTTTTGGAAAAATATTTTATTAAATCTAGTCATTCGTCTAAATATTACCTTCAGGGTAATGATCAAGTTGAGTCAACAAATAAAAATCTGATTTCAATTATAAAAAAGTTAATTTGTGAAAATAATCGAGATTAACATATTTAATTTTTTGAAGCCTTATGGGTTGATAGAAATATTGTCAAGGTGGCAACTGATTATTCACCCTTCATGTTGGCATATGTATTTTAAGCCATTTTAAAAATAGAATTTCAGATTTTTTAACAAGAATTACTTTACAATATGTCTCTTAAGATACTGATTTGATTGAGCAAAGATTACATAATTTAATAATTTTTTATAAATCAAAATCAATAGCATTACAAAAATTAAAAGGGCTAAACAAAAATTGAAAAAAAATTCAATAAAAAATATTTTAATAAAAAAATTGAAGTTGGTGATTTAGTTTTATACTAAAACAAATCTCATGAAAATCTTGGTAAGCATCATAAATTTGATTTATTATGACTTGGTCCTTATCATATTATAACTGTACTTGGAAATAATACTTTTCACTTGAAATATATTGATTGAAACTAGTTATGTTATTCAATTAACATCCATAATTTAAAGTTGTTTCACAATTAATTTTTTCAAATTAATTATTTTATTTTTAGTTTTATTTCTTCTTTTCTTTTGAATTCTTGTTATGTTGTTTCTTTATGGTTTGTTTGTTTACTTCTTTTTGTTGTTTGTCTTTTACATTTGAAAGGTCAATTAATGTCTCAAGTGGATGAAGTATTCATGTTATGGACGAAGAATAAAAAGATGATGCAATACAACTGTAATTTTTAATTATTTTGAGATATTATTTTTTATAAGATCAATTTTTTATATACATGAATAATATATACTGAGTCATAACTAATTGTTGAAGTAATACTTTATTTTAAGAAATTATATTAGAGGATTTTGAATTTTTTTATATATCCATCTCAAACTCTCTTATTATATTATTCTTTTTCTTCATGTCATGCTAGTCAAACATCCCATCTCTTATTGAAATCATTATAAAAGGGGTTCATGCATAGTTGCTTGAGAAATAATTTACCTGGATCACCCTTTAAAGATTATTTTTTTACAATAGACAATTTTATTTCTACTCAATTTCATATTTAAAACTGACTAGTAAGGTCACTAGTGTTATGCCTATTTTTCGTACCCCACAATTTTTTAAAATTCATACTCCTATCTGTCATAGTAATGACTTAATCATAAAATATAAAACTATAGTCAGGGACCTAAATCAGTTAGTAGTATTATCAATGCACATGTTTTCAATTAAATGATCTGATAATAATTTATTTTATGAATTCATATTTTTATTATAGTGGTTTTAAAAAATATTAACAGTTAAAGAAATAAAATTAACACACATACACACACACATATCATTACCAAATATTTATTTTTAGTCATGACATTTTGATGGACATAATTCATCAGTTTGTATTTTATTGAAGTGATTACTACAATGTTTTTAGTTTGAAAATGATAATGTTCACTATTGTTTTATCATAATTGAAGGCATTATATGATTCTCATGATAGTTTTCTATTAATTTCATTTGAAAATCCAATTACAAGTATGAATATTGGCATTACAAATATTTATGTCATAAATGAGATTTGGTTTAATTTGAAACCTAAACTACTACATTGAAGGATTATCTAATAATCCTAATGATTCTATGATCTAATCTAAAATACTATCTTATGGTAAGTATTCAATATAATTTTGTGGACCTAACACGAATATTTTGAAATGGAAATGGGGCATTTTTTAATTTGTGAACTATCGAAAATGAAACTATGTTTGATATTGTTAAATTTTGAGGCTCATATCATTAACATCAAGTGGGTAAGTTGACAAGTTGATAGCTTAGTTAGTAACTTGGTTTAATGTAAAGTGTGATGGATGTTTTAAAATTAGAATAAATCAAAAGGTGGTTTAAGGAATTAAATGCAGATTGTACATGCCTTGAACTGCATAGGTTAGTTGACATTTTAGTAAGAAATTTAGTCATTACTAAATTCAGAGTCTTACTAAACAAGTTGGCATTTAGATAATGGCATGCCTCAAGTTAATAAACCAATAAGATGAAGGCACATAGGTAGAAGTGGTTAATGCATAGGTTGTGGTATAAAAAAGGTTTGTTTTTTATTTTGATAGTCATTTTGAATAAGCACTCAATGGAAGCCATACTCTACCTGGATAAGTTTGAGAAGTTGTAGACATGATATTAACAGGTATGCCATTTTTGAAAGGTGAATAATTATTAAAGATATAATTATAATTTATCATTGTAAATGATTCGTATGGAAAGAAATTGTGGTTTCTATTTTACATGATACTTTGATAAATTCTTATGAGATAAATTGTTTGTTTTAATTCTTTTGCATGCATGAATTTTGGGATTATTGATGATAAGGTCACTTTGAAAAGATTTTATTTTAAAAAAATTAGTTATCATTCTGGTTTTATTATATTATATTTTACATTATTCTGATGTTGTTTATAAACCTCTTCATCCCTGATTTGAAGTCAATTTTGGGTGAATAATAGAGATTATCTTAGAAGTATGAAATATTATGGATTTTGGGTTTTCAATTTATTGATAGGTTTGTTATAATGGTGATTTTGGTCATATAAATTTGGATTTCAAAATTTTTGGGTTCATAATGCATGAAGTTTTGGTATAAAAATGAGCTCGAAATGATTATTTTCATGGAAATCTTGATGATTCAAAAGTAGTTTTATTATGAAATTCTGGGTATAATGTTAAGAAATTATTCTATTGAAGATTTTTTATATACAAAATTTTGAGGGCATGCAATATAAGATTTTCTAATTTCATAAGTTTATTCTAAAGATATCAAAACATATTTTCTAGGTTTATTTTTGAAGTCATAAATTGAAGAGTAGTAGGAAAATGGTTAACAGTTTGAGACACTGTGATAACGTTATGTATTCTAAGCTTTCTAAATGATGATTTGAACAAAATATGTCAAAAGTTTATAAAATTTCTATTGAAATTATCTTTTTATTCTTTTAGTGGTTATGAATTTCTTATTAGTTTAATGTAAATATACGCAGTTTACAATTATGAATTATATATATTGAGATGGTATTAATGTAGTGAGAACATAATGCAATAAGTATGGTAGAATATTTAAAATAATATTATGAAGAATAGAATTTTATGTAATTACTATGATTTTAAATTTTATTTATACATGACATAGTAGATTGAAAATCATTATAAATGAGTTCAACTTCAAATAGTTGAATCTTTGATTTGTTTATTTTATTAATATAGTTAAAAAATTTCATAAAGTGACTGAAAGCCTTAAAATATGTGCAATTATTATTGATTCTATAATTGATATATTTATTTTTTATGTTTAGTCAAATGATAATAATAAAATTTTGAATATGTTTTGAATTGTATTTAGAATGTCAAGTTGGGATCAACCAGATTCGAGCAAAAATAATGACAATAACAGTTGAGAAAGGAAGCATAACTTTAAAAACATGAATCAAAATGCACTTAATAGGCAAATTGCTAGAGGAGGTTTTAGGACTGGATGATTTGGTTCTATATATTCAAGTAGAAGAGACTGAATATCCATTCATTTTGATGCCACTGATCCAACATTTTAGAATGTATTTAATATCTTTCAATTTAATCCTGTTAATTATAAGAGAAATAGGGGATTTTATGGTCACAAATTTAGAGCTAGATCCCATTCTCATTGTATTTCTTCTCATCGGATGCAAACTAATTATAATCATCTGCCTATTCAATCATTCAGTCAGAAAAGAGTTAATGTTGTTAATGAACCACCACAACAAGTCAATAAGCCAATCCATTCAAATAATTTTATAAATATTTCATTTTTATCCTATTCTAATAAGTATACACCACCTCAAAGGATGTCTATTTCAAAGTGAAAACTCAGTTTGAAAAAACATCTTAATGTCATGCATCCATCCACTTCAAAGAAACATGCAAATAGATAAGTTGAATCTGAAACTTTGACATAAACTAGAATAGTAAAGAAAATCAAGTTGGATATATATGATGATGAAAGTGATTTAGGTACAAAACTAGTTCAGTTTCCTACAGTTTAGATAGAATATAATGAATGCTTGAATGAAAAAGATGAATCAATGATAGAAGTTTTATTTGATTCTGATGACTCTTGATTATCAAAAAGATAAATTTTATCTTAGAGTTTAACTTTAAATTGATAATAATTAGTATATTTCAGAATTTTGATGCTATAGTAGTGATATTTTTAGAGTGCAACAAACTTTGATTTTGATATATGTATAATTATGTTTAATTAGTTTGGATTATATGAAAAATAAAATTAATATGAATAAGAAATTTATTTAACTATATATTATTATTATTATTATTATTATTATTATTATTATTATTATTATTATTATTATTATTTGACTAGAGGGTCTCCACCCATTAAGAAATGTCCAGTCTAATTTTAAATAATTGATCTCTTAAGACTTTTATAAATCTCAACTTATAACTGTCAATATTAATTAACTTTTAAAAGTCAATTATTTTTAAGTTAATAAGTAACTAACTAAAGTTAGTTACAAATTTTTTTTCAACCAACTTGAAAGTATAAAAAGAGATCAAAAATTCATTTGAAGAGGAAGAATAACATAAATATTGAAGACTGTTACATTTTAAAATCAATCAGTTATCTCTTCTTTTTAAGCAATTTCTTTAAGATAACATGACTTTTATAGATAGACCAATAGTACTTTCTCTAATGATTGAGTATATTTCTTAGGTAATGTAGATATATCTAATTTTACATTATCATTTATAATAAATTATTTGAATTTATCAAGTTTAACATTTTTTGATGATTGATTCTTGTAGTTCTATGTGTAAAATCTGAGTATTCAACCCGAATAATGATGAAAACTTCATTGTTTGTGACATATTGTTGATCTAATTGATTATAAAAATTATCTTTTAAAGATATTTTGTAAGAAAGATATTTGTTTCTTAAATAAAATGATTTGTTTTGGTAAGACGATTTTCTTTTGCTGAGACTCGTATATTTTATTTATATCATATTTTATTTTATTTAACTTTTAATTTAATTTAAATCTGATTTTAGTTTAGTTTTTATTTGATCTAATTTCTTTTCTATTTAGTGTAGTTTTGATATAATTAGTTGTATTAATTTTTACTATTTATTTCTAATTTCTTTTATTAGATTAAGTTTCTTACGTTAGTTCAGAGTTAGTTAGTATTAGATTAGTTTTGTTTAGTTCTAGATTAGTTTAGTTTAGATTCTTTTTAGTTTTCTTAATTAGTTTGTTGTTTAATTTTTTAGGTGATTGATGTTATTATTTGCATTTTCTCCTTTGATTATTGAGTTATGTTTACGTTGTTTGATTATTGAAGATATGTTTATAAATTGATTTATTTTTTTATCTTCATTTTGTCTTTATGCTTATTTTTTATTGTCTTAGTAATTATTTGAAAGTTATAACATCAATGCAAAATATTATTCTTCGAATAAATTATATTATTAAATCATATTTCTTTCCTTCAAGAGATTGTCTTGTTCATAGTTTTTTTTGTCGGATAAGATTGATTATATATTCATATCTGAAGTGATTCATTGTTTGATAGTAGATTTTTAAATTATAATGGAATATGTTATATCCAATAACCTATTTATTATTTCCTAAAATATTTAAAAAATCTTTCACATATTTAGGATCGTATTTGAACCTTGAGAACCTTACCATTAGAATAATATGATTCTAACTTAACCTTTGTAATATATGAAAGGGTTAATTAGTTGATGGAACATTTTTTTTCATTAACACACCTAGCATCATATTATAAGTTGTTATCAATTTCATGCCTTACTCCATCTGGAGTGGTTGGTATTCTGGAGTGGCCTAGAGCCATCTAATGTACCCAAGTGGTTGTAGAGCCAACATACATAGTTAGATATGCTCAGTTAGATATTTACAATACTTCATGTAGTTAAGTTTTAAATGCATCTACTTCACATGCATGGGAAATGATGGAGCCATAACCTAATTGAGTTCTTGAGCCACCCACATGAGAGGGTTGGACACACTATAGTCTAATCTAAACTATTCATAGGTCATGATCCACCAAGAAGGATGGGCAATGATGGATTCAAAATTAGATTAAGTTCTTGAGCCAACCACACATGAGGATTGAGAAAACTATCAACTCGGTCCAAACTATTCATCAATTGATCATTATATATATGCACACACACATGTTATCATTAGGTTTATGTATTGGCTCATATACCCAATGAGGTGTATTCATTCCTTTCCTATCCCATCTCTTTGTTAAATTTTACTCAATTTTATTTCTTTACTCAATATAGTATTTTGCTTTTGATATCTCTTAAGGACTGATTTATGTATGTTTCATTTACAAGACATGTATTGGATCATACTTCACATATGCAAACTCAGTTTTATATACTTAGATTTAGCTTCATGGGATTCACTCCTAGGTAAGTCCAGGTATGCCTCTTTTTCCTTTATTTAGTCATTTTAATTTGTTGCATTTATAGAATAAAGGGGGAGTAAATATAATCACCTAAAAGTGGTATTTGAGTGCTAAGAGTGCTACTTGAGACTATGTATTCCTATCTTATCCCTAAACCTATTTTAGAGCTTATTATCAAACTTATCTAGCCTTCGTGCAAGCCACATACATCCCTAGTCAACTCCAAAGAAGTCATAAAACCTCATTTCCCTATCCTATCTCTTTATGCCTAGTGTTCTGCTAGTTGGACACTAATGCCATAATAAGGGCACTAGCACCATGTGGCACTAATGTCCCCAAAATGATGCTAATGTCCTTTGCCCTAAATTTTTTAAATAAATATCTTTTCAAAAGCTAAAGCCTTCTAAGTTTGACCTAGACATCTTTTATCACCCACACAAGCAATAGAAAGGTATAAATACATGACTTTTAGACCTCTATCAACTAGATGTAAATTAGATGTAAAATACAAATTCAAATATGAAATAATTTGAACATAATTAAGGTTATTAATCCCTATTCTAGCCTATTTCTACATATTATCATCTACAAGAGCCTTAAGCTTAGATTTTCCAAATTTCTAATCTCAATCACATTCAACTCACTCAAGGCCACTATCATACTAGAATCATTTGCACTAGCACTTACATGAGGAAAATTGCATCAAGATTGATCCCTCCTTAGAGTATTGGTATGTAGGCAACTCTCTTCACAATAGGTGTTGAGGATGTACAACCTATCCTACTAATGAACACATATTTTTAGCTCATTCCCTAGTTGTATGGAGGATTAGGGTTTACACAATAAATTATTAATTATAGGCACAATATAAGCTTCCAAAATTTATATACGTAGAAATAAAACTCAAAAATCTAGACATACATGCACCTAGAAGCTTGAGATAGTTCTGCATAGAGGACACTACCATAAATATCAAAGCTTTACATGATTCATATATATATATATATGGTAACTTAGGGTATCTTGTTATTCATGGATGGTATTAACACTGTTGTGGACCCAACAACCTGGTGCACACTTAGGCACATAGCTTGCAGGGTGAGTTTAAAAGATTAATCCCTCAGGCTTACATTGGTGCCCCACCTAATGCTCATGGTTCAATCATGCTCAAATCCATGACCTAGTGGTTAGCATTACAATGGCATACCATTGGGGTACTACTCTGGGGACATGATTCCTATATATTTTACATCTCTATTTTTGCCTTGGTTTTCATTAACATTATTCTAGCCCTTTAATTTATATTTATTTCTATTATGGTGGAATTTTCTATATGATTATTGATCCTATAGGCATATAAAATGCAAAAATTGGTAACTTGAGCATGGATAATGACACCCAACCCTTAGGTCCCTTTTGCTTGCTCTCGTAACCCTGATAGACATCTTTTCACTGATTTCTAATCATCCATAGTCTTCCAAACTTGATCCTAGCTGAGTTAGACCTATTTTTACATGACTAATCCATCCCCCTAAGTCTCATCATCTCAAGATAATAACACCACACTTGGACTATAGCGTTGATGCCACTTTTGTCCATTTTTATCACTCCTATCCAAGTGTAATTTCGGTTTCAATGGTTAATTCCTTATGCTTCCCCATCCTTCTCCTTATCAGCCTAATGTGAGCATATTCAACCCATGAACAATAGATCCCTATAAAATCTCATTCAAATATCATTTAGAAAGGGTTGATAAATATCATTAAGCAAGCAAGAATACAAGCAAGACTACTCAAGTAATCTTCCCTATTCTCTGCATACAACTAATCAATATACTTATAAGCTTATTCAAATCTTTACACCAATCTCTAATCAACTCAAGTACATCTAGTTTAGCATTTTTCATATTCATATACTCAATTTCACAAAGCACATCAAGTGGGAGAATTACATATGGCTTGATCCCTCTTCAGAGTATTGGTATGTAGGCAGTGTACCCACATAAAGGGTGTGGATACACATTCAGTGAATCTTACACACAAACCCCCCCTCTCTTGAAATTGGTCAAAGCACAATAGAATATAGGGTTTAAATATAATATCTACTCTATAGAGAGCTCTAAAAAGTTTCTATTATCAAAACATCAAGGATAGGGTCACATAGACTTGTTGAACAAAACCCAAAAAGTTTAGATCCTCAAGACAACAGTGGCAGAGGTGGACTACAACACTAGTGCCACTCTTGTCTGTTGGGAAATAAACCGGAAGCACACAATTTGATTACCAAACCAAGAAACTTAATATGCGGAAATTAACCAGATTCACCAAGTAACTAGAATTCAGAATAACACAGCATATGAGAGACAATACACAAATTGTATTAACACTTTATACAAAAAAGAATACAATAAATAAGATGCCACTTCTTCTCCACCACCTTACAGAGGTTTTCCACACCTCAAGTGAACAGTAATTCTCCTCCCCAAAGCTCTCCCTCTCAGGTCCCAACACCCAACTCAAATACAGAGTTGGTGTTCACCTCCCGTGCTCCACGCACACCACAAGTGCTACACGCACTCCACAAGCACTCCACGTGCTCCACAAGTACTCAAAGTACTTCAAGTAGATCTCCCATGAACCTGCAATAACTTGCACTTCAACAGACCATACTTCTGGAAGGAACTCCCTTGCCTTCCTCTTTGCTCTATCCGAGTACACACCTGTACTCCAAGTAGATCCTGCCTGATACTGCTCCCTGTTGTGTTGCTGTCTATATGACCTTACACACCTGCAAATCAAACAACGGTTCTGCTCACCTGTGAACCTCGACCTTGCACACACATACACCTACAGATCAATGATCTTACTTACCATGTAGATCTCCTATATAGGCCATACAACTGTGACCAAGATCCTACACTCTTGAAGAACCCAGCTGGCTCTCCAATCCAGCACCAACACACCTGGTACTGAGGCACTAGGAGGAACGCACCATTGCTCTACCTCACACACAGAAGGAGCTTATAATTATGCTCTCTTACTCCCTAGCACACTATTCCAATACAACCATGAGTCTATTATATAGATCTCAACCAAACAATAATTAGACATCTAATTACAATAATTAGATCCGCAGCTATGAGTCTAAAATTAGCACTCATCATGCAAACACTTGGTTCGTTAGCTAACTGCCCGTAATTAGCTCGCAGTCGAACCACACAGGCAACCGACGTCGGTCCCTATCTGCCTGGAGGTGACCGACGTCGGCCGATATATGACCGACATCGGTTGCTTCTCTATGCTCTCCCACCGACGTCGGCTGATCAGACCGACCCCAACTTCTCTGCAACTCAGCAACCTTCAGCAACCTCCTCTCCTGTTTGCATCAGTGAAGCTTTTAGCTCCACAATCCTAACAATCTCCCACTTGGAGATAAACAGCTGCACTGTACCTGTACCTATACTCCGTCTAATCTGTTTCCTGGTTTGTATCCCTCTTCAAGCTCCCACCTGAAGACAACCCACCACACATCCCGTGGTGTACCACCTGTCATCCGAGTACCCTGCCACATCCGAACCTACAACACCTGTAGTGAAGTCTTGACCCTGCATAGCAACACCTGCTGCCGGTCCCTCTAAAAAAACTGAGAACCCACTTCCCCGAATTGGCTCCTAACTCTGACAGCTCCCACTGCATGGGAATACTCAGGTCTATACCAGACCTCATGTGATTTCGGACACTGTACCTGTCCAGCCCTTAGTGTGCTCCGGTTCTGCATCCCAAACCTCACCAACACCTGATTCACATCAGCTCCCATCCAAGACAAAATCAACCTGTGATCTCCATGCCTCCCATGTCAAAGAATTCCGCTGCTCCAAACTCCTCATGACATGCCACTGAACTAATCTTACCCTTAGCTCAGCAAAACCCTGTATGTACAAACCTGCTAGCTAGAAAATATACCATCCACATACAGCAACAGAATGATGTTGCAATCACCATCCCCCTTGTAAGTCAAATCACAGTAGTTACCCTGATATTGACTGAAGCCATGCTCCGTCCTCCACCTGTCAAAACTTGTACCACTGTCCTACAGCTCCATAAGACCATATACCTGGTCTTCCGTCTCACGTATCCGTTCTCTCTATTCTTCTACTAAGGTATCCATTCATCTCTGTGCTTTCATACCTGCTGGCAACCCTACCAAAACACACCTGTTTAGTTCTCCTCCAAGGAATCACATCCTCATCCATGCCAAGCTCACACCTGTTTCCTGGATCCTTCCTGCTATAAAATCAGCAACAAGTATGAAGAAGAGGAACACGAATTTGAGGGCCTACTTACGCCTTCAATCCTCTGTATGGGTGTTTGAGACTCCTTGACAGCTTGCTGTCCACCCAAAATCCGTTACAGTGACCGACCTCGGTCACTCCACAGTCTGCATCCGATCGACGTTGATTCCATGCGTCTGTACCTGACTACCAACCTACCAGCGCTGGTGTCCCTGCTGCCGACGTCGATCCTCTGACCGACATCGGTCTTACATACTGCCGACGTCGGTCTTCTGACCGACGTCGGTCTTACTCTGCTTGACATCGTCGGCTTCAGTCTACACATGACCGACATCGGCACCTGTCTGTTCGACGCCGGTTCCTCCTGACCGACATCGGTACCTGTGTTCGCCTGTGAATGATGACTTTTTACCCGCGAGCTTCTTTGAATCAAAACCCATGTCCAAACTGCCCTGCTCAGAAGTATCCAGCCACATCCACTGGGTTCTGTCCGCCATCTCCTCCATAAACACCAAGGCTTTCCAGTTCTTAAGCCTGTCAAATATATCTGTCTTCCGCTTAAGAACATGCATCTCCTTCCTGCTCATGTGACCAAGCCTACGAAGCCACGTCTCCGCAACAAAAGAAGAATCAGTAATATAAACAAGTAGATAAAGGATACCTATTTTCTTACCACCAGCTAATTCAAGTGCATCCGCTGTGAGAGTTCTTGTGCATCTCTCATCACCCAATCTTTCTGAAGAAATTAGCCATATCTCCAAACCTGGGACCTGCATGACCTTCATCAACACCTGTGTGTTGGCCGCCTGCAATTTCAGCTTCACTTCCCCTTTGCCAATTCTTTGGCAAGGCTTACCAGCTCCTCTACCTAGGGCTGCATGGAAAGAGGCAACCGAATCTTTTATCCAAGATTCAACTTTATCCAAGAAACCTCCAAGAACATCCTGTGCAAAAACACCTGCAACATCTGCTTCTTCAGTTTCTTCATGCTGATCTGCTACCAACCAACAATAATCTTTTACCTGCTCTTTCTTTCCATAGGACCGTGAGTGACCATCTGTGCTTTTCAACTCCTCCATTCTTAGCTTACTTTCATCTGCCATTGCTCTACTCCCACTCAATCAGAAACCCCTGAGAGTGCCCTGTAACCAAACACAAAACCTGCTTCCTGCAACCTTAGCTCTGATACCACTTGTTGGGAAATAAACCGGAAGCACACAATTTGATTACCAAACCAAGCAACTTAATATGCGGAAATTAACCAGATTCACCAAGTAACTAGAATTCAGAATAACACAGCATATGAGAGATAATACACAAATTGTATTAACACTTTATACAGAAAAGAATACAATAAAGAAGATGCCACTTCTTCTCCACCACCTTACAGAGGTTTCCCACACCTCAAGTGAACAGTAATTCTCCTCCCCAAAGCTCTCCCTCTCAGGTCCCAACACCCAACTCAAATACAGAGTTGGTGTTCACCTCCCGTGCTCCACGCACACCACAAGTGCTACACGCACTCCACAAGCACTCCACGTGCTCCACAAGTACTCAAAGTACTTCAAGTAGATCTCCCATGAACCTGCAATAACTTGCACTTCAACAGACCATACTTCTGGAAGGAACTCCCTTGCCTTCCTCTTTGCTCTATCCGAGTACACACCTGTACTCCAAGTAGATCCTGCCTGATACTGCTCCCTGTTGTGTTGCTGTCTATATGACCTTACACACCTGCAAATCAAACAACAGTTCTGCTCACCTGTGAACCTCGACCTTGCACACACATACACCTACAGATCAACGATCTTACTTACCATGTAGATCTCCTATATAGGCCATACAACTGTGACCAAGATCCTACACTCTTGAAGAACCCAGCTGGCTCTCCAATCCAGCACCAACACACCTGGTACTGAGGCACTAGGAGGAACGCACCATTGCTCTACCTCACACACAGAAGGAGCTTATAATTATGCTCTCTTACTCCCTAGCACACTATTCCAATACAACCATGAGTCTATTATATAGATCTCAACCAAACAATAATTAGACATCTAATTACAATAATTAGATCCGCAGCTATGAGTCTAAAATTAGCACTCATCATGCAAACACTTGGTTCGTTAGCTAACTGCCCGTAATTAGCTCGCAGTCGAACCACACAGGCGACCGACGTCGGTCCCTGTCTGCCTGGAGGTGACCGACGTCGGTCGATATATGACCGACGTCGGTTGCTTCTCTATGCTCTCCCGTCGACGTCGGCTAATCAGACCGACCCCAACTTCTCTGCAACTCAGCAACCTTCAGCAACCTCCTCTCCTGTTTGCATCAGTGAAGCTTTTAGCTCCACAATCCTAACATTGTCCACTTTCAATGCTCCTATCCAATTATAAAATGAAAGTTAGATATTAGTTTGTGATAGTTTTTCAGTCATGCATAGTGAATATCAGACTCTGTCTTAGCTGTATCAGTCAGTTTCTAGCTAAGTCTTCTTTTCTATCTCTTATTACTATTTTTAGAAAGGTCAAAATTGTAATCTAGTTTACACAAATTAGTAGCTTAATTATTGCATATTTATTTATTGATTTTACTAATCAGACCCTTTAACTAAATTAGGAATAATATTTTTTTTGTGCATAAAAACCCTAAGGTAAATTTTTGACTAATTTTTTTTCTAATTTTTTACTTGCATAATAATTTTAAAATAATTTTCTTTTAAACCCTAGTTGCCCATACTAGGTCTCAGATTTTCCCAATAGTTTTTCAATAATTTTATGATTTTTTACTAGCATATTAAAATCATAGGTTTACCTTAAACTTCAAAATTTTATAGTAATTTTAAAAGAATTATTTCTCAAAACCCTAGTTGCACATACTAGGTCTTATTCAACCAGACATTTTTTAATTATTTTCTAAATTTTTAGTTGCATATTTCACTCAAAAATTCACCATAAATTTCAAAATTCCACAGTAATTTTCAAAAACATTTATTTTTTAAAACCCTAGTTGCATTTACTAGGTCCTATTAAATCACTAATTTTCCAATAAATTTCTAATTTCCTACTTGCATATATAACTCCAAAATTCACTTTCAATTTCAAATTTTCATAGTATATTTTCAAAATAATTATCTGTCAAACCCTAATTGCATACACTAGGTCCCATTGCTTCTTGAGGTATCACCTTACATTCTAAAATCATATTTAAAATATGTATCTCACTTATTTACAAAGTTTTCTTACATTTCTTACAAAAAATAAGGAGACCATCATTGGTCCTATCATGTACATAAATGATGAAGTTTACAATATGTTAATACAAAGTTTTATTCTTTGCATTTCATGTTTTTTTCAAAATATGAGATGATGTTAAGAAAGTTATTAGTAAACTTGCCAAGATTTATTTTATATCACCTCCCTTGGAGCCCTTATCTCATGCTGAGTCATGTTGCATGGTCCATTTTGCTCATCCTCAGGTCACTACCCATTATGAGAGAACCCAATTGACACGCTTTGTCCCTCTATCACCTTGACCTATCGATTATCTCTGTTCTCCTCCCATAACTACTACTAGTCCTATACAAAAAGTAGATAATGTGGTTAGAGCGGTTACTCAACATGCCAACATGCCTCCTCCACCTAATCAGGAGCCCCACCACCCTCCTATTCCTTCTCATCCCAAGCCCAACACACCAACATAGGTAGATCCATAGAAGGCATATGATATTGTTGATCAGTTGAAAAACACACCAACTAAGATTTCCATGTTAAAACTACTTCAAAAAGCCAATGTGTTTAAGGACATTCTCTATCAGGAACTCACTCAGACTTCTATGCCCATTGATTTAGAGCCTTCTTATTTTGCATCAGTGGTTAACACACTAAAAATTATAGAAGATGCTATCACTTTTGATCATGACGACATGTTATCTCAGATAGTAATTAATCAAAATTTACTCCTATTCATACAAGCTCAAGTCAAAACTAGTGAAGTTAAGAGAATTCTAGTATATAGTGGTTTCAGACTTAATATATGTAATAGTACATTCTTACATACTATGGGTGTGGATATGACATCCATGCAAAAATCATATAAGAACATTTGAGGATTTGATGATATACCATGATAGACATTAGGTACCATTGCTTTGGATATCATGGTAGGACCCAAAACCCTCTCTACACAGTTTCAGTTCATGCCAAGTCCCCTTCACTATAATCTTTTACTAGGATGACCCTATATACATGCTATGAGGGAAGTTACTTGTACTCTTCATCGATGTGTTAAGTTTTTTCATGAATGATACCTATACACATGTCCAATAGATAATCAGCCATTCATATATTGTCAAACTACAAAGTCATCTTTGACTACTTCACTAGCTGAGACACCTCATATCATAGTTCAACTAACACCTCATTGCATTTCTCTTGATTAGATAGATACATATGAGGTTGGAGAGACTATCACTTCTTACATTCATCCACTTACATTTGTTGCCTCTACCTCAGATATTTAGCCAGTCATAGCAACTTAAGTCATTCTAACTACTCCATCAATCATGATGGCTACACCTATTATAGTTATACATTCACCAACATCAATTCTAGTAATACCAATTAATTCTATAGATACAATTACTCCATTAGTTATAGACACTCTCACAACACCATTGTCTTCTAATACTATAGTTTATGAGACTCCCATATCATAGTTACCACTTATTGTAAATTCTAAGTTACCATATATACATGATGTCGATATAGATTCCCAAGCTTATTCAGATGATGATATGACACCCACACTCACAGATGACTATTTGTGTGGGTTAAACTTTACACTAGTTGTCCCATGAGAGTAATGAGATGAATCTAAAGCTCTCATTAGACATCCTACATCACTCTTAGCATCTCACACTACAATCTCAAGATTTACTTCACATTCACAGCTATAGATAGATCACTTAGCACATACAGTTCACATGGTTACCTCTATAGATTTAGAGCTAGTCATTCAAATTTAGGGAGGTAGCACACAACATCAACCATAGATTATGTTATAGATGTTACTTGATCATGGATTAATCACATTACCTATAGTATGACACATATCTCTTAGAAGATTATCATAGTAGGATGGTCACCCATTTTGTCTTTTTCATAGGATCACAGGCCATGATTTAAACTCATGTATAGCTTTATAGCAAAGATTGGATAAACTATAGGTTTAAGGTATTATTCAAATTATAGCACCACCAACATTAGCTTCTCCACTTCCACTGAAGCAATCTAATACCAGATCAAAAACATCCCAGAGGAGAATCAACATCTCCACCACTAGAGCAACCTTTAGTTTGCCTTCAATAGGATGACACCATGTACATAACTTTTACAGCATATGGTGATACTTATGATGATAATATTGAGACATTTGATTATGGTTGTGATCCCTTCCTCCATCTCCATCCCCAATGAGCTCCATCCTTGGACCCTTTACCCCCTATAGCCTAGTCATTTATGCCATCATGTACATATTACTTTATTCATATGCTTGTATATAGCCTTTTTTTTCAAATGTCTGTACATAGTTTTCTTCTATTTACTTGTACATACTTTTTTTCTTAAAATTCTTGTACATAGTCTTATTTTGATTGATTATACATAGCTTAAAGCATTTCAAAATACAAAAACATGCAAATAATCCAAAAACATCAAAAATATTTTGATTTATGCATCATCCATGCTTTACATTTCTACTACAATACTATACTGACATTTTTTGTTCTATGTTATTGATTATTGATTTATCTACATTACCATGCCTCACTTGATCTTTTTTGAGTGTGTGCAGTGACATCCAGATCCTTGATTGCTTCACTCTACTCATTGAGGGGGAACCCTTCTTCTACATTGAGGCATACATCGATATACATACCCACTAGGAACATCTTATACATTATTACACCGTCCAAGTTATGTCATTCCTAAACCACATGCTCTAGTTATCATGTTGATGTATATTATTTATTAGCTTACACAGATTACTCTATCGACACTCACTAGTATATAGCACTTATGTATTTCTTAGCATATACCTAGTCTTTTACTAACATTTTTTTCATGCAGTCACATTCTTACTTTGATTAGTTAGGTTTGATTATATTTTTTAGTTATTATATGCTTTCTTTTCTTTCTTAGCGTAGCTTGGTGTGATTGCATTTCTCAGTTCTTCTTTATCTCCTATATGTGCCTTAGGACATTTTCCAATGTCCTTTGCTTCTATTCATATGTGTGCCTTAGGACATTTGCCAATGTCCTTTACCTATACTCTTCTATGTGATTATGTATTTCATTCCAACCTTGCTTGTTTCAATTGAATGTGTATGTGGCATTTGAACATGCCTTGTATGCTTGCTTCTAGTTTGACTGACATGTGCCCATGTCCCTTTTTTTGCTTGGCCCCTTGGCCATTTTTATACACTTTTTGCTTCTTACCTTGTGTGCTTGTTGATTTTTTGCTTCTCATTGTTTGCAATTCCATGATCCACATCATGCATTTATCTTACTCTCTTGAATGCCATGATGGACATCATGCTCCATCTCTCCTTGACAACTAACCAACTAATAACTACCAAATAACAACTAACTAGACTTATAGTTCCAGTTCAGTACATTGCACATGCTATTATATTGTTATATCTATCTAGGCATACCCCAGTTGATCTAACAATTTCTCATTACAAACCATGCTATATCTTAAGATATCTTATCGATTATCATTGTTATATCATGTATATTTACAACATAACACACTTACAAGACTCTTTCTTTTGAAGGTATTCATTTCAGGGTCTTCATTCCTACCCTTTGAGGAGGGGGCAACAAATAAGAGTTTTGTCACAAATATCAAGGCTCTTAACGGTAAAAAAATTAGATTTTAAAACACCTAGAATAATAACAAGACATCAAACTAGTCAGAACAGACCAGGTAGATAGTGAAAATATCATAATAGTCATCAGATTTGGCTTAGAACAATAGTGCCCAAATTGGACTATAGGACCAATGCCACTAGTGTCCACTTTTAGTGCTCTTGTATAAATAACAAAAAACTAGACTTTTTAGAAGCAGGTAGAAAAGTAGGTTTAGCTACAATTTTGCACAGTCAAACTAGCTCAGAATTATTAGTTTTTAGGACACTTTTGCTTAGAGAATCAAGATATAAGGGACATCATGCATGTCATGATAGCTCTCACTTCTAGTTTTAGATACGAAAGTTGATATAACTTCTAGATCAGAATCCATGTTCCAGACACCAGTGATTGGGGGCAATGTGTGTGGCACATTTGTTTTACTTTATTTTTGAGTTTAGTTCATACCTTATTATATCTATAGGTGGTTGGCATCATTTTGGAGTTGAATTTCCTCATTTTAGAGTGGCTTTCATATAAGCCTAGTGCACCAGTTTTGGAGTGGCTTTCATACAAGCCTAATCTCTATCTTTCAAAGTGGCTGAGAGTGGCCTAGTTTTTAGCATACATTTGGATATCCATGCCATCATTGTCATATCAATGTACACTCATGGGCCTTAGGAGACATCTCATATGACACACATTTCATACTAGTATTATCTCATAGCTTCACTTCATAGGGCAATGATGGAGCTAAATGACTAGCTAGACTTTGTATTCTTGAGCCACCTATCCAGAGGGATTGGACACATAGTATAAACATCGATCAACATGCCCAAGATCACCTAGCTTCACTTAGTATTAAATAATGGATCCAAAGGGCCAACCTTTGCATTTTTGAGCCACTTATATGGAATTAAGCACTTATCTCCATTTTTGATATTGCTCTTGGTTCAGCACACATCCAACATTACTTAGCATTACTCAACATCACAATAGGTTTTGTATTGGTCCATGTACCCCATGAAGTGTATTATTTCCTTTCTCTTCCTCTCTCTCTCTCTCTCTCTTACCTAAATTTGTACATTCTTATTTCAAATATAGCATATCTAGTAAGAATCGATTTAATCTTTATCTTTCTTATAGATTCATACTTCACGATGTGCTCTCTTTATGCACACCCATCATCACACAACTTCATGATCTTCACCCTTGTAGGTAGTTTTAGGTATGCTTTCTATTTTTCCTTTATCCTAGTATTTCACTTTGTTGCATCACTAGAATAAATGGGGGACAAATGTAGTCATATAAAATGCAAAAATTGGTAATTTGAGCATGGATAATGACACCCAACCCTTAGGTCCCTTTTGCTTACTCTCCTAACCCTCATATATATCTTTTCACTAATTCCCAGTCATCCATAGACTTTCAAAATTGATCCCAGCTGAGCCAAACCCCTTTTTCCATGACTAATCCATCCCCCCAGGTCCCATTAACTCAGGATAATAGTGCCACACTTGGACTATAGCATTGGTGCCACTCCTATCCACTTTTGGTGCTCCTGTCCAAGTGCAAATTTGGCCCTAATGGTCAATTATTTTTGCTTCCCCATCCTTCTCCTTGTCATTTTAATATGAGCACATTCAACCCATGACCAATAGATCCCTATAAAATATCTTTTGGAAAGGGTTGGAAAATATCACTATGCAAGCAAGAATACTTAAGCAATCTTCCCTATTCTCTACATATAGCTAGATAATATACTTACAGGCTTATTAAAATCCTTACACTAGTCCCTAGCCACCTCAAGTACATCCACTTTAGGATTTTGTATATTCATACACTCAATTGCATAAAGCACATCAAGTGTGATAACTACATATGGCTTGATCCCTCTTCAGAGTATTGGTATGTAAGCAACGTGCCCACACAAGGGGTGTGGATACACGTTTAGTGACTCTTACACACACTAACCTCCCATCTCTTGAAATTGGTCAAAACATAATGGAGTATAGGGTTTGAAGAGAAGATATTCTATATAGGGATATCTATAGACTTCCATCTATTGAAAATTCATGAACAAGGTCACACAAACTTGGCGAATAAAACCTAAAAAGCTCAGATCTTCAGGACAACAATGGTAGAGGTGGACTAAAACATTGATGCCACTCCTTTACACTTTTGACACTATTTTCCAATCATAAAATGAAAGTCAAATCTCAGTTTGTGATAGTGTCCCAGTCCTGCATAATGAATATCAGACCTTGTCTTAGCTGTATCAGTCAATTTGTAGCTAAGTCTTATTTTCCATTTCTTATTACTATTTTTAGAAAGGTTAAAATTACAATCTAATTTAAACAATTCATTAGCTTAACTTTTTCATATTTATTTACTGATTTTACTACTTAGACTCTTTAACTAAATTAGGAATAATACACCAATATTCCCAAAATTGTTAAATCAGATTCCATTTCAAAAACTTGTGTATATTTATTGATGATGAAAACATATACATTGAGAACATATATCCTATCATGAATTCATTTTAGAGTGAAGTTAAATATTTTTTTTAATCCCCTTCTCCACCTTTTTCCATATTTTCTCCCCTTGGCTTGCTTGATTAGCTTCTTGGTTTACTCTAGAATTTCCCCATGGCTTGCCTATTTACTTATTTTTCTTATATTTTCCATTAAAATTGGTTTATTTTTTAGATTTATTTATATTTACTTGATTCTTATTGGTTTTTCCTCTTGGCTTCCTCCTAGTCTGACATCCTTCTAAAAAATCATAAAATTAAAAAGCATTAGAAAACATTAAAAAAATTTACCTTTATCTTTGTCAATGGATACATATCATGCTTACCTATGCTATATATTTGCATATATGTGTTACACATATACTTTTCATGGTATTCTTGATTGGGTGAGATGCATGATATATATAATACATATGATTGTGGACTTATGGACAATATGTGGCTAAATATATGCACACACCTAGGAGCATTCTCATATTTGTGGCTTGCCTTATACTAAGGGCATGCTTATATTGGGTCTTATGTGATATCTTTCCTACTTTCCATTTATCATATATATATATATATATATATATATATATATATATAACCTTTATCTTTGTCAATGGATACATATCATGCTTACCTATGCTATATATTTACATATATGTGTTACACATATACTTTTCATGGTATTCTTGATTGGGTGATATGCATGATATATATAATATGTATGATCGTGGACTTATTGATGATATGTGGCTAAATCTAATCACATGCCTAGGAACATTCTCACATTTTTGGCTTGCCTTATACTAAGGGCATGCTTATATTAGGTCTTATGTGATATATTTCCTACTTTTTGTTTATCATATATATATATATATATATATATATATATATATATATATATATATATATATATATATATATATAATCTTGCTTAAATATTATGTGTAACATGGATATATTGTGTGTTCTATTATGTTCCTTATGATTTCATGATTTTTATCATGTGTGCTTGCACTTGTGTGTGACTATGTATGTTTTTAATCTACGTCATATCTAGTGTTGTCCATATATGATCCTCTACTGATCATGTTATGTCATTAATTTATTGTGGGTCATATTCCTTACTAGATAATTACATGTTTGCCTCTGATTTCATTGCCTATACTATGTGAAATCCTACATTTGGTGTCATGAACCATAACATGTCGGCTAATACTAACGATATAATATGATTGTTACCTATGTTTCCATGGTCCTTACCATGCATTTATTAGTGCATACTTCCACTAGTGTGTGTTCTTTAGTTCTATATCTAGATCTCGTAGGGGCACATAACTACATTGAGGCATATCATTTTTCCTACCTTATATTTCCATTAGCGACATCATACCCAAACATGTCTCATGATATTAATTGATAATATCTATACATATTCTTAGATCTTATCATCCCATATCTTACACATACAAAGCTTACTATACCCATATGCATATTAATCTTATATTAATAATATCATAACACTACATTATCCTCACACTTATACACATGGGGGTATTATATATATTGGGTACTTTCATATCCTACCACACTGGAGCCATAAAATTATCCCCTTTCACCAGGTGACATTGGTGAATATTGATTTCCCATCATTATCTCATCCTCACATGAGGTTTCATCTTCTAGTCAAGTTTCACATTATCATATTTTTATATAGCTATATACATGTGTTTACAAATGTACTTTGAAATATTTAAATAACATTATCTATATTGTTTTATATGATAACACCTGATTCACATGACTCTTTTTTTTTTATAAGAGTGATTTTAAATGTTGTGCCCAAAAATTTTGTCCCAAAGCCCATGTAATTTTTTTTGCTAATTTAAGTCAATGATGCTTACTTATTCACTATAGTTTCTTAATTTTTAAATTTTGTGATTTGATCAATGCACAACTGTAGTGTGACACACACAATTATTATATTGTTTATTTAATACATTTGCTAGCCATCATAAGGCATCTCTAGGAGAATAATACAAGCGTATGAGGTTAAGATCAATGTGATTACATAAATAAAATAGTACTATCCAGATTAATGAAGAGGGGTGATTCATTTATTAAGAAGTATTGAATCATAATTTCTTTATTTAATAGGTCTATAAGACATCTAACATACATATCTAGTCGACACACACAAAGAAGGTAAAGGCAAGCTAAGGAAATAATTTAATTTAAAATGGGGTTATAACCCAAAGTTTCACCAAGGGAGAGTCTTTACTAAAACATCTTACAACTCTACTCCCAAGGCACATAAGGCAATAAGGGTTACTAAAATACAACCAAGCTTAATGTGAAGGGGGTTGACAATAACCACATTGATCAAATTCAATTTTTTTAAATTAGTATGATAAAAAAAGTTAACCCAAAAAATAATACACAAGATAAACATGAAGGATGATGATAATCACCCTAACTTAGCCTAAGAACCTAGACCTAATGCCCCTACCACAACTTGGTAAACCTCCATATCTACACCATGGAATCAGGGTATGATACATAGTTTTCCTTGAACTTGCAATCGGTTTCCACTAAAATATATTATTTTTGTGTTGTAAATGCTGTCCATACTGTGGAAAAGAGTGCCCATGAGTTGATATGTATGCATGGTTCTCAATGACAAAGTGTGCCTTAGTGATCATGCATGGACTTTGCAATGTTTGCTTGATTAGGAAAGATAGAGGATGTTGGTGATGTATTGACCATGTTTGAGGGGTCATATGAGGGGTCAAGAGTTATTGGGGTACTTTTGGAAGTAAAAATAATTAATCTATGTAGTCTTGTGAAGGTCTAGGTTATCCTAGTCATCTTGACATAATTTCTTGAGTAAGCAGATTAATCATGTCAACATTCGCACATGTGAAGGTGTCAAAAGAAAGTGGTCACATGGGTTTGTTTAGGTTTGTACCTAGATAATGTTTCAAATTTAAAGTCTTGACATGATTTATACCAAACTTTATCCTAGGCAGATTTCACTAGTTTCCATAGTCAAATTTGCATTAAAAAGTGACTGTTGGAATTCAAATATTTGAATTTACAATAGAAAACCAATCTGCAATGTTTTGTTTATAAATATTGTTGATGGATTAATTTTATGGTGTTGTAAAAATAAAAGTGGTAGATAACTTCAAGGGCAATCCAGGAAAAATGATTTGGATGTTTGACTAGTTGTACAACTATATTTATTATGGTTCAAAGTTTACTGAGGGTTTGACTTTCTTCTGCAAGTGACTTGAGAAGGATGCTTGAGTTTTTATTGATAGTGTTTGAATGTTTCATGGTGAATTATCTATTTGAGAGTATTATAGACTCCCTGAGGATAATTTGTATGGATTTTAAAAGTTTGAACAATTCATCTTCAGTATGAACCAATGCTTGGAAGTTGACTTTTAGTTTGTTCATGGTGTTTTCATATACAAGGAAAATGATTGATAGGTTTTGCATATGTAGAGGTGTATAGAAATGAATTTAATAACTTTAGGGTGTCTTAGGGGTCCTTTGGCATGGAACTATATGCTTTTAAGTGGTATTGTGTTCCTATTTTTTCTCGGTGAAGTGTTAAAGGGATGAATAGGTCTCCATAGACCTAAAAGGACTTCTTAGGCCTAATTGAAAGGTGTTTATTGCTTAAAGGTGATCTATCAAAGCTATGGATGATCTATGTTGGTGATGTTGATCTTATTATAAATTTTATATAATAATTAAGGGTTAAGGAATGTCTTTTGGTTGACCAAGAAGGTGGTGATCATGTAGACTCTATAAAGAGCAAAATCAAAGATGAAGGTTTCTAAACTTGATAGGCGAAGAAAAGAGAAGTGTGAGTGTGATTGGTGGATGAATTGAAGAGAATATAATTGTGAGGAATATGTGTGTGACCTAGTGGTTATATTTTTGATGTTATAATAGTGTTCTTGTAGGGTTTAATATTGAGGATGAGCGAAGATGTGTAAAGTGATCCAAAAGGTTATTTTAGATGCATTGCTTGTGTGTGGAGGCTTGAGAAAGTGTGAAAGATATAAGATAGTTGATATTCACTATTTATCCATCATATTTGAAGGAATTTATAGTTATGGAGGTGTTTATATCATAGGTGTTGTGTGGGTGATCAACATCTAGGATAAGTGGGTGCTTGTTCATGCTTAGGTGTTGGTGCTCTTTATGAATTGGGTGCTTCACTAAAGTCTCTTATTTATAAATATCTTATAGGATTTTAGTCCACTTGTTTGTAGACTTGAGAGTGGGTTTTATCCCCCATGAGGGTTTTCCACATAATTCATGTGCTATGTACTTTGATCTTGCATAGTTTCCTTTGTTCATTGCAATAATGTAGTATCTCACCCCTGATTGGATATTTACTTTTTGAATTTGCCTATCTTTTTTTTTGGGTTTTATATTTTTTGCCAAGAATGCAGGAAATACATATAATTGAAAAATAAAGAGTTACTTAAGCAAATATATTAAATCTAACAACTCAAATTGTATTAATGCTTGGAAATTATATAAGATTTATACCCCAATAACTATCAACAATAAATGCAGTTCCAAAAATGTTTTGATGAGTAGACTGGAGGCTTGTAAAATTGGATTCCACTCCTCATAACCCCATGATCATGCCTCAAAATTTATGCACATCTATTTTCCTAACCTAGATGTCAAAATGGATGAATTCGCAAATGTATTTCCTAGGCATTTGACCCTAGGGCTCCCACATGCCTGTTGTGAAGGTGCTTGGCCAACAATAAATAGTACAACAAATAATAGATGGTATGGCCAACACTAAGACCCACACATGCCAATAATGAAAGATGATCAACAATATGTCTTTCAATTAATTTCTAAAAATCTCTAAAATAATAATATCTAAGAAGCACACATACAACTCCTGGATGAAGCCACCTATAGAGCAATCCTTGGGTGATATTTCACATCGATAGATTACTAAATATGAGAGAATTATCATTCTCCAAGATCAAATTTCTACATGAACCCCTTGTTTCTTCTCCATAGCAAAAGCTCAAGTATTTTTAAATTAACCTTTTCTAAATGAGCTTTTTGAAAGCTTTTATACCCCTCTCAAAAATCCATGATTTTTTTTTGGCTTTTTATCCATTTAATATTAAACAACATTTACTTTATTGTTTAAAATAATATTAAAACTCAAATAGGCATCCCCTTTTGACTTTATTTAATGACCTAATGATTAAATAAAATCATATATATAATAAAGGTCATTAAACACCAATAATAATATCCACATATAATTTAATTATTATTAAAGTTAATACTTTAATAATAATTAATAAACCATAACTCTGTAAAAATCTAATATATCAACCTTAAATTGATTCTACCAACACCTCGAGGTTACCCACTAATTCTACTGCTCATCTGAATGGCTTACTATAAATAGTAAGGTTGAACCCAAATATCCAAGTGACTTACTAAAAATAGTGAGTGCAAATGGAGCTTGAAACACCTCCGGAAGGTTATCCCTGAATATCACCATGCACTAGAGAAGAGAACACAGGAAACTAACATCCAAAAGGACATCTGAAGAACCAAAAAACTCCCAAATAAAGTCCTCTAAACACCAACATTAGCCTATGAGGGCCATTAATAGGCTAATCCACCAATACACTAATATGGATAAAGAGGGGACATTACAGTCCGTCCTCCTTGTAATTGCTTATCCTCAAGAAATATCAACTCTGGATGTTGCAAAATGTTCTCACTCTCCCATGTAGCATCCTCTATCAGTAAATCCCTCCACTTGACCAAATATTCCTTGATGATTCTACTCCTCAAACGGTACTCCATAAAATCAATGAGAGCCTTAGGTATCGTAATCAACTTCCCCTCCTCATCAATGGGTGGTAATGTTGTAAAAGGGATAACATTGTGTCCCAATGCCTTCTTGAGGTGAGACACATGAAACACATTATGCACTTTACTATCTACTGGAAGCTCTAGATCATAAGCCACCTCTCCAATACACTTGGAAATCTTGAAAGGACCATAATACCATGGCTTGAGCTTCTTAGCACCACTCTTCTTGAGTGGATTGCCTATAAGGCTACAACATTAGGTAAACCATGTCACTAATCTCAAAATAATGCTCAAATCTATGTTGATCTACATACTAATTTTGCTAATTTTGTGCCTTCTGAATATTTTCCCTCAAAGACTTCATAATATCTTGATTATCCTATAACAAGTCTTTCACATTTGGCACTCTACTATCTCCAAAATTCAAATCTAAGAAATAAGGAGCATCGTAACCATAAAGGGCCATGAATGGTGGCATACAGATAGACATGTGGTAAGTTTTATTATAACAATACTCACACAAATGAAGCCACTTAACCCATGCCTTCTACTACCTTGAAATATAGTTTTTGAGGTATCCCTCCACCCACTTATTAATAATTTTTGTTTGCCCATCTATCTATGGGTGATAGATGGTACATGGAGTAATTTTTATGCCACTAAGTCTGAATAGATCCTACCAAAAATCACTCAGGAATTTGTTATCCCAATCACTGACTATATTCTAAGGTAACCCATAGAGTTTGAATACTTCATGAAATAACAAATCAACAACTTGTGCTACTATATAAGTGGCTGAAATAAGGAATAAATGGGTAAATTGTGTGAGCATATCAACCACAACGTAAATACAGTCCCTGCTTTGGGCTTTAGGCAATCCTATGATAAAATACATCGAAATGCACTCCCATTTATGATTTGGAATATGCAGGGGCTGAAGTAAACTTGTTGGGAAAGAGTGGTCCAGATTTTTCTACTGACATGTAGGACACTCTCTCACATACTTAAGGGCCTCTGATTTGACCCCTTTCTATATGAAGTGTTCCTAAATATGCCTATACATTTTGAAATATCTAGGGTGACCTACCATGGGAACATCATGAAAAGCTATGAGGACCCTTTTCTTCATCACTAATCTTGGCACCAAATATATCTTTCCTTATAAATGATAAGATCATTTACATTGAAATATCTCTCATCATGCCCTATACCATCAATTATCTTCAAATCCCACTCATCCTTAACATACTCAGCTAAAATCCACTCTCTCCAATCAGCTAAAATCTACCCAATGGAACACAAGTGTGGTCTCTGAGATAATGCATCATCAACTATATTCTTTTTACCTTTGACATACACTATGTCAAATTCATATGCCTACAGCTTAATAACCCATTTATGCTACCAGTCATTAAGAGCATGCTAATTAAGGAAATGTTTTAGGCTATTATGATCTATTTTAACTACAAATTTTCTACCCACAAGATACTGCCTAGACTTAACCAATGCATGCATTATGGCTAACATTTCCTGGAACCCTTAATTTTTTACTCTTGAAACATATGTGATGCTTATCTTGCATGAACATAACACAAATGCCCTCACCCAAATCATAGCATTCAAGCTTAAAAGGCCTAGATAAATCTGGTATAATAAGAACTTGACATGAAATCATCAACTATTTGAACTTCTTGAAACATTATTGTGCCTGATCGGTCCAAACAAAGGCTTCTTTCTTCATAAAATTAGTAAGATGCAATACCTATTGTGAGAACCCCTTGAAAAAATGTCTTTTAAAACCATAGAGGCCAAATAATCCCTTAAGTTGGGTGAGATTCTTGGGAGGTGGCCAATCAACAAATAGCCTAGATTTTATCCAGATCAACATGAACACCCTCTGCACTGATTATGTGCCCCAAATATAATAACTCTATCAAACCAAAAGCACACTTAAACTCCTAGGCATACAAGGACTTCCTCTCCAAAATGTCTAACACTGTATCTAGGTGTGCAAGGTGTTCATCCCAAGTCCTACTAAAAATCAAGATATCATCAATCAAACCTCCTTAACTAATGATAGAAAACCCTGTTCATATAGGACTGTAAATTGGCAAGAGAATGGGTTAAGCCAAAAGTCATAACCAAGAACTCATAATGTCCAAAATGACATCAAAAATCTATCTTCTCTACATCTTGCTCCCTAACCCAGATCTGATGGTAACTAGATCTCAAATCTATCTTAGAGAATAAACACACTCCATGAAACTCATCTATGAGCTCATCAATGTGTGGGGTTGGATACTAATTTTTTATGGTTCTCTTGTTCAAAGCATGGTAATCACTACACATATGAAGGATTCCATCTTTTTTCTTAACCAAAACCATGGAAGATGCAAAAGGGATTTTACTTGGCCGAATATGGCCATATCAAGTAGCTCTTGAATCATCTTTTCTATCTCATCCTTTAATCTCTTAGGATACTTGTAAGGTGTGATTATGATGGGTTTTTCACCTTCCTCCAACTTTATAACATGCTCTATTCCCCTATCTAGAGGTCTCCCGGGTGGTATATCACTAAAAACCTTTTTGTGTTTAGTCATCAATGCCTATATATCCAGAGGATAACTAGGCTTCTAATGCTCTAACTGTGTAGGCATGAAATGACACTCTACAACCCACTTCACTTGATCATGTTTGATCAATATATCCATCCTCTTGAAATAAATTACTTGAAGACTAAAATTTTCTATTCCCCTCAACACATGATTCCTATCATTTACCTGAAACTTCATTTCCATTTTGTGCAAGTTGAGGGTAAACTCTCCAATGGCATGAAACCACTTCATGCCTAAAACAATGTCCAACTCACCCATACCAACAACATATTAATCAACCTAGAAATCATAATCATTCAATTACAAGGTGAGATTGGAAATCCTTTTGTTACATGTGAGAGTGAAACCATTAACTACTCTCACTCTAAACTCCTCAAATTCTTCTGTCTAGAGTCCACATCTAGTAACTAATCCCTCATCAATAAAGTTTTGAGTAGCACTAGTGTCAAGCAAGGTGAACACATGTTGACCTCCCAAGACTCCCCTAATCTTGAAAGAAACCTTTCACTGGATGCTAGAGAGATGTGATGCTAGAGTCTTTCCCTCAACCTCCTTTTCTGACTCTTCTAATCCATTTTTAGCCTCACAACCATCTAGATCAGATTGTTGATCTAAATTTTTTAAATTAGAATCATCAGCATAATACCAATCCATTTGATTTGCCTTCCCCTTCAAAGGAAACTTATGACCTTTTTCCCAAGGCCCCTTGTATTTAAAACATAATTTATTTCTACTTAAGTCATTAATGGTTTCATCATTAGGTCTATCTGTTGATTTCTTTTATTGATCTAAAATTCTTGGATGAAACCTATTATTCTTGCTAGAAGAGAATTTTTTTTATGGAAACTTACTTTTTGGGGCAGTAAGCACCAAGCTCTATGCATTCCTCATGGCCTCCTAAAGGGTGGGACGATCGAATGCCTTGATCCAACCATGTACGGGCTCTAAGAGTCCCTCACTAAATAGGACCACAAGCCTCCTCTTTGTAATGCTAGGAACCATCACTGACAATCTGTAAAACTCAAAAATATTTGATTCTAAAGAGCCAACCTATTTGAGCTGAGCTAGATCCCTTAAAAACATCTCTAGGTCCTTGAAATCAAATCACTCGATGAGTTTATTAGTAAACTCATCATAGGTAGTAATAAGGTTGTGACCAAGCATCACCAAACCATGGTACGACCACTCATGTGCCATGCCATCTAGGTGTAATGTAGAAAACTTGACTTCATCCTCTTCTGACATAAGTCTCAAAGAAAGATAATTATCTAGTTTATGGACCCATGATCTCATAGTGCACTTGTCACTTCCATCAAAATATGACAAGATAATCTTGATCACTACTTACTGTAAGTCATGCTAACCCTATAGTATTTTATGTTCTATCCTCATTGCTACACCTATCTTCTACCTCTTTTGGTTTAGGAACTGCTCTAATGTCAAAATCTCCTTGATCTCAGGTGGTAGGGTCATGTACTCAGTATAATGTAATCGAATCTCCTCAACCATGGAGACTTGTGGCACGCACCACTCTAGGGACAAATTTGGGTTGTAATGGCCTAAGAACTAAACCAGAAGAAGTGGCAGAATGCTCAACTGGCCCAATATGATGTCCACCCTCCTGAGTACCACTAGCCTCTCCTACATGCCCTATGTGTTGTGACATGGTAATCTATCTCATCTATCCTAGAAGCTATGACATCATGTCCATCATTGTGTCCAATTTCCTCTTGGCTCTAGTATTGGGACTAACTGATCCTACATGTTCCTTTTCCCTATCTACCATGGCACCTTCAGCTAATGTCAGAGGTTGCCAATGACCAGTTCCTTTGGTATAAACGATTTTTTTCTTTACTCATGATAATTAAAAAAACATAGGCTGGCAGGATATCTTGGGCTCTGATACCACTGTAGTATCCCACCCCTGATTGGATTTTTTTTTAATTTGGCTATCTTTTTTTTGGTTTTATGTTTTTTTTCTAGGAATACAAGAAATACATATAATTGCAAAATAAAGAGATACTTAATAAAATATATTGAATCTAACAACTCAAATTTTATTAATGTTTGGAAATTATAGAAGATTCATACCCAATAACTATCAACAATAAAGGCAGATCTAAAAATATTTTGATCATCAAAGTGGAGGCTTGTAAAACTTGATGCCACTCCTCATAACCCCATGATCATGCCTTAAAATTGATGCACATCTATTTTCCTGACCTAGATGCCAAAGATGGATGATTTTTCAAGTGTATTGCCTAGGTGTTTGACCCTAGGGCTCCCATGTGCCTATTGTGAAGGTGTTCAACCAACAGTAAATAGTAAGACCAACAATAGATGGTACGACCAACACTAAGACCCACATGTGCCAGTAATGAAACATGATTAGTAATATGTCTTTCAATTAATTTTTGAAAATCTCTTAAATAACAATCTCCAATAAGCACACATGCACCTCCTGGATGAAGCCACCTATAGAGCAATCCTTGGGTGATGTTTCACACCTGTAGATTATTGAATCTGAGAGAATTATCATTCTCCAAGATCAAATTTTTGCTTGAAACCCTTGTTTCTTCTCCTCAACAAAAATCTCAAGTATTTATAAATTCCCCTTTTTCCAAATGAGCTTTTTGAAAACTTTTATACCCCTCCCAAAAATCCATGATTGATTTTTGGCTTTTTATCCATTTAATATTAAACAACATTTACTTTGTTGTTTAAAATAATAGTAAACCTCAATTAGTCATCCCCTTTTGACTTTATTTAATAACCTTATGATTAAATTAAATCATATATATAATAAAGGTCATTAAACACCAATAATAATATCCACATATAATTTAATTATTATTAAATTTAATACTTTAATAATAATTAATAAATCATAGCTCCGTAAAAATCCAATACATCAACCTTAAATTGATTCTGCCACCACCCTAAGGTTACCCACTGATTCTACTGCTCATTTGAATGGCTTATTATAAATAGTAAGGTTGGACCTAAATGTCCTAGTGACTTACTAAAAATAGTGAGTGTAAACAGAGCCTGAAACACCTTGAGAAGGTTGTCCCTGAATATCACCATGCACTAGAGAAGAGAACACAAGAAACTAACATCTAAAAGGACATCTAGAGAACCAAGAAACTCCTAAATAAAGCCCTCTTAACACCAACATTAGCCTACAAGGGCCATTAATAGGCTAATCTACCAATACATTGATATTGGCTAAAGAAGGGACATTCCAAATAACAATTTTATATGCTTTATGAATGCTTATGTTGAGTGGTTAAGATTTTGAAGTTTTGGAATTAGAATTGAATTGCTTACATCACTGATTCACCCCCCCCCCCTCTCAATGATTGTACCTCTAACAATTGGTATTAGATCCATACCTTCTTTGTAAGTTTAACCATTTAAAGGTGATCATAGGTACAATGGATGACAAAGAGGTTGAGACATATCTTCAAGGTGAACTAGTAGGTGCCTTATTAGAGATCAAACATCTATAGGAAGAGAATGAAAGATTGAAAAATAAGAAAGGAAGTAAAAATTCAGATTTGACTTCCTCAATATATTATGAGATTAATGAAAGCATTGGTGGTGTGAAGACACAAATAGATAAATTAGAAACAACAATAAAAAATTTGCAGGACATGATGGATAAAGACCTGAATCAAATATTGGATCATTTGGAAGGTAAAACTATGACATATATAGATGTGTTTTTATCTAAGGACAAATAGAATCCTAGCTCTACCAAAGAATTTAAAGATGAAAATTCCTATGTTATTTATGGTCAAGTAAAAGGAATGTCTAACATGAATAACTATAGTTATGTTTTAAATGGGTACTATTACACTTGTAATCAATATGGTCACAGATATAGGGACTGTACTTTCTCTTTAAAGAATAGAAATGGAGTTCTATGATATAGCTACAATGAACTAGGACATATTGATAAGTATTTAAAGAGGGCCTATTGGAAAAAGGACATACAAGTCATTAGCACCATCAAATGGTTCAAGGAAGACAAATCCAAGATTGAAGAAAAGAAGAAGCAAAATTCAGGTAGTGCACCAAAGTAAGAGTTAATGTTTGTTCAAAATGCCTTGCATACTCAAGAGGATGAAAACAAGAAATGGTACATATATAGTGGATGCTTAAGTCATATGATAGAATAAAAGATCAAGTTTATCTCTCTCAAAAATTACAATTTAGGTTTAGTGAGGTTTGGTGACAATAATTTTGCTAACATAGTTGGCAAAGGTTCTGTAAGTTTGGATAAGGTCATACTAGAACTGAAAATGTTTTATATGTAGAAGGTTTGAAACATAATCTTTTAAGTGTTATCCAAATGTGTAATCAAGGAAATGTTCTGAATTTTCATGATCATGGATATGAAGTGAGAAGAGGCAAGTTTGGAAAATTAGTTGCAACTTGTATGTGTTCCATGAATCCAAAAGGGAGGAGTGTTTTATGAATAAATTAGAGGAAAGTTGGTTTTGGCATAAAAGACTTGGACATCTAAATTTTGACAACTTGGTGAGGATCAGCTATAAAGGGTTAGTGAGGCATATGCCTAAAATCACTAAGATTCCTCATAATCTATGCAAGGCATGCCTTCATGGAAAACAAACCAAAAGAAGCTACAAATCTAAGGAGAATTCTACCACAGTACCATTGGAGTTGATCCACATTGACCTATGTGGACTTACAAGAACTCAAGGCATTCAAGGTAACAACTACTTCATGCTATTAATTTTTGATTTCCCTAGGATGACTTGGATATATTCTTCAAAGAAAAATTAGAAGCCTTTGCAAGGTTTAAAAAATTTAAAGCTCTTGTTGAAAATGAAAAGGGATGAAAGATCAAGTGTGTAATATCAGACAAAGGAAATGAATTTTGGTCTTATGAGTTTGATACTTTTAATGAATATCAAGGGATTAGACGACAATATTCTACTACTAGGACACCCCATCAAAATGGGGTAGTTAAAATGAAAAACATAACTATCCAAGAGATGAGTAGAACCATGCGTCAAGATTCCAAACTATCAAATGGTTTTTAGGAAGAGGCTGCTAATAAATCCGTATACATATTAAATAGATTTTGAGTTAGAGTAAATGGTGACAAGACTCCATATGAGCTATGGAAGAATAAGGAAGATAATGTCAAATATTTTAGAGTGTTTGGGAGCAAGTGTTTTATCAAGATGGATGAAGAAAATCTTGGCAGAATTGATTCAAGATCTGATGAGGGCATCTTCTTGGGTTATTCCTATATTAGTTCTGCCTACAGATGCTTCAATAAGAGAATTTTTTTTTTAAAGTTCAAATGTGAGAGTTGAAGAAGTAGGTGAAATCAAGAAGCCTAACTTGTTAAAAATTGGTACTCCAGAGAACCCTAACTCAAATGATGAAGGCATATTTGTTCAATTAGATGATGAAGAGGAAGAGGTAAGACAAGACACTATAGCTCCATCTAGGATAATATAGAAGGATCATCCATCTTCCAAGATAATTAGAGATATGAATGCAAGTTTACATACTAGAAGGAGAATGTCGATCAATCAGAATCAACAAGACACAACTCTATTATCCAAGATTGAACCCAAAACATTCTTGGAAGCTAGAAAATATGAAAATTAGACATGTGCAATGGATGAGGAATGATCAAATAGTGAAAAATGAAACATAAGATTTGGTACCTAGGCCAAAAGACAAAAATGTGATAGGCACTAAATGGGTATTCAGAAATAAGATGAATGAGAAAGGAAAAGTCATAAGAAATAAAGCTAGAATGGTATGCAAAGGATATGCTCAAGTTGAAGGGATAGAATTTGATGAGACCTTTGCTCTTATGGAAATAATGGAAGCAATTAGACACTTATTATCATATGCAAGCTTCAAAGGTTTCAAGGTTTACCAAATGGATGTGAAATCTGCATTTTTGAATGGCAACTTAGATGAAGAAGTCTCTATTGAGCTACATGACAGTTTTTCCATGATAAGTAATCAAGACTATGTTTGTAAACTAAATAAGGCTTTATATGGTCTTAAACAAGCTCCTAGAGCTTGGTATGCCAGATTAGACAAGTATCTATTGAGTCAAGGCTTCAAAAGAGGGGTAGTTGATAGTGATTTGTACATTAAGATAGAGGGTAGTCATCAATTATTAGTGGTAGTCTATGTTGATGATATAGTTTTTGTATCTAACAATGACAACATGAGTAGAGAGTTTTTAGATGCAATGAAGAATGAGTTTGAAATGTCAATGTTGGGAGAACTTTCTTTCTTTTTAGGATTGCAAATTAACCAACTTGATGCAGGGATATAATTTCATAGAAAAAATAAATCAAAGATATGCTAAGGAAGTTTGACGTGATGGATTACAAGCCAATGAGTACTCCAATGATCACAAGATACAAGTTAAGTAAATAAGATGACTCACCAAAGGTTGATCAAACCTTGTATAGATCCATGATTGGAAGTCTTTTGTACTCCACTACTTCTAGGCCTAATATCATGCAAGCAGTAGGCCTTATAGGTAGGTTTCAAGATGATCCTAGAGAGTCTCACTTGAAAGCAGTCAAAAATATATTGAGTTATCTCAAGGGCACTATAGACTATGGTTTATGGTACCCCAGGAGCAAAGAGTTCATTATAAAGACATAAACTGATGTAGATTGGGCAAGGTATGTGGATGATAGGAAGAGTAATAGCGGTGGTGTTTTCTTCATGGGTGAATGTTTGGTGTCTTTGATAAGCAAGAAGCAAGCCTCTATATCCCTATCAACTATAAGAGATGAGTATATAACTGATACTTCATGTTGCACTCAAGTAATGTGGATGAATCATGTTGTCCCCAAAAAATGTCACTCATTTTTTGAACAACATATGAATTATTTTGGTCCTGCAAGACCAAAATTGTCTCTTCCCTTTTCAAAAATTGTTACGAGCCTTCAAATCCTTCATTTTTCAAGCTTTTTTAGAAAACTACGGACTCTACAGGCTCATTTCTGCGAACTCCACAGGCTCATTTCTACAGACTTCACAGGTTAGTTTCTACGAACTCTGTAGGAGAGAAATAGGTTCAACACCTATCCATTTTTTCTATCGAGAAGTTCAAAAGACCATCTTTCAAGGCCTCAAAGAGCAATTTCCCTCTGAGAGAGATCAAACCTCAAAGAGCAGCAAAAGCTACCAAGTGTCATCTGTCGGGACACAGTTTGTAGTAAGTTTCAAAGCAACAAAACGTGCCACGTGTCCCGTTATAACTCAGCGGAGCATGACAAGTGTCTGCATCCATGTTTTAGGTTTCTAATAAGTTTCAAAGCTTATTTCAATAAGCTTCTCTCAAAGTCCAGTGGAAGATTCCAAGTGTCATCTATCGATACCCATTATAATTTGCTTCTAGATATGGTGGAAGTCACATCGTGTCCCGTTATAACTCTGTGAAAGCTGACAAGTGTCAACATCTGCAACTTCCTCCTTTTGTGTCGTAAGTACTGTGGTGGTTCTTGGGTGAGTGGCTAAACTTGAGTGGAATGCACCACATGTCATCATCTACGTGAGTTCAAATGAGTCCCAATGTTTCTATATTGTTTTTAAAAGCTCAATGGAGCGTGACAAGTGTTTGCATCTGCGTTTCAAGTTTCTTATAAGTTGCAAAGCTTCTTTTGATAAGCTTCTCTCAGAGTTCTATGAAAAGTGCCAAGTGGCGATGGTGGAAGGTTTCAATATATTTTTTTAAAAAGTAGCGGAAGTCACCACGTGTCCCTTGAAAAGCTTGACGAAAGTCGATAAGTGTCAACATCTGTAGTTTCTTCCTTCTCCTTTGTTTCGTAAGGACTGTGGTGGGCCTCGAGTGAGTTGCTAAAATTAGTAGAGCACACTATGTGTCATCATCCACGTGAAGTCCAAATGAGTCCTAATGTTTATATATTGTTTCTAAAGCTCAATGAAAGCTACCACGTGTCATCTTCCATGGGACTCTCAAAAGACATCTAAAGCCTCTATAAGTTAAGTGGATGTTGCCACGTGTCCTCACCTATTTCACAATAGAACATGCCATGTGTCATTTGTTGAGATTAGCAAAAAGTGGCTAGATAAAGTGGGAAAGACATGAAGGAATTGCTAAGGAGGATGATGGGCCCACAACTGTCAAATTTAGGGCAACCAACTAGCCGTTGGCTTTCAAATGATGAAAGACCCGAACACGTCAAATTTGCAGCAATGAAATAGCTCTTGATCTTTGCAGGCTTAAGCACAGACCTGAATGCATTCAAAGATCTTCAGGGCAAAAGGAATAACCACCAAGAGGAAGAACCAAAGAAATTAGAAAGGAGAAAAGATAGCCCAAGGGATCAAATCATAGTAGAAAGAGGGAAAGGCTGAAATATCTGTAGGAGTTATTTCTAGTAGGTGGAATAGTCCACCAGGTAGATATTTGAGCCTGCAAACATTGAAGGCACAACCTATTTGTCTCCTTTGAAGTAAAGGTGAAGTGGATAGCTGCACAAATATCAAGTGATAGACCAGATGACTCAGGCCTAGGAGAAGACATTCGAGATGAATCAACACGCCACAGTTAAGATGGCTACCCTGTTCTACCATGGCACTCTTTGACAAAACTAAAACTGCATTTAATGCATTAAGTGCAGCATGGGCTATTCCATGAGACAAAGTTCCAAGCCTTTCGTGGCTACTATATATTGTAGTCTCTTGTATCATTTTAAGGGAGATCTCTCTGTTATAGAAGCAAAATTATATCAAAATTGAAAGGCAATTACTGAGACTTTGAGCTCAAATTGTTAATCATATTTGTTTGTTTGAATGAGAAAGCAAGTTACTTTCAGACTTTGTGTTGTTATAGTTTGTGTCATTTTAGGAGATTATTCTTATGTCTATCTTCTGAATGCGTTCTTGTCCAGTTAATGAATTAAGTAGAACTTGTGGAAGTAATTAGGAAGGTGTCCTGAAGCCAATTGTGGGAAGACTTTGTGCTGTCTACAATTGCCTTTAGTGTGTTTTTCTATTTTTTGTTCCTATGTAAAGGACCTTGGGATGACTTTATGCCCTCATTGTCCTTCGTATTTCACTCTTGGGCAGTCGAGGTGGAGACTTTATGCTACACCTTAGTCTGCTAGTTATTATGCCCTTGTTACCAGTTACTTGTTTCCTACCTGAAAAAAATCCTAATGTTTCTTGCCAGACCACTTCTGAAAAAAGAATAGTGCCTTCAGTGTCTTCACCAAGATTTATCCTTTACTTTTAAACATCATCTCTAAAAAAAGAGAGATGGATGGTGTTATCCTACCCCTGAGTGTTATTTTTTGCATATATATATAGTATATAGCTCTTCATAGTTATAAGGGAACCTCCCCTTGATGAGAGGAGAGATTTGTCCCCTTTTGATGTGGTAAACCCACACTTCTGGGTGACCAATCTCCCTATGTTGTGGTTGAAGAGACCTATTTTTATCATCAGTTAGCTGGTGACAAAATATTCACCCAATAGTTTTTGGTGACTCTGTTGGGGACATAGTAATTTTGTGTAATTTGAAGCCTCAAGCTTCAGATTGAAACATCACCTGTGTCTTACCCATTATCATTATAGCCTTATCCATTTATCCTATTGTGGAAGAACGAGCTGCTCCAGTGCTTTCTCATTGTTAATTTTTCCTCCCAGCTTCGTGCAACAGTTTTTGGTGACTCCGCAGGGGATGTTACGTGTAATCTAAAGCCTCAAGTTTTAGATTGAAGCAGTCCCTACCCTTATCCATTATAGAATCTGGTGACTCCATCCTATGTTTTACCCATTATCACTATAGCCTTACCATCTCCATCTAACTCCACGCTCAGCTGGGGAAGAGCACGTAGTTTCAAGCTTCACGCTGAAGTAGATCCTATTCTTTTCCATTTTTGTTTCACAATCTGGCAACTCCACGCTATATTAGAAGCCATAGATTTCAAGGTGTTGTTGACCCTATCATTGAGTTGGTGCAGGAAGGAAATTTCAACCTATTCCCTTCCCAACTTCAAGTTCAACGGTCCAGGAGTGTTTCTCATACCCATACCAGGTCACCAACCCAAAGTAGAGCTACTTTTTCTACTGTCAGCAGAGCTTTGCCTATAAATACTCCACCTAGATTTGTTATACCTCTTTTTCATAATCCCATCATGGCAGTTCAAGGCCCTTGGGGTAATTCATTTGGCCCACTCAATTTGATTCCACCCCTGCATGAACTTCCATGCAGCTCAAGAAAAAATTTCCCCAAATTTTTTGGTGATGGGAGAGTTCACCCTGATGAACACATTGTAGCCTTCAACATAGCCTGTGGTGTGATAGGAGTGGAATTTGAAGATGTTGTAGTCAGGCTCTTCATGGAAACACTACAAAGTGCTACTGCAGACTAGTTCTACCATCTGCAAGCTAGATCATTGACTGACTGAGACACACTCAAAGCTAAATTTGAAGCCAAGTTAAAGCCTACAGAAGATGCATATGCCTTACTGGCCCAGCTCACATAGATGAAGAAGGAGCCTCATGAGCCTATGAGGGATTTCATTGCCAAGTTTGACAAGTTGAGGAATTAGATTCCTATAATTGCTCAGCCAACACTTGAAAACCTCAAATGCTTCTTCATCAACTCACAACTGCCTGAAGTGAGTTTTTTATTGAGACGTGCTGGTCACATAGACCTTGCTACTGCTCAAGACTTGGCTACTGAGGTAGAAGATGACCTTATCTTGGTAAGAAAGATAAGGAGAGATCCTAATAGAGGTAAATCCTCTTCATCTTCTAAGTATCCATCTACAGGCACCACTAATCAAATGGTGCAAAAGATGGAAACTGAACTGCTAGCCTTGAAAAGGAAAATGGCCCAAGGTATGTCTGCTCCTCTTAATTGGGATATGCCAAGGAGGAAATTTTAGAATCATCCATATCAAAGTAATGTTTCCAGGAATCAAGGGCAGCCAAATCATCTTCCTCCCCCATAGAGGAACCTTGCCCTTGAAGTGCCTCCAACCAACTCAATAGTTGGATATCTAGAAACTGAATATGATTTCTCTTTCCAACCTGAGTTTGAGTAAGAAAATGACGTTGATCTCTTTGTAGTAGACTAAGAAGAATCAACTGGCGACTCCAATATTGGTTTCTTGACTTACCAAGATGAACCCAGAAGTGAAGGTGAAGTAGTTGAGGGATCATACGATGTGTTCACCTAGTCTAAGAACCAGTCAGCCTAGCAAGTTGATAAAGTAAAATCAGAGGAGTGACCTCAACCAGCAATTTCAATTGCTAAGCGTGGGACCACTCTGCCTTTCTAGCCAAAGGACCTGGTGATTGCTAAGAAGGTAAGTGCCCTAAACATTTTTGCACCTTCAACTTCAACTTCATAGATCAATTTGCCCCCTCTAAAAACCAAAAGGATGAACTACCTTTCCCTATTCCCAGTCCATTTCAGTCATCTGACATAGTTGACCATGTCAAAAAAACTTAAATCCAAATGACTAAATTTGAATTCCTACAAGCCAACCCTAAGCAATTGGATAGGTTGGTAGAGTGTGTGAAGAATAAAGCCATCCCTATAAGACAAGAGATTAGAAAGGTAACTCATGATCCCCCAAGGAACATGCTCATCCCAAAAAATCTTTTCATTACTCCTCCTATGACCTTTGGGAAAATAGAGCCTTTTTATGTTTCCCTGTTGATAAACAATCACAAGCTGAGCAACTGCATCATTGATTCCAATGCATTAGACAATGTCATGCCTACCAAAGTGGCAGAATCTCTTGGTATCACATTAACCAAAACATTTGGTAGATGCTTCTCCATGGAGAATAAGCAAGTGCCACTATTGGGACAAATCAAGGATGCCCAATTTGCATTTGCGGCATTCCCAGACAAGAGAATCAAGATGACAGTTCTGGTGGCTAACGTCTTGGCCTCCTATGGCATTCTACTTGGACAAAAAAATTTCAAGGATGTGGGAGGAGAACTAAGCATGGACCTATCTGAGGTAAGGATCCTTGTCAAAGGTGTTATGAAGAGATTGCTTCCTAAAAAGGAGGTAAAATACGTGGTCACCCAAACGTCAACCCTTGCAGGGGTAATTACTTCTTGACCACAGAGGGTGTTCATATTTTTACAGATGAAAGTCCTATAGGTGGCAGTCTGAAAATTGATTCAAACAAGACATCAAAAGAATTGGTAGGGTGCAGTATAGATGAAAAAGCATCTTCCACTTCTAATGAAGAGAAATTTGATAGAAGATCAGTTTTTGATGACGTTTGGATCCTAAAATTTGATGGCAGCAATTCTTCTACCAATGCTAGAGCTGGGACTGTGTTGATATCTCCTCAAGGAGATATTTTTCCTTCATGCAAGTTGTAGTTTAGCAACACCAACAACACAGTTGAATGTGAATCTCTGTTGCTTGGATTGAAGGCTGCTCAAGACTAAGATGTCAAACTCCTTCACATTAAAAGATATGCTGAGCTGATGGTTTGTCAGGAGTTTGATGCTGACAATCAAAACATGTGATGGACTGAATCAACATAATAATAAGCTATGGTAGTGGACCATACTATTGTACTCCAAATTCATCAAAAGCAACTCTTTGTAGAGAGAGCAAGGAGTTACAATTTTTAGATTGAAGATCACGTCTTGCCATGGAGCAAGAAGAGAGAGCCAAAAGGAGTGCATAGAAAATGTGATTCCTGGTGGAGAGTTCCATTCACCCATCACTGATTCTAGGGACAAAATGGCTTTTTAATAGTTTATCAGGATGGAATGCCATCTTCATTGTCTCACAATGGGCAGCATCTGAATCACTTCAATTTTTGAAGTATTAGATGAGTTCACCTGTACATATGTACATTTGTATAGTCTTTAGTTCTATTTTGTGCTTTTCATTTTCATTTTTTTGTCGCCTTTATTTTTTGGGTAGCATGACTCCATAGCCCAATGGCATACTTCAAGGCACTAGAGATTCTAGTTTCTACTCCCCTCAGTTGTTCCAAGTTTTCAACTAAAGGAAGTTCCCCAACTAGAGCCAGCTATTGTCCCCAAAAAATGTCACTCATTTTTTGAACAACATATGAACTATTTTGGTCCTGCAAGACCAAAATTATCTCTTCCCTTTTCAAAAATTATTATGAACCTTCAAATCCTTCATTTTTCAAGCTTTTTCAGAAAACTATGGACTCTGTAGGCTCATTTCTACAGACTCTACAGGCTCATTTCTACAGACTCCATAGGCTAGTTTCTACGGACTCTGCAAGAGAGAAACAGGTTCAACACTTAGCCATTTTTTCTATCGATAAGTTCAAAAGACCATCTTTCAAGGCATCGAAGAGTAAGTTCCCTCTGAGAAAGATCAAACCTCAAAGAGTGGTGAAAGCTACCAAGTGTCATCTGTCGAGACACAATTTCTAGTAAGTTTCAAAGCAATGGAACGTGCCACGTGTCTCGTTATAACTTAGCAGAGTGCAACAAGTGTCTACATCTGCATTTTAGGTTTCTAATGAGTTTCAAAGCTTATTTCAATAAGCTTCTCTCAAATTCTAGTAGAAGCTACCAAGTGTCATCTGCCAAGACCCATTATAATTTGCTTCTAAATATGGTAGAAGTCGCCTCGTATCTTGTTATAACTCTATGGAAGCTGACAAGTGTCAACATCCACAGCTTCTTCATTTTGTGTTGTAAGGATTGTGGTGGGTCCTAGGTGAGTGGCTAAACTCAATCAAAATGTGCCATGTGTCATCATCTAGATGAGTCCAAATGAGTCCCAATGTTTCTATGTTATTTCTAAAAGCTCAGCAGAGCACAACAAGTGTCTACATCCGCATTTTGAGTTTCTTATAAGCTACAAAGCTTCTTTCAATAAGCTTCTCTTAGAGTTTTGTGAAAGGTGCCAAGTGGTGATGGTGAAAGGTTTCAATATGTTTTTATAAAAAGTAGAGGAAGTTGCCACTTGTCCCTTGTAAAATCTCAGTGGAAGCCGACAAGTGTCAACATCCACAGTTTCTTCCTTCTGCTTCTTTGTTTCATAAGGACTGTGGTGGACCCTGAGTGAGTTGCTAAATTCAATAGAGTGTACCATGTGTCATCATCTGCGTGAAGTCAAAATGAGTCCTAATGTTTCTAAAGCTCAGTGGAAGCTACCACGTGTCATCTTCCATGAGACTCTCAAAAGACATCTAAAGCCTCTATAAGTTAAGCGGATGCTGCCACGTGTCCTTGCCTATTTCACAATAGAACACGCCACGTGTCACTTGTTGAGATAAAAAAAAGTGGCCAAAGAAAGTGGGAAAGACATGAAGGAATTGCTAAGGAGGATGACGGGCCCACAACTGTCAAATTCAGGGAAACCAACTAGTCGTTGGCTTTCAAATGATGATGGACCCAAACACATCAAATTTGTGGTAATGAAATAGTTGTTGATCTTTACAGGCTTAAGCATGGACTTGAATGCATTCAAATATCTTTAGGATGAAAGGAAGAACCATCGAGAGGAAGAACCAAAGAAATTAGAAAGGAGAAAATATAGCCCAAGGGCTCAAATCACAGTAGAAAGAGGGAGAGGCTAAAATATCTATAGGAGTTATTTCTAGTAGATGGAACAGTCCACCAGGTAGATATTTGAGCCTGCAAACATTGAAGGCATAGCCTATTTGTCTCCTTTGAAGTAAAGGTGAAGTGGACAGCTGCACAGATATCAGGTGATAGACTAGATGACTCAGGCCCAAGAGAAGACATTTGAGATGAATCAACACGCCACAGTTAAGGTGGCTGCCCTGTTCTAGCATGGCACTCTTTGACAAAACTAAAAATGCATTCAATGCATTGAGTGTAACATGGGCTATTCCATGGGACAAAGTTCTAAGCCTTTCTTGGCTACTATATATTGTAGTCTCTTGTGTCATTTTAAGGGAGATCTCTCTATTATAGAAGCAAAACTCTACCGAAATTGAAAGGCGATTATTGAGACTTTGAGCTCAGATTGTTAATCATATTTCTTTGTTTGAATGAGAACGCAAGTTACTTTCAGACTTTGTGATGTTATATCTTGTGTCATCTTAGGAGATTGTTCTTATGTCTGTCTTCTGAATGTGTTCTTGTCCAATTAATGAAATAAGCAGAACTTATGGAAGTAATCAAGAAGGTGTCCTAAAGCCAATTGTGGGAAGACTTTGTGCTGTCTACAATTGCCTTTAGTGTGTTTGTCTATTTTCTGTTCCTGTGTAAAGGACCTTAGGATGAATTTGTACCCTCATTGTCTTTTGTATTTCACTCTTGGGAAGTCAAGGTGGAGACTTTACACTACACCTCAGTCTGTTGGTTACTACGCCATTGTTACCAGTTACTTGTTTCCTACCTAAAAGAACTCCTATTATTTCCTGCTAGACCACTTCTAAAAAAAGAGAAGTGCCTTCAATGTCTTCACCAAGATTTCTCCTTTGATTTTTAACATCATCTCTAAAAAAAGAGAGATGGATGGTGTTATCCTACCCTTGAGTGTTATTTTCTGCATATATATATATATATATATATATATATATATAGCTCCTCATAGTTATAAGGGAACCTCCCCTTGATGAGAAGAGAGATTTGTCCCCTTTTGATGTGGTAAACCTGCACATCTGGATGACCAATATCCCTATGCTATGGTTGAAGAGACTTATTTTGCTCATCAGTTAGCTGGTGACAAAATATTCACCCAACAAATCAAACCTTGGAAGACTATAAGGTAAGACAAAATAAACCTTGTTCTATTTATTATGACAATACCAGTGTAATTAGTATCTCAAATAATCTTGTTATGCACTCAAAAACTAAGTACATTCCTATTAGATATCATTTTTTGAGATAACAAGTGAGTAATCAAAGTGTTAGGTTGGAGTATGTGCCTACAAAAGAATAACTTATAGTTATTATGACTAAACCATTGATAAAATAAACATTTGACTATCTAAAACATAGATTGGGAGTCATATCCTTCTCTATAAATCAATATATGTTCATTGGTTAAGTGGGATCAACAATTTCATGAGCTTACTCCAAAGGTTTGTGATGAAAAGCTTCAAGAAATTTGTTCAGGGACATTAGTCTTAAAGGTAAGTTTTAGTCAATTTTTGATGTTTGGATTAGAAGGTCAAATCATGAAGTATGAAGGTAAGATTTATTTTGAGTGTGGAGAGGACTTTTCCAAGTGTATTCCATGGGTTTAGATGTGTTCAATTGGTCAAAAGAGTCATTCATGACCATTTGTTCAATTTGACCATTTTGCTCAATGTTCACTACCTAGTTTGTGTTCATCATGATATTTGATGAATTTGAGGTCTATGAAGCTAACCAAAGGTTGTGGCCAATTGGATTTGATATGTCTAAGTGAAAAAGGTTCTATGGAGATGTCATAAGGCTCCCATGATCATTCTATGGTGTTTTGGCATAGTAATAGGGGTATACACAGGGTTTGTATGCATAGTAAGACTGGTTCCATGTGTCAAATCAATATTTATGAGTATTCAAAATGACTTTGTGGCATATAAATGTGTTTTTACCTCATACATATGTGCTATAAGTGGTTTCAAGGTTTGAAGGCCTCTTGAGGGTAAGTTGAATATTTTTAATGCCTCTCAAGTATGACAGTCCTTGCTTAAGGGATATCAGGACAAAAACCATGTTCATGGTTCTATGGGTTTAAAAAAAAATTTAGAAGTGTGTATTGGTGACCTCTAGGTGTGAGATAATTTTCAAGATCTGGCATTGACTTGAAGATGGTAAGTTGACCTTATATCTTTTTGATGTCCTAGGTTCTGCACCATGTGAGTTAGAGATCTTCCCAAAGGATTTGAGGTCTGAGGATACATAATTAATTGAAATATACATAATGGTGCTCAAAAAGTTCTTTAAAATCATTTGGAAGTGTATGGTTTTTCCCATGGTTGAGGATTTGTGCAATTGGAGGGCTAATTGGCAGGTCAATTTATGAAGAAACTATGGTGCAAAGGAAGAGTTAGATGATTATTATTGGCATGAATGAGGGTTAATATGATTTTGCATCAAATATGAAATTTTAAGTCATAAGGGTGCATACACAGAAATTTATGGGCTTTTCAAGATTTAGGTAGGGCTACTAGGCCTCTAGACAAGGCTAGTGTGAAGAAGAGTGATTTTTGGTCATTTTATTCAAAACACAAAGGTATGGTTGTCCCAGAATATGTTTCTTATTTGTATTTATGCATCATATATGTTTGATAAAGAGCTTGAATGTCCACTCTTCATTCTATGGGTGGCTTGTGAGAGAAAATTTGAAGGCAACTATGAAATTCCATCATGGTTGGAGATGGTCTGAAGGTGCTCAAGGGGTGATCAAGTTTAGGTGACTTAGGGGGATTCTTTCTCTATGTTCTCAAGGTGTTATCACTCCTATTTTCTTGATATTGTTCATTTATTCTTCATTGAGTAGTGTATGGTCAAAGAAGAGTGTTGCCAATGAGCAGGCTTGAGGTAGTCATGGTAAGAAATGATATGCACAGTGATAGGGTAATTTATATCATCTATCAGAGGATATTAATTCATGATGTTGACTTTGAAAACATATACAGGTCCTCAAAATCATTAGGTAATCCCACTTTTCATTGTGTCAAAGGGGGAGAAAGTGTTTGTAAAGGGAGAAAGAGTATGTGCATAGCTTTGTTGTTGGCGTTGAAAACATTTATAAGTGTTGACATCAATCACAAAGGGGGATATTATTGAGGTGTTTTCAATGATGTCCCTAAGGTTTATAAGAGTTTCCATGAGTTGATATATATGCATGGTTCTCAATGACAAAGTGTGCCTTAGTGATCATGCATGGACCTTACAATATTTGCTTGATTAGGCAAGATGATGGATGTTGGTGATGTGTTGACCATGTTTTAGGGGTCATATGAGGGTTAAAGAGTGTTTAGGGTAATTTTAGAAGTGAAATTAATTCATCTAAGTAATCTTATGAATGTCTAGGTTATGCTAGTTATCTTGGTAGAATTTTTTGAGTAAGCAGATTGATGACATCAACATTCACACGTGTGAATGTGTCAGAAGAAACTGGTCTATAGGTTTATTAAGGTTTATGCCTAGAGCATGTGTTTCAAATTTAAGGTCTTGAAATGATGTATATAAAAAGTTTTGGTGGTTCAAATTTGCTCTCCCAAGCAGATTTCACTAGTTTCCAGAGTCAAATTTGCATTAAAAAGTGACCATTGGAATTCAAATATTTGAATTTATAAAGGAAAACTAGTCTGTAATGTTTTATTTATAAATTTTGATGATAAATGAATTTAATGGTGGTGTAAAAATAAAATTGGTATATAACTTCAAGGGCAATCATGTAAAAATGATTTTGAGTTTGAATGGTCGTATAACTGTATTTATTATGGTTCAAAGTTGACCGAGGGTTTGACTTTCTTCTGCAAGTGACCCAAGAAGGGTGTTTGATTTTTTTTTATAGTATTTGGATGTGTCATGGTGAATTATCTATTGAAAAGTATTTTATACTCCTTTAGGATCATCTATATGGATTTTTGAGGTTTGACCAATTCATCTTCAGTACGAACCATTGCTTGGAAGTTGGCTTTTGGTTTGTTCATATTGTTTTCATGTACAAGGCAAATGATTGATAGGTTTTATATATGCAGAGGTGCATAGTGATGAATGTAATCACTTAAGGGTGTCTTAGGGGTCATGTGGTTTGGACTTATATGCTTTGAAGTGGTCTTGTGTTCCTATTTTTGCTCGTTAAAGTGTTAAAGGGATGAATAGGTCTCCATTGACCTAAAAAGGCTTCTTAGGCCTAATTGAAAGGTGTTTACTACTTAAGGGTGATCTATAAAAGCTATGGATGACATATGTAGGTGGTGTTGATCTTATCACAAGTGTGATAAAAGACTTAAGGGTTAAGGAAAGTCTTGTGGTTGACCAAGAATGTTGTGATCATGTAGACTCTATAAAGAGCAAATTCAAAGATGAAGGTTTCTAGAGTTGACAAGAGAAGAAAAGAGAAGTGTGAGTGTGCTTGATGGATGGATTGAATAGAATATCACTTTGAGGAATATGTGTGTGACCTAGTGGTCATATTTTTTATGTTATAATAGTGTTCTTGCAGGGTTGAAGATTGAGGATGAGCGAAGAGGTGTAAAATGATCTAAAAGGTTATTTTGGATGCATTGCTTGTGTGTGAAGGATTGAAAAGAGTTACTATTCACTATTTCTCCATCATATTGGAAGGCAATCAAAGTTCTAGAGGTGTTGATATCATAGATGTTGTTTGAGTGCTCAACATCTAGGACAAGTGGGTGATTGTTCATGCTTAAGGGTTGGTGCTCCTTGTGAATTGGGTGTTTCACTAAAGTCTCTTGTTTGTAAATCTCTTATAGGACTGTAGTCCACTTGTTTGCAAACTTGAGAGTGGGTTTTATCCCCCATGAGGGTTTCCCACATAATTAATGGGTTATGTGCTTTGATCTTGTATAGTGTCCTTTGTTCATTGCAATAACAAATTTATATGCTTCATGAATGCTTATGTTAAGTGGTTAAGAGTTTAAAGTTTTGGAATTGAAATTGAATTGTTTGCATCACTGATTCACCCCCTCCCCCCTTCTCAGTGATTGTACCTCTAACAAATATCATCACTGAAAGCATTTTGGGACATTAAGCTGAAAAAGGATAAATTTACTAAACGACTTAAGTGAGCTTATTTAAGCTCTAGTCTTTTAATTCATGTTGAACCACAAATCAATATTTAGTTAAGACACAATCCATAACATTGATTATAAAAAGCTTACTAGTGATATGACTCAGTATTCTTTTTAAAGGATAAGATTTTTTTATTTTTATTTTTTAAATTAATGTCTACAACCATCAAGTGTGATTACACGATAGAAAACTGTTAACAAGATGGAGTCCCTTAAAATGGAATCCCTTAAGATCTATATAAGGGAGGAACATCTTAAGAAGTAAATTTAGATATGTGTTACACCACAAAAAAATTATGCTTGCATATTCCTTATTTCATGAAGCCAATCTTTTAATATTTATTTTGTAAATAAACAAGATCTTAGAAAAAAGGAATATATTTATATGATCATCCTGCATATGAAAAATCTTATCAAAATTAATTAAGATTTAAACTAGAAAAGTAGTATATATTCAAAAAGAGTATCTCTTTGAGAATATAATTTAACCTTAGAATAATCAGTAATATCTATAAGTTATGCTAGAAAGCACAAAAGAGAGTATAGATAACTCATTTTACCTTTTTTTAATGTTTAAATCCATTTACTTTGTTAAAGGTGATAAATTATCATTAAATAAGAATCAAATTTTATACAATTCTCTTTAAGCAACAAAGAATAATAATTGTTTTGATGCTATATCATGTCATAGTTGTAATAAAATCTTTCGTCAATTTTTTCTTTCATTTTAAAATAAAATAAATATAATTGATAAGTGGATACATTTTCTTTAACTCAATAAAAAAATTTAAATTTCTAAATTTTTTAAAAGTTTAAGCAATATATATAGATCATAAATAAATCTTTCCCCAGTTTAAAGAAGTTAGTTATTCAAGTAGGAGATAAATGATACTTAATATAATGTTCCATTATATAATATAAAACAAGATTTTTAAATTGCATATTGTTTGGAACACCATCATCATCATCATCATCATCATCAAATTCATAATATACATGAAATTTTGTTTAAGACTCGTGTTAAATAGGTTGATTAAATAATATAAGTTTAATTTTTTTGATTGATTGTATATGTTTAATTTTTTTTTTCTTAATTCTTTCTTCAATATATGATTGACAACTCTAATTCCATGGGGGACACTTACATTTCCTTCTAATCAATTTTAGAATAAAATTTATTTACAAATTTAAAAACATCTTATTATATTTATATTCTTAATATTTCAATTGTAAATTACAGTAGATTTATAATTTTATGAAAAAATCAAAATAATTGAATTTTCTATAGTTTAAATATATATATATTTTAAATTAATTCCAATATTAATGTTTTTTAAAGAACAAAAATTATTCCAAAAATCATTTTAAGAAAAATAAATAAACTTTAGAATTAAATTGAAATAGATTCCATTTTAATTTTCTTAAATTTTTTAAGTGATTAATAAAAAATATATATATAATGTTATATTGTATACTTATTTATATTAATATAAATACATTCTTTGTATGCATTAAATTATGCTCACTTTATTAATTATACTAATTTCTCGCTAATTTAGTTTAATTCCTATATTTCCTAGCTTAACTAGTTAATAGCCTAAAAATCCCCATCTTATTCCTATATCCCATAAACCTTTACCCCGATTCTAAAACCAATTGTTTTCCCTATTAAACCCCTAATAGATCCTCTTACTAACCTACTCCTTAAACCAACTTAACAATTTAAAATTCATATTTATTCACTTACCACCTTAGCCACTCTACCACCCTAACCATTCCTATATCCCTATGAGCTCTAAACCTCACCAATTTATATCTCTAATCCCCTCATTATCTCCTAAACTAATTGAGAAGCTTCTAGAATTAGAGAAGCTCCTCTAAGATTCTAGAAGTCTCTAAACTAGAGACTTCTAAATAATTTTTAATTTCTCCAAAATTCCTTCCATTTTCCTATAAAAAGCTATGCTTGGGCCATGGCCAAGCTAATTGGAAATCATCTATCAAGCCATCAAGCTCTCATATTGCCACCCTCATTGCATCCATAAGAGCATTCTAGCTCCCATCCAAGTCATTATCCACTTCACATAAGCATTGGAAGCCATTGGCAAGTTCATCAAGCAATCCAACATTTTAAATTTTGAAATCAAATTGTTCAAGTGCGAATCTTAGAATGGAGACATGAAGTGGTAAAAAGGATAGTAAACATGTTCCATTTATTGTGATTTACTTCTTGTATGCATCCCTATTGATGCTTTAAGTTTTAAATTTTATTTACTAAATATAATAATATTACATAATTCTAAAATTTTGATACACACTCTTTAATAATAATAAAAAAATAATAATATCCTATAATACCAAAAACTCTAAACATAACAAACAAATTTAACTTTGTATATTTATTTTTTTCCAGAGGTTCATATCTAAGGAATAACTTTGGACAGAACGTCAAGTTCTTGTCTGAGGGATAAAACAATTTTATAAATCTGTTGTTTTTGATATTTATTTCGTCCAGCATGTAGTTTTCAAATGTTGAATAGATAACATTATAAAAGTTATAATAGATAGGTAGGATCAAGTGTGAGAGCTACTAATTGAAAATGGCAGAATGTCTCAAGAAGCTACATTTTTACAGGAAAGTGGTCTCAGAATTATAATCAATGTTGAATATACATGCACCAAAAGCTATGGCATCCCATTGACCGGGTTTGGACATTTGTAGAAATTAATAAATTCTCTATTTATTTTTTCTTTCCTCTCGACTCCTCTTCCAAAAATATTTTTTTTTTTTACCAGCTTTGAACTGACTTCTTAAAGGAATTAATATTTATCTGAGCTACAGGACAGAAGCACAAACTTATTTAAACCATGTAAGTATGGTAAATTCAGAAATTTTTTTTTTAGAAATTCATCTGGAATCTTGAAGTCTAAGAGTGAGATTGTTAAAAACTATGTAAGCATATAACAAGTGTGAATGTGCAAGAAACTTATCATGCAGTATAATCGAGGAAACTAAACAAATATATATTTACATTTCAAAACTGAAACTACAGTAGACTCCATTTGCCAAACTCTAATCTTAATTGTTTATCTTACCACCGATGCCTCAAAATGACAATCCCTGTTAATGCAAGTGCAATAGCTGAAATGGAAACTATATACGTTCCATGCTTCTCATTAAATGCCAAGACAAAAAGATAGTGGTCATCATGCTAAGCCCAATATGTAAAGGTCGTTTGACCGAAACAAAGAAAGGCGGGTTCTTTGGAAAAACTGTCAACAACCCAAAAGGATAAATACACATACTTTAGTGTTTCCTCCTCTCATTAATAATTATAATTAGCAGTTGCTCCAAGATATTATATATATGGGTAATGTGGGGGTAATGTGGGGTTTTGTAAATGAAAGTGTGTAAATCAATAGATTAATGTATGTGGAATCAATGATCGTTTCAAAATTTGTACACAAAGTGTTAAGAAATAATAATTTAATATTTTTAATAAAGATGATGGTGGAAAAGGAAGTAGTATATTACTTTATATAACGTGACAATAAGTTGTGCATGAATAAGATATCATGTTTTACTATGTTCCTGAACAATAAAAAATGGTAGATAATTTATATAGATACAAATATTTCCAATTTTTTTTTATTATCTCTCTCAGTAACACCAACAACAACGATTGTATCTGTGACAATAGTGAACATTTCTCTTTATTTGGTGAATGGAGGAGAGGTAAAACTACCTCTAGGAGTACAAACATTGCGAATTTTAAGTTGTATAGTGAAATTGGGTTCAAAACTCCACCAAGTTGTATAAATAATTTCGGCAAACAATATATAGATGATTACATATAATTTTAATATTTATAACAATATATAAATGATTATCTATGATTTTAATATTATAATTATATTTTATATTTATAACTACATATAATATTATATTAATATACATGTAAATACATATAATTATATAATATATTATATATAAAATAAAACAAACCGATTTTTTTTTTTTTTTAAATTGACACACTATAATTTATAAAACAAACTCTATGTGTGATTCATGTTGTGGTGTAAAACTTTGGTAACTATCAAAGTCATGTTCCTATCTAGTAGTATCCAATCGAAATGTCTTTCATTTGAAACATCTTATATCTACCAATATTTATTTGAAAATTTATTTGACATACCCACTCAATATCTACAATGATCGAATGACTAAGAAGTTGTGGAATTCAGATGCGGTGGTTGTGTTAGGTCAAAGGCGGTTGCGAATAAAACAAAGTCGAATCATAGAAGAGATGAATATGTTCAACATATCCACGTTAACCACCACCTCTCCCTTATTGATTTGTCCCCACATTAACAACATTACATTGTTGATTTGAGCCACTCATCAAACGTGGAGTCTTGTTTTAATCATACCAGTTCTCGTGACTGAGACTTAATATTTTAAATTTATGCAGGTAATAAACAATATTATCTTCGAACAAGTTGAATTTAATGACATATTTTGTTTGAAGCCTAAAATGTTGAACAAATATGCATTGTTCTTTTGGGTGGTGTGTTGGCTCATTCATATGGTGAACAAATTTACTCATCCACTTGTCGATGGTTTCATTCCTACTATCAATAGTCATATATACTTACTAGTCAAATAAGGAGCCTTGTCGCAATCAGATTAGCTCTCATAACATCATCGTCCACCCTTGACAAGGAGTGATGGTCATGTAATTCTAAACCTGTTTACAATGAGTGACGGTCATGTAATTCAAAAAGATGCCCTGCATCGGGGTCTCATTTTTTATATGGGCCCCTCGGTGTACAATATCATTGGAAAACCTTGTCATCATGCCTCATCATCATTGTTTATCTCAACTTGGAATCTTTCACTATTTGCATATTTTTCATGGATTTGCCTTTTCTTCCTAGGGTCTGAGTATGCTATTTCTATATGTTATTAAGCATGATGTAATTGATCTTGATGTCAATATATCATTATCATGGATGAATGGAAGCTACAATATAGACTATGGGATCTAAATGTCTTGTCCTAGGATCAATGACATTGCATTGTTGATTTGAGATGCACATGACATGTGCAGTGCTACGAAAATGAAATTAACTCTCATGATTTCATAGTCCACCATCAACAATATAAAATGTTGAGTATATTTTATATATTATAAAATATTATATTAAATATTAGACATTTATTTTGAATATTAATACTTTATATTATATATGTAATTCAACATGGTACACTTTTTGGATATTCTAGTGAATTGTAAATTTATATAATATCTAAAAATATAAATCATAATAAAAATATGTAATATTATGTATTACATGTTTAAAGGACCATAAAAATTATTTTATAACATATATTATAAAAAAGAATAAAAATAAATTTAAAAATGATACATATCTTATGTAGCTTACAAGTGTCCAACTATGCAGTGAGTTATTGGGACGATGATCCATAAATCTGCAAACAAAGAGTTAATAAAACTAAAGGAAAAACAAAACACCCATTATCTTCTTTCCCTAGTTTTCCAATATAGGTTGTTTACAAAAATTAGTTTTAATTCACAAAAAATGTGAATAACTTCCTATAGTTGGATTCATATTTCTTATGTTCTCCTCCTTACAAACTTTAATCCCATTCCCTAAACTTATTAGTTTTTTGAGTTTCCTATTTGATTAGAATAATGTGCTAATAATGAACTTATTATTTGATTTATTTTTGTAGAGGTGAGAAGAGATGTCAGCTTCATTGCTTAAAAACTGCAAGTAAAACTTTTGGTTGGAAGTAAGTATGTGGCCAAAAATGGGATGAAAATTTACAAGTAAATCCTAGAAAAGAGTGAGCATTACATTAATGAGGTGCCCATAATAGAGAGGTGCATCAAGCTTTCTAAACAACTTTACTACAGTCATCTTGTCAGGTAATAACTCATTCCATAGGCTTTAAAAACATCTAAAGGTGTGATTACAAATTGTAAACACCCTAATTTGGTCAAGCAACCACAAGTACTGTGTCTTTTGTTGATATTTCACATGAGGGTCTTAGTGATGGTTATAGTCCTTGTTCGCATGGTTATTTTGAGTCTTTTGATATTTTTTATGTCTTATTTTCCCTGATTATGACACTCTCATCAATCACAAGTCACCTTTTTCCCAGTCCAAAGGGTCCCTGTCCTATCCTCCTTGATTTTTGCTCTGTTCTAAGCCTTAGGACATTAGTTCTAGTTTCAAGATAGTAGTGCCACATGGCTCTAGTGTTCACTTATGGCTTCAATGTCCATTGGGCCCTTTCACCTGTGTTTGAGTCCTAACCCCTCTGTGAGCCTTCTCTTATTTTTTTTATATCTTTTTCAAAACTTGTCGACTAGTGAACAAGGTATTATATTCAAAACAAAAATCCTCATATAGAAAGATCCTCACAAGGCATTTTACATCTAGAAATTACTATTTTGACACTTATTTACATAATATTAGCCAATAGTATAGCTCAAATACTCTGCATACTACTTAATTTTCACACCTAGATATTTGCATGCTTGATCAAAGAAGGGCCTAGGCAAAATTCATTCTAGCATAACATGCAAGTTGATGTTGCACGTTCCTTAAGAGAGAAATACATGTGATCTGAGACTCAGAGCATTAGGGTTAATGTAGGCAACAACCAAGATAATAGGGGTTCTTCTCCATGTAATCATAACATCCCACAACCCAATTTTTTCTTTCCTTTTTACATTTGATTAGTCCATTATTTCATGTGTGTAGGTATTTATTAGGGTTTTGAAGAATATTCAACCAAAATAATGGCACAAATGATCCCTCATGTGACACAAAATCACCTACAGGACCCCTAGAAGATCCCACAACTTCCCTAAAAGTTAGAAGCAATCACTACAAAAAATACATTAGTGCTAAAATTGGACAATAACACCACATGGTGCTACTATACCAAGAAGGGAGCTATTTTTTGGAGCCATATCTTGATAAACAGTTTAAATATAAAAGATTTCTATGTGTATTCTCAACCATCTCCAATACCTTGATCCTCAAAAAACTCTATGTATCTCTAGATAAGTTATTTTTCTCTTTAAACTTACTATTTTGGGAAAGTTCCACATAAAATCAATAATTTCTAAGCTTATTCCAAATTAGCAATAGACCCAACCCTTTAATCTAGCTTACGATTTACATAGTAAAACCCTAAAAGGTTAAAACATTTGGTGAACCTGTCTTACTTTTAATGTTCCTTTAAACCCCTAATTTTCCTTAGGGTTTACCTTCTTGAAAATTTGTACATTAATTTAGAGTTACAAAAATCTGATTTTCTAATTTTTTAGCCAAACCTAGATAATTTAATTAATCCTATACCAGGGTTTCATTTATTTGATTTAATTTAAATATTTACAACATAAACCCTAGATCCACATACAAGGTCCCTATACATACAAATATTGGCAATTAGGGTTTCAATCACAATCTTATTTTCTATTACAAACTTTGTTCAAAAATTTCACACATTGCACACATACTTAGGTTAGATTATATTCTACCTCTTGTGTGTTTTTTATTCCTCCTTTACACTATCTTCTTTGGCAAGCTTAAAATGGCATCTAAAACATCTTCTACCCCTCACCCACTTGATGCACTCTTGAATTTCTCTCATGATTATACTAATGAATGGACTAATTTTCAAGATTGTACATTAGAGCATAATAATGACTTCATTTATAATGATGATGATGACTATTGTTATAATGATGGCTATGAGGATTACTATGAACATGACAATGAAAATGAACATGAGGATATATTAGATACATCATATTATCTTTCCTCTCACTCTTCTCTTACTCCTCAAAATCAAACTAACAATATAATTCCAAAAGAACCTCTTGTCGGTAGTGTTTTATTCCAATGTGATCCTAGCTTTTCAACTACTTTTTCTATTTCATTATTCAAAATAAATCAATATAATTACACTACACAAAAACTATTTTTGCATTATTTAAGTAAAGTAGATAAGAACAATGCATATTCTTTACCCTTCTCAATTGCATTTGAAAAATCAAATACAAAGGATATTACACCTTTTAACAATGCACAAACTAAGGTAGATGAAATTATTTATCACCCTCATTCACATTTCAATCTTAATGCAATGATTGTTTACAACAAATAGATTATTTATATGTCTCTAACTCCTCTCTTATATCCTATAATGTGTGTAAAGAAAACATGATTGTTACTTCTCCTTCCCTTGATTTTAAAATTGAAACTGATAATCATGCTTGCACTTCAAAAATGAATAGTGAACAAATGCCTTGCATTACACCTACATATGATAATATATTGCATAGTCATAAAAAGTTAAAATATTCTTATTCACTTTCTCTTAATGAGCATGTGGATGATACTTCTACTCTTAATTATAAAAATGAATTAAATTATGGTCTTGATGAACCATGAGATAATGATGATTATTGTGATTATGATGAAGATGACATACAAGCTACACCTTATACTTCTCTTACCTCACATCTCTCTTGTTCAACCAAACGATAGGTCATGTGTAAAAAGACACACACAATTATTACTATGTGCATAATTTAGTCATTAGAGAATAAAGTACCTTCTATTCAACTAGTATTAATACTCCTTCACAACTTAACAATATAAATGATACAACTGAATCCCCCTTAACCCCCCTTACTATAGTAGAACCTATTTTTCAAACAAACCTAAATGAGGGTGGTAGCTCATTTCCCTCTAACCAGGTCCAAGATATCACACCTCCAAAGGTTATTGAGAGCACACCAACCCTTTTTAAACAAGATTTCCAATACAATGTACCAATGGTTAAAATAAATATTAAAAGTCTAGCATTAAACAAACCCCTTGATAATGATAATATATCTTCACAAGTGTTAATCTCTTTAATGCATGTTGTGGGTGCTTTGAAACAACAAGTACATCGTATCACTTTGGAGAACAAAGCATATAAATCTCAAGTTGATGCCAATGTTATACATAATAACCCTATTCCATGCAAAATCTCAACTATGATATTGCCACACAACTTTTAGATATTGGTGTTACCTATAATTGATGGACAGGGAGATCTATACTTACACCTTCAAGCTTATGATAAATCCATGGCACATATTAAAAATAATTTAATTCTACTACAAGTGTTTCAAAAGTAACTAAATGGAAAATCACTAGATTGGTTCCACCATACAATCCCTAGTAGATATTTACATACATATGAGGAGCTAGAGATAGTCTTTCTCAGGCATTACATAAAGAATAAGGGACCTCTAGTCACACATGAGAGATTACCTTTATTACATCAAGGTGAGACATAGCCTACATATGAATACATTCTATAGTTCAAAGCTTGTTCACATCAGCTAATTTATCAACCAAAAAATCTAGAAGTACAATACATCTTTGCTATAAGTTTAATCTATCCTCTCAAGGATAGATTATTATATCAGACATGTAAATCATTCATACATGTATGCAATGCAACTATAGCATTAGAGACAAAATTGGGATTAGTAATTACATAGTCAGGGATAGATTTGGCCATAGACCCCTCAGAGCCTCAATCATCAAATTTGGTACAATATCATGTTGTACTTCCAATTCAGAAACTAGTGGAATAGAAACAACCAATAAAAATACTCGGTAAGGGCAATGAACCACTCTACATAACACCTTATACAATGAGTAGAACATAGGATATATATAGAGGGTTTATACAATTTTTAGATAAGGTTGGGCCTCATGACATCTTGATTACAATATTAGATAGGGGGATGATCACACTTATTTCAACTAATCATCATCCACCACACCATTTGCATTGGGTACCACATAAGCATTATTATCATTTTCACCATATAAATGGACATTCAGTTGATCATTTTTATGCACTCCGAGCTTGCATCAACTAGTATGTTAGTAGAGGCATCATAGAGTTTACACAGGGGGCATCAAGACCTCATTCACCATAATCTCCTAGATCACACTCCCCTATGATGGATTTATCTTAGGAGGTTCATTTTAAGGAACCATTGGTTACTCATCATATGAGCCCTATGACTTCTAGGACACCCATTTATGAGTGATCATGTACACCACAGCCTCAACAACAATGGCAACCAGTTCATAGAGTTCAGGAGGCACCTCTAGTGCATACACCAATCAATATATTTGGGAATGATTAGAAATCCAAGAGAATAGTTTTGGTATAATCACCAATCAAAATATATGGAAATAATTATAGATCTCATAATGCACCTCTAGTGTGCACATCAATTAATATATTTGGGAATAATTACAAACCTAAAGGCACAATTTTAGTTCGCACACTGATTAAGATATTTTTAATAAATTATACAACTGAGAATGAAGTTTCATAATGTTAATCAATCAATATTTTTACACCAAGGTCCACATATTCATATACTAGCAGTGCATCACAAGCAACTCTAGTGTCATAGTCTATGTTTACATCAACACAACATGAGTAATATGGTCATTGGTTCTCCATGTCATACGGGTTTAGATAGGGCATATCTCCACCACATGTTATACATGCATACATATTATGAAATATAAACAAAAAACATATACCAATAAAATACAAAAATTTGGTCTCTTTCACATATGCCTAGAACATTCTTAAGACATATACAAATCAATTAAATTTAATCCAACTAAAACAAATTACAAACATCAACATTTAAAACAATCAAAATAATTCAACATATAACAATGTATATAATATAACAAGATCAAGTTGTCAATACATAATGCCAAATTACACAACAACCATCTATATATAACTCATAACATTGGTTCAATACAAATATGGTGCATCACTCAATGATGTGAACATGACTGTTGGGACCAACTCCCTCACTCTCACTCTTAGATAAATCAATTCTAGAACTAGATGTCCCACTATCTCTAGGTAACCTCAATCTATGGCTCTACCTACTCTCTCTCCTGATACATGCCAAGCTTAGTCATATACTTGACATGCTTTCATTGAATTCATATGTAGTTGTCTACTATATAACTACTAGCCTCACCTAGAGCATCAGGAGCGGGCATGGTGTGCCTCTACAACTCAGCACATAACTCATCTCTATTTTCACCACTCACCTAATGTCACAATAGCTATTACATCCTAATCAAATGAATGGGCATGTACCCCAGTAACATTGGTGGCCCTTTCCACCAATCCATCCTCCTTAGCATCATCAGGCATATGTCATGTTAACATGTGTAGTGTTGACTCAATAGTGACCTCCCAATACTCATCATCTCCTTCACCTACAAGTGTTTTATATAATTCATAATAATCCTATCTTATAAACACATAATCAACTTTACATAGAACATACAAACATACTATCTAACTTACCATCAACATCCCTCATTCACAATCATCCCACTTTTCAAAAATAGATGTGCCCATCTTTGATCACTCCACCAGGATATGTAGGCCTCGATCACACAAATGTCATCTATATTTGGCACCTCATTGTCAATATCATGCTCTGTCAATGACATAAGATCTATTTTAATAATAGATGGCCTTGGCCTACTACCTGGCCTTGTAGGATCTTGAGAAATCCTCAATAATATCACAAGTGTTGGGGGCACATATTGAATAACACCAAACTATCAGGTGGCCCTCTCATAATAAAATTGATCATATACATTATCCTAACAATAATGTATCCAAAAACTAACCTGAATCTACCTCAATTACATGTTATCCTCAGGCTACCCCTGGTATCCCCTATAGGGTCTCCAAATGATATCCTTCATTATCAAACTATTTAGTAGTTTCTAACATTGTGTAATACTCATCCTCAGTGCATGCCATATCTTGGTTCATATCTATGAAAACACCTAAAAATAAGCCCATCTATTCCATGGACATGCCACTCACCTACTAATAGATATGTGCTTGTATGCTCAGCAGTGTAATAGCATCGACACACTGATACCCCCACCATTCATCTCCTGTGTAAATTGGTATAGATCCCTGTATAGATGATCCAGCATGGTATGACCCCAAGAGTATATGATGCCATGCTTCTTGATGTCTTGCACTATCTCATTCATCATGTAGTAAATCAAGACACCACTTCCATCTACAGTAATAAATGAAGACAACAACATAGCTAGGAATTTCTATAATCATAAAACATTAGCCATCATATAATCATGGTCAATAATATGTCACTCTGACTCTATGTATGATGAGTCCCTACCACCATGGTATAGAAGTACCTAGATGCCCATTGTATAGCCTAAGGACTAGTGGCCTATTGTAATATATCCCATTGCCCAGAGATTGGGAACTACATAATCTAATATATATCCTATAATGTCACTACCATCTCACTCATAGGTAGCAAGAATTCACATATGTCTATGTCTTACCTCTTACATAATGCATTAATCATATGCTTATCCTAGGGCATAGGCTCTAAGAAAGTAACATATCTTAGGCCTACTCTCTCAAGCACCTTTATCTCTGCATTAACCAAGGGTAAACCCCACAAAGTCTCCATCATCTTCCCCATGTGAAACTCCCTCATACAAGCATCAACCTATAAAATTACAACCAAATCAAGCATTAGAAAAACTAAACTAAACCCATCAAACAATATCATGCATAAAAAATGAGTCAATAATATTAAGCATCACATCTAGGGACTATAGGACATTAACACTACCCAGAGGATAATAGAGGTGGATAGTGACACCACACCTTAGACACTAGTGCTAGGATATAGACCATAGTGAAAAAAATGGGATGCTATCACTAGTCTGTGAAAAACAATCATACAATAGTCCCTTTCTAGTAAAAATAGTAAAAAGACAAAAAAAAATGATAAAAATGGGAAGATTTTGAATCCCTTACCAAGCAAGCCTCCTCCCTAGCCTGAATCTGTGCCTTGACCTCTTTATAACATGACAAGTTCGCTCCTTATCTCTTTAGCATATCTCTCTCACTCAGACACAAAATGTTTTCAACTCAAATGATCCAAATGAATTGTAAAATGAATCAAAATGACATATTTAAGTCATAACTTACCCAATGCCACCTTATTAAGGTTACCCCTACACACCAATTTTATGAACCAATACAACTCTCTTGTTATCGCCATATATCAAGAACCGTATCTCTAATTTGTGAACCATTTCTTGCACATGGACTTGACATCGATATGATATGTCCCATATTAGTAAAACCAATTCCCTCATCATTATCAAATCTACAAAATGACAAAAATAATTGCATTATATTTAACAATCTAATAGACCAATCACCTATCCAATTACATAATAAATCATCAAATATAACACAAGAAAATACATTATTCAAACCTAATACAACACTACAACTACTAATTAACACCAGCATGATTGATCCTACAACTTTTGGTTACGTATCCTCATCATAGTCTCAAATATCTCACCAAAAGGGGGGTAAATATGCATATATTGCTTCAGACATATATAGTTACATTCAGATTTACATGCACATGGGTCTACATAGGAATTCAAATATGTAGACACATGGGTCTACATAGGTTTACATAGGCATTCAAATATATAGACACATGAGTCTACATAGGTTTACGTAGGCATTCAAATTCATAGATTTTCAAATATACAGACACATGGGTCTACATAGGTTTACATAGGCATTCAAATTAATATATTTTCATATATATAGATGCACAAGTATACACAGGTTTATGCAAGTTTTCATAGGTTTTCATATATACAAACGCATAGGTCACACAATTTTATTCCTTCTTCCCTCTCTTTTTCTCTTTTTTATTAAATCTAGTTAAACTAGGATTTCATTCAATATTAATATGTCTTTATTTGTTTATCTTGATTGCTTGCTTCATTTCATTGTTGCATTATTGAATGATTAAATGCATGTGAATGAACCACTAAAGTTAGTATTTTTAACCATTTTTATCTGAAACCCTAACTTTGATTTGAGTAAATGTATACATATACTTTTTTATTTTCAATTTCTATTTGAAACCCAATTGAATACAACATGTATATGTAATTACCATCTAGTTTATTCAAGTATCGAAACACTATCAAATTTTAGTTTTAAATTCCACACTAGAAGACTCTTTGATTGGAACCATCACAACACACAATTGAGTGAAGATCAGTGCATCACGATCTAGTAGATATAGACCTTAGGGACACCCACCTTATAGGACTCTTTTTAGGAGAGGCTTAATGGGCTTTACTGCCTCTAAATCCCAACATTGGTGTTGACGTGCCAAATGACATGTCAATAGTTTTAGTGGTAGGAGGGCCACCAATGCATAAAACTTAAATTTTTAACAAAAATCTAAACTTGAACACTTAGGAGCATTGCCCATGCTCATGTATTCTATAATTTAAACTAGAAATTAGATAAATACCCACTAGATCAAAGTCTATCGGGGATAAATTTGAATTTTTAGATCTTACTGAACATCAAGAACTAAGAACAAACAAAACAAAATAAAAAACTAGGAAGATCCACTCATCTAGTAGTTCACCTATAGTCATAGCTTCCTTTATCAATCTATATACTTCCCCTCAAAACCTACAAATGGTGGCTCATCCTACTTGGCTTGGTGGAGGTGGATGCCATGTGAATGTTTCAAGGCTTTCCCATGACTTACCTGAGAATATTGATAATTTTTTCCCAAAGTACATACCTAATGGGATTCAAACCACTGAAGATCACATTCAGGATGTAAAGATGCCCTTATTTGAACTTTGGTTCAACATAAATATGTTGCTTGTCACTTTTTCCCTCAATCCTTGAGAGAGATTTCTTATGCTTGGTACCTTGGATTGTTAAACAGGTCTATCACCTCTTGGACTAATTTAAAAACAATGTTTACCAATCACTTAAGACTACCGATTGACCCAATTATCCTATACCATCACTTTTTTGCTGCCCATAGGGAACCAAGAGAACCAATGAGTGTATTCAATGCATGTTTCCACAAGCTATATCAAAATTTGAAAAACCAATACATGAAAATGAAATTAGCTTCCATCTAAACCTACCTAAGGGCTTTGGACTCAATGACTTCCATGTTTCTTAGGAGAACCCTATCAGCACTTACATCTTTATCATTGACGTATAATGAAGTTGTCAATATTAAGTAATAGATAGTGCCACAAGGCTATTGATTTGGTCTTTTGCCTTCATTGGGTCAACCTAGTGCCTATAATCATATTCTAGTTATCAATAGACTCTTCAACATAACACTTCATTGATGAATCCAATCTCAAGTACTATGTATGCAAGCCCAAATCTAGATTACAACCCAATGTCAATGAATTGCATGAATAATAGTCATCCTTACATACTTCTTAATCATGTTGTGTTATATGAAAATAATTAATAACTTATTCCTATTATCTACAACAATGCAGCTACCATGCCTAGCATGATTAGTTATGCTACCTCTACTAGCAACCAATAGGTTGTCCCATTATTTCTAAATAATTAGATGCCTATCAACAATGCCCATAACCAAACACATCTTGTTGACTCTATATTTATAAATTTTATTGAACATGTGGATAACCCACAACTATAAATGGAAAATTAGTAAAATGTTAGTATGAACCCCAAAGTAGTAAATTTATAGAAAATGGTTTAATGGATGGAAAATGACATGGTCAATTTGCATAGACAAGTGCCTCAAAAAACTCACCATAATGCAAATAAATCCACACAAAATAGAAACTTGAACTTTTAGATAATCAATAGGCAATAGAACATGAGCACCAACAATGGAGGAGTGCCCAACCCATTTGATAATGCAAACCAAAACAATAATAATAATGCCTCAAACTCAGTGTACCTAGATGACTTAACATTGCCCACCTAGTGTAGGTTACACAACACAACCGATTACACAAAAATTGATTATTCTCAATTCACCCCAGCGTCAAACATAAAAGGAGATGGACAACCTTGAGATAGTGTTAGCCCCTAACAATGACAACTCCAACCAAGGTGAAGTAAACCTCATGGTATAACTATAATCTTGGAGAATTTTGAGTTTTTTTTTTGGAGAGTGATATTGAACATGAAGACAACTTAGATTAGGTCCATGCATTTAAATAATTCCAAATGGTGAAAACCACCAGTTAAGGAGTAAATTCTAAGGTATGTTGACTACATCTACTCCCCCAAACAACACTCAAGTTACACCCAATGAGAACTTGAGTAATAACCTATTTCCACCAAAGGGGCCAACCACGTCTTATCAAATCAATAAAAACTACACACCCCATAAACTGACAAACTAGTGGAACTAATTAAATAGAGATATAACATTGTATATGACCTAAAATAAACCAAGGCCAATATAAAAATGTTTGACTTACTCTAAATTTATAACCAGAAAGACATGTTATTGAAATAATTATATTCTCCCAAAGGGAAAAAAGCTAATAATACAATCTATGCCCACATTATAATATTTTAAAAAAAAGACTAAAACTCCTCCTTTCCTCCTAACAACCCATATTTTTGATAAAATTTTACACAATTGTTTGGTGGATTCAGGTGCTTTTGGCAACATGATGCCTTATACAGTTTGCCAGCAATTGGGTTTGACTCTTGAAAAATCAAATAGTAAAGTTGTTTAGTTGGACAAATCAAAGGTTAATTTTGTTGACAAGTTGAATCACATCCATATTCAATTAGCCTCTTATCCTAGAGTGTAATAATTTATTGATATTTAGGAAGTGGATATCCCTGATGCTTACGATATGATCCTGATTCGAGATTGGTCGATAACATTGAATGGTTATATGGCAACCAACTTTTTGCATATGTGGCTCTCATAGTGAGGCATACCCAATCAGATTTAAATTGAACATGAGCCTAAAATGACTCACATGATCACATAATATAAAAAAATGAATGAAATATTATTTGAAGAGTCTGAACTTGGGTTCTATGTACTTGAGAAAGAGGAAAAAACTTATAATAAACTCCCCATTAACATGTTGTTCATGCAAGGAAATTCAAAATTTGAGGAGTTAGATTAGCTAGATGAGGATGATATTATTTTTTCATGTGAGATACGTTTAGTCCAGAGTACCACCATAGCATGAGGATGTGAAACAAAATGATCCAAGTAAAAACAAGGGACTTGAAATCTCTTTAGATGAGAAAATAACCACTCTAGACAGCCCTATACCTACTTATGTCACTGAGGATCTAACTAAAAGGTCTTTATCAGCTAAGAAACCAAGTGTGTTCCCACTAAATTTTTAGAAAACAAGTGGAGAGATCAATATGTCAGTAACACCTAATCATCAAAATCTTACATACATAGCTGAAAATCACTTATCAATTCTAAAATTCAATGGCTCTATGTCCAAGAGTGGGTGTGGTACTAATGTTGAGATCATCAACCCATGAGGTAAGTCAAACTTAGCTACATTTTTCCAATAATTTACTTGCATGAACAACATCGATGAACATGAGGCACTAGTTCATAGTCTCCAATTTGCTCTAAGGAAGAAATTCAATAATCTCAAGGTACTTGATGACTCAGAACTAGTGGTAAAATAAGTAAGAATTTGATATGATTTTAATGACAAGAATTTATTTAAATACTATAACTAAGTGTGGAAATTGATAGAGGATTTTGATGCATTCAACATTTAATGTTTCCTCTTAGAAAAAATGATATGACAGATGCATTAGCAATAACTAAAATCACTCTATAACCTATAGCTAACTCTAGGTTAAGAAGGTTCTTAGTGGAGTTAGCTTCTACTCATTCCATTCTTGATAATATCATAAACTTCTAGGTATTCAATGATGATCAACATATCATCGACTTCATCAGAAATACATATGTATTTGAGTCCCAAATCATTGATGATGATGATAGAGAAGAGTTTGAACTAGATAAGGAAGGTGTAATAAATTATAAAACCAATAGTATACCCAAGGGCATGATCTCACTAGAATGACTATTTGACATGGATTACCAAGGTGAAAAATAAAAACCATCCCCCACCAAAGGTATGTCGCACCAACATTGTAATCTAGGCAATGTTAGAAAATCATAAAATGTGTTTTTAGGCACAACATGTATGGAAAAGGTAAAACAAGGGTTGGTTCAAACCCTAAAGGACTTCAAAGAGGTTATATCATAGAGTTATGAAAACTTAAAAGTGTTTAACACTTCCATTCTCATGCATACCATCCTTCCTAAGATGGGAGTCAAACCATTCCATCAGAGGTAAAGGCCGGTGAATTCATTATTAGAGCCATTAATATTCAAGGAAGTATAAAATTTACTCTTAGTAAGGATAATATTTCCTATCAATCATTCCATGTGGGTGGCTAATTTAGTGTCAATTCATAAGAAAAATATAGAGATATAACTTTATGTAGACTTGTGAAACCTGAACAAAGCATCTAAAAAGGATAATAACCCACTACCTTCACTAGATGAAGTCTTACAGATAGTGAACAACTCTCAAATGATGTCATTTATTGATAAGTACTCGGGCTTTAATCAAGTAATGGTCAACTATGAGGATTGGATTAAGACATCATTCACAACAAAGTGGGGTACATTCACATACAAAAGTATGACATTCTACCTAATTAATGTGGGTGATACCTTCCAATGTGTCATGGATAATACATTTAAGTATCTTATCAGTAAATGCATAGTCATATACATGGATGATCAAAGATTCTTTTCCAAGAAGCAAGAAGACCATGTGAAAGACCTAAGAGTAATATTGCAAAGGTGAAAATAACATATAATCTCTCTTAACCCAAAGAAGTATATATTTGAAGTCACAGAGGGTAAGTTATTGGGCCACATTATCTCGAAACAAGGCATATCCATAGAACCAAGGAGAGTGGAAGCAATTTTGAAAATTTTGTTTCTTGGTAATAGAAAGGAGCTAAAATCATTCTTCAGTAAAATTAACTCCCTCATGGAGTTCATTTTGGGATTTAAAGAGATGGACTTACTGCTAAATAACATGTTAAGAAGGATGTGAAGGTTGAATGGATGACTGAAGTACAAACAACTTTTTCTTAGATCAAGATAATAATTGTAAACACATCAATACTCATCAGTACTGACTATACGTAACCCTTACACATCTATTTTTTAACTTTAAAATGCTTGAGTGTTGTTATCATAACATAGAAGAAAGAAGGTGGAGACAATAACCATGTCTCTTTCAAGAGTTATCTACTCCATAATGTTGAATTGAGGTATTCAATGATTGACAAACAAGATTTTACCTTAATCAAAGTAGTTAATAAGTACAAGCATTACATCTTATGCAAGAAAGTATTTTTTTATTGTGCTTGGCTTAACTATGAAAGACATGCTAATTCAAGATGAGTTAGGTGAATGAAGAGGCAAGTGGATGACTATTCTCCAGGAGTTTGACCTCAAACTCCAACCAATGAAGATTGTAGAGGTCAATGACTCAGTAAGGCCATGGTTGAAGTAGACCCACAAATAATTTTCCAATAGTAAATGGTGTAAGATATCAAAAATGATGATCGGTACTAGGATGTGGTCTACTATTTGATCAACAATGAGTTCCCAAGTCATTTGAATTCCATTTAGAGAATAGCATTGCACCTAAAAAATAGTAATTTCGTGATCAAATCAGACATACTATATAGAAAGAATCATGAAGGCATTTTTTTGAGATGCCTAAATAAAAAAGTAGTTGAATTACTCTATGATTTATATGGAAAATATGGAACTGGTCACAGATCAGGGAGTGATATAGCTCATTAGATACTAAGGGCATGGTATTACTAGATGCATGTTTTTAAATATGCTTATGTTCACATCTAAAATTTTCATACCTACCAAATTATCGTGCATAGAGAACTTACACCTGCCATGCCATTAAATGTGGTTATTGAGGTCCAACCATTTGTAAAATGGGGATTGGAATTCATTAGAGTGATCAATGCTAATTACTCTATATGACACAAGTTCATTCTTATGACAATTGATTATTGTACTCATTGGACTAAAATTCAAGCATTCAAGAATTACACAACTGACATGGTAATCAAGTAGGAAACAAGTTCATTCTTATGATAATTTATTATTGTACCCATTGGACCAAAATGCAAGCTTTCAATAATTTCACAGCTGACATGGTAATCAAATTTCTAGAAGAACATATCATCACCAGGTTTAGGATGCTTTTCACTCTAGGATATGATAATGCTCCCACTTTCTCTTCTCTCCAATTTACTAAATAGGCTTTCAAAAATTAGGTAATCCTCAAGTTATCTTCCAATTATTACTCGCAAGGTAACAGAGTAGCTGAATCTACTAATAATAACTTGCTTGATGTAATTAAGAAAATGTTGGCAAAGAACCCTAGGGACCTGCATAATGTTTTGGAGTTTATATTATATTTTTATAAGATTAAAATTAATTCATCCCTATGCATATCATCATACCATCTTTTTTATGTCTAAGACCCTATCTTTTTAGTTAACCTAAGAATCCCCACATTGCAGAGACTAATGATAAGATAGAAGCTCACCTCCTTAACTTTATCCAATTAAAAGAAAAACATTATGCAACCCTATTGCATTTTAGTAAATACTAAGGATTCATCAAGCATTGGTTTTGAAAATGAATAAAAGTGAAATCTTTCCAAATATCTGATCTAGTCCTTCGCTAGGATAAGGCTTATGTTAAAAAGGGACAACAAATCAAGTTTGATGCCCTATGGTTAGGTCCTTACCAAATCTTTGAAATCTTAGGAAAGAATGCATTTCACCTAAGGTATCTATTGGTGAGGATGTTCCATTGCCTGACAATGGATATTTCCTCAAATATTACTTTCATACTTGAATTAACCTAGTTAGTTCCTATAAATACTTTCTCTTTCTCTTTCCTACATTATTTCTTACTTTCTTTCCTATTTCGTTAGTAGTTTAGTTTATTTTTATTATTTTTCTCACTTTTCATTATCGGTCCAACCTTATTACTTGCCTATTTTTAGTTTGCTATGTATGTATTTCCCTAGAGCTTCCCCTATCAGTTAAATAATCAAGAATTAAAAGATTTTACATAGGTATCTTGAATGATATTTTGGTACGTAAGTAATATGAGTAATTTATATCATTAGATTTAGTTTTTAAATCAATTTTAAAATATTGAATTGTTGTATGTGTTCTAAATTTATTTGATTTAGGTTAAGTTTGTGTAAACTATTATGTGTATGAATACATTATCTTAAAATTAAACATAAAAATCACATCTTAATGGTTTCTAGGTTTTCCTTGATGAACCTGCTATGGTGAAGATCAGTGCACCATGACCAGGTAGATATAGACCTTGATGAGACCCATCCCATGGAACTCTTTTTAGGAGATGCTTAAGTGGATTCACTTCCCCTAAAGCCCAATGTTGGTGTTGGCATCTAAGATGAAAAATATGTAATTAATCCTTTCGCTTTCCACAGTGGTCCCCAACTTGAAATTGAGGTGTTAAGAAAATAAAGTGAAAATAGATAATAAAAAAAGAAAAGGAATAAATCAATTTTCAATAAAATTCAATTTTGGGTGATTCAAACAACCTCTACTTGGGATATGGATGCTCGGTTGGTAGTAGAACAAGGCTTAGAGTGGGATTAGAGGTAACTCTATCAGGGATATGGATGTCTGATTGGTAGCAAAGTAATGTCCAAATAAGAATTCTCAAGGTAAGATTCACTATCCTGATTATTAGATCCATAGTAGTTAGTCCTTGTAGGTTCTAATAAGTGTTAATTTAACTCATTTGCTCAAGGTCAATAAGAATGTCTGATTTGGTTTTTTAGTTGTTCTCATCTTCTCCTCTCTCGAATCTATTTATGTTCAATGTTTAGTCTCAACTAGAGATTGTAGATTTGTAGACATATTTATATTGTTCTAAAATACTCAAGAGTTTTTTCTAGTAGATTCATCATTTAATGTTGTTTGTACAACATGCCCTAATTATTATAAGAATTAGGGAATCTCTTTTCGCTTTTGTAGATGTTTTCATTAACACTCATGGCTTGTTAGTATCAACACTCTTAAATTTTCTTGCTGGTATATCTCATTTTTCATGCCAAACTAAATCCCAAAACCATCACTATTAGACATATGATATCCAGGAGAGAAAACTTCATTATAACACTTACCATGAAATTGGAGTCTTGACCTCCCAATTTGTATTTGTGATTTAATGGTTTTGAGAATATTAGAGTCATATTCCTAATTTAGTTAAGGGTCTAAGTTAATTAAATCAGTAAATAATATTTCAATAATTAAGTTACTAATTTTTATAATTTAATTACAATTTAAACCTTTCTAAAAATAGTAATAAATGTGGAGAAAATAAGACTTAGCTGAAAATAGATGAGACAGCTAAAACAGGGTCTGAAATTCACTGTGCAGGACTAGGATAGTGTCACAAATCAAGATCTGGCCTTCATTTTATGAAAGGACAAGAGCACCAAAATAGGACACCTTGGGTCTAGTGCTATAATCCTCTTTTGCTAATTTTTTTCTCAAGGCCTAATCTTTTTGAGTTTTATTCATTCTCTATGTGAGCCTACCTCTAAAATTTTGGATGTTGGATGTCTATAGAACTCTCTGTAGTAATTGATTTAGTCTTCAAACCTTAGACTCTATGATTCTTTGACAAATTTTGAGAAATAAGGAGGGGCTTAGTGTGTGTAAAATTCACTGAACATGTATCCACAACCCTTATGTGGGAATGATACTTATATATTAATACTCCGAAGAGGGATCAAGTCATATGTAGTACTCTCACTTGATGTACTTTGTGAAATTATATGTATGAAGATGCAAAATACTAAAACTAGGTATTCTTGAGGTGACCAGGGACTGGTGTAAAGATTTCAATGTGCTTGTAGCTTTATTAGATGGTTGTATATAGAGAATAGGGAAATATGCTTGAGTAGTCTTACTTGTATTCTTGTTTGCTTTGTGATATTTACCAACCCCTTCTAAATGAATTTTGAATGAGATTTTATAGAGATATTTGGTCATGGGTCTAATGTATTCACATTAGGCTAATAATAATATGGATAGGAACCAGAAGGAAATGACCATTGGAGCTAAAAATGCACTTGGATAGGAGTGCTAGAAATAGACACCCTAGGGTCTGATGCTATAGTCCAAGTTGGGTGCTATTATCCTAAGGCTACAAGACTTAGGGGGATGGAATTATCATAAGGAAAGTAGCTTGGAGGAGGTGGAATCACTATTTGAAAGGCTAAAAATGATTGGGAATCAATGAAAAGGTGCCTATGAGGGTCAAGAAAGCAAGCAAGAGGGACATATGGGTTGGGTGTCATAAGCCACACTCAAGTTACCAATTTTCACATTTTATATTACTATATTTACCCCCCCCCCTCTTTATTCTAGTGATGTAACAAAACAAAATACTAGGATAAAGGGAAAATAGAAAGCGTACCTGAACTTACCTACAAGTGTGAATCTCATGAAGCTATGTGATGCTAGGTGTGCATAGAGAGAGCACATTGTGAAGTGTAAATATGCAAGAGAAAAAAAAGAGTAGATCAATTCTTACTAGATACACTATATCTAAAATAAGAATGTACAAGGTTGGGTAAGAGAGAGAGGAAGAAAAAGGAATGAATACACCTCATCAGATATGCGAATTAATACAAAACCTATTATGATGTTGATTGATGATGGATGATGCTAAGTAATATTGGATGATGCTCAGTAATATTAGGTATGTGTTGTACCAAGAGTAATATCATGAACAGAGCTAAGTGTTTAATTCTCTGAGAGTGGCTTAAAAATGCAAATGTTGGCCCTTTGGCTCCATCATCACTCACTAATTGAAACTATGCAATCATGCATGTGTTAATCAATGTTTGGACTATGTGTCTAATCCCTCTGAGTAGGTGGCTCAAAAATATAAAAGATAGCTATTCCTGTGGCTCCATCATTGCCCCATGAAGTGAAGCTATAAATTGATAGTGGTATGAATGCATGTTATATGGGATGGCTCCTGAAGCCCATGAATGCTCTTTAATCTAAAAATATGACATGGATATATGAATGTGTATTGGAAACTAGGCCAATATTTGCCAACTCAGAAAAGGTGTAGATTAGGCTTGTATGAAAGCCACTCCAAAATTAGGCAATAGGCTTATGTGGAAGCCACTCAAAAAAGTGGAGGTTAGGCTTATATGAAAGCCATTTTGAATGATACCAACCACCTGTAGATGCAGTAGGGCATGCAACTACTAATAATTCCTGGGTAATATACTAAACTCAAAAAGAAGAGAAGTCAAATGTGTCTTGCACATTGCCCCTAATCACTGGTGTCTGAAACATGGATTATGGTATGTAAGTTATACCAACTACCTAATATGAAACTAGAAGTGAGATCCATCATGTTGTGCATGATGCCCCCTATATCTAGATTCTCTAGGAAAAATTGTACTAAAATTACTAAATATGAACTAGTTTATATGTGCAAAACTGTAGCTGAGTTTGATTTTCTACTTATTTCTAGAAAATCTAGTTTTTTATGTTTAGATAAGAACATCAAAATCAGACACCCTATTTTTTTTATTTAGTCCAATCTTGGAAATGTTGTCTTGAGCTGATTTTGATGATTATTCTATAATCATCATTATCTGCCTAGTTGGTTCTGCCTAGTTTAAAGTCTGATTATTGTTTTGGGTGTTTTGAATGCTAATTTTTTAACTGGTAGGAGCTCTTATCTCTGTGACAAAACCCTTGTTTATTTCCCCCTCTTTTGAGGGTAGGAATAAAGACCCTACAATGACTATATTTAGAAGAAAGAGCTCTACAATTGTGTTATGCTATGAGAATACATGATATAGAAATGATAATCAACAAGATATCTAAAGATATAGCATGGTTTGTAATGGAGATTATTAGATCAATAGGGGTATGCCTAGATAGATATAATAATATAATATTATGTGCAATATAATGAACTGTAAATGTAAGTCTAGTTAGTTGTCATGGAGGGATGGAGCATGATGTGGATCCATCATGGCATCCAAAAAAACAATATAATGCATGATGTGGATTATGACATTACAAATAATTAAAAAGAAATCAAGCAACAAGCACACAAGGCAAGAATCAAGAAGCATATAAGATTGGCCAAGGGGCCAAGCAAACAAGGGATATGGGCACATGTCACTCAAACTAGAAATCAAGCATACAAGGCATGTTTAAATGCCATATACACATATAATTGAAACAAGCAAGGTTGGCACAAGGGCCACAGGCACATAAAAGAGTAAAAGAAAAGAAAATTAGCAAATATCCTAATGCATACACAAGAATATAAGCAAAGGACATTGGCAAATGTCCTAAAGCACATACAAGAAAAAAATTAGGAACTGAGAAATGCAATCACATCTAGCTACATAAAGCAAAAAAATAAAGCATGTAAATACTAGAAATACAATCGCATTTAACTTAATCAAATCAAGAAGTGAAATTATGCATGGCATGTAGTACAAGACTAAGTATATGCTAAGAAATACACAAGTTCTATATACTAGTGAGTGTCAATAGAGTAATCTGTTTAAGCTAGTAAGTAATGTATGTCAACATGATAACTAGAGTATGTGGTATAGGAATGACATAACCTGGATGGTATAGTCATGTAGAATATGCCCCCAGTGGGTAGATATATCTATATGTGTCTCAAATGTAGAATTAGGATGCCCCCTCAATGGGTAGAGTGAAGCAATGAAGATCTGGATGTCACTGCACACACTCAAAAAATATCAAGTGAAACATGGTAATGTAGATAAATCAGCAAACAATAGCATATAAAAATAAATGTAAGTCTAACATGGTAGTAGAAATGTAAAGCATGGAGAATGCATATAATTTAAATGATTTTGGTGTTTTTGAATTATTTAAATGTTTTTGAATTTTTAACATATTTGAATGTTTTTGTATTTTTGAAATAAGCTATGTATAATCAAGCAAATAGAAACTATGTACAAGAAATTTGAAAATAAGCTATGTGCAATCAACTGAGGAAAAATAATACTAATCTATGGGTCTCATAAAATATTCCCTTCTCATAGTGTCTTGTATCGATGAGAGGGATCTTGCATGATCATGAAGCACGATGGAAGGGCTGAGATTATGGATCTGAAAGTTGTATATGTTGTAAATGCTCTAAAATATCTAAAGTAAAAATTGACTATGGGGTCCCCCTATAACTCTGAGAAGTGGATGTAACTATAGGGTGCTTAAGGACCCATCTGGTAGTAGGAGAAGCTCTATGAACATGTGTTCAATGTGAAGAGGCATGAGACCTCAATGATATTTCCCTAGGTGTGAACATTGTAGCTAGAAGCTATCCAAAATCCTAAAATTGTGGTTACTCTAAAAGATAACTCTATGGAAGTGTATGAACTCTCTATGTTGGTGATGGAGGCCTCAACTATGTCTGAATGTAAACTAAAGGAAGAGCTAAAACCGATGGAGAAACTAAAACTAGTGGTGGAACTGAAACTGGTGACTGCAAAGTAGAAGATGGCTCTGAAGTAGGGAGTGGTAACTCATATGGAACTCTACCAACTATAATAACCTAATTATCATGAATGAATTTCCTGCAAACTTTAGAATGTACTTCTCAAAGTTTCTAAATCCATGGTTGACCAAGTAACATATCAAAAACTCTTTCACTGAGATTAATAGTAAATGGTGTGGCCACATGTGTTAGACTAACCTATAGAGGAAGTACAATCTTACCCAATGAACTTTGTATGTGCCTATTAAATCTACTGATAAATATGTCTGTAAGGGTAATATCCTACTCTGAATATCCCAAAAGCTAATATAATGTCATAGTGCATAATGTCATAGTCCACATGTTTACACTAAATCCATTGTCTATGAAAACACTATGAATATGATGATTATGAATGTAACCTTTGATAAAGAGTGCATGATAATTTGAATCATCCTCAACTATTTCTTGATCCAAAAAGGAAATGGAAGGTCTAGCTAGAACTCTAGAATTGTACACACCAATCATGTTTCTCAAAGGGTGTAACTTGACTAAAGGTTCCTGATATGTAGCTGGTGGAGGATGTGCATGATATGCATGGTGAACACCTAATGTATCCCCTATTTCTTATTTATAATGCTATGAGAAAGGATTTGAGAATATTTTCAAAGCTTTATCCTATGGTTGATTTACCTGAGGAGGTTCAAGTGAAGTGCTAAGATCAATAACGTTGCCATCTATAAAGTCATTATCTTGTGTTTTAAATTGATGCATCTATTTATTGTGTGGCTTGGTACCCTGTGAAAATCACAAAATGCATTCTGATCATATTCTCATGGAAGAGGCTTTTTTGGATCAACTTCCCAAATAGGAGAGAGAGTTATGATATTACATTCTAAAACCTACTATAAAAATTTTGCTGTAGATACTGGTAGATTGGAAAAAGTTCATCGAGGAGGTGTTGATAAAACCACTCACTGAGGGGTCTCTAAAGCTGCATTAATTGTTGGTTGATTTTGACTCTTGCTATCATTGACCTTTAATTTTTATGGAACTTTGTTGCTCCTATTGTTTGTTGTTTTTGATATACTTATGTACTTAATTTTTCCCATTTAATTTAATTTGACTTCCCTTTCTTTTAATGTATGACATAACTTAGTGAATGAGGACAATATTTTGAACATTATTGATTCATGCAAGGCTGATAGAAGACTCTATTTGAAGAGATTTTGTAACTCCTGATTGGCCATGGGGCTAGTCATCTTAGCCAAGATAGTTTGATATCAAAGAACATAATCTGTGAGATGTTCATTTGACCTTTATTTTTGTTGTGCAACTTGGGCATAGGAAACCTTATCATGAATGTTAATTCTAAAATGAGCCAGGAACATGTTAGCTAAAGGATTGAATGCATTGACCAAATGATTTGGTAGACTATAAAACCATTGTAAAGCATAATCCTTTAGACTCCATAGAAATAGCTTCATTAGTAACTAGTCATTTAACACATAGTCCAAGCATGTTACGTGAAAATCTCTCAAATGTGTCTTTGAATCATCCTTACCATCATATAGAGTGAGCTTGGGTTAAACAAAACCATGTCGTAAGGGTGTGGAAGCAATATGATGTGTCAATCATGTATGCAGTAGAGCAAAAGAATCCAAGGTCTGTGTAGGTCTAGAAGCACCTTGCTCAATATATAGCACCTTATATTGAAGAGACTTTATCTCTTTCACAAAGGCTACCACATCGGGGGATGAAGATGTACTAGTCGAACTGGCGGTGCCTCAAAAGAAGGTTGGGCTGCTATAGGGGGTTATTGAGACATAGTTGCCTCCATAGTGTCATGTGTAACTGGTTACTCTATGGTTTGAGAAGATTGACCATTGTTCACTTTTTATAGTTCTTTTTGTATTATTTTAAGAAGGTCATCTTGCATGTTTGGGTGTTTAATTAAGAGTTCTTGAAGTCCCTTTTATCAATTTCATCAAAATTGATGTATTGGGCCATTATTAAAGTAGGAAAACAAATTGAATTTTGATTGAATTTTTATAATAATTTTTAATAAGAAAAGTGTTATGAAAGGAAAGTACTAAATATAGGAAATGTAAAGTCCTAAAAATAACAAATTGAAGAATGCATAAAAAGGATACAAAGCTCACAAGCATATAAGGTGATACTTCAAAAGCAATGGGACCTAGTATATGCAACTAGGGTTTTGAAAAATGATATTTTTAAATTTATTAAATAATTTTAAAAATTAAGGTGAATTTTTTATTCAAATGTGTAGGTAAAAAATCAAAAAATTATTGGAAAATTCTTGATTTGAAATGACCTAGTGTATGCAACTAGGGTTTGGAAGAAAATATTTTTTTTTTAAATTACTATGGAATTTTAAATTTTGATGCTATTTTTTTATTTAAATATGCAAGGAAAAAATTAGAAAATTATTGTAAAATTCTTGATTTGAAAGGACCTAGTGTATCCAACTAGGGTTTTAGTGTATGCAACTAGGGTTTAAGAGAAAATATTTTTTTTAAATTACTATGGAATTTTAAAAATTAAAGTGAGTTTCTGATTTAAATATGTAGGAAAAAATCAAAAAAAAAAATTCTAAAATTAACAAGAAATTATTCTTATAGTTTCTAGGGTTTTTGTGCTCAAACGAAGTAAGTCAGGTTCACCAAATGATTTAACTATTTTTGGAATATTGGAGTCCTATTCCTAATTTAGTTAAGGGTCTAAGTTAATTAAATTAGTAAATAATATTACAATAATTAAGCCAATGATTTGTATAATTTAATTATAACTTAAACCTTTCCAAAAATAGTAATAAATGTGGATAAAATAAGACTTAGCTGGAAACAGATTGAGATAGCTAAGACAGGGTCTAAAATTCACTGTGTAAGACTAGGATAGTGTCACAAATCAAGGTCTAGCCTTCATTTTGTGAAAGGATAAGAGCACTAAAGTATGACACCCTAGGGTTTGGCACTATAGTCATCTTCTACCATTATTGTCCTCAAGGATTGAACTTTTTGGGTTTTGTTCGCTATCTCTATGTGAGCCTGCCTATGAAATTTCAAATGTTAAAAGTCTATGAAACTCCCTGTAGAGTTGATTTAGTCTTCAAACCCTAGATTCCATGATGCTTTGAAAATTTTTGAGAAAGATGGGGGGGTTAGTGTGTGTAATATGAATTGAATATGTATCTAAACCCCTTGTGTGGGCACACTACCTACATACCAATACTCTGAAGAGGGATCAAGCCATATGTAGTTCTCCCACTTGATGTGCTTTATGCAATTGTATGTATTGTTGTCCCCCAAAAATATCATCTATTTTTGGGACAACATTTGAACTATTTTGGTCCTACAGACCAAAATTATCTCTTCCCTTTCCAAAATTTGTCTTGGGCATTCAAATTCCTCATTTTTCAAGCTTTTCAAAAATCTATGAACTCTTTCAAGGTTAGAGAAAACTACGGACTTGGTTTCTACGGACTCTACAAACAGGCTCATTTCTACAAGTTCAATGGGCTTCACGAATTCTGTAGGTGGGTTCAATCAAAATAATTGGTTTCTAACAATTGGTCATTTTTGGAATTGGTTCATCACCTTGGTTCAAATAGAAATCTCCATTAGCAAGCATCAGTAGCAAGTTCAACGTTTGGTTCATCCTTTGGTTCAACGTCAAATGGTTCAAAGGCGGGTTCAATCAAGTAGTTCAACGCTTTGTTTCAAAATTTGGTTCATCCGCTTTGTTTCAACACTTTGATTCATTCTTTGGTTCAATCAAATGGTTCGTCAGTCAGTTTAAGGCTTTGTTTGAACTGTTGAACCAAAACTCGGTTCAACAGTTGGTTCAAAACCGTGGTTCAATGGAACGGTTCAACACATGGTTCATCACCAAAGTTCAAAGAGCTTCTCGAAGGACCCCAAAGGGTAGGTACCCTTGTGGGAGACTCTCGTCTACCAATTCAAAGACACTTCCTAAAGCCGAAAGAGGACAAAGGAATGGCGTGCCCGAAAACATCAAATTCAACACAGTGAACTAGTCGTTGATCCTTTGAACATACAGACCAGAATACATTCACAGATTTCAAGGCCAAGACTAGAAAAAAGTGAGGAAGGAACAGAAAAGCAAACTAAATCCAGGACCTAATTCAATTAACTAGAAAAGGAAGAATGATGAAGATAAGATCAGATCGCCAGGTGGGCATTGAAAGTTGCAAACTTTCAATAAGCGTGACTTGTTTCCCCGCATTGATAAAATCAAATGGGTAAAATGCCCCTAAGTTTTGGCCTATCTTCTTAATAGATTCCGACACAACATGATGTATTGACTATTCCCAAGTCTCTCTTGAAGAGGCTATATAAGGGACTTTCTTCTAATGTAATAAGGATCTCTTTTTGACAATTAGAATGAAACTCTTCCCAAATTGTAAGGCATTACTGAGACTTTGAGCTTAGATTGCCGATCATATTTTGTTACTGTAATAAGAAAGCAAGTGGTTTTTTAGACTTTGTGCTATAATATCTTTGTTATTGAGGAAATTTTTCTTATGTCTCTTTCTTCAATATATCTTCTATTCCTTTAATTCAACAAGCAGAATTAGTGACAGCAGTCAAGAAGGTGTCCTAAAGAGTCAACTATGGAGAGACTTTGTGCCCCCATAATTGCCTTTAGTGTGTTTTCTTTTCATTTCTATGTAAAGGACCTTGAAGCGACTTTGTGCCCTCATTGTCCTTCGTATCTCACTCTTGAGCAATCTAGGTGAAGACTTTGTGTTACATCTCGATTTGTTGGTTATTACATCCTTTTCTACATTTTGTTGTTACTGCCAGGAGTATTCTTCTGGTTTGCTGAATAGTACTTTTGAAAAAAGAGGAGTATTGTCTGTCATTTCCCCTAAGTTTTTCCTTTGATCCACTCGCATCATCTTTGAATAAAGAGAGATGGATGGTTTGTCCCACCCATGAGTATTATTTTCTATTTATATATATATAACATACCTATAGGGAACCTCCCCTTGATGAGAGGAGAGATCAGTGTCTTTTTGATGTGGTAAAACTACACATTTGGATGACTAATCTTCCTACTTTGGCTGATCAGACCTATTTTTTTTATCAGTACGCTAATCGACAAAATATTCAACCAATAGTTTTTGGTGACTCCGCTGGGGACACAGTAATTTGGTGTAATTTGGAACCTCAAGTTTCAGATTGAAACATCACCTATGTATTACCCATTATCATTATCACCTTATCCATTATACAGTCTAGTGACTCCCATATGGGTCTTACCCATTATCCATTTATAGCCTTACCATTTTCATCCATCTCCATTATATTATTTGGTCTGCAAAATTAGAGCTGCTGGGAAAAAAAGCATAGTTTGAAGCCTCAAGCTTTAAGCTGAAGCAGGGCCAGTTTCTTTTCCATTTTTGTCCTATAATCTAGCAACTCCCTCAAATGTGTTATCCCTATTGTTCATAATCCGATCATGGCAGTTCGAGGCCCCTGGGGTAACTCTTTTGGTCCACTTAATCTAACTCCACCCCTGCATGAGCTACCACTTAGTTCAAGGAAGAATTTTCCCAAATTATTTGGTGATGGAAGAGTCCACCTTGATGAACACATTGCAGCCTTCACCATAGCCTGTGGTGTGATAGGGGTGGAATTTGAAGACATTTTTGTGGAGACACTACAAGGTGCTGTTGTAGACTGGTTTTACCATCTGCAAGCTGGATCAATGACTGACTGGAATATACTTAAAGCCAAGTTCGAAGCAAGGTTCAAGCCCACAGAAGATGCACATGCCTTGTTGGCCTAGCTCACTCAGATGAAGAAGGAGCCCCATGAACCTATGAGGGACTTCATTTCTAGGTTTAACAAGCTGAGGCACAAGATTCCTATGATCGCCCAGTCGACACCTCAGAATCTCATGTGTTTCTTCATTAACTCACAGATGCCTGAATTGAGTTTTATATTGAGACGGGCTAGACACATAGATCTTGAGGCTACTCAGGACTTGGCTATTGAGCTAGAAGATGACCTTATCTTGGTAGGAAAGATAAGGAGAGATCCTAACAGAGGCAAACTCTCTTCATCTTCTGAATACTCACCCACATTCACCACTGACCCAATGGTACAATAGCTGGCAAATGAACTGTAGCCTTGAAAAGACAAGTGGCACAAGGTATGTCTTCTATTCCTTCATATAAATATATACCAAGGAGGACATTCCCTAATCATCTATATCAAGGCAACACTACCAAAAGTCAAGGGCAACAAAATCATCTTCTTCCTCCACAGAGGAATCCTACCTTTGAAGCACCTCCAACAAACTCGGTAGTTGGATATCTGGAAACAGAGCATGTTTCCTATTTTTGACCTAAGTTAGAGCAAGAAAATGGCATTGATCTCTTCAGGGAGGATCTAGAAGAATCAGCTAGCAACTCCCACATTGGTTTCCTAAATTACTAGGATGAACCCAGAAGTGAAGGTGAAGCAATTAAAGGATCATACGCAGTATTCACCCAGTCCTAGAATCAGTCAGCCCAGCAAGCTGACAAAGAGAAGATAGAGGAGTGACCCCAACCATTAATTTCAATTGCTGAGCAGAGAACCCCTCTTCCTTTTCAATCAAAGGACCTGGTGATTACCAAAGAAGTAAGTACATCGAACATCTCTATACCTTCTACTTCAGCTTCACAAACCAGTCCTCCCCCTCTCAAAAATCAAAAGGATGAACTCCCATCCTCTCTTCCAAATCCATTCCAGTCATTTGACATGATTGATCATGTTAAGGAATCCAAAATTCAAATGACTGAGTTTGAATCCCTGCAAGTCAATCTTGAGCAATTGGACATTGATGGAGAACTAGATGCGGACTTGTTTGAGACAAAATACGAGGTCACCAAACATCAGCCCCTGCAGCACAAATTTTGTCTGAGTCTTCAAGTAAGGGTAATTATTTATTTACCACAGAGGATGTTCATGTTTTTGCATATGAAAGTCCTGTAGCTGACAATATAGGAATTATTCCAAACAAGACTTCAGGAGAATTGGTAGGATGCAGTATAAACAAGGAAGGATCTTCCATCTCTAATGAAGAGAAATATGATAGGAGATCAGATTCTGATGATGAAAACAATTCTTCCACCAATGATGAAGTTAGAACTGTGTTGATATCTCCTCAAGGAGATATTCTTCATGTAATTTTCAAGTCAGCAACAACAAAAACACAGCTGGATGTGAATCTCTGTTGCTTAAATTGAAGATTGCTCAAGATGAAGTCAAACTCCTTCACATCAAAGGAGATGTTAATCTAATAGTTTATCAGGAGTTTGATATGGACAATCTAATCATGTGCTGGACTGGACCAGAAGAACAACCAATTATGGTAATCGACCATGCTATTGCAAATCAAAATCAGGCAAAGGAACCCTTCGCAGGGAGAGCAAGGAGTTATGGTTTTTAGTTTGAAGACCACGTCCTGCCATAGAGCAAAAAGAAGGAAAGACCAAGAGGAAGACATAGAAAATTGGTTTCCTGGTGGAGAGCTCCATTCGCCCATCACTGTTTTTGGGGACAAAATGTCTTCTTGTTGGTTTACCAAGATGGCACATTATTTTCACTATCTCTTAAGAAGCAGCATCTGAAATACTTCAATTCTTGAAGTATCAGATCATTGCATATGTATATATGTATATTTGTATAGTTTTTAATTCTATTTTATTTTATTTATTTCCATTTTTGATGCCTTTCATTTCTGGGTAGCATGACTCCACAACCCAATGGCATACTTGAAGACACTGGACATTCTGGATTCTACTCCTTTCAATTCTTTTTGCAATTGATAGAAGTTCCCCAACTGGAGCCCGCTGTTGTCCCCCAAAAATATTAGCTATTTTTGGGATAACATTTGAACTATTTTGGTCCTACATACCAAAATTATCTCTTCCCTTTCCAAAATTTGTCTTGGGCATTCAAATTCCTCATTTTTCAAGCTTTTTAAAAATCTACGAACTCTTTCAAGGTTAGAGAAAACTACGGACTTGGTTTCTACGGACTCTATAAACAAGCTCATTTCTACAAGTTCAATGGGCTTCATGGCTTCTGCAAGTGGGTTCAATCAAAAGAATCAGTTTCTAACAATTGGTCATTTTTGGAATTGGTTTATCACCTTGGTTCAAACAAAAATCTCCATCAGCAAGCATCAGCAGTAGGTTAAACATTTGGTTCATCCTTTCATTCAACATCAAATGGTTCAAAGGTGGGTTCAATCAAGCGATTCAATGCTTTGTTTCAACATTTGGTTCATTTGCTTTGTTTCAATGCTTTGATTCATTCTTTGGTTCAATCAAATGGTTTGTCAGTTGGTTCAAGGCTTTGTTTGAATCATTGAACCAAAACTCGGTTCAATCGTTGGTTCAAAATCGTGGTTCAATGGAACAGTTCAACACATGGTTCATCACCAGAGTTTAAAGAGCTTCTCGAAGGACCCCGAAGGGCAGGTGCCCTTGCGGGAGACTCTCGTCTGCCAATTTAAAGACACTTCCTAAAGCTGAAAGAGGACAAAGGAATGACACGCCCGAAAATGTCAAATTCAACACAGTGAACTAGCCGTTGATCCTTTGAACATATAGACCAGAATACATTCACAGATTTCAAGGCCAAGACCAGCAAAAAGTGGGGAAAGAACAGAACAACAAACTAAATCCAGGACCTGATTTAATTAACTAGAAAAGGAGGAATGATGAAGATAAGATCATATTGTTAGGTGGACATTGAAAGTTGCAAACTTTCAATAAGCGCAACTTGTTTCCCCGCATTGATAAAATCAAATGGGTAAAATGCCCCTAAGTTCTGGCCTGTCTTCTTAACAGATTCCAACACAACATGATGTATTGACTATTCCCAAGTCCCTCTTGAAGAGGCTATATAAGGGACTTTCTTCTATTGTAATACAGATCTCTTTTTTGACAATTAGAACAAAACTCTGACCAAATTGTAAGGCATTACTAAGACTTTGAGCTCAGATTGCCGATCATATTTTGTTACTAGAATAAGAAGGCAAGTGGTTTTTTAGACTTTGTGATGTAATATCTTTGTTATTGAGGAAATTATTCTTATGTCTTTTTCTTCAATATATCTTTTGTTCCTTTAATTCAACAAGCAGAATTAGTGACAGCAGTCAAGAAGGTGTCCTAAAGAATCAACTGTGGAGAGACTTTGTGGCCCCATAATTGCCTTTAGTGTGTTTTATTTTCATTTCTGTGTAAAGGACCTTGAGACGACTTTGTGCCCTCATTATCCTTCGTATCTCACTCTTGAGCAATCCAAGTGAAGACTTTGTGCTACATCTCAATTTGCTAGTTATTACATCCTTTAATACATTTTATTGTTACTACTAGGAGTATTCATGTGGTTTGTTGAATAGTACTTCTAAAAGAAGAGGAGTATTGTCTATCATTTCCCCTGAGTTTTTCCTTTTATCCACTCGCATCATCTCTGAATAAAGAGAGATGGATGGTTTGTCCCACCCATGAGTATTATTTTCTATATATATATATATATATATATATATATAGCATACCTACAGGGAACCTCCCCTTGATGAGAGGAGAGATCAATGTCTTTATGATGTGGTAAAACTACACATTTGGATGACTAATCTTCCTACTTTGGCTGATCAGACCTATTTTGTTTATCAATATGCCGATCGATAAAATATTCAACCAACATGTATGAACATGCAAAATGCTAAAACTAGGTATGCTTCAGGTGGCTAGGGACTAGTGTAAGGATTTGGATGTGCTTGTAGCTATATTGGATGGCTATATGCAGAGAATAGGGAAATATGCTTGAGTAGTCTTGCTTGCATTCTTGTGTGCTTTGTGAAATAGAGATGTGTGGGTCATAGGTTGAATGTATTTGCATTAGGATAACAAGAAGATGGATAGGAACTGAAATGAAATGACCATTGGAGCTAAAAAATGCATTTGGACAAGAGCATCATAAATGGACACCCTAGGAACAAAATTGTAGCAAAAATGATCAATCATGAAATGGGCTGCGCGCGCGGGCATTCCTGCACTTGCTGAGCCGAGCTAGGGCATCGGGCCCTAGCCTGTATTGGACTGGAAGAGTGCTGCGTGGGGCTGTGGACGGCTAGAAAGGAGTGGGCGCATCAGTAAGGGAAGGCATTACAGTTTAAAACAAGGAAAATGGTTGAACTTAGGATCAGGAAGAATGGCGTTGCAGGGGCCGACCCAGGCCAGACCAGACATGAGCTACAGGGAGGCTGTGGGGAAGGGACGACAGGGGGAGGATCTGAGAGTTGACCCTCATCTGGGGATTAACCAGAATCCTGAAACATCTGCAACTGATACGGTGGGAGGTCTGAGAATCTCCAAGGTAAATGGATGCCTAGAACGCTGCCAGGACAGGCCAAAACTTGTGATTCCTTTTGAATTGATTGCTGAAGATGTGGAGTATTTCTCCACTCATTCACTTTACTGCAAATTTTTGGGCCTGCGTGTGTCTCTTCCATTTTTGGAAAGCTGGGCCAGACGGGTGTGGGAACCAGAAGGAGAGATGGAGTTAACACTGTTGGCTAATAACTTCTTTATGGTTACTTTTGTTTGCTTAGCTGACAGGAACAGAGTATTTGAGAGTGGTCCTTACTTCTACAATCAGGCAGGTCTCTTTGTCAAGCCATGGCATGCTGGCTTCAATCCCACTGAAGAATTGCCCAATAAAGTTCCTGTTTGGGTAAGGCTGCCCAGATTGCCTATAGAATGCTGCCGGGAGGATGTTCTCCAATTGATTGCTTCATTGTTGGGTAAACCGGTGGGCTCCTCCACACAGACTATAAGTAGGAAAATCTTGACCTTTGCTCGAGTTTGTGTTGAAATCGATTTAAGCAGGCCGTTACTGGATGCAATTGAGTTGTGTATGGGTTCATACTCATGGGTCCAGCAGCTGGATTATGAGACGCTACCATTTAGATGCCGCCTATGTCATGAGTATGGGCATTTGGTAAGGCGCTGTTCGAAGGCGAAAGGGAATGGCCAGCAGTATTCGACACAATCTCCTCCAAATAACAATCCTGGGGCGGATAAAGGAAGGAGAACTGGACCTGGTACGAGTGCTGGTAATGACCCCGAAGGATTTACAAAGGTCAAGTCTAAAGGGCGAAATAGAGGGCTGAAGAGAACCTTAACGGACCGTTCGGAGGAGGATTCGATTAACAGGTTTGGGGTGTTGGGAGAGTTGGGACAGCAAGAGGAAGGAATGGATATATTTAATGGAGGGCGAGTAGTGGGTGGCTCAGGAGCTGTAAATGATGAGGCTATGGAAAGAGAAGCGCCCCCTGAGGAGGCTATGCTTCCTATGATTATGGGAGAACAGGAGGGAGAGCAGCAAATTGTGGAATCCAGTACTGGTAAAAGTGCAGAAATTGAAGCTTTAACTCCTCAGGTTCAAGCGGAGACCCCTGAGGCTGAGAAGAAAGGTAAAGCACCTCCTCATTTGGGAATTTTACAGAAAGAAGGGAAAAAACCAGCTTTGGAAAAAGCTGGGAAAGTGGGAAGAAGAAAAGATACAGAAAGAATGAAGATGATTGGTGAGAATCTGGTGGAGTCAGGTGCGGTCAAGACCTTGGACTCCCACTTTTTGCCAACATCAAAATGATAATTATATCTTGGAATGTGAGGGGCTTGAACAGCGGCCCCCGACAAAAAGCGGTTCGGGAGTTGATTAAGACTCAGTGTCCTGATATTCTTTTTTTGCAAGAGACAAAGGTCTCAATGGAGTTCATGATGACCCTGGCCCCTTGGCTGTGGAGGAGTGGTTTGTGTCAGTGTGTTGGGGCACAAGGTACTGCTGGAGGCGTGGCGTGTCTATGGAATCCACGTAAGGTCCAGCCGGTTTCATGGACAGCTTTCAGACATTCACTCTCTTTGGTTGCTGTATGCAGTGAATCTGGGGAGTACATTCTCCTGACCAATATCTACGCGCCCACTGATCTACAAGGTAAGATGCAGGCTTGGGATAATATTCACTTAGTTAGAAGTAATTTTCCCTTTCTACCTTGGATTATGGCAGGTGACTTCAATGCTATAATGGAACTATCTGAAAAAATGGGAGGTAATACCAGACTAGAACCATCGTCTTATTTGCTTCGGGACAAGATTTTGGAGCACAACCTGGTTGATCTCAAGCCTAGCAATGGGCGGTTCACTTGGAATAATAGGAGGGTGGGGGATCAATTCATTGCTGAGCGCATTGACAGATTTTTGATATCTTGCTACTGGATGGATGGATCATGGTCTCTGAATTTTGATATCCTGGATTGGAGATGCTCAGATCATTGGCCTATCAGACTTCACATTGTTTCCAATCGTTGGCAGAGGAAACCGACTTTTAGATTTCAATTAATGTGGCTCAGAGATCAGGGTTTATATGATCAGGTTGCTAGTTGGTGGAAAGGGGGGAGACCAATGACAGGGACAGCAATGTACACCTTTGCTAAACTCCTCCAGCACGTGAAATATCAACTTAAAAAGTGGAATGTTTTGCACTTTGGAAATATTTTTCGGGAAAAGAAAGAGGCGCAGGAGGAGCTGAATTTGATCACCAGACTTATTCGGGAGGAAGGTTTTTCGGAATTCTTACTGAATGAAGAAGCTAGGGCTGCTAAGAAGGTGGAAGAGTGGGAGCTGAGAGAGGAGGTGTTTTGGAAGCAGAAAGCGCGTATTGAGTGGTTGCAAGAGGGAGACAGGAACACGGCCTTCTTCTTCCACTCGGTCAAAGCTCGACAGCATAGTAATAGAATTGTGTCTTTGGTCTCGGGCAGCGGGGAGACTCTTTCGTCCACAAGAGCCATGTGTGAAGAAGCTGTCCAGTACTTTGCTTCTATGTTCAGGGAAGCTGGCCCGGGGAGTATTGATGCTGAAGAGCAGATCCTGTCTTGTATTCTGAAGCTGGTTTCTGGAGAGATGATGAGACAAATGATGCGACCTATCAACCTTGAGGAGCTTAGAAAGATTGTTTTTATGATGAAGAATGGTAAGGCTCCAGGCCCAGATGGGTTTCCAATTGAATTTTATCAGGAATTTTGGGAAATCATCAAATGTGATCTCTTGGCTGTGGTTCAAGAGTCCCATACCAGCAAACAGATGCTTCGTGCTTTGAACTCGACCTTTTTGGCACTCATTCCCAAGAGGGAAGATGCTGATCACCTGGACCATTATAGGCCGATTTCCCTCTGCAATGTTATATACAAGATTATTTCCAAGCTGATAGCAGAAAGATTGAAAAAGTGGCTGGGGGCGTTGATCTCGGAGGAGCAAAGCGGATTTGTGGAGGGGCGTCAGATTCTTGACGGGATTGTGGTGGCTACTGAGGCGATTCACTCCATGTCTCACTCTAAGGAGAAGGCCATGTTTATGAAGCTGGATATGTCTAAGGCATATGATAGGGTCCGATGGTCCTTTCTTCGGAAGGTCTTGGCTGCCTTTGGTTTCGGAGAGGAGTGGATTAGATGGGTCATGAGTTGTGTGAGCTCGATCTCATTCTCTGTTTTGATGAATGGAGAGAACTCACAACTTTTTGGCACTTCGAGAGGGCTGCGGCAAGGGGATCCTTTATCTCCATATCTCTTCCTTCTTCTCGCTGAAGGTCTTGGAAGGTTAATCAGAAAGAAGACGGGAGAGGGGGTTATTCAGGGGTGGAGGTGGGGAGGAAATCTTCCGGTTCTGTCTCACCTTCAATTTGTGGATGATGTGGCCTTGATGGGTACGGCCAGCATGAGGGAGGCATCCAACATCCGCAGGAGTTTGGATGCCTATTTGGAGGCAACGGGTCAGGTTATTAATGAGAATAAGTCCTTGATTTTCTTCTTCAACACTCCACCTCCTATTCAGAGAAGGGTGGCTGACACGCTGCGTTTTCAGATTGGTTGTCTTCCGGTTCTCTATCTTGGCATGCCGATATCTGTGGGGCGGCAGTCCAAGGACTCGTGGCAAGGTATTCTTGATAGCTTCAGGACCAAGGTGAACCATTGGACCAACCGTTGGCTGTCATTTGCGGGGCGTGTCCAGCTGATTCAGGCGGTGGTGCAGGCGCTTCCCATTTACAGGTGTATGCTTCAGGTGGCGCCTATGGGCTTTGTTCAGGATCTTGACTCCTTGGCAAAACATTTTTTATGGTCCGGGAACTTAACTTCGACAAAATGGAGTTTGATTCGTTGGGAAGTTGTTTGCAGACCTAAGAGGCTTGGTGGTTTGGGTCTGAGGCAGTCCACTTTGACTGGGACGGCCTTGGCTGCCAAGCTTTATTGGCGATGGTGCGTGGAACAGAACAGCATTTGGGCTAAGATTGTTGCTTTTAAGTATGGTGCTGGGACCCCCGTGAGTGAGATCCCCAAGCTTAGCTTAGTTGGGAGTGGTTCGGTTATATGGAATACTCTCAAAAAAGGTGCTGAGTTGATTAAGAGAGGCCTGTTCTGGATTTGCAGGGAGGGTAAAGAAGCGCAATTTTGGTATGATTCTTGGGATGGGTTTCCACCCCTACTGAACTAGTACCCGCATTTGGAAGGCCTGGCTCAACAATTTCATGAGGCTGGGTGGAGTATGGTAGGCGACTACAAGACTATCCTGACTCAGGACCAGTTGTTGGAGGCTAGATGGAGAGAGCAGACGGAATGGCCGATTCGGGATATGCAGGAGTGCGCTGAGCTTCAGAGGATCTTGGCTGGCCGTACCTGTTGCGCCTTGAGGGGTAAAGATTTGTTGGCATGGGCGCCTCACCCCAAAGGGAAGTACACGGTTGCTGCTGGTTATCAAGAACTGATTATGCAAAAATGGGGCGAAGGGGGCGAGGTGACGTGGTGGAAAAAAGTGTGGAATGGCATTTCTTGGCCGAAGTGCAAGTTTTTTACTTGGACCTTGACCTGGAACCGATGCTTGACTTGGGAGAACATTAGACGTAGGGGATTTGCTGGTCCCTCTTGGTGCGTTCTTTGTCAGGGAGCGGAGGAGGACTCTCCCCACTTGTTTTTTAATTGCCCCTTCACACTCCGGCTGTGGCATGCTTGGTGGGATGCCTGGAAGTGTCAGTGTTTGCACGTCTCTTCCGTAGCCGAGTTTTGGGATAGGTTGGGCAAGCCGCCTCATGCTGCGCCTTTTCTTCAGGAGGCGTGGTATGCGGGCCCCATTTTTTTATTATGGCAGGTCTGGCTGGAGTGCAACAGAAGGATTTTCTCAGGGGAACGGTCAGCGATTCACCAGGTGTGGGGTAGAATTACTAGCATGTTGCAGGAGACGGTGGAAGCAAAGAGCAAAATTGCTCTTCCCTTGGCGCAGGGGGATGCTGATTTCGTGACTAGGCTTGGCTTTCGGGCTATTTCTCCAGCCGCGGCTTGTGTTAGACGTTGGAATGGGCGCAGAAGAAAAATGTAGAGGAATGGGAGTTGGACCCCTCCTGATGGATATTTGAAACTCAATACGGATGGCTCGGCTAGGGGATGTCCGGGCCCGGCTGGGATTGGTGGAATTGGCAGGGACCACTTAGGTGCTGTGGTCTTTATTTAAGCTGCTCATATGGGAGACCAGACGGTGAATATGATGGAGGGTGTGGCTATTCTGCAAGCTCTCAGAAGGGCGTACGAGCTTGGGTGGCGCAAGGTGGAGTGCGAGGCTGACTCGCAAATTCTGATTAATCTAATCCGGGAGAGGAAAATTGATGATGTTAATTGGCAGCTATCATTGGTGGTGCAGCAGATTCTTCAGATTGTTATGATTATGGATTCCGTTTCTTTCTCTCATATTCCGAGGGAGTGGAATGGAGCGGCCGATTGTTTGGCCAAGTGGGCTTCGGCGAATGAGGATGGACGCAGAGTGGAGGATAGGGCGATGTTGCCAGAGGAGGTGAGTAGGGACCTGGATAGAATTCTCAGGCTAGACGGACTTGTTGCTGGGTAGTGTGTCGGCATAGTGCCGTTTCGGTTTTTGTGTTTTGCTGTGGCTTTGGCCCGCTACTGTATGTTCTGTTTCCGGTTTTTTCAATAAAGTTTTTACCCCTTTTTTAAAAAAAATAAATAAATGGACACCCTAGGGCCTAATGTTATATTCCAAGTTGGGCACTACTATCCTGAGGGTATGAGACCTAGGGAAATGTAATTATCATAGGGAAAGTAGCTTGGAAGAGGTGGAATCATTGTCTAGAAGGTTATGGATGATTTAGAATCAGTGAAAAGGTGCCTAGGAGGGTCATGAAATCAAGCAAGAGTGATCTATGGGTTGGGTGTCATAAGCCACACTCAAGTTACCAATTTTCACATTTTATATGACTACAATTTGAAACTTGACTCTCTTAGCTCTCTTAGCCTGCTCTAGGATGGAACCTCAATTTTCATACCATTTGATTCTCTAAAACCTACTCCATTATGATGACCAAGTCTAAATGGTAAATTTTTATATAAAGCACTTGGCCCCAAAACAGAGTCTAGATGTACTTATGCTCACTTGGTTATATTACTTGCTTACTCTCTCATCTCCTTATAAGTGATTCAAAGGATCATTTAAATTTCCATGCTTATTAGGCCTCTAAGACCTATCCCATCCTATTTACCATGCTCATATGAATAAGTTTCATGTTTTACTCTCGAGGTGGAAACACATTTTTTAGGCACTTATCCAATTATGAGGTCTCTAGTACAGGTATTATCTAGCTTGCTTAGGTTTATCAATCTAATGTGGGGTGTCAATTTGAGTTTGATGTTATTTTAGTACCTAAATATTATCCTATTAAGATGACCAATCTTGTATGAGTCATTTTCATATTTTACACTTCGTCTCTAGCTCTCATCTTGATTGACGTCTACTTTGTTGAAAATATTACTAAGTCTATGAAAATATTGCCTATTTTCCCAATTAGGTATAGCTAAAAGTGATAAAAAAATCATCTAAGTCCTTATACCTAATCATTCTTCAAAACCCTAATTAGATCTATCAGGTCCCTATTTTCTAAGTCTAGTTATAATCGACATTTTCTAGGCAGTTTGGTCTTTGTTTGAAATTGTCAAGCACCCAAGACCTAATTGGGCTTCTAAATACATAATAGGTCTTGGGGAGGTTTTTTGTTTAAATCCAATTATATCTAGAGAAAAAACTATGACTAGGTCAGTGAGTGGGGGGTCAGAGTTCTGTAGTTGGAATCAAGGTTGTATTCCCTAATTAGGTCTTGGTGATCATCAAGTTTTATTGGGAAAGTCTCCTTTGGTAGTTGAGTTTCTTTATGCCAACTAGGTATGTGTTTTATGTTGGGGGTGAGTTTAGTTATAATCAGGGTGTAAGTCCTGATTAGGTTTGGATTGTCCCCCTACCCCATACCATTCATTTATTAGTTAGGGATTCAACCCCAACTAGGTTTTGGGTTTTATCCCTTAATTTTGTTCCTTTGTTGATCGGAGATGGATCCCTAATTAGGTCAGGGACCATCCCTTGATGTTCTTCTATGTTGATCAAGTCCTAGAACCCAATTATGTCTGTGGATTCCTACATTCAATTCCCAATGTTACTTAGGGTTTGAATCCCAATTACAATGGGAACTCCTCCACCAACTCTTTAATAATGTATTGTGGGGTTTGGCCCCCAAAAATCCCAAAGCTTCCTCTTTCAGGGTTTTAAACCCCAAAACTCTGATTGTAATGTGCTTAGGCTAAGGCAATGTTGATAAATCTATTCATAATTTTAAGACTTGATTAGGTCTTGGTCCCCCCTCAAATTTGAATTTGTCATTTCCTACCAAAAATGTATAATGCAAACTAGAGAAATTCCCTGAATTGGTCTCGAATCTTGTGTTGAGTTTCTCCTATTTATATTCAAACTATGAAATCTTGATTAGAACTGGGATTCAAAAAGTACTTGTCAAAGACAAAATAGAATCCTAATGTCCATTTTTCCTGTCAAGTCACATGGACTGCTTGTTGCTTTAGGGGCATAACTTTTTCCCCATATGCCCATTTTGCAAACTATTTGCACCAACAAAAATCTCTTTCCACTATAGACATTTTGGTCCTAAAAATTTCACCTAATTTGACTTGATTAAAAAGCTGAATGCAATTGATTTTTTCAATTTATTGACCTAAATAGGTCCACTAATAACCCTTTTGATCCCCTTAACTATTTGTTGGTCATAACTTGGTCCCCATTAATCTGTTTTCAGAACCATCTGAGTTGTTATGAATCTAAATCTGACACAAACATCTTGGTGCCTCTAGTTTCCCAAAATTCCTCCTATGCATTGAGATTTTAAGGTTTTAAGTTTATAAGTTGCTTGTAAAGGTTTTTGTAAAAAATAAGTTGTTTTTTGTCTTTTTGTAGGTAAAATAGAGCAAAAAGGCAAAGTGGTGGGAATGAAAAAGTGAATGATTTTTTGGGTAGGAAGCGAATTGATAGAAAATCTATAAATAATCAACTTCTCCCATTGTAAGGGTTGGATTTTTATTGCTCCATAATGCTCAAAGTCAATCAACTATTCTTTGCTTCTGTAGTGTATTATCTTATCCCTCTTTTTTAACCTTATGGTTACACTTACAAAATTTTGATCAATCAATCATATTGAACTTGTAATGGATTGTCTACATGAATATTTCAATTAATAGAAGATTATAGATTTATTGATTCAAATCTATGAATTTGTATGATGGTTATGAGCATTTATTTCATTATCAAGTTCCCTTTATCATATGTACTAAATTTGATCATGATTGTGTGCACATTGATCAGGCAAGAGACCGATTTATGGAGTTCACCGATTAAGAACTACAGATTTCCCCTTCACTACTGCAAGATTTATTCCTTTTTTCCCTCTTCTTTTATCTTTTTTATATCAAATCTGGTTAAACTAGGATTTCATTCGATAGCAATTTTTTTTTACTTGTTTATCTTGATTGATTGCTTCATTTCATTACCACTTTGTTGTTGCTTTGTTGAATGATTAAATGCATTGGAGTGAACCACTAAAGTTAGCATTTTTATTGTTTTTATGAAAACTCCAACTTTGATTTGGGTAGATGTATGCATATACTTTTTTTTTTTTTTTAATTCTTCTTGAAACTCAATTGAATATAATACAACCATAATTACTATCTCATGTATTCAAGGATTGAAACACTACCAAAATTTAGTTTTAAATTTCACACCAATAAGCCCCTTTATTGGAACCATCATAATGGATAATTGAGTGAAGATCAGTTCATCATGACCCAATATATATAGATCTTGGGGATACCCACCTCATGGGACTCCTTTCATGAGAGGTTTAACGGGCTTCATCATCTCTGAATCCCAACATTGGCATTTCCATGCTAAACAACTTGTCAAAAAACCCTATAATATATCTTTCTCATATTATCACATGAGGTGTTCTCACAACTCACTCACTCATACATAATAGTATTATTAAACAACTAAATATTAAAATTTAACTAACAATATCCTTTTCTACAAGATTTGTCTCAATCAACTCATTATTTACATAAAATAATATTATAGTCTCACACAAATGTGAACACTAAAGCATGTTATTTTTAACAAAGCATAAAGGGTATTTGTATGGTAGGATAAAATAAAGTAGAGATCAATAAAGAGTGAGAATTGGAAGAGTATTAAAATATGATTGGAGGATTAATAAATCATAAAAATCAAGACTAAGATAGATCTTAAGAAAGAAGAAAATATTTAAGACTACAAATGTAATAAGATATTTTAATCTCAATTTTTAAATAGTGATATAATGTTGTCTATGAATCAATGAATAAAAGTATTTTATCAAATGTTTGGTTGGATCTATGTATTTGAGAATTCGATGGATCACTTCTAGGGAGTGAGGTAACCATTAATTTGGCCCCATGTACCTTCCACCTACACTTATTGGTATTAGACCAAGTTTATGTTTTCCAAGTCATGTATCTAAAGATCTAGTTGAGTCATAGGATTTTTTTTTTAAATAAACTTGTAATTGGGTGAATAAATCCCATGTATCGGTAATCTTGTTAGAAGAGGTACAAAAGCAAGAGCACATGGAGTTGTAGACCTAGCATAAATAATGATAGGAATCCAAGAAAGAATGGATGCCATAGAGATAACACAAATAAAATTAATGCATGTTGAAGATGAATAATAATGGGATCAAGAAGCTTCTCAAGGGATTAGAGGATAAGGATCTGAATTGAAATATATAGAAGATGAAGCTAAGATAGTGATATTTTTTTATTAGATAAGGTTAATAAAATGGGAATAGGGTCCCATGCCCGTACAAAATACCATGGAATATAGACAACTAAAAGTAAGAGGAACAAACACATAATAGTGCCTACATGGGCCATGAACAACTATATATCATTAGCGAAAAGACAACCAAAATATTAACAAAAAGAAGCCAAAAAGACACATAGAGGGGGAAAGTAGAAGGCACTAATTGAACTCCTCAGAGTCAAAGTAGATGACTAGCTTGTTGCTCTTAGACTTTATTTTCTCTTTATCCTTTCCTCTTGTTCTTTTGATTGATCCCTGATAAGTTTTTTTAGCCACACTTTTCATTTTGTAGATCGGGGTCCACTCATCCTCTTTGTCCTAGGCTTGCTTTGCATGCTCTTTCTTCATCTCCTTACTCTGCTCTAATTACTTCTTTTTGTTGTTGTGTATCATGGTAATCTCCCCAACTTCTTTGGTTTTGACAATCTTCCCTCCATTAGTACCTATTATAACCTCTTCCAAAGAAATCATCATTTTCAAATTTTGTATTTCTTCCACTAACTTGAAACAAAATAAATGTTGCATTGCCTCTTTGGCCTAAATCTTCTTCAAGATCCTTTCCATATCGACCAACTTGTTGCTCATTGGGTTTGGGGACAAACACTTGCCATTGGCTTAACCACTTGAATTTTGCCATCTAAATTGCTATCTTGGGGTGTTTTACCAGTGTTTTCCTCTTCGCTTGGAGTCAAAGAATCCTTCCCTTTCTATTCACCTAGGTTCTCTTCATTTTCTTCATCAGAAGCATCCCCCTATTGTGGATGTTTATGGCTTCAATTACATCTTTTCCCCATAACGGTTCCCCTCTTCATATAATGAGTAGGATGAGCCCTTGGTGAATGGGGTCAGAGGAAGGGTTGGCTTTGTAAGACATCACAAAGGCTTCTAGAGACTTAAGTAAAAGTAAAAGAAGGTTGATCCTATGACCCTTAAAGTGATTCATCAAGAGGGAGTGATGTGAGAAAAAAATGGTCTATTTTCCCTCGAGAGTAATTTACTTCATTATCTAAAGACAAACCTCATGCCACTTCCTAGGTAGTTTAACTCTAGGGAAACCTTTCTTGGATGAAATGACTGGTTTATCAAACTTGAAAAATATCTTCATTACCTCCTCCTTCTCTTTTTATCTTTAAAGGCTTTAACACTGTAGCATCACATACCAGTCACTTATCCAATGATTTTTTTCAAGATGGTGATGCTTAGACCCCTCATTCTGACCAAGCAATCATCCCAACCTTTGGTGAAGTCCCTAGAGATAGTCAAATCATGTCCAACTATTTTTTCCATGAAATTTGATAGCCTTCTTTGAACTAGCTTCTTCTAAATGTCAAGGTCCTCTTTCACCTTTGTGCAGGATTTGGTTCAATCATGTCTCTTTCACCTCTCATTTTTTGCCTATTAGCAACACTTTGAATTCTACAATTTTTTACCATTTTATTTACCATAGAGATGCTCTTTTTATCCAAATCTAGACATTTATTGTTTGAAGTGGCATGTATCTTCCCATGGTTCACAACATGAGTCTTAATGTGGTGATGATTGAATTGTACCTTGTTTCAGGATTTTCCCATCATGTCATGTATCATGAGAAGAACAATTTAATCATCCCACATGTGGGAGAGGGATTTGTAATTTTGGATTATTGATGAGACTTCAATTGGAAGGTCAACCTCATTCAAATAATATTTAGGTGAGTCGCTATGAACTCCTATGTTCGCCATTTAATCTGCCCCCTTATTTCCCAATTTATAAACATGGGAAATAGTAAAAACTTTTAACTTGCAAAAAAGACTCTCTACATCCTCCATAACTTTTGATATGGTTCAAGAAGAATCAGATTTTCCCTATAGAGCAGATCGATGCTAAATTTGATTGCCAATTTAATTACCCATAATGTTGTTGAGGCTTCATTCACATGGTTGGTTTGGACCCCTAAGGGGCTAGCATAGTCAGCTAAAAGGTTACCATCGACATCCCTTATGACTCCCCTCCTAGTTAGGCTTGGGTTACCTTTGGTCGCACCATCAAAATTCAACTTGTGCCAAGAAACTGGCAAACAAATTGATTTGACCATAGACTTATCCACCTTCTGCTTATATGCCTAAACTGGGACTAGAAGATCCCAGTTGTTGAGAATAGGTGAAAGATGTCAGGGTAGGGAATCCTTAAAGTTAAAGGAGAATTTGGAATAATTCTCCTTGATAGTTGACAATATTTTTAATGAAGTATAAGAAAGACAAGATGACCTATTTTTGAAGATACATGAGTTTCTACATTTCTAGATGCCTTAGAAGATGTGGGACAAATAGATAACACATGAAAAAGATAGGGGTGGGCAGCCCCAAGGAGGTTTCTATGGGATGATAAGATTATGGACCGAATTAAGACTAACCCAAGATAAATTAAAATTCAGCAAGAAGAGGTTCAGAATGACAAAAACCAATAGAAAGGAGAGGAATAAATGTGAAGACATATCAGCATCCTCTTTGCATAGAACACACCTATTGGGAATAGGGAGTCCCCTTCTAACCAAATTATCCAATGTGAGTAAGAAGAACATGTTGACCTTGGAAGTAAGGTTCTTAATCCAAAGAATCCACCAGTCTTCAGCCAATTCCACATGATCCAGATTAATCAGATATCCTGATTTGATCGAGAATTCCCCACTTGGTTCCATAGTCCAGATAAGGGCATCATCTTTAGGGAAGCGACTGATGTGAAAGAGCTAGAGTTGCATGTTAATATCCTAAAGGAGGCGAGAATCTTTATGGTTGATCCCTTCCTTGTGGAGGGTTTTCCATTTTTTTACCATGCTCCTCCTCCCAATAGTTGTTAACCTTAGATCTAATTACCAACTTAAATTGGTAGTTGAGGGCATCCCAAGGGGAAGGATGCAAGGGGAACCTGGTTTAAGCAAGGATCATCCCAAAAATTAACTTAGTCACCTCTTCCCACATACCACTTGCTTCCTTTCTTTAAAAGATTTTTGCATTTATTGAGAGTTTTCAAAAGCATTGAACCGTTGGTAGGGCCATCTTTGGAAAAGAGATTGGTGCCTTAAGAGATTGGTGCCTTCCCTCGAACCTAAGTATTTTGATTTTATGATTTGAGTCCATTGTTTCTCCTCTTTTAGCACTTTCCACCCTTGTTTCGCTAGGAGAGCTAAGATATTGATAATGAAAGAGGAGTGGATTTTTTTTAAAAACATTAGTTGGGATTTTTAATTTAAAAATTTTGGGAGTGGAGAGATATTATGTAGTCATCTATTGAGTATTATAGTAGCTAATTTATTCTTCAAACATTTTAATCATTTATTTTATTAATGTGGTATGCAACTATCGTCATTCCATCAACGTTTGCAACTTGTTTACATAGTGTAAAATAGACTACATTTTTTAATGAGAAGTTCTATTTCCATTAGAGGGTTGTTAAGGGAAACAAGGAAAAGAACCTAGAACACTCACATTAGGTCTTTTTCCTTGATTTCTTTGACAAACCATCCCAAAAAATAAAACTTTCCACTTGTTTAAAAAATGCAATTTATTTTTTGTGATTTTAAATAAATTACACATTCAATAAGTGGGAAGATAAAATTTGTAACTAGAAAGTGTCATGTATATTCTATGATATCTCCGATCTCTTTAAAATTTCCCACCTTTTTATTATTCAAATTCTTACCAAAAACATACATATATATTTTATGTATGTTTATATATACATAAAAAATACATAAATATATATAATATATTTATGTATTTATCTACTCATCTATATATAAATACAAAATATTAAATAATTAAACATTAAAAAAAAAAAAAATGATATTTTTTTTTTTTAGCCTTAGGAAAATTTCCCTCTTAGTACTCCTTCCCACTACCAAAAACAATTCCTCCATTTACATAAATGGGATTTTTTATTTTATTTTATTTTTTTTTTCCCGATCATGCTACAATTTTTTATTTTTATTTTTTGGGAAAATAACCTCCTATTGAAGTGTCACCGAAAGGGGATGTGCATAGATAGGTAAATGTGAGTTTATAAATTGTTAGAAGGTTTTATCCATTTTTATAATATAGGTTTTAAAGGAATGTTAAGGAAAATAACTCGTTGAATAAATGATTTATACATGTGTCACTAAATTTAATGTAAACGCTCAAAGTCCACCACAATATACCATAGAGATTCATTTGGTGAAGCGAAACAATGCACTACATATATAAAATCATTATTATTACACAAAAAATTTCTAGTTATAATTGGAACTAGTTTATATTGATTTTATTTGTACATATTTTATTAAATCTTTTATTTTTAAAATCTACCATTTTTTCATAGGGCTATGATTAAGTGGATTCCATATATAGAGAATATATGGACTTCATAGTAGTTTAGTAAACTACATTGGTTTTATTTAGCAATGTTGAAATGTAAGAAACCTATGTTAGTGGTTGTGGGTTTCTAGATAGGATTAAACAAAAATTATGTTACAAATAAAAATAAATTCAAAAGATTTTAATAGAATCATAATATTGTCTTGACTTTTATATCAATAGAGGTTATTTTGTTGTTAGAGCAATATTTTCTCCAAGTAAATATATTATTTGATCAGGTAGGGTTTTAAAGTTTAAGAATAGTTAAAATCCATCTATAAAAATATATATCTCCCTCATCATATTTTATCAGAATTAAATAGACCTTAATTTAAAAATATTAATATGTAGACAACCCATGTCAATGGGTCGTATATGCACAGGTAAGGATTACCTACAACTATCCTCTTTCTTTTAATATATTAAGACTCGAATAAAGTCAAATGAATAGAGCATGTGTATATTTATAAAAGTGGGTAAGGATTAATAATATCCATATATCTAGTAGAGGGTAACCTCCAACTCAAATGTCAAGAGTAAATGGTTCTAAAGCCTAAGCCTATAACACAATGATGTAGCTCTCACTAAACCTCAACTAAAGTAAATGATTGTAAACTATGGTGGTAAATATGCAAGTAAAGTAAAAGGTTGTAAATGAGTGTAAACTAAATTAAAGGATGAATTAGATGGTTGTAAAGGGTTAAGGTGCAATGTTCAATCAAATGGAGATCTATATAACCTAAGGTGATTAATGGCAAGTTTAAGAAATCATATTTTTACACCAACTTATTTGAAAAGGATACACACACATACATCCATAATGCAATAAACAAATTAATATTTAGTCTACTATATAAATAAAGGAAAGCATGTGTCATGGCCAACATTCTCCATCCTCATTTCTTTGGATGGGGACCCTTTCAATTTAGCATGGTTGCTTCATTCCTTTTCTTACCCAGTTGCTCGCTAGTTTTCTAAGCTTTGAATTTGAATATTTGGACTATGTATTGATATAATCTCTTTGGTCATTTATTCATAACATGATCGTTTTATGACTAACGGTCTAAGCTTGAGAAATTAATATTGAGGTATCTTTTAAATTGTTGGGGCTTACATTTGTTTGATCTTATTTCTTTTAAGGAGTTTTGGGTGATTTGTCTGCTTTTGCCCTTCTAGATTGGTAGTTTAATAGATGGTAGGTTACAAGTGACTGAACCTACTTCATTCTAATGTTTTCCCATTTTAGAATGTTCAGTGTAAGCTTTCATCTATATATATTAAGATTAAATGTGTGCCTTTTCCTTTATCAAATGGTTTTTTTACTTAGAAATTTCTCTAGAATTTACAGATTCAAAGTACACCATGTCACTGCTAGGGTTTAAAGCTAACATGCTACATGTTGAGCATCTATCAAGCCATTGGCCATAGAAAAGTCAAAATCCTTTTGTAAAATATTCTAAGTGTTAGATCCCTCCAAGCTCCAAGATGACATGGTCTCAGAGAACGAGTTCATAGAGCAAGCGATGAGCATAAAGCCCCCTTATCCCTAATTGCTCATGATGCTACCTTGTGGTAGCATCAAAGAAGCCCAAAACTTGAAATACATAACAAAACATAGGTTGTCCACCATTGATCTCCCATATTGATGGCTCACTAAAGTTGATCACCAATACACCCAAAGAACACCAAATGCCCAAGATGAGCCACATGGTGCCATATCAAGATCCAATATCCCACAGGAGGAAACAAAACCATGGGGAACCCTGACAAGCATGAAACACTAAGAGTAGACCACGTGTTGGAAGACCATTTATTCAAATCCAAATGATTTAAGCTAGGAGCCAAAAGGTGTGAATCATAACCCGAAGTTGAGATGATATCATGTGGTGCCATCTCGTGAACCTTGAACCCACCTAAAGATCAAATGTAGGTTGCAACTTGAAAACATAAAGAATTCAAGGGCCAAGAAGTGGCACCATCCTATGGTGCGACTGAGTATAGAAAAAAGCAGATTTAGAAGACATGAAGCATGTAGTTTCCACCAGAAGACATGGTGTCACCTGTGTCAACAGTATAAGATTAAATTTGATATCCATCTAGCCTGTCAATATTGTCATAGCCTGAGTTTCAGACTGTGTATTTAATCTGATTAGCAGAACTAATTTACATGTGGCTCTAACTAGCAAAGTGGTTTGGAAGGAGCCAATGATTCAAAGTAGATCATAAGTATGGTGTGAAACATCAAATGGCATATGCATTGGGATCAAGTGCAAGCAACATAAGACAAATTTTAGCCTTAAAGAGGTATGCCACTTAACTACTCAAAGCATGGCCATCTGATGGTCCCAAGGAAACCCTGACAACATTTTGTTGGTAAAATTCAATCTAATTTTAGTAAGGCATGATCTCAATCAGGATCATGATGCATTTAGGTGGGATCCCTTCCCAATGGAAATGTCACATTGAATATTTTTAACTACCTCAGTAATGGGATGGATTTGAATCTAAGTGTACTCCATGAGTTGAAATTGTCTATATATAGATTAGTCTATGATATAAGAAAGGTTGACATTTTTATGTAAAGAAACTCTTCTAAAATTAATGCAAAATCATTTGCATTGCAATTAGCTTTGTCTTCTTGTCCATAAATGTGGTCCATTGTTTCTTGTCTTGAGTTCATGCTTGTGCTAGAGAATTATTACTATGCTTTGTTGTAGAAATGAAAGTAGTAACTACATTATTTTTATGCTAGTTTAGTTCACTTTTGAGTTCTTTTATTTTCTTTAGAATACTCTTTGATTTATGTGATTGCATCTATAAGGTGATTTCAAAGATCTGTTTATAATTTAATATAGATATATTGTGTGTATGTTTACATTTAGAGAAGATTTTATAAGTTCAAACATTCATATTTATGTCCTTAAGCTTACCCATTGAGTGGTTAAAATTTTGTGCAATTGCTAAACCAGGTAAACAATGGTATAACTATGACTTGGAATATTTTCATCTCGTAAAGCATTGGCATTATCATGATCATATTTTTTTTCTACCCTCCTTTCCCCTCTATTTTATGTTTGTTTTGAAAAAAAAATACCTTTCCCTTACTTTAAAAATTGGTTAAATAGAAACACAATAGTAGTTTAGAATCATGGCCAAGTTAACAAGCAAGAATTCCATTAAATCAGGATATTGAGCTTCCAATGGTAGCAGTCACCTCTCTTAGAAGTTATTTAAGGTAGACTATATCATTGATCCCCATACTTGAAAATGTGCCTTAGATTTATCTAGCATCAATCCTAAAATGTGAGGATGAAATTCCCTTATTGTTCCCCACTTTTCTCTCTGAGTACTTAATCTCATAAGTGTTCTTGGAGCACAATTTTGGTGTGAACAATAAGTAGCACTAGAAGGAGGAATTTTTAGACTGAAATTTATTGTTTGATAACCTTTTAAACTATTATATTTTACAACACACTAGATTTTGTTGTGTGAGTGACTAGGTCCCAATTGTGGTAAATTGATCATTTCACCATTGTAAATCCATATTAGAATGTGAATTGGTAGAGGTAAGCCTAGACCAATTATTATCCCCACTATCTCATCATCCCAATATACCCCAAATCAATCCTTACCCATAGCTGCACCTATGGCTTGGATTTTTGGTTTGCTATAAATGCCCTTAGATTTATCCACAATTTTCCTAGTAATCTAGAGAGGTACTTACCAAGATTCAAACCAAGCATAGGGAAGACTGCGTAAGAGCACATAATGTCTTACAAAACTACTCTCCAGCTTATGAATGTTAAACATGAGGGCATTGCATGTATATTTACCCCCTTCATACTTATGGATGAAGCCTATGACTGGTTTCTAAATTTACTTAAGGAATCTATCACAAGTTGGGATCAATTCAATAATACTTTCATCACTTAATTTAGATAAGTCATAGATCCTAGTGTCCTTTAACAATAGTTTACTTGCATTCAAAGAGAACCCAATGAGCCTATTAAGAAACTTAATGTTTCATATACCTAATACTCAGTTGACCATAGAAATGTATAAAATTTCACTCAACCCATGGACTAGCATGTTCTTGAGAAAGGATCCCTTGGTAGTGGACTTGCCTCTAGCTTATGCTTAGGCTATAAAAGTTGATAGGCATCTCAACCCACAAGTTCATATGATGGCTCTCATTCCTAATGATTTGTCAAACATGTTAGCCTTGAACCTTATTCCTAACACAAACCAAAATATTCTCATTTCTTAACCATTGCCCATAACCAACCCACTTCCCTTGAGGCATGTTGCATCTAATCAACACCTAGGCTTTCTTAATCCGATAAATTGTAATGAAGGAGTCCCCCAAGTTCACAACCAAATGTTGTTACCTCTTGTTGTGAATAATGTCCAAAACATACAGTAAGAGTCTACTAAGAATGAGTTGGATGCCATCCAATGTATGGTGTAAATATTGATTAATGACTTCTTGGTCTTGCAAATACAAATTGGTAGTTCTAGTGCTAATAGTTCCAACAAGAATTTCACTTATCAAAGGTAAAATAAAACCTATAATTATCCCAATAACCAACCAAAACCCTCACCCAATAAATTTATTGAGATAAACATATGTAAAATAGCTCTCAATTGGTGTCATGTGTATAACACAACCAAATATGGGGAGCTCGACTGCATTGAATTTTGTAGTACCTTTGACATATTTCAAAGAGAGATGGAAGAATACAATGTAGTTCCCAATCACCCAAAGGCATCCAACTCTAGTAAACCCCCTAGTACATCTATGATGTTATAAATGATGGAATTTATTAGCCAAGAAGATAACAATCCTGAGGAAAGCATTAGTAAGATGCAGACCTTTCATCAATTCCAAAGAATCAATTACGCCCTTAAGAATAGGATACATCAACAACCCCTCATCACCTCAACTCTTCCCAACAATGGTGAAATTACATCTAATCTTAAGGCTAGGAATGATCCACCACCTCCAAATCATAATGAATCCAAATATCCTATGGAAAATCATCCAATCCAAAGTAAAGTTGGGTACAATATGGTAGAATACATGAAGAAGATTAAAGATAGAATAACATTGCATGAGCTTGCTCAAATCACAGAGAAATGTGATCTTCTAATAAAATCACTTATTGAAAAGTCAACTAAGAAAAAGCAAAAAATTACCCATACCAATGTTCTCGTTCACAAAAATAAGACTGAAGTCCTCTCTTTCTTTTAACTATTAGACTATTTGGGAAGAACCTGCATAACTACCTAGTAGACTCAGGAGCTTTAACCAATGTGATGCTCGTAATAGTTTGTGAAAAACTAAGAATAATGTCTATAAAACTAGATAAACTCATTGTTCAACTATAAAATTATGAGGTTAACATATTTAGTGACTACTCAATGTGCATATGTAATTGGAATCAAAATCTAGAATCTAATAATTCATAGATATTTAGATTATGGAGATACCCAAAGCCTACGGGATGCTCCTCAATCGGGATTGGTCAAAATCCTTAAATAGATACATGGCTATGGATTTATCCCACATTTGGTTTCCTTAGAGAGGCATAGCCAATCAAATTAGAGTAGATAGGGAACCCAGGATAAAGCACGTGATGATTTAATAAATTACACTCAATGAAAAATTGAACCTAGTGTATTATAACTTAAGAATTTATATGATGTATACAAAGCCTACAAAGGACAAAACTGAAAATTACCCTGAGTTGCCAAGTTTATGGTCCCTATATGTTGATGGGTCCTGTATACCAAATTTGGTCTACATACCAAAAATGTACCTAGTCCAAGAGTCCAGAGGAAGGAGCAAGATCTTGATTGAAGAGTGACCCAATGTCACAAAGAGAAAATAGACCTCAAGTGGAGATCATATAGCTTTTGTAAATATTTTGAAACACATTAAGCAAGCTCAAAGAGTGATTTGATTGGTCTTTAAGGGATAGGTCTATAATTTCAAGATGGAAGGGTCCAAGAAGGTTTCATGGTGTCTAAGGCATTCAGGAGCATTAACCAAGTTGCACAAGCATCTAAAACTCATTCAAGCCTTCAAAGATCCAGCAACAGTTCAAGCATGAGTTTAAAAGGGCCTAAAGGCTTTAAAATAAGCTAAGTACAAAACCTTTTTTTTGCCAAGTCTTTACTTGGGAATTATTTCATACTTTGTGGTGCTAAATTTCATTTCTTTCTGATCTTTATTTGACTAAGTGTTCATTCTTTTAGGAAATTAGTTTCGAGTTTTTTGGCTAAGCATCGGGAATTATTTTAGATATTTTGTCTGAAACAAAAGGCCCAAAGACACAAATTATTGCAAAAATTTCATCCACAGTAAAATCCTAAGGATCATTTCTTTTAGGAAAATTATATGAATAATTTTTTTGTAAGGTCATTCTTCAGTAAATTGTCCTGATACAAAAGTCTTGAATGGTCACAAATGTCATTTGAAAGAAAAAAGCCCACAACAAATATCCAGAAAAAGGTTCAAAGGAAATATCTTATGGAATTTTTGATATGACAACAAATATCTAGCAAAAGGTCTAAAGGAAATAGCTTGGACAATTTGTGATCCAACAGTGAGATGACAGGTGCGTAAGTGTCAAATTCAAGCACATAAAATGACCATTGGTTTTTAAATATAAATTGATGGTCATACTATGTCAAATACATTCATGCAAATGTCAAAGTTCAATTTGTGACAAATAGCCATTTTTATTCAAATGAGTCCAAGATCGATGGTTTGTGTTTAATCATGAGAAAGATCTAATAGCATGCATGAGGTCAAGAAGTCAATAAGACATTCACATGGCTATCAAATTTAGGCCATGGTAAATATCCCTTGGATTTCAAATGTTTTGGAGACAAGCATGTAGACATCAAAGTTTGAGCTCCATAAAGTAACTGTTTGGATTCAAAAGGTCCTTAAAAAGTTTAAATTTGATCAAGATCCATAGTTTGCATGAGCCTGCATACTGACACATGAGATCTAATGATCTGCGTTAGAGTCAAATGAGTTAAAAGGTCCTTGGGTTAAATCCCTTAACGAGATATAAGTTGGACATGATCCAATGATATGGGATCATTGAGCCAAGATCCAATGGTGCACAAAGGGTGGATCTGAGCTAAATTAAGGATCAATGTTCAATTGTACTAATGATCCAATTGTATGCAAGAACTGACAGGAAAGTGGGACCAGGTAAATCCATAGTGTGTGTGAGCTCATACATCTTAATCTAATGTTGCATGATCAAGTTAACATGTCAAATGGATCTTTTAGAAGGGAATCAAGGACTCATGTGCATTCATACATCCAAATCTAATAGTATGAGTAGAGTCAATAATTTAATAGAATCTATGGGACCAATAAGAATAAACATAGTTGGACATAATGAAATGGTTTGAGTTGGTAATCAATGACCAATAAACAAAAAGCAAATACAAAGAGCTTCCATTAAAGGTTGATGAACTAGTTCTTCGACCTAGGAGAACAAAATCTTAAGGACCCATATCACCATTAAAGCTTGGTAGATAGTAGACAATGTCATATAGGTAATATGGTTAATGATAAAGCTCTATTGCCATTAACGTTTAAACATGACCTCTGGTTGATAACTTGAAACTTATCGACCCTATTGTAGAGTCATTCCATTGACATGTTCATTAATTTTAGACGGATAATCCTCATACATGATAGAATCTCAGCTCTCATAGGGTTTTGGATGAAGAATAGGTGTTCGATATTAGACCAAATATAGAGATAGAGGATGGACTAGTGTTTGTGAAGCAAGGTCAAGTAGTTTGCAAGTTTTCATGAATATTGTGACTATGTGAAAACTAATGGGTTGAGATTGGTTTTCCATCTATATAATGGACCCAGGTTCAAGTTGGAGTGAATCCAAATGTAAATGTGATCATATAAATGTGTCTCACCTATCAGTGTGGTCACATTTTTTATAAGTAGCTACCAATGGCCACCTAAAGCACATGTGGCATAATTTTATTAGTTTCAAAGCATGAGAAATTCAATCCTTGTTAGTAGATCAGATAGATAATGACATGGATTTCCAAGAAGGACACCTAGTGGATGGATAAATATCAATGGAGCATTCAATTCTTTTATAGGACCTTATTTCTTGATAAGATCATGACTCGATGTCCTCAAATCAATGTTAATCCATCAAAAGTGGTTGGGCCTCTTTCAATGCACATCTCTATTTCTCTTTCCTTTTTATATAAATACATGCTTCCAGGACTTGAAAGGGATCCCTCTTTTTTGGTATGACTATAATTTACCAAAATTTGTACTGTAACACCTTTTGATGCAATAAAGACTAAATTCCATCAATTTGCAAGCTAGATTGAAGTGTGTATTATGAAGTCATGTATTGTGGCTAAGTGAATGTATGTTTCTTATCTATATCTAAATTTTCTAACCTTCATGAAATACTTGATAGTTCTCATAGGTCATCATAAGTGCAATCTATAGTTTGTTATTTAGCTTGAAAGTGGATATCTGCACTCTCATACTAGTTTAATAAGTTGCATAAGGGAGTACTTCATTCTGGACGGAAGAAGTAAGCGTGTGCACAAATTCCACTTTGTCTTCCTTAACCATTTCAAGCACAAGGTTAGTTTGTCTTTTCCCTTTTATCTATGTTTCTCCTTGGTCCAAAGTTTATATGCTCATAGGAAAAAGGAAACGCGCCCTATCCGTCATGAAGGCCTTATTCTGTTAATCAAAGGCTACTGTAAGAATAATGCTATGGTTAAGCACCCTAAACAGGTGAAAAACAAGGAGTCAGGGAACAGAAAGAGTGAATGTGTTACTGAGAAAGGCAAAATCAAGTTCCATAGTACTAAAAAGCAGATTGTAGAAGAAGATATGGAGCGGGAGAGTATTGATAAACCCAATGAGGAAAACTTGGAGGAAGAAGAAGGAATTGAAAGTCGGGCTACAAACTCTAATGAGGATGAAGAATGTCCTGAGAAGAATGAAAAAGATGATGTCAATACAGAGGAGGATTCTACAAACAGAACTGAAGACACTGAGGAAAACCAGAAAGAGGCGGAGTCTGATTTTGTCCAGGATGACCCTGTTGAGGACCCAGCATCAAAGAACAAAAAGGAAACCACAGGGCAGGATGATAATCAAGATATGGAAATGGAAATTCAAAATGGAATTAAAGAGCGGGAACATAAGGGTCGAGAAGATATCCCTGAAGAAGACAGGAACAGTCCTAATAAAAATTCTGAGGAATGGAGGGGGAAAAAACTGAATGATGAAACACATACACCAATGAACTGGGTTAATTGCAAAGCAGAGGCATCTTCTCAATTTGATTCTTGGATGTGCAGGGAGGTTATGAACCTTAAAAGGAAAGTGGAAACAATGGAAGATACCCTGAAAGAGGTATGGAACAAAATCAACAATATGGATAATCAGATAGGAGAGATCCCAGCCAAGCTCAAAGCCTATGAGAAAAACCTCCGAGAACTAATTAAGGACAATAGAATGAAAATGGAGGAAGCTACGTCCAATATTTGTGTTGCTGCTGTCAATATTGGTAAAAGAGCCAGTGAGGAGACTAAAGCTTTGGAGGGACCCAGCAAAAGAATGAGACAAAGTACTAGAAAGAAGGTAACACAAAAAGGAACAATGCTGGTGGAAACCACTACCCAGGATACTGTTTTGAAAGAAAAAGAAACAATAAAAATGATATTGGAACTGGATGAATAATCTGGTTCCTCTTGCTGGTAAAGAATCTAGTCTAGTTCTTTGTTTTCTTGTTGTCTTCCTATGTCTAAGGTGGTGCCAGATCTCTATTTTTTGGGTTGTGACCGGTTGTCTTTCCAGTGGTTTCAGGTCCATTTAAAACCTATTTTTGCTACTTCCTTGTAGTAGTTTTTAGACTTTGTCTGTGTTTTGGTTGCTCTATCTTTTTTCCTTGTACTAGGGTTTCGGGGCCCCTTCAAAACCTGCTTTTACCATAATCTAAAACTAATTCATACCTTACTGTGAAATATGTATGTGGGACTAATTTTATTTGGTCTTGAATACATCTTATAGTGTGTCTTGTGTGATTTTGAGTGATCAAATCATTGGTGCATCACCCTTTTTACATGCTTTCATAAGTTATTGTTAAAATTTCTCTCCTTTTTCCATGAAAGTGCTAGTTTAAGGTTTAGTATAGGTGATAGATCCAAAAGGAAGCTAGCCTTCTCCAGAGGTCTAATCCATTATTAGGATACCCACAGCCTAGGATCAGTCCCATGTTAGAGCAGATTTGAGTAAGAGGACCTGAATAATACCCTTCTCAGGTAAGGTGCAAATCTAAAACACCAATAGTTTTGGCACACCTGGTGGGACACAAGTTCATTTGGCATAATTGAAGTTTGAAAATTGAGAATAAAAAATTAAAATTTGAGGAGACATCTACCATCATCAAAAGTTGAAGATCCTTCAATTTGTAAAGCTCATAGCTTCTTACAGACAATGTTTTCATGCCAAAGGTTACAACAAGGTCATCAAGTAAAGGTACTCCTTTTGAACACATTGAATTACCTTCTACTTCTTATAAAATATCAAGATTTAGTAGGGAAACCCCTTATCCTCAAAAGAATAATTCATCTATTGGTTATCCTATTATTTTAGTCCAATCTATTATCCCCATTAGTCAAATCCCTTTTGCCCAGATGGCTATCAAGAATCAAGTTTTTGTTCCATTCAATAGGGGTAGCTCCCTAAATCTGGCACAATATGAGGAAATTACTATGTCTACCTTAAAGAGTATCCCTCTCTTCTCAAGAGAATGGGATAAAACTACTGCTATTGAGCATATCCAAGATGTTTCCAACCTTTGTTTTGTTCATAATGTTACTCAAGATAATGTGGCTATCAGATTGTTTACTGCCTCCTTCAAAGGAAAAGCATTGCAATTGTATAGGAATCTTCCTTTGACCTCCATTACTAATTGGTATGAGTTAGGTACAACCTTAGTCAGATAGTTTGAAGATGAGTCTAATCATCTATCTTTAATGAAACAACTGACTACCATACAAAGGTACCCCCATGAGTTCATGTTTGATTTTAACCTCATATTCTAAAATACTTGGACTAGGATCCCTGCATTGGTCTGACCATCCCCAAAATGTGCATTTTGTATTATCTAAGGGCCCTCAATTCTGATTTTAGTGTCATGATATAGTCCATGGGTGGTAATACTTTGCCAAATTCCTATGAACCTGCAATAAGAGTTGAAAATAGCTTGATATAAGCTAGTAAACTTGTTCCAAGGCCTCTAATGCCCATATTCCCAGAATTGTAACCTGTCCCTCCCCCTCAATTTCCTTAGATTCCATCTATATCCCCTATTCCATCTCTGAAAACCCAAGTTATATCCCCTTCTTATCAAGTTAGTGAGAGATCTAAAAAATATGTTACAAGATTTTGGGAGTGAGATTGTTCAACTCAAGATATAACAGTACCAAGGTAGGCCTTATTAGTAGAAAAACTAGAACACCTCTCAGTCCTTCAATGACCAAAGACCTCCTTATCAAGGTTTTAAAGATAATAGACAACCTTACCAAAATCAATGAGCCATAACCCAAACTAAGCCATATGCATCCCTTGATCTTAAGGTGCCTTCCAATTTAAAATTTATTGTTCATCAAAATAACTTTATGAAAGATTCAAGTTGGCAATCATTCAATCCAAATGACATCCAAAATCAAGCCTTGATATCACAAGATATTACTATGCCATAAATGACATTGGAAGAATTCTTTCTTCAAGGTGGTCAGTATCAAGAGATGAATATGGCATCCCAAGGAGAGGATCAACAAGTTTTAGGGCAGCCTGATGCCATCAACATGAATTGTCAATTAGATGATCATATTGCATTCAATCAAGTTGGTGAAACTAACAACACAAATGGTCAAGTTGCAGCTCTAAATAGAGCTAAAAGAAGAGCAGTTGAGGAAGTTCAAGATGTAAGCAATGCTTCTAGTGTTCCTAACATTGTTCCCAAAAGTGTTAAAAATCATGTTGTTGCTCCTATAGCACAAAAGATTTAGAATGTAGAGGTAGTAAAGGTTCCTCAAATTTCTCTAATTTGAGAACAACCAATGGTTCAAAAGTTATAACCAAAGGTTAGTGGAGCCTCATTCATCATAATAGATCAAATGAAGAAATCAAATTTTATCATTAACATGTGGGATTCCCTTACTATTCCAAGACAAAAGGACATGCTCATCCAAGAGTTTTTAATTCTTAAGAATGACTAGTTGAGATCAAAGTGTTATCTTGGCTAATTCAGCCAATCAAGCAACCTAGTCAATAGGTACATAACATGACAAAAGTGGACAAAACTAATGTCAATTCAAATAAAACCCCTCCTTTTTATCTCTCTTTAATAATTGGTGACTACTTAGTCCATAATTGTATGGTAGATAGTGGAGCTAGTAGCACTGTCATGCCCAAGCAAATTGCAGACAAGTCAGGTCTTATCTATGAGTCGAATACCAAAGGAGTATTACAATTAGATGGGTCACCAATGAAGATAGTAGGCATAATCAAATATCTAAAGTTGACATTGCATGTTTACCCCAATGTTACCATTCAACAAGATGTAGTAGTAGTAGACTTGCCTCCTTATTTTTCCATGTGTCTATTAAGGGACTTTACTTCAAAGATTGGAGGATGTTTATCAGCTAATTAGACTAATTTAATGTTTAGTACCAAGTATGGTACCAAGGTAACAATACATTCTAAACCTATTGTAATATTTTATTTGGAGTCGTATATGCCAAGTATGGTGAATACTAATTGTGTTATCTTAGATAAAGTACTAAAAAATAGTGAGGTAGAAACTGAGTTACCTCTAGATGGAGTTCCAAATATTTTCCTTGATGAGTGTGCCTTTGATTTGCATGAGCATGATCCTTAAAATTTAAATGAATAAGAAGGACTTGGTGTCTATTACCTTCATGAAAATGCTACACCAATTCTAGCATTGATGAAGGATGATCAACCTAGTGATGGCCTATGGCAACTATACATTGACGGATCCAGGAACAAACACAGCACTGGGGATGGAATGATGTTAATTTATCCAGCCAATAAAAGGTATTTATCTTATCTCAAGTTTTAGTTTGGTTGTTCCAATAATGTTTTAAAATATGAAGCATTAGTGCATGGTTTGTAATGGGCAAGAAAGATGAAGGTCAATACCCTACTAGTTTTTGGTGATAGCGAACTAGTAGTTCACCAAGTAAGAGGACTTAATGTATGCAAGAACCCATTGTTTAGGTCATATAAGCATAGAGTTTCATATTTACTTGAGGACTTTCAATCTTTCAATATTTATACCATATCAAAAAATAAGAACAAATATGCAGCCAGGTTGGCTACCATTGGATCACAATTTAACATCCCAAATGACATAAAGAATGAAAAGATTCAATCACACATCAAGGTGAATGTAAGGCCTTCTATCCTAGACAAAAATGATAATTGGAAATTTTTTGAAGATGATAGTTAGATTATCAGATTCTTGTAAGAAGAAGCTAAATTTTTTTCAAGAAACCAAAACAAGCATTTGCAGTAGTATGGTGACCAGATTGTATAGCTAAAGATGAGTAAGTTGCCTAAAGGGTTGGTCACCCTTGAAAACATATTTAGAAAAGATGATGAATTAAGAAAAGAAATTTTTTCTTTGTCAGCCAAATAAGAACACTATACAAATGTGGAGACTACAACTGGTAAGAGCTTAAAGTTGGGCAAAGTTTGCACATCTTCAGAGAAGGAAACTTTTATTGAGTTATGTTCATGTTTTTCAGATGTCTTTGCATGGTAGTAAAATAACCTTAAAGGATTTGATCCAAGTCTAGCTCAACATACCATTGAGTTAGAGGATGAGACTAGGCTAGTCAGACAAAGCCAAAGGCCTATTAACACAAAGCTTGAACCTTTAATGAGAGCTAAGCTATATAATCTCATTGAGTCATATAAAATATTTCCAATTAAGCACTCAACTTGGGTGGCAAACCTTGTTCCATTACATAGAAAGAGTGGTAAAATTAGGCTATGTGTCAAATTTCATGACTTGAACAAGTCATCTCTTAAATATGACCATCCATTGCCATCAATGGAGAAAATTTTATAGTTGGTTGTAGGATCAGAAAGGTTCTCCTTGTTGGATGGCTAGAGTGGTTAAAACCAGATCTTGGTTAAAGAAGAAGACCAATTCAAAACAACCTTCACCAAAAAATGGGGGACATTTGCATACATAAAGATGCCATTTGGTTTATCTAATGTTGTAGCCACTTTTTAGAAAGCCATGGATATGGCATTCCAAGGTCTCCTTAACAAGTTCATACTTGTTTACTTGGATGATATAAAAATATTCTCTGATAGTGTAGCTGAGAACATGATTAACCTTAGGCAAGTATTTGAAAAATGTAGATAGTTTGAGATATCTCTAAATCCCAAAAAGTGTGTCTTTTCAGTTCATGAACGTAAGCTTCTTGGATATGTTATTTCCAAGCATGGTAAGAGTATATATCCTGATAGGATAGATTCAATTATTTCACTTTCCTTACCTAAACACAAGAAATCTCTGTAAAGTTTTGTAGGCAAGATCAATTTCATAAGAAGATACATTTTAGAGTTTGTTACTTTAGCTAAGCCACTCATATCCATGTTAAATAAGGGTCATTTCATCTAGTCCAAATAAGGAGTAAGAAGCTTTGAGGAGATAAAAAAATCTATAGCCAGTGTTCCTACACTCCTGAACCCTGATTTCACCAAGTATTTATTTTTGTATACCTATGTTAATATTGACACAATTTCAGGTATCCTCATACAACAAAATAAAGATACTTTAGAGTAGCAAATAGCCTTCTTTAGTCAAGGCTTAAAAGAGTATAAAACAAGGTACTCTTTTGTTGAGAAGCATGCACTTTCAGTTATAAGGTCTCTTTAAAAGTTTAGGCAATTACTGTCTAATAATAAAATACATTTGATGGTTGCACATCCACATGTCAAAGATCTCATCTTGAACAAGGATATAAATGACAGGAGAGCTAGTTGGATAACCAAGTTCATGGAATATGATGTTGAGATCAAGGTCACAAACCTAGATAGAGGCAAAGGACTTTGTGAACATCTAGCCCAAGATTTGTAAGAGGCTAATGGGGTGGTTATGATGTCAAATGATGAATAAGTCACAAGTGATCACACCTCACCTTCCAACTGGTTCTAAGATATGGTAAGATACTTACAAGATGGTGTTTATCTTTCTCATCTAACCCCTTCAAAGAGAAGATATTTTAGATTGCAGTCAATTCCTTTTCTTCTTGTTGATAATGTATTATTCAAAAAGGATATCAATGGTATATTGCTAATATCATAGAGCTAGGTCAAACATAGATATTGTTTAATCAATTCTAGGATGGACATGGTGGAGGTCATTATTTATCAAGAATTATAGCCCATAAGATCATGAGAGGTGGGTATTACTGGCCAAGTATATTTGGTAATTGTCATGTATGGAATAGGAAATGCAGATAATGTGTCATATTTGTTGGAAAGGTTAAGCTTGAATCCTTACCTCTCCAACCAATTTTAGTGAATAAACCTTTTGTCCAATGGGGATTGGACTTTATTGGTCTCATTAACCCTCCTTCAAGCTTGGGACACAAATGGATCCTAACTACCACATATTATTTTACTAGATGAATAGAGGTATTAGCAGTAAAAAAAGCCAATGAAACCAATGTTTTGGGATTCTATAAAGGTTTGCTTACCATAATTAGATTCCCTTCAACTATTATTTTTGATAATGTTATGGCTTTTGTAAGGTCTAAGATTAGCTAGTGGCTAGTTTAACATAGTGTTTTTCTTAGTACCTCATCAAACTATTATCCACAAGAAAATGTCCTTATTGAGTCCACTAACAATAATTTATTGAAGATCATCTAAAGGACTATTGAAGACAATCATAGGTCATGGAATCTCATATTGAAGTCAGCTCTGTGCCCTAACAGGATCACTTATAAAAGGTCAATAATCAATTCTCCATACAAGCTAGTATATGGTAAGGAAGTAAGAATGCCTATTTCTATTGAAGTCCCTACTTTTAAATTAATGCATCAACTTGAGCTTTTAGAGAATGAGCCAATAAAAATTATATATACTAAGGTCATGGACATAGAATAGATAATACATCAGTCCATGTTAGCCATGAAGGCCCGTCAAGCCATGGTAAAGAAATCTTTTGACAAAGGAACTTCTTTAATAAGTTTTCAAGGAGATTTGGTCCGCAAGTGGAATGACGACAGAGATAAGCTATGAAGATACATGAAATTTGACTCTCTCTAGAGTGGTTTATATATAACCTCTTGCTACAAATCCCACAATGCTTTCTAGCTTGTAAAGATAGATGGTGAGGAGATTCCTATCCCAGTCAATGGGATACATCTAAAGCACTGCTATTAATGAATCTAAGTTCCCTATACATAGTTAGTTTATTTTATTTCCTCAAAGTGTTATTTTTTTGACACATTAGTTTTTTTTTTTTTAATTCCAAATAAATGTTTTTTTACATAGTTATTCAGTAGGTTAGCTACCTTTACTTTTTTAGGTTAGTTTCCCTTTCAATTTGTTTCTTTCCTTGTTTTTTGGAATTCTCTAATTTTCAAGTCAAGAGGTTATCTTATAGTCAATGTAAAGGGTCCATGTATCATATGAATGATCCAAGAGTCATAGAGATGGTCTGAGTTCTCATCATAATAGGCATGTTGCCTAGACAAGTCATCAAAGATGTTGACCAAATTTTGTCTACTTACCAAAAATATACCTAGTCCAAGAGTCTAATGGCAGGAGCAATATCTTGATTAAAGAGTGATCCAATGTCACAAGGAGTAGACAGACCTCAAGTGGAGATCATATATCTTCTACAAATCTTTTAAAACACTTTAAGCAAGCTCAAATATTGATATGATTGGTCTTCAAGGTATAGGTCTATTATTACAAGATGGAATGATTCAAACAAGTTTTATGGTGTTCAAGGCATTCAATAGTGTGAACCAAGTTGCACTAGCATCTGAAAATCTTTGGAGCCTTCAAAAATCTAGAAACAATTTAAGCATGAGTTCAGAAGTGCCTACAGGATTTAAAAGAATCTAAGTACAAAACTTTTTTTTGCCCAAGTCTTTACTTGGGAATTCTTTCAGACTTTGTGGGGCTAAAGCTAATTTCTTTTAGATATTTATTTGACTAAGTGTTCATTCTTTTGAGAAATTTGTTTCAAATTTTTTGGCTAAGAGTTAAGAATTATTTTGGACATTTTGTCTAAATAAAAAGGCCCAAAGACAAATTATTACAGACATTTTGTTTGCAGTAAAAGCTTAAGGGTCATTTCTTTTCGGAAAATTATCTGAGTATTTTTTCTGAAGGGTCAATCTTGAACAAAGTGTCCTGATATAGAAGTCTCAAAGCATCACAAATGTCATTTGAAAGCACAAAGATCATAAAAAATATCCATTAAAAGGTCTAAAGGAAATGGCTTAGGGAATTTGTGATCCCACAGATAGATGACAAGTATGCAAGAGTCAAATTCAAGCACAAAAAATGAATGTTGGTTTTAAAATATATAGTGACAGTCACGCAAACATCAAATACATTTGTGCAAAGTTCAAGCCATGATAAATAGCTATTTGTTTTCAAATGATTCCAAGATTGATGATCTATGTTTAATCATGAGAAGGATATAAAAACATGCATAAGGTCAAGAAGTCAATAAGATGTTCACACAGCTGTCAAATTCAAGCCATGACAAATATCTGTTAGATTTCAAATGTTTTGGAGATGGTTGATCCAGGCACCAATTTAGGCGACAATTCGGGTGACAATTCCACCCTAATTGATGACGAAACTTCTGGGAGCCGTAACTTTTACATCGTAGCTCCAATTGACTCACTGTTTGAACCGTTGGAAATCTAAGAATGAGGAGAACATCGTGAAATGGCATTGAGCTCTGATAGATGAAGTTTGACCTGCAAAAACCCAATGGAAGTGCCTCAAATTTCAATTTTAGTAGTGTAGTCTAAAAATAGTAAGTTTTTTAAAATAGTAATTCCTCAAATTTTGTATTATTTTAAATATTGGAAGTCGAACCACTTCATCTCTCTCAAGATTGGTGACCTTCCACATCCTCCCCATGCTTTCAAATTATGTATAAAAGAAGAGGTAACCCGAAATGTGAAGACAGACATCTCTTCCCAGAGATAAGCATATATTTGTATTGCGATCTTGAGTAATACTACATCTCTTCTCAGAGAATTCATTGTTACTATGTTATTTCTATGTTATTGAGATATTTATCAACTAGAACTTTTGAGTTTTGGATCAGTGGTATCAGAGCGGTTTGTCTTGAGAGTGTATGATCCTGAGGACGAGGTCAGGCTACAAGAAGCATGGGTGGGAAACAACAGAGCTTCCAAATTTTCCACCTGTTTGCTCCAAATGGCTTCAAATGGCAGATGACACCGAGACATCCGATCCTTTTAAGGAAATGGTGAATGAGGCCCTCCAATGGCAATAAGCGTAGATGCTGCAACAATTTTCCCAAATTCTTCAAACACTTTCGATGGGAAATCCTGGCTCTGTGGCTCCACTTCCTAGCTCCTCATCCAGGGAACGTCCTTTCAGTGCCCCAACACCCTTCAAGGTCCAGGTAAATTTTGATATTCCTACATTTGAAGGTAAAATCAATGTTGATGCAGTAGAAAATTGGTTAGATCAACTGTCTTCCTACTTCTCTGTAAATAAGTTCATCGATGGAGAAAAGATTACTTTTGCTCTTTTGAAATCAACATTGCCTATGAAAAATTGGTGGGAAGTGTGCAAAAAGAGGTTCAATACAAATGACATTGGCCTTGAGGTGGAACCTACCTGGGATGATTTTGTGGAAGCGGTGAAAGAAGAATACTATCCCATCGGAGCATATGATGATCTCTACATACAGTGGCAAGAACTTCACCAAGGTAAGGACCAATCTGTTCAAGATTACACAGACACTTTTCATTCTTTGTCTACAAGGTTGGGCATTCAAGACAGTGAGAAACATAAGACTCTCAAATATCGTGGTGGACTACAACGGTACATACGGGGGGAAATGGAACTCTTCAGTTTGGAAACCCTCGGTGAGGCATACAAATTTGTAGTGAAGATTGAACAAAAGCATGGCAGAAAGAATATGAAGAGTCAACCCTCAAAATGGAAAAGTGACAAGGAAGGTCAAACACGAGGCCCAAATTGGAAGCAAAAGGAGTTTCAGGATAAGAAATCCCAGAAAGGGAAGGCTAGAAAATGGTATGATTACCACAAAACTGGAACTCACTCCAAAGAAGAATGCCGAGCCATCAAGTCATTGCTTTCTGAGTCACAATACTCGACGTCCACTACTCTACCTCATACACAACCCACAGTCAAAGAGGATGAAGAATAAATTGTAGATGTTGAGCTTGACACCATTGTCACTTCATCACAGAACCGTGAGGAAGACTAGATGACAAGGAAAGATTGTTCCACTCCAAATTATGGGTAAAAGGTAAGCCTTTACATTTCATTCTTGATAGTGGGAGTCAAAAGAATTTAATCTCTACTAAAGTTGTGAAAAGTCTAAATCTATCTATGAAGCCTCATCTAAAGCCCTACAGTATTGGATGGTTAAGCCTAGGGAGAGACCTCCGTGTCACCCATCAGTGTCTTCTTTCATATGCTATAAAACCATTCCAAGATGAAGTCTTGTGTGATGTGGTCAATCTAGATGTTTGTGATGTACTCCTTGGTCAGCCATTCATGTATGAGCGACATGGCATCTATGAATCATGAACCCAAAGGATCACCCTCACTCTTGGAACATAGCACTATAGGGTACCAGAGGTACCACCTCCCACATCTATCTCCCTAATCAGTGCGAAGCAATGCAAGAGATCGGTGGAGAAAACAAAGTAATTTGTCCTCATGGTGGTCAAGCCACAGAAATCCAAGAAGGCTGATGTTGCAATCCTGACTACACAATCAACACAACAGAAGAAGATAGGACAAATCATAGGAGAATATGATGACTTATTCAAGTCACCCACAGGAGTTCCACTACATTGCCAGGTAAAACATTCTATCGATTTGATCTCGGGATCACCTTTGCCTAACAGTCCTGTGTATCGTAGATCAGTTTTGGAGAAAGATGAGATAAAAAGATAGATTCAAGAATTGATCCAAAAAGGTCACATCAGGCCAAGCTCTTCACCTTGTGGTAGCCCAATTGTCTTGGCACCGAAGAAAGATGGAACATGGAGGCTTTGTATTGACTATCGAGCCCTGAATAAAATCTCTGTGAAGAATCACTATCCTCTCCCCAGGATTGATGACCTGCTGGACTAGCTCCATGGTGTGAAGTTCTTCACCAAAATTGATCTCAAATCTGGTTATCACCAAATTCCCATCGATCCCACTGATGTCTGGAAGATTGCATTCAAATCTAAGGAGGGGCTCTTTGAATGGTTGGTTATGCCTTTTGGCTTAACTAATGCACCTGCAACCTTCATGAGGATGATGGATGACATCCTACGACCCTTCACCAACTCATTTATGGTTGTCTACTTAGATGACATACTCATCTATAGCAAAACATCGGAAGAACATTTGCAACATGTTCGTAAGGTGCTTCAAACTCTTCGGGAGCACAAGTTGTATGCAAATCTTGACAAATGCACATTCGAGATGACAACAATTCAGTACCTCAGGTACGTTGTGAATGAGGAAGGGGTCCATGTTGATCTAGAAAAGATTCAGGTTATTTGAGAATGGCTCACACCAAGGACCCTCACAGAGCTTCATAGCTTTTTGGGTCTTGCAAATTTCTACCACAGGTTTGTTCTTGGATTTTCACATGTTGCTTGGTCACTAACCCAAGTGTCTAAAGGAGGAGCTAAAGCTACATTTTAGTGGGGTGAAATACAGAAAATGGCATTTGAGAATTTGAAGAACAGACTCTACTCAGCCCCTGTTCTTGCCTTTCTAGATTTGCATCAACCTTTTGAGTTGATGACAGATGCATCTGAATATGCCATGGGAGCTGTCATCATGCAACATGGCCATCCTGTTACATATCATAGTGAAACTTTCATTGATACAATCAAGAAATACCCAACATATGATAAGGAGCTTTATGCCATTGTGCAAGCCTGCAAACAATAGAAACACTACATCTTGGGGAAAGAAACGGTCATCCACACTGACCATAGACCATTAGAATTCATCCAGATGCAAAGCAAGCTTCGAAATGAGAGGCATCAAAAGTGGGATACATATCTTCAGCAATTCCACCTGATAATCAAACACAAAAAGGGGAGCTCAAATACAACTGCAGATTGTCTGAGCCGCCCACCAATTACTGCACTCATAACAGTTCTAGACCTGTGCGGACATGAGACTGCCACTTGGGGTGCCCTGTATGAAGTAGATCCTACCTTTGTTGATACATATCAAGCACTTACAAAAGGTACACATGTTTCTAATTTCTATTTACAAGATAATTTCCTCTGTCATATGGGGCATATCTATGTTCCAGTTACAAAGCAACAAAAGATGATATGGGAAGCACACTTCAATAGGACTGCTAGACACTTTGGTATTGAGAAAACATTGGCCGTTCTTCAAAAACACTTCTACTAGCCCCATATGCGAAAGTATGTGGAAAGATATTTCAAATCTTTCACCCCATGTGCGATAGCCAAGCCAACAAATAAGAAGCAAGGATTGTACACGCCATTGCCAAAACCAACCAGGCCTTGGGAATCTGTCTCAATGGATTTTCTCTCAGGTTTGTCCACTTCAAAACATGGTAAGGACTATATTTTTGTGGTAGTTGATCATTTTTCAAAAATGTCTATCATGATTGCCTGTAAGAAAAATATATCTGTTGAGGAAACTGCTCAACTATATTTTAGTCATGTATGGCTCCATTTTGGTCTTCCTAAGTCCATTGTCTCAGATCGAGATAGCAGGTTCTTGAGCATCTTTTAGTCCACTCTATGGAAGATGATGGATACTAAGCTGATGAAGTCCATAGCTGATGAAAACTGATCTTACACAGCTCTGTATTCATCAACAAACTGATACAGACCTATCTAGATCATTCATTCCTTGTAGCCCTGTTTTCCCTATTTATTGGCCATAAATTTTTATATGTTAGCTAAATAATGAAAGTAAAACCATTTGTGGATACCCATTAAGCTCTTATATAACATACTAAAAAATCTCTTGAGGTTGATTTGTATGGAATTGTACTTCCTTCTTTATGCCATGTTCTAATTAGCCCTCCTTGTGTGCAAAACACCTTGTCCAGAGTAAAGTATGGACTTTATAAGAAAAAAAATCATTATTACAGATACCCATTACCTTCTTACAGGTGAATCAATCATTTTTTATGGAACTTCTTTGGAGAAATTGACTTTTCCTATATTGGCCTATGCTCTTTCCTTCACATACACCTAGGATCCACTTGGCAATTGTTCTTTTCCATAATTATCCATACTTTATCACCTTAAAATCACTTCCAAAAGTTTTCTAACACCTTCAAGTTTCAGATTCCAAAGTTTCAAGAGTTTTCAAGCATTAAAACTCATTTTGAGGGCTAGAAGCTAATTCAGGATTTTCCCTTAGACAGTCACAGGCCGAGACCTAATTAATTTTGTTGGGAGTGTTGTAGCATGTTTCAAAGGTTACAATCACTTTTATAAGGTCTTTTTTAACCCCATACACCTTATCCAATAATCACCTTGGTCATTTCAACCTTATGTACCTTCTAATGCTCAACAACTCAGTTGTCTTTGACTGTATTTTCATAACAGCCAACAGGGTTCTTGGGTTTCTCCTCTAACACAATGATCAAAAGGGTTCCAGGGTAATGTATAAACATTTAAATACCTTAAATTATTCCCCATTCATATTCTCATATCAAATATGACCTTATCAACCCATCTACCATGCAAAACATGCAACTTTCTTAACTTGCCTGTATATTGTCACCTACAGGCCTGAATTCCAACTGTTGGAGTTTTTGGACATTAAAGGGGTTTCTAAACCTGTTTCTTCTTGATTTAGTTTTATGATTACTTTAGGGACCTATTTCCATACCATTTTCAACTCCATACAAACATTTTCACATGGATTTTACCTTGGACAGTGCGTTGTAAGTATACAGGCCTGAATACCCTGTTTAGGCTTCTTATGACATTCAAAGCTCTTTTAGATATCTTGTTCACAGAATATCAGTTTAAAATCATTCCAAACATGCCAAATAACCAGTATTCATGTATTTTTCTAAATTTTCTCAAGTGAACTATCATCCGCACACTCATACATATACACACACAGGTCTATTTACCAGAATTTCATAAAGAGACCATAACATGAAACAAAACATTCATTCTCCTCAGATCAAATGGAAAACATACATTTCAATATCAAATTCCATGGCTTTCAAAGCCTTTTCTGCTCCTTCAAACATTCTTTTCTCCTTTTCTTTTCTTCAACATCTCTTGAGTGAGGTCCTCCCTCACTATTTCTCCTCTCTATCCTTCATTCCATCTTCTTTCCCTTGAATGAGAGGACTTTTCCTCTCTGTCCTTCTTCTCTTCTACGCCCCTCTCCTCTTCTCTTCTCTTCTCATCCTCTCTCTTCATGAATTCTCTCTTTTGTTCTTTTGAAGAGCTTCCCTTCTAACTTCTACGCCCAAATTGGGCTTAAGGCAAACAAATGTTGTTTTTAAGTTTTAACAATATTCTAAGGTTGAAAAGAGTTTCAACCAATTTCTCTTGATTTAATCAACAGCCTAACCATCATTTTTCACCTTTTCACTTTCACTTTTTGATAATTACATTTTACTTTCAAGGTGAAATTTTGAAATCTCACAATTTGGAGGGAAAACCAAAATTTGAATTTTCACACTAGAATTTGAACTATTGTAGATGCTCCTGCATCAATAGCCTTCCATCCACAGACTAATGGTCAAACAAAGGTGGTAAACTGCTTGATTTCTCACATGATTTGGATGTATCACTCCAAACATCCACGCACATGGGATGAGGGACTTCTTTTCATACAACATGGATATAATCGGGCACTGCACAGCTCGACCAAGCACAATCCATTCCAAGTATGTTTTGGGTTCCAACCCATGGCACCAGTTGATATAGCAGTTCCATTTTCCACCATGGAATACACACCTCATGGAAGATCTGAGGCAGAAAAAGCTACAAAGTTTATTGAACAAATGCAACACCTTCAACAACAAGTTCATGACATCCTGGAGAAGATGAATCAAAAGTATAAGCAACGCCATGACAAACACAGGATTGCACACCATTTTGTTGTGGGTGACAAGGTTTGGTTGCGGCTTCAGAAGGAATGACTTGTAGGCCCACACAAAAATATTTGGCCTCTATGATATGGTCCCTACACCATCACCAAAAGAGTTGGAGAAAATGCTTTTGAGTTGAACCTACCAGCCTACCTTGGTCTGCATCCAATATTCAATGTGGAGCTCCTCAAACCATATCATCCACCTCTCTTGGACACTTAAATTGTAGTATAACAACTCAACATTGATGAACTTGATCCATAGAGTTTTGCTCCAGTGGAAGAGGATCAGATTGTGGATACCTAGATGAAGACAACAAGAGGATGCTCACCGCTTTATCGAGTGGTCAAAAGGGGCCAGCTTAGCCATCAAGGTGAGTGGCTCACAGAGAATCAAATAAAGAAACAACTACCACACTTGATGGGGAAGATTGATGTAATGGGGACCATTTCTTTTCAAGGAGGGAGGAATGATCCAGGCACCAATTTAGGTGACAATTCGGGTGACAGTTCCACCCCAATTGATGACGGAACTTCCGGGAGCCATAACTTTTACACCGTGCTCCAATTGACTCTCCGTTTGAACCGTTGGAAAGATAATAATGAGGATAACATTGTGAAATGGCATGGATCTCCACCTGATGAAGTTTGACCCTTGAAAACCTAATGTAAGTGCCTCAAATTTCAATTTTAGTAGTGCAGTCTAAAAATAGTAAGTTTCTAAAAATAGTAATTCCTCAAATTTTGTATTATTTTAAATATTGGAAGTCAAACCACTTCATCTCCCTCAAGATTGGTTACCTTCCACATCCTCCCCATGCTTTCAAATTTTGCATAAAATAAGAGGTAACCCAAAATGTGAAGACAGACATCTCTTCCCAGAGATAAGCATATATTTGTATTGCGATCTTGAGTAATACTACATCTCTTCTCAGAGAATTCATTGTTACTGTGTTCTTTCTATGTTATTGAGATATTTATCAACCATAACTTCTAAGTTTTGGATCAATGGTCATGCATACATCAAATATTGAGCACTATAAAGTAACTATTTGGGTTCAAAAGGTCCTTAAAATTTTTAAAGTTGATCAAGATTCATGGTTCACATGAGCTTGCATACTGATACATGAGATCTAACTATCCATGTTGGAGTCAAATGATTCAAAAGGTCCCCACATTAAAGCCCTTAAAGAGCTACAAGTTGGACATGATCCAATGGTATAAGATCATTGATCCAAGATCCAATGGTGTGCAAAGGGTGGGTTTTATCTAAATCAATGATTAATGTTTAATCATACTAATGATTTGATGATATGTAAGAAGTGATAGGAAAGTGGGACCAAGGAAATCCATAGTGCACGTGAGCTCATACATCTTGATCTAACAGTGCACAATCAAGTCAACATGTCAAATGGATATTCTAGTGGGGAATCAAGGACTCATGTGCATTCATACATCCAAATATAATGGTGCAAGTAGAGTCAATAAGTTAACAGAATATATGGGATAAATAAGAATAAAAATAGTTTGGCACAATGAAATGGTCTGAGTTGGCAATTGATGACCAATGAAAAAAAAAACAAATACAAAGAGATTCCATTGAAGGTTGATGAACTAGTTATTTGACCCAGGTGAAAAAAATATTAAGGACCCATATCACCATTAGAGCTCAGTAAATAGTAGACAATGTCATACAGGTAAGATGGTTAAGGATAAAGTTCCATCACTATTAAAGTTTAAACAAGACCTCTGGTCGATAACTTGGAACTTGTTAACCCTATTGTAGATTCATTCTATTGACATGGTCATTGATTTTAGATGGAGAATCCTCATACATGATAGCCTCTCAGCTCTTATAGGGTTTTAGATGAAGAATAAGTGTTTGATATTGGACGAAATACAAAGATAGAGTATGGACTAGTGTTTGTGAAGCAAGGTCAAGTATTTTGTAGGTTTTCATGAATATTGTGATTGTGTGAAAACCAATGGGTTAAGATTGGTTTTTCATCTATATAATGGACCCAAGTTTGAGTTAGAGTGAATGCATTTGTAAATGTGATCATAGAAAGGTGTTTTGCCTATTGGTATGGTCACATTTTTGATAAGCAGGTATTGATGGCCACCTAAAGCACATGTGGCATAATTATTTCAATTTCAAAGCATCATAAATTTGGTCCTCATTAGTAAATCAGATAGATAATGACATGGATTTCTAAGGACACCTGGTAGATGGATAAATATCAATGGAGCATTCAATTATTTTACAGGACCTTCTTTCTTGATAAGATCATGACTTAGGGTCCTCAAGTCAGTGCTAATCCATCGAAAGTGGTTGGGCCTCTTTTAATGTACGTCTCTCTCTCTCTTTCCTTTTTCTATAAATACAAGCTTCTAGGTGTTGAAATAGATCCCTCTTTTTGGGTATGACCAGACTCTGCGAAAATTTGTATTGTAACACCTTATGATGCAATTGATTGAATTCCATCATTTTTCAAGATAGATTGAAGTGTGTCTTATGAATTCATATATTTAATTGAATGTATATCCCTTTTCTATATTTTAATTTTCTCACCTTCATGAAATACCTAATAGTTCTCACAGGTCATTATAAGTGCAATTTACAGTTTATTGTTTAGCTTGAAAATGGATATCTACCCTCTCATGCTAGTTTAATAATTGATTCATTCCTTACTATGAAATGTTTATGTGGGACTAATTTTATTTGGTCTTAAATACATCATATAGTGTGTCTTGTGTGATTTTGAGTGATCAAATCATTGGTGCATCACCCTTTTTACATTCTTTCATAAGTTATTATTTTTCTCCCTTTTCCAAGCAAGTGCTAGTTTAGGTTTAGTATAGCCAATAGATCCAAAAGGAAGCCAACCTTATCCAAAGTTTTGATCCATTATTAGGATACCCATAGCCTAGTATCAATCCCATATTGGACTTTATTTGAGTAAGAGGACCTAAACAATACCCTTCTCAGCTAGGGTGCAAATCTAGAACACTAACAAGTCCCATTATAAACAAGACAGTGGGGTAGAAGTTATACTAGTATACCCACAAAGAAAGAGGCATCTAGATTCTTATAGGTTGTAATTCCCTTGTACTAATAGTTTGGTAGAATATGAAGCATTAATCCTTAGGCTATAATTTACACGAAAGCATAAGGCTAAAGAGTTGGGAATGTTCAATGAGTCTGAATTTGTTGTGAGCCAAGTTAAGATCAAATTTTAATGAAAATTGTCTTACCTCAAAAAATACAAATAAAGGGTGTGGTATTTAATCAAAACATTCACTTCTTTCAACATTATTCCCAACCCTCAAGAGGAAAACCAAATTGTTGATTCTTTAGTAGCTATTACTTGTAAATTGACACCTCTAGATGACATAGAACTATAGGAATTTTCTATTGAGTTAGTACCTTATCCTTTTATCCCAAAAAATGTAGAAAATTTTTAGGTCTTTGAGGATGAACAACATATCATAGACTTCCTTAGTAATTCAGGGGTATTTGAGGCTCAAATAATTGATGAAGCAAAAAGGGACAATGCTAGGGAGCAACAATTTGACCATGATGGTGCTATGGAGATCAAGGGAAATCTAATTTCAACAGAGGACTTTTTATGCAAATAACCCTGCACACCCACCTTAAAATCCAAAATATGAGTGTCAAAAATGCCAAACCATTAACCTTGGCTCCCTAGAAAATCCCCAAAATGTTAATATTGGTTCCGATTGGACAAATATAAAGGTAGAACAACTTCTAAAGTTATTGTTGAGGTATAAGGACATCATTAACTAGGCCCATGTATATCTCAAGGTCTTCAACCCAGAGATAATTACCCACACCATTCCCCTTAAGTGAAATCAGAAACCATTTAGGTAGAGATAAAGCCCTGTGAACCCAATTCTAGAACCACTTTTACATAAAAAAAAGTTCACAAGCTTCTCTCAGCCAGGATAATATTTCTAGTGTGCCACTCCACCTGGGTGGTAAATTTGGTGTATGTTTAAAAAATTAGAGATATTAGAATATGCATAGACTTTTGAATTCTGATTAGAGCCTTAAACAAGGACAATTATCATTTCCTTCCCTTAATGAGGTAATCTATATGGTGAGTGGATCTTATATAATGTCCTTTTTGGATGGATTCTTGAGGTATAATTAGGTTTCGGTAAATTTAGAAGATAAATCCAAGGCTAAATTCACCATGAAATGGGTAATTTTACTTACAAATGAATGCCATTTGATTTCATAAATGTAGGGGAAACCTTTAAAAGTGCCATGGGCTTTGATTTTTAATGGTCAATAGGAAAATAATTTATAATTCACATGGAGTATTTAACAATGTTTTATAAATGTAGGTCTGATCACATGAATCATTTTTATAAATTTTTAAATGGTGTCAAAGGTATGGCATTTCCTTAAACATGAAGAACAGTGTGTTCAGTGTCATCAAAGGTAAACTTATTGGCCACATCATGACAAAAGAAGGTATTTATATAGACCTTAAATGGTTGATGTAATTTCCAAATTACCTTTATCTAACAACAATAAATAATTAAAATCCTTCTTTGGGAAAATTAACTTTGTCCATAAATTTATTTTTGGATTTGATGAGATTGAAAAAAAATTAAATGTTATGCTCAAGCAAGATTCCAAATTAGAGTGGTATGTTGAATCTAAGAAGGCCTTACAAAACATAAAATATGCCATCATGCAAGCACCTATGTTAATCAACCCAAATTATGCCAAAGACTTTTATATTTATCTTTTTATGTTTGAACATACCATTGCTACAGTTTTAATGCAAAGGTTATATGAAGAGGAGCATCCAATTGACTTTATGAACATAAAACTACAAGATGTAAAACCCAAGTAATACACATTGGATAAGCATGCATAAATGTTAGTCAAATTATTAAAAAAAAATAGACACTACATCCTCATAAATAAAGTGCATGAAATTGTTCCAAACCCATCCATCAAGCTTATGTTCGGGCAGAATGAATTAGAGGAATGTAGAGGTATATGGATGGATAAAACCAAAGAATATGATTTAGAAATCAACCCTACCAAGTTGGTTAGAGGGTAGCATCTCACTCAAATTATCACTAAGATTGATCTCTGAATCATAGTGTACCAAGTTGACCAAACACAAATACCTCAATAAGACTAGTATGCCCCAGTCACTCACTTCTTTACAAAAATCCACCCCCTAGATTGAAATAAAAGTATAAAAGGGCTATTAGATTTATTTAAACTCAATGCATGTTGAAGAAAATATTTATGTATAGAAAAAATATGAAGGTATATACCTCAAAATCCTATTAGAATATGAAGCCAAATAAGTTATGGGTAGCTTTCATGAGAATCTAGGTAGTGGTCATCCTACAATAAATACAACTACACATAAGATATTATGAGCTAGATATTATTAGTTTATCATGTTCAAGGATGTTCATGATCATATTTGGTCATGTCATCAATTCCAAACATTTTTTAAGAAATAATTCCATGATTTAATGCCTTTAAAACATGTTATGGAAGAAATACTTTTCGCACAATGGGGATTATATTTCTTAGGAGTCATCAATCCAAACTCCTCAGTAGGCCATAAATTTATTTTCACTACCACATATTACTATATAAGGTTGACCAAGGTATAAATAGTGAAGAATACCATATCTAGTGAAGTGATCAATATCTTGGAATAAAACATATCTACCCATTTTGGTGTGCCAATTTCATTGGTCTATGACAATCACCCTACATTCCAATCAATAAAGCTTATTGAATGGGCTTATGAACATGGGATCATTTTGATATATTCATACAACTAACATCTATAATGTAATGGGTTGGTGGATTCAACCAATAAAAACCTAATTAATGCAATCAAGAATTTAATAGAATAGAAAACAAGAGAATGGCATTCGCTATTAAGGTATGCTCTTTAGGCTGACCACACTAGATATAAACATGCTCTGAAAAGCTCATTATAGTTTATGGTTTGGAACCCATCTTCTTAATTATGCGCAATTTTTCCACTTACAATTTCATGTAGAAATACATGAAAACTAATGATAAAGTGAATTCAAGACTATTGGGCATCCTCTAATTAGAAGAAGCTTGAGAATAAGCCTTACCAAACTTCAGCAAACATTAAAACACTACCAAAAGATGGTTTGACAAGAAGGCTAAGGTGAAATATTTTATAATTTCTAATATATTGTTAATATGGGATAAATCCCATGAAAATAAAGGCCAAAATTCTCCTCTTTTGATTGGCCCATACAAGATATCTAAGCTACTGGGACAAAATGCTTTTTACCTCAAGTATTTAGAAATAAATGATATCCTATTTCTTATGAATGGATAGTTATTGAAATATTGCTTTTCAATTTTTATTTCCAATGAATTTTATAGATGACTTATGAGTGAAGGGATGGTAATGTATATATTAGAGTAGATCTAACGTAGTTTCCTTCAGTTGTGTGTTCGATTATGTTTCTTTTTCTTTTTTTATCCCCTTTTGGTGAGTCTCATTCTCAACCTCTATTTTATTTTCATTAGTTTGTCCTAGACTTTCATTTGTTTTAATCCAACCTATACCTCAATAATAAAATCATGAGAAAAGTAGTATAAAGATGAAGGCCCTACAAAAGAAGTTGATCTCCACCTAAATTGTGATGATCACCTCAATGGTTCGGTAGAAGCTTTGAAAGTTCCAATCAAAATTTAGAGAATAGAATGTATATTTTCACTTGAATATTTCATAGCTTAAAATTAAATTCTCTTGCATCTTCTAAAATTTTGAAGGCCAACGATTCATAACATAAAAATGGATTTTATAATAGTTGCATTTTCTTGTTGGAAGTTGTCATCAAACACTTAATTGAATAAACTAAGTAGTGTGAGAACAATGAGTCAATCTATGATTATACAAGTAGTTTGAGTTTTATAAAAATCCTTTTATCCATGGATCGGTTCCTAACCCTTAATGGAATAAATAGTAAAATCTTTTTTCAAATAGAAAGATGTAATAACAACTGAGTTTAAAATTCTAAATCTAATGTCTTTCCTCGAAAGGGTTTTTAGGAAATCTCTAAAGCAAGATTTCCAGCCTGTTTAGAAATGGAGTAATGTGTTAAGTGGGAATAAATAAACATCTATCTAGGCTATATATTCCTTGCTAGCATTAGAATAATGCCCATGCCATTCCCCCTCCAATCCATATATCCAAATAATTCATTTAGAATTTTGAATGCTTGGTCTAATCTAAACTTGTTCGTGTGAATTCAAAATAGAATTAAAAGGAAATGTTATCACCTCACACACTAATAACCTTCAGGAAGATATGATATTAATGTGTGACTTATTTTTTATAATTTAGTTATTTCATTTTTATAAACTATGTTTAAGAAATTCGTTATAAACTACGATGTGTTCAAGGTTGAAAATTACAGTCTAGGTTTTGAATGCTGCAACATTGTCCCCATAAAAATCACCATTTATTGTGGTCAACATGCCCCATCCCCATTTATTTAGATGGGTATCCTCTTGATTTATCATGGTTGCTTCATTCATCTTTCTTTCTCAATTCATCGCTAGTTTTTAAAGTTTTGAATCTACATGTTTGGATAGCGTATTGGTCTAATTTCTTTGTTTTTTTGCTCATAACATGTTGATCATTCTATGAATAAAGGTCTAAGCTTGATAAATTGATATTGTGGCATTTTTTAAATAGTTGGGGATTCCATTTGTCATTCTTATTTATTTTAATGAGTTTTGGGTGGTTTTCCTATTTTTGCCTTTCTGGATTGTTAGTTTAGTAAATGATAAGTTACAAGTGACTACATATGCTTCATTTTAATGTTTTACTATTTTAGAATATTCTGTCAAAGATTTAATCTAGAGATATTAATATTAAATGTGTGCCTTTGCCTTTGTCAAATGTTTTTTACTTAGAAATTTCTCTAGAATTTATAGATTTGAAGTGCATTGCATCACTACTAGGGTTTAAATCTAACACACCACATATTGAGCATGTATCTATCCATTATCCATAGGAAAGTCGAAAGTCTTTTGCAAAATATTCTAAGCGTTGGATCCCTCCAAGATCTAAGATCATGCCATGTGGTATGATCTCAGAGAGATAATATAAATAACAAGCAATGAACATAGATCCCCCAAGCCCTAAAGGTCCATGATACTACCATGTGATATCATCATGGAAGCTCCAAACTCAAAATACATAGTGAAACACATTAAAATTCCCAAAGGTCACCAACCATAAATCTCCTAGATTGGTGACTCATCGAATCTAATCACCAATTGACCCAGATAACCTTGAAGGCATGGGATGGTTCCATGTGGTGCCATCTTGAGAGTTGATATCCCTTGGGAGGAAATGAAACCATGGGCAACCTAGACAAGCCCAAAGCATTAAGATTCAACCACGCATCAGTAGATCATTTATCCAGAGCCAAGGGATTTAAGATAGGATCTGAAAGGTATATGCAATAGCCAAAATATAATATGATGCCATGTGACACCATCTCACAAGCCTTGAACCTACCTAAAGAGTAAATGCAACTTGTAACCTAAAGACATAAAGAAGCCAGGGGCCAACAATTGGTGCCATCCTATGGTATAATTGAATATAGAGTAAAGGAGATATAAAAGAGACATGGCACATAGCTACCACTAAATGATATGATGGTACTTGCATTAGTAGTAAAAGATTAAATTTAATGGCCATCTATCCTATCAAGAGCATCATAGCCCAAATTTTTGATTGTGTATTCAATATGATTAGCAAAACTGAAATACAAGTGGATCCCATTAGAAAAGTGGTTAGGGAGGAGCCAATGATTCAAATCATATCATAATTATAGCATGATTCATCATATGGTGTGCACATTAGGATTATGTGTAAGGATCATAAGACAAAATTCAATCTTAAAGAGGTATGCTACTTAACTACCTAGAGCATGGCCATATGGCTATCCTGAGGCGATCCAAACAACATTTTGTTGTGAAAATTCAATTTAATTTTAGTAAGGCATGATCATGGTCATGATCATGATGTGTTTAGGTGGGCGATAGCAACCCAAGTTACACCCTACTGAAGTTGATTGCTCAGATCTCCTTCGAACATGGACTAACATTGGATTGGTCTAAGGTTATGGGATAACTATAACTAGACAAAACCTCTGGATTATGAGGCTACCTCCTCTGAATATATAAATTTTAGATTAGTTACTAAAACCTACTTGATTTGGGATGAAAAGAGTTAGAAGGATTACTAAAAGGGGAAATTTATGCTATTGATGGTGATGCACCTAAATGATGAATAATCCTCTATAAACCTTGAACTTGGGCACACTTGTGAATAAAAAGAGAATAGATTGTCAACAATACTTTCTTAAAATAATCATAAACATGAGTGTTTCAAATGAAGGTTTGATGTGATATCTACAATTTGAAGGTAGAGGAATGAAGGTTTGTAAAGACACTGCATACCAACACTTTTCAACACAATTTCTATTCGTTAACACATTAGATGACCTATAGGGGATAAAAACACAACAACAGGTGAATGAGTGGACCTAAAAAATGAGATATATATCACACTTATCTTCAAATTAACTATCAAAATAACACACTACAACCGTGAATAAATCTACAACAAACTTTATTTATTAACTCTAGGTGCAAGTTACAATTTTAGCATAGTTTTTGTATACTAGCCTCAGGAATCCCAAAATAAGACATAAAGCCTTGAATATATAGAAAAAGAGATGAAGAGAAGACAATGTGGCATAGAGGAGAGAATAAGAAGTAATCCAATCACTAACTCAAGTACAAATTTAGTTATGACTAGTTGTAAATAGTCCTTTATGAATATCTCCATGTTTGGTGCCTTGCATGCTCCTTAAATGAGCTTTTTGGCATTGAAAACAAGGTGGTGGGCCATAGTTTTTTTTTCAAACTACTCTTCTATCATGATACACCATAACTTGGTTAGACAACTCCATTTGAGGTGAGTTAACTCATGCATTGATACTCAAGATGAGTTATGCATGTGATTGGCAGATGTAAATCAATTAACTAATCATAAAGATTAGTTAAGAATGGTTTGAAACTCAATTATTAGTTTTCTTGAATTAGATCAGTTGTATGGCATGACAACTCTGCATTAGCTCTCAACAATAGTTATATATGCCATATTTCACTTTACTTGATTGACCAAGTAGTTCTTCTAGGATAATTAGGCCTAGTAGCCTAACTTCTTGCACTTGATAGATATAATAAGCCACATGAAACCATTATAACCTAAAAATATAGTGAGTTTGAGACCTTAAAAAATCTCCCATATCATAAAATAGGTCCTCTTTGATGATAAACTCCTATCACTTGGTCAAACTAGGTGACTAGGTCACCTTGTCCTCTAATCCTGTAGACTAGCTAATTAGAAGAAGTTCACATAGCATGTTTTGATCATATGATGATTTTATGATGCATAACAAGTTCCAAACAAGCATATCCAATTATTGGAATCATCTTAAACTACCTTGTGCCTCTATTTCCACTCTTTTTCCTCTCAAAACCCAATTTTTTTCCATGTTTGTATAGTTCCATACATCACGATACAATTTTTAATACCTTCTATAAGTTTAATTCATTTTTAAACAGATTATAAGATGATTCATGGGTGTTTGGATGCAAGAAACTTCACTTTTCTCAAAACTAGTATGTAAAAGGGTTTGGGAGGGTTTTGGAGGTGAACCTTTTTAATGATGCTTCATAAAGTATGAACCTCAAAACCAAAACTTCTTAACATGGATATTTATTCCATATACCCCTTAAAACTTCCTAATAATCTTGGGTTCCCATGTAAAAGGTGTGCAAATATATGTACATAAAGAAATTTACTTATAGGGTTTTGAATACATTTTAGACCTACTTATAGTCTTAGTGATGATTCATAAACCTCAAATCCTATAAAAACCTAAATCCTTCATTTATTTAATGTAAATAGTGGTCCTCAAATCATGATAATATAATTTGGTTAAACTCCTCATGTGGTGAAAGATATGAGCACTCAAACAGGTGGGTCAAAATGAGTGTGTAGACTTGTAATTCAAATAGCTCCTTAAGGACTAGCAATAGATCTTCCTTTTTTTATCTGATTTTAATATATCCTATAGTACTTTAACCATGCCTTTAAACATTCTCATGATGTCATATTGCCTTTTAGGACCTGAAAGTGTCTTCATGTGGTGTAGGCCTTATAGGCCTAAAGTTGGCTTTAGGCTTAAAAGGCCTTATACTGATTTTTTATGGTTTGAGTCACTTTTCAGAGGGTATGAGGGTCAAAAAATATCATAATATCTATTTTCCACTTGTTTCTCACCCTTTCAACTTATTTTTATTACCCAAGTTCTACTTGTCTTCATAATCTCTTAAGACTACTTGTGTGTGTATGGAAACAACAGAGGTCTGCAAGCTTCCTCCTCTTTCAAGAATATATTTTATGGAGTTTAAAACCCATAAAACATTTTATCATAGTGATAAAATTCTTTTGTTAAAGTCTTAGGGTCTCCTTAAGTTTTGTATGCCTTGATCCCTCTAGCCTAGGGTTTCTTATAATCACAGTTTATATATGCCTTGGTCTTGAATTTGGTGAATTTACTCTACTAACCTAAGCTATTATCCTCTAAAATTTTATTAATCTATCTCTCTTACTTTCCTTTTATCTATCCTATGCCTTGAAACACTTCTCAATCCACATAGATGTGACTAATCCTAGTGTACAGGCTTGTTTAAGGTCTTTTTCTTCTTACTAGACCTCAAGGGCATTTATCTTGAAATTTGGTTGTTTGTTAAAACCTAAAAGGAATATAAGGACACTAAACTCATCATTTTATGTATCAAAAACTCCTTATTTAATCTTTATCTCTCTTATTTTTCAAATCCTAAATTATGCACCTAGTCTCCTCTTTGATTGCTAGAAGACTAGGGTCTATCTATGATAGAACATTGAGTATTTACCCTATTGATATGACACTTAGGATAACATAAGAAGTTTTATATAGTCATGTAGACTATTTTTACCAAATTTTAGAGCTTAACTTTATCTGTAGGTGTTCTAAAACTTCAAATTCTCTCAAATCTATCCATAGGCATTGATTGTGACTATATTTTCCATGGTTTAAACTACTATATTAGTTGTGTTCTGATCCTATCATGATTTCAATAAGGTGTATGAGTGATTTAAAAATTTTAGGACCCTATATAAATCATCCAAAAATTAAATCCCCTCCCTTCATATGCTAACAATCCTTGACTTCTTCTATTGCAAATTAGAATTCTTAAGGAAAATAAAATATATGCTTCTTTGACTATGTTTTATGCATTGAATAGGCGTATAAACTTGAATTAACCCTTTCCAAATGATTTTAACCTCGTATATTCTTTAAAAATATCTTAACACTTTAACCAACCCTCACTCTTCACTATTTTTCACTTGTATACCTCATTAATTCCATACTAATTTGATCGAAATTAGGACCTACAAAATGGGCCTATAGGTCACTTTTTGACTACATAAGCCACCTAACCATCTCATATAATCCTTGAACTTGCTGATTTTGTCAACTATGATATTAAATTATCATTTTTTGTTGATCCATGAAGTATATATCAAGCATAATATCATTTGAACGCCCCTATCTCACTGATCATGATTGCAATCCTATGACTGTAGGTGGAATTTTGTATAGTTGTATGGACTGAGATAGAGTAAAAACATGGTGTATGAATTTTATCCCTTTGAGGGAGTTAATGATGTCTATTGGATACTTGAATTCCTTCTTATTTTCCAAACAAATCTTATCTCATCCACTTGTCTTGATCTTCAAGAAACTCCTTAAGACTATCTTGAAGCATCCTCATACCCTCAGTTGTACGCGAAGATTGGGATTTGACCTTGACTATATATATTGATTTGTAACCTTATTCATGGTCTTGATCCATTTCACACTCCATCATTCTTATAAATCCTCCATTGCATCATGAGACTCTTTCATTAGACCACTTTGTTCTCATCCTTTTAACAAACATGGAGATATGCCTATGTTTTCAAGGTTGTAGATTATTTCATGAGGTAAATGATTGTGTCATTATGTAATTTGAAGTTCATAGCTTAATATAACTCTTAACACTATTTCAAGTGATTCTCAAAACTAGGCAGCAATCTTGTTGAACTTCAATCTATAACAACATATTTTTTATAGTTTTGAACTTGATGAAGGATTGGTATATTTGAAAATCCTTCTAACCCTACTATAGGTGGATATTTTTCTTGAGAAAACATGACATATCCTGAGTTTGATCTATCATTAGGTTTGAAACTGATCTAAGTTTATATCCATCACCTTGCAACACTATATTTTTCATACCTATTGCTCTATCCTTTTGAATCATAGAACTCTCTTCACTATAATTTTGACTGTGTGTGAGAGTTTAGCTCTTGTACAGACTAATTACAAGTTTCTTGGTCTTAAAATTGATATTAATATATCTACAAGGTCACACAAATTACCTTACCCTTGCTTTAAGTCCTTATTGAGTTCTACTTTATCTTCAAACACCCAAACTTCTCCTTATCTTCATGTTTGATCTCATCTCTTCTTATCATGATTGTAGATGGAGATTACTATGTTGACTGTATGGACTATGGCAAAGTTTTAGGTGATAAATGAGATTGAGGATGCTACCAATATGTCCATGATGTTATTCAAACTTAATGGGAGTGAAAACTTGCTTTGGGACCTCAATCTACAAACCTTTCTTGAAATGGAGCTTAACAAAACTATATATGTTCATTGTTCTTGGTCGTAGATGGCTTTTATGCTCTATTTAGCAGTATATTAAGGTTTATATACAAGATTTGTATGACCATTATGATTCTCATAGTCCTTGACTCCTCTTTCACAATGGATACATGAGATGAAAGTGGATAGAAGGTGGTGATATGTGAGTGGATGATGGGAAAGAGAATAGAGATGGAGTGAAAGGCTTGAAATAGTGATGAAAGGCAGTATGAAAGCCTATGAAATGGGATGAACATGATGGTGGGTGGAAAGAGTATGAATCCAATACCTTGATAGTCATGAATATTATGAGTGATGCATAGGCATATGCCTTAAACAACTATACCATTTTTGAGGTCTTAGATAAGCATATACTATAGGAAATGGAAACCTAAGAATCATCAAATACCTTAAAGAATGCTAACTTTCCTTAGATTTTGTAAATTGAGACTCTATGAAGAGGTTTAAAGGTGATTGATGGTGTTTGAAGGGGAGTAGATAGTGATAGATATTTTTGTCACTTTAATGAAGGACATATGACATTAATGGAACCCTTATAAACAAAAATCCATCAAATCTTGATATTCTTTCTCTCTCATGAACTGTACAATCTCTCTTTATTACCTACAGACTACAGATTTTCATTATATGTCTTCTTGAGCTCTATATGAACCTCACACGTGTGGAAATAAATTGAATAGTATCATGGAATGATGGTTCATGTTTCTAAAAAAATCCATAAACTTTTTTTTTCTATCATGATGCCCAGATGAGGAGAAATCTCAAAAAATTGATTGTTTACTTGGATGAAGAAGGCATAATGAGTGCCTTAACTTGTAAAGGATGGTTCTTGAAGGAGAGAGAGAGAAATTGAGAACTAATTACCATAGATGGAATTTATCTCATACCCCTTCCTCTGTCCAAAATTTTAGACCTTGAAATTTTCCCTCATGGTCGTACCATTTGCAAACCTGGAGAGCTCTCTTGATGTGTAAAGAAGTAAGGTGATTGAAGGGAACTAGTTTTGGGCCTGTTTTGGATCATTTTTCCTTGAATCTCTTCTAGATCACCTGCCATGTCTTCATATTACATTTATTGACCTCAACTATATGGAAAAGGTTGTATAATTCCATCCTTATATATGGAAATACATGAAATGGCTCTTTTCTTGCATATTTTCCAAACTTACAGTCTTGAAGTGCCAATTTAGGGTAAGATAAGGAAAATTATGGGCTAAATAAAAGATTAACATAATTAATAAAGATTTTAAGATTAAAATTGGGCCAAATTTCACACATGGGAGCCTTTGGAGGCCTTTTCTTCACTTAGACTTGCATGAAGAAGATCGTTTCAAAGTATGAAATCATGTGACTAATGTAAATTCATGAATATGAATGTGTTTAGAGATAATATGGATAATTTAGTGGCCTTTGACTCCATACTTAATATTTAAGGGCTCAAAAATCTATCTTTTAGGTAAAATACATAATTTCTCAAAGGAGATTGCCACTGAATGTCATGAAAATCACCTTAGAGCCTTCTTAAAGGTTTGAAATAGACTTCTATGTATTTTGACCACACTTAAAAAGTTATAATAATTTTCATACCTTTCATACACCGAATTATGATAGAGAAACTCATGACACACATCTAAGACAAGATCATGACAAGACATTGAAACTCACTCCTGAAATGACATTCAATGAACACTATGATGGTCAATGAAAAGTTTTTAGTGGTAGGGGTTAGCATTTGGCCTTAACTGGCCAAATTACCAATAGTGGGATCCCTTCCCAATGGATGCGTTACATTGAATATTTGTAAATACCCTAGTAATGGGATGAATGTGAATCTAAGTGTACTCCATAAACTAAAATTGTCTATATATAGATAAGTCTATGATGTAAGAAAGGTCATCATTTTTATGTAAATAAACTCTACCAAAATTACCATAAGTTCCTTTCCATTATGATTAGATTTATCTTCTTGTCCATTAATTTGGTCTATTATTTATTGTCTTAAGTTCATTATTGTGCTAGATAATTGATACTATGATTTGTTGTAGAAATGAATGTAACAACTAGATTGTGCTTATTCTAGCCTAGTTCACTTGTGAGTTCTTTTGTTTTCATTAAAACACTCTTTGCTTTACATTTTTTCATATATGAGATGATTTCAAAGCTCTATGCGTAATCTACTATAATTTTTTTTTTTTGTGATTACATTTAGTGAAGATTTCATAAGTTCCAACATTCAAATTTATGTCCATAGAAGTTTACCCACTAAGTGGTTAAAAGTTTGTATAATTACTAAACCAAGCACACAATGGTATAACTGTGACTTGACATATTTTTAGCTTGTGAAGCATTTCCATCATCATGATTAGAGATATTATTTTTTTCCATTCGTTCCCATCTATTTTATGTTTATTTTTAGAGTTAAATACAGAGTGAAATACCTTTCCCTTACTTTAGAAATTGGTAAAATATAAACACAATAGCAGTTCATAATCAAGGCCAAGTTAGCAAGAATGAATTCCATTCAATCAGGGTATTGAGCTTATGGTGATAGCAATCACCTCTCTTGGAAGTTGTTTTAGGTAGGTTATATCATGGATCCCCCCCCGTTCCTACAACATGTGCCCTATATTAATATAACATCAATCCTAAAATGTAAAGACGAAACTCCCTTATTGTCCCCCACTTTTCTCTCTAGGCACTTAATATCATTATTTTTATTGGAGAAGGTATTTTGGAGTGAACAATAACATGTAGGGATATAAATACTTACCTTGGGTAGACCCACTGATGCTTCAATATCCCCTAGGCTCAAGTGGAGATTTGAAATACAATGTTTAAATATAAATACCTAAAATGGTTGGATGAAGGCCTATATATTCTTAGTTAGGAACTCTAACAATTTCTCTTATTTAAATTCAATGACACCTTAAGATGATCTCTAAAATAATATTATAAATCACCAACTCTCCAAGTAATTCTTTATGGTAGAAATGCAAGTGAAAGTAGAGTGTATGGATGTGATATGATATGATAGGAATGAAATATTACCCCTGTATATATAAATATAATACCCAAAACTTATGCCAATCTACAAGTTGATGATCTCTTCTAGACTAATACAACTAGAATATGTTGATCGGCACAATACAATATGAACCAGTCCATATCCTACAAGAAGGATAAAGGTATAAAAAATGGTATCAACTAGGTTGATACTGTAGGATATAGGGAAGCTAGAAAATATGGATAGGAAGTATATGGAAGGGATAAATGGATAAAAATTTGGATAACGTAAAACTAATAGTATTAATGCTCCAACATATATTGGAAACTACCATGAACTATTCCTATCCCATTCCTAGTGCACCCTTTAGGGTGCACACTTAGCAAGGCTAAAGCATTGACAAGCCATTTCAAGATAAAGAGTCAGTAAATTATTAAATTAAAAATATTATGTATGTATATATATGCCTTGCCTTATGCTCATGATATGTCCAAATAGTGTAATGTAAGATGGTGCTTTGGGAAATAAACATAGTAACACAAAATTACATAATTGAAAATAAATGCAGAAAGAACTTTTAAAGTAACTAAAAAATAAATAAAATAAAAATACTTACCTTAAATTACCTTTTAGATTATATATAAATGTATGTATGTCATAGGTGATGGAAGGTGTCCAAAAAGAAGAACGAGAGGTGTGTTATAGTAGGGGTTATTTATTTATTATGGGCTTTTTCCTCACTTAGAGTTTTCCTAATTTTATAGATAAGCTCACTTAGGTGTATAGTTTGACTGGATGGCTAGAAATTAACTCCCTTGACTGACGATTCTGGGTATGGGAGTTACTCCTCTATTCTTGGCTCTATTGACCACATTTTATGGAGGAGTTACTATTCTGTTATGAGGGTCTATTGACCACCTTTTATGGAGGAGTTAATCATCACTCTCCTATATGTACATCTCACTTGTGAGCTCTTTTCAATTAATTCAAGTTTGGTTTTGGCTCCAATCTCTTTATGAAATATTCTTGCATATTAGTTTCATTTGATTTTAGCTACATTTATGGTGTGCACCTACTTGGTTCATGTGATCAATCCACTTGTGAATTCAACCTATCTGGGCCCTAGAATCAACCTCAGTATGGTATATGATCCACCATGGTAATCATGTGTCTAGTTTTTTATTATTGTAAGATTTATTTTGAAATCTTGAGATTGTTTGAGGCATTTTTTGAGGGTTTGTAAAAGAAATCAAGTGTTTTATTTGCATGTATTATGTTTTTACTAGCATATTTGTCTTGTTATAAATCTAAAGATTTTGATTATCTCCTTTAAAAGTGTATGAACATACTTGCCTACAAAATACTCTACAACTTGCCTTGGATAGTCACTAATCTTGTTGGAGAGATCATTGGTTTAAAATGCAAACTCGGCTCTAGATTATTGATGGTCTTCCTTGCTATAGCTTGTTTTGATAATTTTTAAGGGTCATGGAAGTATTTTTAGTAAGATCATATATGTATGCTACTTTTGTGTCATCCCTAAAGCATTGAGAACCCATTCGAACATACTCAGACATGCATCCTGCATTCATGATATCCTTGAAGCTTTCATATCCTGTTCGGCCATGCCCAGACTTACATACTACCTTCATGACATCCTTGAAGCATTCAAGACTTGGTTTGGCCTCAATATCACCATTAAAACCCATTATGTAGTTTTTAACCCTTTGGTTCCTTCATTAGGTCCGATCTAGGTTGATGCCTTCCTCCAAAGGTTACCCACCTCCTATCTCCATTTGAAACTGTTCCACATAGTCCTTGGCATAATTTTTGGGTTCATTTATTTTATGTGGCCTGATCATGACCCGCACATGGCCAGCCACCTCCTCTAAATTATTTTATAGCCTCCACATCACCATTAGACCACATTTAGACTAGTTTGACCTCCATCCAAGTGCTTTCTAGATTGGTATTTCTCCCAAACCATTCTTCTTGGTTATAAACTACCTTTCTCAAAAAATTGTGGTTTTTTATTAAATTACGATTTTACTTTTTTGACTATCTCAGTGGGATCTTTTTTTTTTAAATAACTTACCTTTCCTTTAATAACATGCATCAATATTTCAATTAGATGGCTTGTTTTTAAGGGGGAAGCTTTATTGTAAATAGGGGAGGTTAATTATTAATTCTTTTAAGAAATGATTTTCCTTTATTATTTTTTATATAAAATAATAAATATTGAGGATTGTATCTAAGGCTTATTTTTTTATTATTTTTAATAAAAATCATACATTTTAAAAGGAGGGACTTTTTTATTATTATTTATTATTAAAAAAGAAGTTTACATTATGAACATTATAAAAAAATAGGAATATTGTTTTGTAAACACTTCATGTTTTTGCTCGATGAAGACCAGAGAGTGAGGTCAGGTTTAGTAGGTGGAAAAATACCCTCACGTTCAAAACATTAATTTTATCACTCTTGATTACTTTGTGTACTCATCTTGGATAGATTTTTGGTTGAGCCTGATGTCCTTGTCTTGTCTTGCATTTGCACTAGTCGCTCAAAAATGCATTCTCAGTTGTGCTCGATGTCTTTTAAGTGTGCATATAATTTTTAACATTCAAGGGGGGTAACCATTGATATTTTATTGTGGTTATACTATGTTTTATGCCAGTCTTTTATTATGTTTGCATTTTTATTGTTGAACTAAAAAATAACTTCAACTACAACCACTACACTTTATTTATACACAAACTTGATATAAGTTCAATTAACACTCTAATGCCATTTAATTATCATGATGGAAAATTAAAATAAAAATTATTCTAAGGATAAAAGGTTTTCATCACATTACATTAGGTTACAAACTCAACCAAATAGAAATAGAAATAAATTAAGTGGTATAATCATAGTGATGAAGCCTATGGGTTGTTATGTCTTTATGTGTCTCTTGATCTCCTCTTTCATATAGAACCTAGAAAATCACCCAATGAAGTGTGGAATATTTTGAAAAATCTCTTTGGGAATCAATATGTGATGGGAGGTCATGAACTATAAAATGAACTTATCATCCCAAATCCTATCAACTTTCACACCCTGTAGGATTTCTTCACCAAGTTCAAGTCTTTGAGATTACAGTTGAAAGAATGTGGAATAGAGAAGAAATATGCCCAACTTATTATTTTTATACTCTATAAGCTAGGTATTTATTACACATTCTTTGTCCCTAAATTTTATGCCACTAAAATTTATTTAAGCACTACATGAAAAATGCCATCTTTATATGCTTTCATTGTCAAATTGACTATGGAGCAAGACAAGTTGATACAGATGGGAACATTGAAGTTATCAAAACCTCAAGCCCTAATTTATAGGAATGGGAAAGCAAAGACTTAAAACAAAGAGAAGAAGAAAAATAACAAGGATCAAGAGAAGAATAAAGAATCAACCTCTACCAAAACAACCACTAAAACCTCCTCTTTTAATGATAAACCTAAGAAAGAGAAGGTTAAGTGCACAAATTTCAATACAAATGGGCATGATGAACACAAGTGCATGAAGAAATAAATTTATCACCTAACTCATCTTATATAAAATAATAGCATAGGTGTTCTTGAGTCTATCAAGCATGATGGGGAATCAAGAACAACAAACATGCTCTGATCCCACTTGTTAGGATCTTGCTCCTCAAAAAGAGCACAATATGATTACTTTGTATTAGCAACTAAACATGCAGAATCAACCAAAAGCACTAATTAACTAGAATTCACAAATGACACAGAATATGAGAGATAACACAAATTGTATTAAATACTCATCCAGAAAGAAAATACAATAAAGAAGATGCCACTTCTTCTTCCACCTCTGTGAGGCTTCCCACACCTCATAATTCTCAATCAAGAGTTCACTCTCCTACCAAAAATGGTCCCAACACGCAACTCAAACACAAAATTGGTGTTCACCTCCAACCAGTCAGTAATAACCCTGCCAGTACACAAGTACTCAAAGTACTTCAAGTAGATCTCCCATGAACCTGCAACAACCTGAAATTCAACAGACCTTACTTACACATGTAGATCTCCTATGAGCTTGCAACAACCTGCAACTCAAATGATCTTACTTACACATGTAGATCTTCTCCATGAACTTGTAACAACCTGCAATTCAAATGATCTTACATACACATGTAGATCTCCAAACGTGGCCTTACACACCTGCTAACCAAGATCCTACAATTGGAAGAAATTATTTTCTTGCCTTAATTACAATACATGCCAATGGGTATATAAATAGATCCCACACTTAAAAAATAACTTATACTCTTAGTTTACAATAATTAGACTCGTAACTCAAGACCAAAAATAGCTTTTTTTATGCAAACACTCGGTTCAACGAACTAACTGTTCGTGCAACGAACAGTTCTGGAACCACATAGGCGACCGACGTTGTTCCCTATCTACTTGGAGATGACCAATGTTGGCCGATATCCTGCCGATGCCAGTTGCCCTCCTATTCACCCCTAACCGATATCGATCGACCTAACCGACACCGGCGACTGTGACACTCAGCAACTCCTCCATGTCTACAAACAGTTGAAGCTTTTAGCTCCATAACCTAACAAAGCAAAATTCATCAACTCAAGATTTTCCTAAGGCAAAAGGCAAAGATAAAGAGAAAGAAAAGGGCAAGGCTTTTGTAGCAGTTGTAGTTCCAACCTCTTCAAGCATTATTAACTTGGGTGATTCCCACCACATGGGCTCTTGACAAGTTGAGAATTCTTCATTGGATCCTTGTATCATGTCTTATATCACTTTTGGTGATGACACTTTAGTAGAAGTTTTAGGGAGAGGGTCTATTGAAATGGATGGAGGAATATTCAATAATATTCTAAGTGTTCCATCACTTTCAACTAATCTCCTATTAGTGTACCAAATCACTCACATCAGTAAGGGCATGAGGTTAGAGTTCTCACTAGATTTAGTCATAATTAGAGAGTTTCATAATGATTTTACAATGGTAGTGGGTAGGGTAAATCACTGAGCTAGGTTATAGACCTTATCACATTTTGTACTTGATTCTTCTCTAACTACATTATTGACTCATTCAGATGGAGTTATAAAATTATGAAATGCGTAGTTTGGCCACCTCAACTACTGCTAGCTATAACAACTAATCAAGAATGATATGGTCATATGCTTACCTTGAATCTATTTCACTAAGGGTCTTTGTGAGTTTTACACCCTTGAGAAGCATCCCAAAGAGAAATTTGACAAAGGTAAAGCTTGGATGGATTTATAGGCATTAGAGTTAGTACACAATGATGTATCTTGGCCTTTTCCTAGTCTATATTTCATAAGGGCTAGCTATGTCCTTAATTTCATTGATGATTAATCAAGATACATATGGGTTCACTTCCTTAGGTAGAAATATGAAGTTTTTAACAAGTTTAAATACTTTAAAGTTACTACAAAGAAATAATCAGATAAATCCATCAAGGTTATTCAAATAGATAATGGGGGTGAGTATGTTAATAACAAGTTTGACATTTTTTCACGACAAAGTGGATTAATTTTCAGAAGATAGTTCCTTACAGTCCTCAATAGAATAAAGTTGAAGAGTGTAAGAACAAGTCCTTAAAAGAGATGGTTAATTGTATGATTCACTTTAAGTCATTAGCATCTTAGTATTGGGTTGAAGCCATTAATTATGCTTGCTACATTCAAAATAGGGTTCCTCATAAAGCTTTAAAAGGTATAGCTCCCTTTAAATATTGGAAAAATAAGAAACCTGAAGTTGATCACTTTAGGGTTTTTAGATCTCTAGATATGGCACACATACCAAATAATAAATACAAGGCTATATAGCCTCAAAGTAATCCTTGCATCTTCATAGGTTATCTAGATGATGTTAATCGATACCACCTTATTCATTAGACCACACATGATTTGTTCATCAAGAGAAGTGTTCACTTTTAGGAGAGTCCTACATACTCAACACTTGACACTTATCCCATTTCATTAGACACACTTGGATTTTATTTATATGATTTAGATCAGCGTAAGCACATTCTAGAGGTTGAGGACACTTATTCCAATTTTGATAGTGAGAGTAGTGATGGGGACTCATCTCATCCACATCTAGCCACACTTCATAGCATGATGTTTCTCTACCTTAATCATCCACTTATAGTCGTCTTTGGGATAGGTAGACATTATAGAGTGTAGGTATATGGGTTGGGGATCCTTAAGCTGATAGACAAACATGTTTAGAGTTTTAGAGTGGGCTACATGCTTTTTATGCCTCTACCTCATATCCATAGACTTTTAAGGAGGCATCAGGTATTATTGAGTGGGATTATGCCATGCATGAGGAGTATAATTCAATCAAGAATCATACTTGGTATTTTATATTTATTCCTAAGGGAATAAAGATGGTTCAATGTATGTGGATTTATCAAACCATGTTTACAGTAAATGGGTCTATTGATAAGTTCAAGGCACAGTTGGTTGTAAAGGGTTTCTCACATGTTATTATAATTGACTACATAGAAAATTTTACACCAGTAACAAAAATAAACTCCATCAAACTCACACTTCCTATTTCCATAACCAATCATTGGGATGTTAACTATATGGATGTGAAGAGTGTATTTCTTCACGGTGATCTTGAGGATGAGATTTACATGGAATGACCTCTTGACTTTGTTGAGGATTCTTCACTTATATGCAGAATCTTAAAATCCATTTATGTCCTCAAACAAAACCATTGGGCTTGATATGCCAAGATGGATTCCTTCCTTCGTATAACAAGATTCACCATATGCCATTCAGATCCAAATGTCTATCTCTTACAGTAGGATGATTAGATCTTGATTATGGTTCTTTATGTTGATGATGCTTTGATTATTGGTAGTTCTTCTTCATCCATTGTAGTGGTGAAAAGGGATCTTTAGGACATATTTTCCATGATAGACTTAGGCTTGTTACATTACTTCTTTGGGATTCATATTTCTCAATCTGACTCAAGGATCACTCTTGTATAACTTAAGTATGTTCTCGATCTACTTGATCAATTCATATGGATAATTGTATGCCAACTTTGACTCCCTTTCTATCTATATTCAAACTTGAGATAGATTATACTTCACCTTTGGTCAATTCTACCTTATATTGACAACTTGTGGGAAGCCTTATCTACTTGACACATACCAAACATATCATATGTAATGGGCCTAGTCTCTAGATTCATGTAATAAACCCATGGGTTGCACTAAAAAGTAGCTAAAAGGATATTTTACTACATTTAGGGCACACATAGATTTAAGACTCAATACAGAGCTGGCATAGACATCAACTTGATTAACTATATCTACTTAGAATGGGCTAGCAATATTCAGAATCACAAGTCCACTTTAGGTTACAGTTTATCCATTAGTTCAGGTCTAATTAGTTGGTCAAGAAAGAGGAAAAATGTTATTGATTTATCATATACTAAGGCATAGTATAGGGGGTTTTCAATGATACTATTGAGGCCATCTAACCTTAGGGGATTCTCACAAAGTTTGGTATCTAGTTAAAATGACCTACCATAATCTACTATGACAACCATAATACTATTTATATTTTCAAGAATATGGTCCAATATCAGTAGACCAAACACATAAATGTTCATATACACTTCATTAGAGAGCTCATTTATGGGGACATCGTCGATCTAAGATATTTTTAGACAATATACATATTCATCAAACCTTTCATGGAGAGTAAGTATCTTCACTTACAGGATCTTCTTGAGGTTTGGGATACTACAACATCATTTTTTAAGGGGGTCTTCTAGCCTCTTCTTTATGTCTCTTTTTTTTTGGGAAGTGGGGGGTGCGAGTTTCCTACGGGTTTTCTCCTTTTCTCTAATTTATGTGATATTGATTTGTATATGGGTACCTCATTATGCCTAGTTGTTGAGACCCATTTTTTACACTACCCACCTAAGTTATGCTTATAGGGGGTGTTATAGTAGGGTTTATTTCTTTTCACATATTTATTTATTATGGTATTTTTTCCTCACTTGGAATTTTCCTACTTTCATGAAGAAGATTGATTAGGTGTATAGTTTGACCATATGACTATAAACTAGCGCCCTTGACTGACTATTCAAGGTATGGGAGTTACTCTTATATTTTTGGCTATATTGAAAACATTTTGAGAAGTTATTATTCTATTTTGAGGGTTTGTTGACCAATTTTTTTTTAGGAGGTAATCAACACTCTCCTATATGTACATCTCACTTGATGAGCTCTTTTCAATTAATGAAAGTTTGGTTTTGGCTCCAATATCTTTGTGTAATATTCTTGCATATTGGTTTCATTTACTTTCCACTGCATTTTTGGTGTGCATCTACTCAATTCATGTGATCACCCTACTTGTAATTTCAACCTATTTGGACCCTGGACTCAACCCTGATAAGGTGAACCTAAAATATAAGATAAATTTCCAAATTTTTGCAAAAAAATATTATCACCTCAAAATTCTCTATCTATCTAGGACTCTAAGGATTATTTGGGTTTGTGAAAAGTACCTATAACATATATATGGTCAAAAAATACAATCTCAAGGTAAATAACTAAAATCTTTGAAATTTGAAATGTTTACTATAAATAGGTAAAAAGTATTCATTTGTGCATTTCTTAATTTTAGGAAACCCAAAACCTTATGTTTCCAAATTAAATGATTTAAAATATGATGGATCATGGAAGAGGATTAAATCATGTTAGGGGATGTATCACAGTTGTGTCTAAAACCTATACACACCCAAAAATTACATGGTGTAACATTTTCAAAAAAATCCAATGATGATGCAAGGACATCCACTAAAAAATGCTCAAACTGGATGTTCAATCTACCTTATTTATCTTGTATTCTATTTTTATCCCATTTTAAACCTTTATGTTTGATTTTTAGAGTCATTTTTATTTAATTTTTTATTTTATAATGAATCCTCTACTTCCCATGACAAAAATGTTGTATTTGGTACATTGTCTAGAGTATAGGTCATAGTCACTTCTTTAATGAATGGGACATTGAACATGTCTCCTATCAAAGTATTTTGTGAAAATGGGTCTACATCCAGATTAGCTTGACCTATTGAATCAATGGAAATCCTATTGAAGGAGTTAGTTTTATAAGTGGATAATTTGATATGTCTATGGCATTGAAATTATGTACTAGATTAAGGTAAGTTTGATATACTTGTTGCATTTGTACGAATTGGTCCTCCATGGGGACATTTCCTTTTTCAATCATATTTCAGTCTTGGTTTGTCATTGGTATGAGCACCTGATATTAACTAATAGAGGCCTATTCTATATTTTGGGTGTAAGATACATTTCTTAACACTCTAACTAGACTAGGTAGGTTTTCATGGGGGAAGTATTCTAGAAACTTAGCCCCTACCTCCATTTCTCTAGCTAAAACCCCATCCTTATTTTCAAGCAATGATGATCAAATAAGTATGGGTCATATGTCAATGTCATGGTAACATTGTATGGTTATTGTTTAACTTGTTCACTGACAAATGTCACACCGGCTAGATATTGTGTTTTCTATTCTTGCTCTTGACCTAGATAAGGAGGTGTATTGACCAGGTAGTGTGCTAATGGATCTTGGCTTTGTTCCACATATTGAGCAGTGTAATGAGGATAGGGATCCATCTCATAAATTACATCATCACCTTATAGGTCTTGAACAAAGTTATCATTCATGACCACATTATCATAATATGGATTGTATATGGTTCCACTACAAGTGTAGCAAGGCATATCCAAATCCATGACTAACGTCTCATGAAGAAAAGTTATAGAGTTCTCAAAACTCTTAAAATGTGGTCTAAATGGAAAATGGTCTAAAATTGGCCTGAGAATAGAACTTTTATTCAAAATTTTCAATGATAAGCTCAGTCTAGAATGTTCTTAAGGTCTAATGTTTAATGTCTCGTATAAATAGTTAAATGGTATGGTAAATTCTAAATATTGGTTTCTAGAAAAGTGTTTTAAACAACTCTAATATAGGTCTAAAAATAGAAAATGGTGCTAGGTATTTGGAAACAAGGCACAAAGCTAGGCTCAAAAAGAAAAAACTCTAAAAACTATGGTAAATGTTAGGTCTTTAGAAACAAGGCACAAAGCTAGACTTGAAAACAACTAGGTTTGAAATCAAAGTGAAAATGCTAGGTCTTTGGGAACAAGGCACAAAGTTAGACTTGGAAACAAACTTGGTCGAGGTAAAACATGCAAGGTAATTAATCTAACAATTTAAAACACTTGGACTCAAACATGGCACATAGATTCAAACACAAACTTTGACCATTGGTAAAATATATTGGACTTTAGGCACATACCTAGAACTAATTGATAAATTCAATCTCAAGTAAGCAAAAATATGCACGATGAGTAAAACATTCAAGCCTAAGTGATAAGCAAGACTCAAATATCAACTAACCACACTTAAGTTTGTACTTGAAAAGAGAGTTTAGAGATTAGTTTTAAGCAACAAAAGAGATGCAAGGCACATGAAAAAGATACCACCTCTTAAATCTAGGCATAAATATCCTCAAAGCAAGCAAGGAATTAGTCCAAGCTACACAATTCAAAAATTAAGAGATAAACACCGAAGCCAAAATTAAGTGAGGCATAGGTATAAATCACTCAATATTTGAGTCTAAACTTCACAAGACCAATTTATAACTTGGTTTAGATAGACTTGGTATTCTAAAATGGATAAAATTCTAGATAAAAACGGGTTGCATAATGGTAGTAATTATAGACCAAAAAGGCATACGTGGTTTTGAAATTGAAATAATATGACCAGTGTAATGGTGTTATCTCATTTAAAATGTATGACAATGTTTTTTTTCAAAACTCTAAAGAAAAAAATTAGGATGAAATGGCTAGTGTAACTATGCCCTTTCAAACAAATGACATAGACACACAAAAAAAATTAAAATGTCTAAGGTAAGGGTGTGCTATCAAATGGGCAGAATAACACATATGTAGGATAAAAGTGGTGTACAAACATGTGATTTAATCATGACTTATTTTGGAAGTGTTTTTTATAAACAAAAATATTTTTAGACTCAAAACAATGTAGGTAAAAGAAATATACAAAAAACACCTAAGTGTATCATCCTATCCCTAAAAACTGATAATGTTGCTTCATATCATCAAATTCTATCAATATACTCCTTCTTGCGGGGAATAATTTGTTAATCCAATTAATTTATATGCACATGAAAATTATGGTTTTTTAGGCCCCCTTTTCTTTCAAAAATTTGTAAAGTGACATGAAACTTCAAGCTACTTGCCCTGCATTGACAATATTTCTGTAACAAGTGGGATATATCTAAAACTATAAGTTTCAATCATTTCTAGATGGTACCATATGTGTGGTTAACACTAGGTCACAACACATCATTTAGATCCAAATTAATCAATTTATTGTAAAAAGGTCTTATCCTTTTTATAGCCACTATATCCATTAGGTTGCTCAATGTAGTGTGATATCTAGATTAAACATTTCTTTCAAGGTAGGTATCATTAATAGAGTTAGTTTAACCACTCAAACTAAAATACCAATGAGTCACCCTTAATTTGTATACTGTACAGTGGAGTGGGGTTGAAATGATGTTGAGACATGACATCCTAGGTCAATGCTTCCCTAAAGAACTTACAGGGAGGTGATGAAATCCTGTCCACAAGCCAAGTGCATAAAAGAAATAAAATGAAACTAAAAGGACTTTAAAGGTCACTTTTGGATCACCCAATTTTATTTGAACTTGGGGAGAGCATAGATGAAATTCTTTCTAGGCTTGGACTAAGTGATAAGGTAATGAATGAAGTACTTTTGGTCACATGAGTTCCCTAAAGGGGATGGGGGAGAGCATACGTGTAAAAGTTTGATTTGCAAGAACACACAACAAACAACAAATAATAGACAATAAAAAAATCTCTTAAAAGGACTTAGTCTAGGATTTGTGTTCATTTTAAAGCACTAAGTGAAGTGTGAAGTGAAATTTATCCCCTACTTTATTGTTGATTTGTAAACTTTAAAAAATAAAAATAAAGTTATTTAGATGATTTTTAAGCACCAAATGTAAGTGTGAATGAAATTTTGAAGTGATAAAATCCTCCTTTATTGGCCTTGGGTCCTGAAAAGCGTTAGGGGGTTTTCTTTTGTGCTTGAATCCAAGGTGATATCCTTACAAATTAACTCTATAAAAACACAAAATCACAAAGGTTTTCATAAAATTAACGCTGTGATTTGGTGTTTTTATAGAGTTAATTTTTAAGGATATCACCTTGGCTTAAAGCACAATAGAAAACCTCCTAATGCTTTTTAGGACCCAAGGCCGATAAAGGAGGTTTTTATCACTTCAAAATTTCATTCACACTTACATTTGGTGTTTAAAAATCATCTAAATATCTTTGTTTTAAGTTTTCAAAGTTTACAAATCAACAATAAAGCCAAGGGGCTAAATTTCACTTCACACTTCACTTAGTGCTTTACAATGAACACAAATCCTACACTAAGTGCTTTTAAGAGCTTTCATTATTATTGATTGTTTGTTGCTTGTTGTGTGTTCTCACAAATCAAACTTTTACACGTATGCTCTCCCCCATCACCTTTAGGGAATTCAGGTGACCAAAAGTGCTTCATTGATAAAAACAAAGTTATTTAGATGATTTCTAAAAATCAAATGTAAGTGTGAATGAAATTTTGAAGTCATAAAAACCTCTTTTATTAAAAACCTATAAAAACACAAAAACACAAAAGAAAACCCCCTAGCTTAAATGAAATTTTGATAAAAGAAAACCCCCTAACACTTTTCAAAGAGGTTTTTGTGTTTTTATAGAGTTAATTTGTAAGGATATCACCTTGGCTTAAAGCAAATCAAACTTTTAATTGTTTATTCTTTGTTCTGTGCAAATAAAAGTTATTTAGACTATTTTTAAGCAACAAATTAACACAAAATAAATATACACAAGAAATATGTTGACACAAATTAACATAAAAGTTATGTTGTATGAATGAAATTTTGAAGTGATAAAAACCTCCTTTATTAAAAACCTATTAAAACACAAAAACACAAAAGAAAACCCCCTAGATTAAATGGGGTTTTAATAAAAGAAAACCCCCTAACATTTTTCAAAGAGGTTTTTGTGTTTTTATATAGTTAATTTTTAAGGATATCACCTTGGCTTAAAGCAAATTAAACTTTTAATTGTTTATTGTTTGTTGTTTGTTGTGTGCAAATCAAAGTTATTTAGATGATTTTTAAGCAACAAACTAACTCTATAAAAACACAAAAACCTCTCTGAAAAGTGTTAGGGGTTTTTCTTTTATTAAAAACCTCCTTTATTGGCCTTGGGTCCTGAAAAGCGTTAGGGGGTTTTATTTTTATAATACTTGGGGTCTTTCATATTTCAATTTGGGCTCTCATATCAATGTCATTGTACCCCATAATTTTCATCGATCTCAACACATTTCACCACTCCATCAGAAATTCCCTTTGCCTCTACCATGCTCTAACTTGGTAGTTTCCACTGCCTATCTAGGGTTGAGTCTTGGGATTTTATGGACTTGGAAAGCCACCTATAGATACTTGAAGGATTGGGGATTTTTATCAAAAATATTGGGGGTGTTTCATATTTTTAAGTCAGCTTTCCCTAACCAATGTCATTAAGTGGTGCAATTCAGGACCCAAAGCCAATAAAGGAGGTTTTTAATAAAAGAAAACCCCCTAAAACTTTTTAGAGAGGTTTTTGTGTTTTTATAGAGTTAATTTATAAGGATATCACCTTGGCTTAAAGCACAAAATAAAACCCCCTAATGCTTTCAGGACCCAAGGCCAATAAAGGAGGTTTTTATCACTTCAAAATTTCATTCACACTTACATTTGGTGCTTAAAAATCATCAAAATAACTTTGGTTTTATTTTTCAAAGTTTACAAATCAACAATAAATCCAAGGGGCTAAATTTCACTTCACACTTCACTTAGTGCTTTAAAATGAACACAAATCCTAGAGTAAGGGCTTTTAAGAGCTTTTATTATTGTTTATTGTTTGTAATTTGTTGTGTGTTCTTGCAAATCAAAGTATTACATGTATGTCCTCCCTCATCCTCTTTAGGGAACTTAGGTGACCAAAAGTGCTTCATTGATAAAAAAAAAAGTTATTTAGATTATTTTTAAGCACCAAATGTAACTGTGAATGAAATTTTAAAGTGATAAAAACCTCATTTATTAAAAACCTATAAAAACAGAAAAACACAAAAGAAAACCCCCTAGCTTAAATGAAATTTTGATCAAAGAAAACCCCCTGACGCTTTTTTGAGAGGTTTTTATGTTTTTATAGAGTTAATTTGTAAGGATATCACCTTGGCTTAAAGCAAATCAAACATTTAATTATTTATTATTTGTTGTTTGGCATGTGCAAATCAAAGTTATTTAGATGATTTTTAAGCAACAAATTAACTTTATAAAAACACAAAAAACTCTTTGAAAAGCATTAGGGGGTTTTCTTTTGTTAAAAACCTCCTTTATTGGCTTTGGGTTCTAAAAAGTGTTAGGGGGTTTTATTTTTGTAATACTTGGGGTATTTCATACTTCTATTTGGGCTCTATCAGAGTTGTTGCCAGAATATAGATAATGCGAATGCAATGGAGACGTGATCACACGAGATGAAGCAAGTGCACACCACATAGATGCTAAAGCAATTTGAAATTATACAAGAATCCAAATTGCACAAGATAAAATGGAGAAAACTAAAATTTGATTAACATGAGATGGCCAAAGTGAGGAATACATATAGGAGAGCATGTAAGTAACTCCTCCACAAAAGGTGGTCAAGGCACCCCAAGAATAGACTGTAACTCCTCCATGAAAGGTGGTGACAAGGTGCTAAGAATTAAAGAACTCCCATCAAGGGAGTTACTTATGACATTCTTATGACACCTATGACACATCTATGACACACACCTCCATATACGCTAGCCTTTCCCACAAATGTAGGAAAACTCTAAGTATGCACAAATATAATTTCCCTAATTAAAAAATAGGGAAAAAGAAAAACCTACACTAATACCCCCCCATAAGCACAGCTTAGGTGGGCAGTGTGGAAATATAAAATGGGTCCCGGCAACTAGGCCTGATGAAGTACCCATGTACAAATGCAATCTCCCATAAGATAGAGAAAAGCAGAAAACCCGTAGGAAAAACTTCCATAAGATAGAGAAAGAGAGACATTAAAGAAAGAAGAGGCTAGTGGGCCCCCCCCCGAAGATGATGTTGTTGCAGATGTAGACTGCACCCCAAGAAGAGCTCGTAGATGAATGAACTTGCTCTCGGTGAAAGGTTTGGTGAAGATGTTTGCAACCTGATCCAAAGACTGACAAGTTATCAAGTCAATGACCTGACTATGAATAAGCTCCTGAATGAAATGCATGTGAATCTCTATGTGCTTGGTTTGCTGGTGCTGAACTGGATTCCTACAAATCTGAATGGTACTCTGGTTGTCACAATAAATGATGGTGGCCTGCCTGATAGGAATGCCAAACTCAAAAAGAATCCCCTGAAGCCAAATAGCCTCAGTAGTTGCATTAATAGCTCCCATGTACTCTGCCTCTGTGGATGATATATCAATAGAATTTTGCTTCTTGCTAGACCAACTGATAGGACCTGAACCTAGAGAGAAACTGTAACCAAAAGTGGACCTGTGAATCGCCAACCCAGTCTGAATCTGTATATCCAACCAAGTCAGCTTCTATGCCAAATCTATAATGAATCCCGTATCTATGTGAACCCTGTATGTAATGCAAGATCCTCTTAGCTGCTTTCTAATGCAGCTCATGAGGTTCCTTCATGAATCTGGAGACAAGTCCCACTGTATGGGCCTGGTGTGAGTCAATTAGATGAGACTACCAACAAGTTGTCAATACCAAGTGGCATCAACCAATGGTGAAGAAAAATCAGCCTCAAGCTTGAAAAATGATAGAAAGGGAGTCGAAGATGGCTTTCAATCAGCCATGTGAAACCGAGCCAATAAGTCAAGAGCATATTTAGGCTGTGCAAGAGAAATCCTTGAATTTGATTGTAAGATCTCGATGCCAAGAAAGTAGTGCAACAAACCCAAGTTTATCATGTCAAATATACCCTGAAGAGATGCCTTCACCACTGCAATATCTAATGAAGAACTCCCGGTGATCAAAAGGTCATCAACATATAGAACCAAAATCAGGAGCGAATCATCCTACCGTAAGACTAGACATTGGGATCAGAATGGCACCTAGTGAAACCCGTTGTGAGAAGGAAGGAATCCATCTTGGCATACCAAGATTGAGGGGCCTATTTGAGGCCATATATAGATTTCCTAACTCTGCATACTAAGGAAGAATCCTGAACAAATCTTGGCAGTTGCTCCATGTAGATCTCCTCCTCTAGGTCTCTGTGAAAAAAGGCATTCTTCACATCCATCTGGTGCACATCCCAACTATGTGTTGCAGCAATAGCCAAGGTGAGTCAGATAGAAGTCATCTTTACAATGGGTGTAAAGGTCTCTGAGTAGTCAATGCCTACCACCTGTGAGAAACCCTTGGTGACCAATCGTGCCTTGTACTTATCAACTGACCCATCTGTTGCAAACTTGGTCCGATATATCCACCTACATCGAACCATATTTCTTTCCTTAGGAAGTGAAGTCAAATCCCAAGTGTGATTTTTGATTAAGGAAGAATATTCTTCCTCCATAGCACTATCCCACTCAGGTACCCCTGATGCCTCTCAAAAAGTCTGTGGATCTGAAACTGAATCAAAGAAGGCATGTGGATCTCTCTGAAAATCCCCCCTAGTACGTCTGTCATTTATAGGATCTCTTACCCAAGTGCCAACACTCTCAAGTGTCTGTCTGGCCCAAAGTGGCCCGAAAGTGGGCGAGTCAGGTGTTAACTCCTCATACTCTGACTGACTAGAGGTGGATGACTCTGCATCACTGTCCTTGCTGTCTGAACTCAAAGAAGAAGAAGATGTCTCTAGCTCAAGAACCTATTGTGTCTGATCTAAATCTGATGAGGAATCATCATGAAGAAGTAGATCTGATGAGGGAGAAGAAGTGTCAAGTGTTGAGTCTCTAGGACTCTCCTGAAAGTAGACACTTCTCTCAATGAACAACTCATGAGTGACTGGATCTAGAAGGCGATATCCCTTAATACCATCTAGATAATCTACAAAGATGTAAGGCTTGGACTATCATTCCATAGCATTGTGTTTCTTCTTTAGAATGCGGACCATGGTTGGGGATCCGAAAACCCTAAGGTGCTCAACATTGGGTTTCTTTTTATGCCAAGCTTCAAAGGGTGTTATCCCTTTCAAAGCTTTGTGAAGAACCCTGTTTTGAATGTAGCAAGCACAATTAATGGCTTCAGCCCAGTATTGTGGTGCTAAGGATTTGGAGTGAATCATACAGCTATCCATCTCTTTCAAGAACCTATTTTTGTGTTCTACAACCCCATTCTGTGAAGGACTATAAGTGACTGTGCACTGCAAATCAATCCCCTCTATGGTGCAAAACTGCTCAAACCTGTTGTTGACATAATCCCCTCCATTATCAGTCCGAAGAACCTTGATGGATTTCTCACTCTGTTTCTCAACAAGAGCCTTGAAGTTTAGAAAATTTTCAAACACTTCAGACTTTTGTTTGAGAAAATATATCCAAGTGTACCTAGAGAAATCATCAATGAAAGTGAGGATGTACTTGGCCTTGTGAAAGATGGTTTGGGAAAGGGTCTCGATACATCACTGTGGACTAACTCCAAAGGTTGTGAAGCCCTCCAAGCTTTGCCTTTGTCAAATTTTGCTTCGGGATGCTTCCCAAGGGAACACCCCTCGCAAAGTCCTTTTGAGAATTGGACACGAGGCAAGCCAATGACCATGTCATGTTTACAAAGTTACTCAAGGTAGCGGTAGTTAGGGTGGCCAAACTGCTCATGCCATAATTTGCTAACTCCATCTGAATGAGTCGAAAATGTTGTTGGAGAAGAATCTGATGCAAAATGTGAGAAGGTGTATAACCTTGCTTGGTGATCTGCCCTACCCACTACCACTGTAGTATCACTATGCAACTCCCTGATAGCCATTGAATCTGGTGAAAACTCAACTCTCATGCCCTAACCAATGTGAGTGATTTGGTACACTAATAGGAGATTGGTTGAAAGAGAAGGAACACTTAAACCATTATTGAATGTTCCTCCTTCCATTTCAACTTACCCTCTCCCTGCAACAGAAATTGATGTGTCATCACCCAAACTAATTGAAGTCATGTTACAAGGCTCTAAAGATGAAAACTCAACTAGTGAAGAGCCCATGTGGTGAGAAGCACCTGAATCAATGACCCATGATGTTGTAGAAGCTATAGTTGCTACAAGGGCCTTGAGCTTTTCTTTCTCCTTACCCTTGCCTTTTACCTTGGTAGAATCTTGGGTAGATGAATTCTGCTTGATGGACTCAGGAACACCTATGTTGTTCTCTAGAAAATGAGTTAGGTGATCTATTTATTTCTTCATGCATTTGTGTTCATCATGCCCTATCTTTTTACAATAGGCACACTTAACCTTCTCCTTCTTAGGTTTACCATTGGAGGAGGAAGACTCAGTGTTGTTTTTGGCAGGATTGTTGTTTTCTTTCTTCTTCTCCTAGTCCTTGTTCTTTTTCTTCTTCTCCTTTGTTGAAGTCTTATCCTTACCATTTCCATCTATCAAATCTTGGGGTTGAGTAGACTTCATTGTGCCCATTTGAATTAGCTTATCTTGCTCCCTACTCAAGTCAGCAATGAATAAATCCAAAGAAGGCATTTTCCATGTAGTGCCAAGGGCACTTCTTTTAGCATGGAAAATGGAGACAAAGACTGAATAGCTTGGACCTAACTTTGAGAGAATAGAAAGGATGAGTTGATCATCTTTCTTCTCTATCCCGCATTCTTTCAATTGCAATCTAACGGCCTTAAACTTAGTGAAAAAGTCCTATAGGGTGTCATATTTGCTAGGACATAGACTTATGAGTTTGTTTTCAAGCTCATGTCCTCTCATCTCATCAAGCTTCCCAAATAAGAGTTCTAAGGTGTCCCATATGTCCTTGGGAGTCTTGGAGGATTCTAAATGGAAGAAGATTTTTGGAGACATAGACAAGCTTAGTAATCCACAGGCTTCATCACTACGGTTGTACCACTTGACTTTTTCAGCATCAGTGTTGGGTTCTATTTCAGTACCCATGGTGATCCTATACAACCCTTTGCTTCTAATAATGATTGACATTTTAACCTTTCATTCATGATAGTTGAAGGGTGTTAGGGGTTTAAGTTGAAAAGAATCCATTTTAAGTTGAATTTAGGTGAAGTTGTGTTGATTGCAAGTTGTGAAATTATGCAAAAAGGAGAATGAAAGCAAAGATTTGCAAGTTGTGAAAAGCAATCACACCCCCTCGAAATATTGAGCCCCCCTAAATATGCAAGTGCACGCTCAAAATATTTTGGGCTCAGCCAAGAATGCATCTTAGAGCAATCAGTGCAAGACTTAAGCAAACAAGATGTCGGATTCAGCCGAAAATGCGTCCCAAGAGACCCAAATTTTAGGCACTTTATAAACTAGTGTGTTTTTGACAAATAACAATCATACACTATGGAGAATTAAATTACAAACACTTTTGAAAAAAATGGCACCTAAATCCGAGCTACCATTTGTAAGATATTAAAGGTTCAATTTTCTCGTAAACTAGTGTTTTTTAAAAAAAAACACTAAAATATTTAAAAAATACATGTTTTGAGAGAGAAAGTGGCCTTCCAACCACTCATTGGATTTGGCACGGAATGAGAAATCCAAAGGATGTTTGTGTGAGGGGGAATTGGCCTCCTGCCAACTCGGGCCTCACCCTTCGTCTTCGATAGGCAAAGATACAAGTTTTAAATGAAAACCCCCAAATTATCAAACTGTCTAAAAAACTAAATATTCAGTCAAATTGACTGATTTTTGTTTTACAAGTCAATTTTTAACTGAAAAAATAAAGCAAAGACAGAATGAACGGATGCCAAGTGTCCAAGGGCCCACATGGGACGCTAAGTAAGGAAGGGGCGCCAAAAAAGCACAATCCAGATTTTGCTTACAGAAAAGACAAAAGAAAAATTTGCATACCTGTTGGACACCATACGATCTGCTTGGCACCTTGCAAACAGGGAAAAAATTCAGCTGAAAGGACTGTTGAGGCGCAACGTTGACTGCGATTAGAGAGCGCGTGGGGTTGCACGCTGAGCACGTGGAGTTGTAGACTTGGCGTGGCATTGCAAAAAGTTGGCATGGCTATGCTTTTCGTGGCTGCGCCTGGACTATTGCTGAGTGTTGTTCCTCCCTCTGCTCCTTGCCCACAACAATGGCGCTCGAGCTGAAGCAAAACCAGCACCTGAAGTGAAGACAACAAAGACACCCAAAGGCCAAGGATCCCAAGGAAACGATACCAGAAATGATATTGAAGGTTTTTATTTTTATTTTAGAAATAAAAATAAATAAAGAGAACTCCACTCCTCTTGATTTCAAAATAAACTAATAGCATAACCAGACACACAATTACCGGGTTTGCTCTGATACCATATCAGAGTTATTGCTCTGATACCATATGGAGACGTGATCACACGAGATGAAGCAAGTGCACACCACATAGATGCTAAAGCAATTTGAAATTATACAAGAAGCTAAATTGCACAAGACAAAATGGAGAAAACCAAAATTTGATTAACATGAGATGGCCAAAGTAAGGAATACATATAGAAGAGCACGTAAGTAACTCCTCCACAAAAGGTAGTCAAGGCACCCCAAGAATAGACTGTAACTCCTCCATGAAAGGTGGTGACAAGGTGCTAAGAATAGAGAAGTAACTCCCATCAAGGGAGTTACTTATGACATTCTTATGACACTTATGACACATCTATGACACACACCTCCACATAAGCTAGCCTATCCCACAAATGTAGGAAAACTCCAAGTATGCACAAATATAATTTCCCTTGTTTTAAAATAGGGAAAAATAAAAACCTACACTAATAGGCTCCCATATAAATTTCATTGCACCCTAAAATTTTCATCAATCTTAGCATATTTCACCACTCCACTAGAAATTCCCTTTGCCTCTACCGTACTCTACCTTGGTAGTTTCCACTACCTGCCCAGGGTTGAGCCCTGGGATTTGATAGATTTAAAAATCCACCTACAAACACTTTACACCTAGGACAAATTTTAAAAATGTTTGGAGTGTTTCATATTTTTAAGTCAAGTTTCCCTAACCAATGTCATTAAGTGGTGTAATTCATGACCCAAGGCCAATAAAGGAGGTTTTTAATAAAAGAAAACCCCCTAACGCTTTTTAGAGAGGTTTTTGTGTTTTTATAAATTTAATTTTTTAGGATATCATCTCATCTTAAAGCACAAAATAAAACCCCCTAACTCTTTTCAAGACCCAAGGCCAATAAAGGAGGTTTTTATCACTTGAAAATTTCATTCACACTTACATTTGGTGCTTAAAAATCATCTAAAATAACTTTATTTTTATTTTTCAAAGTTTACAAATAAACAATAAATCCAAGGGGATAAATTTCACTTCACAGTTCACTTAATGCTTTAAAATGAACACAAATCCTTGACTAAGTGCTTTTAAGAGCTTTTTTTATTGTTTATTGTTGGTTGGTTGTTGTGTGTTCTTGCAAATCAAACTTTTACATGTATGCTCTCCCCTATCCCCTTTAGTGAACTCACATGACCAAAAGTGATTCATTGATAAAAATAAATTTTTTTAGATGAAAAACCATATAGTTAACAAATAAACAACAAACAATAAACAATAACAAAAGCTCTTAAAAGCACTTAGTCTAGGATTTGTGTTCATTTTAAAGCACTAAATGAAGTGTGAAGTGAAATTTAGCCCCTTGGATTTATTGTTGATTTGTAAACTTTGAAAAATAAAAACAAAGTTATTGAGATGATATTTAAGCACCAAATGTAAGTGTGAATGAAATTTTGAAGTGATAAAAACCTCTTTTATTGGCCTTGGGTCCTAAAAAGCGTTAGGGGGTTTTATTTTGTGATTTAAGCCAAGCTGATATCCTTACAAATTAACTCTATAAAAACACAAAAACCTCTCTGAAAAGTGTTAGGGGGTTTTCGTTTATTAAAACCCCATTTAAGCTAGGGGGTTTTCTTTTGTGTTTTTATGTTTTTATTGTCTTGTGTTTTTATTGTGTTTTTGTGAAATGTGCCGAGATCAATGAAAATTGTAGGGTGCAATGACATTGATATGGGAGCTCAAATCAAAATATGAAACACCCCAAGTATTACAAAAATAAAAATCCCTAACGCTTTTAAGGACCCAAGGCCAATAAAGGAGGTTTTTAATAAAAGAAAAACCCCTAATGCTTTTCAGAGAGGTTTTTGTGTTTTAATAGAGTTAAATTGTTATTTAAAAATAATCTAAATAACTTTGATTTGCACACAACAAACAACAAATAATTAACAATTAAAATTTTGATCTGCTTTAAGCCAAGGTGATATCCTTACAAATTAACTGTATAAAAACACAAAAACCTCTCTAAAAAGCATTAGGGGTTTTTATTTTATTAAAACCCCATTTAAGCTAGGGGTTTTTATTTTGTGTTTTTATATGTTTTTAATAAAGGAGGTTTTTATCACTTCAAAATTTCATTCACACAACATTAATTTTGTGTTAATTTATGGTAACATATTTCTTATGTATATTTCTTTTGTGTTAATGTGTTGCTTAAAAATCATCTAAATAAATTTGATTTTCACACAACAAACAACCCTTGATAACTATATGGTTTTTCATCTAAATAAAAATCATCTAAATAACTTTATTTTTATCAATGAATCACTTTTGGTCACCTGAGTTCCCTAAAGGGGATAGGGGAGAGAATACGTGTAAAAGTTTGTTTTGCAAGAACACACAACAAACAACAACTAATAAACAATAACAAAAGCTCTTAAAAGCACTTAGTCTAAGATTTGTGTTCATTTTAAAACACTAAGTGAAGTGTGAAGTGAAATTTAATTTGTTAACTATATGGGATGTCATCTTGTGAAATTTAATTTAATTTCTAAGTTTTTTAGGTAAGTGTTGACCTAGAATGTCATCTCCTGACATCATTTCAACCCCAGTCCACTATGGGGTATACAAAATGAGCGTGACTCATTGGTATAGTGATAGGGGGTTTTCTTTTGTGCTTTATTAGAACTTAGGGAGAGCATATATTACATTATTTCTAGGCTTGGACTAAGTGATAAGGTAATGAATCAAGCACTTTTGGTCACCTGAGTTCCCTAAAGGGGACTAGGGAGAGCATACATGTAAAAATTTGATTTTCAAGAACACACAACAAACAACAAATAATAACCAATAACAAAATCTCTTAAAAGCACTTAGTCTAGGATTTGTGTTCATTATAAATCACTAAGTGAAGTGTGAAGTGAAATTTAGCCCCTTGAATTTATTATTGATTTGTAAACTTTAAAAAATAAAAACAATGTTATTTAGATGATTTTTAAGCACCAAATATAAGTGTGAATGAAATTTTGAAGTGATAAAACCTCCTTTATTGGACTTAGGTTTTGAAAAGCGTTAGGGGGTTTTCTTTTGTGCTTTAAGCCAAGGTGATATCCTTACAAATTAAATCTATAAAAACACAAAATCAACTCTTTGGAATGATTTCATAGATACACAAGAAACTATAAATTCTAAAATTGTTTAATCATAAAAACACAAACAAACTCAAATGTAAAAACTTACAATGGGTGATTTAATGATTCTAGAATGATTTTGTATATTATTTTTATGATTTTACTACTCTAACAGATAATTTTATAGTTCAGGGAAACAATTTCATGGTTTAGGCAATGATTTAGGGTTTAGGCAAACCTGCAAGAAATACATAAACAAACAACAATGATTTCATAGTTTTATGGCTATTTCACGGTTATCAAAATAATTTTCCATTTGATAAAATGAATTCACAACTTAAAAATGTGATTTTTCTACCTAAAAATGTGATTTATTGTTGAAAATGATGATTTTGCTACTACAACAGATGAATTCACTAATGTAAGACAATTTCACAGTTGTATTAAAAAGTAAAGTAAAAGACTTATTTTCTTGTAGGATGAATTCATGGTTTACTCAATGATTTCACCATTTTTTAGCTTGATTTCACATTTTTAAAGGGTTGAGGCTAAACCAAAGTGATTTTATAATTTTTTGAGATGAATTCACAAATTTGGCCGATGATTTCATGGGTAACCTCATCGAATTCATAGTTATGCAATCATGAATTTGTGAATACATAATCATAAGGAAAAAAATATAAAATTTAACAAGAAATTAAGCTCTAGAATAAAATCTTCTTAGCTCCCAAGATACTCCATTCATGTTTGTGGGGTGCACGGTCCCATTGGGCATGTCATTATGTGATCACTAGGAATATGTAGAGAGGAGATTATTATTGTGTTAGTATGAAATAAAATCAAATAAGACACACTAAAAAGCTTACACCTCTAGCCTAGACACTCAAGAATCTAGTGAACTATATAAGCAACTAACAAATGAAAGCAAAATAAGCAACTTTACCTTTTATGAGAACAAGTGTTATATGTTGGCACTAAGTTGATGTGCTTGGTTGTGTGATCAAGAATTCTTTGGCAATGAAACTCCTTGTACCAACTCTCCTTGTTACCTTGGTAATATTTTCTTTTGGTGTTGGATTTGATTAACAAATGGGCATGATAAAACTATATCAATGAAAGTTTTACATGTATTTTTGCACGATAACTTTACACAAGAGAGCTTATTTATCAATGAGTGAGGCCTTGTATTTATAGCCTCTAAAACTAACTCCAATCCAAGTGTAGTTAGGTTAGAGTTAACTATGGTTGAGTTCCAACCAACCCTAATTGAGTTAAGAAGGGGACATGCATTTAATATTTGTGATAGATCTCATTTACTAGGCATAGCTCTCTATTTTTGAATTTATTGCATTTAGGGAGATGTTTCCAATTCCTTGACTTTAATGATGATGATATCATCATGACCTCATTTTTATTTAATTTTTCTTTTTAGAAAATTTATTCTCACTAATTGCACATGAAAAATTCACTTAAGCATTTAATTTGGTTTAATTAGTTAATTCATTCTACTTAGCATTTTAGCACTTTAGAAATTGTTTAAGTGACCTGATTAATGGGTCCAAAGACCAAATTGTCAATTTGCTAGGTTTCAAGTTGACTGGAGATGAATCTATGAGAGATTATTGTTGCCTATATGATAATACCCCAAATAGGGATGCCTTAACATGATTTTGAAGACTAATGTCTGATGTGCAGATAAAATTGGGACATTCAGTGATTCATAGGCTTAATTTACATTGTTTGGTAGAAATCAATCTAAAATCTCGTTGGAAGTTAGTTGTGTCCAAAATGGGGTGTCTATAATACACACATATGTACACATTTATTTATTTTAAAATAGAAATATCATTACTAGATTAAAGGGGGGAAATGTAAATGATATTTATAGATTATATAGCACCTTAGTCTTGTACACTTGGTAAACTTAGACCTTGGTTGTTCCTCTTAGTTTTGAACCTTTCCCTCTTCTATAAGTCTCATATCTACTCTATATTATGCCCATTAGCCTATCTCTTAGTTAGACCAATATTATATTGATGACCCGAGCCTTATATATTTTCCAAAATGCTTAAAATGGACTTATCTTACATTTTTACAAGTTCTGAGGTTGCACCTACTTTCTTACTCCTTTAACACTAACATCTGATACAAACAAAATCATCGATGCTAGTGTCCTAACTTGACACAAGGGTCTGCTACCCTAAAGTCATATATTTTGTAAATAAAATGAATCTTAATGGTTGGCCTAAGTGTTTTAATGTGATACACTTCTCCAAATGGATTAATATAAATATAAGATCAACTTTCATTCATTCCTCACCTAGAAAAGATCAAAAGAGACTAAGGAAATTATCAAAAGCACTCTATCAAGAATTCAATTGAATAAATCTTCCCTATTTCCATACCAATCATAGGTATAACATATATATAAGTCTAAATTACTAAAATAATAACCCAAGAGCCCTATTTTCCATGTTATAATCTAGGTCATTATTGTACTTTGCACATATTGCATGATTCACACATAAGCCAATATGTAGGGGAGAACTACATTAGTCTATGGCCCTCTTCCTAGTATTGGCTATATAGGCAATGCTCACTGATAAAGGGGTTTTTCTTGTCATCTCAACATCATGTGACCACTAACCCATTTTCCCCCAAGGCCACTATAAATATGAAGAACTAGGTTTTTTCAAATTTATGATGAGCGACAGTCCAAAACCTAGATCTGAATGCACTAGAGTGAAGGCGAAGTCAAACCTAGAAGCATCTAGGTGGTTTCATCTTTTTCCAAAAAGTATTCCATACAAGACACTTACGTTGAACCTAGATAATAGCATCGACGTAATTGTCTAAGGTTAATGTTAATGTTCAGAGCTCTAAAAGTATCCAATTCAAAATTTGACAATTGTTCCAAAATCATCTTCCAAACTGCTCTCTACCTATTCTACATCTAACACTATGTTAGTGTTATAACCAGATAAGTATATTACTTACTTGTATATCTTAGTTATACTTTATATATTTAGCTTATACTCAACATAAAAAATTTGGTGTATGTTTATATCTAAATTTAACACCCAAATGTCCTGATGTAGATTTGATTATCACCCTTGTGTATTATCATTTATATATTCTTAACCCTATCTACCCAAGTAAGGATCCTCATCTAGTTTAAGATTAAATAGATGAGAGTAACTTATTAGTGCTAACCACTAATTGCTTCACTACATAATCAAATGGATGGTTGGCTTCCCTAGATTTAATAAAAAAATAAATTTTAAGCATTTCTTGAATACCATGAGGTATGTTGGAAATTAAAATCTGTGTTTATATTTGTACTATGGTTTTGAGTGGTAGATAAAATTCCTCACACCATGATAAATTTAAATAATAGATAAGGATTGTAAACACAACATCACATAGCCCTTCACGATAGTAGCTAAGTAGTTTTTAAAATGTCAGAACATATTTATTAGGGAAATCTAATCAAAGATAAAATAAATCCAAAAATCAATGTTGAAAATAAATTTGTTGTTTTTATTGAATGAAAATAAATAGGAAAATAACTTGAAATTATATGTTTGATTAATTACTAAATAATCAAGTTAATTTTTCATATTTATGAAAAAAATCAAAACATAGAGAATTAGATCAATGTAGATAAATGTAGTTATTCAGATAGTATAGAATTATATCGATGCATGTCGATGCAGCATATATAAAAATAGCTAAAATAGGTAGAGTAAACTAGATCAAATTGAGTTGATATAGTTTACCAATAGGAAATATAGAAACAAAATAATATCAACCTAGGTCGATGTAGTTTTAACAGGGAAGAAAATAATTATATGACTATATTAGCTTACATCAATAAAGTTTGAAGTATAAATCTAAATTAATTTGATCAATGAAACTGATTGTAAAAATAAATAAAACTATATCAGTCTAGGTTTATTAGTTGGTATAAAAATTCCCATAATAAAGAGCTAGATAGGTATGGGTTGATGACGTTAGATGATTGGAGAGAATGCAGATTTGATTAGGAAAAACTAGATCATCCTACATTAGGTTAGCCTATTGAAAATCCATAGAATTAGCATTGTATAATCCTGCATTGATGTAGTTAACTGGAAAGCACAAAATTAATCAAGTCAGATTGATTTGGTCGTTGTAGTTGCCTAGAAAACATAGAGATATTTATCAGACTAGATTGACCTGGGTTGATGTAGTTTGTAAAAAATTCATAAAATATATAAAAATAAATTATAAAGATATAAATAGATTGAGCCTGGCTGATATAACTTGCTAATAAATAAATGCAAATAGTTAAACTAGATCAACTTGTGTTAATTTATTATGTTGATAAATATTCAAAAAAATAAAATTATGTCGACCTGTGTTGATGTAGATTTTTGTAAAAACAAATAGAAGTTAGACTAGATCAACCTACGTCGATGCAGTCTATAAAAAAAATAAAAAATAAAACTATATCAACCTACGCTAATATGGTTTGTTAAATGAGAAAAAATAATGATTAGTTCACTTCAGGTTCACCAAAATGTATGCAATAAATTAAGATAGACCTGCAACCTATTCTACCTAATATATCCAAACTCAGAGAAGGTAAATGAAATAAAACCAATTAGATACGTAGTTATATTGGGGCATGACCAATTAGATCTATTAAACCTATATATATGATTACTTATCACACAACATAAAAGGAGAGGGTTCTAAATCCTTTAGGCTATCAATATTATGCAACAACCCTAACTAGGTCTCTTGATAATGATGGATATAATCTAATATAGTGTTATATAAGTTTGCAACATAAATAAGGAGTATGATTTCAACACAACTAAAATATTTATGGAACCGTGGTAGGAAAATGGAGGCCTATGTTACTTAGGGTGGAAAATGATAAGTTTGGATAACCCTATAGTCGCACCAAATTATCATGTAAATGAGATCCAAATAAAGAGTTATACATTCTAAATTACTGATTATGTAATATTTATCTACTAAATGAAAAAGCTAAGGTTATAAATACTTATCTTAAATAGAACCAATTGAGCCTTAATTCAGTATGCAATGGTTATAAAGATCTTAGAGGACATAAAGGAACATGAAATCAACCTTTCAAATTTAAATCATCACCTATAGGGGTCTCTGAACTCAGAAGTAGACCTATAGCTGCACCATGAGGTCTTATTAGTAGAGTGTTATGGAGTGAACAAGTGGCTTAACCAAGTCAACATGAGTGACATAAGGGGTTTATAGAGTGAGTTCCATTCACTCAGAAGTGTCTAAGTGATTAAACCAGTCTCTTCAAGGGCAAAATATAGAGAATACAATCATTAGGCATGTTAGCCTAATGCCCTCCTCAAGGCATCAACACTTGAAAACTAAGGTTTAAAGGAAAAAATATTTGAATGGAGACCTAAGACAAACATTGGATCCTTCCTAGGATATTTTTAGATGTGAAAGAGGCATTGCTTTGCAGATTAAAGCTTGGAAATTACCATTTTGGCCTAAAGTTGCTTTTAGAATGCATATCACCCGAAGAGCATCTTTATGAGCTCAGAATTATACAAAATAGTTGCATGGGGTTATAAGAACTTGGTGAATTTTGAGGTTCCTTTTCTAAAAGAAATTAGTGGCATTAGTTGGGGGCCTAACCTTTATGAACTATTGCTAAGAACCTAAACCTCCTTAAACCCTAATAACGACCCAATAGAGAAAATATTGAATAAAATTTATCTAAATGGATTTAATTTTCCCATGTGATATTTGGATCATGCTAATCACTCCCACAAGATTCTTATCACATTATTTTTCTGTATTATCATTTGTATAGATTAAATAAATGCTTCATTTATATAGGTTTTGGTGAAGATTTGAAGGTGCATAGATGAATGAATGAAAGAGAATCATAGTAGAGAGTGTGTAAAGATGTATTAAAATCTCTTAGACCTCAAATTCCTATCCATAATTCATAAAGTCACTTCTGTAGGTCTTTGTAAGAAAGGTAATCTCAATGGGCTAAAATAGAGTAAAGTGGCCATCTAGATGAACAAGAAACAACAAATTAGAATTATTCTCTAGTTTTAATGATAGACCAAACAACAAATAGACCCTACACACATGTTTATCATCTATTTAGGGATTGGTCTTAAATTCCTATAGTCATCCAAGTAATAAGTGTGAAGCAACTAGGCCTAGTTTGCTAGTTGGCCTATTTGATCATTAAAAGAAGACTTCATGATATACAAGTAAGAGCATGAAAGGTAGGTGTCTAAAAGATATGTCAGTTCAAAGAAGGTTTTATAAATATTTTAAGTATTATTTCCATATTTCAAGTTAAAATAAATGTGTCAAAAGTCTACAAGGTAGTTTCAAATAGTTTGTTAACTCCCTAGTCAAGAAGTTATCCTTTGACATAGAGAGAGTATGGAGGTGTCAAGCTGAGATGTCAGACATTGAAGAATGTGTCAAGATGATCATGATAGTTGGAAGAATGTTGCACTAATGAAACTCCTTTGTGTTGAAGTCGCAAATCTTTGGAATTTCAATAATGCCAAAATGAGTGCTTTCTCCTCTCATCTTTAGCAATTTCATGGAGTTACTTAAGGATTAGATTGACACATATTTCAAAGCAAGTTTTTGTGATTATGTTCTTGTTTTTTAAGAGAATAATTGATTTCATGATGATTTAAGACTCATAATTTTTCTCTCCTATGTCTACCTCTCTCTCTCTCTCTCTCTCTTGACAATTCTTTATATAAATAGTGATATTTGGCCTTGTAATCTATCCTTACATTGGTTATGTCAAAGCTTGCCAAAATTGGGTCTTGTACTTGCCTATTGAAATGAATTCAAGCTAGATATTCAATCTTCTTCTTATAAATAATTAATTTGATTATGTTTAATTGATGAGTGCTTAGTGATAGTGTTGTATTCTTTGCATTTGTCCTTCATGTTCATGCCTTATGCAAGTTGTGCCTCTCACAGGTCATATGAAGTGTTTTACTCAATTTGTTAAGCTATAGAATTGATAAACTATTAGTGTTGCTACTAATACCTCTTATTTGATCATCTTAGCACATTTTCAACCTCTCAAACCTTCATATTGAAACACTAATGTGATTAGGACTATTTTGGAGTAGCATAATTAGATTGTAGTCTAATGTTTTACAGTGCATCTTCAACAAGCTGAGGACTTCATGTTTGGTACATCACCTTCAAGTTGTGTTTTTAGTTTTAGTATTCATTTATCCCTTTTCATGTCAATCAGATAGTGTAGTTAATTATTTTAGGTGTTTTTTTTTTGGGAGCTAACCTAAAATCTAGTGATTTGACTCACTTGTAGGTAACCCATAACCTAGTGTCAATACAATTGCATCGATAAAAGAGAGAGGGATTGAATCACCCTCTCATAGGGTGCATTTTTGAGCTATAACAATTATAGCATGCCTAGTAGGACACAAAATAAAAGAGGTTGTCTAAGATAGATGTTTGTCTTGGTACTATTTTGTTAGTATTAGGCTTCTTCATGCAACATTTGCCAACTCTAAAAGGTTTTAAACTCTTAGTTATCGACTAGTGGGCTAACTTTCATGCTAAAGATGACTACAACGTCAAAATTGAAAGGTATTCCCTTTCAATTTCTTAAATTACATTTGCATTCATATATAATAAATATATTTATTCATACTTTCCCATACATTAAGTCACTAAGAAGGAGACTCTTTATTCTAGATTGTCCAAGTTCTCGTAGCGCTGATAACATGGCTAGAAATTCACCTTTTGTTGCCTTCAATGGTTATTCTCCTTTGAATCTTTAGAAATATGATGATACACCCATGTATGCCCTCAAGAGTGTGCCTTATTTCAATGGAGAGACCTCTCTTACTCCAATTGAACATATTAGAGACATGGCAAACTTTTATAATATCCAAAACATCACACAAGAGAATGTGCCAATCAGGTTATTAGCAATTAGTTTCAAAGTAAAAGCTTTGGATTGGTATATTACTTTAGATCCTAATTCAATTGACTCATGGGATGACTTAGGAGAGAATTTGAGCAAAAGATTTGAGGGAAAAAGTGATCATTTATCCTTGGTCGAACAATTGAGTACCATAAAAAGAGCCCCCAAATAATGCATGCAAGAACTCAATGATAGGTTTACAAATACATGGGATAGAACCCCAATCCTTGTAAAACCCACTCTAAACTATTATTTTCTCTATTATCTAAAGGCATTAAATAGTGATATTGTAGTCATGATTTAATCCATATGTGGGAATACTTTACCAAATGCATATGACATTTCCATACTAGATGAGAACAACTTGATCCAAGCTAGAAAACTTGATCCAAGACGTACTATGCTTTTGTTTCCTGATATTCAACCTCCTACCCAAGTTATTGACCCAATCCCTACCATAGCTAGTCATGAATTGGCTACCCCTAGTCAAACTAGTAAAATAAATGATGTGAAAGGACTTGTAAAGACACTTGAAAACAAACCTATGGCCATGGAAAGGAAGAAAAATTAGTTTCATAGGCCTTACCAAGCTTAATATCAAGATCATTAGCCCTATCAACAAAAAAAACCACCTTTCAAGGAAATATTCAAGGACAAGGTCTTATCACAAATAATAGACAATATGCAAGTTTCAATCCAAATGTAGCCTCTACTTGAAGAGCATTGGCCCCCACTCAAAATAATATAATACAAGAGCAACAATGGACCCCTTAATGGAACCAAGTTCATGAACAATCTGCCAATCAAGATGGGACATTGAATCTAACTTGTGTGGGACAAGAAAGAACATTTCCTTTCATAACTCAACATGAGATCTCTAATCATGTTATGACTATTGGAGTGTTAAGGTTAATCAAGTGATACCCTTTTTAACTTCCATGAAGAGGAGTGTTGTGAAATAAATCAGGTGGGCAACTCAAGTAGAGGGGTGGATAGCTCAGTTGCAGCCAACACTAGGTCTAAAAGAAGGGTTGTTGAAGAGTTAGAAGAGAGTAGAAAATGTTCAAATGAATTTCCATCCATGACTCAATGGGTAAGAAAATATAATGTACCTCTCAAGGCTCAAGAACCTCATAGAAATCAGAATGAAAAGGGTGATTTTGTATATCAAAACAACCAAGTCCAAGGTGATACTATGATTGCTAGAGGACATCCAAGGATTGATGCTTCTTCTCTTAACATAGTAGATCAAATGAAAAAGGTTAATGTAAGCATACCTATGTGGGACACTTTATCAATTAGAGGGAAAAGGGATACATTGCAAGAAGAATTATCTAAGCTCAATCTATCATCAAGAGCATCAAAGAGAGGTATTGTTGTCTATGCCAACACATCTCAGATTAGTGAGCCACAATAAGGTAAGGTGAACCAACCTCATCCATTCTATGTTTTAGTCATCATTGGTGATTGTTTGGTACATAACTACATGATAGGTGGTAGTGTGGATAGTAGCTCAGTCATACCAAATCAAATTGTGGACAAACTAGGCCTCAAATATGAACCTCATGTTAAAAGTGTGTTGTAACTAGATGGATCAACCACTAAGACAGTTTGTATTTTCAAGGGTTTGAATCTAACTCTTCATGATTTTCCTAACTTCTTTATTGCTCAATATGTAGTTGTGGTTGACCTACCACCATGTTTTTCCCTTTGCTTGTCAAGGGACTTCACGACAAAGATAGGTGGATACTTATAATCATATTGGTCATACATGGCCTTTCGGATAAGATATGGCACCAAAGTGACTATAAGATCAAAAGCTATCTCAAGGTATCATATTTAGCCATATAAACCAAATTTAACTATGTTAATTATGTCATTATTGATGAAGAAGATTAACTTAGAGATCAAGAACCAATTGTTCCTCTTGAAGACGTTTTAGACCTCTTCCTTGATAAATGGGGGGCAAAAAATCATGAGTTTGATCCTTATAGAGGGATTGAAGAGGTTGGTCTTGGAGTCTACTATTTACATGAATAAGGTACAACCATACCTTCTCTTTATAATCCCATGATGATTATGATTGTTTTTGGAAGGTGTTTTTTGATGGCTCAATAAGCAAGAATGGAGTAGGTGTTGGAATTAGCTTGTTTCTCCATTTAATGAAAGGTACTACTCAGCTATTAGGTTTTGTATACACATAATATTTTCAAACTTTTATTGATTACTAATACTTTGTATCTTATAAGAACCTATCGAGTCTCAATCTCTCTAGTGTTAAGGGGTGTACCAAGAAAGGGATGGGTAGACTGTTGGTGCTTCATAAGATTGTTATTCCTTTTTCCACTTGCCATCTACACACTTGTATCCTAAAACCATTTACCCTAAGCTTGATCTTCTTAGTCTTACCCATTTAAGTCATTTTCCTCTTTCCATCCTCCTTTTCTTTCCTTAACACCCTTTTGGTCAGTTGGCTATACTAGGTCGATTGGGTCAACCCAGTATAGTTTAGGGGTATTTTTCACTTTCTTAGCTTGTTAGCCTTTTAATCAACCTAGCTCAGACCTAGTGAATTGTCCCCAAAAACACACTAGGTTGACTGGGTCAACCCTATACAACCAATATTTTTAGAAGGATTTAGGGCAATATCTACCTATATATACAAGTTCATTTCCCACCATTTCATAAGAGAAGAATTTATAGCAAAGAAGTATGAGCAAACATCTACTTATTGACCATTCTACTTGAGGAATAAAGCTTAGGGTTCCATACTTTCTTTTAGAGATACAGATCTTGTCTTGTGGAGAAGTTTTTTGGATGTTTAGATAGGTTGTGTAGCCTAGAGTTGATTTATGTTTGTTATCATTACATACCACAACAATCTCTTACAAAACACCTTGGTTAAGGGAGACATTGAGGCTCAGCGGGTTCGTCTTCAAGGTAAGTATTCCTAACTTTATTTATCCTTTGTAAGAGTAGATAGATGATGCCTTTGTATTCTTCTCCCATGTATTAGAATTCCATATACATTAACATGATTATACATCTTTTAATACATGTTTGGCTTAGTTGTTTTATTATTTCTAACCCCCACTTTGTGCCACAAGATTTGGTGTGCACTAGATTAGATTTACTTTCTTGTTATTATAATAGGTGAATGTTTTAAACCTTAGGAATCTATTAGGGTTGTTGTGTGATTGTGTTAGAATGTAGGATTTGGAAAAATTCCTAACATGATATGTTGTGACAATTGATCCCTTAATCAGGTCTAGTGGATCCCCATATTGGTCATGCTCTCGCTTAATAAGTGTATCCCAATCAGAAGTGTAGGTATGCTCTATCTTATCTGAGCCAAGATTGATCTATAGACATGATGTATTTTTTATTACATACATTCTAGTGAACTTGATGTGAAACTAACCCTTATAATATTTATTTCACTTATTTTCATTCTTTTAGTCATTATTGTTATCATACTGGATCGACCCTTTTGACCCAATTTTTTGACTTCAATGCACGAGTTTTCAAGAATAGGCAATTGGATCGACCCAATCAACCTAGTATAAGTTTCCAACCTTTCAGACATCCAGTTCAACCTACTAAGCTGACCCAATCGACACTGTACATTTTCAACACTCTATAATAGGTTCCTATATAGCTCGATCAATCCTATTGATCTAGTTTGTAGGTTTCTAAAGTATACTTCAAGGTTATTCATCAATAATCTTCCTTCTTGGCATCTCTGATCCACTAAAGTTTCCAAGAATAGGTAATTAGATTGACCTAGTCAACCTAGTATAGGTTTCTGGCCTTTTAGACATCTAATTTAGCCTACTAGGTCAACCCAATCAACCTTGTACATTTTTAGCACTCTACAACAAGTTCTTACATAGCTTGATCGATCCAGTCAACCTAGTTTGCACATTTCTCAAGCATAGTTCAAGGTTCTTCATCAATAATCTTCCTTCATTGCATCTCTGATCTACCAAAGTTATTTTCTACTTCTCTATTTTTTTCTTTTCTATCTATCTTTTTTTCATAGTTTGTAGTCTTTAAAACTGCCCTTGTATAGTCAACTGGATCAAACCTACTAACCCAGTTGTATGTTCTGTGTGTTGTCTAAAATAGCTAGGTAAACCCTACCAACCCAGTTCATTTTCAAACATTGCTTCCATAGTATAGGTTCGACCCTATTGAACCTATTCTACATTTTGTGCATATACCTTGTTTTAATTTGGAATTAACCTTATAGCTACTAATAAATAGCTCACACCTTTCTTCTTATATTGTTTGCATGTTTGGAATAACTCACATAGTTTAATTAGGGGATTTTTAATTAATCACTTAGTTTCATTATTTCTATTTTATGCACATATGACCAATTCACAAAAACATAAACAAACACTTTAACATCTATATACCCAAAGCCAACCTACTTGGATTTCATCCCCAAGGTGGAAGTCGACTTGATGTTCTAGTCAAGTGTAAAGCATGGTTAATGGTATAATATGGCTAATCACTTGATACTCTTATCATTTAGGTGTGTGAAGTGAGGGCATAGGCCCCAATACCAAGCCTATATCATTCCCACTATAGTCCCTTTTAGCCCAAACTACTTGAAACCATCCTTAAATTGCTATCTAGTTCCTTGCTTAAAATCATATTATTAATAATCTAATAAACATATTAGGTTGACCAATTAGTTACCTCTTTACTTTACAAGTTTATTGCTTTCTGTTTGCTCAATTGTGTGTGTAAAAACTTGCATTATCTAGTGTTAGTGCAAGGTTTTATTTTGTGTGCCTCAATTGGATTAGCTAGCATTAATCCAATTGACTATTTGTTTCCTTTTAGTACTTACTTCTTTACATTACTTGGAAAAATTGTCTTATTTCAATTCAAAATTTGTTGCAAACTTTATCATCTTCCTTGTCTATTGTACTGGGTTGACCCTATACTCTTTACAACCCTTTTTCAACCCCTGTTTGTTGTACAGGATCGACCCATTCACTATACTATTTTTTGTCACTTTTTGTTCTCCTTGTGTGGTTATCTAGTCTTGTTTCATCATGATGACATATTGTTAACCTTACCTTAATGCAAAACATTGCATAATCAATGATTAGGATAATAATCTCACTTATTTCATTACTTTAAATGAAACTATTCAATTTCTTCCTTCCCCTTCTCCTAAACCAAAACCAATCACTACACAATGTAATGTAGTTGAGTTCATTTGTCCTAATCCTCTTCCCAATACTAATTTTGGGAATCTTCCACCAACTAATCCCTCTCCTATCAACACCCATACCCTTACAACCAATGTTTATAATCCTTTTGTTACACCCATAACAAGATCACCAAGTCTTATCAATTCCTAAAGTAACATGGTTGAAACCACTTAAATTGATAATCTAGATGGTTCCCAATTATTCAAAAACCTTGATGATAATACTATTTACACTCTTCATAATAATGATGACTTTACTAAGCTTATTTTTTCTACCACACTTAAGAAAACTAAAACTAATGTTGGGAATCCTCTACCTAGAATAATCCTCCTCCTATTAATACTAATACCCCTCTTACAACCACTAACCCACCTATTGATACAACTCAAATTTTTACATAAGTCATACAACAAATGAGCATCATGCAAACAACCAATCAATTTCAAATGATGAACATACAACAACATTTATACGACATGATTAGTCAACCACCTCAAGTCGTCATGTCTCAACCAAATCCAAAGTTTGTCCCTCTTCCTCATAGATATGTCAATGTGAATATCATCCCTTAACCTCCAATGAATAATAAAATGCTTCAACATCTTCAAAATGAACCTTTAGCCCCATTTATTGCATCCATAGATATTGGAAACATTTATCCAACTATCATATATAATGGGACTAAAGATCCTACTATCTTTCTTAAGTCTTTTGGTAATCTTTATAAGGAATCGATAACTAACACTTTTACTACCACCAAGATCTTAGTCAAAACCTTTGTTGATAATGCATTTGAATGGTATAACTAACTTCCTAGAAATTCCATCTCACAACTAGAGGATTTATTCAATTCTCTAGTGAAGTATTTCCAACATGATGACTTTCTTGAGAATTACCTTAGCCATTTCAGCAATGCTAAGCAACTTCCTAATGAATCTACTCATACTTTCATCAAATGATAGAAGTTTCTTGCTCATAAAGTGGACCATAACATGAATGATGATACTCTTTTAAAACTATTTGTCACTGCTCTTAAACCTCCCCTTCAATACAAAGTTTGAATCTTTTCACGTAAAACTTTAGAAGAAGCCTTAGACCCAGCAAAAAGGCAAGACTTTATTATGACTCAAAAACACCTCAAACAACTACTAAAGCACCTTTCCAATCATCTTCTCATATAATAATTTATCCAAGCCTCCCTAACCTCAAAATGAATCATCCAATTCAACTAATTTTAACCCATATCACCCTCCCTTGAGTTTAGAACATACTAAAAATAAATTTCCACCCTCTAAACCCATGAGTTTTGATCCCTCCAAACCTCCTCCAAAATGGTACAATCCTAATAAATTTTGTTGGTGGCATGCTACTATAGGTAATTCTCATGAGTCTTTTCATGATATTCATCAATTTCTCCTTTCTTTCTTTCTTTCTTTCTTGGTCCACATTTTAATCTTGATATTCTCACAAAACAACATTAACAAGACTATGTTCAAGATTCTCAAATTTAATCTCAAGAACCACAATCACATCAACATCAACTACCTAATGAACAACAACAACTATCCCATACTTACACCTCATCCACTAATGTTGTTCAAACCACAGTTGATCCTTCTTCCTACACCAATAGAGAAAGGATAGCTAACATGAATAATTTTAAACATGTTGTGGCATCCATTAAACCTCAACCTCTTAGGCCATATGAACCAAAGGAGTACCTAGTTCAAATGCCTACTCCAAAGCATATCATACATGGTCCTCATTTACCTCTTCAGATCTCTCCTACACATTATATGTCACATTCAACATCCTTAAATCTAACAAACCAACACATTTGCCTATCTCTAAATGTACCTACCAACCCAATACAAATCATTTGAACAATTCAATGTTACCTCACTCCAACACATGTATTGGGGCATCTTACGATGCCCATCCACATGTCCTTTCAGACTTTGGGGTATCTTACGATGCCCATCCCTACATCAAATTACCCTTTAGGGCATCTTGTGATGCCCACTCTTATTCTACAATGCATAATACCAATCAAATTTAACTTTAAGTAACCTTCCAAGACTTATAGACTTGTATTTCACATGTTCATCTTCAATATAGACGTTAGCATAAATCTTAATTGTTCTTTTTGTCTCATGTTTCTTTGATTTTATGCATCTTTCTTTCTTTTACTTTCATTTTACTCACATCCTTGTTTTCCTTTACTCTTTTTTATTTTCTTACAAATTACATTTGGCATTTATTTTCACTTTGGTTCTTAAGTCTCTCTTTTCATTTTTGGCTTTTTATGTCATTCTTTGCCTTAGTAGCTTTATGATCACTTTTGACCCTTTCTTTAGTATTTACCTCTTAATGTACCATAGTCTTCTTTCTCTTTTCTCTTTTGGCACCCTCGTGGGTTTCTCTTTTATGAGTTGGAGTATAAAACCATGGATACGACCTGTCCCTCCTCATAAAATTACCATCTTGTCATTCCTTTTCTATAAAATGCTTTATATCTGTGTTCTCAACTTTAGCTTTTGTTTCTCTTTCTATATGGAATTTGTACAAACAATCTATGTTAGCATGTTTTCCTCCATTTCCCTCATTCTTATGATAAGGAATCACACTTTTATATCATTGTATTCCTTTTTAACCTTTGTCACAGTTTATTTTTATGATTTGAAGCAATTCAAACTGTTTCATGTGTCATTCCTCCTTATTTCCCCTTTATTTCACTCCACATAGGAAAAAGCAAGGTCAAAGTCAAGATAGCACTTTTATTTCACCTAGATTTACGAGACTCTTACACCCCATGCTCTTTGAAGTTCTCCCTCTTAGCAACCTTGTCTCAAGTTTTCAAATGAAAGTCATCTTTAGCACCCATGTTTGGTTTTCCAAATTCATATGGAGGAGGAGTATAAAAAGCCATCAAGAAAGTTAAAAGCTAAATCATTTGAAAAAAAAGGTAATGATATCTAAAAGGCAACATACAAATCTCAAAATTCAAATTCACACCAAAAAATGTCATTATAAGCACATCTCCTATCTCTAATCAAAGCTCAAACTCCATAGTTTGCCTCATATAGAGCTGAGGTCTTTTAGGGTGTGGTAGGCTAGTAGATTGGAATAGGGGAATTCAAAAAAATCTCTAGTGCTACCTACTTTTTCATGCAAGTACCCAATCTTTGCAGTAGACCAATGGCTCTATAAGGGGTCCTGAAAAATGGGGAATACATTGTGGGAAGGTAGGTCCATTTTAATTTTCATGCATATAGCCTTCATGGGATGATCTATATACTTCATTTGTTAACCTCAAACTTGTGTGGATAAGAGAATTTCATCAGAGTCCTTAAGGTCAAAGGTCTTATTGTTTTGACAAACCTAATTTGAATGTCTTGACTTTAATAAAGAGTTCCTCTACCTTCATTTTTCCTCCATTCTCCCCTCCACCCATTTCATCTCCCCCCTTGATAGGTAAATTGGTTCCAAATATCTTTTCCCCTCTCTGTACTTCCTTCTTCTCTACCTCTTAAAAACATGCTAGCATTACTTTGTTTTAGTCTTATCTATCCTTAGAGCAAAACAACATGTTTTAGAAAATATGGATTACACCTTTACACTATTTACTTTCCACACCATCTCATTGTCATACTAGTCATGTCATTAGGTGGTTGTGTTTTCTTACATTGTACCTTAGAACAAGCATTAAATTTGAGTTTTCATCCTTTAGAGCTTTTTGATTTTTATTTATCTATCATGTTCTCTTTTGATTTTTGTGGACTTAACTTATCTTACATATGACATTTGTCAATATAACATGTTTCTCTTTATGTGCCCTCTTCATGTTTGACTTATCTCTTGACTTACATTTCATTTTCACTTATTTATGCCTTCTTCACCTTCACTTGACATACTTTTATTACATCTTTAATTACCTTTCATTTTTAATATTTCACGTTTTTACTTTTGCCTGTCTTACATGAGCTTACATTTCCCTTTCTATCTTTGTTCAAGTTTTTTTGCATTGATATTTCATTTGTCATTCATGTTTTACATGCTTCTTAATGTGATTTAGTATGTTAAACAATTTTTTTTCCATTTATGCTTTACATACTTTCTAACATGATTTACTATGTTTTCCAATCATTTATTTCCTATCATTTGTCATTCATTTGCCAATCATTTGTCACTCATTTTCCATCATTTTGCCATTCTTTTGCCTTAAATATTTTAATATTGACTTAAAAAACTAAGTTAGCAATATGTACTAAGTACTGCATTATCATTCTAGACTTTTTGGATCAGTTAGCAAATTGTACTAAGTCGATAGTCTACAAAATGTATAGGGTCAACACACACCTATTGGGTTGGCAGTGTGGATTTTGACTATTTTTAGGTTACTAGGTCGACTGGGTTGACCTAGTTGTTTCTACCTAGTTGTTATCTGATTCCTTATTTTTACCATATCTTTGTTTTTACTTATCCATTTTCAAAACCATAAAATGTGTTGGATTTTTGATAAAGTAGATATTATTTTTCACTATCATATGTGTAATTTTTTTTTAAAAATCAAATTTTGGCTAATTTTTGCACTAACTTATATAGGTTCACCTAATGTTCTTCACATTGGGCACCTTCACATCTCTTGTAGTCTACTTCTTTATCTACAACATTAAGGTAAGTAAAGGTATGTGTTTTTAAATTTTTTCCTTTCCTTTATCTAATTTGTTTCTTACTGCACTTTACTTAGCATCAACATTATGTGTTATCATGTTCTTTTCTTGAAGCACCATCCCGTGTTCCACTTACGTGACACATGATGAGCTTCGAGTGGGGCATATATATACACATAATATTTTCAAACTTTTATTGATTACTAACACTTTATACCTTACAAGAACCTGTCGAGTCTCAATCTCTTTGAGTGCACGCCTTAAGGGGTGCACTAGGAAAGGGGTGGGCAGACCATTGGTGCTTTATAAGATTGTTATTCCTTTTATCACTTGCCATCTACACACTTGTCTCCTAAAACCATTTACCCTAAGCTTGTTATTCTCAATCTTACCCATTCCAATCATTTTCCTCTTTCTATCTTCCTTTTCTTACCTTAACACCCTTTTGGTCAGTCGACTATACTAGGCCAACTGGGTTGACCCAATACAGTTTAGGGGTATTTTTCACTTTATTAGCTTATTAGCCTTTCAGTCGACCTAGCTCAAACCTGGTGAATTGTCCATGAAAACACATTGGCTTGATTGGGTTGACCCTATAAAGCTAACATTTTTGGGAGGATTTAGGGAAAGATTCACCTATATATACAAGTTTGTTTCCCACCATTTCATAAGAGAAGAATTTATAGTGAAGAAGTGTGAGTGAGCATCTACTTATTGACCATTCTACTTGAGGAATAAAGCTTAGGGTTTCATAACTTCTTTAGAAATACAAATCTTATATTGTCGAGAATTCTTAGATAGGTTGTGTATCCTAGAGATAATTTATCTTTCTTATCTTTACATACCACAACAATCTCTTGCAAAGCACCTTGGCCAAGGGAGAGACTAAGGCTCGATAGATTCATCTTCAAAAGTAAGTATTCCTAACTTTATTTCTCCTTTATAAGAGTAGATAGATAATGCACTTATATTATTCTCCCATATATTAGGATTCTATAAACATTGGCATGAGTATATGTCTTTTAATACATGTTTAGTTTAGTTGTTTTATTATTTTTAACCCCCACTTTGTGCCACAAGCTTTAGTATACACTAGATTAGATTTACTTTCTTGTTATTAGAATAGGTGAATGTTTCAAACCTTAGGAATCCATTAGGGTTGTTGTGAAATTGTGTTATATTGTACGCTTTGGAACCCTTCTTAGCATGATATGTTGTGACAAGTGATCCCCTAATCAAGTCTAGTGGATCCTCATATTGGTCATGGTCTCGTTTAACAAGTGTATCCCAATCAAAAGTATAGGTATGCTCTATCTTATTTGATCTAGGATTCATTTATAAATATGATGCATTTATGATTGCATACAATTTTAAGTTTAGTTTTTCTTACAATGCAATAGAGTATACAACTCTCATTCATGGGCTTTAATGGGCACGGAAGAGAGGAATCAAATAAGTTCAAGCTATTGGAGATAACAGACTTTTTACACACCAAATAAGAGGTATGAATGCATCTAAGAACACTTTGTTAAATTAATATAAGCATATAGTGTGGGATATTATTGAGTATTATGAATATTTTGACATCAAATCAATCCCAAGGGAAGAGAATCAACATGTTGATAGGTTGGCAGCAGTTTGAGCACAATTTGGTATTCCTAATGATGTCAATAACCCAAAATCTTAGTCACACATCATGGTAGTTGTAAGGCCTTCCATACTAGATTATGATGTAAATTGGTAGGTGTTTGAAAATGACATATACACATCATGTTTCCTACAACATGAAGTTGAGTTTTCTTCCAAAAACTAGGCCAAGTTATAGCACTAAGGTCTAATAAGCTGCCTAAAGGAATGGTTACTATTGAGAGTATACTTAATGAAAGTGATAAAATGAAGAGTGATAAAGTAATAATTTACACCAAGGAATAACAACATGAGAGGGTATCCATATTCAAGTAAAAATTAATCAAACTTGGGAAGTTATGAACACAAGAGGAAAAGGCAACATTCATCGAATTATGTAGAGAGTTTGAAGATATCTTTGCTTGGGAGTATAGTGACCTCAAGGGGTTTGATCCATCATTAGCTCAACACACCATAGAACTTGATCCCAAATTTAATCCTATAAGGCAAAGGCAAAGGCCAATCAATCCTAAGGTAGAGGTGTTCATCATAAAGGAACTAACCAAGTTGATTAAGTCAAAGATTATCTTTCCTATCAAACACTCTCCATAGGTTGCCAATATTATTCATGTGAGAAATAAAAGTGGTGAAATCAGTTTATGTGTGGACTTTAGAGACCTGAATATGGTCTCACTGAAATACCACTATCCTCTACCTTCCATGGAGAAAATACTTCAAGTAGTATCAGGTTCTCAACATTTTTCACTCTTGGATGGCTATTTAGGGTATAACCAAGTGTTGGTCAAAGAAGAAGACCAATATAAGATAGTCTTCACTACTAAATGGGGGACATATGAATATAATAGAATGCAATTTGGGATATATAATGTAGGTGCTACATTCCAAAGAGCCATAGATATGGCTTTCAAAGGCTTGATCAATGAGATGGTATTGATATATCTTGATGACATAACGATTTTTTCCAAGAATGCTAGTGACCACTTGAAGCATATAAGGCTAGTATTTGAAAGGTGTAGACAATATGGAGTTTATCTCAATCCAAATAATTGTGTCTTTGTTTTTCATGAAGTTAATTTACTTGGACACATTGTTTTTAAATATGGACTAGCTATTGATCCTAATAGAGTTGAGGCCATTCTAGCTTTGTCACTACCCAAGTATAGGAATGCTTTGCAAAGTTTCCTTGGAAATATTAACCTTTATATAATGTTCATACATGGATTTAATACTCCTTTTAATCTCATAATAGCCATGTTGAAAACAAATCAAGCATTCTAATGGACTAAAGAAGGAAAAGCTACTTTTGAGGCCATCAAGCAAGTTATTGCTCAAGCACCCACACTAATCAATCTGGATTTCTCTAAAGATTTATTATTGTATGATTTTGATAACACCAACACCATATAATCTATGTTTATGCAATAAAATTATGAATAACTTGAACAACCTATATCATTTTTTAGTCGAAGACTAGAAGATTATGAAGAAAGGTATACATATGTTTAGAAGCAAGTGTTGGTTGTGATAAGAAGTCTTAATAAATTTAGATATATGGTGTAAAATAAAAAAATTCATGTGATGGTAACCCATATAATAATAAGATACTTCCTCTTGAATAAGGACTTGAATGAGAAAAGGGTTGGGTGGATAACTAAAGTGATGGAGTATGATGTTGAGATCAAGGCCACAAAGCTAGTAAGAAGAAGAGGGTTATGTGAGAACCTAGCATAAGACATAAGGGAAGAATAATAAATGGTTTTGGAATTAAAATAATGTCCTAGTATGGATTATACTTCATTTCCTATAATTTGGACACAAAAAATGATGAGTTTCCTTCAAACAGGTGAGTGTCCAAATGGCTTATATCAAGCAAAAAGGAGATACTTCAGATTGTAATCAATACATTATGTCCTTATGGATGGAGTTATTTTAATAAAAGACCTCAATGGGGTGATAATCATATGTGTAAAGATATATCAGGTTGATAAACTCTTAGAACAATTCTATAATGGGCCAACAGGAGGTCATTTTGCACCTAAAACCACAACTACAAAAATAATGAGGGCTGGTTACTAATGGCCTAACCTATTCAAGGATGCATATGCTTGGGTTAGAAAGTGTTAAAAGTGTACATTATTTGAAGTTAAAAAAATACTTAAAGACCTTCCTCTTCACCCAATCCAAGTTAAACAACCATTCATGTAGTGGAAGCTTGATGTCATTGGAATGATCAACCCTCCATCTAGTGTTGGTCATAAATGGGTTCTTACAGCTACAGGCTATTTCACAAGGTGGGTAGAGGTAGTATCCCTAAAGAAGCTAATGAAACTGTAGTTATTGAATTTTATAAGATCATAGTAACAAGGTTTAGAGTACCTGTAACCATAATTTCTGATAATGCCTTGGCTTTCAGTGGAGTAAAGACAATGGAATGGGCTCTACAATACGACAAATACTTGAGTACTTCTTATAATTAGTATCCCCAAGGTAATAGGCTAGTTAAGTCAATTAATAAGAACATTATCATAATTATAAAGATAATTATAGAGGACAATCAAAGGATTTGGCATACTAAATTGAACATAGACCTATGGGTTGATAAGATCAATCCCAAGGTTATTATCGGTAACTCTCCTTATATGTTTATATGTGGGAAATATGATAAGTTACCTATTTCACTTGAGTTACCATCTCTTGAGATGGAACATCAACTTGAGAAGATGGATAATGAGCCTATGGAGATAAGATGGGCAAAAATAATAGCCTTAGAAGAAGCAAGGAATCATGTTATGCACACCATGGAATGTTATCAAACACAAGTGAAGAGGAACTTTGACAAGAGAGATATCTCAATAACATACTAGGAAGGGGATCTTGTCTTGAAAATAGATGATGATAGGCTAATCCTAGTAAGCATACCAAGTTTAATGCAGTGTGTTATTGACCTTATGTCATCATTGCTTGCAAGGAACATAATACCTTTCAACTAGGAAGACTAAATGGAGAATAATTGAGTATCCCAATTAATGAGATACACTTGAAGCCATGCTATTGAGGTCAGTTCCATCTATTTTTACATATTATAGTAGGTTTTGAGTTCCCTAAGTGCTTCATGCATAAGTGTTTTCCTTGTTTCTTGTGTTTCTTTCCTTCCTCTAAGTATCTTATGACACATGTTTGGTGTGGTGTTTATCCAGTTTTATTTTATTTCATGGTAGGTGTCAAGTTCTATTTTCAAAGTGACCCCATTACCCAATGAGGAAGGATAAGGCCACTGATCTATCAACTTTGCAAGTATGTTTCCCCTCTGAGTAACCAATTTATTAACCAATTTTGACTCCTTAAGTTAAAAAAGTCAACCCCCTATAGATTGAAACTTTCATAGGGTTATTCAAACTTGTATGTGCTATTACAAATGTCTTGACATGGTCTTGAAAGGTTTTCATGTGATCATACTTGTACTGGTTGAACATTGCTAAAGGTTTAGTCTTATATGACTTGTCTAACCCCAGGGGTCATTTATAGGTCTTGGTGGTATCAAAGGTGTTCAAAGTTATGACATGGTTTAGAGTCATTAAAAATGAGTATTAATGAGTTTTGAAGGTCATATTATCATGTGTTAGCATTTCATTTTGCCTTTATGTGCTAAAAGGTCATTTTACCACCTTTTTGGCTTATTTTAAGGAGTTATATGTCCTTCCTTCAATTTAAAATATTTCAAGAATGTTCCCTAATGTACCTAATGTCAAAGGATGTTCAAGAATAGTCAAAGACTAATAAAATTGCAGGTTCAACATCCAAAACCAAAAATATATCACTTTACAAGCACTTTTGGGCACTTGTATGGCCTTGGAGGATCATTTATCAATTTAAAATGGTTTTATAGTGTCCCCTTGGGCTCCCTCAAATAATTTTTAGGCTTTGGACCAAGTTTCAGGTCATACATATATTTCAGGCATTCTCTCTCCTCTATCACTACCTTCACAAGCTCATGAAAGCAAATATGAAGTGAATGGTATGGCCAAGAGAGAGAGAATTAGGAAATAAAAATTTGGCCATTGTTATGGGTCCTAGTATATTGAAATTATTGGCATTAGTTTTCATATTCATGGCCCCTTCTTTATGAATAATCGCTAAGAGGGACAACATGTCATTGTGCCTTGTCCATCCAGGCAGGGTCCGATTTTACATTTGTTTCTCCACTTCAAAATCTGATGGAGAATAATGGTTTTGAGGGGTGTTTGAAAAGTTCAAATATCTATTTTTAATGATGGTTTAATCAGTTATCTCATCTCAATTAAGTGTCTTTAATTAGGAGGGAAAATGTCTCAAGTACAAGGTGTTTAATCACTCATGATGCAAATGTTCTATTTTATTTTCATGGTGGTCATTCTCAGAGGCTCCCAAGTGTTTCATCATTAATCAAATATCCCTAAGATTCATATATTTCATATTCTACTTCTCTGATATGTAATTCTTGTCCATAATCTTTAAGTGCTTGATATATGGAAACACTACTAATGTGCATACAGTCCTCTACATGTTCGATTGCCAATTTTGGTCCAAGTATCAATGATAAATCATGGTAAAAGGCCTTAGGACACAATTATACCACCAAAATAATATAACCATGTGAGAGACTCTAATTACCAACACATAGATGTTGCACACAAACTGGCTGTGCATTAAATCCATACAAGTGGTTCAAAGATTGAAATGGTGCAATGCTTGGCCAGAAGATCTACAAGTTATTGATAAAGTGCCAAAGAAGTGAGATAGGATTTATAGTTCAAAGAGTGAAGGTGTCTTAAATAGTTAAGAGGACTAGCTCTCAAGAAGAAGGCCTATCTATAGGCATAAACATCACCTACATGTAGGGTCTAAAATGAGTAAAGACACTTCAAAGAGTGATGGTGTCAATGGCTTGAGAGAGGGACTAGATGAATGTTTTGAACTAATAAAAAGTTCTACTATCTTTGGTACCAAATGGCACTATAAGTTAACTCAATTTGATAACTAAATGTTCATAACTCTATAAAACAACACTGCCTACATCCAAACTTCCATGGATAATGATTGAGAGTGATGGATTTTCAAGGTTTTGAAGTCTTGTGGGAAGTTGAGTGGAACTCTAAACACAAAAGCCCTTATATGAGACTAATATCAATCCAATATCTAATTATTGAGATAACAAAGACAACCTAGGTCTAATCACTGTATACACATTCTTCATCACCTACGGGCCTGCTCAGTCTAGGTGAGGAACAATCTTTCGTATCATAAAGGATGATAGGTCTGCCAAAGTATGAAATAAAAGTTATCAATGAGGTAAAATTTACCTTAACTTCTCTGAACAAGAAATTGAAATCTCATAGTGGTATCTAGTGATGAAAACTTAGAAGGCCTAGATGAGCTTAAAGGCTTCTTTCACACATCACATACCTAAGGGTCAACATCCCAGTGAAGGAGTCTGATAAACAAAGAGGCATTGATTATTGGATAAATATTCAATTCTTTAAAACTTTGATGAGTTTATTCAAATTTCATATAGTCAAATGCTAAGAGGAGGCTAAAACCTTGAAATCAACAACTATAACTAGTCATGAGATAATAGGAGACAAGTTTAAAGTTTTACAGGTAGAGTTGATCTCATTTGGTATGAAATGGTTCTAAAGACCTTAGGGGACATAAAGGAACATGAAAACAACCTTTCAGAGCAAAATCATCACTTACAGGGGTCTCTGAACTCAGAAGTAGACCTACATCTGCACCCTAAGGTCTTATTAGTATACTATGTAGAGTGTTATGGAGTGAACAAATGGATTATCCAAGTCAACATGAGTGACCTAAAGGGTTTATAGAGTGAGTTAAATGCACTCATAAGTGTCTAAGTGATTATACCTCTCTCCTCAAGGGAAAAATACAAAGAATATAGTTAGTAGGCCTATTAGCCCAATACCCTTGAAAATTGAGGTCAAAAGCAAAAAGGGTTTGAACGGAGACCTAAGACAAACATTGCAGCGTTCCTAGGAGATTTAAAAATGTGAAAAAGGCATTGGTTTGTAGAGGGAAGCCTAGAAATGTCTTTTTTGGCCTAAAGTTGCTTTTAGAACACACATAATGCATAATTATCACCTAAGGAACATCTTTATTAGCTCACAATTGTATGAAAATGTTGCATGGGGTTATAAACACTTGAGGAAATTTGAGGCTCCTTGTCTAGAAGAAATCAGTGGCACTAGTTCATGGGTTGGGGCCTAACCTTTATGAACTATTGATAAGAACTTAAACCTCTTTAAACCCTAATAAGGACCTGATAAAGAAAATATTAAATCAAATGTATCTAAATTGATTGAATTTTCCCATGTGATAGTTGGATCATGCTAAGCACTCCCACATGGTTCTTATCACACAAATTTTTTGTACTATCATTTGTACAGATGAGATAAATGCTTCATTTTCATAGGTTTTTGTGAAAATTTGATGAATGAATGAAAGAGAATCATAGTAGAGAGTGTGTGAAGATGTATTTCAATCTCTCAGACCTAAAATTCCTCTCCATAATTCATAAAGTCACTTCTATAGGTTTGTGTAAGAAAGGTAGTCTCAATGGCCTAAAATGGAGTAAAGTGGCCATCTAGATGAACAAAAAATAATAAATTGGAATTCTCGTAAGGTTTGCATCATATACCAGAGGATAAAGAGACCCTGCACCCATGTCTTTCATATATTCAGGGAGTGATATTGAATTCCTACAGTCATCCAAGTAACAAGTGTCAAGCAACTAGGCCCAGTTTGCTAGTTGGCTTATTTGATCATTGAAAAAGACTTCATGATATACAAGTAAGAACATGAAAGGTAGGTGTCTAAAAGATATGTCAGTTAAAGGAAGGTTTGATTACTATTTCAAGCATGATTTCCATCTTTCAATTTAGAATAAAGGTGTCAAAAGTCTACAACGCAGTTTTAAATAGATTGCTAACTCCCTAGTCAAGAAGGTATCCTTTGGCATGGAGAGAGTATGGAGGTGTCAAGCTGAGATGTCAAATATTGAAGAGGGTGTCAAGATGATCATGGTAGTTGGAAGAATGTTTCACTAATGTAACTCCTTTGTGTTGAAGTAGCATATCTTCAGAACTTCAAGAATGCCAAAATGAGTGCTTTCTCCTCTCATTTTTGCCAACTTCATGGAGTTACTTAAAGATCAAATTGACACATGTTTCAAACTAGGTTTTTGTGATTGTATTTTAGTTTTTGAAGAGAATAACTAATTTCATGATGATTGAAGACTCGTAATTTTTCTCTCCTAAGTCTACCTCTCTCTCTCTCTCTCTCTCTCTCTCTCTCTCTCTCTCTCTCTCTCTCTCTCTCTCTCTCTCTCTCTCTCTCTCTCTCTATATATATATATATATATATATATATATATATATATATATATATATATATATATATAAATAGTGATTTTTGGCCTTGTAATCTATCCTTACATTGGTTATAGGGAATCCCTACAAAAATTAAGTATTATACTTGCCTATTAAAATGAATTCAGGCTAGTTATTTTGTCTCCTAAAAAATAGTGAATTTGAGTATGTTTTATTGATGAGTGCTTAATGATAGTGTTGAATTCTTTGCATATGTCCTTCATGTTCATGTCTTATGCAAGTTGTGCCTCTCACAGGTCATATGAAGTGTTTTACTTGGGTTGATAAGCTAGAGAACTGATAAACTATTGGTTTTTCTATTGGTACCTCTTAGTTGATCATCCTATAACCTTTGCAACCTCTCAAACCTTCATATTAAAACACTAATGTTTCATAGCGCATATTCAACAAGCTGAGGACTTCATGTTTGGTGCATCACCTTCAAGTTATGTTGTTATTTTTAGTATTCATTTCTCCCTTTTCATGTCAAGCATATAAAGTAGTTGACTAGTTTAGGTGTTGTATTTTTGGGAGCTAGCCCAAAATCTAGAGGTTTGACTCACTTGTAGGTAACCCACAACCTAGGTTCAATCCAATTGCATAACTCAAAGAGAGAGGTCTTGAATCACCCTCCATAGGGTGCATTTTTGAGTTGTAATAGGAAATACCAATCATTTAGCTTTAATACTTAAAAAAATCATTTATTTTATGTGGTACTTGGTCACTATCAATCAACATTTAGTTTGAATTTAGATAATTGTTTGACCCAGGCTAAAATCAGAGCTATCCATGTGTCCAAAAAAATTCTCGCACTTGTGACTTGGGCCATATGATCAAAGATCATTTCCTATTTAGCTTTATATAATACATATTTGGCTTCAACTCTACATCGAACAACAAATTTCAATCATCCATGGTAACTCATAAATGAATCATATAAATCAAAATATCTTCAACTAAGAATATCTTTCTCCTCACTTTTAATATAAAAAAGAATCATATTAAACTATTGACTAATATGGTAGGTTCCTTTGTTAAAATGGATGAAAATTATAGGGAATGTAGAACTACAAGGGTTTATGTTATCATTGATTTATCCAAGCCTCTTTTTCACTCTGTTAAGGTGGATTTTTCTTGAGGTTCATGGACTCAATTCTGCAACTATAAAGGCCTAACTTTTAGGTGTTTTCATTGAAGCTATCTAAGGCATCGTGCTTCTTTTTCTTCTTCTTAAGCTTCTTATGGTCTTCAATAGAACTAGAAGAAAAAGGAGGGTCCATGTGATGATGATTTTATATGGCACAACCATGAGGTGTTCTTTTCCCAACATCTTGGTCCTTCCCTTCTCTCTCTCTAAGCCTTCCTGGTACTTCTCTTGAGAAGGAGGTGGAAGTAGAGAAATTTGGTCCTAAGGGGGAGTCAAACTCCCTACATATGGAAATAGGTGGTTTTATGTTAGACTATGTGTTATGTAAGATCAATGGGATTCTCCTAGATTTCTTATCCCACCCCCTCTAGCTCTAAAGGTGGGAAACTTAAGGTTGATCTTAGCATCTTGGCCAAACATAGAGGTCAAAGATCTAGTGTTAAAAGATTGAGATTGGACAGTGAAGAAATGATCAGAGATGGCTCTGAAAGGTTGATTGTCAAAATTATTTCCAAGATAGTTAATTCCTTCATGTGAATGATTCATCCCCTTTTTCATGCTCATTTTATGTCTTTTGTTGGATGGTGTCATCTTCTTTCAATTTTTATTGGGAAATTATTTATGGTTCATTGCTTATTCATTGAATTTTTGTTGTATGGTTTCACCTTTGTAGATGTTTTTACTGATTGGTCTTCTTTAATGTTGTTTTTTCAAGTTTATTCTCCATGCTTCTCTTTCACATGTTTTCATCTTTTCCATGGTATTTTTTTGAGTATTTATCGCTTGTTTTCTTTTGGGGGACTGAGGCCCCTATTGTGTCCCATCACTAGTTCAAATCTCTGGTTTTTGTAAAATCTTCTCTTCAAGGACATAGGATCCTCTCAAAACCCTCCTACTATCCTTTATAATAAAAAATGAGCGCACTAAAACACAAGCCTATGTCAAATTCTAGGTGTTGTTCAACATGTGTTGTTGTATCCTTTGTTTAATATAAACACCTTGTTCAAATTATTAGTCCTTGTCAAGGCATGTTCTATAGCTTTTACTTGAAATAATTAATTTCTTCAGTTTAGTTAATCATAAAGTTTAAATTGACATATTATTGAAGTAATTGTAAAGTTTGACATGCAAAAATTAAAAAATATTCCTTGAGTTGTTATTGTGGAATATTTCATTTTTCTAAAAACTTACTTATAAACTGATTTGATAGCTTAACTTACTATTTTTAAGTGTAAGTCTTAAATAGAAATAAATAAATATTTTTTCTTCAATTGAATAATTTATATAATTGCATGATCAACACACTGTAACAATTGAAGGGTGCAAGGCACAATTTGAGGAAGTGTGGCCTACTCCCTGGTTTAAGATGAAAAGATAGGTCGTGATGAGCTTAATAATTGACCCTGATTGACATTCCAAGCTTCCATGTTGACCTCTTATAATCGGTATATTCAAATATATATGTTTCCTTTTGAAGCCTTTTTTCTATATATCAGTTAATGAATATGTTGCATATATATTTTGTGTTTTGTGTTAGGGTCGTTTATTTATGAATAAAATAGTTTTATTTAGCATTATTGTTATTTTTTGTTTCATCAATAATTTGGCAATTTCATATCTTAAGGCAATCTCAGGTAAATAGATACCCATAATAATTGGGTGAACTACCTATGGCAACTAGGCAAAGTTACTCATAACAACTGGGTGAACTACCTATAGCAAGTGGCTGAACTTCATGTACAAATTGGGCAGAGTTACTTTGTAGCAATTGGGTGAGTTACACATAGCAACCACTAGAGATTTTTGATCCACCCATAGTAATTGGGCATCACCGATAGTAACAATGGTGTATTCACTTTTTAGGGCTTAAAAGTTAGATGATGGTTTTGAGAAATTAAATTTTGTGGTTTGAGGATTATGACGGTTCCTAATTATGAGAAAAAAGAGATTTCAACTCCAAATTGTCAAGTCACCATTCCTCCTTCATTGGACTATCAATCTTAAGTGGTTGTAACAAATGAATGTGTTATTTTTATATACTTCCTATTTTTTACTATTGTCTAGTTATTAGTTTAAACTTTGTTGTAACCATCGATCTGAATGAAGGTTTGTCTTATCTATTTAAGAGATAAGTAACATGATGCAATAGCAAGAAGTGAGATATAGAAAGAATATATAGAATAAAAGGGTGAAGTTATTATCACTTTTCTGATAACTCTGTAATTTCACCATAGTAATGCTTTCAATATTGTAGATTCATTGATGCAATAAAAGTGATTTAAAGTAAATCAATTATAGTAGAGGAGGAGACTGTAACACAAATCCAACTGAGGTAGGGCCCACTCAAGAATAATTGTGGTGAAAATCTCATCAATTAGTTTAACTTCATTTTATACTATATGTATGCATATTTCACTTTCTACATAATAGTTTCTACATATGTTATTTACATTCATGTTTGATCTATTGTATAAGAATTTATAATTTTATGATTTAAATTATGTGTGGGAAACTTCCAAACTATATTAACATTTCATTTCTTGTCATTTACTTTCATACAAATTACTTTATAGTATTTCATTTTAAACAATTTACTCTCATGTTATTTACTTTTTGCAAGTGTGTTTATTTTATAGCAAGAGTGTGTTAGCCTCCCTATATTTCTCATATTTTAGTGTTGTATATATATATTTTATATTCCTTGCAAGGTTATATGTCAATGGGTTGTGTTTTTTCTTGCACAATATGCCCTAATTCTTCCAAGAATCAAGGAACCTCTTTTTACTTTTTGTATCCACTCCCTCTTGCGTTCATGGCTTATTGGTCTCAGTACTCTCAAGATAATTTGGTATTATATCTCTTTTTTCATGCCAAACTAGGCCCCATAACCATCTGCATTAGAAAGACCACATCCATGCTAGAAAAAAATGTATAAGACACTTAACATGAAAGTGGATTTTTGACCTCCCAATTTGCATTTGAAACCTCACTTGCCTAGCTCTCTTAGCCTACTATAGGAGGTCATTTTGGTTTTCATGCCATTTTGGATCCTAAAACCCATCCTATTGTGATTATCAAGTCTAAATGGTAAACTTTCATATATAATACTTGGCCTTGAAGCAAAGTCTTGTAGCACTTATCCATGCTTGGCAATCTTGCCTGCTTGCTCTCTCAGCTCCCTGTAACTAATTTAGGGAGTCATTTTATTTTATGTGTCAGTGGGGCCTTCATAATTGATCCCATCCTCTCAACCACACTCATGAAGATAAGTTTCATGTTTTACTCTTTGAACATAAATGTGTTTTCAAGGCACTTATCCCACTTACAGGATCTCTAGAAAAGTTACTTCTTAGTTTGCTTGGGTCTCTTAGTCCACTCTAGGGGTCAATTTGGTTTGAATGATGCTAATTAATTTATAACTAGTTCCATCTCATCAACAGAGTTGATGCAAGTAAGTTTCATATTTTACACTTTGCATAAAAATGACTTCTACACGTACTTATCATACTTACAAAATATTGTTAATTTGGTCAAAATCTTATTTTGTTCTCCCATTAGGTCTATCTAATGTCAATTTGAATCCTTCAATGTTTTAGATTGAGGTAAAAGTAGGTTTTGAAGGGGCCCCGAAACCCTGTTACAAAGAAAGAAAGAAAGATCGTCCAAGACCACAGGCAAAGCCTAAAAACTACTACAAGGAAGTAGCAAAAACAGGTTTTAAATGGACCTGAAACCACCAAAAAGACTTTCGGTCAAAACCCAGATTAAACAGAGATCTGGTATCACCAAAGGCAAAGGATTACAGAAAGAAAGCAAAAAATAGGACCAATTACTAAACCAACCAGAAGAACCAGATTATTCATCCAGTTCCAATATCATTTTCATAGTTTCTTTTCCTTTCATAACAGTATCCTGGGCAGTGGTTGCCGCCTGCATAGCTCCTTTTTGTGTAACCTTCTTTCTAGAACTTTGTCTCATCCTTTTGTTGGGTCCCTCCAGGGCTTTGGTCTCCTCATTGGCTCTTTTACCTATATTGACAGCAGCAGCACAAATATTGGACGTAACTTCCTCCATTTTCGTTCTGTTGTCCTTAATAAGTTCCCGGAGGTTATTTTCATAGGCTTTGAGCTTGACTGGGATCTCCCTTATCTGATTTTCCATATTGTTTATTTTGTTCCAAACAACTTTCAGGGAATCTTCCATAGTTTCCACTTTCCTCTTGAGATCCATAATCTCCCTACACGTCCAAGAATCAAATTGGGATGATGCCTCTGCTTTACAATTAACCCAAGCCATAAGTGTGTGTGTTTCATCATTCTATTTTTTCCCTCTCCATTCCTCAAAAATTTTATTGGGACTGTTCTTGGCTTCTTCAAAGATATCCTCTCGACTCTTTTATTCCCACTCTTTAATTCCAGTTTGAATTTCCATATCTGTATCTTGATTATCATCCTGACCTGAAGTTTCCTTTTCGTTCTTTGAAGTTGGGTCCTCAACAGGGTCATCCTGGACAAATTCATCCTCCGACACTTTTTGGTTTTCCTCCGTATCTACAGTTTTGTTTGCAAAATCCTCCTCTGTGTTGACATCATCTTTTTCATTCTTCTCAGAACATTCTTCATCCTCATTAGAGTTTGTATGCTAATTAATACCTAATTGGACTTTATTACCCGATTAAGTCTTTATCATCAAAATCTCCATCTTTTGGTGGTAATCAGAGTTGTTTCTCCCTTATTCAGTCTTTGTTTTAAATTTTCATCTCCCATAAACCTAATTGGGATTTTAAATCTTGAATAGGTATAGGGAGGGGTCAGGCTTTCCATCCTTTGCTATCCATAGCATTTTCCTCGAATAGGTCATCTGGAGGGTCATTTGGACGTTAAAATGTTAATTAGAAGTTATTTTTTGCTTGGGTCTTGATCTTGACTCGTGTGTGTTTTTAGTTTTAACTGAACAAATTTGTGAGAATAGGTCTAGGTGGCATTCGGTGGGTAGCATCAATGTTATTCAAAAAAATTCCCTAGATTGGTCTAAGGGGATTGTGTCATGGCATTTCTATGTTAATCGAGCAAATATCTCTGCATGTATCTAAGGGATATGCATGGGGTAATTTTAGTGCTAATCAGATATATTTGTTTGAATAGGTCTAGGTTTTCTCAAGTTCCTAAGTGTTTGTTAGTTGGGCCTTTTTCGATGCATAGTGTTAATTGGGAAAATTTACCCACACGGGCCTTAGATGTCAAGTCTTTGCATTGGGATTTTTATCGAACTTAGATGCTCAAACGAATGGAATTTGTCAACGATCATGGCCTTTCTATGCTAATTAGGCAAATATCTTTGCATGTATCTAAGTGATAGGCATGGGGTAATTTTAGTGCTAATTGGATATATTTGTTCAAACAGGTCTAGGTTTGCTCAAGTTCCTAAGTTTTTTTTAGTTGGGCCTTGTTCAATGCATAGTGTTAATTGGAAAAATTTACCCGTGTGGGCCTTAGGTGTTAATTCTTTGCATTGGGATTTTTGTTGAATGTAGATGCTCAAGCAAATGGAATTTGTCAGCAAATAACCCATGTAGGTCCCTTAATAGATAGAATCAGGATTGATGGCAATCGAAAGCTACCAACGATTCCCAGTCATTTCACTCTTTGCCAATGACATTGTATTCAATGGTATTCTAGGAGGAAGTCCTGATTAAGTTGGGACTATTCCCCACCCCTCTTTTCAATTTTGTTAGTTGTGTTTAGGGCCCTAAGTCTTGAATAGGTAGTCGAGAAACTTGGGGACCCCATCCCTTTGTTAACTGGGCTTCTAGCCCTGAAAAACTCACAAAATGCCACAACATTTTACGGAGACCTATTTAGGGGTCCAAGGCCCGATTAGGTCAGCCCCCAAAACATTAAAATTTTAACCATGCTCAGTGCTAATCAAGATTTCACTATCTAAATAAGTTTATAGATCTCTCAAATGTGTTCCTTAGTTCTATTCAGGGGTTCAAATCTTGATTAGAATTAGGAGTTTATATTTGTAAAAAGTGAAATTAAAAAAAAAACCCTGTCATGTCAAAAAGTTTAGATAGGTCTACTGGGCAGTTTTTGACCTCATTTTTGTTTTTTGTACATAACTTTTGGCTTCGATGTTATTTTTTAAAAATCATTTGCAGCTCTAAAAAGGTGATTGTGGTCCAGATGTAAAGGTAGCCTCAATTTTTCACAATTGTGTTTGATTGAAAACTTGTGTTTTTATGTTACGTTTTATTGTTCAAGCTTTTAAATGCATGTTTTTGACTTGTTTTTGGTCTTTTTTCAGGAAATGAATAGTGAAAGTGGCATGATTGGAAGGAGAATGGAGAGGAAAGAGGTAACTGAGAGCATTGATGGTGGTAGATGGTGTTTTGGAGGGAAAAATCCTCCCCTTGGAAGACTGAACTTCTATATATTGATTGAATTTTGTTGTAATGGGGTTGGATTTTCTTCTCCTCACAAGAGTTTTGGAGCCAATCACTCTCTTTTCCATGCAATTTATTACTTTGATAGATTAATCTCTCCCTCAATCTCTTCTCCCATTGTTATGCTGGCAAATTTTTGATCAATCGATAGTAGTGGGATTCATATTTTATTTTCAAAATGAAACATTGTGAGTAATATAAATCTTGGGATCATTTGCTTTCAATATGTGTGTGTAAAAGCTAGTTGTTATTGTTCTTTCCTTGTTTGTCTCTTTAGATGCTTGCATTATCTATATATGTAATTGTGTGTGTGTTAGTTGGATCAGAGGTTGATTTATGGAGTTTGTATGATTAAGAAATAAAATTTGTCTTCATTATTACATGTTTTTCTTTCCCCTTTTCCCTTCCTTTGTCAAATTTTATCAATCTGTTAGTCTAGGTTTTATCTAAATGCAATCTATGTGAACGTCTATTTTGATTGCAATAAATTTTCATTATCGAAAATACACTATTGAATGATTAATAATAGAATAAAGAATGTATAAATCAACTAAAAAATGATCAAAACCAAACCTTAAAAACACTAATTTATTGGGCACATTGAATGAATGTTTTGCCACTTTCAAAATCCACACAAAACCTGCATTAACAAAACTTGAAATTGACATTACCCATCAAATTGTTCAAGCACCCAAACCTCATTAAAATGGAGTTTGAAATTCACACCATCATTCTCCTTGTCTAGCATAATCCATGTAGACCAATTGAGTGAAATCAGTACACCATGATCTAGTAGATAAAGACCTCAGAGAGACCTGCCTTGTAGGACTCCTTTCATGAAAGGCTTGATGGGCTTAACTACCTCGAAAGCCTAGTGTTGACAAGCCCTACCAAAAGACACATCAACGTGTTGATTATTAAAGTGATGGATCATATAGTCTGTGTTAGGTGGTTGTCTCTTGGGATATATCCTCGTAGGTTGTAAGATAAATATTCAAGCTAATAAATAAGAGTGGATTATATCTTCTCTATGGGACACACATGTTGAGGTAATTATAGTTTTATGTATTCACCTTCCATAAAACTAATGCTCAAAAAATGAGAAAAAATGTTCAAAACACATTTTTGACATTATTTAATATTTTTAGACCTTGTGAGACTCAATCATTATTTTTGTTCACTTATTTGAACTAGATTTTTAGCCAAACATTTCATTATATGAAAGAGTTTGTTAAGGGGAAAATTAATTGGAGAAAATTTTTAATACATTGGAATAAGGATGGCTCACTCTTCATTTTTGCTCTTTCAACTATTTGTGATATAATACATACTAGAATACATAGTTACCTCAAGTATTTGAAATCAATGCTACATAAGTTAAGGAATGGAAGCTTAGTCTCAAATGTTCATAAATATAGCTCGATTCTTTTGTATCATTTTGATGAATTAAATGTCTTATTTTGTTATTCCTACTTTTTACCCATAAATGTTTTCATCGATCTCTCATTGGTAGGTAGATTGGTACGATTATGAATAACAAGACATTTCAAATATGAGACAAAACAATTTTTGGACTAGTTTATAAATAATTAAACATTAAATTTATTGCTTATGATTGGAATCTCTATGCTTGGTTTACATATTTTTCTGAAATTAATGTTTTGTTTGGCAAAGTGTTAGACAAAAAATGAAATAATTGAGGGATGATCATCAACATCAAACATACCTAAAAGTTTTATTAGTTTCATTATTTTATAGTGTAATAGATATAATGTATGTTCATGTCTTCTTAACAAACCACACTGTATTTTTTGTTCATTGATTTTAATGGAGTACTAGGCCAACCTTTTGTTTACCTCTTCCTCTTCTGCTTCTGCTTCCTCCCATTTTTTTACCTATTCACACCTTTTATTCAGACTTGGACATATCTGTAGTCCAAATTCATTATTATGAGTGCATAAAACACATACACCATTGATGCCCACTATTATTAATCTTCCCCAACAACATTAATGGAACCGTTGGTTATTGCCAAATAATTGGTTGTTGATGTAGTTAAGCCTTGAGTTATTATGGTTCATGTGGTAGTTGGCATTGACCTAACTAAAAATTTGGTTACACCACTAAATTTGACGCCTCAAAATTAATTTGAATTTGCTTTAATTATCCCCCTTGACATTCATATTTATGTATGCCAAATAGATTTTATGTATTATATTTGAATGGTTAGAGAAGCCTATGTTGAACTTCACACCTATGATGTTTGACCTAGAGGAAAAAAAAAACCCTTTTCCTCTTTATAACTACAAAACAATGTTGGGTTTAAAAGAAACACCCAATGTTGAGCAATTAAACCATACAATTTAGTTAAGACAACTACCACAACTCATTTACAGGTTACAGATAAATATTACCAACATTGGACAAGTTATCCATAAGATCTAGGTAACAAAGCTATCACATAGCTATGAAAGGGATGTGTTCATATTACAATGTGCTTGTTACAAATGACCCTCATCTACGATCATCTTTATATCTTCAATTATTTCAATTCCCTAATTACAAATTTAAGATAGAGACTAGTCGTTAGGCAACTCTTATTAAATTTGTAACATTATTTAATTGTTTCCATCATGTTTCAACTCTATCAAATTTTACTAAATCTACCTTTAAAATAAATAACAAATTAATGTACATATACATGACGTGAATACTTAAACAATGTGACCATTGTTAAATTCTCTTTCATTCAAATTAATTTTTCTTAGAAATCATAATCCCAAAGGTTTTTGGAGGGAACTACAACAAAAAATAAAATAAAAAAAGAACAATAGTACATATACCCAATGGTTAGAATATGCAAAGCTAATCTATGAAAGAGTTCAGGGTAAAGACGACTCTCTTGTAATCAACACAACAACTAAGTTTTTTTCTACAAAGGATATCACTCAAGGTATAAAGAGACTATCAATGGGTAAGGCGCAATACATAGATGGGATGCAAGTTGAATATCTAAATTGGGACTTAAAAACCCTTACACCACAGATCAACATCATATTCAATGGTGTCATTCATGAAGGCTTCATGACAGATTAGACAACTAGTGTTATTATCCCTCTCTATAAAAGTGGGGATATCAATTAATTACCAAACTATCATGGTCAATCCTCTTCTTGGAAAGATTTTTGGTAACATGATAGAGCACAAAATTTGTATATGGGTAGAAGAATAAGGTAAAAGGGTAAAGGGTTAAGCATGGTTTAGGCCAAAACATTCCACTATCAACCACTGCATCATTCTTAGACACTTGATCAAAAAAGTATGAGATACTCAATGAGAAGAAGCTTTTTGTTGCTTTGTTGACTTCAAAAAAGTATATGACACAGTCCTTAGAAGCAAACTTTGGAGTAGAATGGAGGAGCTTGGAGTCCTAGATGAATATAGAGTGGTATTTCATAGACTTTATGAGCAATTCAGGGCCAAAATCAGAACAAGTGAAGGAATGTCAATTTGTTTTGGAAGTGACAATCGAGTCAAACAAGGATGTCTTTTATCTCCCACCTTGTTTGGGTTATAAATCGATAAACTAGAGAGGTGGATAGATAATGTTAGTGGAGGGGGCATCCACCTAGCTAATTATATTGTAAAGTTACTTTTATCTGCAAATGATCTTATTCTAATTACAAAAACATCCCATAGTTTGAGAGAACATTTGAAGGTTCTAGATCTATTCTGCCAAGAGGTGGGAATACAAGTGAGTACTAGAAAAGAAAAAATCAAGGTATTTTTTCTATAAAGAAAAAAGAAATAAATTGAGTTCCTTTTTGAAGGAAACTCACTAGAAGTAGTGAAAAAATACAAGTATCTCCGGCTTGAATTTCACAAGAAGCTTAGTTGGGAGACATGTAGGGCAAAAATAATTCAAGGGAGGTGGAATGCCTTATACTCACTATGAAATAGGTGCAAAAATGCAAAATTATTAGATTGAAACACCAAGAGAACCTTGCTCAGCCTACTTGTCACACTAGTAGTCTTATTGTAATGTCCCCATTTTGAAATTAAAATAATATTATTACTAAAATAAAAAGTATTTTTAAATACTTAAAATAAAGTAATATTAATCTAATTTTCACTTAAGTTGGGGTCTTTTTAAGGGTCATGGGCATTGAAGGCCTAAAGTGAAATTATAAGGAGGTTATTTTAATATTTTAAAAAAAAAGGTTTCCCTCCTATTTTGAGTGCCACACTTGGGGCATGGATATAAAAAAAGGTGAGATGTTCAATCAAATATTCTGTATTTTTAGATATTGAAATTTTTGTACAAGTATGTCAAGATTGAACAAGTGACTTGAAGACAAAAACCTTCAAGTACACCAAAGAGTTTGGAGATGAAAACCTCCACTCTTCCACATAGGGCAGCTCTATTCAAGGGTTGTAATTGCACTTCAATTTTGCATAATTGTATGTAAGTGGATCTACAAAGGTGTATTTGGACACCACCTTCATCAAAAAATTATTGCAAACCCTTCAGAGAGCTGTAAATTTATGATTTATAGGTCAAAGAGATGGGTGAACTTGGTTTGAAGAGTTTTGTTGATTTTGGAAGAATTTGGAGCTATAACTAGGGTTTTTGTAACTTTAGAACTACTTTTGAGGGACTTCTCATGGAGGGAAAATTTTGTTTCTAATTTTTTTTTAAAGCTACTATTTTAGTGATCATTTTGAGTTAATATTTGAATTGAAATTTCTAGTGTTCTAGAAGATATAAATTTTTTAAGTTTCAGCTGATTAAGGCAAATAATAAATTATTGAGGGTTAAAAATAAGGGAATTAATTCAAAAAATTCTTTGCATAAGTTTTCCTAGTGGAGAGATTCACTTGGGTAGGTTGTTAGAGCGTTTTTGGGCTCTAATATTCAAGGAAAATAATTTAGTTTATATTCAAAAAATTATTTTAATATTTTTTCAAGTGGGGTAATTTGATATAGGGAACTTAGAGACCTTGTGGAAGGGTTAAAACAAGGGTTTGAATTTTAGATTTGTTCCTCCTGTTTTTCTAAGTGTGGTAACTTGTTTGGAGGGGCTAAGTTGACTATTTATAGCCCTAATTTGTTCTTTGGAAGCCTCAATAAATTACAGGGATTTTTGGCATAATTATTATGAGTTTCTACAAGGGTTTCAAGGTTGATTGGAAGGGAAATGTTGTTATAACATGATCTTAAAAATCAAAATTATTGCAAGGAAATTCTAGACACATTGCCATTCCATCTTGCCATAAAAAGAGTTACTTTATTGTAGTTGAATATTTAGTAATTATTGGAGTTATTATGGAGTGTTTTAGATTAGAGGTAAAAGCAGGTTTTGAAGGGGCCCCGAAACCCTTTAACAGAGAGCAAAAAAAGAACAACAAAGCCCACAGGCAATGCCAAAAAACACTACAGAGAAGTAGCAAAATCAGGTTTTGAATGGTCCTGAAACCATAAGAGATACATCCGATCAAAACCCAGATACAGAAGTCTGGAGATACAACAAACAAAAGCTAACAAACGAAAAACAAAGATCTGTACCAGTTTCTTTACCAACTAGAAGGACCAGATTATTCATCCAGTTCCAGTATCAAGTTTATGGCTTCTTTTTCTTTCAAAGCAGTTTCCTGGGTGGTAACCTCCAGCAAAGCTCCTTTTTGTGTATCTTTCTTTCTAGAACTTTGCCTTGTCCTTTTGTTGGGACCCTCTAGTGCTTTGGTCTCCTCATTGGCTCGTTTACCTATATTGATAGCTGCTGCACAAATGTTGGACGTTACTTCATCCATTTTCTTTCTGTTATCCTTTATTAACTCCTGGAGATTGTTTTCGTAAGCTTTGAGCTTCACAGGGATCTCGCTTAACTAATTTTCCATGTCGTTTATTTTGTTCCAAGCAGCTTTCAGAGACTCTTCCAAAGTTTTCGCTTTTTTCTTGAGATCAATGATCTCCCTACACAGCCAGGAATCTAATTGGGAAGAAGACTCAGCTTTACTGTTAACCCAAGTCATAGGGGTGTAAATTTCATCATTCTGATTCTTTCCTCTCCAATCCTCAGATTTTTTATTCCGGCTATTCCTATCTTCTTCAAAGAAGTCATCTTTGCTCTTTTGTTCCCGCTCATTGATTCCATCTTCAATTTCCATCTCCATATTTTGAATATCTTCTTGGACAGATATTTCCTTTTCTTTCTTAGAAGTTGGGTCCTCACCAGGATCTTCCTGGACAGTGTCTTCCTCCACCACTTTCTGGTTTTCCTCCAACTCTTCTGTTCTGGTAACAGAATCCTCCTCAGTATTGACTTTATCCTTTTCAATTTCCTCTGATCCTTCTTCATCATTACTAGAGTTGGTTTCCCAACTCTCTGTTCCATCTTCTTCCTCCGATTTTTCCTCCTCGGGTTCTTCAAGTCTCTCCCGACCCCTTTCTTCTTCTGCATTCTGTTTATTAGGACTAGGGGTCTTAATTTTTCCTCTTCTGCTTACACTTTCTTTCTTTTTATTCCCTGGTAACTTATTTTTCCCCTGTTTGGGATACTTAACCAATGCCCTATTCTTGCAATAGCCTTCAATAAGCAGAATTAGGCCTTCGTGAAGAATAGGGCGCAAATCCTTTTTTCTATGAGCATAAAGGCTTTGAATCAGGGAGTAGCGAAGATAGAAAGGAAAAGACAAGCTAACCTTATGCCTAAAGTGGTTGAGGAAGACAAAATGGAACTTATGCACTCGTTTGCTTCTACCGTCCAGGATGAAGTACTCCCTTATACAGCTTAGGACGTCCCTCCATATCCCTTTAATCTGATCCAGCTCATAAAAATCCCCATTTTTGACCAACTTCTGCTCCTCCTTATCCGTTTTGGGGAACTTGCAAAATGCCTCGTTTGAAATGTTGGTCTGCTTTGAAAATTTGATTCCTTCCATTGACAACCCTGTAACCTCAGCAAGAAAATCCTCAGTTAAATTTACGGTTATACCATGCAGGGTGACCCTGTCGTTAGACCAATTTTTGAAGAAGGCCGTCGTGATATGCGGCTTAGAGCCGTGGAGTCTTTCCATGTAGCTAGTTACATTTCCTTTCTGCATAATTTTCCAGACTTGGGGTTTATCTCTCCATTCTGCACAGCTCTTGGGCTCCTGCTTACAGGGTTCTCCCTTCCTTTCACGTGCCATACTCATTTTCTTTGAAACCCGATTACCGTGGATATTACCCTGGATCCTCCTGCTGTCAAGTTGATTGGGACGTCGAATTTGTTTATGGCTTTTCAGGATCCGCTTCTCCCTATAGAGGGCATTGCTTTTTAATAATTGGGTTCCTTTTCCCGTGCTGCCACTCCTCCTACTCATTAAGATTTTATTACACTCCAATCCTCCCTTCTTTCGCATGTGTGGCATCGAGATGAATGATAGCCCTTAAATCCACGTTCCTTACTAAGGTTTCATCCCACCTCGCTTTTTGCCCTTCCCGGACAGCACAATTGGCAAGCCAATCTGCAACACCATTGGCTTCACGGTAGGTATGGGTGATTTTTATTTCTTCAAATTTGTTCAAAAGAGTTTTCATCTCCTTTACCTTATCCTCTATGGTCCAAGACACAGTATTCTTATTATTAAGGATATTTATAACATTCAAAGAGTCCCCTTCAAGCCACAATTTGGAATATCCCGAGTCCACAGCTAATTTAAGGGTCTGGAGGGTAGCTGTAGCTTCGGCAATGTGGCAATTAGATATACCAATGGGAATTGCAATAGCATCAATAACCCTTCCCACATGGTTTCTCAGAACACCACCACAACCAGCATTTCTCGGGTTCCCTTTTGCTGCACCGTCAAAGTTACCTTTAATCCAATCTTGAGGTGGACTAATCCAAGTCACACCTGATCTGGGGTTATCAGGTTCACTGAGAATAATATCCTTCCTCAGAGGATTATCCACATTGAGATTAGATCTTGGATTTTTTTGAGAAGAAAAATTTTCCTTTAGAGCTCTAATGATGTTCTGGCCAACCACCCATCCAGGGAGCTCTTTGTTTCTGAATATTTGGTTATTTCTTTCCTTCCAAATTCCCCACCAGACATGGGGAAGAGTAATTTTCCATAAGAATAGAATTTTAGGATTCTTTGAAGGGCAATACCAGCTTTTAAGAGAAAGTTCAACATTCTTTTGATGAATCCAAGTAATGCCCCACAGATTGAGAACCTCCTTCCAAACAAGCTGAGTGAAGGAACAATTCACAAACAGATGATCTCTATCTTCAAGGTCTCTCTTACACAGAATACACCTGTTAACAATATTGATTCCACATTTCTGTAAATTATCCAGAGTCAAAATTTTATTTTGGAGAAGGGTCTAGAAAAAGAACTTGATTTTAGGAATGAGCCCCTTAATCCAGGCTCTTGTCCATAACGGTTTTCTGCAATTTCCCTTGGAGATGAAGATGGAAGAGACTTTAAACTGTCCACTTGGCTCCTGATACCAAACAATTTTATCTTCTTGATTAGGATATAGGGATATAGTATTTAGGGATAATTGAATATCCTTGAGATCTTGATCATAGTCAGTGAGGTTTACCCACGTGTTGTTCTACCAGTATTGATTAACCATTATCCCCACTCTTTGTTTACATCTTTCTATTACATATTTATTTTGGATTTCTTCCTATAAGGGTTTACCTCTTACCCAAATATCTTCCCAGAATTTCACCTTTTTACCATTACCTACTTTCCATGCACTACCTTCTTCAAGAACATGTTTTGTTCCCTGGACTGCCCCCCAAATAGCAGACGGATGAGAAATATCTGGAGTAGTAAAGAAGTCATGAAGTGACTGTGCCTTAAATAAATACTTATGCTTCCATATTTTACTCCATTCTTTATTTTCCTGATAGACCCTCCATCCCTGTTTAGCTAAAAGGGCAGTGTTCATACTTCTTATTTTCCTTATACCAAGTCCACCATCCTTAACCGGTTTGCAAATGTTATCCCATGCAATAAGAGGCATTCTCCTTTTCTCCTCAGAACCTGACCAAAGAAAGTTTCTTTGGATTTTTTCAATTGCCTCAGCAAATTTAGAGGGGATTTTGAAAAGACTCAAAGCATACGTGGGTATACTTTGAAGACTTGCTTTGAGGAGAGTTAACTTTCCTCCTTGGCTAAGAAGACAACCTTTCCATCCTGCTAACTTCTTACTAAATTTATTAATAAGACCTTCCCAAAAAGCTTCTGGGGCTTTCAATCCAAAAGGGAGACCAAGGTATATGGAAGGAAAAGAGCCTATAGAGCAATCAAGAATTCTAGCAATTTTGTTCTGTCTATAAACTGGGGTATTAGTAAAGAAAACTGCACTTTTATTCCAGTTTATCAGTTGTCTAGAGGCAGAGGTGTACAGATTAATTGCTTCCTTAAGAGTCCTTGCTTCAGTAACTTCAGACTGTCCCATGAAAATAGTATCGTCCACAAATTGACCATGGGAGCAAGATAAAGGATGCGAAGAGGGTCTCAGACCTTTATATTGACTTCTATGAACCAAGTCCCCAAGGTATCGTCCCATACTATCTGCCATGATAATAAACAGAATAGGGGATATAGGATCCCCTTGTCTTAATCCCCTAGACGGATTGAAAAAATGAGACGAGGTCCCATTTACCAACACAGCTATAGAAGTAGTAGATATCAACTGTTTAATAATATCCACCACTCTTTGTTCAAATCCAAAGGCAATAAGGCTTTTAGAAAGGAAATGCCAATCCACCCTGTCGTATGCTTTAGCTATATCTACTTTCATTAAGAACCCCTCGGTGTTGGATTTGAGAAGTGAATGAATATTCTCATGGGCCGTTATAACTGAGTTGAGGATTTGTCTGCCAGGAATGAATCCATTTTGCTGATCAGCAATTATAGAGGGGATTACAAGGATTAGTCTGGTCGTAAGTACTTTGGAGATTATCTTATAGAGGGAGTTGCACAAACTAATCGGCCTGAACTAATCAGGACTATCCGCACCTGATTTCTTCGGAATAAGGCAAAGAAAAGTGGCATTAATTTCCTTCAGCATCTGTTTAGCTCCAAAAAACTCCTTCACCGCGTTACTGACATCCTTTCCTATAAATTTCCAGAACTTTTGAAAAAAGAACATGGGGAAACCATCTGGTCCGGGAGCTTTTTCTCCTCCAAGAGATCTTACAGCTTTAAAAATTTCCTCCTCCTTAGGTATAGAACATAACATATTATTCTGCTTCTTCGTGATCAATGGGGGAATCACTCGTAGAATGTCAGCCTGACCTTTCAAGTCGATGTTTCTATCTGCTTGGAATTTGGACATATATTGTTGCTAGGGTTTATTATTTTTAGGGTAACATTCATATTATTTTCAATTTTACATTAGGGTTTGTTAGAAAACCCCAATTTGTCTTAATTATCTCATTTGGGGACATTACAGTGGTATCAAAGCCAATTTCTTGGCCAACTGTGGGATGGAAAGGTATTTGTCAAACAGTGACAGCGATAGGGCTAGATTAGAATGGATCACTCAATCTTAGGATCGATTTACAAGAACTATGGCTACACTCCTTCAAATGATGAAAGATATGAAAGGGGATCAACCCCTTGGAATGGAAGAACAACCTTTGGTTCATTAGGATATAATGGAATATTATGATGAATATTTGACACTTGCACCTTAGTACAAAAAAGGAAGAAGCTTCAAAAAATGGCTAGCTTTGAGACAAGGCAAAAGGCTCCATAGGAACATAGTTGTGCATGATGACTTAGGAAAGATTGTTCTTCCTAATTTTGATGGCGATCCAGGTAATTTAGTTAGAGCATGGGTAAATAAGGTTATTGACTACCTTGAATTGAGACCTAAAGGTGAGAAACAAGCTCTAAAATTTGTTATACAACACTTGGAAGGAGCTGCCCATGATTGGTGGCATCTAAGATGGAAGTCATAAGGGCATGACCACATTAAAAATCATGAGGAACTTAGTGAAATTCTCATCAAACAATTTGAAAAGGTGAAATCTTCAAAGCAGACAAAGAAGGGTTTTCAATTATTGAAGGGGCAACCAATAATTGAATTTTCTAAACCACAAGAATCATAAATTTAAGGGTACCCAAATGAAAGTGTTCAAAATTTTGATAAACAACAACAAGGGTTGCAAGATGAAGACAAAGAGGTGGTTGAACCAAGAGAAGTAATATCAAAGTACACCATGGAAGAAGGATCAAGTGGGGCAACCACTTGTAATAAGGAATAAATCCTTCAAGAAGAAGGAAAAGAGAGTGGGATAAACCCTCGTGATGGATTACATGAAGGAAGCTTGGAAATTCAGAGGTAAGCAAGGAAGGTATACCATTCATGAAGATATTCTCTATGCCAAATAAAATTGAGCAAAATATTCTTAACTAAGAGGAAGAAAGTTGTGCCCTCATGCCAAGGACCCAAAGAAGGTGTGATGAGTGGATAAGAATGGAAAATGAGGCAAAGATGATAGCCTTCTAAGCTAGGAGACACCTAAGGGAGTTCAAAAAGGAAGGTGAGTTCTTTAAACACCAATATGATAGTTTTAAAAACCAAGGAAAATCCATTTTGCACATTGATAAGGAGAAATGGGTAAACAAGATTAACACTACAAATGCTAATGCTCATTCCCAGCTAGCTATAATTTCTGAAACAACACATAGAGGTAAGTAATTTAATGACTTTCATGGAAAGAAAGTGTGGCATAACCCTCCTAATATGCTCCCAAAACATTTTGGTCCTCATGAGGATCATACCAAGAAAAGAAACAAGGTGGAGGGCATGTTAAAAGGCATGCAAACAATCCATAAAAGTGGTAAGCATCACAATTTATTTGTTGTATGTTATATGCTACATGAAATGGTTATGACTAGAGGAAGAATGCAAGGCGAGAAGGTACAACAAATGGCAAGGGTTGAGGTATGTGGTATTTTCAATAATTCAACTTCAACATTTGTAATTCAATTTCCATATAGAAAAACACATTCTGAGAGCCATGACATAAGAAGGAATACATTGTTCTATGTTGGGTCAGTAAAAGCTTGTTGTGAAGGGTCACAAGGTGAAAATTTCACAAGGTATGAATCAATGTTTTGGAAGAAAAAATAAATAATTCATAGCTATTATAGTCCGTATACAGCCCACCTATATTGTGTTTTATGTGGACTTAGCAAATGAACAACCTGACTAATCATGAAGGTGGTGATAGGTGACAAGTGCTATGACCTATGGGTCATTGCAATGGCTATTGATAATTCATTGACTATTGTTTTTCATATTTTTCAGTTTGTTTTCCCCAAAGTTTTTTATTGCCATGATGAGTATTGACCCTAGGAAGGTGTGTCTCTCACACCCCAACATCATGGAAGTGGCTTGCACATATATGAGTGGATTTCTAGCCACTATAAGGGGAATGTTGAAGAGGGAAAATATTTGCCACAACCAGGTCAAGAAGGACATGAACACACCTTTTGAAATCTGGGTGGTAGGGAGTTGTAAGAAAAAATCAAGGCATCAAAAAGGGATGAACTTCATGATCCTTGAGCTTGATATGGTGATAAAAAAGGTGTTACTAAATACCATTATTTTTACTAAATTATTTGTTCCATGTGTAGGAACATTAGGGAAATCAATTGATATAGCTAAAATTAATACAAAGCATGTGGTGATTCCCAAATAAGGGCAACCTATTGAGATGGAAAAGCAGTTGAGGGATACAAGTGTGATTTTTAAGCCATGGCAAGATGCTATAAATTTTGATTATTGACAACCAATGGCTCCAAGGGAAATTATGTTTCCTACCTCTTTGGTAAGTATACATAGTTCTGATTTTTGTGTTCTATGGAAAGGAGAGGAGGATCAAACACTTGATTGGCAAGGGCAGTCTTTAATTTATTTTGGGCAACCCCCTATGCCAAGGTATGTGCATAATTTCAGAGGTATATATGAAGATGTGACTCACCTTTTGGATTGGACAAGGGCCCAAGTGGTAGACAATAGGGAAAGAGGTGAGTTGTTGGAGGATTTTTGGTCACAAGGACACTTAGAAAATTATGAATATGATTCAATACATATACCACCTTCAACTCTCTTCAAATTTAATTTTGTTGACATTTTTCAGCTAAGGGAAAATTTTGAAATCAATAGTATAAGGTCTGATTTTTTTATCTCAAAAATTTCTAAGTTTGAGGGTCATGTATAACAGAGTATTGAGGACAAAAAAATGGAAAATTGGTGTCTTCTTTAGCTCATGATGAAAAGATATGTGTATGGATGAATTATGAGTTTGATCGCTCACAAAATTCTGAGTTGGTGTGGCAAGTACAACATGTGAAAGGTAAAAAATATGATTTTTTTGATAAATTCCTACCTATGATATATTCTGAAAACGTTCATGATGAGGCATGCTTTTGGCTTAATAAAGAAGGGGAGGTACAATCCTATTTTGTCGGTTGGTTGAGGCTTTTATTTGATCATTTTGATGATCTTCCTATGCATGAAGGATGTGATAAAGGGAAGTTAAAGAGAGATGGCATGCCACATGTTTTGAGACACACTCAAGGGAGATTGCATCTATGTGCTACTTTCATTCAAAGTATGTTTCAAGATGAGATTATTGTTACTTTTTTCTAAGTTTTGAAAACATCTTTTGAGGGCACATTAATAACTATGAGAAATTACATCAAAGGCAAACCAATATGTGATGTGTTATTTCTTTGGGGATATTGGGAGTCTTTGGAAGGTGGTCATGACACTTTTAACTTATGGGGGCAGCCTCCAAGACATAGATTTAACAAGTTGGGAATTCAAATTGGAGCTTATTTTCAGTTGGAAGCAATTTCAATTGGTGAGTGCATCATGAAGAATGTGGGGGCAACCCCATAGCTTTTGCAATTGCTTAAGGACAAGTAATTTTGGGCGGGGAGGATTGTAACGTCCCTATTTTGAAATTAAAATTATATTATTACTAAAATAAAAATTATTTTTAAATACTTAAAATAAATTAATAATAATTTATTTTTCGCTTAAGTTGGGGCCTTTTTAAGGGTCATGGATAATTAAAGCCTAAAGTGAAATTATAAAAAAAGTTCTTTTAATATTAAAAAAAAAAGAGTTTCTCTCCTATTTTGGGCGCCTACACTTGGGACATGAATATAAAAATAAGGTGAGATGTTCATTCAAAAAATTTGCATTTTTAGATATTGAAATTTTTGTGAAAGTATGTCAAGTTTGAACAAGTGACTTGAGGACAAAAACCTTCAAGTGCATCAAAGAGTTTAAGGACGAAAACCTCCACTCTTTCACATAGGGCATCGTTATTCAAGCACTGTAATTGCACTTCAAATTTTTATAGTTGTATGCAAGTGGATCTACAAAAGTATTTTCATGATACCACCTTCATCAAATAATTATTGTAAACCCTTCAAAGAGCTGGAAATTCATTATTTGTATGTCAAAGAGGTGGACAAAATTGGTTGGAAGAGTTTTGTTGATTTTGGAAGAATCTAAGGTTGTAACTAGAATATTTGTAACTTCAAAACCACTTTTGAGGGACTTCCTGTGGAATAAAAATTTTGATTCTTATTTTGTTTTAAAGCTACTATTTTTGTGATTATTTTGAGCTAAAATTTGCATTGAAATTCTCAATATTTTAGAAGATTCAAATTTTTGAAGCTTCAACTGATTAAGACAAATAATAAATTATTGAACGTTGAAAATAAAAAAATTAATTCAGAAAATTATTTGCATAATTTTTTCTAGTGGAATGATTCACTTGGACAGATTGTTAGAGTGCTTTTGAGCTCTAATATTGAAAGAAAATAATTTAGTTTATATTCAAAAAATTATTTTAATATTTTTCTAAGTGGAGTGATTTGATTTGGGGAACTTGGAGACCTTGTAAAAGGGATAAAATAAGGGTTTGAATTTTAGATTTTTTTCTCTTGTTTTTCTAAGTGTGGTGACTTGTTTGGAGGGGCTAAATTGACTATTGACAGCCCTAATTTATTCTTTGGAAGCCCTAATAAATTGCAATTTTTTTTGGCATAATTATTATGAATTTGTGCAAAGGTTTCAAGGTTGATTGGAAGGAAAAACATAGCTATAACAGGATCTTAAAAGTCAAAATTATTGTAAGAAAATTTTAGCTACATCGCCATTCCGTCTTGCCATAAAATAGAGTTACTTTATTATAGTTACATATTTAGTAATTATAGAGGTTATTGCGAAGTGTTATTGCTTAGAATTTAGACATCTATTATTGCTAGGGTTCATTGGTTTTTATGACAACTTTCATATTATTTTTAGTTTTGCATTGGGGTTTGTTGAAAAAGCCCAATTTATCCTAATTGTTCCATTTGGGGACATTACACCTATATGGATGTGAAGTTTGGGGCAACAATGTGTCTAACCTAAATTGGAGATAGATAGAGAGAATCCAAAAATATTTAGTCACTAACAACCTCAAAGTCAAAGCTTCAGTTCTATATGAGATTTTATTAGCTGAAACAAAATTTTGTTGAAAGCATCATCAATATTTCGGACATTAAGTGATCCACATCCCTTCTCAGGAATATGCCTCTAGAGGTGGTCAGCGCTCGCCATGTGTCTGACCAGAAATCACCTCAGGTGCTTCAGTCCCTGAGCCATATAGTGGTCTGGAAGAGGACCCATATCACTCTGGAGCTTTTGGTGTGACAGTTAGTCCTCTATTGGTATCAGAGCTAGGTCTCGAGGTCGAGACCCACAAAAGCTGGTGGGCATGATCCACATCCCTTCTCAAGGATATGTCTCCCCACTGAGGCGATCATCACACACCACGTGTCCGATCGAGAATCACCTCGGGTGTTTCGTGACTAGCCATATAGGGATCTGGAAGAGGTCTGAAGCACTCAAAGTGGAACCTGGTCAGACACGTGGCATTAGTGTATCGCTATCCCTGATAAGGGATGTATGGATCATGCCCACCAACTTCTACGAGACTCGACCTCGAGACCTAGCTCTGATACCAATAGAGGATTGGTCATCACACCAAAAGCTTTGGAGTGATCTGGGTCCTCTTCCAAATCCCTATATGACCAGTCATGAAGCACTCGAGGTGATTCCCAGTCAGACACATGGCATGCGATGATCGCCTCAGTGGGGAGATGTATCCCTGAGAAGGGATGTGGATCATGGCCACCAGCTTCCATGGGTTTTGAGCTTGAGACCTAGCTCTGATACCAATAGAGGACTGGTCATCACACCAAAAGCTCCAGAGTGATCTGGGTCTTCTTCCAGACCACTATATGGCCTAGGGACTGAAGCACTCGAGGTGGAACCTGGTCAGACATGTGGCAACAGTGTATCGCTATCCCTGAGAAGGGATGTATGGATCATGCCCACCGGCTTCTGTGGGACTCGACCTCGAGACCTAACTCGAATACCAATAGAGGACTAGCCGTCACACCAAAAGCTTTAGAGTGATTTGGGTCCTCTTCCAGATCCCTATATGGCCAGTCACGAAGCACTCGAGGTGATTCCCGATCAAACACATGGCATGCGATGATCGCCTCAACGAGGAGACGTATCCCTGAGAAGGGATGTGGATCATGCCCACCAGCTTTCATGGGTCTTGTTAGGAACTTGGAGTATAATTGATTACTTTTGTATAAGCAACTAAACACGAAATTGAACTAGAAGTAATAAGTAACTAGAAATCAGAAACAACAAATAATAAGAGATACAAGAAACAACAATATTGTATTAAACTCTTCCAAAATACAATGAAGAAATCTCACTCTTCCCACACCTCTTGGGTGTACAGTATTTCTCTCAAGAGTTCTCTCTCTCAATCAATTACAATCAACTCAATAATCGAGTTGTTATTCCCTTGCTTCAGCTGATCTTCTTGATCTTGCACCTTTCAGATCTAATTGACCTTGCTTACTTGCTTGCTTACAATACATGCCCTATGGGTCTCTTAAATAGGATCTAAGGCATATATTAATTAGAAACACAGACTCAAGACTAAAATTAGTCTTTACACGCAAACACTCTGTCCTCCTAAAATTAGAACAAATGTAATTCTAGAAACGCATGCAAACGCACACACACAGGTGACCGACACCGGTCGCTGTCGGTCTGCATGTGACCGACGTCGATCGATCCCTAACCGATGTCGGTCAGATCTGATCTACGCCTGACTGATGTCGGTGATACTGCTAATGCCGGTTACTGGTTAAGCCCAGCAACCTCCACATTTGCATAACAGTGAAGCTTTTAGCTCCATAACTTAACAATCTCCCACTCGGAGATAAACAGCTGCACTTGTACCTGTACAGCAACATCCTCTATCTTGTTTCTCTGGCTTGTTTCTCCCTCTTCAAGTTCAATCTTGAAGACCAACAAAATTTGAATGAAGATTCAACTTCTCCTTTGTTACCGGCTTTGTTAACATATTTGCAGGGTTCTTATTCGTATGGATCTTTTCCAGCTTCAACTATCCATCCTCCAATACCTATCAAATGAAGTGGTACCTAAGCTATATATGTTTGGTTCTTGAATGAAAGACTGAATTCTTTGCCAAATAAATTGCACTTTGACTATCACTGTACAATCTGCAACTCTCTTACTCCTTTCCCAACTCTTCCATGAACCGTGTCATCCATATCATTTTCTTGCTAGCCTCTATGACTACGATGTATTCTGCCTCTGTAGTAGATAGGGCAACAACCTTCTGCAACATTGAAATCTAGCTAACCGCCGTTCCTCCAACAGTGAACACATATCCTGTGGTGCTTCTCCTGCCATCTAAGTCACCTACCATATCTAAATCTACATACCCATGTAGAGAAGTGTTTGACCCTGCATAACATAAATCCCTGTTGTTGATCCCTCTCAGATATCTGAGAATCCACTGAACTGCTTTCCAGTGTTCTTTTCTTGGATTGGCCATAAACTTGCTGACAACTCCCACTGCGTGGGCAATATCAGGTCTAATACATACCATTGCATACATTAAGCTCCCAACTACTGAAGCATATGGAACTTTGCTCATGTACTCAACCTCATCATGCGATTTAGGACACTGTTCTTTGCTCAACTTGAAGTGTCTAGCCATATGTGTGCTTATCGGTTTTGCATCCTGCATATAGAACCTCTCTAACACCTTATTCACATAATCTTCTTGAGACAAAATCAGCCTGTGATTTTTTCTGTCTCTCTTAATACTCATGCCAAAGATTTTATTTGCTGCTCCTAAATCTTTCATGGCAAATGTGTGAGCTAATTTTACGTTTAGCTTAGTAATTATCTACATGTGTGAACCTGCAACAAGTATATCATCTGCATACAGCAACATGATAATATAACTATTATTATCTAATCTGATAAAATAAACACAATGATCAGATTGACATTTACTAAAGCCATGCTCTGTCATAAACCTATCAAACCTTAAATACCACTGTCTTGGAGCTTGCTTAAGACCATATAAGCTTTTCTTCAACCTGCACACAAGTTTCTCCTTATCTTTGACTTCAAAACCTTCTGGCTAATCCATATATATCTCTTCATCTAAATCTCCATGAAGAAACACTATCTTAACATCAAGCTGCTCAAGATGCAAATCCTCAATAACAACTAAAGACAATACAGTCTGAATAGAAGTCATCTTTACTACAAGAGAAAAGATTTTACCAAAGTCAATACTTGGTTTTTGTGCAAATCCATTTACTACCAACCTGGCCTTATGTCTCATTTGTCCATTCTCTCCTTCCTTTAACCTGTATACCCATTTATTTTTTAGTGTTTTCTTTTCGGCTGGCAACTCAACCAAATCTCACGTTTGGTTCTTTTCCAAGGAATTAATTTCTTCATTCATGCCATGCTCCCACTATTTCTTAGATTCTACTTGCATTGCCTCATCAAAACTTTCTGGTTCTCCACCATCAGTGAGCAACACATAGTATAAAGAAAGGGAATAACGAATTGAAGGTTTAATTACCCTTTCAGTCCTCTTTATGGGCATTTGAGACTCATTTACAGCTTGCTGTCTGCCCAAATTCTCTATCAGTGATCGATCCCGGTCAACCTCGGTCTGCACCTGACCGACGTCAGTTCCACTTGATCGATCTGACCAACGTCGATTACTATCTGATCGACGTCAGTTCTTGCTTGACCATCGATGTCGATTACCTGACCGACATCGATCTCTGTGTTTTTCTGTGAGTGATGATTTTTACTCGCGAGCTCATTTTGGATCATTACCTCATCTAAATCAAGATTGCCCTACTCATAATTATTCAGCCTCTTGACCTGATCACTGTACATCACCTTCTCATTGAAAACTACATCATGACTTTTAATAATTTTGTTAATTTCTAAATTCCACAATTAGAATCTGAAATCTCCAAAGCCATAACCAATGAAAGTGCACCACATAGATTTAGCATCTAGCTTCTTTCTATTTTTTTTATCAACGTGCATAAAAGTTTCAGAACCAAAAAATCTAAAAAATAAAAGATCTACCTTTTTACCTGTCCAAGCCTCTTCTGGAATTTCACCATCCAGAGCAGTAGAAGGTCCTTTGTTAATCAGGTAAACCATAGTATCTACAGCTTCTACCCAAAACTTTAAGGGCAAACCAGCATGCAATCTCATACTCCGTGCACGCTCCATTATTGTTCTATTCATCCTTTCAGTAACTCTATTTTGCTGAGGTGTTCTTGGAACCATCCTTTCCTTGCATATTCCACTCATAAAATAGTAACTATTGAATTTATTGCTGCAGTACTCACCACCATTGTCAGATCTAAGACACTTCAATCTCAAACCTGTTCCATTCTCAACCAAAGCTTTCTATTTCTTAAATATGTCAAAAACATCAGATTTTCTCTTTATGCAATAAATCCATACCTTTCTTGTAGCATCATCAATAAAAAAAATATAATATTGTGATCCTCTAATAGAAGCTACCTGAGCTGGTCCCCACACGTCTGTGTGAACAAGCTCCAACTTGTGCTTCTTTTTTGTTGACTCAATCTTGAGAAACCTCACTTTCTTCTATTGTCTAAAAATACAATGCTCACAGAAATCTAGATCTATGCTTTTCAAATCTGAAAGCTTACCTTTTGACTTAAGAACATCCATTCTCTTCTCACTCATGTGACCAAGCCTATAGAGCCACATCTTTACATCTACATCTGAAGTAGATAAAACATAAGGAGAATAATCAGTAACACAAGTAGATAGATAAAGTGTACCTACTCTCTTACCTCTTGCTAATATAAGTGCACCCTTGAAAACTTTCCAAGATTTCACTGTGAGAGTTACTGTGCAACCCTCATCACTCAACTTTTTTGTAGAAATCAGATTTCTCTTCAAGATGGGTACATACATGACATCTTTCAACACCCATGTGTTGCCATTCTGCAATTTCAGCTGCACTTTTCCTTTGCCAACAATTTGACAAGGCTCACCATCCCCTAAATAAACTTTTCCAAAATCTCCATGGACATAATCATTGAAAATTTCTCTATTTGGAGTTGCATGGAAATAAGCACTAGAATCTAAAACCCATGATTCTACTTGACTATCCAAAGAAAATATAAGAGCATCCTGTGCAACAATACCTGTAACATTTACTTCTTTATTACCTTCTTGCTGATTTTCTTTGTTATCCTTCAACCATCAATCTTTCTTTGCATGCCCTTTCTTTCCACAATTCCAACAGATTATACCTCCATTTCTGGATTTGGATCTCCTTTCCATCTTTGACCTTGATTTTCTTTGCTTGCCTTCTCTCTTTGCCTTCCCCTGCTTTCAATACTTAAAGCATTACCTGATGTTTCCCCTGTGTTTTTCCTGCAAATTTTTTCATTCAAGATTACACTAACAACATCATCAACTTTCAAGATATTTGAAGCAGATGCAGTATTGCTAACTGCCATTACCAAGCTATGTCAACTTTCAGGTAAAGAGCATAAGATTAAGAGAGCCTTAATTTCATCATCAAAAACTATTTTGACTGAATTTAACTGATTTACAATTTCATGGAAATCATTAAGATGACTATATACAGATCCACCTTCCTGCATTTGCAAACTAAATAATTGCTTCATAAGATATACCTTATTCGAAGCTGAGGGTTTTTCATATAAGTTTTCCAGAGTATCCATTAACTCTACCGTTGTCTTTGCCTGTGATAAATTATAAATCACAGAAGATGCCAGGCTCAACCTTATAGATCAAAGAGCCTTTCTATCAAGAACATTCCATTCTTCATCTTGCATATCTGTGGGCTTACTTGAAACTCCACCCAACGGTAAAAATAGATCTTTCTGATACATATAATCTTCTATCTGCATCTTCCATAATTGATAATTCTTGCCATTGAATTTTTCCATTCTTAGTTTACTTTCTTCTGCCATTGCTTTGCTCCCACTCAAACAAAAACCCCTGTGAGTGAACCTGTAATTAACAAATAGTAACACGCTCTGATACCACTTGTTAGTGATCCTAGCTCTGATACCAACTGTCAGTGAACCACACTCTGATACCAGCTGTTAGGAACTTGGAGTACAATTGATTACTTTTGTATAAGCAACTAAACACGAAATTGAACCAGAAGTAATAAGTAACTAGAAATCAGAAACAACAAATAATAGGAGATACAAGAAACAACCAATCTTGTATTAAACTCTTCCAGAATACAATGAAGAAATCTCACTCTTCTCACACCTCTTGGGTGTACAATATTTCTCTCAAGAGTTCTCTCTCTCAATCAATTACAATCAACTCAATAACCGAGTTGTTATTCCCTTCCTTCAGCTGATCTTTTTGATCTTGCACCTTGCAGATCTAATTGATTTTGCTTACTTGCTTACTTACAATACATGCCCCATGGGTCTCTTAAATAGGATCCAAGACATACAATAATTAGAAACACAGACTCAAGACTAAAATTAGTCTTTACATGCAAACACTCTGTCTTCCTAAAATTAGAACAAATCTAATTCTAGAAACGCACACACACAGGTGACCGATGCCGGTCGCTGTCGGTCTGCATATGACCGACGTCGGCCGATCCCTGACCGATGTCGATTGGATCTGATCCACGCCTGACTGATGTCGGCGATGCTGCCGATGCTGGTTATTGGCTTAGCCCAACAACCTCCACATTTGCATAACAGTGAAGCTTTTAGCTCCACAACTTAACAGGTCTCGACCTCGAGACCTAGCTCTGATACCAATAGAGGATTGGCCATCACACCAAAAGCTCCGAAGTGATTTGGGTCCTCTTCCAGACCACTATATGGCCCAGGGATTGAAGCACTCGAGGCGATTCCCTATTGAACACGTGGCGAGTGTTGACCGCCTTTGGAGGCGTATCCCTGAGAAGGGATGTGGATCATTAAGTTATTTGAAAAACATGTAAAGTATGGAGAACCATCAATGACCCAGATAGTAATAGAAGAAAAATTAAGTACAAAAAAAATACATTGATGAAAATAAACAACAAATAGATGAATAAACAGGGCATCAACATGCAAGAATGCCCAAACACCAATGATGAAATAAAAAAATATGTGATTGAAAAATTCAAAACAACCATGGAGAAAAAGTAACTCAGACTGAAAAATCATACTACATCAAAGAGTTTAATCCTATATGGGAACACAAAGAAAAGACATACATATGAGCATAAATCAAATGGAAAACAAAGATGTTGATTGAATAGTTGAGGATTGGGTCACATCATCTTAGGTGTGAAACTAGTTGGTGGACAATACTTAAGGAAGAATGGAAAACAAAAACATGTTTATTTTATGATAAGGGAGTAGTGGAGACAAAATGACACTTCATTATAGAGTGTGCAGTGTATAATGCCATTCATACCAAGTACAAAGATAACTTGAAGGTTGACAATTTTACTGATTTGTTTGAAGAAAAAATATTAAATAGAACAAAAAGTTTTCTAATCAAGATTCATAGTATAAGAGTTCGTATTGATAAGGATTCATTTTTTTGTAAGAGGAGTATGATAACCCTTGTGTCAAGAGGCTGTGTTAACATGGAACAATGTTGTTGCAACTCTTGATCCCATAGACTCCTTGGTTTCATGAACATTATTAAAATCAATCATTCATTCATCGGGTATGGTTGAGATGGAATGGTATTATCTCGTAGAGTGCTCCGTATATGATGACATCCAAACTAAATACTTGGACAATTTGTAAGTAGTATCTATATTCACTATATTTGAAATTGAAGACATTGATGAAAATGATAAATTTTTAATCAAAATCCACAATAAAAGAGTGAACCTTCAAAGACAGAATGGTAACATGCTTATGAACCAAGATCCAACAATTCAAACCAATTCTTATCTTTTTTTTTTTTTTTTTTGACGATTCTTCACTCCTTTAATTATTTAATTTGGAGTTGGATAAACACTTTTAATCTCCTTAACATTATGAATGAATGAATGAATGAAAGATTTTAATGGCATCCACGAGGCCAAGCAACCTAAGGGACTCAGGGAGAAACCCTCAAGATATTTTCAACCTCCTTTCGAGATCAAATCTTCTGCTATGAATCTTGACCAATAAACTCGCTCTATTGAAGAACCGAGGCTCCTCGAATAACACACTAACATTGTTCACATTCTAGTTGTTATCAAACTAACTACGAATATTCGCATATGCAACACAATTAGTGATGTAATGCCACTCTGTTTCAACCACCCCTTTGTCACAAAAAATGCATGATCTTTCAACACACTATTCTTTGGGAATCGTCCACCTACCCATCTCACATTTAAGACGATAGCACTGAACCACTAAAATCCTCCCTTCCCCTAAGAGCAATTTACATATATTCTTTTTCACCTTACTCCCTCAAAAAATTGAGCTCCCTAATATAAAAGTTTTTTTTCTCTACTCTGATTTGTCCACATAAGAATCCTAAATTTATCTAAAACAGATTTTATCAAATCTCAATCAATCAATCTCTTAAACCGCCGTACACTCCAAATCGATATACGCCGAAGATTTGCACGAGCAACTAGCGGCCGAGGTCGTCGCACGAAGTCCACCGTTATCCAAACAAAACAGATATTAAAAGCCCCCAAATCTAAAATTTACAGCAACATACTCTCAGAACGATGGAGAAGGGAGTTGCATTGAACGCGTTGAGCAGATCACCCTCGCTTTACTTTTTCAGAAGCCCAAAATTAAAATTAAAATTAAAATTAGCTGCACATGATGCCAACTTCTTAACAGGATTGCAGTTGCAGTTGCTGCCTAATTGTAGCAGTCTGAATATGAATAATGGATGCAGGAGAAAGAGAGGGATAGGAATGGTAGTGGAGGGCATGGGAAAAGGAAAGAGGGGTATGGGAGAGAGGCTTTACAGGAAGCCCCTTCCGCCTTCCATTCCCAAGCCTCAAGACGACAACCCCAGGTTCCTCCTCTTCATCAGAACACTCAAAGTAATGCCCCCACGCCTACTCCCACTTCCTATTCCACCAAATTGTACTCATTCTTCTTATTATTTTAAATGATTTGGAGCAGGTCCCCAGATGGTATCCTCTGAGCATTATAACAGGGGGCACTACGGCAAAGCTCATGGTTGCAGCCAAGGATACTCCCATTGGGAAATACATCTATGAGAGCACTCTCACCCGAAATATTGCTGGAGTTGTCTACAAAGTGAGCCAAAATCTTTCTCACTTTTATCAGCTCATATTATTCATGAGAACCCACTTCAATTTTTCCCCTTTTTACTATTTGTTTTTAGTATCAAAGTTCGGTTCACTTTGTGTTTGCAGGAATTTTACGTAATAGCTAACAAGACAATGCACATTGCACTCTAAAATAAACCAGAAATACAATACACATCAACCCACTATAATTTTATGAGACAGAATTCATTTATCAAATATACTCAGTTAAACATTAGTAACAGTAAAGCAACTCAGTTATAGTGACAGCCTACAGATGAAACACGAGAGTCCAAAATTTAGAAAAATAATGCCTGCCAATAAATCCGTAAAAGCTGTTAAAATCATTGCTTGAAATTTGTTGAAAATTTGAAATGAAACGAAACTCAATTATGTTATGTTTATATGTAACCAAAACAGGTGAATAGGACTAGAAAATAGCAAGTAAATAAAGCAGAAGAGGGAGGATCATAGAAAATTATCCACAACACGGGAAGTAAAGCAGGTTCAGTAAACAATGTCCATTATAATTTGTCTTATAGAACTTGTCATTTTCTGTTGCAATATTTTTACCTAGAAACTTTCACGATCAACTTCCTGATCTGAATCTTAGTCTATTTTCTCTGTATTTTATGAAACATCTTTTTCTAAAAGGCCAAGATAAGGTGGGCATATTTGCGACAGCGTCTACGAGCGGATGTTTCATTTTCATAGTCTCACACAGGCTTCTCAGAAATGCACAAAGGATAAGGATAGTCTCTTAGGTAGGTCCTTCGTAGAGGTCCAACTCTGCGCTTATTTTGCAAAGGTTACTAGTTCTTTCTATTTCAGTCTAAATATAAAATGAAATTCCCATATTAATACCCCATCTGAAATTTTAAAAATCTTGATCAAGTTGAGATGGAGGAAAAGAACAGGCTAGATAAAATAAAATCCAGAAACAGGGGTTTCAAGAAAAAATCATCCCTTCACCAAAACTATAGCCTTCCATCACCAAAATCATTGAAGTAAAAAATAATTTATCTTGTTAAAATCATCAAAATCGTCAAAATGATCAAAGTGAATATGAAAAGATCTTATCAAGAATACATTCACATGATATCAACTTTCAATCAAAGAGGGTCAAGTTGCTCAACAGAAGTCATTGAACCTTCTTTACAAACTTTGAGAGAATTTGAGAGATTTTTGAAAGCCAGACTCAAGTAAATCTTCAGCAAGGGAGACGTGTCTTCTTGTCAGACAGCTTTAGGCGTATGTTAGTAGAGGGAAAATGGGATTATTGCCTCTACTTGGAAAATCTAGACTGCCCAAGTTTTTCATTGCATCAAAACTCAGCAGGACATATTTAGAGGACATCACATGCTTGCTGCTAACATTTACTGGTACAGATGGATGGGTCAAGTTCTCAAAATCCTTTTGTCTCAGACTATTTTTTGGTGGCAAGAGTTGTGTGTCAGATTTGTGCTTTGATCACTATCACCAATTGAGTGGCTTGATGTTCTTTGTTTGCAAAGATCCGAGAGCTTCTCTCTTACCAGATATACGTTTATATGAAGCTCGGAGCAGTTTTGGACATAGCTTTAATGATCTGCATATCAGAGTTGGGAACTTTCCATTGGAAAATATTCATTTCGAGAGAAAACATGTCTGTAGTAGTGCCCCCAATAGCATTGCAATAGGCTCCCATATTGCTTGGCATATGGACATTGGAACAAGAGGTGGCTGATATTTTCTGATGTTTTCAGACAATTCGGCCAAACATTTTGGCCAATCAGGTCTCTTTTTTGAAAGTTGTCAATGGTGAGGATGTTCCCAATCTTAGGGAGCCAAAGAAAAGTTTATAATTTTCTTTAGGCATATGTTAGTAGAGGACGTTCCCAAGCTTAGGGAGCCGAAGAAAACTAAATCTTCAGCAAGGGAGACGTGTCTTCAATGGTGAGGACGTTCCCAAGCTTAGGGAGCCAAATAAAAGTTTATAAATTTCTTTAGGTGTATGCTAGTAGAGGACATTCCCAATCTTAGGGAGCCTCCCAATAGGATTGCAATAGAATCCCATATTTCTTAGCATATGGACATTGGAAGAAGAGGTGGCTGATATTTTCTGATGTTTTCAGACAATTCGGCCAAACATTTTGGCCAATCAGGTCTCTTTTTTGAAAGTTGTCAATGGTGAGGACATTCTCAATCTTAGGGAGCCAAAGAAAAGTTTATAATTTTCTTTAGGCGTATGTTAGTAGAGGACGTTCCCAATCTTAGGGAGCCAAAGAAAAGTAAATCTTCAGCAAGGGAGACGTGTCTTCAATGATGAGGACGTTCCCAATCTTAGGGAGCCAAAGAAAAATTTATAATTTTATTTAGGTGTATGTTAGTAGAGGACATTCCCAATCTTAGGGAGCCCCCCCAATAGCATTGCAATAGGGTCCCATATTCTTGGCATATGGACATTGGAAGAAGATGTGGCTGATATTTTCTGATGTTTTCAGACAATTCAGGCAAACATTTTGGCCAATCAGGTCTCTTTTTTGAAAGTTGTCAATGGTGAGGACACTCCCAATCTTAGGGAGCCAAAGAAAAGTTTATTATTTTCTTTAGGCATATGTTAGTAGAGGACGTTCCCAATCTTAGGGAGCCAAAGAAAAGTAAATCTTCAGCAAGCAAGATGTGCCTTCTTGGCAGACAGCTTTAGGCGTATTTTAGTAAATCTTCAGCAAGGGAGACGTGTCTTCAATGGAGAGGATGTTCCCAATCTTAGGGATCCAAAGAAAAGTTTATAATTTTCTTTAGGCGTATGTTAGTAGAGGATGTTCCCAATCTTAGGGAGCCAAAGAAAAGTAAATCTTCAGCAAGGGAGATGTGTCTTCAATGGTGAGGATGTTCCCAATCTTAGGGAGCCAAAGAAAAGTTTATAATTTTCTTTCGGCGTATGTTAGTAGAGGACGTTCCCAATCTTAGGGAGCCCCCCAATAGCATTGCAATAGGCTCCCATATTTCTTGGCATATGGACATTGGAAGAAGAGGTGGCTGATATTTTCTGATATTTTCAGACAATTCAGGCAAACATTTTGGCCAATCAGGTCTCTTTTTTAAAAGTTGTCAATGGTGAGGACGTTCCCCATCTTAGGGAGCCAAAGAAAAGTAAATCTTCAGTTAGGGAGACATGTCTTCTTGGCAGACAGCTTTAGGCGTATGTTAGTAAATCTTTAGCAAGGGAGATGTATCTTCAATGGTGAGGACGTTCCCAATCTTAGGGAGCGAAAGAAAAGTTTATAATTTTCTTTAGGCGTATGTTAGTAGAGGACGTTCCCAATCTTAGGGAGCCCCCCAATAGCATTGCAATAGGCTTCCATGTTTCTTGGCATATGGACATTGGAAGAAGAGGTGGCTGATATTTTCTGATGTTTTCAGATAATTCGGGCAGGTCTTTTTTTTGAAAGTTGTCAATGGTGAGGACGTTCTCAATCTTAGGGAGCCAAAAAAAAGTTTATAATTTTCTTTAGGCGCATGTTAGTAGAGGACGTTCCCAATCTTAGGGAGCCAAAGAAAAGCAAATCTTCAGCTTGGGAGACGTGTTTTCTTGGCAGACAGCTTTAGGCGTATGTTAGTAAATCTTCAGCAAGGGAGATGTGTCTTCAATGGTGAGGACGTTCCCAATCTTAGGGAGCCAAAGAAAAGTTTATTATTTTCTTTAGGCGTATGTTAGTAGAGGACGTTCCCAATCTTAGGGAGCCCCCCAATAGCATTGCAACAGGCTCCCATATTTCTTGGCATATGGACATTGGAAGAAGAGGTGGCTGATGTTTTCAGACAATTTGGGCAAACATTTTGGCCAATCAGGTCTCTTTTTTGAAAGTTGTCAATGGTGAGGACGTTCCCAATCTTAGGGAGCCAAAGAAAAGTAAATTTTCAGCAAGGGAGACGTGTCTTCTTGGAAGACAGCTTTAGGCATATGTTAGTAGAGGGAAAATGGGATTATTGCCTCTACTTGGAAAATCTAGACTGCCCATGTTTTTCATAGCATCAAAACTCAGCAGAACATCTTTAGAGGACATCACATGCTTGCTGCTAACATTTACTGGTACAGATGGATGGGTCAAGTTCTCAAAATCCATTTGTCTCAGACTATTTTTTGGTGGCAAGAGTTGTGTGTCAGATTTGTGCTTTGATCACTATCACTAATTGAGGGCTGAGTGGATTCCCCTAGTAGATATGAAAGATTGGCTGAATTCCCCGTTAACTAATGCTGAAAACAGAGCAGTCTTGATACAACTACTTATCTATTCAATCACATGTGTCTGAAGCCAGAAGCACTATGTGTGGACTCTCAAAGAGTCTAGTTGCATGTTGAAAGCCTTTGAGATATCTAACTTAATTAAAACTCTTGTTTTTATTTTTTATTTTTTGATCAGTTAAAGAAAAGGGGCTACTGCCCGTCTAGTATAATATTAATCAAAACCCTGATAAAATCAGATACATAAGACGAAAGACCTCTCTGCTGAAGGTACCAAGAGTTTTTGACATTATTACAACTCATACAAAAAAGGGCCCGAAGGCACCCACAAAAGCTAAAACTAGTCATCATCTTCCTCAGCCGAGTCAGAGACCATTATTGCAGGCTCATGAGCACGCTCCTTCTCCATGACCAGGCCCATAAAGGAGCAGTTTTGCATGAATTTGTACATGGCATATCCTTAAATCCAGTTAGCTTCTGGCCACCATTCTTCTATGTATTTGTAGCCAATGGGGATGGGGGATCCACTTTTTTTAAAATCTAAATTTGGGTCTTCTTTGTTGTTCAAGGTGCCAATGAGATACTGAGAGAGATAGGCCCATGATCTGAGAGTGTTGAATCCTTTACCCTTACTATTAGTTGAGTAGAAGCCATAAGCCGGTGGTCTGAGACTATTATCCCATCTAGGTTTTGAGAAATATAATTCAATCCTTTCCTTCTGTTACACCATGTGTAAGTGCCTTAGGAAAATGCTAGATCAACCATTGAGGGATCTACAATCAAGTTTAACAAGGCCTCTGCTGTCTTATGATTACATCTATATCCACCTTTTTTCTTACCAGGTGTTTTTATGGTGTTACAATTACCCATGAAGATGGAATTTTTGGGTTGTACATTGATAATCCATGTTTTGAGTTGTTTTAACAACCGTATTCCATTACTCCCATTGGGTGGAACGTAGACATTTACAATTACCCATTTAAAGTTCAATTTTGATGAGTAAAAAACAACATATATCCCGCAAGGAAAATGTTGACGGGAGATAAGTACATACCTAGAGGGGTCCCAATGAATCATAGTGCGGGCAGTAATACTACTGAGGGAGTGCTTTGTTCCACACGTGCCAGGGAATGAGATCCCTTGGGAGGAGCCGGATCTACAAATTATTGTAAAGGACCTTATCAAGTCCTTCAGTTTTTATTTTGTTTATCAGAAAGTGACATTTCTCAGGGACACCTAATCCTATAATATTCCATGGTAAAATCTGCATTAGCTGGGGATGGTGGCAATGTGACCTCCTGTTCTTTGCCCCTGTTGGCTGTTTGTCAATTTTGTTTCCATTACTGTTTCCTCCATGCCCATGGTTTTGGAATGGCTGAGATATTTTCCTCTTGAATCCCATCTGAAGTGGGTTTCCTTTTTTTGCATTGGACACACTTTGGTTTCCCATATTTGCAAATTTTTGGGGATGAGATCCCCTTGGGGCTGAGAAAGATCTTTAACTTTCCTGAATGTTAGTTATGTTTTTTGAGATGTGGACTTTGCATTGAATATCACAAGGAGTTTTGATTTACCTTTTTTTTTGTCTGCTATGGTTGTTGTTGCTTGCAGGTGATCTAAGGATCTTGGAGCAGCGCTTTATGTATTTAGCTCTTCATCCAAATCTTCAAATGGATTTGGATGTTGAATCTGACCTGAAATTTGTGAAGTTTTTTTCCCCTTTCCTAGCACAGGCTTGTTGGAAATTGTTCTGACTTTGTTAAGCCGAGTGTACCCCTTGTTGGGTGCCTTTGTTTTGCTGGTTGGAAGTTTGTTGTTGCCGCCTTGGAGATGTCCGATTTATCTTTTGTTGTTGATCTAGTTGAGACGTTTCTTAGGAGGTGTTTCTTGCTGTTCGCTGTTCCTGATTGTTTTGAGCTGGACACACCCTTGCCAAGTGCCCATGCCCATGGAGGGTTCTGCATATGTAGGGAATGTTCTCATATTCGATGGGTTGTTCCCATTCTATTCCTCCCATATCCAAAATGAGATGGTCTAGAAGAGGTTTGTCCAGATCGAGGTTGACAAAAATTCAATTATAATTTAGAACTCCAGGATTGCGAGCGAAATTTGAGGTTGCATTGTATTCTCCAGTGGCATTCCTGATTTTTTGGAGGAGGGATTCTTGCCAATATTCATTTGGGAGTAAAGGGAAGTGAACCCAAACAAGAATTATGGAGGGTAGATCCTCTGTAGGGTTGAATGTTGGGGACCAATGCTTTATAAAGAGCCTCCACCTTGAAAAATTTGATTTCTTTTCCATTTTGTCGCAAAGGCCACCATGAAGTAGAATTTTGGCATCATCAATGTCTCCACTGATCCAGTGGGTTTCCAATTTTCTTGGATCCAAGTACAAAGAGTTCTAGTCCCAAGGAATGCATTCATGAATGTGTAGATTAGAGCTCTTTCCTTTAGTGTCTAAAGTTGTTGTTTCATTTTGTCCACAGTGAATTTCCAGTTTCTTGGAACAACCATTTCATTTTTTGTGGGGAAGTTTGGCCCAGTGATGGTATTTTTTGCATGGTATTGAATGAAAATTTTGAGTTCATCTTTGCTTATATGGGCTGTCTCATTTGAGGTGGCAGATCTGAATCTTTATTTTTTCTTGAAAGAGGGGGAGGATAGGAGGCCATAGCGTCTCTTTGCTTGACCTTGATCTGATCAGCTTAGGGCAGGATGGAGAGAGAGGAATGGCCAAGGGATATGTGTTTTGAGTGCTGGTTTGGGCTGGGGGGCAGGGAAGGGGATGGCATATGGAGGGGGTGCGTGGGAGAGCTTACTTCTGCTGGCTCCAGCTCCAAATTCTATTGAAGCCACTTTATATCTGGAAATATTTCTAGTATTAAAATTATGTGTCCATATTAAAGTTCTAAGTTGGACTCATTCACTGTGTAGACTGTAATTATGAGTAAATGTAATTGTTTTGTAGCCAACCTTGTTATGTTAATCTTTGTCGGCATTAGGTTGTATTGTAGTGACTTTATGTTCAGTTGTTGACAGTTGTGTCAACAGAAAACCTGTGTCTTGGCATTCAAATAACATGTTACATGTCGGTGTAAGCCTGACTGTATTAGGTCCTCCTTGTACTAAATAATTTGTAGTGAGCACTACCTATTGATAATACAAAGTTGTTATTACTCTCACGTTCTTCTATGCTGCATTGTGGTATGTATTTACTAATATGTAATTGATATTACTTGGTAGTGTAGTTCTATAATAAACATTCTTACTTTGTTTCATTTGTGAAGTCCGGTTAGGCTTATACAATCACGTAAAAGCGAATGTGGGTCGGCAATTACCATTGATGATGAGGCATTACATTGTCTTATAACATCTTCATGTCGAACATAACCGTGAACTAAAACAACAAAAGATCTTGCAACAGTATGTAGAGAATGGTCGTCAAGAAGAAGAAGAATGACATTGCATGCAAAATAATTAATGCCACTGACCCCGAACAAAGGTGTGATAAGAAGGCAACAAGGTGAGGGAGTGGACCATGAAATTAGATGGTCTACTTTATTGGTGGAACAGCAAGAAAGATGACAAAGGCTGTGACAGGTTGCCAATTCTAAAAAGCAACGAAAACCAAGGCTGTTGCATAAGTAGAACCTTGTGCTTGAGCCCATAGTTCAGGTACTCGTAATCGGAGAGTACTTGCCCAACTCCCGCGATTATTCGACAAAAAAAAAAATACTCAAATTTATTAATAAAACTTAAATTTTATAGAAATTACAGTTGTAAAATGTATCAAATGAGTCTGTAAAATGTTGGGGGAAGTGTTTTCTATTAAATTTGAATACAAATAAATTACAAAATTGCATGATTAAGATCCATGCGAACAAAATTATAAAACTATGAGTATGCACTGTCACAGTGTCAAGTGGGAACAACAAACTGATACATGTGCAAGAATCTACATTTTTCTCTTCTCTGCTCTAGTGAAAACTAAGGGAGACTAAGAGAGTCTAGTCCTCCAACTCAACTGCCCCTCCTCCCTCTGCCTAGAACAGTGTGCCTGTGGCTCCACCTTTGACTCTACCTCTGCCTCATCTTCGACATCTCATCCAATCCAATCCAATATCTCCTCCTGCTACAACTGCACACTCCATAGCTTGCCTCTCGAAATCAACAATCTCGTCCTCTGTGAACATGGGGGCCTCCTCATCCTATGCAGTCCAATCACCGTAGGGATCGATCTCATCTAGATCAATAGGATTCTATGATGTGTTCTCCACCTTTCTTGTGCGAAGCCAGAGGTTGTATTGCACAAAAACCAAGTCATTGAGACATTGTTGACTCAACTTGTTGCGCTTCTTCATGTGAATGGCATCAAACAAACTTCAGTTGTGCTCACATCCAGAAGCGCTACAAGGTTGAGATAAAATGCAGAGGGCTAGCTTTTGAAGATTTGGGGTATTTCCACCCCAATCTTCCCACCATGACCATGAAAGCAAGATATTCAAAAGTTTGATAGTAATTAATAATTGTAATGTGTAACTTGAAAGGTACAAGTAAATACTTCATTTTTTATTACCTGGTGAGTGCATGGTTCTCCCTCAGATAGCTAGTGTCGAAGAAAAGAGCTTCCCCTTAGCCTGCTTGTAGTTCTGCAACTCTAAAATATTGAGGTCTCTCGTCTCAACGTTAGGTGTCATACTCTCAATGCATGTTGAGAAGCCCTCCATAACTTCCTCATTAACATTTGTAAAGCCATCAGAGTAGAAAAACTTGGGGTTAAGATAGTACCCCACTGTATGGCTGGATTGATGGAGTTGATTGTTCCACCTTCGATCAATCAACTCCCAAATGGGATCAAATCTGACACTATCCCCCCTATAATAGTTTTGGATGGCCTTTTTGGCCCTATCCATGGCATTATAAATGTAATCCATTGGGTTTTGCTCTCCATCCACCAAGTGCAAAACCTTCACCTTAGGCTCCGACACCTATAAAGTTACAAAAAAATTAAAGTTAAAAACTTACATCTAAATTAAATACTTTAAAAAATTGAAAATAAAGGAATCAATTTGAAATTTAAATTGAAATTTGAAGTTACCTTGACAATCTCTGTAGCTCTCTCCACAAAGTCCTCATTAAAAATTGCCTTTGAGACTTTGGTTCCATTAGCTTTCTTTGAATATGTTGAGTCCACCCATGCTTGGCACACAAATATCTGCTTCAAAGCTGTCAACAAATTGCAAATACTTTGCAACGTAAGGAAGTTAGTTGCAAACCTTGTGACCCCTGCTCGCACAAGCTCTTTCCCCTTGGTGTGTTCTCTCATCAAGCTGAGAACCCAAAGGTGGTTATAAATATATTTTGTAATGTCTTTGGCCTCCTCTACAACCGGTCTCACCCAATCAATTGTGCCTATGTCCTCCAAGAGAAGGTCAAGGCAATGGGTCGTGCAAAGTGTCCAAAAGAGTGATGGATGTCTATCCGTGAAAAGTCTCCCAGCCGTTACATATGCTGCTGCATTGTCAGTGATAACTTGGACAACATTCTTGATGCCCACCTCTAAAACAACCTCCTCGAGCATCAAACTCAAAGTTTTTGCATTTTTTATCTTACTAGATGCATCAATGGATTTCAAAAAAATCATCTCACCATTTGAAGCCGCTAAAAAATTGATGAGGGTGCGGTTCTTTCCATTAGTCCATCCATCGGAAAGAATGGTGCATCTAAACTTTTGCCACAACCTTTTTTGATCTTCCACAATTACTTTTGCATCTCAATTTCTCACTTAAGTCTTTTGGAGAGGGTGCCTTGTACCCTTTCTCTGCAACTGTCAACGCTGTCATTAAATTTTTCTAGTACGGGCTCTTTGCCACGTTGAAGGAAAGGTTGTTGAAGTACCAAAAATTTGCATATGTCTTATCTGCTTCCATGTGCACCTCCTTGGTCTATCCTGTACCTTGTAGCGAAGCTTGTGCTCCAGGTATGTTTCTAGGCACAAAACAACTGTGTAGCTGGCTCAAACTTGATGAGGTGGATGTGCATCGCTTGCATGGACCACGACTAGAGTCTACAATTTCTGTCATAGTTGCCCCAGTTGCCTCTGTCGATGTGGGACCAGTGGCCGCTGTTAAGGCTGCTTGCATCTTTGCCCTCTCTAATTTTTTCTCGTCTAGCAATGCAAGCTCTGCAACCATCTCTCTTTTTGCCTCTTCCGTTACAGTAAGACAAGGCAAAACATCACGTGAAGGAATGCATGCAAGATGGTACTTGAGGCTATTGATGCCTCTACCAATCTTCTTCGAGCAAAACGTACAAATTGTAGTCGTCTGGGATGTTCCAACTCGTATGGCATACTTTCAAGCACCAGTGTGCATTAGGAAGACCCAGTTGGCTACCACTGATTGATTCTGATCTTGATGCAGAGCTAGATGCCATTGTATGCAAAGTCTAACGATAACCCTGCAACATGTTAAGAATCAAAACAACATTAAAAAATTACATAATCATGATAACATGTTACAAGTAAGTTACATAGAATTTGTTAGGAGATGAAGTTAATATTTAGATTTGGTTGGGTGTAAAACTAAAAAATGAGATTTTTGGCATTCCAATGTAAGGATCCCTTGTGATAATCAAAGATTGGGAAAAACTTAGCAAGAAACATATATGAAGATAGTTAAAAACTTAAAAAGACTGTGACATGGATGTAGACACCATTACCAATAAAGGATTGAAGTTTGTGGTGGAGTTTGCATTGGCCAGTTTATTTGTAATGGAAAGAAAACTATGAAATGTCTTTCTAGTGCCTACAATACATTACTGATTACAGTGCCACAAAGATTCACATAGGACTAGTGAGGTGCAAACATAATAAATCTATTGAATTTCATTGATCTTATTTGTTCACAGTTCACACTTCACACAAATCATTATAGCTGCAAGACAATGCCATGGCTTCCAAATGGAAAAGGAGGGTAATAAGTTAATAACAAATAGCTGCTGCCAAGATAATGCCTCTAGGATAAGACTTTCAGCTTCATGCAACATGATATGTTTAAATTTCATGGTACTAGGCTATTAGCATCTAAAGGGCAAGGAGGTCTTAAACCATCTAAAGGCCAGGCAACTTTGCATTTGTATTATTTTTTTGGCTTGGTTGATGACTCAAATCAAAATTGGGGAAATTGTTGAAGCTGAACAAATATATGTGGCAATGCTCTTACTAGGAAAATGAAGAGCTCTAAAATGCCTATTCTGCCTCTAGAGGATCATAAACTAAAATTAAGAAGAAAAAACATCGGAGAATAGTTTCCATGGTACCTTTTTAATAACTAAACCTGGGTAATCTAGAATAGTTTCCATGGGAACTTTTTAATAACTAACCCTGGCTAATCTACGGCCTCTATCCATGGCATTGTTTTAAGGTTTTATCAACTACAAATATCTTGCATTAAATGGACCTTGAACGAGTATTTTTATTTTTAATAGAACACATAGAGGCTTGTAGGCTCACGATTCCCTAAAAAAAAATTCTTGAAATGAGTTTAAGGCTTTAAATAAATAGAACTTAGAACTTAGAAGAAAGGAAATAAAAAATGAACTAACCTGGAAACTTTGCTAAAAAAATCTCCTTCCAATTCGATCCAAATGCTCCAATCTCATCCAAATGCTGTGTGATTCGAATGTGTGTCAGTGTATGCTTTTATAATATAGATTTGTGTGTTTTCCACACATTTTTCCAGTGTATTAGACGCGTCTGCAGGGTTCTGACGCATTCTGGATGCATTTTACCAAGCACTTGAGCCTTGGCGAGTACTGGCACAGTACTTGTCGAGGCTCGAGTGCTCAGGGGGGTGGCGAGTACGAATGGCGAATATTCGTTTCAGAGACTGCTTGGCGAGTACTCGCCCTCTTGGCAAGTAATCGTCTAGTATGTATACTATGCTTGAGCTGAAACGAAGAAAGGGTTTAATTAGATTCGGTGGACCCTATGCCACTCATGATAAAAGAGTGGATAGACGCTGCTAAACAGTTGCCCTTTCCGGAGGAAGTGCAAACCTTGCTGACAAGGCTGGGATGAAGGGTGCTACAGAAGAATCAAGTGACGAGTTTGTTGTCTTGGCCAAAATCTTGCCCCAAGAAACATTAAGGAGATTAAGTGGTCGAGGAGGACTTTGGGAGAATAAGGGACTTTTGTCCACCCATTTTAGAATTGCTTCAAGAGCAACCCAGTGCACAGGCTGCATGTATTAGGCTCCATGATGTAGCTTGCTTGAAATGAGTCTCTAAGAGGTGCAGTGCTACTACTGGGGATCCAATACTCAGTTCGACAAAGGGTTCTTAATTTGCACCCGACTAGCCGACTGCAATCTTGAGCATTAATGGGTTTCACTTCACTAGTTTCTAAGTAAAAGGGAAAATACCATTTGGTTCCAAAACAAGCCTAAAAGAGAGGGTAAGGTAGGGCCGAAAAATGATTCCTGGTTCGTGAGGGATGCCGGTGCTTCAAGAGCGAGCAAGTGCTTTGAAATGTCCCTTTTAGGGCAGAATTTAGCAATTGTGGAATTTGTGAAAAACTCTCAAAATGAAAATTCAAATTATGATATTTTTATCAAACCCCAACCAGAGAAAAATTCAAAATTCTGGAAACACTTATTTTAGATCAAAATTCAATATTTAATTGCCACAAACCCTTGCAAAAATTAATAGAATTGCATGCATACAAAATACCTCAAATTTGGATTTTTGAACCAAATATATAGCTGAAAAATATTATAAAAATTAGCAGCTGAAGGAATGTATGATCAAACCCTAAAATCCACCTCAAATTGCCCCAAAAACTGCAATTTCAAACTCTCAAAGGGGGTCGCTGCCCTAGGAGAGGGATCCCAATTGGATCGCTGCCCTTACAAGGGCTGATTACAGTTGCGTACCACCTCTACAAACTGCCCAACTGCTGTGCTCCACTTGGAAAGATGCCTTAGACTTGAAATCTGTCAATTCCTGCTCAAATATGACTTATGAATGAAGTCATCCACTGAACATTGAAGGGTTTTGTCCTCAATATCTAAATACTAAAGAGGGTTTTCGTCCTTAATGGCTGAACGTGCAAGCAAGCATGCTTAGCTTCAAAAGAATTGATTATTAGATGATAGATCCAAAAATAGATCTCTCCACCTTATTTTATACCTTTTCACACTCAAACTCCAAGCTTAATTTATTTTAATAATAAAACATAAGTTGCTGACATTACTTTTTGGTTACTTAGTCATAATATTAAGTTTACTTTAAAGTATTTAATAATACTTTTTATTTTAATAACAATAATATTATTAAGTTGCCCAAAAGATTAGAAATGCCTGGGCCTAACTTAAATAATATTATTAATTATTTTAATCTAGAAAATGGGACATTACAGTCCACTCTTCCCAAAATTGCTTGTCCTCAAGCAATGTTGTTTTCCACTACCTGGATTCCAAATCCACCTTTGAGATTTGTAATCCCAAACACTTGCTTCATGGTTGTAGCCTTGTGCTCCAATGATTCCCTTAATGTTGTTGTGGGTTGTCCCCTTCACTTCATGGCACAAAATAGCTTGCATGTAGGCTGAAAACATTCCATAATAGCCACAAACTTCCTTGCATCTCTCTCCATCAACATTATGATAATGTTGATGGCTAGGTTGTTTTTCCCGAATAGCGGGCATCCTTTACTAACATCATCATGCAAGAAAACTCTTCCAAAATAGACAAATCCATAGTTGTTTGTGACTGATAACAGTAGCTCATGATCTGGAATTATCGAAATCAACAACGTGACAATGGTACAACAGCTGTTAAATTGATATTTCCTTCCACAAATCAAAGATGCAAAGGCTGGAAACTATCCTATACAATCTGAAAATGCTTCAACAAGGGCAATGAACTGGAAACTCCACCGTGTGACCACAAACTCTTCATCCCTTAGTTTCCTTTTATCAAGTAAATATGACCAATGCATGCCAACACTTATGCTCACCTCTTCTAGATTGCTATTATATTGATTTGGACTTTAAAAGTTTTTATCATGATGCCTTGGGTAATACCATTCGAAAACGGTTCGAATCAGAATGTATGCTAGCTGATTGGTGGTTGTAACAGTTATACATGGCTATGACTTTCTCCCCAATCGGCACTAAAGATGCTGGAATGTTTGCAATTAATGATCTCAATATGTGAGACCTTCTACAAACCACATCAAACAAAAAAACCCTCTCCATATTGGTAGATCTATAGCTGCTCAAAGAGGATATTCTCATTTTGGGACATGACATTACCAATATCTCATCAAGTGGCCACCTTAGAAAAGTTATGTTGAGCATACCCACAATAGCCCAAACATTATCATAAGAAGTTACCTCATATAGACCCATGGTATAGGAATCATTGCATCCCTTGTGTCTACCCCAAGTACTAACAAGTTTTTTTGCCTTATCAAGTAAATATACCCCATGCACGCCCAAAGCATGACTGAAGTGTTGCATTCCTTTACTAAAAACCAGAATGGTGGTAGCTGGAAAACACCTTATAACAGCTGCACATTTATTGGGATTAGCATGATTATTTTGAATTTCACGAGTTCCTTCCATGCTCATCTTAAAATAGAAGAGATATTCCGAGAATAGCATGTCCCAAACTCCTCTAAAATTTTTAAGCGCTGCTGGTGAAGAAGCAAGAATCTTTCTGAACACATACAACATATAATGTTGCAGGTTACTGCATAACATCCTCGGATCTCTAAGCATTTCCTCCCAATTGGAGTGACCCAATTTTCCAGGAAATATTGAACACAAAACCTCCAAAATCCACTTGGTAGCAAGCTCCAAGTATGAAAAGGTTACTCCTGTTGAACCTTGTCCACAAAAAACATAGGTGGAAAGAGAATCATTATCCCCAAAAGGAACAAGGAAGGAGCAAGGTGATCTACACAAGTGAGCAACATGACAATTCCACTTGTGTATATTGTCACCATCCATAGCAACTTCTAAACTACCGAACCCAACAGGTAAGCTACCAGTGAAGACCCCTTCTAGGAAAATTTCCTTGTCATCTACAGAACCTGGAATCTATCGGTCAGTCTCAAATGTAACCAATATATCAGACTCTGGCAACTTGAACACAGGGAGCACAAATGCTGACCAATGAATAGTGTCAGCAAACTTATGGATACCTCCACTTGCAAACAGAAATTGTAAGATATTCAAATTCCCACATGCTGCCTCTCTTAAGACTTCAATTGATAGAATCTGCAACTGAAAATATTCAAATATCTGTTTGATAAAACTTAGATATACCCTTTGGATACCATTTCTAGCTCGCCCATTGTGATTGACATGCCAAGGTCATCCATTAAGATTTCAAGGCCAATGAAACGAATTTTCTTCTGTTGTCTGTTCAGGAGAATAGCTTCCATCTTGAGCCACAACACTGATGCCAGCTATCCTTTGCCAAATCTTGACTATGGAAGCATCGGCCTCCCCACCATATCCACATGCAGAACCTTGAATAAACTGTTGATGTGCCATAGCCGCGAGAGGAAGTGGAAAAGGTAGGACCTTTGCTTCACTTTGCACAATTTCCAGATCTTTAACAAAAATATTTAGAGCAGCATGGGGAGTGTAGTCACCATTCACCATTTGAGGGACGCGGTCCACAAATACCCAGGAGCTTCTTGCAATATTTGATATAATGTTGTAAAGGATGCGAGTGTCAATTCCAGCATTTGCTCCAAAAACCATAGGTTCTGCAGCTGCAGCTAAATGCACACCACCAAAATCTAGGTGTGAACAGAATTCATGGCGTAACAGTGCACCACTCCACCATGAACATTCAGTTTTGAGGTGTGTGAAGAACCCAGGCAAGCCGCAAAACAACTTCTGAGAATCTGAAGAATAGCATGCTTATCTTGTTTGAACACAGCACGTGAGCTAAAAAATACAATATAATCATGCCACCTGCGTACTTTTTCAGCCCACAGTGCTGCAACAATTGGTATACTGGGCCATGGGCTCCCTGCTGCAGTACTTTCCAGTGCTGGTCCAGCAAAACCTGTATCCCCATACTTTTTGGCAATGACACCAGCAATGCAGCCATAGACCGCATGATCTATACTATATATATGAAATTTTTTATTTACTGATCTTTCTTCTTCTATTGCAACAGAAATCTGAGGATCATGAGAAGTGGTACTAACCAATCCCTTCGATGCAGTTGCATGCAATTCAACAGAGCCTTTATATACCATAGCATGCTCAAGTAACAAGAAAAATGACATCACCATAGCATTGTGTTGTTGAGTATCTCTTTTATTATCTTATAATAAAGATTGGTCATATAAAGCCTCATAACGTTTCTGCGGAAATCTTACCATTGCTACATACATTGTTGTTGGAAACAAAAGATTGCATTCGCCAACTTCCACAGACACTAGAACCTTTGGCTGATACTTACAGATATAATCTATCATTTCTCTCAGTAGAGGAAATTTCTCTTCCATAGATTGACTGGACTGGTTCACAACTCTGTCAACTTGTTTTTGAGGAAATAAACCTTCCAAAGCCATTTCCCTTATATCCATCTTAGTGTCAACAGCTCCAAGCATATAGATAAACCGACTTGGGCAATTATCAAGGCCATACAATAAAGTAGCCCACCGAACAGCACAACATCTTGCTTCCTTTGGTTCCTCCAAAAGGCACAAACATTTATTTGTGGTCCAATTAGAAATCTGATTTCTAGTTAGTCCCACTAGCATAATTTTATCTAGTCCTTTGGGATAGGGATGGAGTAAAGGATCAACCAATCAAACTGGCAAAACAACAACTGATTGTTCTGGTATACCTTTTTGTGGTTCCCATGCATGAACCATACCTTGTTAATAATGAATGCTTTGCTGTTGCAGCTGCTGATTTGGGGCTTGCAGCTGAGATATTTGACTTGCTTCCAAAGCATCATATGGCATGAACTCAATCTTTGGGAGATTGAGGGGTGCTCGGTGAACAAGAACATCTTTTTGAACTTCCTTTTGGATGGTGAATTCCTCCGTGGGTTGCTTCCTCTCAATTTCTTGCAGCTCTGATTTTTCTTCATGCTCCACCATTACAATTTAGGAATTCTTTTCCTCTTCCTTTTTCAAGGCATGTTACAAGTTTCCTTGTGTAGCTTGTGGTTTAGACCTTGGTCCAATTCCAACTTGATTTTTCTTTAATTCCATGAAGTTGGTGAGTTATAGTTCTTCTGAGATCTCAATTGGAAGGGCTCTATACTCAGCATAGCCACCAACAATGTCATCAACTATGGAACGCTGAGTTTCCCTCACTGGAATGTTTTTTCCTTGTGGAAGGAAAGTAGGCCGGAATGACCTAGATGAAGAATCACTCATGGTCCTTAGTGGCTGAATATTATTGTTTGCCCTTGAAGAATTTTCTTTGGCATTCGGATCTTGCATGGTGTGGATCAGCCGTGCCATCATATTAGCCAATCTTTCTTGCTCTTGGGCAAACCTCTTGAACCTAGAATCATCAAAAATTTTGACTGCCATTTTATCTTCTCTTTTTGAATCATAGGCTAGCCAAAATCAAGCTCTGATACCACTGAAATGTTAGGACTTGTTCCAAAGTCTTAGCAATAGTTTAGTTTAATGTGTCTGTAATAAATTAAAGGGGCATGCTTCTTATTTAAGACACCCCTTTTATACATTTTGGTTAAGTTATATTAAAATAAATTTGTGATAATGTTTTATGGGTAAACAATCCTTATAGAGTCAGGTTTTTAGTTATTACTTGGTTCTTTTATCGGTCTCTCAGTAATATTATAAATGTGTCTTTGATTGGTCATTTGGGATTAATGGCTTATAGGCACCTTTATGTACTTGAATATTTTGAATTAATAAATACTTGTGGTCTACCTACTGCAGATACAAGATTACCCTATGGTAAATTTTATTTATTGATCTTACTTGAATACTATTAGTGGTATTAGAGCATGATAAAAATTATTGGCTAAAGAGGCTCCGTGAAAGAGAAAATTTACGAGGAGGTGAAAGAGAAGATTTATGAGGTGAAAGAGAAGATTCACGTGGTGAAAGAGAGGGTTCATCTAGAATCACATGTGCAGAGAGGGAAAATCCTGTGAAGAGAAACTATGGGTATGCAAGTTTGATTTTTTTTAATTCTTTCATGCTTTTTCATACACACAACATTGCAAAAGCATTGAAAATCTCTATTTTTCAATAGATTTGTTTCAATATACAGAGCTTTTAAAAAAAAAAAAAAAAAAAAGAGGCTCGAAAACTTAGATGTTTGAAAAATCATTTATAGTCTATTTTCATGCATTCAAATTCGTGTAGAAGTTTATTGATTGCTTCCAACACCTAAATAACTTTCTAAAAGACCAAAATAAAGCTATTGTTGTACAGATTTTTCAAGGTGAAAACCCTCTTTTTGAGCACGGTATAGCCTTAAAAAATCTGTGGTGTTCTGCTAAGTTATTGAAAGTTTTGATGAATTTCTGGGCCATTTTTATTGCCTAAAAACCCATCCAGAGATCTGAAAGTTTCTAAAACCCCTAATTTTTGAGTTGTATAGCCTAATATTGTTGTTGTACAACTACCCACCAGTAATAATGGCATCCCATATGCTGTACTTTTGATTTGTGAGCTTTGTTTCCTTCACTTGCAAGCAAAAATATATTGAAAATACCTGTTGTACGGCCTTGTATGGCCTACCTGCAACTCTTATGAAGGTGTAATGATTTTTACAGCTTCTCTATTCTTCCATGGCATCCTTGGGATGGAAATAATGCAGCATTTGGTTTCTGAAGAAATTATTTTGATGAGTATAAAGTTAACACAGTTTTGGCAATATTTAGGGTTTTTTGGGGCCCACTTCAAATCAAGGGAAAAGTTTTTTTTTACAAAACATTTTCATGGCTGAATTTTTTTATTTCATGGAAAAGTGCTTTATTTTTCGATAAATAAAAAAATAGATTTAAAAACAATGTCTTCTCTTTGTGTTGTAAATGCTCATAGAGCAATTGGTAAATGTTATTTTGTAAGACCCTTGGAAGTTGTAGGTCCAAGGTTTAAATCTTCAAGTACACTTTTTTGGTCAAGTTTTTTAATTATCAAAGCTATTGGTCTATTCTTTTGGAATATTCCAATATAAAAATATCTTTGATATGTATTTTTTTTACTTTGTCACAAAATGATTAAGCTTGTAAAAGAGTGACAAAAATGATTATTCGCACGTGGGTGTAGAGGAGTAAAAAGGCGTTATTGTTTTGTGATAAGGGTGTAATTTTGGTGAAATAAGGTTGCATTTTTGGCGAAATAAGGGTGTAACTTGATTTTTTTTGGTGTGTTTAAGTGCAAAACCCATCAAAAATATTTTATATGCTCTATGTGGAGGTTAAGTTAAAAATCCTGTTGAAACATCTTTTTGTGCCAAGTGTTATTGTGGGTGTATTGTATTTTCTTTTTTTGAATTTATTTTCATTTCAAAATGTTAAAAATTCAAAATTTGCTTTCAGATACTGATCATTTAACGATTTCTAATTACACTGATTGGAAACGCTTAATGGAAGCATCATTAGTATTCAATGAATTGTGGGATGCTGTGAGAATGAACATCCTGTGTTACCCACGACACAAAATAAACTTTATATTTTTAATATGCGTGATTTTAAAGCCTTAGCTTTAATCAAGTGTTGTTGCACTATAGATACATTCATATTGAAAAATCTCCCCATAGTTACATTGCATGGAAGACTTTGTCTGATATGTATGATAGAAAACCCAAACATATAAAGATAGATATACATATGCAGCTGTTTGTTAGTTGCATATCCTTTGGAAAGGATGTTGTCGTGAGGAAGTTCCCAATATTCATTTACCTTGATGGCTATATAGCTATCTGAAACAAGATTATATCCCAAAAATCACACTTGACCCCTACTAACAGTTCGCTAAACTTCATCCTTGCAATCTGGTCACCTAACACGTGGCTCTTCCTGTTCAAATTGTAATATTCAATTATAATTCTTGCAAGAGAAGTTGCCATGATGCCATCTACTATTTCATGCATGGATCACTGAGTTTTTGACCATGTACAGGGCACTTGGTAGACCACAAATGTTTGGACTGAGCAGAGCATACCATGAACCTTTTCACCTTTTTGTGTTTTAACTGGGCTTTGGTCTGGATGGTAGTCATTTTGAGAGTACATGTCTAAGTTGAAGAACATTGCTACTTAATATACTAAGGCTAGGTTTGGTAAACTTGATGATGGTCTCATTGTAACTGCTACATTGAAAGGGCTACCTGTGTCCTATAGAAACTTTGTAGAAATGCTTTGTCTCTGATAAGATCACATGCATAACTTTTGATAAACTTGCTGAGTTGCTATTCAACATTGCTTCTCAGTGTAGGGTTCCTTTTGACAAAATTCAGAGGCCACAGATGACATTCAGGGGAGACTTCTTTTGGACTTTCAAAGAAGCATCTCTCACTCCAGTATCCTTGGCAGATAAATCTATGTATATTCTATAGGGACTTGGGTCTATTCAGATTCTTCTTCCTAATGGTTTTATCAAGTACTTGGAGAATGTTTGGTATGTTCTCACATTGCAAAAACATATTTTTTCCTTGGTAACTATTTGTAAGAAGGGTTATCAAATTGTGCTTGAAAATGGGCTCATGTATAATAACTCAGTCAAAGAAGGATACAAAACAATGTATACAGGGTATGAGGATGGGAATTTGGTTTGTTTGCATTGCAAAGTACTTCCTCCCACAATGGAACTTACAACAATTGTTGATACAAGGATAGTTATAATGTCTACATAGTGTTTGTGGCATCTATGCTATGGACATTTGAATGTTCACTCTTTGGTGGACTTACAACGATATAACATGGTGAATGGTTTGCTCACTTTTCGTAAAGATAGTATTCTTTGTGAGTCATGTGTTTTAGGCAAACAAAACAGGGAATTTTTTTGAAAGATTTCTTCTTGGCGAGCTAATAGATGTTTGTAGTTAGTTCATGGTGATGATTGTGATATGAAAAAGTCATTCATTGGAGGGTGCAGATATTCTGTGTTGTTTATCGATGATTTTTCTAGGATGACTTGAGTGTTTTTTATGAAAAACAAGTCAGAGGTTTTCACTCAGTTTGTTGAAAGGTTAAACTTAGTTGAAAAAAGAAATAGGGTCAAAATTAGCTACTCTTTGTTCAGATAAGGGTGATGAATATACTTCAAATGAATTTTTAGATTATTGTCAGGAACATGGAATCAAATGACAATACAATAATGCTTATACTCCACAACAAAATGGAGTTTCTGAACGAATGAACAAAACTTTAGAGGGCACAACTCGAGCTATGCTGCACTATAAACAGTTTGATGATAAGTTTTGGGCATAAGCCATTGGTAGTGCAATGTATTTGAGAAACAAATCCCTTACAACTGCACTTTTGGGTTAAACTCTATATGAGGCTTGGCATGGGTTTAAACCAAAAGTTAAACACTTGAATTTTTTTGGATGTCTTTGCTTTGCTTTAGCTTTAGTTCCTACTGAACACAAAAATAAGTTAGAACCTCGAAGTAGAAAATGCATTTTTCTTGGGCATTCAAAAACTAAAAAGGGGTATTGTTTGCTTGCATAGGGTACACGCAAATTTATAGTTAGCAGGGATGTGATATTTGATGAATTTGGTAATATGAACACTGCAAAGATAAAACTCACAATTCGACATGTTAGAGAGGAAGATTCAAAAACGTGCTAAGGGATTGAATAATGAAGCTAACTTTCATAGATTGTGGTATGAGACAAGTATCCCTTCCATTTCTTCTACTTCCTCGAGTATTTCACAAAATAATGACTTAGAAAATGTTGAAAATTCTCCAAGTCTTCCTCCAAATGGTGCACATGAAGAGAATTTTGGTATCCCTGATCTTAACAATTTACACAAGTATCCAAAATGGGCTCAAAGTACTTTTTGTGACTTGAAAGCAGATGAAGTTGGTAAAACATGTCCTAGGATTTCTCGTAAACAGGGAAATTACGCAAATGGTTGTTACTACTACTTCCACTGAGCCATCCACGTTTGAGGAATCTTTTATAGAACATGTTTGACAAAATGCAATGCAAAATGAGTATGATGTCATTCTTAACAATAATACTAGGGTTTTGGTTGATCCTCCTCCACATGTTCAACCCATCAGATGCAAATGGGTTTATAGGGTAAAGTATAAATCATATGGCTCCATTGATAAACATAAGACAAGGCTTGTTGCAAAAGGTTATGTGCAACAAGAAGGCATTGATTATGAGGAAACGTTTGCACCGATTGCCAAATGGCACATTATTAGTATGGTTCTTGCCTTAGTAGCACAAAATAGTTGGAAAGTACATCAAATGGATGTCAAAAGTGCTTTTTTGAATAGTGATTTACTGGAAGAAGTTTATATGACACAACCTCAAGGTTTTGAGAAAGTGGGTGTAGAACACAAAGTGTGTAAATTAATCAAAGCTTTTTATTGGATCAAACAAACACCCAGGGCTTGGTATGACAAAATGGATTCCTACTTGTAGAAAATTGGCTTTATACGTAGTGAATCTGATGATACTTTTTATATTCGAGTGCAAGGAAAGAAATTGGTAATTCTTGTTCTTTATGTTGATGGCTTCTTTATCACATGAAATGATGAAAACCACAACAGGTTTGTGAAGAAGGAATTAAAAGACGGGTTTGAGATGACTGATCTTGGACTTCTTCACTATTATCTTGGCATAGAAGCTACTCAGAAAGATAAAAACATTTTCATTGCTCAGACTAAGTATATTTAAGAGTTATTAAATAGGTTTAATAAGAATGATTGCAAACCTACCCTCTCACTGATGGAGAGTAACTTAAAATTGTCTAAAGATGATGGCAGTGCATTTTTTGGTGGCACCAAATATAGGCAATTAGTGGGAGGATTAATATACTTGATGACTACCAGGCCCTATATTACCTTTGTAGTGGGAATTTTGTCTAGGCTTACACATGAGACTAGATAAATTCATTGGCATGTGGCAAAAAGAGTACTTTGTTACCTTCAGGGAACGAAAACAGATGGCCTTGAGTACTGTCACAACAAGAAGGTACACTATGCATATGGGTTCAACTGCCCTTTGCATGGTGTTGTAAGAAGTAGGATATTGTGACAATTTCATCAACAAAATTAGAATACATCATAGCATGGGATGCTTCCAGAGAGATTGTCTATTTACGTCACATCCTTGAAGACCTTCGGATTTCTCAGATTGCTCCTACACAATTATGCATTGATAATCAAAGGGCAATCAAGACGCCCAAAAATCTAGTATTTCATACTAGAACCAAACATATGGATGTCAAATATTATTATTTATGAATGTTGGTGTTGAAGAAAGCAATTGAACCAACATATTGCCCAATTGCAGATCAGACAACTGATATTTTCACAAAATCCTTTGACATAATCAAATTTGAAAAATTCAGAAAAATGCTTGGAATGTGTCCAAAGAATCGACTTTGGATAATAGGTGGGTTTGTTAAGACTTGTTACAAAGGCTTAGCAATAGTTTATGTTAATGTGTTTGTAATAAATTAAAGGGGCATGCTTTTTTTTTAAGACGCCCCCTTTATACATTTTGGTTTAGTTAGATTATAATATATTTGTAATAATGTTTTATGGGTAAACAACCCTGTATAGAGTTAGGTTTTTAGTTATTACTTAGTTGGTTCTTTGACCGGTTTCTTGGTAATATTATAAATATGTCTTAGATTGGTCATTTGGGGTTAACGGCTTAGAGGCACCCTTATGTACTTGAATATTTTGATTTAATAAAACACTCGTGGTCTACCTTTTGTAGACACAAGATTACCATATGGTAAATTTCATTTGTTGATGTTACTCAAATACTATCATGAAATGTCCCTTTAAGAATAGAATTTAGCAATTCTAGAATTTGTGATGAACCCCTTAAAATGAAATTACAAATTATGATTTCTTTATCGAACCATAACCACAAAAAAATTCAGAATTCCGGAAACACTTATTTTAGATCAAAATTTAATATTTAATTGCCACAAACCCTTGCAAAAATTAATAGTACAACCATACAAAATATCTCAAAATCTAGTTTTTTAAACCAAATATATAGATGAAAAATATGATAAAAGTACCAGCTGAAGGAATGTATGATCAACCACCAAAATCCACCTCAAATTGCCCTAAAAAATGCAATTTCAAACCCTCAAAGGGGGTTGCTGCCCTAGGAGAGTGCTACCAACTAGATTGCTGCCCTTACAAGGGCTGATTACAGCTACATACCACCTCCACAAGCTTCCCAATTGCTACGCTCCACTTGGAATGCCCTATACCTGAAATCTGCCAATTTTTGCTCAAATATGACTTCTGAATGAAGTCATCTGATAAATATTGAAGGGTTTTGTCCTCAATATCCAAATACCAAAGAAGGTTTTCATTCTCAATGGTTGAACGTGCAAGCAAACATGCTTAACTTCAAAAGAATTGATTGTTAAATCATAGATATATCCAAAAATAGACCTCTCCACCTTATTTTATACCTTTTTCCAGTCAAACTCCAAACTTACTTTATTTTAATAATAAAATATAAGTTGCCGACATTATTTTTTGGCCACTTGGTCATATTATTAAGTTTACTTTAAAGTATTTAAGAATATGTTTTATTTTAATAATAATAATATTATTAAGTTGCCCAAAAAATTAGAAATGACTGGGCTCAACTTAAATAATATTATTAATTATTTTAATCTAGAAAAGGGAACATTACATGCTTAGCCACAGTTATACTATTGTGTGCCAAGTTTCACAAAGAGCTCAAACTTATCATCACACAGGGGAGTCGTCTAAGGATGAGGTGAGAATGCTAAATCTATGGAACTCTTTGCTGAATATAAAGACATAGGGACCTATTGTAAATCACACACAGGTCCCCCAAAGCTTTTCTGAAGCATTAAGCACAGTATAACAAGTGTTCCCAAGAAAACGAGGAAAGTTCCTAGATAGTTAGAATAGCCAAGCACATTCTAATTACTACATTCATCATATGAAGCAAAACACATTATCGATCTTTTAATACTAGCATACATTTACAAAACGCAGGAATTACTGGACAACATCCATTTAAACATAAACACCATTAAAAGAGCAGGAAAACTTCTATTAATTTCAACAATGTTTGGTTACATACAAAATGTCGACCCTTACAAAATACAATAGGGCCGCTTATATAGGAGAGATGGGGTCCGTCTCCAAGTAGCACAAAATCTCACTCTAGGCCATCATGGCTTGAAATGGTTACAATCGAATTGTACTAGAAAAGATCTTATATCCCAAAATAGTCGGGACCAAGTCCTTAGGGCCTACCAAAGACGAATCATGAGGAAGTTGGAAGGGGACCACTCCCCAACTGCTTGGGACACGCCTCCTCAGTTGCCAACGCGGCTGCCACTAAGTCAAACTCTCGGTCCAGCTTGGCCAGATTCATGGGAGGCTCCCGAAAGATCATCTCTGATTGGGCCAGCAACTGCCGACGCACTTGGAGTGGGGCCTTGAGGGAGACTTTTACCTTGGACACTTGGCTGATACTTACCGTGGATTGGGTCGAGAGCTTCATAATTGCCTTGGCCCCAACCTTATTGGCCTTTGCCATCTTTCTTCTCATGACTAGGTTGAATTGAGCCATATGGACCTTGAATTCTTCTCTGTCCAACAAGGTGCCATCTGGATGGAACAACACTATGATGTTGACTTCCTTGAAGTAAGTCAGCATCCATTCCTTGCCCTCCTCCAGAGGCTCTACGACTATCTACACCACAGTTAACCAATCCTCAATTGAGGCTCTCATGTTCCCAGCGTAAGTCTTGAATGAGAGAGACATGAGCTTGAGCTTCGAGAACATGCCCTTGTGGAGAATTACAACGAGCCTTTTGCATTTGCTGTCCATGCGAGTGATTCTCTCCAAGAATGCCTACGCACGATGGAGATGCTCCTTGCTCGTAGTTAGTGTTATGATCACTTCCCCAAGGGTTGTGAATAGTTGCACAAGGGCCTCTCTCATTGTCAATTAATTCCACATGAAAAGTGCTCTTCACCTGTGCTCCAAGTACCCGCACTTGCTCCTTCATATCTTCCACGAGTTTTTCGGTGAGGTCATGTGTGGCTCAAAGTATAGATATCGGGTCCTCGGCCACTTTCTCTTCTCCACTAGGTGTCCTCATTTTAGTGAGGGAGAAGAGATCCTGTTCAGTTTTCCAGACCACAGGGTTCCTCTCTTGAGTGAAGGTTTATGTGAGCACCCTTTTCATGCTCCCAGAGGCCCTGCAAAACTACCATTGAACATCTGGATCTCCATGGTAGACCATTTCTGGTCTCTGTGCTCCTGACCACTTGATGGGCCCGACCCAGTCTGATCCCACAAATGTCCCCAAGGTGTTGGAAGGAGGAATAGGGGGGTGGGAAGCAATTGAAGTGGAAGGTGGAGGCTTGGGAGGAGGGAGAGATGAAGTGGAAGGAGGGATGGAGGAAAGGAGTGGAGGTGGAGGAGGCAGGGGAGTGAAAGGAGGGACCACGAACGGGGAAGCCCAGGGGAACAATTGGGCTCGCCATTGGTCATGAGTCATGTGGATGTGAGGACCAATGGCTCCCGAGAAGGGTGTGTTCAGCAAGAATGAGGAAATCAGTTGGTTTAAACAAAATCCTTGGGTCCCCAGGGTGATGGAAAAGGAGGTCTGGGGAACTGTGGGAGGGGTAAGCTGAGCAAAGGGTTGAGAAGAAGCAATTGAAACTTGGATAGGAGGTTGTGAAGGAGTTACCTTTGATTTATTCTTGGGCCTCTTGCCTAGGTTTGTTGGAGTTGAGGCCGCAGTGGGACCAGTCGAGGTAGCAACCGGAGCTTGCTTGGTGGGCATTGTGAAAGTTACTCTTTTTACAGTTTTTGTTGCCGAGCTCGGGCCAACATGAGTCACAGGGGCAAAAGGGGTCAAGGTGTTGATCACTGCTAAACTATCTCGAAAACCATAGGGGCTATGGAGGTAGCAACATTGGGAATTGCCAGAATTGTGCGACACTTGCCACTGGTGTGGCCATTTGGCTATCATGGTGGGGACACCTAGGGGGTCCATGTTGGAGGAGTCCTTAACGTGGGAGCTAACTAGGCGGCCACAACATGTGTTGGCATAGCTAAACCCAGGGCCACTGTGGTTCGAACACTACCCAAAACTGCAGAAGCAACCAAAGTGGAGGGTGGAGGCCACACAACCGAGGCACTTGGAGGCCAAAGAGGAGGTGCGGGGACTCTTGTGGGCTGAAGGAGCTAAGTAGGAGGGGGAAAGTGAGAATGTTGAACATGGATGAAACCAATGGGACTTGAGCGAACTCGGGAGTGGGTGAGATGGGAACTGAGGAAGGGCGCACTGGGAGAGGCTTAGTGGGAAATGGGAAACTTGGGGTTGCCCCCACAAGTTGCATGTGGATGGTGCCAACAAGGGAAGGGATCTCGAGGGGCTCCTACGGCTGATCCCGTTCAGGGCTTGCTTCAGGGATGATATCGACGTTGAAGTGTAGTGCATGCACCGCCTACGGTCAAGTGACTTGTGGTTGTGGAGGTGGAGGAGCCAAGGCATAGTCGAGGGAGGTAGAGGGCGAGGTGGTGCAGGTGGTGGTAGCCCTTGTATGATCCTTTTGGTGATGCAGGGCTCAATTGCCTAGACATCCTTCCCAGGCTGAATCGGTGTGGGCCCCAAGAGTCGTTGTGGTGGAGGTGGCGGCGAGGGTAGCATTGGTCTTCCCTCAATGCTTGGCCTGGTCTGGGCTTGCTTTCCCTTCCTCTTCTTCGCCTTGAGCCATGCTAGTACTTCATTGTCATCTACTGGGTTGAGGTGAACCTCATCATCCTTGTGGGGCTCATGATGGTAAGTGATATTGAGTCGGGACATGTGTTTTGCCACATGATCTCGGATGACCCCGCGAGGATCCCACTCCCCGTGCTCGGCCCTTCCCAAGTTGTAAGATTCTTTGTTAGTTGCCATCTTCCTTAGCGAAGGTGTATTATTATACTCATGGTGGCGGATGATAATTGGGAAGTTCAGGCATATTTTCTTTCGGCGATCAACTGAGAACGCCACGATGCCTTCGATTAGTTGATGAGCAATTTCTTGCTTAACAAGGTGGTCTGGAACTTGATAGGGCAAAAGAAGAGGGGCTTGGTCGATGCCCTCCACCCGAATGATGGTATGGTCCTGAGAGTACCAGTAAGCCCCAGTGGGTAAGAGCGTCACTCTTATTTCCTAAGGGAGCTGTGAGATGGGACTCTTATTGATGGTTGACAAACCACAGGGTGGAAGTGCTCACAAATGTCCCAGATGTGATTCTGATAGTGGTGATTGTACAATTTGTTGAACACGATGTGAACTACAGAGCCCGTAGGAACCCAGGGTGGGAATGCTGAGCCATTGAACGAAAGGGTGGTGTAGATTGCATTCATGATGTAAGAAATCATGTAGAAGTTCCCTTCGGTCCGATCTTCTGATACGGCCTTGACGAGGTTGAAGTTGATCACAATTCCTAGGTCTAGGATCTCTCCTACTTTGAGGATTACGCTAAACAAGGGTACCCATAGGATGTTAACATGCATGGTGTCGTTGGCCCCGAACATGCGATTCAGAAGAAGCATCCCAATGCAACCTCCCTTTTGGTAGAGGTGGATGGGGTAAGAGTCAATATCCTCTCTGTCGGTCCATCGATTCTGGTTGGTGGTCCAGTCCTTGAAGACCTTATATATATTGTGGGTATTCGCCCATGCATCCTCGTGCTAGAATCATAGGTGATGGTATAATTAGGGAGGTTGTAGTACTGCTTAAAACCATCCCATGAGATATCTTCGATCAGGTTCACCGAATTGGTAGAGTAACCCAGATCCCGCCCATCTCTTAGAATGCACCTGGGAGTCCGTAACAAGTTGCCGAAGAGTTATGCGTAGGGGAAAATCTCTGGTTTGGCCGTGACCCTGTGTAATCTTGACTTGCCCAGTGCTACGAGATCGTCAAGGTATTCAGTCTCATCATCACCGCCCTCCGAGGTGGGTGTCTGCACGTCTTCAATTGCTTTGAAGACTTTGTTATAGTGATCGAATGGCACCAGGTTAGGCAAGAAGGTGGTGTCCCTGTACTTGGGTTCAACCTTGGGGTTGGAAGATGATGCAACCATTCTTCTAAGGGCTAGGAATTTCTTAGCACTGAGTTTTGGGCCGAGGAGAGGCACAGAAAGCATGAACGGGTATTGCAGAGAAGGATTCTTGGGAATTAGAAGTGGTAACGGTAAATTCATTTATCCTGAGGACTTATAGGTCTCCACAGAGATGTCTTGCATTAATGGGCTTTGGTGGCTCATCTTGCATTTGATAAACTTTTAGACTTAAAAGCCCAATAGGTGCATAAAACAAACTCAATAAACATGCCCATATAGACTTTTTAGACTAAGACACCAATCAAGTTGATAGAGTAACTTATAGCTTGGAATTCTAAGGTTTTCATATCAAACTTAGACATGAACATGGAATTTTCAATCAAAGTGGGTGCTCATTTGAAAATTTGAAAATGGGGTGTGTTGGTCACAACAAATTCATTGCACCCTTGAAAGTTAGCAAGGTTTACAGGTGCAAGTAGATGGTGGTTGCCATTGAGTATTTAATGAAGTCAACAGAATCCAAAGCTGTGCTTGACAACAATGTACAAAGTACGACAAAATTCATCTATGAGCAAGTAGTCCCCAGATTTAGAATTTTGACATAGATTGCTAGCAATTGAGGCAGGGATTTTGTAAACCTTGTGTCTCGTTTGATGACTTCATAGTTTTAAATCTTCCATTCACTTGAGTTTGTACTACCCATGAGCAAACAATGAAGTAAATGCCACTAATAAAGTTTTAATATGAGTGTTCCAAAAGTTGTGCGGTATAGAGGATGCGGATTTGGAAGAACACCTACATGTGTTGTTGTGGGCCTCTCATATGGCCTACAAAGTAAATACTATCCATACACCCCTTTTAGCTTATGTATGTCAGGGGGCAACTGTTCTGATGGAATATCTCGTGCCAAGCTTAAGGGTAGTTGTCCAAAAGCGAATTGGTGATGAGGAGAGCCTTATATAATGATTCGTTCGGTTGAATAAACTGGATGAACGCCATATAATGGTGTAGTGGGAAAAGGAAGTCATGCAGAAAAGGCTGAATTATTGGCATGATAAACACCTCTGACAAATGAATTTTGAAGCAGGGTCCTTAGTTCTAAGGTATAACAATAGGGGAGAAATTAAGCCTTGCAAGTTTAAAATTATGGGGCTAGGCTTGTTTAAAATCTTATAAATCTTGGAGAATGGGGCAATCAGGGTGGAGAACTTGGACATGAAATCTATCAAAGACATGGTGAACTATTCAAAGTTGCAATTGTTATAGCTAAGAATTGAGAATATATATGTGGTTGACATTGGAATTCTATGTACTAATGAAGGATCCACTAGGGGAAAAGATAAAGGTACAATCAAATTTAAACAAAGCAAAATACATAATAATAAATAAAGGACAAAAGTGAAGGGGCAAGTAGAAAGGGAGTGTACATCCAAAGAGGGAAATACACTAATGTATGCTCCATCTCTTGCACTACACGACCACTCTTCAAATCCAAGACCTAAATCATACACTTTGCCATTTGATTCCAGATTGCATGCCCTTGATTGGATGACCCTCCATTCCACCTTGCTGAGACCATATGCCCCAAATCGTACGTCCCTCCACTCCACCATGTTGTATGCTCCTTTCCGTATGCCCCCTTGTCGTATGCCCAACACAATTCACGCTCACCATATGACTCAAAAACCAAATGCCCTAGCAGCCACTAGTTGTACACTCTTCTACAATTTGTTGTTTTGTATGGCCACCCACAGGTATTGTACGTTCAACTTCTAGGCCCAACGTACGCTCAACTTCTTGCCTTTTGCCAGACATTCAAGCCTAACCTGATGCCATATAGCCTCTTGCCAAATGCCATTCAACCATACGGTTCAATGAGTTCAGCGTTTGCATCGTCGTACGAACCTAGTTCGGTTACTCTTGCATCGTATGGTCAGGGAAAAATACCAAATTTATAGATCAGTCCATGTCATTTTTATTGTCAGTGTTGCACAATAAATCTACCTTCACCACTTGAGGATAGTGTAGTGGGAAAATTCATTTTTTTACTAACGCAGGCAGAGGAAAATTTGACAAACAAGCATTCAGTGTTAGCATTGGCTTCAAAGACCAGCTCAAGTGTAGGGTTTGGAGAAATCTTGAAGATTCAAGAACCAAAACCTATATCCAACAATCGTACCAAGAGGGTTTTAGTAGGTATTTTTAATTGAAAATTATGGTTTTACCGCAGTAGTTATGATAGATAAAAACAACCCTCCTACTTCCTCTATAGCATCATCGTCTGTGTGGTAGAGGAATGTGTTGGACACGACATTTGAGAAATTCAACATGGCTAGGGACAGCCATATCCTTCCCAAACAAACCCCCACCATAGTTTCAAAGATTGTACAAACTTCATTGGCTGCAAGTAGCTATAAGCAATGCCCGACAAAGGCCAGTAAAAAACAAGAAGTGGGTGAACCCTCAACAAAGAATAAATCTAAGATGCTGCTCATGCCTGAGATGCTTAGTTGGCAGAGCCTTTTGGCTTCTGAATCTTTCACCTGGTGGGCCAGTAAGCCCAAAGGACCATGAATTGAAAGTGGCATTGCAAAGAACCGAGGTCGACAAAATATTACAAATTGCCCTATTTTAGTGTGAGTGAGTTTGAACCATACTTGGTTTGACTAGTGTCCAACTACAGCTGGGAGAATAGATGCTCATTTGTCTACCATATGGACAAAGAGGTAAAAAATTCTTACACTATTGAGGATTTCACATGAGTGTTTGCATGTCGTCACATGGACAGTTGATCAACAAACAACATCTAACGCTTAAGAGTATTTAGGTCTATAAGGACTCTGTTGTACATAGTCTATGTAGACCGGATTTGCTTGTGTAGGAGTTGACTCACATGTGGACCAAGAGGCATCGTGGCATAAAGAACGAATACTTGGCCTCAGAGGAGTGGTAGTGTCTTTTGAATGTGAATTGATGTTGACTAGTGGGGGTCGCTCGAGCATATGGTGTTGCATTTTGGATCATAGATTACGTGCTCGGCTGACGACGTGGCGAGATTTACAACCGGGAGGAGCTTTTGTCGACTTAGATTCATGAGTTGATGTCCTTTACATGCAAAGGATTCTATATGACACAACATGCCGTTGGCCAATTTTTGGATGTTGTGTATTCAAATTGACATTGGAAGAGGAATTTACTTTTAGACAGCTCCTCTGATCTGAGTTGGCCATCAATTTTCTAGTGTAAACCATCTTGGTATCCATCTAGCTGATGCTAAGGGTGATAATAATGAATGTCACATAATGATGAAAAAGAGGAAGCCAATAGACTTGTCTACATCAGAAGAGGACGAGGGCAAAAGTTCTGATACAAAGGAGGATGACGAGGATGATGGTGGACACACAACTGGGCTGTTAGACTCTTACACTACTACTTTTTGTCTTGCTCCTCCTTGTGAGGAGGCTATGGGATTTTCTAAGCTGACCGTACCACCATATAAATCAGTCATAGTCACTTCCTCTCCCTTGGAGGATGACGGGCAACAATTATAAGAGCAACACATAGAAGATCCGTTGAATCAACAAAGTGAACCAGTTACTTCAGTCTTGGATATTCTAGTGAGTTAGTGCAGTCCAAGAGTTGATAGTACACAGCTCGAGGGGGCCCATGTTTAGTTTGGGGTTGACACAATCTTGTATTTAGAGGCAGTCTCTTTCAAGGCTGGGCCCACTGATTCACAGGCTTATGGTGGGCTTGTTCCATTGCTCCTTCCTATTCGGAATAGCACTAACCCCTATGAGTCTCTGTATCAGTTTTTGCAGGTTATGGGACCCATGGTTCAAGCATTGTAGGGCATTTTCAATTTGGTTGGGCATCTAGATGTTGCAGGTGGTCCATGGCAGAGACATGATTTTGAATGATGTAGTTGGCATACAAATATTTGTGCAAGAGGCGTGGAATCTAGAGTTCACACGGATCTATATCCAGCAATGGATGGCTAGAACATAACACCCCTAAGATGCATGAGCAGTGGTTTCCCACTCCAATTCCTCATACTGTTACTTCCTCTTTGAAGATTGTGTTGGAGTCCCTAGGCATTGAGTGTACCTTTAGATACCAGCATTTGTTGCTTTAGTCCTCCATGTTTGAGCAATGTTGGTTGGAGGATGGGAAGGACATTGCTACCAGTGGGATTGCAATCCTAAGGAGTAAGCTAGCGGATCAGCATGGTCAATTCTAGGACCAGCTCGCCAGGTAAAATCAGCTCATGCAGGCACAAATTTGGAATGTTGTATTTGTACAAGGTCACACATGTGGAGGGCAGGTTACAAAATGCCAAACAAGTGGTCATTCATGGGAAAGGCAAGATGTAGGATGCAGGGTGTATGGTGAAGGGTTCACTGGTGGCTGCCAAGCAGCTACAACACTGCACATTTGAGGTTTACACCCTCCGTGCTGAGCTTCAGCGGCTTTTATCATCCTCTTCAAGCTCACCTTCAGTTGTAGCTTGAACACTTCTAGGAACGTCTTCCTCTTCCCTTCTTTTTTGAGTTGTTTTGGTTTGGTTGTTGTTAGAAGGGACTTCAACTTATTTATAAGGCGGGGATTGTGTAATTGTTCTATAGCCGACCTTGTTATGTTTATATTTGTCAGTGTTTTAACGAATTTATGTTCGGTTGTTGACAGTTGTGTCAATTGACAACCATTGCATCTTGGCAATCAAATCAGGGGGATAGTGTAATTGTTTTATAGCCGACCTTGTTAAGTAAATATTTGTCAGCATTAGGTAGTGTTTAACGAATTTATGTTTGGTTGTTGACGGTTGTGTCAATTGACAACTATTGCATCCTGGCATTCAAATAACATGCTACATGTTGGGGCAAGGGCACTTGTATCGGGTCCTTCATGTATTGAACAATTTGTACTGAGCATCCCTATCAATAATACAAAACTATTATTACTCTCATGTTCTTCTATGCTGCATTGTGGTATGTATTTACTATTATGTAATTGATGTTACTTGGTAGTGTAGTTTTATAATAAATACACCACATCTTTCCAAGTTCTTTAGTTATGTTGAATCTTGGTTCGTTCTTCAATAATTTGTTTATTTTAATTTGTCTTGATGATAACATTTTAATTTTTCCCAGTTTGATTTCTCGACGTCATAAAATTTCATGCCACGACACGTAGTTAAAAATTCACTCTCTTCATATTTGTCTTGCAAATCTATCCTTATTTTGTATTACCTCTAATATCCATTCGGTTTTTACTTGTCGTTTACCCAACGTGTTTGACTGGAAGAGCTGTTTCCACGAGTTCTCTTGGTCACCGAGTTCTCTTCTACTGTGATCCTTAGTAATGGAACAAAGAATTCCATTGACATGATTGTTTCCCGGTCATACATTAACTGAAAAAAGTATACATTGTAGTAGTTTCTTACATTGTCCGATACACCCGCAAGAATATTGGCAATCTCTGAACTCCCATTCTGCTCCTTAGATTCCACGTGCCTTTTGGATTATGACAATCAAAACTTTGTTTGTTGTGTTTGTGTATACACCTAAATTTGCTCACTTCCCTCTCATCGCTAATTTTGTCTCATATTATCTTACTAATCCTTCCTAGTCGTTAGTCTAACATATCTCCTTCACCCCTTGTCACATACTAACCTTACTCTCCTTCCCATGTCTAATTAATCCTTCTAATAATCCCACTTATCTCCCAATCGTGTCTTAGTCAATATTTGGGAATTTAAAATTCCCTCACCTACCCCTTATCTACCTACTACCAGGCTTTCCTACAAGCCTAGTCCCTAATTCTCACCTAACCTCCTCCTAATCCCACTTAGATACTTCTAATAGAATCTAAAACCCTCCTTCCTCTCTAGAGCCTTTCAAAGAATTTTTAATTCTTTGGAAAGTCTCCCTCCATTTTATATTTAATCCAGCCCATACTCTATGCAAAAAAAAGGAAGGAAAATCTATGAAAACCATGCCCAACTAACAGCTTCATTAATCAAATCTATCATGTCAATTTTTGTCCATTGCCAGTCATCATCCTCTATTGCTGTTGCAAAATTTGGAGTCTACATTCAAGCAATTCACTTGTCTTGGGGCACATCATTCACTTTGGTGGTAAATTTGGCTGGGTAATGGAGGTATAATCAGTTTATTTTCATTGTTATTTGCATCCATTTTACCCGCCTTGTCCAATTAGAGGTATTAGTTTGAATTTGGATTGATTTGAAGTGTTTTATTGCATTTGAATCCTTTTGTCCAAATTCTTGCTAATTACATTTTGGGGACCACAATGGGAGAATCCCTTTAACTTATGCTTGTTGAGTACTTGTGAGATTCAACAGGTGTGCAAGTACCCTTTGGAGAAGAGTAGACGGCTCCGAATTGGATTTTTCACGAAAAAATTGCATCTACGGGAAACAATTAACTTTGGCTCGTGTAAAAGCAATTTTGCAGACCCCGTTTTGTGACCAATAAACACGGTTTTGATCATAACTGTTTGAACTGTAGGACGTTTTTACGTTGGACAAAACCGCTATTGTCCACCTACGAAAGTAGTGATATTGTTAACCTCAAAAGCGATTTTGTAATTTTATATTTTTGTTTAATATACTAACAAAACTGCTAATATAGTCCTTTCAAAGCAAGCAATTTTGCTAACTGAAGAAGCAATTTTGTTACATAGGGCCGCGGTTTTGCATTAGGTTTTTTGATTCTGAAGACTGGCTGCACAAAGCCATTACTAGGTAAGCTTTGAAATAAGCGACTTTGTTGACTTTAAACTTGGCTTTATTGACTGTAGACTTGGCTTTGTTGACTGTAAACTTGGCTTTGTTGATCGTAGACTCAGCTTTGTTGACTGTAAACTTGGCTTTGTTAACTGTAGAAGTGGCTTTGTTCTCTGTTTATGGTTTTTGTTTGCCCTAACACTTGTTTTGCAGGATCTATATCCTTCAATTTCCAAGCTAAACTACTGATTTTTTTGTTTTGCAGGTTTTTGTCAAAAAAATAAAAATTTAATTTTTTGTGGAAAAAACAAAACGTCGATTTTGTCTAAAAATCCAAAATTTAACTTTTTTTTGTAAAATCCATTTAATTGTCAATTTTTGTTGCAGGTCGCCCTTGAAGTTGCCAATATTAAACTACTAATCCTAGTCTTGTAGGATGTTTGTTGAAGATTTTTGGCATTTTGAAATTGTATAGATTTTGTATATATTACATCTTAATCAGGTTAATCAATTTGTCTGTTTTACTTGATTGAATTCCATCTCAATTTTTGTCTCCTTGATTGTCCACCTGAGAGCTAAGGTTGTGTATGCTCTCCTCCATGCGTCTTTAGTGGCAATTGTTGGAGGATAAATAACAATCAACAAACCTTCCCATTTTTCTTTCTAGGGGCAATGTGATGTGGAATTGATCCCCACGCACTTGCCACAGCCATAGGGGGCTTGTGATTGTGGATTTCACCACCACATACAAGGCCACACTCCGTGTTCCAACGGAGTATAAATATCAGGGTGCACTATCATTAGGTGCTAAGCGGAATTCTCCATAAAGGGTTCTGTGGAGTGGGGGCTGATTTTTGCTCCAATATGCAGGCGGTTAGACAATTCCCTACATGGACTTGGTCCCCACCATACCTAGTGTATATTGGGGACTCCCCTAATGAGCCTGTATAAACCTAGCATAAGACCTTTCGGTCGCAATAGGCATCCAAGGCAAGGGACAATATCATCCATTGATATCACTCACCATGATCGGACTTTGAGTGAGGTTGGGAGATCAATCTAGTAACACTCTTAGCGAGATGTTTAGTGGGCTGTGTGTCCAGTTGCACACTAGTGTCAGTCATTAGCATTAGGTTTGTGGCTTGCTTGATTTGTTTCTATGTTGTTGAGACCCGTGTTGTTTGCATACCTTAAATATCAACACACAAACTTAACCACTAGGTCAAACATAGTCCCCTCCTCACAAATTGATCATCACTCGTCCACCGTCATCATCTTGTTTTGTTATAGTCTACACCCATCATCCTTTATCATACCCTGACTAGCCTCTAATCATCATGTGTCTTGCCTATCATCACCTTTCATCACCCATAGCATATCCTTATCATTCATTGGCAAGTCTTAATCCTATCCACAATCATCATCTCTTGTCCTTGTTTTAGCCTTATCGTCTTGTCTTCCCCTTGTCCTAGTCATATCCTAGTCATACCCTATCATCCCATCACCATCTTTTAGGCTTGCCTTAGTCACATCATATCCTAAGTCCAATCCCTTCCATCATTCTAAGTGTTCTAGCCTAACCTTGTCACTTGCCTTAGTCTTACCTAAACCTCAAGTCATTACCCCCTTGTCACCTAGTCAAAACCATCCAAGACTTAGTCCTCCTTCCTTACATAGTCTACACACCTCCTAATCAAAGTCTATTGTCTCATCACCATCCATAGCACAGCTTATATTAAGTCTAAACCCATCCTCATTCATATTGTCTTAGCTTGCCTTAGTGTCCTAGTCATGCCTCATCACTCACCTTGGTCTTGCCTTGGTCATCACCCTATCCTAGTCCAACCACGTCACATTTTAGGTCATCTCCTGTTGAAATCCATCCAAGATCTTGTTCCTTCTTGTCCAAGTCAAAACCCATCACCTTGTCAAAACCCAACCTTAAACCACACACGTGTCCATAACCTTCTGTCTCACCTTGTCTTACATCATCCCTTGTCCTAGTCCAAACCTTGTCACAAGTATCTATACCCCTTTTGTCAAATCTTCACTAAATTAGTCATCACCTTGTCTTAATAATCTCTTATTATCATTTGCCTTAATCTCACCTCGTCAAATTTGTCCCTTTTAGTCAAACCCATCCAAGACTTGACTACATCTTAGTCATTTTTACACCACTTCATTTTATCCCCATCCACCTTGTCCATACCTCGACTTAGCCTTAGTCCGTTGTTTAAATTTACTAGTAGTGATACCTTCCCTTAGTCAACATTTGGCACTCACCTGTCACTTTGTCAACCTGCTGCAGCACCCATCGAACCCTGTTGTGATCATGTCAACCTTAGGGTAGCATACCCTCCTATAGTCAATTTTACGCAAGGACTAAAACCTTGTCAACATCCAAGTCATACCTAGTCATATATCAACATTCATCATTATCCAAACATCTAGCCCACCTACATCATATCCAAACCTATGCCTCCATATAATCTACCTATTTCGTATTCACTTGACACACCTAGTCCTAACATCCCTTTTGTGTCTCTTTGTCCCATCATCCTTAGACCAACCCCCAACCAAGTCATAAGTCTAACCACGCCATTTACCTTCATCTAACCTAATCACATCACCTATAGTCTAAACTCGTCAACCAACCATATTCAATACCGTCAAAGTCTGTAATCATACACCTACTTTGGTCTACATTGGCAATAATCCTATAAGGGTCACCCTCATATGCTTGCTTGCATCTATACCTAGCCAAGTTTGATATCATTCATCCAATCAGGACCCAAACTTATCTTTTCATCCACTCTGTCCAATCCCATCAACCAGGGCATCTAACATCCCTTGTGAAAATCATCTTAGTCTTGAGCTAGTCTAAATTATCCAATCAAGTCAAAACCCTGTCAAAGGTCATTCAAGACCTAGTCTTGTCTCTTTGGTTAGTCAAACCTAGCCCCCTGTCAAACCCAAGGGTGTTGTCTTATCCCTTGGTTGTCAACCATCAAATCCCGTCACATTTAGCTCGCTCACGTCCTAATTTGATTGACTCAAGCTTATCACATCCTGTCTCACATCACCAAATCAAACTTGGAATCCAACTAGAAGCAAGCCTTTGATCCAAGTCTGTTCCCTCATCCCACTTTAGTCTATTTGACTTTCGTTCAATCCCCCACACTTGCCGATGGGGGCCAGTGAGTCGCGTCATCCATTTTTTCTCCCATCTTGATCCTTGGCCTCTAAAACAAATTTAGATGTTGCCTTATTGGAAAAATATATCTTTGCCAACAAGGAGGCACTCCTTTTGCAGCTCCTAGAAATCGGTACCCTGCTTCCTGCAAGCTTTGACCCTATCCAATTAATATTACCTCCAATCCATACCCAACCATGTCATTCTACCTCTAGCCCTCGTGTTACCAAGTCAACAGTAAACCTTCCGTCCCCCAGTCAGTCCTAATACTAGCAAAGGGAAGTCCATCTTAGCAAATCAGTCACCCCGAATATCTAATTCAAATGCTTCCATGACCAAGCCAAAAAGTGAACAATGGAAATACACTCCTCTTCCTATATCCCTAGAAGCCCCTCTTTCACAAACTGGTAGCCGCCGACATAATGGTTTATCCACCCATAAAACATCTTAATCCAAGCAAGCCTAAACCCTCTTGGTATAGAGAAAATCATTATTGTCAATATCATAAAACCCTTGGGCATTCTACTAATCGATGCCTAAATTTTCAAAACTTTGTCCAAGATCTCATTGACAACGATGACATTGAAATTGAGGGTGAATCAGATGCATTCTCGTCCATGGGTGAACTAGAAGGGATATGCCAAGATCATGATCAACCCCTTCCACTTCCAGCCAAGGTCAAGACACCGAGCCATCTTCCATGGTCCACCTATCTTTAACAAACCCCTCTTTGACGACGAGTCCATTTAAGATGAGCCTAATCCTCCCCCCTCTGATAAGTCTTTCTTCCATCAGTCTATCTTTGATGAGACCATTGTTTCTTCACCGTCTTCCTTTCACCCATCTGGGCAAGTCCACCATTTCCACAAGTCTCTTTGTCCTAAAGCCTCCATTACCAAACACAAAGTGCAGAAGGTACTTGCAGGCAATAATGCCATCCAATAGGCCCTTTCTATTGCCTTTGTCAAAACATCATCTCCCAACAACATCACATAATTTACATCAGAGTCACTACTGGAGTCAGTGCCAGTCTTGTCTACATCAGGGTCATGTTCAACACCAACAACTGAATCAGATTCCTTGTCAGAATCATCATCCTTGATTGATGTTGCAAATCATAACTACGCCTACCTTTTTGAGGATCCCTCCTATGTGGATGTCAACCAATCACAAGTCATATCTTTGGATGTCATCCAAGATGATGAAGTCATAACAGAGTTCTTACAAGCTTTATCAGTTGACGATTGTCATAGTGGATCTGATCTTGCCTCAAATGCATGCCCTACAACAAACCTTAGTGATCCTTTTGTCGATCTTGAGGAGATCTTTGATGTCGAAACTGGGTCTTCTAGGAACCTCTATGAGGACCACACTGCCCCACCACCACTCATTTATCTCATCACACCAGCTGCCTCGCCTTCATCCATCATAAACCCTTTCTTTCTCGTCAATAATGTTTTAATCACCTCCTTCCATGAGGACAAACAAGAGCATACATCATTGGACTCTTCCTCAAGAAACATAACATGTGCCAAAAATACAAAGGTCCAAGATCATATTCAAAAAATCATGCATAATTTTGAAATTAGCTTCGATCCAAGACAAAATCAAGAAAAGTCAAGTATTTGGCCTAGTCAAAAAGAATCTTTCCCTAATGAAAATCTCTTAGAGGCGCTAGGGGACCATCAAATTCAAAATAATCATCAATTAAATAAAAAGTCAAATTCCTCTAGTGAAGCCCAAACTCGGGCACCAGGGGGCAATCAAAATCTAATCATATCAGCAAGTCAAAAAGTCCTTCAAAACAATGTCAATATGGCCAATAATTCTTCAAGTAAACGGATCAAAGAGCAAAACAATCCAAAAGTCTTGGATCTCTTAAATTCTTTTGTCATATGACACCAATCAAACATGAAACATCCATAATCTCCAATGATGTATGCAATTGTCAGTCCTCCTTTTGTTTAACGCAAAAATCTAGATTATAAGGGATATCTAGGGTTAATGGGAAAAGATAGCCTAGGGCATAAGGATGTTAGACTATCTCTAGAGTAGGCCAATTTTTTGCAAAACTCAGATAAACATATACTGAATTTATTATGCTGAGATGCTAAGAACAAAAAGTACAACTATGCTAGATATTGTAATAACAATGAAAAACAAAATACTTAGCTAGGTCTAATGCTAATACATATCTGGATTTGGAACAAGTAGAAAGTGGACGGGATCTGGGTTCTGGAACAGTCACTTGATTCTAAACATTGTACCTCTGTAGTCGTGGACACTTACATCGACTTGGGATAGTTGTGTCGATGCTATTGTCTGAATTGAATGCAGGTGTCCAACATGGAATACCTATTGAATCTAGATGTGACCACTTGGATGCTTTTGGGTTTTTTATCGCCTTTGCTCTGGTGCATTCAGATCTGTGTCATGGACTATCGCTTTTTCTCAAATATCAAAACCCTAGTTCTTCATTTTCATATTGGTTGTGGGAAAAATGGGTTCAGTGGACACACGGTATTGAGTTGCCCCAAAGACCCATCTGCCAATGAGTGTTGCCTACATAGTCAATACTTTGAAGAGGGCTTCAGAGTTATGTAGTTCTCTCCTACGTATTGGCTTGTGGTGAATCATGCAATGTGTGATAAGCAATTACAATAGTGACTTAGTTTGTAGCTTGGCAAATATAGCTTTTGGGGTGCTCCTTTAGTACTGTAGACATGTATATGTGCTGTCCCTATGACTGCTATAGAAATAAGCGAAAATAGAGAAGTTTTTGATCACTTGAGTGCTTGATAGAATGCTTTTGATAAGTTGCCTTGGTCTCTTTAGGTCTTTTCTAGGTCTGTGTTAGGTTAGGAATGAATGAGGGTTGATCTTATATTTATACTAATCCTCTTGGAGAATATCTCATATTGAAGCACTTAGGCCGATCTTTAGGATACGTTTCATTTGTAAATTGGATGACTTTAGAGCACTAAATGCTTGTGTTGGGTAAGGACACTTGCGTCGATGTAGATGTCTAAGTAGGACGCAAGTGTCTAAGAAGCAGAAAAACAGGTACAGGTCTAGAACTTGTAGGGGTTGAAGATAAGCAGGTTTATAACATTCTGGGCAAGATATAAGGCCTGGGTCATCATAATACATAGGTCGAAATAAGAGATAAGCAATTAGACACAAAGAGATAGTGTATGCGAGGCTTTTGGTAGTGGGAGAGGTCTAGAAGTCAAAGGTACATCCATGATATGTATTTGCCAAGTGTACAAGACTGAGATGCTATATAATTTAAAAATAGTGTCTACACCTTCATTCCATATCACACCAAGTCCTATATACCGCCATCATATCCCAGACCTAATCCAACCCATACCATATATTACCTCTCTGGGCAACATTGTCTGTCATAAGGGCCACGAAGATACCTAGTCAAGACGTCTGGAGGGATCTAACGCACAAGTCAATGAAGATCACAAGGACATCAATAAATCCAGTATCATCAACATGGTCCTAGCATCACATCTACCCAAAACAAGTGTTAGCCGAAGATCAAAAAAGCTTTCACATCACTTCACCTTGCACACTTCTCAATAAATCGAGATGCCATAAAAAAAATCATTCATCCAATGGTGAAAACCATTTTGTAGCACCTTGGGCAAGTACCATGGTGAAAACCGGTTTCCAGTGTCATGGTAAAAAAATCCGTTGTCCACAGGGACATTGACACTTGGGGGCAAATTCCACTTCATACCTCTAGTCATATCCTATAGTCCCTTATCCACCTCATCTATGTCCCATTCCAATCTTCCTTACCTATCCCATCTTATTCATCCTTCTCCATTCTTCACCATGCTTTGTCATCTTATCCTATTGTGTCTATCCTTTTCTCCCATCTTGACTTTCGTAAGGGAGTGGAAAATGTAATGGGACATGTTTGAGAAGCATCATTGGCATATCCTCTAAGCGACACTTGGGTGACTAGACATCTAGTTCCCCCATGTGATGTGGTCCTTGGAGTTCCCTAGTCCATTTTTCATCATCACTTTTGAGCACCTTTCAAATTATTTCATCATTCCATATGTCATCATTCCCTATCCAGGTTGCTAGGCTTGGTTTTCCTTTGCTACTAACCCCCCTTTTTGTACATACACATCCCCAAAAGACCTAAAAATAAGAAATGCTCAAAAAATTCTAAAAATCCTAAAATCCATAAAATCCAAAACACCCCAGTCATCTTGTTCTGAGCCCTATTCCTTCCATATTCTTATTCAAGTTCATATCCTTGTCCAAAATTTTGATCCTGTCCAACTTTGCATCATGCCTGTCACTTTGTCATTTTGTCCAACTTGTATACACATAATATTTTCAAACTTTTATCACTTATTGACACTTTGTATCTTGCAGAAACCCATTGAGTCTCAATCTTTCTGAGTGCACGCTTTAAGGGGTGCATGGGAAAGGGGTGGGTAGACCATTGGTGCTTCGCAGGATTGTTGTCCCTTTTGCCACTTGTTATCTACACACTTGTCTCCTAAATCCATTAACCCTAAGCTTGTTCTTCTCTGTTGTACCCATTCCAGGTATTTGCTACATTTTATCCTCCTTTTCCTCATCTAAATCCCTTTTTGTCAGTCCGCTGTGCCAAGTCGATTGGGTCAACCCTGTACAGTTTCGGTGTATTTTTCACTTAGGAGCTAGTTGACCTTTGGCCGACTTAGCTCATGATCTAGTGAATTGTTGTCCGAAACTGTGCTAGTTTGACTGGGTCGACCCTCTTGGCTAGGATTTTTGCAAGGATCAAGGGTCAAATCCACCTATATATACAAGTTCATTTCCATCATTTATTAAGGAGAATCGAAAGAAGTAAGAGCGAATGAACATCTGCGTATTGACCATTCTACTTGAGAAATAAAGCTTAGGGTTCCATACTTTCTTTGGAGATACGGATCTTGTCTTGTGGATAAGTCTTTTGGATGCATTGATAGGTTGTGTAGCCTAGATCTGATTCGTCTTTGTCATCGTTACATACCACAACCTCTTGCAAAGCACCTTAGAGAAGGGAGAGATTGAAGCTCGATGGGTTCGTCTTCAAAGATAAGTATTCCTAACTTTATTTTTTCTTTGTAAGAGTAGATAGATATGCATTTGTGCTTCTCTTCCATGCATTAGGATTTCGTATACTTTGATGTGAGTATATGTTTTCTATGCATGTTTAGTTTTATTGTTTCTAACTCCCACTTTGTGCCACAAGCTTCGGTGAGCACTAGATTAGATTTATTTTACTTGTTATTAGTTTTAGTGAAATATCAAAACCTAGGACCCCCTTAAGGTTATTGTGTGATTGTGTTAGACTGGAGGCTTTGGAACCCTCCTTAGCATAGTGTATCGTGGTAAGAGATCCCCTAATCGGGTCTAGTGGATCTCCATATTGGTCATGCTCTCGCTTAACAAATGTGTCCCCAATTGGAAGTGTATAGTATGATCTATCTTCTTTGAGTTAGGATTGATTTATAGACATGATGCATTTCTGATTGCATACACAACCCATTTTCTGTCACTCATCCCAATCCAATCAACTTGCTTAATAGTCAAATCCTAGTCACCCTTCTTACGCACGTCAACCTCACTATCAAGTCCCATTATCCACCCTATAATTGTAATCCTGTCTAAATTGCCTAATTGAGCTACTCTTGTCAACACCAACTTTGATTAGGAATTTCCTAGTCAAGCTTAGTCAAATGAAGTCTTTGCTAGTTTACACCTAGCACCCGTTGAATTACAAGCTTGTCTTAGCTCCTCATCTAAGTGAACCTAGTCAAACTTAGGGTTACATTACCCTCCCTTGTCATCATCAAGCTGGGTCCCGTGCCGCAGTCAAATTTGCTCAAGAGCACCTCTTCCTAGTCTCGTCAACCATCACATTTCAAGTCCAAGCTTTGATCCTAGCAAGCTTATAACATTTGACCAATCCTATCCAATCATCGCATCAACTTATCATCCGACCATTCATCCTATAGGTTTTCGTCAAGGCAATAGATAGGGCACTGATCAGATAGTTTGCATGTAAATACTTGTGTGCTCTTTTTGTCTTTATTTGTCTGTTTATCTACATTTGCTTGTCCATCTAGATATGTTTGTCTAATCGTCTATGTTTCTCTTCTTTCAATATTAGTCTTTTAATTAGCATCATGTCTCTTTTATAAAGTGTGCAATGAACAATGATGCTAAAATGACACCAAGGCCACATTGTCTTTGGCTGCTGAGTTCATCATTTGTCCCTTCTATACTTGTTTGCCATCTCTTTGCACGTTGGCAAAATGCCAAGTGCTACATTAACAAGGATTGCTCAGACTATGATGAGATTTGTTGCAGCAATAATGGCTTGACAATAGACAAACTTCTCATCACATCCGCATCCCATCACATAAATTCTGATCACTTGTCCAATCCCTTGATCAGATCATGTTGACCATGTTTAACCTCTAATCTTCAATCATTTCACCAAGTCTTCCATCCTCTGTCTACTCATGAGCTAGCCATCAAATCCTCGTGTCTAAAATCTAAGTCCACTCATCTATCTACAAATTTAACTTCTACTAACAATCACATCATTCATCTTCCTCATTGTCCTCATCATTTTCTAATCTATCATAAGCTACATTGCCCTGAGGTCTTTTCAGACTATGTAGGCAATGCTCAGTCACATGAGATGATTGAAGTCAGCGTGGATGCCATCAGGGAATCTCTCATCATTCATCAGTCTTCCTCGTCTTTTAGTCCATCTAGTCAAATCATTCATTATCATCAAGCCTTGCATCCGTCAAATCCTTGAGCTACATTATCATTAGTCAAATTGATCAATCACCATCCACTCAATCATCACCTCCTAATCTTTTCGTCAATTGCATGCACTTATTGATTGGGCTCGATAGATCACCGCATCCGTATTTTTTTCCATCTGTCATCCATCCTCAATGATTGATTAATCTATCATTAGGGACATGTCCTCCCCATCAATCATTAATCCAAGACCCGCAACTCTCCCAGACATGCGTCCTTGCTTGGGATACGTCAAAAGCTCACAACTCTCGTCGTTGCTCTTTTGTTACGGTTGGTTCCCTTTTGGGGCATGTCGACAATTGTAACATCGTCGTCTCTCGCTCCTTTGCATGTGTCTTTGCTAGGGACATCGTTGATATCATCAATGACATAGCTCATTGATTGGCAACATTGCATCACTTTCATCATGTCCATCACTTTCAACTTTGTCATTTTATTCATCCATTCATCATCTCTTCACTCGCCTATCATATCATTTTTCCCTCTTTAGGGAGAACTACATCAGCCCAAGGTCTTTCAAGACTATTAGGCAACACTCGGCCACATGGGGCGTTCAAGGTTAGCTCAGTCGTACTAACCAAATCTTTTCCCTTGGTCAATAGATCATATCATTTCTTCTCCATCATCTCCTTCATTTTATCGTTTGACTTAAGATTTGAGCTACACCTGTTGTTAATCAATAAAATATTATCTTATTTTGGCCCAATGCTCTCCCAACACGCAACCTTGCTTGGGATACGTCGAAAGCTCGTGGCCTTTATCATCTAGGTCTGCAGCTCTCCTTGGTATGCGTCCTTGTCTAGGATATGTCTAAAGCTTGCGACTTTTTGTCTTCCCGTTATGGTTGCTTCTCATTTGGGACATGTCAACAACCATGACACCGTCATTTTCGCCCCTTATGCATATGTCTTTGCTTGGGGCATTGTCAATTTGTAGCTCACTACTCATGTCAATTTCATATTCTTCATCATCGATTGCATGTCAATCATCCCAACCCCTTGTTTATCTGTCCATCCCGCCACATGTTTCTTCTTTTTGAGTGGCCATCCATCTCATTCTTCTCTACATGTCCCCTCGAGGGGGTATCATCCGTCCTAATTTAATAACATCCACGACAATCTTTCTTCTTTGAAAGACCATTGCTCCTTCCACTTCATCTAGTCGTCCTAATTTACTAACATCCACGATAGTCTTTATTCTTTGAAAGACCATTGTTCCCGACACTTCGTCTAGTCACAATGCCCTTTTAAAGAGGGGCAAAATGTATACACCTAAATTTGCTCACTTCCCTCTTATCGCTAATTTCGTCTAATATTGTCTTACTAATTCTTCATAGTCGTTAGTCTAACATATCCCCTTCATCCCTTGTCACATACTAACCTTACCCTCCTTCCCATGTCTAATTAATCCTCCTAATAATCCCACTTATCTCCCAACCATGTCTTAGTCAATATTTGAGAATTTAAAGTTCCCTCACCTACCCCCTATCTACCTACTACTAGGCTTTCCTACAAGCCTAGTCCCTAATTCTCACCTAACCTCATTCTAATCCCACTTAGATTCTTCTAATAGAATCTAGATCCCTCCCTCTCTAGAGCCTTCCAAAGAATTTTTAATTCTTTGGAAAATCTCCCTCCATTTTCTTTATAAACTAGCCCATCCTCTATGCAAAAAAAAAGGAAGGAAAATCTATGAAATCCATGTCCAACTAAGAAGAGCTTCATTGATCAAATCTATCATGCTAATTTTTGTCCATTGTTAGTCATCATCCTCCATTGCTGTTGCAACATTCAGAGTCTACATTCAAGCAATTCACTTGTCTTGGGGCACATAATTCACTTTGGAGGTAAATTTGGCTGCATAATGAAGGTATAATCAGTTTAATTTCATTGTTATTTGCATCCATTTTACTTGCCTTGCCCAATTAGAGGTATTAGTTTGAATTTGGATTGATTTGAAGTGTTTTATTGCATTTGAATCCTTTTGTCCAAATTCTTGCTAATTACAGTCTGCTTGACCATTTTTTCTTGAGTAGTATGGATTCGATGTGTGGAAAATATTGAACTTTGTTGTGAAGTCCCTGATGTTTTCATTCACAAAATAACACTCTCAATTGCTTGTGATCTGCTGAGGGATCTGAAAATGGGCCACGATATACTCATCGATAAGCCAAGCCCTGCATTCTGTTGTGTTATCTAGCATAACTCTATCCTCTGCTCACATGATCAGGTACTCAGTTGTGACTACAATATATTTTCGCTAGTGAAGTTGGCTTATCTTTTTTCAAAGGTCAATCGATTTGAGCCCCAGGCTGAAAATGCTTTTATAAGCTGTGATGGCCAAAGGGGCACAAGGTCCCTTTTAACTGCTTTGCCTACCTTGGACAAGTGTCAAGTGACTGCACCCATTCTCTAGTATACGGAAAAGGGTAGCCACCACAACCTTGCCAGCAACACCTTTTGTGCAATGGCATCATGGCGATGTACCCCAAGTCAAACCTCTTGGGGTTCTTGTAGGAAGTCACAAATTTCTTCTTTCACAGCACATCTCTGCAACACCTTGTTTGGCCCGCATCTTATAAAAATCATAAATCATCCAAAATATATTGGCCTTAAACATAATCTTTTGTCTCTCTGCTAGTTACATATCCTTTGGAAAGGATGTGGTCGTGAGGAAGTTCCCAATATTCATTTACCTTGATGGCAATATAGCTATCTGAAACAAGATTATATCCCAGAAATCACACTTGACCCCTACTAACAGTTCGCTAAACTTCATCCTTGCAATCTGGTCACCTAACACGTGGCTCTTGCCTGTTCAAACTGTAATATTCAATTATAATTCTTGCAAGAGAAGCTGCCATGATGCCATCTACTATTTCATGCATGGATCACTGACTTTTTGACCATGTACAGGGCACTTGGTAGTCCACAAATGTTTGGACTGAGCAGAGCATACCAAGAACCTTTTCACCTTTTTGTGTTTTAACTGGGCTTTGGTCTGGATGGTAGTCATTTTGAGAGGTAAATTGGGCATCCAATTTGTGACTTTCTTCTTGCACCAGCATATGGTGAATAGCAAAGTTTGATGCATCAATGCGGACACAAAACTCCTTGTTTAGTGTGGACAAGCCAAGATAGATGCTTGCACTAATCAACCGCACCTTTGGTTCATCATAAGCATTTTGTTTATGCTTCCACTCAAACACCACTCCTTTCTCGGTTTGCACATCCAAGGGGTGTGATGCTTGTGCAAAGTTAACAAACCATTGATAATACCGCACATAACCTATGAAGGACTTAATGGCACTGATTCCTTGGGACCATAAGTGGACCAGTTATTGAGGAATACTTTAAAGTTCCCTGTTGTCAGTTTATTGAACATGTGCAAAATGATGCGTTGGAAGGTTCAGGATGCAATGCACGGTCCATATGGCATTCTGTTTTAAGCATAGATTTCATTCTCAACCAGAGAAGTCATCTTTAGTTTATTCTCTTGTGCCATGCTAATTTGGTTATAGCCAGAAAAGTCATGGACAAAGAGATAAATCTCATGTCCTGCCACCTTTTTCAAAATGGAGTTAGTGAAATGATTTGTGAGCAGATCCTCTATGGTAACAACATCAAGTCTCGTAAATAGAGATTAAATAGTTCATTGCATGGCATTAGTCATGGAAGTATCTCTTCATTGTTTACATTACTTGTTTTTGGAGGTTGACCCCTCGAAGCGGCTCTGCTTTCATACTTCCATCATTTGGTATTTCCGGCCTTGCACCGTCGCTAATATATCGGATCTGCTCTATTCTGCATTACCATTCACATATTGGATTGGATTATTGCTATAGTTATGCATGGAAATTTGCTATTGGATGATATTGTTGCTGTTATTCTAAATTCGGTGTGCCATTGGATTTAAACTGTGCTACTTTCTGGAGAATCTATTCCCTTTAAAATATAGTATTTTCATTACAGATAATGTTTTCATAGATGGAAAATAAAAAGGGTATTTGGACATCCAAACTTTTTAATACTCATTACAAGTGGCCTAAAATATGAAGTAGAAGGGAAGTTTGGCGGATATGCTAACTGGTATGACAAAACGACAGCCTGTTTTGATCATCCTTCTCTAACGTTTTATGTGTACTCCCAGTTTTATTTAACTATTAGCAGATAATGCTTTTGTGCAAGTCTGGCCAAAACATGATACTCTATGGATGGCTACATATGTAAGAATCCTTTAAATGTTTGTCCATCTTCACGACATTGGTTATCAGGCAAATTCAGACTGATATGGCAGGGAATATCAGTGACCACCATTTTCTTTAGGGATTGTTGCTATTATTACAATGAGGGCATGGGCTTGGTAGAGCTGGTATTTAGGGTAGGTACAGTTTAGTTAGAGCTATTTTTGCTGAAAAGAAGTTCCATCCGCTTAATCTACAAGAAAAACACACAAATGCCTTTGTTATATGATGTTTTTTCAAGAATTTCACCCAGATTTTTTCTCCCTTGGATTTCATTCTGAACCAGGTAAGTGTTGGAAGGCTTGGATTCTGTGTTTCTAATGCCTTCTTGTATTTGAATTTTTTAGAATGGGAGTGTGTTCTGCAATACTTGCTAGAGCTGATACGATTTAATTTCTAGTCTATACCTTAAAGTTTTTGATTGATATTTGAAACTGGTTGACATATTCTTACTGAGGTGAACTCTTTTTAATGATATGCCAAATTCTAAAGTTAAAGATGAAACAATGCATTTTTTTGTTTTATTCCATCCCCTTGTAATGACCACTCATTTCTTGCATCTTTCTCAGAGGATTCTAATTCATATCCATTACTGACTTTTATCAGGCTCAAATGATTTGGACAGGATGAAAAAAAAATTAAGAAGATTGCATTGAAACAATATCCGGTACTTAAAGCAGCCTCTGGGTTTCAGTATGGCTACAAGCTCATGGTACGTTGACGATTTCTGTTATAATTTTATCAATTATAGATTTTAATACATTGAAAATATAGCTATAAATCATAGCATGCACATTGTGTAATATTTCATTATTTTTAATATTCAGGACCCAGACAATCCGAATTCTGCTCTTTATCCCTCAGATGTTGTAAAGGTAATACGCTATAATCTTTTGTCTGAAACTTTATAGTTGTTTCATGAAATCTATGTTTGCCATGGCATGCATGATGTGGTTGATTATGAGGTCTCATTTTTGGATGGTTGAGTCTAGTTTCACTACTTCATCAGAAACTGATCAAAATTGTGTCCCCTAAGTCTTAATGGGCAACTTATACCCAGTACATCACATCTTTTAGCCACTGTAAAAGCACCATACACATGGGTTGGTTAATGTGGTGAAATTTTGCAACAACACCAAATATGCACAAGGGCAGAACATAATCAACGGGTCACATCAATATAGTTGAATCATATCACATCCAGTCTGGAAAAACCATATGAAATTCTGTCTGAGAAACCTATCCACTGCACTCACTAGTATAAACAAATTAGTTTCTGAAATATCAGCTTCAGAAAAGAATTTACTCCAGTAGAACATAATTTCATATTTGAAATTTCACTTTTAAAATAAAATCTACTCAAGATCTGCTCATTGAAGGCTATGCCCCAAGAATCCTTCACAAGGATACAACACCAACGCACACCAAGGAGGGAGGCAGTTGAACTGAGGAGAACCAGTCCATAACAAATATGAAAATCAGATGAAAAGGCTATCTTAAAAGTTTGCAAGTGATGGAAGGAAAACCACCACAAACCCCCTTAGAGAAGATGACAAGCCATCACAATCACTTGTAAGAGAGAAGCACAACTACTTCCAGAATCCTAGAATTGTCACAAATATCTAGAAAATGATCATTATTGCTAAACTCAGAGCAAGTCTAATAAATTTAAAACAAAGATGTAAGAAGATTCATTCTTACCCACTCAGCAGCTTCTTCACATCTGAGAATATGTACCATCACCTAAAAGAAATACATTACCCCTGCCGACTTCCATTAGTTGAAATTCTTGATCTTAAAGTCCGTTTTTCAAAATAGCAAGCTCTAGGGAATCAATTCACAATATTTACTCATATCGTAGAAAATAAAGTTTATTTATTTATTTATAGAAAATAAAGTTTTTTTAGTCAAAAAACATTTTTTAATATTTGTAAAAATGAAGCAGTGATTTCCAGCCTCAAAATCAACCTGCTGAAGTCTTTAATACACCACTTTGCCTTAGAGAGAGCAATCAAATGAACCAGCTAAATAAGGCCTCTAGGAATACAAGCTTTCTTGCTATGCGCTAATATATTAACAGCATACAAGTCATATCCGTAACCAGGAATAAAAAATGTCAAATTCACTAGAGCTAGAAGCACAGGTACGGGGTATTCAATGTCTTGAAAACCAAACTGGCATTGGAGGAAGACTTGTGGTAAAAAAAACATTGAAACCCCAACAAATAACTAACAAGTAAGCTGTACGGTCCAAGAGACATTTCTAATAAAAACTCGAGAGACGGCACTGTAAACTAGGAGTGTAATATAGAAAAAGGTTGATATAGAAATCATGAAGATAACAAGGAAGGAAAAATAGGAACATATGGAGAGGGAGACGTTGCCAATATGAAAATCCTAGCAGCCCTCTCCCTCTCCATTGACTAAATAGATATTCATCCAAAACTCTCTTGGCATAAATTTCAATAGATACTTGTAACTTTAAACAAGCAATTAATAAAGACCTCTCTTAATTTGAAGTGGCTTCCATATCAATAAGGAATACAATGGTTAACATCTTTTTTGTCTGAGAATTGAGGGATACTCATTTTTGCATTGTCATTTAGAATGTTGTTTGTCCTCCAAAATGTTTTTCCATATGTGCATGATGACCTTGATCATTGGATGCTTGCGAGAGGTTTAAATGACAAAAATAGGTTCATGGGACTAGAGTAGAACAACCAGAAATAATGACAAAAGATGTCTGCAGAAGATGCAACTCATTCTGTTTAAAGGTCTCAAATCAGGCATATATATTGAACTTATGTTCCATCTCATTCACAATTGTGGACTTTCATGTACTCTTAGTGAAATCATGTAACAAAACAGAGTATCAAACACTTCGACAAATTCAGGATATATGACATGAATGAGACATAACAAATAATATCTTCACTATATTAAGGAGAAGAAACATTATGCATAAACAAATCTATATCTCAAAAACTAGATTCCATCCTTGGCTCCCACCTAAGGGAAATCAATGAAAATTTCTTTCTTGTATATAAAAAACAATTTAAAAAAGTTACAAGTGCTGGCTTTAACTCTACAAATCATGTGCAAAGAGAGGATAATCAATTCAACCGACAACATCTTCAAAAAGAGAGGAAATTATAAACTGCAAAAAGTAGGAAAGTAGAAAAGGGGTTATGTAGATGCCATAGAGAAAAGAACGGGGCCAATGGTGATACAAAGAAGGAAGACAAATGTTGTAACCCTTGGCTGGGTGAGATAGGAGCTATTATTTCTCCTAATAAGTACAAATTGTAAAGTTATTGTTGAGTACCTACTGTAGAATTCTTCTAGAAAATGGTATGCAACAATGGGGCCCTTGGGCCGAAGTTCATAAGTTTGAGATCAAATAACTTTTGGGATGGGGAAGTTGGTATATGTCTTTGAATTGGAACCTTAGTTGGAATGGAGTTGATTCAACCTTTCTCTATGTTCTGGATCTCACAGCACGGGTTGACTTCCAAGACTGCTATAAGTAAATTAATGACCTCCAAATGAACTAAGAATACTAGTAGCTAGATTTGAATGATCTGAAGAATTTATAAATATAAGACTATTCGTTAAGGCTTTCCATTGACAACGGGATCGTTTGCACATTGCTCTTTCCATATATTGACATATTGCAGATTGGGGTGGGCTCGGCTAAAGCAACCATGTCGCACTTAGCCTTAGATGTCAAAAGGTGTTATAGTATGTCTTAGATCCCTCATTCCACCTTCATTTTGTTCATATCCATTTTTACATAGCATGATTCACCCTCTTTTAGCTTTCCGTAGCCTTTTGGCGCCCATTTGCATCTTAGGAATGGGTTCAACCCAATTTAGACTCGTTGCCGACCAATTCGTCATGGACTGTACTTGTTTTGTGACCTGTTTGTAAATTTTAGCTGGGTAATATGTTCGTTCACAACCGAACATGTTGGCTTCTAGGAGTTTGCACCAAATGTTTCATGTGTATGCATAGGGTTCTTAGATATTGAATTCCAGAACCACCAGGCAATTATCCTTATACCACTGTGTGTAAGTAAGGTTTATACATCTTGGAGAATCACTTGCAATCCAAAAATGTTCGACAAAGTACCTTGGGATTATTGGCAACACAAGGTTAGCTTAAAGTAGTTGCAAACAAGAATCAATCTAGAGTGAACAATTCACCAAGTACCTACAACTCCAGGTAAGAGATTCTATTGCCTTATATTTATATTGTATTTCGACAATGGCATCTTCTTCTAATAAGTCACTATGGGGAATTAAGAGAAAGTTACAAGATTTTGAGGCATACAATGAACTCTCGACGTCTCTAGTATCGGCATGCCAAAAAGCCCTCTGTCAAAGAAGATAAAAGAAATATATGACACTACCATGAGGATGTTAGGGAAAATGAAAGAAACCCTATTCTACAATTCTAAGGTAGAGATTTGTTTTTCCATGCATGGGCTAGAGGTAAAGCTAACAGGCCAATTCATAATGTGTGGAAATATGATCTTGGGAAAGTTGCAGTCCCTAAGTGCTTTGAAAATCACAATATCATTTCATGGACTGTAGAACATTATGACCCACACTTAAGCGCGGTAAAAAAGGCACAAGGAAGAGATATGTTAGATTTGAATGCTTAGAGCATTTGGGAAATATTTGAGTTGGCTGCTAAGGGTATTATACAGATGGACCAAGGGATGGCAGAGATGAGGTATAACCACAATCCTTTGTTGTACAGGAATATTGAATTGCAAAAACATATACATGACAGAGAGGGTAAACATCACATGCTGAGATGTATGAGTGATAAGATATTGGAACCCTTCAAGGTAGAAATGTTTGTGTCCTAATTTCAACGTACTATGTCCATATTATCACAAGTATTTGGGGAAGAAGATGATTTGTTTGTAATTAAGGCCAAAGCAATATTCTTGGTGAACATTCTACATTATCATCATCCAGTTACATGTAATTATGCGGCTCTTTTATCCTCCCAGATTGATAGTTAAATGTCTGAGTACAAGAAAACAGTTGGGCCCAAGAAATTTAGATACTATTCCCACCTATGTTATATGTATTTGGCTACCCATAGAAAAGAAATGCCGAAGAAATTGAAAATAGTAGAACGGGTTCGTGACCATGAAATGGGAGAACACTTCTGAAAACCAGTACAATCCTGGACATGGCATTTGGATAAGCACTTTGAGAAGACATATTATTGTATATTTGAGGATTGTTTTTTGAAGACTCTGTATAGGTTGTTCTTTGATAAGGAAAGACCAAGATTAAGCAGTGCCTCAATGAAAGTCTTAAGACCATTGTAATTTGTAGATACGGGAGAAGACCCTACGCATAATTGGGCTGATTGGTGGTTGACACCAATTGGAACTTATATCAGAGTTTATGGAGCTAAGGTAGCCCCTTTCGTCCTACCCAAACATGCGCCCTTTAGAGTTATATGTCAAGAGTGAATTAGACAGATAGACTCAGTTGAAGAGGATTTTCGTGAAATTGGAAAGAGCAGTTTGTTAACCTATGTAACTATTGTTGGCAGCTTCACCTTTTACCACAGGTGTGCACTAGTCTTTTTTGTAGGTGAAATATCTGTGTTGTGCTTGAGGATGGCCAGGAAAAGAAGATGTGACACAGAGGAGCTTATTGATAGGAAAAAGAAAGCTCCGAAAAGGATTGGATATTCTCATCAGCATGATGAGGAATACTGGTGGAGAAATTGCATGAGTGAGGATGAGGTCGGGCATAAAAATGGGGATTGGAACAGGTTCAAATTAGCCGAAGAGAATGAAATTAATGAACCCAAAATATTAGGGACCTTATCCCAATATAGAAAACCCCATCAAGAGATTGGAGAAACTCATGGATAACTTTGGTAAATGGGTTGAGGGTACAAAACAAGAAATTAGGCAAGCAACCAAATATGAAGATGAATACTCTGGAGACGAATTTGTACCGATTGTCTCCAAGGAGCAGGCAGATCAATTATTGAATCTTTGCAAAACAAAGCCCACACATCATATAATAGTGTAGGGCCGTAAACCTGATGAGCAACCACCTTAGGGCATGCAAGGATTCTTATAGAGAGGTGGTGACATTCAACAAATAGGCAGGTCTATAGAAGATGTAACAGCAACCAGTCAAGAGGCTATAGAAGACTCACCTTGAGCTATGCAAGAGAAGTTGTCAGTAGTGCACAATGAGGAAGGGAATGAACCAATACATGAAAGGGATAGTGAAATGAGTGTAAGGGTCCCGGCAGATCAACAAGAACATATTAGTGAGTCAATGCAAGATGCAAATACTGAAACCTGGGTTATCATTTCTAGTACTAAAGGCAAAAAAGGAGTTCATGTGTTCCTTAAGATTCTTAAGAGCATCAAAGATGGTAAGAAGCAAGAAACAAAGATCATCAAATTCCCTGAAATAGGTGAACATAATGGTCAAAGAATTGTAGAGCACAATAGGTTTTTGAGTGACCATGAATTCATTCAAACTAAATAGTTTTAAACTTTTATTGCTGCTTATACCAACCAACAGGATAAGGGAAAACAACCCTTGATTGAAGATGAAGAAAAATCTGACCCAAACCAGCAGGGCACAACAGAATCTCATTCCAAGCCATTCACTTCCTACCCTCAAGAAAGGATCAATTACAGTAATCTTACCCCTGATCAAGCAAGGGAGATTTTTAAGAATAGTGGTTGCTTGTTGTTACCTGGGTGGGATATTGCACAAGCAATAGTGTTGCAAGTAATGATGCAGTACTACAATACGAGTATAGTTTTTATACTGAATTTCAAATCTGATCAAATTGCCAAGTACTTCCATAGTACAAAATATAATGTAGATACAAAGACATTGGCTGCATGGACTATAGCCTCACCTCATATTAAATCAATCAGTCAATCAGCTCGCTCCTCAATATTTCTTTAATATTCCTAATCGGAATATTATACAAGAATTTGGTTTGCTCGGAAATTCCTTGAAATAATATTTTATAAATATAAACTTGTACTTAGAATAATATTTTAAATTAAAAATTTAATTGTATTAATAATAAAATATAAATCCTCAAGGGGTTTCGTCCTTGGGATTTTATGATTTCAAGGATTTTCGTCCTTGTAATCAGATTACACGATTAAGGGATTTCATCCTTAAAAGGGGTTGTAAAGCATGATGCTTGTACAAGTTGAATGTTTGAATGTATATGATTGAATGATTTCTTTCTCATCAATTCGCTGAATATAAATACCTTAATCACTTCCCATTCAAACGACATGTCTTCTCCAAGGATTGTGACCTTTCTTCAAATGAATGCTTGATGACTAATTAATTAATTAATAAATAATAATTGCTGCTAATGACTTTAATGACTGCGGTTTATAACATGTAACTGCTGTTGTATGCGCTTTATCACTTTATCCAAAGGTGATTTGTTTATTAATTGGCAACGCTCTTTACATGGTGATTTGCTCAATTAAATGGCAGCGCTCTTTCCTCAATGGTAATCAAAGATTTAGTAGAGGGGATATTACAGTCCTCCCTTCTTGAAATTGCTTGTCCTCAAGCAATTGTAAGTTGGGATGCTCTAAAATGGTCACTCCTTCCCATATGGCATCCTCCACCAGCAAATTTTTCCAACAGATCAAGTATTATTTGATACTTCAGTGTCTTAACTTCCTTTCACGGACCTCAAGGAGGTCTTCGGGTATTAAGATCAACTTGCCTTCTTCATCTAATGGAGGTAACTCTATAGAAGGGGTAATACGTTGTCCAAGTGCCCTTTTTAGGCACGAAACATGGAAGACATTATGTATTTGACTACGTCTGGGTAATTCCAATTCATAAGCAACCTCCCCTACTCTCCTCATGATTTTATATGGACCATAGAATCGGGGTTTGAGTTTCTCAACTCCACTTTGCTTGATCGAGGATTGCCTATAGCGCTGCAATCACAAATATACCATGTCCCCTACTTCAAATTTCCTTTCTGTTCTATGCTGATCGACATACAACTTTTGTTGATTTTGTGCTTGCTGAAGATTGTCCTTGAGAGTTCTAAGGATATCTTGACTTTGTTGGACATGTTGGCAATTTGAGCAAGGAGACAGTTGACAGTTTTGATACCATGATCCAGAAAGCAGTTTGAGGACTGAAGAATTGTCATTCCCATCTAAGGCAACATGGAATTGTTTTGATATCATGATCCATAAAGTAGTTTGAGGATTGAAGAATTGTCATTCCCATCTAAGGCAACATGGAATTGTTTTGATATCATGATCCAGAAAGCAGTTTGAGGACTGAAGAATTGTCATTCCCATCTAAGGCAACATGGAATTGTTATTGATATCAAAGGTTGTGTCCTTGATGTCATTGAGATTGAATCTGATCATGCATTAATGCCAAAGGTTGAGTTGAGCAGACTCGTGTAAATCGGGTTTGTGAAGTGCTCTTACTTAGAAGTGGCAATCGAGATAAGTCAAGAAGGATGGAAAACCCGAAATAGTCTTGAAGAATTGCTTCGAAGGAATTCTTTCGGAAAAAAGGGCAAGGACAATTCTTTTGGAAAAATTGTCAAGTTCTTTTTGGAAAAATTGTTAAGTCCTTTTCGAAAAATTGTCCCTTAACAAAAGTCCGAAGGGTATTTTCAGAAAGTCCGAAGGGTACATTCAAAAAATCCGAAGGATATCTTTTGAACGTTCCGAAGGGCAAGTGAACCTTTTCAGAAAGTCTGAAGGGTATTTTTTGAACGTTCCGAAGGGCAAGTGGACCTTTTTAAAAAGTCCGAAGGGTATCTTTTTGAACGTTCCAAAGGGCAAGTGGTCATTTTCAAAAAGTCCGAAGGGTATCTTTTGAACGTTTCGAAGGGCAAGTGGACCTTTTCAAAAAATCCAAAGGGTATTTTTTTGAACGTTGCAAAGGGTATGTGGACACTTGTAGAAAAGCCGAAGGGTAGATTGCAGAGAGTCCGAAGGAAAAACGCGGACAAAAAGTTCGAAGAAATGTCTCGGACAAAAAGTCCGAAGAAAAGATTTCCGAAGGACACTTCCGAATAGAAGCCAATGACGAATTCTTTCGGAGAAACTAGAGGACACTTCAGGATGAAATGGACCCAGACAAAAAGTCTGCGGAAATTGTCCCGAAGACACAACAATTTGTATAAAGGAACCTTCTGAAGGAATTAAAGCAAGGTTAAAAGATGAGTAAGTCTTCAAGGATCGATGTTGCAAGTTGCGTTACAAGAATGCCGAAGAAAATAAGATCATGCCAACATGCTGAAGCTCAACGCTCAATACAAAGGGAAAAGATCGAGCATATCGAGGACAATCGAAAGGAGCAGAAGTGAACCCATGATATAAAAAGCAGCGAGATGCGAAAAGGGAAGAAAAGAAGATCGATGGTTAATGGCAAAGCAAGAATTAAAATTCATGCTGTTTTAAAAGATCAACGACTCATGTCTGATCGGTGCATTAGATCCAATGGTGCGAAGCAAACTCAGATAACCCTTCGAGTGCACGTGCATTTGACAAGTGTCAAGAGATCATAAGGAAAGATCCAACAAAGAAAAGAACGTGAACTTGGTGCGACAAAAGAAATAAAAAGCCCGCATTTAATGTCTTCTAAAAGAAACAACTGGAACTAGTGATAAACTCGATATATCTTCACAGAGCTTGAGATTAATCAATCTAAGTGATCGAGGAAGTAGCACAATTAAGAACAGTAGAAGTGCAGATGCCAAAGATAGTAAAGACATTTGAACGTTGCCGTTTGAATCATGAATCGAGACACGAAGTCAAAGTCACATTGAATGCAGATCAGAAGCTTGAACCGGTTAAGAGCAGTTGAAGTGTGAACTCTTTATAGATAGAAGACCCTAAGATGCATTTGTCTATATATGCTATGAACAAAACATTTGAAAGTGTCTTTTGCTGCTGCTGCGATAATAATTAGTATTAACTCAAAATTGTTGAGTGAGGACATATGCAGACAGTGTAAAAAAGCAAAGCAAATAAGGTGTGTCAATATAGAAGATATCCAAACACAAAGAGATAGAGACAGATAAGCCGAGAAGGCACATAGCGTGAAGATGCAGTTACAGACAAGACTTGTAACAGAAAATTGAACAAGATTCATTCTGAATCTCTTTTGTATTTTGAAGTTGTAGCTTCATTTCTCTGATAGGTTGGTGCCATCGGAAAAACTGAGTTGGTGCTCAGTTAAGAAGTTGATGCTTCCTTAGAGTGGGTGCTCTTGAATGTAACCAATGAGATTTGTCTGTGAGACATCTTTTCTGTGATGCTGGATTAGAACAGTAGCTTCCAACAGTTTTTTTCACCGTGATTTTTTTTTCCTTTGGGTTTCCACGTAAAAATCTGGTGTTGAGCAATTCTTATGTGTGTATGATCTATGTTCTTGTTCTTTACTTTGCATATACATTATGTATCTTGTTTGAAAGTTTTAAGAACCAGGGTTTAGTTCATCTACTGATTCAACCCCCTCTCAGTAGATAGTGTGTTCAACAATTGGTGTCAGAGCGCAGGTTCCGTAGGAGAAGCTTAATCGACTCAGGTAGATCGTGGTTAGTGAACACAATGGCCTGCTAAGAAGGATTTTCATCAAACAAGGATCCTCTATTCGATGGGTCTAACTATGCTTTTTGGAGCATAAGAATGGAAACATAGTTGTCTTCCCTAGGGTTTGATGTATGGATGTCAGTGGTAAATGGTTATACAACTCCTGTTGTAACCCCTGTTGATCAGGCGGCCAAAAAGGCTTATGAGAACAACGTCAAAGCAAATAATGTTATTCTTTGTGGGTTGTCAAACTCCGAGTTTGACAAAGTTATGCACTGCCAGAGTGCAAAAGACATTTGGAGTAAGTTAAATAGTATTTATGGAGACGTCAAAGTGAAACAGGCCAAGCTGCAAACGCACAAAAGGACAGTTTGAAACCCTGAAGATGAATGAAGAAGAGAAGATAGCTTACTACCTCCTCAGGGTAGATGAAATAGTCAATGCCATAAGAGGACTTGGAGAAACAATAGAATAATCGACTATTGTAAAAAAAGTTCTGAGATCCCTTTGATCAAGATATGACTCCAAAATTTTGGCTATTGAAGAAGCGAAAGATTTGGACAAGCTTACCATGGACGAACTACATGGAACGTTTATAGCTTACGAAATGAGGATGGGAGAGACAGACACGGTCAAGAGAGAAGCAACCTTCAAAGTAGTAGAGCCTGCAAAAGAAGAAGCCTCTGTGCTCGATTCTGAGGAGACTGATGGTGAAGAAACAAATTTTGTTAGAAAACTGAAAAGAGGATCAGGTAAGTATAAAGAAAAACTTTCGTTCAAGTGTTTTAACTACGGCAAGGTAGGACACTTCGCTGCAAAATGTCCATACAATAAGGACAACGCCGAGCAAGTAGAAAATATCAAAAAGGTGAAACCGCACTATGCTAAGAAGAAAAACTTTTTCAAGAACAAAAAGGGGCTATATATAAAAGAAGATAGTGACTCAGTGGGAGAGAGTAACAGTGACAACTTTGACGATGAGCATGATTGTGCCTTTCTAGCTGAGGGAGATGAGTTCCTATTTATGGCAGAAGAATTCGCCTCCTTGAAGATGAAGATTGTGATGAAGGAGAAGGTGAGATTGATCTTGAAGGTGAACTTATGTGTGCTCTTGAAGAAATTGAAAATCTGAGAAAAGAAAACTCCACGCAGAGGAAACATGAGAAGGAGCTTGAAAAGGCTAATCAAATGATTGTGATGCTAAAAACTCAAGTTGAGGAAGCCAACATAATAACAGAGGTCGTCAAGATGGATCTTCAGTCAAAATCCAACGAATGCATGAGACTTGAAGCAGAAGTAGTATCGTTGAGGAAAGAACTTGAGAAGGCAAAAGACCAACTAAACAAAAGCTTAACGTTGACGAAAGGATCAAAATTCCTTAGTGAACTGATTAGTGCGCAAAAGCCTTCAAATGAAAAGTCAGGTCTTGGATACGATAAAGAAAAAAGATCCCCAGCTTGTACATCAATGAACTTGTATGATAATTTTAAGAAAGGAGGAGAAGCAAAAGCTATGAATGATAAGATCAGCAAAGAAGCAACGAAGGCAAAGATCAGAAAGGACATAAAGACTAATCCAATGAAAGATGCAAAAGGATACATCAAAGTGACAGACCTGAAAAAGTAGAAAGGTAAGTTTTTGGTATACTACATCAAAGAACGTTATGACCAGGTACGTTCCTTTTATGGTTATTGTTTTAGTTGTAATCAGTTCGATCATAAGGCTATTGGTTGTAGAGTTTTTCTTACTAAAAGATTTAATTTTGCTAGTAGAAATTCATTTGCTCCTTTAATAGATTCCAATTTAATATGTTACAATTGCAATAATTCTGGACATATAGCTAAGTATTGTAGAGCTAACATTGCAATGACAAGAAAGTATAGCTTAGGCAAAGGCAGGGCTTTAAATGAGAATAGAGTTTCAAAGGCCACTCTTAAAGAAAGGAAAAAGGCAGATGAGAGACCCAAAAAGATGTGAAAAGTGAAAGATCAATCCCTGATTGCTCAAACGACACTCCATGCCAAAGAGCAAAACTTGTGGGTCATAGACAGCGGTTGTTCAAAGCATATGATTGGGATGAGTAAATTCACCAGTTTAAGCAGATGTAAGGAAGGGACTATCAGTCTGAGAGATAACACTGCAGTCAGAATCAGAGGTAAAGGAACCTTGCACATAGATGCCAAGCTTCCTACACATAACGTCCTATATGTTAAAGGACTTAAACATAATCTCTTAAGTGTAAGTCAGATTTGTGATAATGGTTATGAAGTCATATTTAATGCTGAAGGTTGTAATCTGAAAAGAGCTGGAAAAATCGTTGCACAAAGAAGAACTGAAAGCAACATATACAACTTGATTGAAGAAAATGATGCAAGCTACCTCATGAGAAAAGTCGATGAGAGCTGGTTATGGCATAAAAGAATGGGTCACATCAACTTTGACAATCTAGTCAAAGTAAGCTCTATATACCCAAAATAATCAAAATAATCAAACCTACAGACATCACATGCAGAGTGTGCCAACTAGGAAAACAGACAAGGGTCAGATTTGAAACGAAAGAATATGCAACCTCAAAACCTCTATAAGTAGTTCATACAGATTTATGTGGTCCTACTAGGACAAAAGGATCCAAAGGTGTATACTACTTTATGCTATTTGTAGATGACTTCTCAACGATGACATATGTAACTTTTTTGAAAGATAAATCACAAGCCTTTGAGAGATTTAAGATCTTTAGGGCCATGGTTGAGAATAAAATGGGAAGACAAATCAAATGTCTAAGATCAGACAAAGGTGGAGAATTCACCTCCAATGAGTTTATAGAATATTGTGAGAAGCATGAGATTAAGAGACAATACTCTGCTACACAAACTCCACAGCAAAATGGGGTTGTAGAAAGAAAAAATAGAACTGTGAAGGAGATGGCTAGAACAATGCTAAAAGAGGCAAAACTTCCTGATGGATATTGGAAAGAGGCAGTTCAAACAATAGTATATATCCTAAACAGAGTTCAACTTAGGGTAAAGAGTGATAAAACCCCATATGAATTGTGGTTTGGAAAACTTGCATCCGTAAAGTATTTCAGAATGTTTGGAAGCAAGTGCTACATCAGAAGAAAATAGGCAAAACTTGAAAGTTTTGAGTCAAGATGTGATGAAGGAATTTTTTTTGGATACTCCACTCATAGCAAAACCTATATGTTACAATAGACGGCTGCATAAAATAGTTGAAAGCTTCAATGTCAAGGTAGAATAAGGATTCAAACAAGTTGAGCCTAATGAGGAGATCAGAATTGAAGAATCAAAATGAGCAAAAAATGAAGTAGAAGATAGTGAAGAGGAAGAAAAGAGTAAAAGGGCACCTTGAAGGTTTGTTCAAAAAGAACATCCCAAGGAGTAGAGAATTGGCAACAAAGATGAGGGTGTTCAGACTAGGAGAAGAGCTGTAATAAACAAGGCGCAAGTAAACTTTGCTCTACTTTCAGAAATTGAGCCTAAGACCTTCAATGAAGCCAGCAAAGATGAAAACTGGCTAACAGCCATGGAAGAAGAACTCAGCGAAATTGAAAAGAATAAAACTTGAGAATTAGTTCCTAGACCCTCGAACAAGAATGTAATAGGAACTAAGTGGGTTTATAGAAACAAACTCAATGAAGATGGAACAATCATAAGAAACAAAGCTAGACTGGTGTGCAAAGGATATGCACAAGTAGAAGGCATAGATTTTGAAGAGACATTTGCTCCTGTGGCAAGACTGGAAGCTATACAAATGTTCTTGGCATTCTTTGTTCACAAGAAATTCAAGGTATATCAAATGGATGTGAAGTCAACATTCCTAAATGAAAACTTAGAAGAAATGTACATTGAACAACTAGCAGGATTTTAGTTAACAGAGGAAGAAAATTATGTGTGCAAATTAAAGAAAGCTTTGTATGGTCTGAAATAGGCATCTAGAGCATGGTATTCACGATTGAATTAATACCTGCAATGACAAGGTTTTAGAAAAGGGTGCGCAGACAACAATCTGTATTTTAAATCAGAAGGTGAGCATATGCTGATTGTTGTTGTCTATGTGGATGATATTATCTTTGGAGGTGGTGATAGTAACATGTGCAAAGAATTTGTTATGCAAATGCAAAATGAATTTGAAATGTCAATGCTGGGAGAACTCTCCTTCCTTGGTTTACAAATTACACAAACTAATGAAAGGATATTCATATCTCAAGCTAAGTACGTGAAGGAGATTCTCAAAAAATTTGGAATGGAGAACAAACTAGTTGGTACTCTCATGATAACTGTTGCAGGCTAAGCAAGGAAGATGAGTCCCTTGATGTAAATAATACGCTGTATAGATCAATGATAGGCAGCTTGCTGTATCTAACAACATCAAAATTAGACATCATGCAAGTAGTATGCATGGTTGCACGGTTTCAAGTAGCCCCCAAAGAATCACATGTTAATGTTGTAAAACGAATTTTCAGGTACATCAAGAGCACAATGGACTATGGGTGGTGGTACCCAATTAGCGAAGATCTTACTTTGGTTGCATACACGGATGTTGATTGGGCAGGAAGTGTGGATGACAAAAAAAGCACAAGTGGTGGTGCATTCTTTCTGGGTAACAGACTTGTGTCTTGGTTGAGCAAAAAACAAGAATCGATTACACTTTCTATAGCTGAAGCAGACTATGTCGCAACAACTGCTTGCTGCGCTCAAGTCTTGTGGATGAAGCAAACTCTTAAGGACATAAAGGTAGAATATCAAGCACCTATCTCTATTTTTTGTGATAGTTCAAGTGCCATAAATCTATCCAAGAATCTAGTGATGCATTCTAGAACCAAACATATTTCCATAAAGTATCATTTTTTGAGAGAAAAGGTAGCAAGTTAGGAGGTCACAATGGAATATGTGCCAAACAAGGATCAGATTGCAGATATCTTTACGAAGCCTCTTCTCAAAGAGCAATTTGAGTATCTGAGAGAGAAGTTGTAGCTCCCACCCCATATCACTAGACTCTTGTGATAAGTTATAAGTCCAGGGGGAGCATTGCAGGGATTTTATTAACACCTAGATTAAGAGTGAAGGCAATCTGCTATGTACTTTACACATTGTTTGCCATTTGATGTTAAGGAGCAAACTAAGGTATGTTGGATCTAGATTTCTATGCTCATCTATGTAAGATATATCTATTGTTGATTGGTCTTTCAGACCAATGCTATATCCAGGATTGGTTGAAGCATAAGAAAGTCCGAAGAGTCATAGGAACAGTTCAGGTTGGTGTGCATTATCCAAGGGGTAGTCTTTCTTCATAATGCTCTATCTAGACAAGTCCAAGGATCAGAACAACTCAAAAGCCAGTAAAGCAGCAATGTGTCTTATTGGTTTAGCAAACACTCTTTGTCATTAATGTCAAAGGGGGAGAAATCAGAATAAGAGCAAGCAAATAGAATGAGAAGGGAATCTTGAGGATGTTTTTGCTCTTGAGGGTGTTTTGCCATCAATGACAAAGGGGGAGATTGTTGGCAATTTTAGCAAGGGGACAGTTGACAGTTTTGATATCATGATATAGAAAGCAGTCTGAAGACTGAAGAATTGTCATTCCCATCTAAGACAACATGGAATTGTCATTGATGTCAAAGGTTGATGTCCTTGATGTCATTGAGATTGAATTTGATCATGCATTAATGCCAAAGGTTGATGTCCTTGATGTCATTGAGATTGAGTCTGATCATGAATTAATGCCAAAGGTTGAATTGAGCAGACTTATATAAATCGGGTTTGTGAAGTGCTCTTACTTAGAAGAGGCAATCGGGATAAGTCAAGAAGGATGGAAAACCCAAAATAGTCTTTGGAGGAATTCTTTCGGAAAAAATGGCAAGGACAATTCTTTCGGAAAAATTGTCAAGTCCTTTTCGTAAAAATTGTCAAGTCCTTTTCGAAAAATTGTCCCTTAACAAAAGTCCGAAGGGTACTTTCAGAAAGTCCAAAGGGTACATTCAAAAAATCCAAAGGATATTTTTTGAACGTTCCGAAGGGCAAGTGGACCTTTTCAAAAAGTCCGAAGGGTATCTTTTGAACGTTCCGAAAGGCAAGTGGATCTTTTCAAAAAGTCTGAAGGGTATCTTTTGAATGTTCCGAAGGGCAAGTGGACATTTTCAAAAAATCCGAAAGGTATCTTTTGAATGTTTCGAAGGGCAAGTGGACCTTTTCAAAAAGTTCGAAGGGTATCTTTTGAACGTTACAAAGGGCAAGTGGACCTTTTCAAAAAATCTGAAGGGTATTTTTTTGAACGTTGCAAATATCTGTGGACACTTGCAGAAAAGCCGAAGGGTAGATTGCAGAGAGTCCGAAGGAATGACGCGGACAAAAAGTTCGAAGAAATGATGCAGACAAAAAGTTCGAAGAAATGTCTCAGACAAAAAGTCCGAAGAAAAGATTTGCGAAGGACACTTTCGAATAGAAGCCAATGACACATTCTTTCAGATAAATTGGAGGACATTCAGGATGAAATGGACTTGGACAAAAACTCTGTGGAAATTGTCCCGAAGACAAACGCCCGCAACAATTTGTATAAAGGAACCTTCCGAAGGAATTAAAGCAAGGTTAAAAGAAGAGCAAGTCTTCAAAGATCGACGTTGCAAAGAGCGTTAGAAGAATGCCGAAAAAAATAAGATCATGCCAACATGTCGAAGTTTAACGCTCAATACAAAGGGTAAAGATCGAGCATATCGAGGACAATCGAAAGGAGCGGAAGTGAACCCATGATATAGAAAACAACAAGATGCGAAAAGGGAAGAAAAGAAGATCGATGGTTAATGGCAAAGCAAGAATTAAAATTCATGCTGTTTTAAAAGATCGACTCACGTGTGATCGATGCATTAGATCCAATGGTGCGAAGCAAACTCAGATGACCCTCCAAGTGCACGCACATTTGACAAGTGTCAAGAGGTCATAAGGAAAGATCCAACAAAGAAAAGAATGTGAACTTGGCGCGACAAAAGAAATAAAAATCCCGCATTTAATGTCTTCTAAAAGGAACAACTGGAACTGGTGATAAACTCGATATATCTTCACGGAGCTCGAGATTAATCAAAGTGATCGAGGAAGCGGCACAGTTAAGAACAATAGAAGTGTAGATGTCAAAGATAGTAAAGACATTTGAACATTGGTGTTTGAAGCATGAATCGAGACACGAAGTCAATGTCACATTGAATGCAGATTAGAAGCTTGAATCGGTTAAGAGCAGTTGAAGTGTGAACTCTTTACAAATAGAAAACCCTAAGATGCATTTGTCCATATATGCTATGAACAAAACATTTGAAAGAGTCTTTTGCTGCTACTGTGATAATAATTAGAGTGTTAACTCAAAATTGTCGAGTGAGAACATATGCAGACAACGTAAAAGGCAAAGCAAATAAAGTGTGTCAATATAGAAGATATCCAAACACAAAGAGATAGAGACAGATAAGCCAAGAAGGCACATAGCGTGAAGGTGCAGTTACAGACAAAACTAGTAACAGAAAATTGAACAAGATTCATTCTGAATATCTTTTGTATTTTGAAGTTGTAGCTTCATTTCTCTAATAGGTTGGTGCCATCAGAAAAACTGAGTTGGTGCTTAGTTAGGCAGTTGATGCTTCCTTAGAGTGGGTGCTCTTGAATGTAACCAGTGAGGTTTGTCTGTGAGACATCTTTTTTGTGAGACTGGGTTAGAATAGTAGCTTTTAGCAGTTTTTCTCACCGTATTTTTTTTTTCTTTTGGGTTTCCATGTAAAAATCTGGTGTTGAGCATTCTTATGTGTGTGTATGATCTCTGTTCTTGTTCTTTACTTTGCATATACATTATGTATCTTTTTTAAAAGTTTTAAGAACTAGGTTTTAGCTCATCTACTGATTCACCCCCCCTCTCAGTAGATAGTGTGTTCAACAGGACCATGCCCCTACTTCAAATTTCCTTTCCGTTCTATGCTGATTGACATACAACTTTTGTTGATTCTGTGTTTGCTGAAGATTGTCCTTGAGAATTCTAAGGATATCTTGACTTTTTTGGATCGGGTCTTTAGCTCTCGGAACTCTACTATCAGGGATGACCAAATCCCAAAAGACTTTGCATCATAGCTATACAAAGCTTTGAAAGGTGTCATTCCGATTGACATGTGATAAGTATTATAACATAATTCTTCTAAATGCAACCATTTGATCCATGCATTTTGTTGCCCCAAAATATAACTCCTTAGATACCCTTCAATCCACTTATTGACGGCTTTTGTTTGACCATCCGTTTGGAGATGATAACTTATACTCGGGTCAATTCAATCCCTGTTAGATGAAAGAGTTCTTGCCAAAACTAACTCATAAATCTGCTATCTCTGTCACTAACAATGTTCTTTGGCAGCCCATGTAATTTAAAAATTTTTCTAAAAAATATTCCAACTACCAAAGGCGCATCATACTTAGTGGGAAGCGGAAAGAAATGAGCATACTTTGTCAAACGATTGACAACTTGAAAGAGGCAACTCTTTCCTTGAACCACAGGGAACTCGGTAACAAAATCCGTCAAAATACCTTCCCATTTTTGAGTTGGAATGGGCCAGGGCTGCAACAATCTTGTTGGAAATTCGTGCTCTATATTGTTTCGTTGGCAAGTAGGACACTCCTGAATGTACTTAATAATTTCACCTTTAAGGCCTTTCCAAAAGAACATTTCTCTTGCTTATATATCTTAAAATACCCTGGGTGGCCCGTCAATGGGCTATCATGAATAGCTTTTAACATTTTATGCTTAATCTTTGATTCTGGTACCAAGAAGATTCTATTTTTATATAAAATGAGACTTTCTACTACCTTGTAACGTTCATCCCTGATCTCTCCTTCTAAGACCGCATTAGCAAACTCATTTTTTACATATTCGGCTGTTATGAAAACCTTCCAATCAACAACAATCGTAGATATGGAGCACAAAGATGGTTTTCGTGATAATGCATCTGCCACAATATTATTTTTCCTTCACATATTCAATGTTGAAATCAAAAGCATGAACCTCGTTCACCCATTTTTGTTGTCTATCGTTTAGATCTTTCTGATTTAAGAAAAAATTCAGACTATTATGATCCGTTCGTACCACGAATTTTTCAAATACCAAGTATTGGCAAAACTTGGCCAACACATGCATGATTGATAACATTTCTTTGTCATATATAGAGCACTTGCGCTCGTGTTCTTTAAGTTTTCGACTTTTGAATGCAATCAGATGACCTTGCTGCATTAGAACAACACCTATTCCTTCACCCGACGCGTCGCATTCCAACACAAAGGGTAATGAAAAGTTTGGTACGGCTAAAATTGGACACGAACTCATTTCTTGTTTAAGTTTCTCAAATGTTGATCGAGCAATTTCCGACCAATGAAAGGCTCCCCTTTTTATCAAATTAGTCAAAGGGACAACTATTCGAGAGAACCCTTTAACAAACCTTTGATAATAAGTGCATAACCTGAAAAACCCTCTCAATTGAGTCATGGTAGTAGGAGGGGGGCAATCTAATATAGCTTGGATTTTTTCTTGATCAACGTGCACTAACTATTGATGACATGCCCCAAGTATAAAATCTCCAACATTCTGATTTCACATTTAGACATTTTGGCAAAAAGTGATTGCTGCTCCAATAATTCTAACACTATATTTAAATGTTTGAAGTGTTCCTCCCATGACATACTATATATCAATATATCAGCAAAGAAAACCAGAATCATTTTTCTCAAATGCTTACTGAATATGTGATTCATGCAAGATGGAAAGGTGGCTGGAGCGTTGGTCAATCTGAAAGGCATAACCAAGAACTCGAAATCGCCAAAATGACATCTGAATGTCATTTTCTGAACATCTTCATCTCGCATCTGGATTTGATGATATTTTGATTTTAAATCGATTTTGGAAAAAAAATAGCTCCATGGAGCTCATCGATTAGTTCATCAATACTTGGTATCATATATCTATTTTTAATGGTCTTCTCATATACCTGATTTAGGTGGATCCCTTGGCTGGAAGCCTTCTGATTGAAAGGGTCTTCTTTGTTGGCTATATGGTGTTGTCCCTTGCTGCCCTGAAGACATGGTTCGTGACTATCTGCTATTGGTTATTCTTGGCTATATAAATGGCACCGTTTTATTTCTTGGCGTTGATGTCTCCAAATCCAATGCTTTTTTATTTTTTTTTGGAGAGAGGAGGGATTAAAGGCTTTGACTAAACCCTTGAGTGGCTCAATCAATCCTTTCATGAACAATACTATAAGCTGCCTTTTAGTGACGTTCGGAACCATCATGGCGAGTCTCTGAAACTCTACCACATAGTCTTCCACATTGCTATTTTGTTTTAATAGGGCCAATTCCCGAAAATGAATTTCGGGGTCAATTCTATTGAACCTTTTAATCAATCTCCTAGTAAATTCATCGTATGATCTAATGAGATCATGCCTTTGTGTAATCCACCCATGATACCACCATTCATGAGTTGTTCCTTCAAGATGAAGGGTTGCGAATTTGATCGCTTCTTTCATCATAGGTCGGAGAGATACATAGGTATCCAATTTTTGTATCCATGCCTGTGCCGTGCATTTGTTAGAGCCATTTGAAAGTTGACAAGTTCATTTACCCAACACATGCTGAAATTTTTTTTGAGTATTTTGGGGTCTACGCTCCATTCTGGTACCATTTCGATGGCTTTTCATTTTCATGAATTTTGTGAGTGGTACTTTCCTTCGTATTTCATATGAAAGGTCTCGATATTCTTCAAAACAAGATGTAAGGTCCTTTCCCAATGAAGTTTGGGTTTCTTCTTTCATAATCGATTTGTTTCTTGAAATAAATTTAGGTTGAAAAGGTCTAGTTGAAGAACTCATGGTTGCTTTTGGCGAGATTTGATTATGGCTAGTATTAGAATGGCTATTTTCACCATTTTGATATCTAGGATTTGTCATAGATTGTATTGTGAGAGCTAATTGAGTCATTGTATTAGCCAATTGTTCTTGACCTTGGATAAGCTTATCTATCCGTTCATCATCTCAGTTTCTCTCGCCCATATTTACCCTTTCGTCTCCCTTTTTAGTTTCTTCCCTTTGTTGATCGGAACCCCTAGTTTTATTTCTCAAATAATATTGGATTTCTTTATCCTCACCTTGCATGAAGTTTTCATTCCACAGGGTAGCAGGATAGAGAGCTCTGATACCAATGTAATATTCCTAATCGGAATATCTTACAAGAATTTGGTTTGCTCGAAAATTTCTTGAAATAATATTTTATAAATATAAATTTGTACTTAATAATATTTTAAATTAAAAATGTAATTGTATTAATAATAAAATATAAATCCTCAAAGGATTTTATCCTTGGGATATAATGATTACAAGGGTTTTCGTCATCGCAATCAGATTACATGATTAAGGGATTTCATCCTTAAAATTAGTTGTAAAGCATGATGCTTGTACAAGTTGAATGTTTATGATTGAGTGATTTCCTTCTCATCAATTCGCTGAATATAAATACCTTCATTGCTTCCCATTCAAATGACATGTCTTCTCCAAGGATTGTGACCTTTCATCAAATGAATGCTTAATGCCTAATTAATTAATTAATAAATAATAATTGCTGCTAATGACTGATGTTTATAATATGTAACTGCCGTTGTATGCGCTCTATCCAAGGGTGATTTGTTTATTAATTGGCAGCACTCCTTCCATGGCAATTTGCTTAATAAAATGGCAGTGATCTTTCCTCAATGGTAATCAACGATTTAGTGGAGGGGATATTACAATTTTAGAAGGCAGTTAACAATTCTCAAGGTGGGAGATATGGAAGTTGAAGATTTATGTAAAGCAGCGTGGGACTATGCTAGATATAATTATCACAATGTCAAACACTTGAAGGTTCAATTTGAAAAGCTTGTTGATGAAAATGCCATATTAAGGAGGGAAACTTTGGAGCTAAGGGGAGCCATTTACAAGGAGGATGGTGAAATGTATCCTTTTCTAGATTAAAGATAATTAATAATATTGTTTAAGTTGGACCCGATCATTTCTAATTTTTGGACAACTTAATAATAATATTATTATTAAAATAAAAAGTATTTTTAAATACTTAAAATAATAATATGACTAAGCCGAAAAGTAAATTATTGTTGGCTACTTATGTTTAATTTTAAAGTAAATGGGACTTTGGAGTTTGAATTGGGAAAAAGGTATAAAAGGAGATGGAGAGATTCGTTTTTGGGGATCCATGATCATCTATCTATTGATTTCTTTGATGTTAAGCATGTTTGTTTTTACATTCAGCTATTGGGGACAGAAACCCTCATTGGCTTTCAGTATATGAGGACGAAAACCCTCAATTCTCAGTGGGTGACTTCATTCAGGGTTCACATATGGGCATAGATTCATCTTTTTAGGCACAAGGGTCACTTGTGAGGGTGGTGAATTAGTTTGGGCAGCTTGGAAGGTTGGCAAATCAGTTTTGACAGCCTTGGGTGTTGGGCAAATCAGTTTGGAAGTCTTGGAAGGCTGGGCGCAGCAGTAGGGCAGCATGTGGAGGGTGAACACATCAATTATAGGCCACTTGGAGTGTGGCAACTTGCCTAGAGGGTCTGTCATTCATTTTGGACATTGTTCAGTGGGTGGAAAATTCAGTTTCTTCCCTCATATATTCAGTAATATTTTTACAATTTTTAGGATTGCAATTCATTCAAAAATCAGGGTTGTTATGTCAAATATATTGAAGTTCCTTGATTTTTATGAGGGTTTCTAAGAGGCTTGGAATTTATTTTATGCTTAATTAGCCTCTTTCAGAATTCTGTAATTTTTGGGTTAGGGTTTCAATAAAAATTAGAATTTTGTATTTTTATTTTAAGGGTTTGTTGCAAATTCCAGAATTGTCTAATTTGGTCCTAAAAGGGAAATTACAGATGGAATTCAGGGCAAGTTAGAAATGGCCATGAGCTAAATGAAAAGTTGAAAATAACACCATTGGCACTCCCATCTCCTCAATCTGAAAGTAGTACTCCTAGAATAAAAAGGAATAGACTTGTAGCCTTTGAGAAGAAGACTGAACCAATCCTAGTCCTTGTGGAAGTAAAGCAATTATAAAATGAGGTTTGGGCATTGAATGATAAGTTGTAGAAGGCCCTTAAAGCCAAAAAGCGACTCAAAAAGGAAAATAAGGCTCCTCAGGATGAGAAAGAAGTGTTAAAGGCCCATTTCAAAACAATAATGGTCGACTTTATGAAACCCAAGGTGATAGAGAGAGTTATTAGCTAATAATCTCTGACAATCCATTAAAAATGCTAAAAAGATCAAGACTCAATGTGATGACATATTGGTTAAAATCAATGCATTTAAGGAATCTTGGTTTCAAAGATCAGATTTGGTGAATTAACTTAGTGCTAGGTTGGTATATATTAAGGATGAAGAAATGGAAGAGAAAGGATGACCATTTTCCAAATAACTAAGAAGAATGTTTCTGATTTTTCAAACAGTTGCAATGAATTGAAAAGGTTATATCTCCAGTTTAAACAAACAAGCATCATGGTGAATAACAAGGTAGATCTCTTAAACTTTGTTATCCAAAATGGATTACCTAATCCATTCAGTGCATCTGGCCACTTGAAGAATAAGACAGATTGGAGTAAGGATGTGAGGACTCTAATCAAAACATTAATTAGTGACATCAAAAACAATGTTGTACCTTCTTTGCAGGAATTTGACACTGCTTTCAAAGGCATAGTCGAATTAAAGAGGAAAGTAAATATCTTCATAAAGGGCATGCAAGTATTCAAAGACAAGCACTCAAAAGGTATTATGAATGAGGTCAATAAAGTGTCAAGGTCAAACACCCAACTAATTAAGAATGGAGTCAATGGCTAATTACGAATGGAGTGAATGGCTTATCAATTGTGATCCAAGTTAAGAGTGACTGATATCATAGAAGTAAACAAGCCGCCCTTGAAAACGAAGACGAGACTCCTGTTGCCAAAAGCAAAAATCCACCCAAACCTGAACATAAGGTCATCCAATTAAATGGACTTTATTTCCCCACCGTGCTAAAGATAATCCTCCTACCAAAAAGGACATGTCACCATCACTTATTGTTAAGCATGGGAAATTTGTCTCCAAGCTTAAATCTAAGATACCTATTTTAACAAGCATAGAGTTGGAGCCAAAAGTGTTTTAGGGAAAGTTGTCTCCAGGCTTAAATCTAAGATGCCTATTTTAACAAGCATAGTGTTGGAGCCAAAAGTGTTTTAAGCCTTCAGTTGAATCTAAAACTCCAGAAATAGTGGAAGAACCAAAGGTTGTTCCTTAAGGTGATTATCCTAGTATTCAAGAAAGAACTATAGAACTGAAATTAACTTCCCATTTCTTGGGCACCAATGAAGTTACTTTGCCTATTGATACCCCAATGCCTTGCTATGATGGGTGTGACATGGCTCAAAGTCCTTAGTCAAGTAAATATAGGTCCCAATCGCAAAATTGTTATGAATCTCGGAACATAGAGAAAGAGCTTGTGAATATTAGAGTATTTCCATTTCTACATTGAAGATAAATCAAATAGAAGATTCTCCCAAAGCAGAGGAATTGGCAGAAGAAGAAGCCCTTGAAGTATTTTTGGACATGTCATTGATTGAGAGTCAATTAGATGTTGAACCATTCTATACCTCTCTACTCCTAAATGGATATTTGTTTTATAACCGTATGTTGGATTCGGCAGCTTCTAGTAACATTATGCCTTTGGAAGTTATGAATGAGTTGGGAAATAGAATTTCAATAGCATATGAAAAATGTTATGCAATGGATTATAGGAAGGTGCTTGTTGTGGGATAGGTCAAAGGGCTCGTCGTAAAGTTAGCTGCATTTCCAGGCAAATTCTTGATCATGGATATTGTAATGGCTAATTGTCTCCTTATAGGGGGAAGGCTTTTGTAAAGAAAGTGGGCCGCATCACTCGGAGGCAAGTATACAAATGGATATGTCACCATTAGAGGGGAAACTGTAATGTTGTAAAAAGAACATAGAATATTGCATTTGATTGACGATTCGAAGAATGCATGTAATGAAGTATTGTATAACATTTTGACATGGAATTTTTTTTAGGAAATACAAATTTCATTGAGAACATGGTGGATCTTGATACTAAGCCTAAAATTGCAGAATTGGAAACCCATAACATATGGGGATGTTCTTTGATGGTGCTTGCTCTAAGGATGGTGCAGGGATAGGTGTAGTAGTCTTTTGTGCCTCTCATGGTCCCATGCATAGTATACATACCTGTAACTGGTGAGTACTTGCTAAGGGAAAATTTTGAATCACTAGAGAGTATTCAACAAGGGTGGTCGAATAACCTAGAATAACCGACAAAGGCAAAAAATACTTAAATTTATCAATTTAACATAAATTTTTAACAGAAATTACAGTTGCATAATGCCATAATGTATCAGATGAGTCTGTAAAATGTTAGGAAAGTGTTTTCTATTAAATTTGAATAGAAATAAAGTACAAAATTGCATAATCATGTGAATACAAAATGAATCTACAGGTTTGCAGGTGAGTACTCACGCGTAGGCAAAAATCGACAATAAAAAAAACTATGGCGAGTTCGAGCAACGGTTTTTCTGGCAAGTACCTGAGTAACTGGGGAGTACTCACCGGTTATGCAATCTATGCTCCCATGTATAGATTTGCATTTAAGTTAAAAATTTTAGTGCACAAATAATGTTGCTAAATATGAGGCATTATTGATTGTATTGAAGTTAGCTACCAAGTATGTAATTAATTGCTTGAATTTAAAAAGCGATTCAGATTTGGCCATTAGGAAAATTAGAAAAATATATGCAGCCAACGATTAGTAGTTAAAACAATACAAAAACATGGTTTGGGATTCTATTGAGTATTTTGATGCATATAATATCACTTTTGTGGAAAGGGCCCAGAATGCATTGATTGATCAATTGGCTGGAACTGCATCAAGGTTCAAGACAAATAATTTGACCCATTTTGTGTCTATGGAGCGGAAGTGTCAACAAGACCTCCAACACTTGATAATGTAATGAATTGGCAGGTCTTTGAGGATTGAAAATTAGGTAATTGATTTGGAACCCTAAGTGGAAATGCAAGATGACAAAGAAATTATAATGGGTAATGAGGTTATCCAGTTGAAAACCAACATTATTCCAAGAGGGTTAGTAATTTTAGAGAGGGCATTCGACTTTGTGGACAAAATTTCAACAAGAAATACTCCATTGATTGAAGATTCAAAGGAGGTTAATTTGGGAACAATGGTGCTCTTAGAACAATCAGGATAGGTACATGCGTTTCCATTGATGAAAGTAGAGATTTTGTTGATAAGACTTAAAAAATACAAAAGTTATTTTGCATGGTCATATGATGAGCTCAAAGCATATATAGGAGATCTGTTTCCACATGTGATCCCATTACACCCTAATGCAAAACCATTTAGACAAAAACAAAGGCCTATCAACCCTATCTTGACATTTAAAATGGAGGCAAAATTGAAAAAGTTGAGTGAAGGAGGTATAATAAAACCCAATAGATATTCATCATGGATAGCCAACTTGGTGCCTATAAGGAATAAGAATGGTGGTATAAGGTTGTGTTGATTTTAAAAATTTGAACAAGACATCCCTTAAGGATAAATACCCCTTGCCTATCATGGATCACTTTTTCAGAGGGTCATAGGCTCCAAATTCATGTCTATGATGGATGGTTTTTTAGGATACAATCAAGTGGTGGTTAAGGAATCTGAAAGGTATAAAACAACATTTACAACCCCTTGTGATACAGGAGCATCCCGATTCGCAAGTGTAGAATAGGATTACGAGATAAATGTTAGATCATGCATTAGGCAAGAAATCTCTAAAATAAGCACAAAGACCTAACTTATCAAACTTATTCCCTCAAGAAGTGTTGCTAATGAATTAAAACAACTAATTATGAAAGCAAGACGATGCTATACCTTCCAAATAGCTATTCTCCCTCACAAGCGGCCAGGAAGCATGCTTTTCCTTGGATTTGGTGCTCCAAGTATTTGTTAATGAGGTGTAGCAAGAGCCTCCATCATCTCCTGGTTCACCAATGGCTTATATTCACAAGATTTTTCAATTAGGTAAATGTATGAAGCTTCTCTATAGCAATTTATGCATAGTAAGTTTGCACAACTGAAGCTTAAAAATGGTGGTCTTGACTCATTTATAGTTTTCTGAAAATGTTTAGGATCAACCATGATTGTCCATCTTAAGATTAAGATGTGTGGCCGTGAATTGATTCAATCTTTGGAGGAATATTCTCATTAATATTTGGAGGAACGGGGCATTAATGAGGCATGAGAGCTTAATATTGATATTTATCCCATTAATGGCCTATGGATGCCACCCCATTGATGATGTCATGAGATGATGCAAAATTGAATATTGAATTTTCAGTAATTAAATATTCAACAACTTTCATTGAATTTTTACTTAAGTGCTTGATTTGATTTAATTTGCTTAAGTGACTTTGCTTAATTTTCTGCAATTCTTTGGAAATATGTTGCACGTTTAATCAACCTGGTCAGAAATGTTATTTTACTGACTTTGCTTAATTTTCTGCAATTCTTTGGAAATATGTTGCACGTTTAATCAACCTAGTCAGAAATGTTATTTTACTGAGTCATAATTTGACTGGAGTATAATTAAGTGTCAGTTGCGTACGAGATAATACCCCAGTTAGGGTATTATGAACGCGAAATAACACATGCACGTGACGTGCGCTGTTGGATTAGAAGAATTCAGTGGTCCAGGACATCAATTTTTGTGGTCGCAATTTGACTCAAAATGATTTAAGAAAAGATAATAATCACATAAAACACATTGCCCCATTTAGGGGTACATTAACACAAATCGGCACCTGTATGTGACAAGTTCAAATGATTTAGAGTGCTTTAGTGATTTTGGTCCAGATTGTGCATTGTCGGGAAATATCGTTTAGATTGATAATTTTAGCATAATAGTTATAGAAATTGGATGTCTACATTTTGCCCCTGTTTGAGAAGGCGCGATGAGACATTTGGTCAAAGCAACGTCTTTTCAAAGAATAATTAAAAAAGTCACTATAATTAGAAGAAATAAATTAGTTCCCGTTTTCCGTTAAATTTTGCATGAGTGATGGAAAGACAGGGTTATGAAAATGCCCCAAACATTGTTTGGGCGGCCCATGATGCCCCCTCGAGGGGAAGACGGAAAAATTGAAACATTTGATGGGTGGGCCCTCGATCAGAAGAAATAATAATCACATTAATTTTAGCAAAGAGGATTGAAAAATGGAGTAATTAGAAGAAAGTGGGAGGAAAAACGGATAAATGGGGCCAGAATAGTGGCCTAAGGAAGATAAATGGAGTAACTATATGCCCAGGGAGGGTGAAATATTAAAAAAATTGACTATATTTTAATCTCTTGGAGATGCATGAGTAGATGCGAGAGGATAGTTTAAGAGATGCACGTCCCAAACTAATCATAAAAATAGTCAACTAGACTCAATGTGTATAACAGGAGATGTACGTCCTGCATATAGAGTCTTGTTTGTTTCCAATGTTTGGCTTTCGTATATCCTGTTTAGGTATCAGATATGTAGGATAGTGTGTTCAGAGATGTTCTTCGATGCGACATTGACTGTTGGACTTTGGAGTACTTGGTGTTTACTTTAGCAAGTTGAAATGATGCATCATAAGTATGAATAACTTATAACAACATTAAATTTCTTTTTGCAATTCACTGGTTCAAATGTGAATACTTATAACTAAGGATAATGATAAAAACTATCAAAATCAAAGTTATAACTATTTACGTTTAAACAAAATAAGACAAAAAAAAAGAGAAAAAAATGTAACCCAACCTAAAATCAAGATATGAACAATCAAGAGTTAAGTACGAACAAAAATGCATTTAAAATATAAAAAAATAAAAACAAAGCAAGAACAAATTGTTAAACAACCTGGAATCAAGATATGAATAAACACGACCCACGTGTTAACAAGGTGTACTTAAAAAACTAACAAATAACAAAACAATTGAAATACAAATGTAAACAAGTCAAGCCCAAATTAAGGCTAGACTCAAAATGTTTACGAAATGTATTCAAACACAATAGAAAAAACAATATAATAAACAAGACAAAATAGTAAACAAAAGACAGGGAGAAAGGCACAAGAAAACACCAAAAAAATGAATAAAGACACAAGAAAATAACAATAAAAAGAAGCAAAAGCACAAAAAACCCCCAAGAAACAAACAACAAAACATAAATAAAAAGGAAAGAATAGTGAAACAAAAATAAACAAAATAACAACACAAGAACACAACAATAAAAACACAACAAAACCCGAAGAAACAAACAACAAAACATTAATAAAAAGGAAAAAATAGCGAAACAAAAATAAACAAAATAACAACACAAGTACGCAACAATAAAAACACAACAAAACACCAAGAAACAAACAACAAAACATTAATAAAAAAGAAAGAAATGTGAAACAAAAATAAACAAAATAACAACAATAAAAAAAACAACAAAACAAATAAAGACACAACAAAACCCGAACATAAACTAATGAACGAACAACAAAGCACTAACAAAAATAAACAGAGAGACAACAAATCACAACAAAGCAACAAGAAAGCTCAAATAAACACATACACACAATGGTTAATTACAATGTTAGTGTAGACAGAAAACAAATTGTTTGTGCACATGTAATAGAGGCGTTACAATCTATGACAGGACCCCTAAGCTAAGTGACAACGATACCAATACAATGAAACAAGAACAATGAAGATAGAGTTTCCCCCAAATGATAGGGAAACAACACAAAACAAACAGAAATTGCCCGTAGGACATAGGAGGCAATGAAACAAACAAACAAAATGGGGGGAAGAGAAGAAAAAGAAGGGGTAGCTGAGCTGATTCCGGATGCATGAGGTAAGTAGACCCTGCCTACATAGTTCTTATGGATGCGAGATCCAACATGAACTTCAGGCTAAATGTAATTCTCTCAAGATGTGGGATAGAAGAAAATGATGATCGAGAAAACATGATTCACGTGTAGAGGAATATGGTAATTATCTCACAAAACTACGAGTGTGTGAAAAAGAGAGTATGGTGTTGGTTTAAACCACACTAAAAGACAAGAGACGAGTAGCTACAAAGCAATTGAATTGGGGATTCAAAGTGTTTATTGCAATTAAGGTTGAGAAAATAGAAAAAGCTCGCAAAACGGCGAGAGCATAAGAAAAACCAAGAGTGAAGGAATGGATCTTGTTCAAACGAACAATGCACACAAAGGTGACTCGCAAAACAACGAGAGTGTACGATGAGAGAAAATAAGGATGGAAAAACTAAAGGACAAGTGGTTACTTGTGAAATAGCTAGAAGTCCCCAAATCCTTAAAGTAAAAAAGGTAATGAAGGTGTGGTCGAGCAAATCCATACGTATACAAGTGCTGCCTACATAGTCTATGTGGACCTCGGGTCAATGTAGTTCTCCCAAAAATGGGAGAAAAAATACCAAGGTGGTCTAGAAATACGCTGAACAAATAAGATGGTCCATCCCAAAAATTTTGAGTGGTTCATATTTTGCATGGAAATTCTAAGCCAATTTTCATGATTTTTAAGGTTTTTCTAGATCGTTTACAAATGTTTTGGGGTTTTCTAAGTGTCTCAACTCGATTGAGAATTACGAGAGACTAAATGGTCCAACTCGCAAAATGGCGAAAGCGTGGCTTAGGTTGCTCGCAAAATGGCGAGAGCATTCAGGATCAAAATAAACCAAGGTTCAAGACAATGTTTTTGTTTTTTTGTCGTATTAGTTTTTAATGTTTTTGTGTTTTTGGGATAAGCATTAGAAATAAAATATTAACAAAAGGTACAGGGAACTACCTAGTTGAGGAGATGCATGTCCACAGGCAAGAGTTCAAACAACAGCTAATTTCGCTGCAACGGGGTGTGTGAATATGAACAATCGTACAGGGAACTAACTAGCCAAGGAGATGAATGTCCAAGGGTAGGAGTTCCAATAACAACGAAAACTGGCTGCAACAACACTGACAGCTAAACCGACTGTAACGGTACATGGGATCCTGTCAAGGCAACAATGCCTATCAAACAATAGCGAAAATTGAATAGTACACAGTAGCAAAGAAATCCCAAGGAACTCTCTTGCAGGCAAAAAACATGTGCTAATATATCCTTGTACACTTGTTTGTAAAAGACGCTGCAAATACTGATCCAGCTAAACTGCTTCGTAGAACAGGCGCTGAATGTGTTCAGAATGCCTTGAATCATAATCAAGACCATAATTGGTTATTGGGTACAACGGTCCAGGGTTACAACGGTCTAGAGGATAAATATAATGGTAGAATAAACAAATTTGGCACAAGTTGCCCTCAAGTAAGGGCCCTTGTAGACAATGGTTTTAAAAAAGGCTATGAAGTGTAGAACTACTTGAGTTGTACAATATTCATGGGTTCTGCGAGCTCTTCGCCATTTGGAGTAGCCAATCTATATGCCCTCGATCCATAGTTTGTTGTAACCATGTATGGGCCCAGCCAATTGGGTTGGAATTTACCTTTCTTTTTACGTTCAACATTAGTGTTCTTTTGGTTCTCCTTCAAGACCAAGTCACCAACATCAAACTCCTCAGGGAGGATGCGCTTGTTATAGCTGCGATGTAATCTGTTCTGATATGCTCTCAAGTTATCTAGGGCAGCCAAATGCTTGCCATCAAAGAGTTCTAGCTCTTGCAACTTGGAAACTCTATAAACTTCATGATCCACAATGTTCTCCGAAGAAACCCACAATGTAGGTATCTCGACCTCGACCGGGATAATAGCCTCTGTGCCATAACCCAGGGAATACTAAGTGACTCCTGTGAGGGTTTGATGACTAGTGTGATAAGTCCAGTTGGTAGAAAAAATTTGCAAGTGCCAATTACGGCCAACGTCATTGACAATCTTCTTTAAGATTGCAATAATGGTTTTATTAGACTCCTCGGCTTGATCGTTGCCTTGCGGGTTATATAGTGTGGACTTCTTATGTTTGATTTTGAACATGGTGCAAAGAACTTTACATCTCTGTTTACAAATGATCTGCCATTATCAGATATAATATGCGCTGGGATACCATATCGACAGATGATATGGTAATGAATAAAATTGACAATCTACTTCCCAATGACGTAAGTGAGAGGAATGTCCTCAATCCACTTAGTAAAATACTCGGTAATAGTGAGAATGTTTTTGTGGCCATCAGAAGAGGTTGGGTTTATTTTCCTGACGAGATCGAGACCCCATGTAGAGAACGGCCATGGCGTTGTGATCGGTTGTAGTGGCGAGCAAGGTGAGTGTATCAAGTTACCATGTTGTTGGCAAGCAACACACTTGTTGACAAATTACAAGCATCTATTTCCATCTTGGGCCAATAGTATCCTATTCTAAGGGGTTTCTTGGCTAAGACTACACCACTAGTGTGGACCCCACACATTTCTTTGTGGACCTCCTTAAGCGCTAACGTTGATTCTCCCAAAGATAAACAATGAAGAAGTGTTCCATCATAGCCCTTACAATAAAACGTGTTTCCAAAGAGGGTATAACGGGCTAGGCGATGGAGGAAGATTTTCTGGTGATTGGGTGAAAGGTTGGGAGGAAAGACATGGTTGTGGAAATAGTTATAAATGTCCTGGAACCAAGGGAGTTCAGGTGGGGGATTGGGACCAGCAATTGTGCCAACCCTCTTTGAATCTAGCAATATATAAGTAGGCTGCAAAAGATTTTCGATGAGAAACTGATACTCTTTGACACTATCGACAATTTGTACCATGGACCCAATTGTTGCCATTGCATCGACTGATCTATTATTAGCCCATGGCACTTGTTCAAACTATAGGAACTTGAAATGGGACTTGAGATTGTCCACAATGTGCTTGTAGGGTACAAGCTTGTCATCTCGAGTCTGATATTGGTCTATGGTCTTATTAATGATCAATTGAGAATCCCCATAGACCACTAATTGTTGTATATCCCACTGTGTTGTAAGACAAAGTCCCACGATAAGAACTTCATACTTGGCCATATTGTTGGTGCAATTAAAGTTGATATGAAAGGCCTTGAGAATGAGGTCCCCTTGTGGTGTGATCAACAAAATACCGGTCCTAGATCCATCGGATGTAAAGGAGCCATCAAAGTATAACTTCCACTGTTCAGGTTCATGAGCCACTTCTTCCATCACCATGATAGAATCATTTGGGAAATCAAATGTGAGTGGTTGAGTATCTATAATAGGAGCTTCTGCAAGTTGATCTGCAATGACTTGCCCCTTAATAGCCTTTTGGTTCTGGTACTCAACATCAAATTCACTCAAGAGCATGACCCATTTAGCCATGCGGCTTGTAAGAGTTGCCTTGGACAATAAATACTTTAGAGGGTCCACTTTAGCAATAACAATAATTTTATTATTCAGTGTGTAGTGTTGCAACTTTTGGGAAGCGAACGCCATTGCCAAAGAAGCCTTCTCAATAGGCGTATAATTATGCTCGTATGCTACAAGCGTTCGGCTCAAATAATAGATTGCGTGTTCCTTTCCTTGTTCATCATGCTGGGCCAAGAGTGCCTCCAGTGCATGTTCTTTGGTTGAGATATAAAGGCGTAATGGTTGTCCAGGTGTTGGCGGTCTTGGTGGGTTGGCCAAGTATGCTTTGAGCTTTGCAAATGCTTGTTGACACTTGACATCCCATTGAAAAGTGACCCCCTTCTTCAAGAGGTGCATGAAAGGATGACACTTGTCTGCCAGTTGTGAAATAAACTTCAGAATAGATTGAATCTTTCCTGCAGGCTGCAGAGTTGTTTGAGATTAGAAGGTGGAGGCATCTCCATGATAGCCTTGACCTTAGTAGGATCCACATCAATCTCTCTTTGTGATACAATGAATCCTAGCAATTTTCCCAAAGTGACGCCAAAGACACTTCTTAGGATTCGGACGAACCTTGTATTCTTCGTAGAACATTAGGATGTCTGGCACGTGTTCTTGATTTTGCTAGAATATCATCAACATAATCCTCAACAATATCGTGCATCATGAAATGGAAAATGACAATCATAGCACACTGATAGGTGGCCTCATCATTATTTAAGCCAAAAGGCATGACTTGGTAACAAAATGTTCCCCATGGTGTGGTGAACGCAGTTTTGTGTTAGTCCTCTAGAGCTATCTTGATCTGATTGTATCCAGAGAAGTCGTCCATAAGGGACATCTTGTACCCAACAATAGAGTCGACAATCACGACGATGTTAGATAGAGGGAAGTCATCTTTAGGACACGCTTTGTTGATATCTCGAAAATCAATACAAACGCGTAAGCCATATGGTTTTTTGCTTACTGGAACTACATTTGATATCCATTCAGAACAGTCCAATAGTCTGATGAAGCTAGCTCCCGATAGTTTCTCCAGCTCTTTCTTGACTAAAATAGCAATGTGTGGATGCATCTTTCTCAATTTTTGCTTGACTGGCTTGGCATCTGGTTGTACAACAAGGCGATGCACAACCAAGTCAGGGTCTAGGCCTGGCATGTCTGAATAAGCCCATGTGAAGATATGAATAAAATCCCTTAGAATGGTGACAATGTAGTCATGCTCTTCGTCGGTGAGGGATGCTCCTAGATATACAATTTTGGGATCCTCCTAAGTTCCTAGGTTCACTTTAGTGGTGTTCTCTACGAGTAGTGTAGAACCATCCTCTAAGATAGTGGGCAGTGTTCGATCCTGATTCTCTTCTTCTGCTTCAGCTTATGGTTGTTCATCCCAAAGCTCAGGATAGTGAGATGAATCTGAATTCGCCGGTCCAGGTAGTGGCCAAAGTCTAGAGCAAGACGCTCAAAGATTTTATTCTGTCCAGTAGTGATATTGGCAATGGCTGTAGAGCTAGGACTTGGTGGACCGTGCGCTTCCTTTGGAGATGATCAAACTTCCCCATCCAAGAGCGCCTAAAATGGGTTTTCACTTAAGGGCTCATCTTTTTCTTTAATTTTTTCCTGACCAACGGGTACCTAAAAGAGGTTTTCCCCTGAAGATCTCGATATTTTATCTTTTGTGTGACCAAGAAAGTTTGCTTGCTCTCCAAAGTAGGTGACATAATCCAAATAGAAGTCAAAGCCTTGCTTTGTGATCGCCCATTGGCAATCCATCTATGAGGCCCACATATTCGACAATAGACTCCTCATTATGAAAGTCGTCCAAGTGTATGACATAATTTTGCTGGTCCCAATATATAAGGTTGGGATGGCAAAGGTTAAGTGGACAATACGCTGTAATGGTCATAACAAAATTAGAGTCAAATAGGTCTATGTCGGCTAGCTCATCGTAAGTGCTATAATGGGATGCTGCGTCGCTACAGGGAGTCTTTATCATTAGTTGATTTAGAGGAATCACTATCGAAATACATGAGGTCACCCCCAAGCAGTATAAATCTGAGACCTTGGCTCATAGTAGGTTTACCAGTTGATAATGGCTCCAGGATTCCTTGATTTCGTGACCCAAGGTGTTTACTTGTATAATTAAAGTTATCCATAATCCGATTAGGGATAATGTACTTGGGATTCTGAAAACAATTAGCAGGGCCATCAGAATATAACCAATCTCCTTCAGTAAAGGCTTCCCTATCTTGATTTGGTGAAGTTTGAACAAATACCATTGGGGGTTTTTACGTGTTTTTCTTCTTTTGCCAAATCATGTTGGGCCTGCAAGGGTCTTTAGAAGGTTTAGGTCTGTTGTAAGACTTAGGAGACTTGGGTAATTTTGCAATATGGAAGGCATCTTTGAGATGGTACGTAGAAATGCTTGTGTCCTCAATGGTGAGCTAGTTTGCAAATGCTATGGGAAATGGGTCAGCCGAAGTGGAAGCACGATTACTTGGTCGATATAATTAGAATTGGGTGTTTCTGAAACTATTTCTTTGTTCTTCTTTGCTACGAATTCAGAACCAGGGCAATAGTCATAATTGCGAAATTCAGCCTCGAGATGTTTGCAATATTGGTAGGGTTGCAAATCAACATAGATGGTAACCTCAATTCCAGCATGGGGGAAATTGAGGCATTGGTGCAAAGTAGATGGGACAGCCCATACTTCGTGGATCCAAGTACGGCTAAGAAGTATATTATATGGCAATTTAGTGTCCACGACATGGCACAAAGTATCATGGGATATAGACCCAACAATGATTGGCAAACAAATAGTCTCAGAAGACTCTCTTTCGGTGTTGTCGTATGCCTTGATCGTGATTGTCTCAAGTTGGATGTCCTTGGCAGTATAATTCAATCATTGTATCAACTTGAGCGACACTATGTTCAGCCTTGAACCAAATGGTCTATAAGGACCCGCTTGATCTTATGATTTTCTATAACGACCTCAATGTACAAGGGGTTATTGTGGATAGGACTGAGGGAAGACATATCTCACTGATCAAATGTAATTTGTTGGCTCGGAGATATATGTCCTACAAGTGTCTAGAATTGGTCAGGGTTGATATCTTTGGGAACAGTGGACCGTTGAAGGAAGTCATTCAATATACTTCTATGGACTTTTGACGTACACAAGAGATCCAAGATAGAAATCTGTGCAGGGGTTTTACTTAGTTGGTCCTGAATGATATATGGCTTCTCAACGGAAGAGCGAGAGGGTTTGGTCTTGGCTGGTATAGTGTTCAATTTTGGATTGGAAGGCATAGTGTTCATATTTGGTCCAGAATTAGAAGGCAAAGGGCCTTGAAGAGTGACCCGTGAGCGTTGAGTTGCAATTGCGCAATCTGGAGTCGTTAAGGAGTCATTATAATTAGAAGGCGAAGGGCCTTGGAGGGTAACTCGTGAGCATTTAGTTACGATTGCACAATGTTGAGTTGGCACAGAGTCACTATAATTAGAGGAAGGGGGTGGAGGTCCAGAGATAGTAACTCGCGAAAACCTAGGCGCAATTGAATTGCTTGAACCCGATGCGGCGTTACTCGTTGGAGCCGACGGAGCTTGCACTATTTGCATGTGTCTAGATTCTGTCACTCCATTTCCCACCATGTTCTTGTTCTTGTTAAAAACCTTAGGTTTTTCTATAGTAGTAGTTTGAACAGGTGGTTGGGTCTAATTAGATGTTTGACCCTGTGGACAAATCTTTACAAGGCCTTTGGTAATGAGCACCTTCTCAATTTGCACACCTTTGTCAATGATCTCCTTGAAGGTGTTGGCACAAGCGAGTTGCAAATTATGAGCCACCTCAGGGTGCAGGTTTTGTGCAAAAATACCAGCCAACTGTTTATTTGGAAAGTTGTGTTGAAAGCATCCAACTAATACTCTCCACCACTATAGGTATGCTACAAAGTTTTCTCCATTTCTTTTTTTGCGTTTTATAAGTCAACCAATGTTAACTCGTGCTCAATGTTATAAGAGAAATGGTTGACAAATTTATCTGATACGTCATTCCAATCTGTTACCGATCCTTTAGGCAATTTGAGGAGCCAATCTAGAGCTTGTCCAGCCAAACTACGTGGAAACAAGTGGAGCAAATAAACACTGCTATAAGCTACCTCTTGGCAAAGTAAAAAAAGCTTGAATGTGTTCTCGAGGGTCCCCCTTTGTATTTATCAAACTTGGGTCCCTCGAAATGAGGGGGAAATGGGACCTGGAGAATTCTTAAGTCAAACGGATATGGGCATATCTCGTCAAACTTATACTTCTTAATTTGGTTACTTGTCTCAAGCCTTGAGACTATTTCCTTCATCAAATTCCACTCTTGTATGTTTGGTGCATTGGTTGGTGGAATATAATTTTGTTGGGGTGGAATGTACCCTTGGGTGGTCCTGTTAAGGATATGAACTCTATGTCCAGTAGTTTGGTTCCGGTTTACTCTTTGATTTGAGTAGGTTTGCCATTGATTCTTAGGTGGTTGATATGAAGTCCCGGGAATTTGTCACTGTGTGCTATATGAATACTGCAGGTTTTGGGGTGTCATTTGTCGGTTCACCAAGGTACATGTTGATTGAGATTCACTAAAGTGTTTTGCACAATACCCCCAATCTGTGATGAGTCTTTTGTTCCTTGCATTTGTGAAGGGGCAATATTCACTTGATGGTTGAAAAAGGTATGCTCCATATCAGGGGAAACATGTTGTGAAACATCTATAGGTTTATTTTGTTCAGGGGCAACTCCAAGATCTACCATATATGTAGGATCAACTAGGGTATGTTGCATCTGGTCGATCGTATGTTCTTGCTCTTTAGAAGTGGTATTGTCGATTGAAGTTGCAGCTAAAGAAGCTATTAAGTCTGTGACAAGCTGATCTGTGTACCGTTGACTGATTTTTTGGATCTTGGTAGATTCTACACGCTGTTCTTTTCCCTTATTAGAGGAAGCCATGTTGGTTTTTGTAACACGAGTGAGAGGTTGCTTTTGCTGTTGCTTCTCTACTCGAACAAGCGTGTGCAATTGTTCCATTGGGAAATTTGGTGGCAGTCTTGCACCTGATTCTATCAACCTTAAAGGGATTCGTCTTTGTCTTCTAAAGGTTGGTGTTTATAATAACCCTGTTCAGATCCTCCTGTTGTTGGGATATCGTCAAACACAACAGAGTGTTCTCTGTCATAAAAATGCTCTTCCTTGTAACTAGGGCCATAGGAAACCCCACTGCGAGTATATTTTTGCGTCATGCTTGAAGATGGTTTTCTACGTTTGCTAAGATGTGGAATGTGGTTCACAAATGTTTAAAAGGTGTTTTAGGCTCTTCAATCAAACAAAGACAAGGTAAAACGGGACTATAATGAAAGGAAATGGCATAGTGCCACACAATTAGAAGAAAGAGGTTACGAAATTACTCAACCTTGGTTGGTTGAAATCGTCAAATTAGAAGAGGGTAAATCAATCTTGGAACTTAGGGTGCAAAAGTTAGCACATAAAAATCTAAGCTGAAAGTATGTCAATACCGTAAAAAGCTAAGCACAACTGCAGTGAGTCGTGGTTAGAGAATCTAGAAGAAGACCTTTTGGATCAAGAAGAATAAAATGTGAACTAAGAAGCTCAAGATGTGAATTAACACAAACTACTAAGCATAAAGCCAAAACTAAACGGGCAACACAACGACGCCACATGGCAAAAAAGGTAGAATGATGCAAGAACTTAGAGCATGAGTGAACGCAAGATAATCTAAGTTCAAAATAAGAATAGAATGAGACAAGAGTCTAAGTACCAGCTTTCAATCCAAATGGAAAATCTCACCCAAGTTACTCAAACCAAGCATGAAAGGTAAACCAATAGCATTTTTGATTTAGAACTTAGAAAGACAAGATTTCAAATTTGGATTAAAAAAGACTTTAGACTTGCAAAGTGATGAATAGTTCTAGACTCAAACGAACAACATAACAACATTGTTTGGAAATACAAACAAAATGATTAGATTGAAACTTTGAACAAGGCAAAAAGGTGATTTGGTTTTGACCAGCGTAACGCCTCTTTGTTCAAAAGAAGTGGTGTATAACAAGTGTTTGGTTTTTGACGCGTTTTGGTTTCACACAAACAATTTTTAGACTCAAAAGACCATGCAAATAAACATGAACAAGAGAAACACCAAAGTGAACGTCTTATCCTAGCAAACTGACAAGGTGGCTTTGTACGCTTGGATTCCGTCTATATACTCCTTGAGAGGAAATAAGTTGTAAATCTAATAAAATTAGATGCACATGAAAAGTAGGGTTTTTAGGCCACCTCTTCTCTTAAGAGATCGTATGACGACCTAGAACTCTGGGCTACTCGCCCTGCACCAATAGTATTCTGCAGCAAGTGGGGTTCTAAAAACTATCAATTTTCGTACGTTCTAAATGGTCCCATATGTGTGATTAACACTGGGGCACAACACGTCATTTGGATACTCGTTAACTGACTTGTTGTGAAAGGGTCTTGTCCTTTTCACAACCACTACATCTATCAATTGCTCAATGTAGTGCAATGTCCCAGTTAAACTTACGTTCCGACGCAGTCTCTTATTAACGGAACTTGTTTGACCGCTCAAACAAACGTTCCAGCAAGTTGACCTCAATTTATATACCCCTACTGTGGAGTGGGGTTGAAATGATGCTAGGAGATGAATTCCTGGGTCAACGCTTCGCTACAGAACTCGTGGGGAGGCTATGAACCTCCACCCACAAGCCAAGATGCAAGAAATAAAAATTGTAGGACTTTATGGTTGTTTTGGGATCACCCAAATCACTTGGATTTTGAGGAGCGTCTTAGCAAGTTTCCTTCCACGCTTTGGACAAAGCGACAAAAAACAATAAGTGAAGTGTTTTTGATTGCGCAAGTTCCCTAAAAGGGACGGGGGGGAGGGCATACACGCTAGATTTGGTTTCCAAAACAAACACACAAGATCAATAGAAAAGCAAAAGCTCTTAAGAGCACTTAACTAGGGTTTGAGTTCCTTTTAGAACATCAAATGAGATATGAGTGAAATTCGCCTTTGGTTGTAAAATGGAAACTAAGTGTCTTAACAACTGCAAAATAGAGTATTAAAAGTCAAAACAGTGGTGTATGATTGTTAAATAAATTTGCAACTTGTTGTTTTAACTCTTTGTTTTTCGACATAGGGCGATTCTGCCATTCTGTAGAGCGTTTCCACCGTTCAACAGGGCGATTCTGCCATTCCTTAGGATGATTCCGTCAAAAGACAGAAACAAAAAATACACTATTTTGTTATCTTGTTGATTATAGGGCAATATTGCCGATTAGCAGGGCGTTTTTGCCAATGAGTAGGGCGTACCCGTCGAAGTGATACAAAATGATAGAAACGAAAAAAACACAGTAGTTACATGCAGGTTTTTGGTCTAGGATGATCTCGCTAATCTATTGGAAAACCCGCCGTTTCACAAGTCGAACCCGTCAATCTCCAGGTTGATTTTGCTGTTTTTGCAAAACACAGACAGAGACAATAGAAAAGTCAATTTCGTCATTCTCGTGGGCAATTTTGTTGTTGCACAGGTCGATTCCGTCATTTCATAGGGCGTTCTCGTTGATGTCAGATCGATTTCGTCATTCCACAAGGCGTTCTCTTTGATGTTTAGGTCAAAATTCATCGCTTACAGGTCAAATCCGCTGATTGGTCCAAAAGTCATAAAACACGAAAATTAGAGAAAAAGAAGAGCAAAACAACTTCAAAAGAGGGTCTGAGTGCTTAATTAAAAGGGATAAAATTGATGTGTGAGATGCGTGTCCCACCGAACGTACCAGAATGCAGAATAGGATTACGAGATAAAGGTTAGATCATGCATTAGTAAAAAAATATCTAAAATAAGCATAAAGACCCAACTTATTAAGCCTATTCCCTCAAGGGGTGTTGCTAATGAATTAAAACAACTAATTATGAAAGCAAGACAATGCTACACCTTTCAAATAGCTATTCTTCCTCACAAGTGGCCAAGAAGCATGCTTTTCCCTGGATTTGGTGCTCCGAGTCTTTGTCAATGAGGTGTAGCAAGAGCCTCCATCATCTCCTAGTTCATCAATGGCTTATGTTCACATGATTTATCAATTGGGTAAATGTATGAAGCTTCTTTATAGCAATTCTGCATAATAAGTTTGCACAATTGAAGCTTAAAAAAGGTGGTCTTTGCGCACTTATTTATAGCTTTCTAAAAATGTTCAAGATCAGCCATGACTGTCTATCTTGAAATCAAGATGTGTGGCCAAGAACTGATTCCATCTTGGAGGGACAAGCCATAAACATTCCCATTAATATTTGGAAGAATAGGGCATTGATGAGGCATGAGAGAGCTTAATTCTGATATTTATCCCGTTAATGGCTTATGGACGCCACCCCATTGATGATGTCATGAGATGATGCAGAATTGAATATTGAATTTCCAATAATTAGATATTCAACTTCATTGGAATTTTTATTTAAGCTCTTGAAAATCTGTTGCACGTTTAATCAACCTGGTTAGAAATGTCATTTTATTGAGTCATAATTTGACTGGAGTATAATTAGGTGTCAGTTGTGTACGGGACAATACCCAAGTTAGGGTATTATGGGCGCAAAATAACACATGCACGTGATGTGTGCTGCTGAATTAAAAGAGTTCAATGGTTCGGAACGTCATTTTATGTAGTCGCAATTTAACTTGAAATGATTTAAAAAAAGATAATAATCACATAAAATACATTGCCTCATTCAGGGACACATTAACACAAATCGACACCTGTACATTACAAGTTTGAACGATTTAGAGCGTTTTAGGGATTTTGGTCTAGATTGTGCATTGTCACGAAATATCGTTTAGATTGACAATTTCAGCACAATAGTGATAGAATTGGATGTCTACAACAAGCGATCTTCTGTCATCCAAAAACATGGGTTTTGATTCTTGTACATACTTGTGTACATTTGTGTTGTGTTATGCGACTTGTCATTCTTATGACAACTTGCACGTGTGGAAGAAGATTCACTTAACTAAATAACATCATCCAGAGTCCCACAAGGAAAGAAAATGCTTGAGGGTTGGTCTCAGTGATGTTCATGATTCAGATTTATCATTTGATGCAAGCATGACGAAACCACCGCTTTATGTAGGCGACGGTTTCGAAACTGCCACTTTGTGCAGGTGGCAGTTATGCAACCACTGCAACAGTTTTACAATTGTTAGTTCGCAGAAATTGACGGTTTCGCTCGAGTGGTAAAGATGCGTAGAGTAACTACCTAGATCAATCAAACATGACATTTGGACTTGTTTCCAAAACAAAGGGAGCTCAAGGGCGTGGTAGGAGGTTAGTATCAGCACCAAGATTCTAAGTTATAGCTTTGGAAGAGAAAAGGAAGAGACATCTCCATAGAACCAAAAAAGAGAAAAATCAAGCAAGTGGAGAGTACAAATCAAGAGTAGAGCAGACCTGAGTTGAGGAGGAGCTTAGAGAAGCTCAAAGTGTGCAAGTGTAGAGCTAGAGGCCAGCTGAGGGAGGTCTCTGTTCATTGGAATCTAGTCCTAGCACTAAAAGTGTCTTCTTCATAGTCTTAGAAAGGGGAGAGTGTGAGATGTTTGTGTAACCTTTTTAACAAAACATCAATAAAGAGGTGTTGTTTCCAGTCTAAGTCTTGTGTCCTCGAGAGAGTGAGAGCAGAGAAACACCACTGGGAAGTAAGACAACCATTCACTTTCCCCCTTCAAATCCTGTTTGCACCAATTGGTATCAAAATAGGTTTGCCTTGGGTTGTGTGTGAAGATTCTGGTTGATTCATTGGCAAGTTGTGAAAGAGAAACTTATAGTTGGGGGAAGATATGGCACTCAAATGTAATCCTGCTAGAAGGGTTGTGAGACCACATGCACCTAGAGTTGTAGACTTGGTAGACATGATGACAAAAATCACAACAAGATTGCATGCAATGGAGACAACACAAAGAAAAGGAACACATGTTAAAGATGTGAGTGGTAATGAAAGAGTAAAAGCTCAAGAGGATGAAGTAGAAGAGATATTGGATGAACTTGAGAGTAGATTTCTCATAGCAGTTGCAAAGTTGGGTAGTAAACCGAAGTTGGATACCCCTCGCTACGGTGGAATCTTGAGCCCTGAGGAGTTCATAGATTGGATCATGGATGTGGAGAAATAATTTGATTACGAATCAATGGAGGACCCCAAGAAGGTGAAGTTTTCCTATACCAAGCTAAAAAGTCATGCATCCTTATGGTGGTATAATGTGCAGCTAGGAGAGAGAAGAGGCAAAGATAGAATCAAACTTGGGGGAGGATGGTGACAAAGCTGAAAGGTAAGTTCTTGCCTTAGGATTATCAACTTATTTTATTCAAGAAGCTATAGAATTTGAGACAAAGGGGGTTAGTATATGAAAGAGTTTTATAGACTTTCCATTAGAGTTGTTCATAAGGAAGATGATCAAGGAAACGTGTTGAGATATGTAAATGGACTTTATATTTCCATTCAAGATGAGATTGGATTTTTTAAGTTGGAATTGGCTTTGCATTGAAGGTGGAGAAAAGTTGTCTGAAAGTAACAAGTGAATTCTAGAGCTAGAAGGTTCTCAAGAGGAAGAGGACAAAACAATGGCAGAAAAAGAAAACATACTTATGAAGGTGAAGCAAATACTTCACAAAATCAGAATCAGTCCCAAAGAGGAAGAGGATACTTTGGAAGAGGAAGGGGTAGAGGATTCATGGGTAAGTGTTTTGAATGTAGAAAATATGTTGGACTGAGAGCTTATGAGTATCCCGAAGCATTTAGGAACATCAACAAGAGTGCTGAAGCAAGCAACCTTGTTGCTTATGTAGATGAGGAGTGTGTTGGATCTCCAATGCACATAGAAAAATTGGACGTGGTGAAGCTCTTATGATGAAGAGGGTGTTGTTGAAACCAATTAAGGAAAAAGATGAATTGATACAAAGAAAGAACTGGTTTGAAAAGATTAGTGCATCGAAACCCATACAAAGTTTTGTGGTTGCTTAAGGGTCTTCAAGTGTTGGTGAATGAGCAATGTATAGTCAACTTTCAGATTGGGTCATATAAGAATGATGTGTTGTGTGATATTATACCCATGGATATATGCCATGTGTTGTTGGGAAGGCCATGGCAGTTTTATAGAAGAATCATTCATGGTGGTAAAACAAAGACCTACACGATTGTGAATGATGGAAAAAGGTTTACATTGAGCCTATTGAAAGCAAGAGGTGAAGAGGTGGACAGCAGTCCTAAAGTGTTGTTGGTTTCTGGTAAAGAATTCTTGAAAGAGACAAAGAAGGAGAAGGCATATTTTGCTTTCATCCCAAGGCCTATGCAAGATGTGACCAAAAACAAGGTGAGTGATCTTCCTTTTGAAATTCAGAATTTGTTGAAAGAGTTTGCTGATATAATGTGTAAGGATTTTTCGGATGGACTACCGTCTACGAGGAGCATTAGTCATCACATGGATCTAGTGCCTGAAACAAGATTTCCAAACAAGGCAACTTATAGATCGACTCCTATGAAGAATACAAAACTAAAGAGGAAAGTAAATGAGTTGTTGGAAAAGGATTTAATTCGAGAAAGTTTAAGCCAATGTGCAGTTCCAATAGTATTGGCATCTACGAAGGGTGGTGATTGGAGGATGCATACAGATTCTAGAGCAATCAGCAAAATAACTATCAAAAGTATATATTTCCATTGCCAAAGATGGACGACTTGATGAATTGTTTGAGTGAAGCAAAATACTTCATAAAAATAGATTTGAGAAGTAGGTATCATCATATTCGGGATAAAGAAGGTGGTGAATGGAAGACCGCATTTAAAACGAATGATAGGTTGTATGAGTGGCTTCTTATGCCATTCAATTTGTCAAATGTATTGAGCACATTCATGAGACTCATGAATGAAGTATTGAAGCCATACATGGGTAAGTTTGTCATTGTTTATCTTGATGATATTTTGATTTTTAGTCATCCAAAACAAGAACATTTGATGCATTTGAGGATAGTTTTGCAAAAGTTAAAATAAGAGTAGTTTCTGGTCAACTTAAGGAAGTGTAGCTTCATGCAAGAGGAGCTAGTGTATTTGGGATTTGTAATCTCAAAAGATGGGTTAAGAATGGACCTCGAGAAGGTAAGAGCAATAGTTGAGTGGCCCTTACCAAAAAGCATGTTTAAGGCTAGAAGTTTTCATGGGTTGGCAAGTTTCTATCTGAAATTTCTTAGAAACTTTAGTGGTATATTTGCACCCATTATAGATGCAATGAAGGGTGATAAAAAGAAGTTCAAGTGGATTGTTGTAGCAAAGGATTGCTTTCAGCTTTTGAAGAAAAAAAATAACAAAACAACTGGTGCTAACATTGCTGGATTTGAATAAAGTGTCTTAGGTTGATTGTGATGCAAGAGGAACAGCAATAGGATTAGTATTGAGCCAAAAAGTTAGGGCCATTGCTTACTTTAGTGAGAAGTTGAATGAAGCCAAGAGGAAGAACTTGTCTATGACCAAGAGTTTTATGCAATGATACAAGCTTTTAAGAAGTGGAGGCATTATTTGTTGCCCAAGGAATTTGTTTTGTATACGGATCATCAAGCGTTGTAGTTCATAAACAACTAAGGTAAGTTGAACCAAAAGCATATGAAATGGGTTGAATTTCTTCAAAGTTATTCTTTTATTTTGAAACATAGAAGTAAGCAATGCAATAAGGTTGTTGATGCATTGAGTAGGAGAGTTGTGGTGAACGAGCTAAGAGTAGATGTCAGTGGGTTTGACTCAATGAAAGAGTTATATGGGGAGGATTTGGATTTTTAAGATGCATGAACATCATGCAAAAATCCATCAAGCATAGATAGAACAATAGGACTGGAATATATGATACAAAATGGATTGTTGTTCAGGGGAACGAGGTTGTGCATACCTCAAGGTTCCATGAGATGCAACTTATTGAAGGAGAAGCATAGTGGAGGCCTAGTTGGTCACTTTGGTATGGATAAAACATTGGCACAACTAGTGAGTGTTACCATTACTTGAGGGTGAGCATGGATGTCAAAAAGTTCGTGCAAAGGTGTAGGATTTGCCAACATGTTAAAGGCATATGTTAGAATTCCGGGTGTATCAACTATTACCAATTTTAAATAGACCATGGGAAGCATTGAGCATCGATTTCATTTTTGGGCTACCGAGAACTTAAAGAGGTAATGACTCTATTTTTTTGGTGGTGGATAGATTTTCCAAAATGGCACACGTTATAGTGTGCAAGAAGACTAATGATGCCACAAAAGTTGCAAGTTTGTTTTTTAAAGAAGTTGTGAGATTGCATGGGTTGCAAAGGAGCATTGTATCAAACATGGATAATAGATTTGTTGGACATTTTTGGAGGATGTTATGGAGGAAACTTGGACAAGTTTGGATTTCAGTTTAGCCAATCATCCTCAAACAGATGGACAAACAAAGGTAATGAGCCGAAGTCTTGGTAATGTTTGGTTGGAGATAAGCCCAAACAGTGGGATTTGACATTGGCACAAGCTGAATTTACATACAATAATTCAGTAAATAGAAGTAAAACTATGAGTCCGTTCCAAATTGTCTATGGTTTCAGCCCTAGAGGAGTGTATGAATTGAGAAGCACAACATATATACGAGTGCTAAAGCAGAAGAGTATGCAACAACTATGCATGATGTGCATATGGACGTGAAGAAAATCTTCGAGAATAATATGAATTACAAGAAGTGAGTTGATCAGAGAAGAGAACAAAAATTTGAAGTTGGGGACTTAGCATGGGCACATTTGCATAAGGAGAGGTTTCCCAAAGGTGAGTATAACAAGCTAAAGTGGAATAAAATAGGATCTTCTAGAGTTTTGAAAACATTCTTAGCGAATGCTTGTGAAATTGAGTTACTGGATGGAGTGACTATTTCACCAATATTCAATATACCATATTTGTACCCCTATTTTGAGGGACAAGGTAGAGTGAGGAAGGATCATGTTTAGATTCTTCAAGTATAGATTGGAAGTAACATTGCTAGGAAATCCAAAGGAGGAAATTGAAGCCATAATGGATACACGGATTGGCACAATGACAAGAGGCAAAGAGTACTTTGAGTAATTATTGAAGTGGAAAAACAGAGAAATTGAAGACAACTTGGATGAGTGCATTTGGAGTTGCCAAACATGAAACAATCATTGAGGAGCTCGCAGAGGGTTCATGAGCAGGAGCCCATGGACAATTTCATTTACCCTGTTTGATATAGGAGCATCCTGCTTACAAGCTATCTTGCATCATCGAAGAACATGGGTTCTGGTTCTTGTACACACATGTACATTGTGTTGTGTTGTGCAACTTGTCATTCTTGCAACAACTTGCACGTGTGGAAGAAGAGCAACGCCAAATTGAAGAACATCATCTAGAGTCCCATAGGGCAAGGAAATGCATGAGGGTTAGTTTCAATCGTTCCATGGGTTAGATTGACCTTTTGATAGAGGCATGACGAAACCACCGTTTTATGCAGGCAACGGTTTCGAAACCACCACTTTGTGCAAGAGGCAATTATGCAACTGACATGACAGTTTCACAACCACCAGTTTGTAGACATTGGTAGTTTTGCCCAAGTGGTAAAGATGTGTAGAGTAACTGGCTAGATTGATCAAACATAACGTGTGGACTTGTTTCCAAAGCAAAGGGAGCTCAAGGGGCATGGCAGGAGGTCAATGTCATCACCAAGATTCAAAGTCAGTTTTGGAAGGGAAAGGAAGAGTCATCTCCATAGAACCAAGAAAGAGAGAAGGAAAAATCAAGCAAGTGGAGAGTGCAACTCAAAAGCTAAGCAAAGCAACGTTGAGCTAAGGAGGAGCTTAGAGAAGCTTAGAGTGTGCAAGTGTAGAGCTAGAGGCTTGCTAAGGGAGGCTTATGTTCATTGTAATCTAGTCCTTGGATTAAGAGTGTCTTCTCAAAGTCTGGGAAAGGGTAGAGTGTAAGATGTGTGTGTAACCTTTGTAACAAAACATCAATAAAATGAATATTTGTTTCTAGTCCGAGTCTTTTGTCCTTGAGAGAGTGAGAGTAGAGAAACACTGTTGGGGAGTAAGGAAACCATTCACTTGGCCTCCTCAAATCCTGTTTGCACTACCTTGGGGAACATATGTATATGTGAGAATGTCTTTTGGTTTGATGAATGCATGAGCTACCTTTCAAAGAGCAATGGATTATGCTTTTGCATGGTTACTTAATGAAACAATGGTGGTTTACCAAGATGATATCACCTTATTTCCAAGCAAAGATCTGAACACTTAGATCATTTGGAAAATATCCTTAAAATATGCAGAGAATATGGAATATCATTGAATCCAAAGAAGTCAATGTTTGGGGTAGAAAAAGTGAAAACTATTAGGTCACATTGTATCAAAAGATGGATTCATGATTGATCTAGAGAGAGTGAAAGGTATAGACCTAGTGCAAAGGACATGCTCCTAGACAGGTATACAATCATTTTTTGGTCAATTCAGTTTTGTGAGAATATTCTTTCCCAATTTGCTGAAATTACAAACCCAATCACAAACATGTTGAAAAAGGATCAAGTGATTGAATGGAATGGAGATTCTAACCAAATCCATCATGAACACGAAGGAAGCTATTAAATATGCCCCAGTCCTAATGAGCCCTGATTATTCAAAGGAGTTTCAGATCTTCTCTATCGCATCTCCTCATACAGTTGCTGCGATATTATTACAAAAGAATGACGGAGATCAAGAACAACCTATAGCCTATTACAACAAAGCAATGCATCGTAAATTAAAGTATACCATAATGGAGAAACAAGTGTATACATTGATTAAGGCTGTCAAAGCATTCAAATCCTATATATTTAGTACTAAGGTGAAAGCATATTTGCCCCATACCATGGTGAAAGATATATTGTCTTAGTTGAAACCTTCTAATCCTATATATTTAGCACTAAGGTGATAGCGTATGTGCCCCATACCATGGTGAAAGATATATTGACTTAGTTGAAACCTTTTGGGAAAAGGTGTAGATGGGTGAATAAGCTCCCAGAGTTTGACTTAGAGGTTCATACTACTAAATTGGCCAGGGGACAAGGATTGGCTAAGTTAATGGCTCAATCAAATTTAGATGCAATGGAAGTGAATACCCAAGATGATAGGATCAATGATCCTATTAGTAAATTGGAATGCTCAGGATTGTACAAGGACATCATATATTACTTGAGAAATTTATCATGTCCTCCATAACTAAATAAATCTAGAAGAGATCCTTAAAGCTAGCATCACGTAAGTATGTTATCACAGAAAAAAGATAAGCTTGGAGGGATCTTGAAGGAGTGTTGATGAGGCTGAGTCCAAACAAGTCACGAGAGAGTTACATGGAGGATTATGTGAAGGTCATTACACATTTCAAACTGCTACTCATAAGATTATTAGGGAAGGGTATTGGTGGCCTACTCTTTTCAAAGATGTAACAATAATGGTCAGAAGATGTGATTCTTCTCAAAGATTTGTTGGGAGAATGAAAGAATCAATGTCTTTTCCACTCAGACCACTTGTTGTAGCAGCTTTTTTTCAATGATGGGTAATGGATTTTGTAGGAGAACTTACAAAAAAATATAGAGCTGGATATAAGTGGACGTTGATGGCTATAGATTAGTTCACCAAGTGGGTTGAAACTATCCCCACAAGAAGGGCGACCCATCAAGTAGTCATGGAATTCCTTCAAAATGATATAATCACAATATTTGGAGTTCTAACTAGGATTGCCACAGATAATGCTATGTGTTTCTGAGTAGCAGATTTTTCCAACATGTGTAAAGAATATGGCATAGATATGGCTTACTCTTGCAACTATTACCCACAGGGAAATGGTCAAGCAGAATCAAATAATAAAAGCTTGTTGAAAATAGTTAGAAGAACATTGGAGGTGAATAAAAGGAAATGCGCTGATAAAATTAGGCTTGCTATTTAGGTAGATAGAATTAGAGTAAAAATATCTATAGGAAAAAGTCCTTTTGAATTGGTATATGGGATGCATGCGAATCTACCCTTGAGTTTAAAATTGCGTGTCTTAAGATCCTCCAAGAAATAGATGATAAAGGATTATAAGCTATAACCATGAGGGTAAATCAACTCATTGAACTAGATGTGAAAAGTTCAAAGAAAAAAATGAAAAGACTATTTGATAAGAAGGTAGATCCTAGGCAGTTCAATCTGGGAGGTTTGGTATTATTATGGGATGACAGGCATGAAGGTAAGGGCAAACATGGAAAGTTCGACCCGCCATACATTGGCCCATATTCTATTGACACCAGATTAGGTGAGGACACCTTTTTAAGAGACATTCAAGGTGAACTTTTAGATCTGCATGTGAAAGTGCAGCACCTAAAACATTTCTTCCAATAAATACAACTGAAATTTGTACAATGTACATAAGGTGCGTGTTTTCTTCCCCTTTTGTGTTTCTCCTATCCAGTCGTGGTTGCTTTTGTATGTCCATGACGGTTTGTGGTGTTTTATTTGTTTTTCCTATGGTATCCCCCATTTGTTTTGTTTATGATACACCATGTATATACTCGTTTTGCCTTTGTTTTGATGCTTTGGGTGGGTATTACATTACATTTTGTAGTTGATTGTCGCAAACTCATTTAGGAATATAGTGTGCTGCAGTCAGATAGTGGGACAAGCCTGATCTGCTCAAATAATGAGAGCCTGGAATCTTTGGATATTTACAAGAGGTATCCATCCCCAAAATGAAGCCAATGTTGGCATTTTGAATGCTCCATGCAGAAAATATTCTTAATTTGCATCATTGAGACCTTCAAAACCCTTGATCGTTAATGTTTGCATATGCAAAATTTGTTAACTCTGTTTTTGAGTGTTAAGATCAACCTCTTGAGAGCAGTTGAAAATAGACTCAAAAAGGCGACGAGAAAGAATTATAAACATGGGTTTTGCTTTATTAGCCTTGCTAATAGAGAAGGGAAGTGTTTAAAAGCGTAGGGAACAAGAAGGGCATTGTGCTGTCTAATGAAAGGGAAGAGTTATTGCCTGTAACCCGTGGTGCTAAAGGGCCTTATATCCTTAAGCATGAGTAAGGAATCTGTCTTCACTTTGTCATGCTTAATGGTATCACGTGCATATATTCATAGATGATAGCGCGGACAAGGAATCAATACAAAATTCAACATTCATCGGTTTGTTTGGTCAATATTATTTAAGGTGAATGAGTTAAACCTATAGAGGCGACAAAACATGACAAGTAGCTTCTCTCATCTGCCTAGTCATCTATAAAGGTTTGTCAAGTGCCAAATTTAACATGTAAGCCTGAAGAAGGAAAAGTGAATTTCACATTGTTGCCTCTAGTTATGCCAAAGTGACAAGGATGAAGGCACAAACTTGACAACGAATACATATGCACTCAAGTCTCTTTCGCCCCTATGAGCTTAACACTGCTGAGAGTAAAGATGCAAAGGCGGAATAATGACTACAAGAAACAATATGATAGAAGGCTTATTTGCAAATGTGGGCATAAATGTAAGATATCCAATTCATTAAGAGCACAAAGGCAAAAAGCTGGAAAATGTAATTTGACCTAGATAGCTGTTTGGCAGTTCATCCGCACAGAAGGTATGTGTTGTTATAATAATAAATTTTAAAAAAAGTAATTAAATGCGCCACCCTGCATAAGTAAGGTTTTATACATCTTGGAGAATTCACTTGCAATCTAGAAACGTTCGACACAGTACCTTGGGATTATTGGCGACTCAAGGTGAGCAAAAAGCAGTTGCATAAAGGAATGAATCTATAGTGAACAATTCACCAAGTACCTGCAACTTCTGGGTAATAAATTGTATTGCCTCCTGTTTATATTGTATTTCGACAATGGCATCTTATTCTAGTAAGTCACTAGGGGGATTTAAGGGAAAGTTATAAGATTTTGAGGCATACAATGAACCCTCGACGTCTCTTGTATCTCAAGGGCATGCCAAAAGGTCCTCTGTCAAAGAAGAAACTAGAAATGTATGGGATTGCTATGAGGACGTTAGGGCAAATAAAAGAGACACTATTCTGCAATAACAGGGTAGAGAGTTGTATTTTCATGTGTGGACTAGAGGTAAGGCTAACTGACCAATTCATAATGTGTGGAAGTATGATCTTGGGAAAGTTACAATCCTTAATTCCTTTGAAAATCCCAATATCATATCATGGACTGCAAAACATTATGACCCACACTTAAGGGTGGTAAAAAATGCACAAGGAAGAGTTTTGTTAGATTTGAATGCTTAAAGTGTCAGGGAAATCTTTGGGTTGGCTACTAAGGGTATTATACAGATGGGCCCAGGGATGTAAATGATGAGATATAACTACAATCTTGGATTGTATAGGAATTTAGAATTGAAAAAACATATACATGAGAGAGAGGGTAACATCACATGCTGAGATGTATGAGTGATAAAATATTGGAACTCTTCAAGGTATAAATGTTTGTGCCCTTCTTTCAATGTACTCTGTCCATATTATCACAAGTATTTGGGAAGAAGATGATTTGTTTGTAGCTAAGGCCAAAGTAGTATCCTGGTGAACATCCTACATTCTCATCACCCAGTTATATACGATTATGTGGCTCTTTTATCTTCCCAGACTGATTATTAAATGACTGAATACAATAAAAAAATTGGGCCCAAGAAAATCACACCTATATCACATGTATCTAGCTACCTGCAGAAAAGAAATGCCCAAGAAATTAAAAATGGTAGAATGGGTTTGTGACCAGGTAATATGAGAACTCTTCTGAAAACAAGTACAAGCCTGGACATGGCATTTGGATAAGCACTTTGAGAAGGCAAATTATTGTATATTTGAGGACTGTTTTGTGCAGGCACTGCATAAGTTTTTCTTTGATAAGGAAATACCAAGATTAAGTAGTGTCTCAATGAGAGTCTTAAGACCATTGCAATTTGCAGATATAGGAGGAAACCCTACCCATATTTAGGCTGATTGGTGGTTGACACCAATTGGAACTTATATTAGAGTTTATGGAGCTGAGGTAGCCCCTTTCATCCTACCTAAACTCTTGCTCTTGAGAGTTATATGTCAAGAGTTAATCAGACATATAGATTCGGTTGAAGTGGATTTTGGTAAAATTGGAAAGAGCGGTTGAAGTGGATTTTGGTAAAATTGGAAAGAGCAGTTTGTTAACCTATGTAACTATTGTTGGTGACTTCATCTTTTACCATATGTGTGCACTGGTTTTTCGTGTAGATGAAAAATTTGTGTTGTGCTTGAGGATAGCCAGAAAAAAGATGTGACCCAGAGGGGTTTATTGACAAGAAAAGGAAAGCTCCAAAAAGGAGTGAATATTCTCATGAGCATGATGAAGAAGATTGGTGGAGAAATTGCATGAATGAGGATGAGGTTGGGGATATAAATGGGGATTGGAACAGGTTCAGGTTAATTGAAGAGAAAATGTAATTAATGAACCCACAATATCAGGGACCATATCTCAATATAAAAAAACCCATCAAGAGAATTGTGAAAATCATGGATAAATTCGATAAATGGTTGAGACTACAAAAGAAGAAAAGAGGCAGGCAACCAAATATGAAGATGTAGACTCAAGAGATGAATCTGTACCGATTGTCTCCAAAGAGCAGGCAGATCAATTATTGAATCTTTGCAAAACAAACCCCACAGAGTATAACAGTGCAGGGCATAAATCTGAAGAGCAGCCACATAAGGCCATGCAATGTATCTTACTGAAAGTTGGTGACATTCATCAAATAGGTAGGTCTGTAGAAGACGAAGTTTCAACTAGTCAAGAGCCTACAAAATACTCACCTCAACCTATGCAGGAAAAGTCGCCAGTAATGCACAATGAGAAAGGGATACTGAAATGAGTGCAGGGGTCCTGGTAGACCAACAAGAAAATATTAGTGAGTCAATGCAAGATGAAGATACTGAAACTTGGGTTAGTATTTCTTATACTAAAGGCAAAAAAGGAGATCATGTGTTCCTTAAAAAAATTAAGAGTATCAATGATGGTAAGAAGCAAGAAACAAAGATCATCAAATTCCTTGAAATTGATCAATTGGATGATCAAATAATTGTAGAGCACAATAGATTTTGAAGTGATGCTGAATTCATTCAGACTAAAGAGTTTCAAACTTCTCTTGCTACTTATACCAACCAACAGGTTAAGGGAAAACAAGCCTTGATTGAACTGACCCAAATCAGCAGGGCACCTAAAAATCGTATTTTAAACCATTCACCTCCTACCCTTAGGAAGGGGTCAATTATAATAATCTTACCCCTGATCAATCAAGGAAGATTGTTAAGAATAGTGGTTGGTTGTTGATACCTGCATGGGAAAATGCATAAGCAATGGTGTTGAAAGTAATGATGCAGTACAATGATACGGGCAGAGTATTTGAACAGGATTTCAATTCTGATCAAATTGCCAAGTACTTTCATGGTATAGAATTTAATGTAGATACAAAGACATTGGCTGCATGAACTGTAGCCCCCCTCATATTAAACCAATCAATCAGCTCAGTCCTCAAGATATTAGAAGGCAGTTAACTATCCTCAAGATGGGAGATATGAAAGTTTAAGATTCATCTAAAGCAATGTGAGACTATGCTGGATATGATTGTCACAATGCCAAACACTTGAAGGATCAGTTTAAGAAGCTTGATGATGAGAATACTATATTAAGGGGGCAAACTTTGGAGTCAAGGGGAGCCATTTACAATAAGGATGGAATTCAGGCCAACCTAGAAATGGCCACGAGTTAGATGGAAAAATTGAAAACAACACCATTGGCACTCTTATCTCCTCAATTTGAAAGGGGAACTCCTAGAACAAAAAGGACTAGCCTTTTAGCCCTTGAGAAGACAACCGAACCAATCCTGGTCACTGTGGAAGTAGAGCAAGTACAAAATGAGGTACAAGGACTAAATGATAATTTTGCAGAAGGCCCTTAAAGCCAAAAACTACTCAAAAAGGAAAACATGGCTCTTCAGGATAAGAAAGAAGAGTTAAAGACCCACTGCAAAACGATAATGGTCGACTTTATGAAACCCAAGGTGACAAAGATAGAGTTATAATAATCTCTGGGAATCCATTTAAAAGGCCAAAATAATCAAGGCTCAATGTGATGACATATTGGTCAAAATCAATGCGTTTAAGGTATCTTGGTTTCAAAGATCATAATTGTTGAATCAACTCAATGTTAGGGTGGTATACATTGAGGATGAAGAAATGGAAGAGAAAGGATGGCCATCTGCCAAAGAACTGAAGAAGAATATTTTTGATTTGTCAAACAGTTGTAATGAATTGAAAGGTTATATCCCCAATTGAACAAACTAGAATCATAGTGAATAACAATGTAGATCTCTTGAACTTTGTTATTCAAAATGGATTACTTATTCCATTTAGTGCATCTGGCCACTTGAAGATTAAGTTAGTTTGGAGCAAGGATGTGAGAACTCTTAATAAAAAAATTCAGCAGTGACATCCAAAATAGTGATATAACTTCCTTATAGGAATTTGACATTGCTTTCAAAGAGATATTCAAATTAAAGATAAAAGTAGATATCTTCATATAGGGCATGCAAGTATTCAAAGTGTAAGGTACTATGAATGAGGCCAACATAATTGTCAAGGTCAAACTCCCAACTAATCAAGAATGGAGTCAATTGCTTATCGATTTTCTTGAGGAAAACAAGGGAGATGACCCGCTATGAAGGAAAGATGAATAGGTATTCTTTGCATAGGCACGATAAACTTTTTTATGCCGAGTAGTTATATTGTTGCATGCAGAATTATGTTGTTGAGCCCCCTTTTCTTAATGTGTAGGTCCATACTAGAAAGTATTTTGTGTGTATAGGTGCTATATCATGTAAAGGCATATAAGTATATTTCAAAATTGCCTTAAAGGACAGCTGCCATGTGCCTCAAAATGAATATTTGTTATTACTCAAGGGTTAAAAAGGGAAGGGGCTTATATTGCAGAACAATTTTTTTCTGTTGTTTGTGTTTGCTTTTACTCTACAGTGTATTTCCCAAACTGATTTTGTTACTGCTCACACGCCCCATTGCAAAGTATTGTGTCCTTGGTAACAGTTTGTTTGTCATATGGCTCGAATGGAGCATAGCTGATAGAAATCTTAGGTTCTTTAGGGTATAGGAAAAAACATTTAACGTTAATATTTTCTTGTGTAATGAAACATTGCATTACTGTAAGGAACCATGTACTATTCTCTATGGTTTGGTTTATGATTATGTCTATCATTATTTTGTGATCAAAGTTTGCTGTTATAGTTCATCTTATAAACTGTTATTGGAGTTCCTTTAATGAATAATGAGACTTTTTGAGTAAGAAATATTGTTTTTCATACATACTATGTGGCTGTTTTTTACAATTTATGTAAAGTTGTAATAGAATGTTCTTGATAAGATGTGTGAACGTAATTCTATCTAGGTATGTGATGCCCAGTGGAGTAGCAAGGCATTAGCCTTAGGATCTAGATTAATCTTCATAATTAAATTTTTGCTTCCATATTTTATGGAAATATGCTACAATACATTGCAAAGATTTGTGATATTTCCATGAGAGCTTTATGTAAATGCATGACTTCAGTCATCTTTTCTGTTTAGAATAATTTGTGATCTGTTTGTGACTAGTTACATGTTATCTTTATAATTTTTCATATTACAGTTTGATTTAACAAGTTTAAAGCGTGTGTTCATGTGGTTAGTGACAATAAATGGGTTCCATGGATATTAAAGGTTACACCTATTGGTTAAATCTCTGAGGTTTCTGTTGACAATTTTTGACCCCACAGGTCAAAAAATTGTCACCCTTATCATTTGAAGCTCTACATACCATGCTAGTTTGCTTTGAAAGAGCATATGTCGATCAAAACAGTTGAAAGGAGCAAATCTTAAAGGACTTCGGGTTTTACAACAAGGGTTCTCAAAAGGGTAAAGTTATTTTACAAAAAACCCGAAGGCTATTTCAAATGTTCCGAGGACCCTTTCAACAATCCCGAAGGTCATTTGCAAGATTTTCGAAGGGTCAATCCTCGAGGAAACGGTCCACTTCAAGTTTGTCGAAAGGTCACTTCTCAGGGAAAGGGTCCTTCTATAGGTTTCTTGAAGGGTTCTTTCCCTTCGGGAAGGTTCTTCACAAAAAGCCCGAAGGGCAAAAGACAAGGTTCCGAAGGGCACATTTAAGAAGGCCGAAGGGCCATTGTCGAATTCTGAAAGGTCATTACAAAAAGGCCGAGGGGACACTTACAAAAAATCCAAAGGGTATGTGCCATTCGGAAGGAGGCAATTTCAAAACTCCGAAGGGTACTTTCCCTTCGGAGAGTTCATTTGCAAAATCCGAGACAATTCCTTCGGACTTTTTGTCCGAAGGAAAGTGTATAATGCAGAGCTTCCGACATTTTGTCCGAGAGACAAAAAGCCGAAAGAGACCAAGCCAAAAAATCCCGAAGGACTTCTCAGAGGCAAGTGTACTGTTTCATCTTTCCAAAGGGTCATTTGGAGAAAAGCCGAAGGGTCACTTTGCAAAAGCCCGAAGGGCATTTTCAAATTGCTGAAGGGTATTTTCGGAAAAGGATCAATTACCAAAATGTAAAGACCCTTGCAATTTTGGCCTTTAATTTTTAGTTTTGACCACTCAGGAATTTCGTCAAACAATTGTCTTGCAAAGTATCCTTGGTTGGAAGATGATGCCTTAAAGCTGATTTCTGTCTTTCATCAAATAATGTGATAATAACTTCAAAACCAAAAGAGCAATGACTGAAAATGCCATGTAAATATGAAGCACGTGTCTTTATCTTTCTCAATGCACATGAAGGTCTAAAATCCTATGCAAATGAGTAACTACAGCCATGAGACATTTTGATAAACACTTAACATGTCACTCCATAAGTTCCTTACAATACTTGCTTAAACGACATCTACAGCTTATAGGATTTTATCAAACATTTAGCATGCATACTTAATGACTCTAAGTGACTGAAACCTTTGCCAATATGAAGCTACAACAGATAGACATTATGATAAACAGTTGGCATGCATTCCCTTTATACTATACTTGACTGATCTTACCTAAATGGCTGCTCAGAATTGTAACAACAGTTATATTCCTCAATATATGAAGCTGAATAATGACTGGAAATGAAGGAATGGATGGAACTGTTAATGAAGACCGTAGAAAACCCTTGCACCTTGTCCCCATCACTGTTCACGACACTGTAGCGTGGGTACTATAGCAGCACACTAAACCCTTTTAATCTTTCGTATTTCTTCACCAATTAAAGCACAGATTGGACCCCTGAATGAAGCCCACACTTTGGCAATGATTTAGCTGATCTTTCATAGCCTCAAGATTGCACAAACCAATGAGAGTCTTCGTTCTCAAAGGCTGGAATTGACTGAAACTCTTGTGGATTATTCCACACAGCTCCACAACCAAAAGCACAAGTAAATGATATCTTCCCTCCAATCGATTTGCTCTTGATGCCTTTATATAACCTCTCAAAGGAGGTCGACCCCTTAATGGCATTTAATATGCCCTTCAAATCCGCTTTTAGGTTTTTTAATAAAAAACTTTATATTATGTCTCCAAACTTGGGTGCTCAAATCCATAATATAAGAAATGTACTTTAAGTGATTTTAATTGAGGGTCATGGCCTCATTGGTAATAAAGTACACTTTTTGACTTTATAATTAAATTATCATTAAAGTACCTTTAATGATAATTACTCATTAAATGCTTAATATTTCACCCATCCAATTGATTAAGAGGTCAACACTGCATCTGAGACCTATCCAAGTGCCTTGTTATAAATAAAAACCCTGACTCCTTGAAATGGTGACTTACTATAAATAGTAAGTATGAAGAACCGAGTCAAACGAAGGTCAAACCTGAACGCAACTGAGCTCTGACGAAGAATTCAACCAAACATTTGCCAAACAGTTACCTCTGAACAACTCCATTAGCCTACAAGGGTCAGGAAATAGGCGAATCCCTTCGAAACTGATGTGCACGAAAATGGGGACATTACACAAAATCCCGAAGGGTATCTGCCCTTCGGGAAAGTCCAAAACACAAAAGCCGAAGGGTTATTAGCCCGTCGAAAGAGTACATTTACAAAAAGTCCGAAAGGCCCTTGCATAAATTTGAAGGGCTCTTTTTCTTTCGGGCAAGTGAACTGTTCCAACAATGCAAAAGGCTTCTCAGAGTTCCCGAAGGGTCACTTTTAGGCGAGGGATCACTTTAACTTTCTCGAAAGGACAATTTCGATATGGACTGTTTCATTCGAGAGGCAGTAAAGAAAGGCTGCAGCAAGAAGTCCGAAAGAATTCTTTTGAGAAGATTTATCCGAAGAAAAGAAAGGCACATGGTTTCCTTCGGACTTTTTGTCTGAAGGAAATGGACAAAAATGACTCAGAAGGATAAGCTCAAGAGAAAAAGACACAAAATGAAGGACTTTTCAAAAAGTCCGAAGGGAAAGAATAGAAGCAAGACAAGCCATAGAATAAACCGAAGGAAAGTGCATAAAGAAAGAAGTCTTGGACATTTTGTCCAAGAGACAAAAGTCTGAGAGAAATAGACAAACGAATAGCCAAAGATGAAAACAATAAGCAAATGACCTGAAGCAATACATGCACAAGGACAAGAGATGGAGTCAACATGGAATTTCATGCAAGTGGAGGTTCGTTTGGAGTTGGTAGTTTTGGTGGACTATTTGTTGTATTCATGATTATCTCCTAGTCAATCTCATGCATCCAAAGGTCCAACTCAGCTTCAAGTGGAGTTCTCAATTTGAGATGTGGCATGGCTTTCCATGCAAGAGTTTGACTTGTCAAACTTGGATCCACCTCATCCCTTCAAATACCAACATGGCGTTGATTTCATGCATGTGCTTTTGTTTATCTTGTTAAAGCTTCAACGTTTCAGCAGTTCAAACGAAATTCTAAGTTCAGTATTAATGTTGATTTCATGCAAAGGAGATTGTTCTCTTGTTTCAAGCAGTTCAAGTAGAGTTCTTTATTTGGAAATTGGTGTAGCTTTCCATGCATGGAACAGATTAGTCCAAAATAGGCCCACCATCCTTTTCAAACGCCAAAGTGCTTTTCATGCAAGGCATAAGACAAATAAAGTTTATTTGGACACTACGTTATCTTTTGACAGCTCAAGTTTGACTTGGTTAATGTGGAAGTTAATCTCCTCTTCTATTTTCAACACCAATCTTTGGCTTGTGTATCTTTTTCTATATAAGTTGGCTCCTTAGCCTTGAATTGTATCCCTGTTGACGCAGTGGATTGCACCCTGGGCCAGAGGCCGAGCTCCTGCGTAGGGTGCAATCCACTGCGTCAACAGTTTTTGGCATGCCCGATGGGACCAACTAGGACAAGTTGCGTCCAAAGAGTTGAAGAATTTTTGGTGTGTTCTTCAACCAACTAGCCTTTGGAGGCTTTTGCATCAACACCAATGGCGACTCCGAGTTGAATCAGCTGGTTAAACAGCCTAGTGCCATCAAGAAATCACATTTTTGTATGTATAATTCCTTTGCACAGAATCATGGGCCTTGTATTCCTTCATATTACCATGATCAAGCTCAAAACATTTATGCAATCCCCTCAAGCAGCTCTCTTAGTTGCCCTTCAACGATAAGGGAGGTGGCGCTGGAGTTTGAGAAGCAGGTAATGGAGATCGACAGATTGGATGAGCAGTATGGATATTAGCAGGAGTTGATGTATAAAGAGGAGTGTTTGTTCAGGCAAGCTCAGGTCTTGCAATCCATGGAGGAGGAGGTAGCAAAATAGAGAAATCCATTCATGCAAGGCAGTCAGCCTTGTGCGCCCCCTCCTATCCTAAAGAAAGCCCCCTCTTGTGCACCAAATCCTTTCTATCAGATGGCACTTGCTCATTCTAGCTCATCCGATGCATCAATCGACCCTGCTCTTGACCTCGTGCGCCTAGCTTTCCAACATGCCTCTCTTCAGACAGCTCTTTTTGTACATGAGCAGACCCTCCCAAATCTTTCCCAACCTCAAGTCTTTCAACATGATCTCCAAATTCCAAGTTGGAAGAAGGAAAGTCATGAACCAGCCTAGGATCTTGGAGTTTCCAATCCCAAGATCATGAGCTGGAAGCAAACAGTAGAATCATGGGGCACAAAGGAAGAGGAGGAGAAAGGTTTTGCTCAAAACCTTGAAGAAGATGAGGCTGCTCCTGCTCCTAATGATGCTGGTGACCTCCAAGAAAGACTCTTTCAGGATAATTTTGCTAAGCGAATTGAGGAATTAGAGGCTAAGATGAGACTGCTTCATGAAAGAGAAATGGAACTTTCAGACCTTCTAGAGGAGCCCCAGGACCTTGGAGAAAACAAAGTTGTTGCCTGTTCACCGGAGCAAAATTCCAATTTCGAGATCCTGAACTGGAAGAAAACAGTAGAATCATGGGGTATGAAGGAGGATAAGAAAGGTTTTGCTCAAAACCTTGAAGAAGATGAGGCTGCTCCTGCACATGATGATGTTGGTGACCTCCAAGAAAAGCGCTTCCAAGAGGATATAGCCAGAAGAATTGCAGAGTTGGAATCTAGAGAGAGATTCTTCAGCCAATGTGTGATAGACGGTTCAGACCCAATGGCACATTCCATGTCTGAACACACCCTATCTACACACCTCCAAGAATGTTATCAGGCCACACCTGATATTGATGAAGTGCTGGCCAAATGGAAGGAGGAGAATCATTTGATTCTAGCTCAAGGACTGCCTCCTCTTCCACATGGTTTTTTCACTTCACCTCTTCTCAAGGAGGAACCTATTTTGCAGGAGGCGAGTGAGGAAGAAAAGATCCAATTTGCAGCTCTTCAGGAGGCTATCATGAGCGACAACGAAGAAGAAATCATCATCGATGCTCCTTGTGAAGACATCATCAGCAATGGAGAAGACTCAGGTTAGGCATACATGCGGATGTTCCAGCAGTATGAGGAGGAATGTAAGCATGGTGAGCTCTCTCCCCCCTTGTTCGATGAACTTCCTTGTTGCTTTGATGAGGAGGACGACTATGCCGAGGAGCCTGAGTTGGAGGAGGATCAGACGGATGTCTTTGAACAACTAGAGACTCTGATCTTTGTGCAGGAAAAAGAGAGGTCTGTCTACCTTGAGGAAAGCCTTGAAGAAGAAAGCTTTGAACAAAGAGGTGACGTTCTGTGGGATGAGCAATCAGTTTGTGATTCCATTTCAGACATCACCACAGTCACCCTTCTTCAAGAAGGCCAAGAGGAAGTAGAGGATGAGTCTGACAGAGTCTTCAATGAAGCAGAAGGAAACGGATCGGGCCATGATGCATTGCAAAGGGACTGTGCAGATGAAAAGGCTTATGGTGATGAGCCAACAACGATTGATTTCTTGGTGAAATGCACCAGCTTGAAGGACCAACATTCAACAAGCTTCCAAGGACAAGAAGAGTACATATATGTCGGAAGCATGTTTGATTTTGATCCACTCGGATGCAAGCCAATCCAGGTGACAGGCAAGAGGAGCAGGTCACCAAATCTTCTTTTCATTCAGCCACTTGTCTGGCACCATAAGTCTTCTTGCTAGGAAGGGGATTTAAGAAGTTTTCCCTTTGATCCAGGAGGGAAGCAGATGTACCTGGTTAGTTGTATATAGTAGTTTGCTTTAAGTTTTCTTCCCTGCTTTCCCTAAGTGCAGTTTGCACAGATAGTGTTTTTAGCTTTGTGTGTGTTTTCCTTTGTGTGTGGGGTAAAGGCTCATGTTTGATTCTTAGATCTTTTGGGGTTGTTGCTAACCTTTCTTCAAAGCTGCATTCTGACTCCGTGCCCAATGGAATTCAAGGCAACTGGTCTCTAAGCATAGCAGGCATGCTTCCCCTGGGAGTCGCCAATTTGTTGACCATTTTTTGCCCAACAAGCCAAAAATCGGTCCCCCCTTTTTTTTCATGCTGTTCTGAGCCAATACTTTTGATTTTGCACGAGTCCTGCAAATTTCTACGGACTCTGCAAGTTTTTTACGGACTCTGCAGGTCCATTTCTACGGACTCTGCAGGGCTTGGCTTTCTACGGACTCTGCAAGGAGGTTTTATACGGACTCTGCAGGTTTTCTACGGACTCCACAGGGACTTCTACGAACTCTGCAGGTGTAGTTTTTTGGTAGATGAAGAACCAGTTCAAAGAGTGCAAAGTTTTACAAAGCTTCTTCGGACTCTTGTCTAAAGAAATTCACAAGGAAAGTTGGCATCTTTGAACCGTTGAACCATTGAACCGGTTCAATGCTTCGGTTCAATGCCTTGGTTCAACACTTCGGTTCAACTACAAAGTTCATCGGCTCGGTTCAATTCAGTTGGTTCAATGCTTCGGTTCACTCAGTCGGTTCATCAAACGGTTCATCGGCTCGGTTCAACGGTCAGTTCAACGAGCTTGGTTCAACGCTTGGTTCAACGGAGCGGTTCAAGCAAAAGTTCAAGAGAATCTCTCGAAGGACAAGTGCCCTTGCGGAGGGCAGAGAGCACTTCAAAGAGGCCATAAAGAAAGCCGCAAAGGTAAGTTCTTTTGGAATTTTGTTTAAGGCAATCGAAAGGCAAAGGCATAATTCCTTCGGACTTTTTGTCCGAAGGAATTCCTTCGGACAAAAAGTCCGAAGGAATTCGGAAAGGATTGTGAGCAAAAAAAAAATCCCGCAGAAAAGACTTGAGGCAAGAGACGAATTCTTTCGGACTTTTGTCCGAAGGAATTCCTTTGGACAAAAAGTCCGAAGAAATTCGGGAAGCCGCGAGCTCAAAAAGGCCCGGGGAAAATTCCGAAGGCAAAGCGGCCGAACAATTCTTGCGGACTTTTTGTCCGTGGGAAAAAAGCCCACAGGAAAAGCCCGAAGCAAGAAACCCGCCCGAAGGGTATGTGCCCTTGCGGAGGGCTCTCGCCGAGGAAAAGGACTTTTCTCAAGAAGCCGAAGGGTCACTTCCCCTTCGAAAAGGATACAAAGCAAAAAGTCTGCAGAAAAGTCCGAAGCAAGAAAGCCGAAGAAAGTCCAAGGGGTGACGGCACTGAGGACGTCAAAGTCAAGCACCGCGAACTAGATGTGGGTTTTCAAGCAATGACGGGTGCGCGGACGTCAATTTTAAGACGGTGAAATAGCCGTTTGATTTTAATATGCTTAAGCGCCAACCAGAAAAGAGCCCAAGGAACGCAGCGACCCGCCAAAAGATAGCCTCGGGGGGTTGAAGGAGTCAGAAAGAGACAAAGCAAGGAAGAAGACAAAGTGCAGGAAAAAACATAGTCCAAGTGGCAAAGGGGAGGCGAGTTATTGCCAGATGGTCACCAAACGGCGCAAACAGTAAACGACGCAGCCTGTCTTCTCCATTTTGCATTTATAAGGGGCAAACCACGTGAATGTCTTGAAGGGAGCAGTTTGTTCACAGAAAAGAGGCACATCCATGTTTTCACATTAATGTGGAACGCCAAAGTCAAAGCAGGAGCCGACAATCAAACGACTTCCTCTTCCCAAGGCTCAGAGCGCACATGGGCCAGCTTGCAAAAAGAGCGCCAAGTTCCTTTTCTCTTTTCTATATATTGTAAAACTTCTCATTTGAGAAGGGATCCATCTCTTAGCCTCAAGGCAAAACTCTGCCCAAAAATCTCTCGGGCTTGTAAGGCAGAACTCTGCCAGATTTTACCTTGAATCAGGTCTTAGCATTTTTACTTCTATCTGGACTTGCACTCAAGCACATGCCTATGTTTTCTTTTTGTGTTAAGTCATTTCTTTTTATGCTTCTCACAGATCGATTCCAGCATGTCTAGCGCATTGTGAAGTTTCTTTTCTGCAGGTCTGCCAGAAGTGTCTACAGCAGGAATATAGGCGCATGTGAATAGGTTGCCAAAATGTGTCTCAGAATACCTTTGATAGTTCCTTCCTGTATCTCTACGGACCCCTGACTCACTGATATAGAAGAGTTTCCCACATCAGATGAAGTGTATGAGCGCTTCTTCTTGGTGAAAAGTGTATGTTCGGGCTGAGTGGATCAACCTTTTTTGGTGTATCACCTTTTTTAATTTAAGTTTAGGTTCTGTTTCAGCATCTTTCTCCCTTTTCATCCCCCCCTTTTTCATTTATTTGTTAGCAGTAGGAATCCAGGGCCTAAAAGATACATCAGAGGGAGCTAGCCCTTATCTAGAGACTCTCCCCTCCAGCTTCGCCGGTCCCACAGGCGAGAGGGGAGTTTCCATTGTTGCGTGTGGAAGGCAGGAGCTCGGCCTCCTGCCCAAGGTGCAATCCACTGCGTCAACAATCCCTCTTTTGGCAAGATCAAATTCTGCCAAAGACGGAGTTTGTAACTTTTTTTCAGATTAATAGGACTTTTTATTTTTCATAATGATGCTGGTATAGTATATTCATGTCAGTGATTTGCATAAGTGATAGAATTGCTCTTCTTTGTCAAGTCTTGATTCTTACGTAGCAACATAGTTGATCAGTTTATGCAAGTCATGTTTTGTGTTTGATGTCTCTTGACTGAGTTTACAGTGGATATAAGTGGCTGGTTAGTGCCTTAAATCAGTTATATTTTTTCATTTCCCTCAAGCTTGGATCACCAGAGAAAACCTTTTCGTGAAATACTTATGCATATTGGTCAATTGGAGTTGAAAGTTCAGCGCTTTTCTTGTCTAAATCAGTGTTCTTAGGAGCTCAAATTGAGTGGATCAATAAAAAAATACAGGTGTATCACCATCATTAGATAGGATTTCCGTTCAAGTTTATCTCTCTTTTCCCGGCAGTTTGTAACGTAAAGCAAAGATTCTAATTGATACACCAAAGGGAGCTAGCCCTTAGAATCTAGAGATTCAATCCATAGATTAGGTCATCCACAACCTAGGATTGTTTCCATGTTTCAGCAGATTGTGAAGGCCTGAAACTACCTTCACAGGGGTGCAAGTCTGATGGACAACAATTTCTAGTCTATTAAGTTATTTTGATCCTTTTAGAACTGCAAGGGAAGCCCCCTAGGTTTGACAGAGCCTAAAGTGAGAAGACTGAACTCTGTCTTAGCGACTGTCTTCCCCCCTTTTTATGTCACTTTATCTTTTAGGGTACTTATAGCCAAAGGAAGAGCAAAGTTATTAGCATGATAATGGAATCACACAAAGAGTGTTTGATCGGGAACCAACAAAATGATCTTGGCCAAGATGGCCCTCACTTGTACAACAACTTCTTGCAGTCTTTTGTACAGCAGTGTCTCAAATATTGGTTTTATGCTTTCCTGTTATGTTGTAATCTCAGCTTTTTCTTACATCCTATGATAGTCAATCTTCCTCTTTGCATCTTGGTATTTCAGCATCCTCGTGCTCACTTTGCAACTTTATTCGGTATTAATATGAGTACTTTTATTTACATAAGACACAGTTCATGTTTCTTATTGATGAAATGTCTGATAAAAATTAAGGAAATATCACTTGAGAGTGATACCAAAAGATATTTGTGGAAGGCTGGCTTTACGTATTCACAACAACTGCAATAGTATATAATGAGTGGTGTCTGAGAAAATTTCTGTAACTCAGCTTTGGCATCAAAGGTATGGACATATTAGGTACTGAACAGTCTTTCACATTTGAAGAGGCCTAATAGAGTTTGTGCTCTGCATTGTTTTCAAAAGAAAGAAGGTATGCCTGAATCCTATATTTTGGGAAAGCAAAATAAATAAGACTTGCAAATGAAGGCACATGAAATTTAGTTCATCGCAATAATTTTGGTCCTATGTACCAAGAATTTAAAGATGATTTGTTAGGAAATATTTGGGCATACTTGCTAAAAAAGAAATCAGATTCCCTTGAAATATTCAAGAAGTTCAGAGTCATGGTTGAAATATAGAGTGGCAAAAGGATCAAGGTATTGTAGATGAACAGTGGTTTTGAATACAAATCAAGAGATTTCTAAAACTTTTGTGGTAGATGGTATCCACAAAGAACTTATATCTTCCTATACTCTGCAGCAGAATGGTGTTATAGTAAGAACAAATGATTGTTGAGGTTGCTAGGAGTATCCTTAAGATGAAAATCACACCATATAATTTTTGGGAAGCAGCGGTCGGTAAAATGGTATAGCTCATCAACAGAAGTTCAACAAAGGCTGCAGGGAATTATAAAGGAACTACAGAGTTTGAAAGGATCATGGCACCTGCAGCCAAAATGAACAAAAATAATAATGTTGTATGTCAAGAATGATTTCTTGAATTGTTTCTTGAAGATGTATAAACAGAGCAATTGCAAGGATTTGATAAGAAAGGAAAGAACGTTTCGTGCAGACTGAAGAAGGATTTGTGTGGTCTTAATTTTGCTCCAAGAACCTGTTATGCGAGCACAGATGAACATTTCAGTGGAAACAGATTTAAAAGAAGTCCATTAGATATGAATCTATATGCAAAAGTGAAAGACAGATTTATAGTGATGATAGTCTTTTATGCTGATCTCCTAATTAGTGGAAACAAAACTGCTTGACAAGTTAAAGATTGAATTGATTGATTCTTTTGAGATGATTGGCTTTCGCCCATTTCACTACTGTTTATAAGTGCAGATTTGATAGAAAAGCATTATCATCTTTATGCCTCATATACATTATGCACAGGATCCCTTGATGAGATTCAACATGGAATGTTATAAGCTAGTGCAATTCGTGTTGAAGTGAGGGAAAAGTTGTAAGCCCTGGAAAATGGTAGGGAATCTCATGATCTCACACAAAAGACCAGATATTAGTTATGCAGCTGGAGTTATATCAAAATTCACGGCATCTGCCCAAGTTATTCATTGGAAAGTTCAAGGAGGATTTTGAAGTATATAAAATGAACAGTGCATTTTAGATTTACACTCAAATGAAGAGTTGAAGTTGAATGGAAATCGATATTCAAGTTAGGAAGGTTGTACAGATGTTAAAAATCAACAGAAAGCTAAACATTCAGCTTGGGATGAAAAGTGACTTTATGGAACAGGAAAAATCAATTGACTATAGTGCTACCATTTAGAGTACAAGGCATCAATCAGCAAAATATGTGAAGCAACATGCATGAGAATAATTCTTGGAAATTTAGGTTTAAAATAATAATGACTACGTGATAATTGATATACAATAACAAAGATTCCGGTGTTTGATTCCATATCCAAACATATAGGAGTGCATTATTGGCTACATCAGAGAACAAGTATAGATAGTCCACATACTCGGACATTATGCGAGTACTCACTATTTTCTTTCCCCAGCAAGAATTTTTCACTTATAGTTGTGAGTCTTAGTTCGAGGGCTCCAAACATGGAAAAAACACTGAACTAGACAGTATATCTATACAATAAATGTTAGCATTTAGATATTGATATCTAGTTTCTTATACTTTAGATACGGATATTTAGTTTTTTATACTTTAATTTATATTTTATATATATACTTTTTGGATGTTTGAGAATGGTTTCGGACCTCTAGGAGCTATAATGAAAATTCTAGGTTTTGGAGGATCGTATCATATTTTAGACTTAGTCAGATTTTAGCATTTTAGGATTTCAGACTTAGCCATATTTTAGGGTTTCAAGATTTTAGGTAGACATCATATGAGGTATGAAGGCTGCATGCAGGGATGTAGGTATGATATAATAGTATGAGAACATCTCTCGTAAAGCACCATGAGCCGATCCCCCCCATTCTTGGTGCACCCTTTTAGACTTGCACTTAGGGAGTTTTGATGTGCCAACGAGCCCCTGTAAAAGAGAGCATCATTAATGATAAAGCTGAAAAATATCGGTGTATACATATGCCCCACCCAAAGCTCATCATATGTCACAATAGTAGCGTGGGATGGTGCTTTGGGAAAGATACATATCAACATGAAAGTATAAAGGAAATGCTGAAAGAAATGACGATGCAATTTTGTACTCTATTTGTATTCAAATCTAATAGAAAATACATCCCTGATGTGTTACAAACTCATTTGATACATTTTGTAACAATAATTTTTATACAAATTATGTTTGTTAAGAAATATAAGTATTTTAATTTTTTTTAACTTGCCGAGTATTGTCGAGAATTCGCCGAGTCGAATCTTTTTTGGTTTGCCAAGTTTGAGTTGAGTCCGAGTATGGGAACTATGTATAGAGCAATGGGATAGAATTAATTTACTGTTGGTCTCAAGATTAGCTTGCATACATCCTAACCAAGGTGATAAGCAAATAAGTGAAAGATTTGAAGCATTTATTGTTGTAAAAGTAAACAGAATGGTCATTAAGGGGACTTGCTAGAAATAATGCCATCTTGCAATGTGCACTGTATGCAATATTGTTTTGAATGGATTGCATTGATCTGTAGTTTATAATTTTAAATGTCAAATGTTGTCATGATTTGCATTTCTGAAATCAAGAGTGTAACATATCCCACAGAAAATCAAGTCTAAGGTCACACGGTAGCACAAAGAGTTAATTGTCTCAACCACAAATTGTCACTACGAGTTGGGTTTAGTATTTCAGCAATGTAGCAATATGGAAAGAGCAAAACCTGCAATGGTTCCTGTGTAAGGAATCTAGTAAGTCATGTTGAGATGTGGATAACATGTTCTATAAGTGTCTTGCGAATGAGTTAAAGTATAAGATGTCAACTGGAGAGAACCAGAAGTCAAAAAGTTATAGTCTAAACTGTCATATAATGGTCATGCATATACATATAAACAACTTTATTAGGTGAAAAACTATATTGAAGGATTTTGAATGTAGCGTATAAATCATACAGACATCTAAAAAATTTAATAATGATGAGGGTTGTAACAACTTTGAAGGGCATGCTTCTTTTTATGTACCACATGAATTGAAATCAATATGTGACTGAAATCTATGAAGGTTTCTTTGTGGGCTAATCTATCTGCCAAACGATTTGAACTTTTTCTAGTGTGTCCGGGTTCAGCAGGAGTAAACTGATTCAATAGACTTTAGCTTCTTTTAGGTGGTTTTTAAGCTTCAAATAGTTGAATTTCTTAATTTCAAGTGAGATATTTATCTTCAGGCCTGTTAAGTCATTTTTTTAATTTCTTCCAAGGCCTGGACCTTCCCTAAATTCAAACACCTTGGCCTGGATTAATCTTTGAAGCCCCATCATTGTTTCGCTGGTAAGGGCTCAGCAGAAAATGCCATTAGCACCATGGATTCCTTTAAAGCCTGTGCAATTTGTGGGGTTCCTTGAGTACTTACTTCCAGTTTCTCAGGAGTCACAGCAAATGTAGATTATTATGTTTCTATAATGCTAATGACACAGGTCAACCCATTCTCTAATAAGTCATCAATCTATTATTAAAGCCATGCTACATATTTAGTACATACTCTATTACTCATTGTTCTGTTTTCTCTATTGACAATTCTGTCTGCCCAATAATCTTTTGTTTTAAGAAATGCATCTTATATTACTTCAGAGAACAGAAAGTTACATCAATATAACAACAGGGTTACACGGAAAGTTTCTTTCTAAATAGGGAAGAAAATATGGCATCTAATCCTGTTCCCCAAGATGCAGTGAGTCAATGTCCTCACAGAAATTATTAAATTTAAATTTGACAATAGCCAACTTATGTTCCCCTAAACTGAGAGGAGATGGGTCCTCATGCAAAGGAGCCTTAACCCAAGCTTTCCACAGGAATCCGATAGCTGTCAACCGGATGGCATGCCTCAAAACTTTGCTACAGTCCCTAATAATCCAAGCGTCCCCAAGGAGAGGGCCTCACCAAAAGTGGGGGTAGGTGAATAAATAATTAAATTCAGATTGGAACCAAGCCTAAAAGAACTTGGCAAACAAATATCTAAAAAAGACATGATAAATGGTTTCCTCTCTACCACAAAAACTGCACAATGAATCTCTAACTCCAGCTTTTTAAAGCCTTCGCTTGAGTCTTGACAGCTAAACCTTGATGGGCATTAACCACACCAAAAAAACTGTGCTTGAAAGAAGATTGGGAATTCCAAATGGAATGACACTTCTGCTGCCGGTGAACTTATGGATCTCTTACCCCTGCCTTTTATTAAAACGGGAGGAAGGATCAGATTTGTTCCTTACTAAGGCATAAAGGTCTTTTTTCATAGTTGTAGAAGGCCGTCCCACTATTCCATTTCCAATCTCTTCAAATAGTTCATGACCCTTGGAGTTGCATTTTAAAAAATTAGCTTTTATGAATCATTCTTAAAATTTCTAGAAAACTGTATATATATGTATTTTTTAAACTTCTGAGCTCTATTAAAATCATGGTGTGGCATTGTTGAAGCTCATGGTTCCATAGATCCCCCCAATGAAATTTCCTTTTCTGGCTGATTGTTTATTAGCACACATAGGCAAAAGACTGAGGTGGACTCTTCAACTGAGCTGAGTTCTTGAAGAGTGAAACATCCAATAAGTCTCCAGGCTAGATCCCAAGCATCACATGATCCCTCAAACTGCCATTAGAGAAAGGCAAACACACTCTGCCATGCAGCCCACACTCATTTAAGCTGGTCTGACTCTGAAACTGTGAAAGCCTCTGCATTACCAAGTTTATCACAAAGCCGAAAGGCAGCTCTGTTACTGAATATGTGCTGAGCAGCTTGGATTTGGTGAGAGAATAACATATACCAAGGCACATCCTCAATTTCTCTCACTAATTTTCTAGCAAGGACAACTCCTCGAGCCCTTATTTTGGCAGTTACCAAACCTCCTCGGTCCTTTGGCAGGGCACAAATATCCCAAGGCACAAGAGGGATTCCTTTCACCCCACCTTGTTTTCCCTAAACAAAGCTTCTAAGCACCTTCTCCAGCCTCTTATAGGTAATTTGGGACGGAAAGAGGCGAGAGGAATAAAATATGTGCACTGCTGTAGAATTTATCAACAGTCCACTTTCTTGACAAGAGGAATATCGAGACTATTGTTTATATTGGAACAAGTTTTGTACAAAGTATATGCTCACCAAGGAGCTGCATTATATCAACAGAGTCTATCCTTCTGCAGACACCTGAAAACAATCTAAATCAGCATCTTCACTGCAATCTGAACATTAACCAGCCGATACTAAGAATAACCAAAGGATCACTTATCAGCCTAATCGAAAAAAGAACAACTATGCATGCTGGACACAGCCATCTCTACTAACACAGCTACAACCTATAAACCAAAAAGGCACTAGCCAAACCTCAGCAGTTCACATACTTACCGCTGCTCTGGTAGCTTTTGCAAAGGCTAGTAAGCAAAGAATGGTACCCTACACAGATTTCCATGTCAATGCAGGCATTAAGGCTGAATCACGAGCAAAATACACATCAAAAAATTGGCTACCTCCTGGCAAAGAGATTTTTCTATTCTGCTTCTAATAGGTAACCAAGAGCATCTGCTGCAATCACGTAAAGCAAGGGTCCAAGAGGAGAAACCCATCGGGTAGATCTCTTTAAGAGAATGGGCTCTGAAGATACTCTAACGCTTGCAGAGGCCCGTGAGAAGAGAGATTACTAATCTTGTAAAAAAAAAGCAGACAAATTCCAACCAATCTTACATATTCAAATGAATCCATTCAATTCTATCATAGGCCCTGTCAAAGTTTATTTTAAAAAAGAAAGCTGTTTGCTGAGACCCATGAGCCCATTCAAGACCTTGCAATCCATTAAAGAGGCTATAAAAGATAAATCTTCCCTCAATAAAACATAACTGCTCCATTTCGATTATCTGAGAAACAAATAACTTGATCTTTTTGGCCAACGCTTTTGCAAGAATTTTGTAGATGTTAAGGAGCGTACTAGGGTGCCATCCTTCTACCAATTAACATTTGGAACCTTTAGGGACAAACTTGATGAGGCCTTCATTGACCAGCTTCCCTATATTTTCACTCTTGATCAATTGCGGACACATTTAAAAATAAGGACTGATCACATACCACATATTTTGTTGTGCTTGGGGATTTCTTATTCTTGAGTTCTTTCTTAGGAGCCTCCAATTCCTCCGCTTCAATTGCCCTAGAAAGAAAAACCCTTTCACATGCTTGAATCTTGTGAGGGATGCCATTTTTGACAAGCACCATGGAACTGTCTCATAGAGGATCAAAACACCTTTGAAGTAAAAACTCTTTGGAATGAGCCTAGAAGATGCATCGAATTTGCACCTTATCTTCCCTGAGGTTTCCATTGGGGGTCCTGAAGAGCTAGAATCCTCTCCGATTCTTGCTCTCTTCAAGTGTTGAAAATAGTATTTGGTAAGTGTGCCCCCTTGAGCTATCTAGTGCATCCACCCCCAGATTCCAGCCCTGCTTGCCTTATAAACCTCAAACACACTCAACTGCGATTCCAACTCAATTGATGACTTTTGATGTTTTTCATTGAAAGGGTGGAGTCTAGCTCACTGAAGTGGGAGCCAAACTTGATTCTTTTTCTTTCCTTGTCCTAGCAACAATCTGCCTCATCCTCTTCAGAAATTTTATTGTGCATTGTTTGGTTGTCCCCGACCAAAGAATCGAACCACTGTCCCCTACGGGAGGTACTAAATTCCAAATTTTTGCAACAGCTCCCCAACACTCTTCAGTCTCGAGAAGAGAAACATGGAATTTGATTGGAGAGAGAAATATACTCGCAATTAGCATCAATTATCATGTAAGTAGGGATAGGATAAGGATCCAAGCTAGTGAAAGACAAGTTCACCATAACAGATCTCTTTTGTTGGAGGAGAATGCAGTGACATATGAATTTGCATAAAAATAAATCAATCCTGGAATGTATCCAAGTTTGTCCCACTTGTTTATTTAAGTGCACCACCCTGCCAAGAAAAGATATTTTTGTCCCCAAACCATGATCGACACCCCTAGAATCCTTTTACAAATATTCTAAGCCTGCCTTTGCTCAACTTGAAGCATTGTTTCAGAGCCACCCAAATTCTCCTATGTTTTATGTCAGTTGATTTGTGTGCAATTATATTTCATCCATGCTATCAGGTTAGTACTTCGTCTTGGTCGAACTTTCTACAATTTTGGTCCAAGCTTTACATGCCATGTTCTAACTCTGTAGAACTGGTCTATCTTTTTGTTTTTATCATTTATGATATTTTCTTTGGCTAAGAAGATTCTCATTATGTTCGGTTAAACTCTTGTTGAACCATTCTCCATCTCAGTCGCACTTGGCTCAAAAAGTCAGTTCTCATGAAATGCACACTTTGTTGACAGCTCCCTCTCAACGACCATTTCTTATTTGGCAAGCATCAATTATTTAATTTTTTAAAATTTTAAATGCTCAAGCTATTATAAGAGTTCTAGTAAAATTTTGTTTCTGAATATAACACAAGATGGCTAATTGCACAAACATCAGATTCCACCACAAGAAGAACTAAAACCAGTGGTCGAGAAAGTGAAAGATTTCCTTGGGAATGCTATAAGTGGCGTGAAAGAAACTTTGGGTGGCATATCCAGTTTTAACATGGGAGCAGAGGAAGATCAGGCAGCACCAGAAAAAGAAGAGAAATCGGAGTAAGTTTCTTATGTGCCTTACTGCTTTCTGATGATGGAAATGTTTTTTTATTACATTGTTTATCATTGAACTGAGCGGATGGTTTGGTGATCACGTAAATGCAATATATTTTTTCTTCTCTAATCATCAAGAAACAAAGTAGTTTCATTTGAAACTCAATCTAAAGGATGTTGGCGGTTTCAGTTTTACATTCAGGCATAGCTTATAGATATAGTTTTCATTTTGAAGTCTACTTTCTAGTTATCATGCTTCATATCCAAGCTATGCTAGACATAGCAGTTTGATTAAATAGAACCTTCAAGTGACAACATATTTGGTATTATTTCAGGGCTGGCACGACGTCTTAGCTCCCTGTTTTTTTTCTAAAATTTGCCGTATTCAGATGACTTTCCAGGAGCTGTCACAGATTTGATTCTTTTTTCTGAAAAACAGGATGGTATATCCAATTGTAAAAAACTGTATTTACTTAATTTGTGGACAATATTTATTATCTGTTTCCCTAGCTGCCCGAATGAGTTCTGAGTTTGAAAGTTAAATGTACAAGGTACTACACACGTGAGAATTGCAAGTCAATACAAAGATTTGTAAATGATTGAAATCTTCTTTAGTTTGTATGCAAGATGTTATTTACATGAAGAATCTATACATCTTGTCTCTGCCCACCACTGTAAATAATTCCTTTGGTGCAATCCGTTGATTTTATGTGATGTAGCTTCCAACTACTTTTCATTATTAGATTGCAGTCAGGTAGAGCTTGAAGGGCTCTCCTTTGCCTAAAATGAGACAGAATGGTCATGTTAAATTTGGAAATAGGGGAAGTTGTAGCCCCCTTCCATTTTATGGTAGGGAAATTTATCATCAAGGTAAAAAACAGAAGATTGACCCATCTTCCTAAAGGAGAGAGCAGCATCTGGAGCTTAATTGTTTTGCTCCTATATATCTGAGCTTATTTCTTCTTTTTAAAGCTTTGCCTAAACAGGCCTGCATGGTCGTTAACTTGGAACATTTGTAATGTTACTTTTCTGCTCCCATAGACCGGCAATTGAATTCAATTTCATTTCATTTCATTGCATCTCCAGAGAGAGTTTTGGATGTAATTTTTTAGCATCTATTTACTGCCACTTCAATATGCATATTTTCCCGAGGCATGACCAGATAGGAGAAAGATGAAAGCTGTGTCCATGTGGCCACTTTCCCAAAATGTGAAAAGTAATGCTTTTTTCTTACTAATGGAAAAATTAATTATTTTGCCTAACTGAAAATAACAGGGCATCACTTAGAGGACAATTAAAAGAGCACCCATTGTGCTACTTTATATAAAAATAGAAATTGCCTCTTTCTTCTAGTACATATACTAGTAAGGCAAGCTCCCAAGGGCATGTTGAGAATTAACAACTCCATTCCTTCCACTGACATGGAACTAAAATTTATGTCCATTGTTATATAATGTTATTCCTCAAGGACGAATTTTAATTTTCGCATGTCCAAGGCATTTGGTAGATACAATTTGTCACCAATATTCATTACATAATTCTGCTTTACACCTGAATTTGTTAAGTGAACTGAAAGTTCTATCACGACCCCACCTTTTGTACACCTTTTCAATGGTATATTGGAAAAGCCTTGCACACGGGGACTTCAACATGGTAACCTCATCCCGCTATACCTCTTTCTCATTATTGATGGAGTTCTTGATGGGTTACTAGAGGCAACAAAGGATATGCAACAAATTTTTGATCTTTCAACATTAAAAAATGGCCAAAGATTCACAAACTTCCATTTTTTTGATGAAATTCTTAAGTGAATGATGGTTTGATATAATTTTACATCATTGATCGGGCCAATAACGTTGACTAAAATTGAGTTCTGATTTTAAGGATATGTTCTTATGTTAATAGGTTTTCCTTTGTCATTTCTCGATATGCAACAAGATAAATTTGCTTTGCTTGCACTCCCAATCACCCCTTAGGGAGAAGAAGATAAATTAGAGTTAAGGACCTTAACCAACGGAAGATGACTTGGCAATAAAATGCCTTGAAGATTTCAAGAATAGGAGTTGTGCCATTAAGGTATACAAAGTATTTGGAGTCCCAAAGCATGGTTTACTTAAGGTTTCTTCTAAGCATCTTCCCTTCACCTACAACCATCTCTCACAAATTGCTCAAAACCCAGTTCTTGATGGATTACCAGACGCAACAAAGGATATGCAACAAATTTCTAATCTTTCAATGTTAAAAAATGGCCAAAGTCACGAGCTTCCAATTTTTTGTTGACATTCTAAAGTGAATGATGGTTTGATTTAATTTTACATCTTGACCAGGGCAATGATGTTGACTAAAATTGAGTTTTGATTTTAAGGATCTGTACCTATGTTAATAGTTTTCCCTTTGCCATTTCTCGATATACAAGATAAATTGGCTTTGATTGAACTCGCAATCCCCCCTTAGGAAGAAGAAGATAAATTAGAGTTAAGAAACTTAACCAAAAGAAGACACGTTAACAATAAAATGCCTTGAAGATTTAAAGGATAGGAGCTGTGCCATCAAGGTATACCGAGTCTTTGGAGTCCACAAGCATGGTTTATGTAAAGTTTCTTCTATCCATCTTGACTTCACCTACAACCATCTCTCACAAATTGCTTAAAAGCCAAGAGGGAGATTAATGCGCCAACAATTTGACTTAAGTCTTCCTAACCCTACACTCTTTCTTTCTTATTTTGGTCGATTTGTGATTGTTGTATGTTTCATATATATGATAGTATAGTACATGCTTGTTGTCATTTACCTTATTGTTATCTTTACATTACTGTCATTACAACCCTTGCCTTTACCATTATCCTTGACCTAATTGCCATAGTTATCACTTTACCATTTAACAACACCTAAAATCTAGTAAGGTTCTCCACCCTTTTTCTCCAAGGTTCCCCTTTTAGTTCCATTCCAACCTTCTTTGCACACTACCTTGTCTTATAACTTTGGACTTCTTTGTGGACCGACATTCTTATGTGTTTGATCTAGATTGGTTTTCTACCTTTACATATTTAAAGGGTTGTATGTAGAGACCCATTTTGGACCCAATATATTTTGGTGAACCTAACACAAATTGAACACACAACCTTCTCATTGGGTTAAAAACATAGATCATACCACACAACCGTAAGGTGTGTTAGACCACACCTTTTGTTGTAACCAAAGTGACGTGCTTATTTGGTTAATAACACAAATTGATTTCATTGCGGTTAGGTGTCTCAATTAAGAGATGCTTTAGACCACACAACCCTCATGATACACAAACAAAAATTGCAATGAAATGCAATAACAATCATTCGAATTTATATTAGATTTCAATCATAAGAAATACAATAGGGACAATGACGACAATGGCACTACGATCTCACAATGAAGACTGTTCCAACATCAATTCAACTTAATATCTAATAGTCTTTGCAAGTATTCTATCTCAGAGTAAAACTCTTAGATCTAATCTTCCCTTCTCAATCAAAGTCCCTTAGCACATGCCTAGGGTCATGCTTATATAGACACAAGCCCTGCCTACTTACATTAAGTGCTTTCACCCCACTAACAGATTAACACACTTTGTGCACCACAAATATTATGTCTCCGCATTCCCAAGGCACATAACACATTAGAACTCAACGTATCATAAAAATAGATCACAAACATTATTAAAGGAATCCTTATTAACTTCCATGACTTTCGGGATTTAATGCCAAACAGTTAGCAACAACGCCTTCCGTAACACATCACAGATATGAAGAAAATTGTGGTAAATGTCGCATGAAAAGTCTCACCACATCGTAGGACTCTAAAGTCAACAATTCGCATGAAACCTCTGTGCTATGACTCTTATGTCCTCTCAATAATGATATGGAACTTTACTGCAGGGTCTTCAAATGATTTGAATCTCAATGCATGGCTTGCACAATGAAGATCCAATTACCTCAAAAAATCTCCCCTATTCATTTATTTCTACTGTGAAGAATTAACTTGACCAAATACCTTGTTTCTCAAGAGATGTCATAGATTGACGAAAACATACCACAAATTATGCACTACTACGCGGTAATAGCAGATTAACACATCTTGTGTAGAGCTTCATCGACCTACTTGGATAAGAAATAGATACAACTATGAAAAAAAAGACACACGAAACATTACAAACACAAGAGTGCTCATAGGGAATACAAACCTACACTAAACATAAACACACACAAAACAACACAAAGAAGGTTTGCACAACAAAGAAGACTTGCACAAGCTTACAAAAAGGCATATGCGCAATAAGAAACCTTGCACGATACAAAACTTAGACAAATTTTTAAACTAACATATTTTTTTGGTTGATGCAAAATTGCATGAAACTTGGATATTCTTGCATCATACACCTTGAGTAAGAAAAGAAGCATGTGCTCTTGCTCATGCGACTTCTAAGAACTCTGTTAATGATATTCCTTGGTTTGCAGTGTTTGATGTGCTAATCCATGTCACATCTATGTCTCGGCTTTTCTATTTTACCAAATATTATGTATATTCTTTTCTTGTAGTTATTTCAACTCAAATGTCAATTACTTATTCTATTTCTTTGTGCTCTTTATCGAGGATTTGAAATCTCCATTCTGTTTCCTCAGAATTTGCACTTGCATTTTCACTATTTTGTCCTTCATAATATAAATACAAATCAGTGACATTGAAAATAGGTAATATGTCTATACCTTCATGTAACTCTATTTCATATGCATTCTTCACAAACTTTCACAAAATTTTGCGCATACCAATCTTTTTCCATTTCAAATTATCATGTCCCTTTTGGAAATCTCTATTGCCTCAAGTATGTTAGGACCAAGTCTCCCACTTGATATTCAACTTCTCTCTTCTTCTGATCTACAAGTTTATATTGAGTCGTATTCCTTTCCAATTGTTCTCGCACTTGTTTATGTACTTCTCGCATATGCTCTGAAAAATATTCTGCTTCAATACTTCTCTTTTGCTCATCTCATGTCTCATAATTCTGAAACTCTTCTTAGACTTGAACCATAAACAATTTGGAATGGTGTCTTTCTTATATTTCTATTCATAGAATTGTTATATGCAATCTCAGCGTGCGCCAAAACAATATCCCATGTCCTTGACTTACCTTCAATTAAATATCTCAAAAGATTACTTAAACTTCTATTCGCTACCTTTGTTTGTTCATTTGTTTGAGGATGGTATGCTGAATTGAACTGTAGTCTAGTATCCAACTTCTTCCATAGTGTTATAAAAAAATGTCCAACAAATTTTACATCTTTGTCTGATACTATATTACGTAGTAAACCATGCAGTCTTACAACTTCTCTGAAAAACAAATTAGCAATGTTTGTTGAATTGCTAGTCTTTCTACAAGCTACAAAATGTGTCATTTTAAAAATTCTATCAACTATCACAAATACAGAATCATTCCCTTTCTATATTCTAGGCAAACTCAAAACAAAATCCGCACTCATATCTTCCTACGATTTCTTTGGAATAGGTAGCAATTGATACAACTCTAGATTGTGACTTCTCCCATTCGCTAGTTGTTAAACTCTACACTCTTGAACAAATTTTCACACATTCACACTCATACGCGACTCAAAATATTTTTCTGCGACTTGCATTAATGTTTTGTCATAACCAAAATGCCCTATTAAACTTCCACTATACTTTTCCTTGGTCAAATTCTCTTGCATTGAACCTCTCGGTATACATAATTATCTTCCTTTGAATAACAAATCTCCTTGAATAAAATATTCTAACCATGGTGTTCATCTTCACTTATTGGTTCTATACATGACTTCCATGCTTCTTGAAAATATTTTCATTCTTTATATTGTTCTTTCATAATATCAAATCCTAAGACTTCCACTCTTAACTCATTCAACAAAAGAATTCTTTTACTCAATGTATCAACAACTCTATTAGAATTTTCATTCCTATGTTTCAACAAAAATGAATAACTCTGTAGGAATTCAATCCACTTCATATGTCTTCAATTCAACTTACGTTGACTATTAATGAATTGTAATGATTGATGATCTATATACAATCTAAATTCTTTTGGGAACAAATAATGTCTCCATTTCTTTAGTTCTTGCACAATTGCATAAAACTCCTAATCATATATTGAATATTTTGCTTTGCATCATTCAACTTTTCATTAAAATGTGTGGTAGGTTTTTCTTCTTGACTCAATATTGTGCCTATTGTGGTGTTACTTGCATCACAATCTACCTGAAATACCTTATTGAAATCCGACAATGCCAATACTAGTTGCTCTATTATCTTCTTTAATTGTTGAAAACTATGTTTTGTTTCCGCTATCCATACAAATTCTTTTTTATTTTTGCGCATCACATCAGTGATCACTGCACACATTTCGCTGAAATTCCTGATGAACTTAGTGTAAAAATGTGTTAGTCCATGAAAACTATGTACCTTAAATTTATTCTACGGTGACAGCCAATCCAATATAGCTAGCACATTTTAAAAATCCATCTTTAAACCTTCTTGAGAAATCATAAGTCCTAAATATACCAATTCTTTTTGCATGAAATTGTATTTCTTCAAATTTATAAGTAATTTTTCATCTCTCAATTTTTTTTAAAATTTTGTGCAAATGTTATTCCTTTGTTTGATTGAAAATCAATATGTCATCAGGGTACACAATGAAAAATTTATCAAAAAAATAGGATAAAAACTTCATTCATCAATCTCATGAATGTACTTGGTGCATTAGTTAACCAAATGGCATAACCAACCATTCATATAACTTTTCTTGTATTTGGAATGTTGTTTTCCATTCATCACCCTATCTTATATGAATTTGATGATATCCACTCTTCAAATTAATTTTTGTGAAGTATCTCGCTCCACTCAAACAATCTATTAAATCATTCATGTGTGCAATGATAACTTATAATTTTTAGTAATCTTGTTAATGGCTTTGAAATAAGTGCACATTCTCCACTCTCCATTCTTTTTAGGCATTAGTATTGTTGGTACTGCACATGGGCCCAAACTTTATTTAATTAAACATTTATTCAACAATTCTTAAAGTTGTCTTTGCACATATGCATTATCTTTTGGAGTCAATCTATGTGCTACTTTGTTTGGTAAAATTGAATCATATATCAAATCCATGCGATGACTTATGCTTCTCATTGACAGTAACCTATTTTGAAAATCATTAGACACAATCTCCTCAATCTCATTTAGTATCTACTTTACTTCATGCGACAATATTTCTTCTTTTGCTATATCTGCGACTTCTTGCTTTGGTTTTGAAATTAACGCATAACATTTGCTCTGCTTTATTTCTTTCATAAATTCTTTCTCTGAAACTATCAACACTTTTGATCTTGTCCACTTATTCACACTTATCCTTCAAAGAATTCAATGTGTTTAACTCCATATTTTCATAATGTATAAATGTTAGCAATTTGAATTTACCAGACATTATTCACACTTGTCCTTATAGTCAAACTACCAAGGTCTTCCAAGCAAAACATGACAAACATTCATAGGTATTAATGTCACATAAAACTTCATCTTTATATGTACCAATTTAAAAATTTACCAGACATTGTTCATTCACTAGAATTTGATGTCCTTTCAACAACCAAGAACCTTATATGAGTTTGGATGCAAAATTCTCTTCAACTCAAGTTTGTCTACCATTTCTTGTGAAACAATATTATCTATGCTTCCACTATTAATAATCAATTTGTAACATTTATCTTCAAATTTACAAGAGATTCTGAATTTTTTTCTTTGTACAAGACTATTTTCTTCTTTGATAAGCGTTAACAATACCCTCTTCATCATGAAAACTTCTTCAGTATTTGGTTCATCTATGTTATGAATAGACACAATAGTTTCTTCATTTGCTTATGTGATATATGCACTCACATCAATACTTATGTTTCCTTCAATATGCATATGAGGACACTCAAATGCTATGTGGTCAGTCTCACCACATCTGAAATATGTTCCATTGAATCCACGACCTCTACCTCATCCATAAGATCTTCTACCTTTAAAATTACTTCTACCTCTCTAGGTGTTAGCATCAATATGCTACAAAGTACTTATCTCACCCTCTTGCATTTGCATAGAATAAGCTCTATCAGTTCCATGTCCACGTGTGAATCTTCCTTTTTCTTGTGATGCTCCTTGTTTGCACGATATATTTTTCTTTGCCTTCAACGCACAAATGGTTTTTCAATAGATTGCAATTTGATCATACCAAATTCATCTTGAATTGCCATGCACAATCCATTTACGTATTTGGAGATATTTTCAAGATCATTTCAACATGACCCACTCTAATGGTAAGTCTCTAATACTTAGTGTATTCTTTAACACTCAATTCCTTTTGTCGCAAGTTTTAGAGTTTCTTGAACAAACTCGTATTATAATCCACATGAATGAATTTAGCTTTAAGCTTGGCAACAAATCTATTCCATGTTTTAATCTTTTCTTTACCTTTGCGCACTCTCTCAGTCTGGAATAACTTCTAGGGTCTAACTTTGGTTTACTTGTTATTCTTGAAACAATTTGAAAGAATATATATCTTTAGGTTCATCAACTTTTTTTTTGCATCTTGATCTTTAGGTGCTTCTTCAATGACCTCAGTATCACTTTCATTGTCTAGTATGCCAACTCCACAACGATGTGCGATTTCCAAAGCTTCCATTCTAGCTTGCATTTATCTCATCAATTCTATCAAGTTTGCTAGTCTAGGTGTCCTAACCGCTTGGGCTATTTTACCACAATCCTCTTCTCTATGTCATTTCCTTATAAATCTATATTTATACCAAGTGATAATCTCATATCAAAACCTTACTTGCACCTTCTTCCCAACAATCTTGGAAGATGTTTGCAACTAATTTCTACCTACACACAAATATGGAAAGCAACAACCAATAACAATGACTAAAACTTGCTCTGATAGCAAATGATGCAATTGCGGTTAGGGGTCTCAATTAAGAGATGCATTAGACCATGCAACCCTCGTAATACACAAACAAAAATTACAATAAAATGCAACAACAATCATTCAAATTTATATTACATTTCAATCATAGGGAATACAACAGGTACAATGACAATAATGGCACTACGATCTCACAACGAGGATCGTTCCAACATTGATTCGACTTACTAACTCATAGTCTTTGCAAGTATTCTATCTCAAAGTAAAAATCTTAGATCTAATCTTCCCTGCTCAATCCAAGTCCCCCTTAGCACAGGGGTAGAGGCAAGTTTATATAGGTGCAAGACCCGCCTACTTACATTAAGTGCTTTCACCCCACTAACAACATTAACACACCTTAGTGTGCCACAAATATTAAATGCCTCCACATTCCCAAGGCAAAATAACACATTATAAATTAATGCATCACAACATTAGATCATGAACATTATTAAATGAATCTTTATCAACTTCCATGATTTTTTGGATTAAATGCCAAATAATCAACAACGACTCCTTCCATAACACAACATATATACGAATAAAGTTTCATGAAAAATCGTACCACATCGCAAGACTCTAAAGTCAAAAATTCTCATGAAACCTCTATGCTATGACTCTTATGTCTTCTCAAGAATGATATGGAACTTTACCGCAGGCTCTTCAAATGATATGGAACTTTGGGCAATGAAGATCCAATTACTTCAAGAAATCTCCGCTACTCATCTATTTTTGCGGTGAATAATTAACTCAACCAAATACCTAGTTTCTCAAGAGATGTTACAAACTAACAAAAATGTACCACAAATATCCACATTACTATGCTTTAACAACAAATTAACACATAATCTTGCATATAGCTTTGCAAACTTGGATAAGAAATAGATACAATTGTGAAACAAAAGATGCACATAACATTACAAACACAACTATGCTCACATGCAACACAAACCTACCCTAAACATAGGTGCACACAAAGGTAACACAAAACTACACAAAGAAGGTTTGCGCAACAAAGAAGACTTGTGCAAACTTACAACAAGACATATGTGCAATATGAAACCTTGTGCAACACAATGCTAACATATTTTTTTGGATTATGCAAATTTGTACGTGAACCTGGATGTTACTACATCACTTTGTGGATTGACATTCTTATGTGTTGGATCTTGATAGGTTTTTTATCTTTTATCTATTTAGAGGTTTGTCGTATGTAGAGACCCATTGTGGACCCAATATATTCTGGGGAACCTAACACAAATTGAACACACAACCTTCTCATTGGCTGATTTTCACATTTGCCTTTTTCAAACAATTTGTCATGCACTTCTTGCTTTCCAAATATTTCTCCCTTCATATTCACTAAAGGATATTATGCCATTCCTTCAATGGAGTATTTCCAAGCTAACCAATAAGACACCACCCAATGGTCCTACTTCTCCCAAAGCGTCTTTCTATTCCAATATAACTTGTAATATGGCAATTGCTAATACCAAGAAGGCCATACTTTTTCCCAAGGCTAACATTAGGTCTTCTAGAAATCTAAAGAAAACCTCTCCCCAAGATGATGGTGACCAAAGTGAACAATTGGAAAACATTGGTGTTACTTCTGAAATGCAACAATTTATAGTAAGAAATCCTCACCATACAAAAAAGACTTGCAAAGAAATCCAACTCTTCATGAGTTCTTTGCCTAACACTTCCCCCACCAATGGGACAAATTATGTTTTTTGATCAAAGTTTGGATATGATTTGCCCTATATTTCCCTCATCTAAAACCATCGTAATTTCTGCAGCCATGGTGGGTGCTACACTAAGCACCTTGCCTCGTAGCAATACTCAAACCAATGCTAATTCTCAAGCAAATCAAAATCTTTAAGAAGATCATGCCCAAATGTTTATGCAAGTTTTAGATCTTATGATGCAAATGTAAAATTCAACCAACCACCCAATGACGCAAATACAAACCTAGCATATGTAAATTCCAAATCAACTTCAACAAACATATTAGGGATCACCTACTCAATGTCCCCTCACTGCTCCTACCCCGCAAAAAAAAAAGAAAATGCAAATGAGAAACCTATCCCACAACCACATGTTCAAAACAAAGTGATTCAAAACTTACAAGATGAGCCCTTATCACCTTACATCACATTTATGGATATTGGAGGAATCACTCCAACTATCTCATCTAATGGGTCCACTAACCCCACCTTACACTTTAAAGCGTTTGGAAATCTCTACAAGGATTGGTTCTAAACAAACACCTATGCAACTACCAAGCTTTTAGCAAAAACCCCAATTGGGGATGCTTTAGATTTGAACAACCAACTTAAGCTTCACTTCATAGTCGAATTAGAAGGGTTAGTAATTGCCCTTGTGCAATAATTTCAATAGCATGACTTCCCTAAAACAAACTTAGGAAACTTTGTTAATGCTGAGATATTAGACCACGAATTTGCCCAACCATAACATGAATGAAGAAAGTACCTCCAAGCTATTTACAATTGCTTTAGAACCCATATTGAAATACAAAGTCCGATCCTTATCTCCTTAAGACCTTGGAGGAAGCTTTTGAATAAGCAAAAAAACAAGATCATTTTGTTAGATAATTTGAGAATCCTCAACTTCAAAACACGCTAATAGAGTCCTAATGAAGAGAGAAAATCAACATGCTATTAATGATGGTGTTTCCGTGATTTTTTACTATAGCTTTGATTTGAAAAGAACAATCAATGCCAAAATGCCTAATGCTCCTTAGAATGTGGCTCTTTTTCAATCAATCATGGGAAATCCTTTTCATCCAAATTCTCAACCAAGAGAGTCAACCCATCAACCTTTACGTTAATTGCAAATTAAGCACATAATGCCTAAGTCTTGACCTCTATAAATAGATCCTTCGAAGTTGGTCCCTCAATGGTTTGATCCTCAAAAGTTTTGTTGGTGGCATGCAAATTGGAACTACTCATGATAATTGTCATAACCTCAAAAACCTAGCATATTCCTTCCTCCTTGGACATAACTTTGACCATGAAGCGATGATTCAAGAAAGATACCAAAAGTTTTCCAATGCCAAATGAATATCAGATACTCAAAATAAGCGTGAGTCCCTACATCAATCTAACATGCATTTAGGTATATACACCACACCCTTACCAGATCATTCCAAGAGTGAAACTCGAGCTCTTTCTACAATCAACCTCAAAACAATTAAAATACTACAATTCCTAGCCAAGTGGCTAATGCACTTGAAACAATAGTCAACCCCAATGCTTCAACTAATGAATACAGAATCGTCCAAGTGTAAGGTATGAAGTGTATCATTGCATGTATTGACTCATTACTTGACCCATAACTCACCAACAAATATTATTAAAACTTATAGGATTGTCCAAGCAAATCTAATATGTCAAAAAATTGTTGAAAATCCCTAAGTAAATATCAATCCAAAATTTTGTAAAAAATTGAGATTGTCAACTAGATCCTTGATGACAAAAAACAAAAAATACTTTGCCAACAATCCTTACTGGGACAATGACATGCGTATATTCTCCCAACGTCTTTGGTAGTGTCGATGACATTTGAAAAAACAAAAATCATATCCAAACCTTGTTGAGGCCAAATTTAATATCATTATGACTGTTCCTCCTAAGGTGTAACAAAAATTATAACATTATGCTTCGATGAATGAGACCCCATTGCGGAGCTCTCCAATTCGCCTAGTGAAATACTATTCATTGTGTTAATGAGAACATCTCCTAAGCATCACAATTGCCTTATATAAATACTATTTGACATGAATATTCTTCAACCACCATCGATTCGTGAGGAGGCCCAATGACACGGTTCCAAAGAGAGTATAATGCAAAAATGTGAAGAGTTTTCAATTCAAATTGAAAAAACTACCGACCAAAGTCTCTTAAATTTCTTATATAATATATGATTCTTGAGGAATTCTTATTTCATGCCAATTATCCCCCCCATCATTTACATTAAAATATGTGATTTACATGTCAAACAAGTCCTCATTGATGAAGGTTCTAGTATGTGTTTCCTTTCTTGATTTTATTAAATCCCTTGGATATTCTAACAACAACTTGAAGACTACTCATGGCAATTGTCAAGGTTATGATAGAAGGAAAGAACCTCCAAGGGGATGCATTTGGCTCCCCATCACCTTATCACATAGAACATACTGAGTGAAAGTCTTGGTTTTCAATATTCCACTCTCATATAAAGTTTCCCCAATTTGGAGGTATCTATAAATTTCAAGGTGACACTGGTCCTTGGAATTTTGAGCAATTCTAATAGTGTGGAGTCTACAAATTACCTGTCTTGAAAGAATTACCTTGTGTCCCACTCATTGGATACCAATGGTTCATCTATCACATTGATTCCCCTAGAGGTTATAATGGTCATCTACAGTTAGTAGGGAAAATACCACCTAACCACTTGGATTTCGATGAGGATGAGCTTGATGAGATTAATCTCAAGATAAAAACCACCAATTTGCCTCAAAGCATTATTGACCAATCCCCTCCTAATTTGGGGCCTAGATTCGACAAGAAGCCAAATAACAATTCCTATGAAATCATCATTTGATACTCAAATCAACCAAAATACTTCTCAAGCTAATGATATATTATTTGAGTCACTCAATGTTGATTTCACTACTCTCGAATATAAAGATGGTTATTCTCTAGATGATCCCTATTTTTTTTTTTTGGGCTATGCTCAAGCTAATCACATGGAAATTTCAAGATACAAAGAAGCCCTTGAGAAAAGGCAACAACAAACAACTTTCAACCAAAAAATCAACACGATCAATATTTCTTCTTGTTTTGATGAGAAATATGAATACTTGCCATCTAACATTAGTACTCTTAGTGATATGCCACTCTAAGAGTCTAGCGTTGGCTTAGTTCCTTATGTCAACACTTTATCTACCAAGTCTTCCCCACCCATTAACACTCTGCCAAAGGAGTCTCCCCTCTTTTTGCACTTTGTCAAATGAGATGTGCCTTATTTTGATTATTCACTATTTTTACAATGGCTTAATACCCCTAGTCATTCCATTGAGACATGCACAACCTCTCAGAGACATGTGGAGCGCTTTGCTTCTCAAGATGGTACTCTTGAGGTAGAGAGAAGGGGAAAACATCCAATGTTTCCAAAGCGTTGTTTTTTGAGTTCCATGGCATTGAGATGCATTTTATAGTAGAATGTTGTGTTTCAATAACATCAATAGGATTTCCAAAACAAACAATCACTCACCTTCTCCATCCTATTACACAGATGATTATTTACATCATTCAACTTCTCCATAGAGAGAACCACTTGAGAGGGTAATATTATTGTCAATGACATCATTCTTATACACACTTCATAGATGAGTATAGATCATATCACAACACCTATGACAATAGTCATATGATCCATGATTAGAGGAACAACCTCCTTACGAGCATGAACATTTTACATAATTATAGGAACAATCTCCTTATGAGCAATCACATTATCACGAGAGTTCACAATCATATGATCCATGATCAGAGGAACAACCTCCCTATGAGCATGAACATTTTACATAATTGGAGGAACAATATCCCTATGAGCAATCACATTATCATGAGAATTCACATTTAAAGGGTGCACTAGATTTTGAAGCTTCCTACCAAACTCCTACTACATTCTCAATCAATGCCATCCACAAGTATTTGCTTGCAATAATTTCATAGACTATTGATGAGACATTTGTATAAATAAAATACGAGTTGCAAAAGATCTATACCATCATAAAATATGTATGTGATGATATTCTAAGGTACCTATGAGTTATCATGTCTTGTCCCTCTCTAGATTCATATTCTCATTTTCACATATTTATCATGCCATTATTTCCATGATTTTATCTTATAACCATAATTAAGTTCTCCCATTTATATCTATTTACTTACCTAGCAGTCATTCGCCCTTGGATCCTTCATGGTCTCCTTAGGTTCTTATTTCCTTTTTTCCCCCTCTTGGTTATTAGCTAGGATTTATACCCCTTGGGTCTCTCTTGATCCCCATTGGGTTTTGTCTTCTCTTTCCATATTGGGTTTATTTAATTTTGTGTTTATGATAGACCTATCATGGCCTACATATAATGTCTAATGACAAAACTTACCCATTTACTTTTATTTTCCACCATGCTTGGGCATGCCTCCATGTCATACACCTATTACATTACATTATACATTCACGTCCACCCCATATCCATATTCATTTTTTAAGAAAAATGTTTCCCCTCTAGTGGTCATTTACTATCATTTCATCATTGTACCATCATATTTACCTAATAAATATTCACAATCCCCATTTTTTACACTCCTATTTTCCCATTTGAGCCATGTTAGAATAATACGTGGTGACTAATTCACCATAGTCATATTACATTGTAAATGTGAGGTGGTTACATTATAAAACAAATCACTATTTTTATTTGCTAGATGATTAGTCTTCTGTCATAGAATAGTTTATATTTGTTAGTAGCTTAAATATGATTATCATTAAGATTGTTTCAGATAAGGGATATTATGTTATGCTCACCCTATTCTATAGGGTCTATTATGAGCCTGTAATCTTTGTATAAATAATGTGATGTAATATTGTAATGTTAAGCTGAATATAATTTTGCTTTGGCTCTTTGTTAAGATTTGGTATTTGAGCATGAACTCTTAACCTGGGAGGAGCCCGTGCACTCTGTTGAGAATTCACTAAAACCTTGCAAAATCAACAACTACATCTTCACCCTCGGTAAGATAGGCATGTCAACATAAGGCATTGGAGCTCAAATCTACATAGAAAGTGTTCTGATGCTCTCAGTCCTCATATGTGTGTTAGACCGAACATCATGCTTCCTATCTAGAACATCCAAATTCAATATTCATTAGTGTGTATCACTTCATGCATGGAATGCTTATTAATATATCTAGAACCTTCAAATGGTGTATTGAAATAAAGACTTAGTGCATTAGAGTTACTTTCCTGCACTATACAACCTTCATTAGCTACGTTGTAGGTAGTTTGGCAAGAGGATATGTTTCCTAATCATTTCAAAACCATCTCTTGTGCAGGGACAACACCCACTATGTTGGAACATCTCAAACACTGCATATTTATTCTTTTGCAGTTTATTTTCTCAGCTCGGGACCCCTCAAACTATGTTGCACTCAACTAGATCCAAAGCTCGAGACCCCTCAAACTATGTTGCACTCAACTGGATCCAATGCTCGAGACCCCTCATATTGCATTGCACTTAGCATCGGATCCAACACAACTCGACATATTAGATCATAGTATTAACTCCACTGGAATTGGTTGCAATGTGTTGACCATAGTTCCATGTTGCATTGAACAACCACAAGCTTTTAAAGGCACATTTTCATAGGCGAGCCTTCAAAGGATTTACACAACCCAACAACGAACTGTACTAAATATCTAAGGATATATCTCTCTTAGTTCATGTTGGGTACGATAGTCAACCGTACTTCACACTGCCAACTATCTTTGACATCCTTTCGCTAATTGTCTAAGACTTCTTCCACATAGTCTGACAATGACTTAATTCAAAGAAGGTAAAACTATCATTTTGTTTACTTTTAAAAGCCACGATATTACTCTTTAAATAACTCTACGCTTCTAGGCAAAGCCACTTGCCTTGAGGCTCAACAATTGCAAAAACTTCATGTTTTTTATAGTGCTTTTGGTCAGTTGGTTAACCAAGATAAATCTAGCATCATTTTCTTTCATTGCTCTAGTAGATGGGAGGAACAAATTCTTACACACCTTCCACTTCAAAAGAGGATCTTTTCCGTTTTAGTATTTGGGGGTCCCTCTTGCAGCTAAACATATTAGAGATTTGCAGTGGATTGTAAACAAAGTAGACATGAAACTTCAGAAATGGACTAATAAATGGCTCTCCTTTGGGGGAAGAATGATATTAGTTAAGGCAATCCTCCAAGCCTTGCCAATATATGTTTCCTCTATCTTGAATATTCTAATTAGAATTCTGAAACAATTAGATTATATCTGCTAGAAATTCATGTTGAGTGTCTTTTAGGAAAAAAGAAAGTGGTTTCTAGTTAAGTAGGAGATTCTTTGTCAACCTATGCAAGAAGGTAGATTAGGATTCAATTCCTCTTCTGAGCACAATAAGGCTTTAAAAACTAAAATCTTTTGGAGAATGCTCAAGGTTCCAACTGATCTTTGGGCTGTCAATATTAGAGCCAAATATGTGGAAAATAATACCCCTAAGAGAATCATTCAATTATCTCTTCCCTCCAAGGGATCACCCATTCTTGCAGTTCTAAGAATGAGGGAAGAACTTCTAAAAAAGCATTTGTTTTGGATTGTCAACAATGGTCAAAGTGTTAACTTCTGGACTGATTTGTGGGATGGGTTTCCTCCCATCATTACTCAATACCTAGAGTTAAAGATAACCATGGAAGCGTTGCATGAAATGGGATGGATTAAGGTTGCCAAATATTGTAAGTCCACTACTCATCCCTAGGAAATTGGAAAGTGTTGGATTTCTATTCTGGAATGGCCAATTCAAATTGGGGAGGAGCAACAATCACTTATTAAAAGTATTTTTTTAGCCTGTCCTCTTTTAGCCTCCCTATTGCCTAACTCCTTAGCTTGGGATAAAAGTTCTATAGGTTAGCTTGGGAGAAAATTTCTACAGGTTCCTACACATTTTATTCAGGTTATGTTTCTTTATGCAGGGGTACTCCTCATCCTCTTAAGGATATCTTTAACCACATGGCATCCTTCTTTATGGCCCAAGGTGAGCTTCTTTGTGTGGTTGGTGTTAAGGAGGAGAGTATTAAATGGAGATAGCCTCATGAGATGTGGCTTTTATGGCCCCTTTGGATGTGCTTTGTCCCTGGATTATGAGGAAACCTTAACATATTTGTTTTTCCAATGTCCATTGGTGGTCTACCTATAGTGGCTTTTATCAAAATTGTTTAACTTTCCCTAGTTTACTATTTAATCATTTGAGCAGTTGATTAGAGAATGGCATAGCCACTTGCCCAAGGGTCAAAATCTTCTTCCAACTTTGTGGTATAGTATCACCCTTCTATTTTGGAATGTCTATAAGGAATAAAACAACATAATTTTCCAATAGTACAATAGAGATATTACTTATGTTTGGGAGAAGATTAAAATTAATGTTGCAGAATCTATTAAGCATAAGATCTGTTTACCTCAAAATCTTACATTGGAATGGAAGCACTTGTGCAAATAGCTCTCTTTGCAACCCAAGACTTCAACAATGATTGCATACCGATCTAAAAAGAAAACTTGGATGGCTAGACATTGGAAAGCCCCTCCAATTGGGTACAATAAGCTAAATACTGATGGTGCTTCAAGGGGTAACCTTGGTCATGTTAGTATGGGAGACATTAGTAGATTTTTTGATAGGTCTATAGCCTTCTTCATAGAAAAGTTGGGATTTATAACTAATAACTTAGCGGAAATCAAAGCAGTTTACAAAGGGATGCAAGAGGCTTTGAAAATTGGGTGGCAAAAGTTCTAAATTGAGTCTTATTCCAAGGTAATTGTTGGTTTGTTATTTGATCCTAAGGAAATTCACAGAAAAAATTGGCAGTTAGTAAGAGGTGAGAAAATTTTGCAGGTTGTAGGACAAGTTCCAAGGGGTATAAGTCAGCTATGTTCCTAGAGAAAGTAATAAAATAACGGATGGGTTGGCCAATTGGGATCTTGACAACCATAACCTTGTTATGGTCTGCCTCCTAAGTGGTCGTCCACCAAGTTTCAAGGGGATTTGAGAAAGATTCTCGATTCTGATTTTTACTGATGAATGCTAATAGGTATCATTTTCTATATATAACCCAGGCTTGGACAAATAGCTTTCAATCCTGGCATACCAGAATATCTACTCTTTGATTTCTCTTTAATATAATTGAGATAAAACAAAAAAAAAACAATTAATACTTTTAAGTGTTTGAAGTGACCCATAGCACAGTTCGCTATAATTTCTTTTGTAAAACCCTCACATCCTTTCAAGTCAAGGGTTAAAATCCCAAAGAGGATACATATATTTTAAATGATGTAAACAAATTTTTTACCAAAGGGGGGGGTAAACATTTTTAGTGGTCATTTAATAGGGGGTTATTTTTATTTAAAAAAAATAACATTGTAATATGGGGGCATTTTATTTTTAAAAATGGTAGGGGGTATTTTCTTTTCTTTCCTAATAGAATTATTTTTTGTAACTATTGTAAAATTGTCATTTGCAAGCATTGTAAAATTTATATTTTTAGTAAATAAGAATATTAAAATAAGCAAAAAAAATAAAGCAATGCATTTTGCACAATTCACAGTGTTCAGTGTAAGTGAGGCCTTTGGCTTATGTTTAAAGGTAATGTCATCATGCTTTGAGCTACAACATACATACCCTAATATAACTGCAACAATGATGTCTAGACATCATTTCTATAAACTGTTAGGGAGAAATAAGGTTAAAGAATTTTCACTTCACCATCCTTATAAACCATTAGGGAAAAATAAGGTTAAAGAATTTTCACTTCACCATCTCTCCATTACCTATTCACCATGATCGTTAGGCGTAAACCCTGACAGGTATAAATTTCAAGTATATAGGGAAGTTACGTCCACGTATATGGAATTTCATCCAAGTAGGTGTTATTGATCGGATGAATCATTTTTATGTACCGTCTTGGTACCACATACCATTTTGCTCCCACGCACATAAATATCACTTTCACGTAATATCATGTAATGTCCCCTTTTTGGAATTAATTAAATCAATGACCTAAAGCTTATTTTTATTTCCCATAGGCTAAGGGGAAATTAATAAAGAGAAATAATTTAATAATAATACTTTAAGTTGTCTCCCCACATCACTTAAGAGTTATAACTTAAAAGGGGACATCTAGACATTATTATTAATTATGTAGGGCCAAAAAGCTACATTAATTATAAGGCTAAGTGGGAAAAATAAAATAAAAAGTAATTATTAATTATTTTGTGGAACAAAAAAGAGAATATTAAATAAAAGTAAATTTTAATAAATTTTAGGGTTTGGAGGAGAAAAGGTAATTATTAAAAGGTTCAAAAGAATGAAAAAGACATCATAATCATTCAATCAATTCCAAAACCCTTTTCAAGCTTGAGCAACCATTGTTAAACTATTCATCATATAGGACAAAAGCCTATAGTGAAAGGGACTGAGGACGAAACCCCTCATACCCAAAAGGTGATTCCACCTAGAGATCACATCGATACTTACCAAAATCAAAAGATTTTAGTTTCAGAAGTTTATTTGATAGAGGAATTAACAGGGAGTCAAAAAATCAAGACTTGCATGGAGCCACCATTTATTTTTAGAGTTTATGACGTTGCCCGATCAAGCAAAATTTTTAAAAATAAATTCCATAGGGTATGTCGTAGCTGGGCATCACCCATTTTTGACCCAAATTTGTTGTCCCAACTTAATAAGATCAGATTCATAGCAGTTATGATTGTTGTCTAGGAAAAAAAAATTGTAGATCTATATAGATTCATATGATGGTTGTACTCCTATCAACCAAAGCATATTTCAATTTGTAAAGTGCTAGACCAACGATTGTACCATTTATAGCTAGGGTTTTAATTAAAGTTTCAATTTTTTTATGTGTTTTCAGGTTATGACAAGTTAGGGTTTGACTAAGAGATTCATAATGTATTGTTATATGCATTTATTATTGCTAATACACCATCTGGAATTGAATGCAATTCATATTTATCTCCATTTGTTAAGTTGGTACTGTATACATCTGCAAATATAATTTATTTCAGTTTTGGGTAGGATAGAAAAAAAATATCAAAACTCATATTTGTTTGCTAATGGATATTTCACATCAAGTATATCAAAAGGACGAACTTATACACATTGATGGGTTTATAGGAATGGTGTGCATATCGAGAGATGTGGTATATCAAAATGAAAATATATAGAAAAGGGAATCTATTGGAGTTATAAGGAGCCAATCCATCTCCCTTTGTCAACTTGTTCAAACTGGTTGGAATTGGCCCAAAATTCTTTCTACTAAGCTCACAACTTCCAATGATGATAATAATGCTGCATGGAAAACCAAAATCAAAACACATCTAGAATTTGATGACATTTGGACTATTGTCAATGGCACATTCACCCGACATGCCTTTGACATTGATCAACAACGTAAGTCTGTTAAGGCAATTCTGAAGGAAAATTTTATTATAATGTTCAGGGTATCGGATGAGGTATAACCATATATCCATGAGGCTACAATAGCTAAGGAAGCTTGGGATAAGCTCTAAACAGTTTATGAGGCCAAAAATGAAAGAACCATTCTCCATTTGTAGAGTCAACTTCATTCTCTCAAAATGAAGTTAGGTGAAAAAATAAAGGCTTTTCTAAGATGTGTTGTAATCCTGAGGGCCTTGTTCAAAACATTGGTCAAGCAAGTCACAGATACCTCTCTTGTACCGGTTGTCCTAAGAGCACTGCCACCCTCCTAAGATAATGTTGTGACTACATATACTATCATAGAACAAAAACCATCATTTTAAAATATGGTCAACATGTTGCAATAGGGAGAGTCCATGCATTAAAAAGAAAAAGATGAAGAACATGCTCTTGATTTTAATCAATAGAAAGAGAAGAGACCTCTGAAGTCTTCTAAACAAACCTAAAAGCAAGGCCATCAACAAAATTCACAAGGGAATAAACAACAAAGAGTTTGCCTCATTTGTGGTAGAAAAAGCCATGAACTGAAAGATTGTTGGTATAGTTCCTTCACACATGGATTATCAAGCAATAAGAAGCCCACTAACCAACAATCATCATTGTCGAACGAAGGACAAGGTCAGAAGAAGGAAAAGTAGAAAAATAAACAACATTAGCAAGGCAACATTGCCAAACAAGAATAAAAACACTCAGACGATGATTTATTATATGATACACAATCTCATGAGGAATCAAATTTACAAAGTTCTATTTGGTATGTTGACTCTGGTGGAACTCGACACATGACTAGAAGAAAATATTGGTTTTACAATTGAATGATAAACCTAATACAAATCATGTTTATTTAGGTGATGATTCATAATATCGTATCCAAGGCATTTGTAGCATCTCCTTACCACTTTGGACGACATGACTACAAAATATCTAATGTCCTATATATCATAGGTCTCACTAAGAATCTTCTCTCTATCAGTTTGTTGTTTGAGCATAACATAAAGGTTGATTTTGACTGCAAAGGTGATAAAAATATGTGCCTTATTAGAGATAAGTCAAAAAGCTCAAAAATTGTTGCATGTGCATCTAAAGTTGGGAGAATGTTCCAACTTGATTTTGTTTAGAAGAAAAATCATGCAATTGTTGCAAAGGATTCATAATCAACTAATTTATGGCATCACAAATATGGGCATGTTAGTTTTGGATACCTAGTTGCACTAAACCATTGCAATATAGTAAGAGTATTTCCACCATTAAAAAAGAATACATATATCTATCCTAGTTGTCTAGTAGAGAAACAACATAAAACATCATTTGGAAAAAGTACATCTAGAGCATCCAAAAAACTAGATTTGGTGCGTACCTATCTACGCAGAACAATGAGACCTAGTCATCATGGGTTTTAGTATTTTATGCTCTTTGTTGATGACTAATCACATAAATTGTGGGTATACTATTTAAAGACAAAGGACCGAGCCTTCAACATATTTAAAGAATTCAAAGTCGATGTGGAAACAAAAATTGGTTATAAAATCAAAGCTTTCCACTCAGATTGAGGGGGAGAATACACTAGTAGAATATTTTGGCTTATTTTAAAGAACATGGTATTCAATAACAAATGACTCCACCATATATGACACTACATAATGGTGTTGTAGAATGACAAAACCACACTATCATGGAAATTATGCATTGCATGATTAACCATTTGGGTTTGGCACGCACATATTGGGCATAAGCAGTACATACAATAGTTTATTTGTTAAACATGTCTACTACTAAAACTCTTGATGGTTTGACTCCACAAGAATCATGGATAAGGCATACACCATAAATTTCTCATCTTCAGGTTTTTAGATGTACAACATACATGCATATTCCTAAAAATAAGAGAAAGAAATTGGGTAGAAAATCCATGACATACATCTTCTTAGGGTGCGATGAATCATTGGCTTATGGACTTATGGATCCAAAAACAAGGAAAAAATATATAAGAAAGGATGTTGAGTCTGATGAGAAAGGCAAATCCAATTTGCCTTCCACACACTCACCTCATTTAGAAAGCAGACCTTTAGACAATTTAGAAGGTGATGAAAGCATTGATGGGCATGATCATTCAGATACTATAGTTCCACCACCCATAAGAATAGTTGAACATTTGCCTAAATAGTGTATGAGTAAAATATGAGATGCTAAGTTGGATAGAGTTCTAGACACATCCACCATTGGACCTAGGACTCACAACGTGACTCGAGAAGAGGTCAATTTGGCCTTAATGAGCACTATTATTGAATCAATTGATCCTTCTACAATTCAAGAAGTCTTAAAGTCAAAACCTTTGAAGGATGCCATGAATAAAGAATATCAATCATTGATGAAACATAAACAAGGAAACTTGTATTCATCGACTATGATGAGTAAAGGGTATGCTTAGAAGGAATGCATCAACTATGATGATACTTTTATTCCCACGACCCAAATCAAGACTATCAGAATGATATTTGTTATGGTTGCACATTTTGGATGGAAAATTTATGAAATGGATGTGAAAAGTGCCTTTCTAAATGGATATCTACAAGAATAAGTCTACATGACACAACCGAAAGGTTTTGTCACATTTGGGAAAGAAGGAAAAGTATGTAGACACATCAAATCATTGTATGGTCTCAACTAGGCTTCCTAAGTCTAGTATATAAAAATTGATGAGCATCTCATTCAACATGGATTTCAAAAGAGTAATTATGATCCAATCTCTACCACAAACAACAAAGGGGGGTGGGGATGGCAAGGGAGAGTAGGGAGATTGTGATTGTTGTTATATATGTCGATGATCTAGTCATCACTATAAGTTTAGTGAATATGGTTGATGCAATGAAGAAAGATCTCAACTAATCATTTGGCATGACAAATCCTAGGATTTTACATTATTATCTTGGATTGGAGGTATAACAAAAGGAGAACCACATATTTGTATCACAAATGAAATATACCAAGACAATGCTCAAGAAATTTTGGATAATGGATTGTAAACCTATTGCTACACCTATGGAAACAAGGCTTCAGTTGTCTCATACATATCCATCACCACAAGTAAATACAACTATCTATTGACAGTTGATTGAGAGTCTCATATAATTGGCATATATTAGGCCAAACATCAGCTATTATGTCAGCTTATCTCTCATGATTCATGTAGGGACCAAATATGTTTCATTGAAAAATAACAAAGCAGATACTGATGTATATAAAGGGTAAAATGGAATATGGCCCAAAATACAAGAATGATCACATATTTTTGACAGGGTATTCAAACTCAAATCATGTAGGTAATATTTATGACATGAAATCTACTTCTGGATACGTGCTATTTTTTGGCTCTGGTCCTATATCATGGGGGAGTAAGAAAAAAACCTTGTTTCTTGATCTTCTACTGAAGCATAATATCATGCAACATGATGAGCTATTTGTGAAGTGATATGGTTACGTCGCATACTTGAAGGATTGAGAGTTCCACAAAAAAAATATACCATCCTGCATTGTGACAATGAAGGTGTTCTTAAACTTGTTCACAATCTGTTGTTTCATGAATGCACAAAGCACATTGAGGTACTCACACATTTCATAGCTCCAGTTTTTACCAATAAAACAACAACGTGCATGTCTTCACCAAGTCACTGTATGAGACAAATTTCAGGCATTCAAAGAATCTCTCTTGTTCACTTGAGACTCTACTAGATTAAGTGTGGAGTAGGGGTGGTGTATGTGGAGGAGGGGGATGCTAGAATAATAGTGATTAATTCAATTCACTATAGTCATATTACATTGTAAATGTGAGGTTGTTACATCATAAAACAACTCACTATTTTTATTTTCTAGATGATTAGTCTTGTGTTGTAGAATAGTTGATAGTTTTTAGTATCTCCTAAATATGACTATCGTTAAGATTATTTTAGATAGGTTTGTAGGGATATTATGTTATGCTCACCCTATTATATGGGGTCTATTATGTGCATGTAATCTTTGTATAAATAATGCAATGTAATATTGTAATGTGAAGCTAAATATAATTTTGCTTTGGCTCTTTGTTAAGAATCCACACTTAAGGCGGAGTCAAGATCAAACTCTTTGATAAGGTGTAAGTCTAAGAGTATCTAAGTATCTAGGATTTAGGCTTCCCTCTATCTGGCTAGGTTCAAGCTCTCTTAGTGATGTCATTATATAAAACCATTGTTGGCCTTCCGAATTCATATGGAGAAGGATAATATAAAAATAAAAATTAAAAATTAAATAAAATTCATAACCGATATATCTGAAAAGCGCAGAAGGCAAAATCTCAAAAGCCAAATACAAAAGAAAAGTGGTGAACAAAATCATAGGCACACCCCCTACTCTAGTTGAAATAAAACACTCTATAGTTGGTCTCACAAAATATCCAAAGGTTCATTGGAGTGTGGTAAATTAGTAGACAAGGGTAGGCAGTCTCTTATCTATCATTCAGACAACCTTCCTTTTCAAACAAGTATTTGTTGGCTCAAATGTGCCCTAAAGAATGAAGAAAAAGTTGTGGGAAGGTAAATACCTTCATTTTTTCATGCATCTTATAGCCTTCATGAGATAAACTACTAGTTCCATTAGTTAGCTCAAACCCTAGTCTTAAAAAATAGGGTTCTTAAACCTTTTAATGTCAAAAGATCCCAGTTTTGCCAAATTAACTAGGGTTCTTGTTTCTGATAAGGATTCTCATATTGCCTATTTTCCATCTCACTATTTTTCATTTTCATTTTTCCTAATTTCCCCTTGATGGACATTGCTATTTATTGACCACATCTTAGTCATTTTTATTCATTTTCTAAACATTCTTTAGATTTGACTCCATTGGTTATCACTCTCAAGAGGCTTGTGAGTTTTGTATTTTAAGACCTACGGAATCAATTGGATTTTACTCATGATCAATCACCTCCAATGCCATCTATCATGAATTCTACCATTTTGTCATGTAACACCCTCCATTCATTTTAATCTTTCTTCCTTTAAATTATAGGGACAATGATGAATAAATGATCCAAGTTTTGTATTACCTTATAAATTCCATCTATATTATGCTACTTCTACCCTCTTGGATAAGACATATTTTTGTTCCATTCATTAATTATGCATTACACACATATTGTATGGCTTGATTAAATCATATCTCATTTAGTTGATTACAATAGTTAATATAAGGCAATATATTTTTATATGCTAGTTATAAACCCATTCAAAATGATGCTTAGTGCATGGTATTATTACTTGAGGGTCTCTTGTATGCAAGTGGGTGGGTTAAATAACTCACATATTTTAAAATATGTAAAAATTTAAATTACAAAATGAGGGAACATTTTAAGTAATGTAAAAGTCAAGTTTCCTTCATATTTGGTGTGTTTTAAGGGTAAATAACCCATATGATAGGGTTTTGGAGTTTTTGCTCTTGAAAATATGTTTTGGAAGGCCAAGGACATTCTTAATGGCCTTGGAAAGTGTAAGAGAAGAAAATGGAATGTAAGATGGAGGTTTTGTGTGTAATTGGATCATATAAAAGGAGCTAAGGGATTTGTAAAAGGAAGTGGTTGGTTTTATAAGTAGACACATGGGTGTCCATGTGATTTGTAACATTAGTAATTATTTTTGTAAGAGGAGGGTATGGGTGTGTTAGAGAGTGGGTGTAACCTAGGGGTAAGTGAAAGACGAGTGTCACAACCCTATTGGTCGAAGAACTAGGTAACACTTATATTTATAGAGCAAGTTAGTGCTTTGTAAGCAGCCTTTTCACTTTTGGTTCTTGGGAGTTTTTTAGTGGGATATGTATACACATAATATTTTAAACTTTTATCAATTAATGACGCTCTTTATCTTACAGGAACCCATTGAGTCTCAATCTCTCTGAGTGCACGCCTTAAAGGGTGCACCGAGAAAGGGGTGGGAAAACCATTGATGCTTCAAAAGATTGTTATCCTTTTTTCCACTTGATATCTACACACTTGTCTCCTGAAAACCTTGTCCCTAAGCTTGTTCTTCTCTATTGCACACTCCTCAATAATTTCCTACCTTTTGTCCCCTTTTTATTAACCTTGAGCCCCTTTCGATTGTTCACTATACTAGGTGGATTGGGTCAATCCTATACAGTTTTGGAAAAAATTCATCTAGGGTCTAAGTCGGCTCTTGGCCGACCTAGCTTGTGACCTAGTGAATTTTTGTCCATAACTGTTCTAGGTTGATTGGGTCGATCCTATTAGTTGAAACTTTCAGAAGGGTTTAAGGTTAAATCTACCTATATATATATAATATCATTTCATCATTAATTAGAAAAGATCAAAAGAAATAAGAGCTATTATGCATATGCTTATCCACCATTCTACTTGAGGAGCAAGCTTAGAGTTTCATACTTTCTTTAGAGATACATATCTTATCTTGTGGAAAGTCTTTTGGATGCATTGATAGGTTGTGTATCCTAGAGCTAATTTATCCTTGTCATCCTTACATACTACAACAAATTTTTTTGAAGCACTTTGGCCAAGGGAGAGATTAAGGCTCAACGGGTTTGTCTTCAAAGGTAAGTATTCCTAACTTTGTTCATCTTTTGTAAGAGTAGATAGATATGCATTTGTACTTCTCTTCCATGCATTAGGATTTTGTATACATTGACATGAATATGTCTCTTATGCATGTCTACTTTTTTTGTTTATTACCCCCACTTTGTGCCACACAATTTGGTGAGCACTAAATTAGACATTACTTTAATTTTTATTAGTTTAGTGAATATAAAACATAGGACCTAGCTAAGGTTATTGTGTGATTGTGCTTGAATGGAAGATTTAGAATTCTCCCTAACATTGTGTATTGTGATAAGAGATCCCCTAATTGGGTCTAGCAGATCCCCATATTGATCATGTTCATGATTATCTAATGTATCCCAAATTGGAAGTGTATGATATGATCTATCTTCTTTGAGTTAGGATTGATTTATAGACATGATGCATTTTTGATTGCATACATTCTAGTGAATCCGACATGAATCTAACCCTTGCAGGTTTTATCTCACATTTTTTATTATTTTATCATTTTATTTCTTTATATTTATGATATTGGGTCGACAGTTTTGGTATAGTTATAACTTTTATGCGCATGTTTAACACATAGTTGCATCAATATGACTATGTTCTATTTATGTAAGTTTTTCATCAGGTACAAGGTACTAGGTCGACTCTATCAACATAATACATTTCCAGACTTCCAGACAAACTACTAAGTGGACCCTGTCGACATAGTACACTTCTAGACTTCCATAAAATATACCAGGTTGACATTGTCAACATAGTATACTTTACAAGTTTCAACAAACAAAGAACTGCAGAACTAAGTCAACCTAGTCGACTTAGTTGGCAAAATTTGCAAGTATAAATCAAGGCACTTCAACAACAATCTCGTTTTCCTTTTTCATCCTCCAACCCACCAAGGTTCCTTTCTCTCCTCTGTCATTTTTGTTATTCATTATAGTTCTATTTTTCATAGTTTTCAGTCTTTAAAACTACCCCTATACAACAAACTATGTCCACTAAGTCGACCTAGTTATGTATTATGTCTTCTATCTAAAAAACTAGGTCGACACTATCGACGTAGTTCTTTTTTAGATCCTTGCTTTAGTAGTATAGTAGTGACACTGTTGACTCTGCTCTGTAATCTCTACATACACTATCATTTGAACCAACACTATACTATGTTTCAAAGTTAGAATTAACACTTATATGCTAGTAATTAACTCAAACTTTCACTTTCAATTGTGTGCATGCTTAGCATATATCACATAGTCTAATTAGGTGGTTTTTAAATATACTATTTAGTTTCACTATTTTTCTCTTTTTTACACACACAACCAAATCACATAATCTTAAAAATGCATTTAAACATTATCTACCCAATGCCTACTTACCTGGATTTCATCACCAAGGGGGAAGTTGATTTGGTTTTCTAGCCAAGTATAAACACGCAGTTAATGGTATATGTTGGTAAATCACCTAACACCTTTATCACTGCAGTGTGTGAAGTGAGGGGGTAGGTCCCAATACCAAACCAGTACCATTGCCAACATAAATCCCTTTTAGCCTAAACATCTTGAAACCATCCATGGATCACTTTCTAGTTCCTTATTTACATCAAAATTCCCTATCACATCTAAAATCATACTCTAATAGTCTAACAACATTTAGGATGATCACTTAGTATTTACTTTCTAAGTTGATTGTTTGCTCTTTGCTCAATTGTATGTTGTATTGAAAAAACTTGCATTGGCCAGGGTTGGTGCAAGGTTTTGTATTGTGTGCCTCAATTGGATCATCCTCGTTGACCCAATTGATTGTGTGTCTACTTTCATTTTTTGCTTTCAAAAGTACTTGCAATTTTTTTTCTATTTTAGTACACAGTCATTTTAATCAATATAGCCTCTTACAGACTGTCTATTTTCCTTGCTTACAATACTAAGTTGAAGCTATCGACACAGTACTCTTTACTGCTTCTTAGGATACAAAACTAGGTTGACCATATTGACTCTATATCTTTTTTTGCCTATTTTTTGTCCAAGTTACAAAAGTAGGTTAAACTAGTCGATCTTGTATCCTTCTTTTCTTAGTTTTTAGACCCTATTTTTTGTACTAGGTCGACCCAGTTGACTCTGTACTCTTATCTGCCTCTTCTTATTTCCTTACTTTTGCATCATTTTTGCCTTATCTAGTCCTTCTCCTTCATCATGAACTTCCTATTTGAAGACAACATTGAGTTGAATTCAACGGATATGATGAATCTTACCAACCCTCATAGGGTCTCCCATAAGCAGATTAGGGCTCCTTTCCTAGATGAGAGTAATGTTCACATAACCACTCACACAATGAATTATGGGACCCCTCCTCACTTCTCTTCACTTCATAATCCTCTCTTTTCAATTGAAGATCAACCTAAATTAGAGTATACCCCTAAAATTCTCTTCTTTATCTCTAAATTTCCTTAACATCGAGGAAAGGATCCTTCTACCATTTACCATCTCATGATTAGTGGTCAAGTTGAAGATCCTCATTCACCTTCTACCACATTCTCACATGGATTTGGGGATACTTATTTCTTTTATTCTCAACTTTTTCCCTCTATTTTGATCCCTTCTCATACCATGACTTCTTCATTAACTTATTCTACCTCCATACCTAGTATCTCCACTAACATGACAGGTTCTACATCTAGTGGGCCTCTTCCAAGACCTACTCTCTTTAACTCTTCTACTAGTGCATCTTTTGTTACCCATGGTAATCATGCTTCTAGTGATACCTCTTCTCATCCCTTCACTAGTCCATCTTTTTCCACACAATCAAATTCTACCACTAGTGCCTCACATTCTTACAACTCTTCTCAAGATCCTACCAAAACCAAAAGTGGTACCTAAGCCACTACTTCCAATTCTTATGCTTCAAATAATGCCAACAATGTAAATCAAACCCATCAAATATTATTACAAACCCTTAATCAAATGAATACTTTCCAAGTTCATAACACAAATAAAATGATGCGAATGCAAAACCACCTTATCCATCTTCAAACCCACCCTTAACAAATGTCAGAGGGCATGCATAATCAAAATGTTCCTCCACCTCCTCTTTGGGATGCCCATGGTAATCTTATCCCTCAACCTTTTCTTGTCAACAAGACAATTAAACATCTTCAAAATGAACCTCTTACATCTTAGATTACTAATATTGATATAGGATGTATCACCTGTAACATTTCTTATAATGGGTCAACTGATCCTACTCTTCATGTAAAAACATTTAGAAATATTGATAAATATTAGGTCAAATTAAACACCTTCGCCAATACCAAGCTATGAACCAAAACTCTCACGGTTGATGCTTTAGATTGGTACAACCAACTTAAAACTCATTCTATTACTTGTTTGAAAGATTTAGTAAATAATCTATTCCAAGAGTTCCAAACTAGTGATCTTCCTGAGAATACCTTGGCCCATTTTATTAGTTGTAAACAACTTGAAAAAAAAACTACCCAAGTTTTTGTTAAAAGGTGGAAAACATTGTCCAACAAATGTGAACATAACATGGCCAATGATAACCTTTTCCATCTCTTTACCAATGCTCATTTTCCCAATTTGCAATATCGAGTCTACACTCTCTCTCTATGTACTTTGGAGGAAGCCATTGATCAAGCAAAATGTCAATATTTTATTATGCATCAATTTGAGCCACCCCAACATTCTATGGGTCCTCATATCTTACTTAAAAATAAGAATCATCATGCTACCAATGATGGTGTCATGGACTCTTATGACACCATTCACGCTATTCAAGTTGTTCCTAACCAATCTTCAGAACTAGCTCCCCCTTCTCAACATTTCACCAATCCTCACTTATCTTCACCTCATAACATCAATGTTCACAAACCTTTATCCTCAGTCGAATTACTAAAAATTCTACCTAGGACTCTACCATGAGAACTTGACTCCACTCATCTTATGAAATCTTGGTATGATCCCAATAAATTTTGTTGGTTTCATGTTAGTTGGGGTCATTCTCATGAGACATGTGGGCAACTTCATAATTTGGCCATGGATTTTCTTTTTGGTCCCAGTTTTGACCATGACTCTATCATTCAAAAATGCCAACAAGCCTATGACATTGCTTTCAAAGCCCATGAAACTAATACTAAATCTCAAGCTTTGAATTAAGATAATGTTCATTTGGCCATCTATAAAGACCCTCTTCCAAGATAACCAAGATGGCCCACCCCTTCCACCAACAATGTAGATAGTCTTGTTGACCCAAATCCAAAAGAGAATGCCATTAATATGATTAATATGAGAAGGGTGGTTGATTTCATTGATCCTCAACCTATCTACACACCTCCATTGTCTCACACATTTTGTGTTATCCAAGATTCTTCTTCAACTCACTTAAATGAGTTGGGTCAAGATGACCTTATAACTTTTGATGAACGAATTCCAACTCGTCCCTTGGATAACACTTCCCATTCTATTTCTACCATCCCTCCATCTTCTTTACCTAATACCAATGATACTCAAGCTTCTATCAACACATCTTCTAGCACTTCTCAAAACCAACCTACATCAACTGCTTCATCTTCTCAACATAATCTACAACTTTGTTCTAAACCTTATTTCTCTTATCAACATTAATTTCAATTTACTTCGGCTCCTCCTTCTGAGGACCTCCTTCAACACTATGCACCTATTTATAAAAACCTTCTTATGGGTTATGATGGGTGGGATCTCATCATGGAACTCACTAATATCCCATCCCAAATTTCATTTCTCGAGCTTATGAGGACCTCTCTACATCATCGAAACCATCTTATGCCATTTTTGTTTGAAATGAACATCCCTCGTCCTCCCCTAACAGGATGCGAAACAACCTTATCTATATTTGAAGATATCATATTATAACAATGTGAAATGATGTCTATACATGTTGATGAAACAATGGACACTTTTATTTCCCTCAAGTTTCCCATCACTTCTATGATTCTTGATGGGATAATTCTTCATGAAAAATATCCTCATTTATTCATTAGTGTGCAAATGGGATTATGCTTCCAAGTCAAGCATGCCTTGATTGATGTGGGTTATGACACCTATGTTGTTTCTCTCAATTTTATCAATTCTGAGTGAAATCTCAAATCCACATGCATTACATGTCAAGGATATGATCGAAGGCAAATTCTTCATTTAGGTTGTGTGCGGCTTCCCATTACCATCCCACCTATCACCATTTGCATGAAGGTGATGATATTTAACTTTCCTCTATCTTATAACATTTTGCATGATAGGCCATGGACTCATCGTATGAGAGCAATTGCTTCTTCTGCCTACTAATACATTAAATTCCCTCACAATGGAGCTATCTATAAGATTCAAGGTGATACTAACCCTTAGAATTTTGAACAATTCCAAAACCATGGTGTCTTCAAGATTCCTACTCTCGAACCTTTGCCCAGTGTTCCATTTTGTGAGTTTCAATGATTCAAATTTCCCATCAATTCCACTCAAGGTTACAATGGTCATCCCAAACTCAATGGGAATACTCCCCCTAACCTCTTAGATTCTTATGATAATGACCCTGACAAGATCAATATCAAGATTAAAACTTCTGATCTCTCATCTCATCTCTCAACGTCTTGCTTATTTTCACCCTCATTCTTGTAAACCACCTTGTGATGACATCCCCATTGTCTTAACTAAGACTCAGCATTCCATTTATCACACCTCATAGGATGACAATGTCATCCCTACCTACATCATTGATCTTTATACATATGATTATGATGATGGTTATTCCTTAGATGATCCATTCTTAGGCAGTCTTGTTTAGGCTTGTGATGCTGAGATTATCCATTATCATTCCTCTTTGCTTCAGTATTTTAGTGCATCTTCCCATATTCCATCATATATCATTCCTAATTTTAGCATTTTTTCTCTTTATTGTAGGGTAGAGATGGTGTGAACACCTCCAATTTTTGAATAACCTTAGAGAAGTATGCTTATATATCATGCTATGATTGAGCCCTATTTATTTGCTAAGAACCATGACCCCTATAGCTTACTTATCTCTGAGATGCATACAACTCTCCTTCAACCTTTTGTAGACCCTACCCCTCCCTTAGTAGAGCCCACTTTAGATCCCATTCTTTCTCTCACTTTAGCTGAGTCTATTCTTGCTTCTGATCTCATCGCTTCATCACCACCACCTTCTTTCGATGATGGTTTGATTCCTTTATCGTAGATGGCTCTATTGCCCACAAAATGGGCTGATGAGCTTTCCCAAGCTCCTTCTGCTTTTGTTACACGTCTTAGTATGAGTACACCTACTTACTCACATGCATATATGTTGCTTCCATGACATAGATAATCATTCATCCATGCATTGTCACAAGATGTGACAATATATTAACACTTTACATCCTTCTACCCCTCAATCCTCAGACAAGGTGATGCCTCCCCCAAAGGTACTACCTAAGTATATTCCTATGGAGAGGTGTATTATATTTGGCACCAATGTGGCACCCATCACACTGATCATTGCCACATCTTTTAGTAGCACATTAAAGATCATATTTTAACTATTCCCTTACCTTCTACCATTCCTCCCACAGGTTGTTACCATAAGAAGGCTCCCCCTTCTTCTCCCATGGTTCCACCTTTTGTGGTTCTATCTACTTCTATGGTCCCTTCTTCACCTCCTATTCCTCCACCCATGAATCCTTCACCCATGGACCTTGTATGCAATTAAAAATGCATCATCTCTATGAATTAATCCTAGATCGGATAAGATAGATCACACCTACACTTTCGATTGGGACACTTGTTAAGCAAGAGCATGACCAATATGGGGATTTACTAGACCCGATTAAGGGATCACTTGTATCACTTGTCACAACATATCATGCTAGGAAGGGTTTCAAAGCCTACAATCTAACATAATTGCACAACCCTAATGGAGTCCTAAGGTTTAAAATGTTCACTCTATTCTAATAATAAAAAATCAAAATCTAATCTAGTGCTCAATAAAGCTTGGGGTTTAAAATCAATAAAACAAATATGTATAGGGAACTTCAATTTAAATTAGTATGAATAACATCCTAATACAATAAATATGAAAGATAGGATTATTCGAGCCAACACTTATGCTACTCCTATCTACTAAAAGAGAGGAGAACAAAGTTAGAATATACTTACCTGAATGTGAACCCATCGAGACTCAATCTCTCCTTTGGCCAAAGGGGCTTTGAAAGAGGTATTTATGGTTTGTAAGGATCACTAATAAAGGCCAAAGCATCCAAGACTTATCTACAAGACTAGATTTTTCAAATAAGAAACCTACATGAGAGAATTTGTATATACACAAGGGACTATCCACCCATAACTAAACTATAGATAGATGGGGCCATGTCATCACTACAGTCGAGGGTAGATATATAGAGACTAGATAGATCTAGTTGGCACCCTGAGCGTAGTACCTATATATCTATCCAATCCCCCCTCTCTATAGAACTTAAAATCTTCGTAGTGATTATTCCACTATATCTATCCATGAGCCCCTCTACCCCCATATATTGAGAGCGGGGTTGAGTTTAGTTTGAGATTCACTCATGCTACATTCACCTAATTCTATTAATATATCATATCTACTAGAGGGTGATATATAGAGTCTAGTCAGGTCGACACCCTCTATATGATATATGGTGACCCAAGCTAAGTCTCTTCAAGTAGAATGGTGGAAGAACAGATTGTGAAGAAGTGCAAGTGAATAATAATTCTTGATTGCACATATGAATAATGATCTAAATGATCTTTTATATAAAGGTGGATCTTATCCTAAATCCTTTCAAAGACGTCAGCTATATAGGGTCAACCCAGTTGACCCAGTGTATTTTCAAGGACAATTTACTAGGTTTGTGCTAGGTCAGTCGAAAGGATAACAAAATAAAAAAATCAAGAATAACCCTAAACTATTATGGGTCGATCTAGTCGAACCAATCAATAGTCTAAAAGGATTTTAGATAAGAAAGGAGGGATGAAAAGAGGAAAAGACTGGAGGAATACTCAAAGGAGGAGAAATAGATTAGGTAATGGTTTTGGGAGCTAGTTAGATTAGTAATAGTGTGGCAAAAAAGAAAAATAATTATATGAAGCACCAAAGGTCTACCCACCCTTTTCTCGGTGCACCCCTTAGGGCGTGCACTCTCAGAGATTGAGTCTCGATGAGTTTTTGCAAGATGTAAAGCGTCAATAGTTGATAAAATTTAAAAATATTATGTGTATACATATGTCCCACTCGAAGCTCATCACATGTCACTAAGGTGTAACAGGGGATGGTGCTTCAAGAAAGAACATAGTAACACAAAATAATGATGCTAAAAAAAAGTTGTAGTATTTTAAAAGCATAAAATAATTAAAATTAAATGACTAAAAGGGAAACTAGTTTAAGAATTAAATGACTAAAAAGTAAATAAATAAGAAGTAAATGCAATGTGTACTTTAGCTTACCTTTATCACAGGATGGTTTTCTATTGTGTTGTTAGTTTTGATTGTGTAGGACACATAGACTACTTTTGACAAACCCAATAATACAAAATTAAAGAGCAAAAACAAACAAACACAAGAAAAGCCAAGATAATTGGTGCTATGAGTAAGTGACATACTTGAGAAATTTGGCAAGCTAGGGTTACAAGTGCTATGCTAGACCAAATGACCAAGTTAAACAACAAGATTAAATTGAGTAACCAAAAATCCAAGGCTATTAAAGACTAAAAAAATCAAACAAGCTATCCTAAAGTAAAAAAGGCAAACTCACCAAATCAAACTAAGGATACATATCAAATAGGATGGTAATAAAACAAAATCAATGGTAAAAAGATTAAACTAAAATAAAATGGTAAAACAACATTGATGAGTGAGTAGTAACAATCCACATCTCACTCAACAATGGAAAATAGGTGTATAAAAGGGAAAACAACATTGTCAAATGAAGAGTAACAAGCCAACCTCACTCAACAATGGAAAAAAGGTATGACTCAAGTGTCCATAACAACAAGACAAAAAAATCATGATAAATGGTAAAATGATAATAAAGTAAGTCTATAAAATGTAAATCATGGTGTAAATAAAGTAATCCATAGTTACTCAAATGTGTTTCACTTCTAAGGATAGATAAAACTAAAGCAAAGTATTGCTAGCATGTTTTTAAGAGATGAAGAAAAAGGAATGAAATAAGAAGGGGAAATAAATTTGGAATCATAATTTGTCTGTCAAGGAGAAAATGAAATGGGTGGAGGGGAGAATGAAAGAAAAATTAAGGTAGAGGAACTCTTTATCAAAGTCAAGACATTCAAATTAGGTTTGTCAAAACAAAAGGACTTTCGACTTTAAGAATTATGAAGAACATCTCTTAGCCACACAAGTCTTAGGTAAACAAATGGAGTATATAGATCATCCTATGAAGGATATATGCATGAAAATTAAAATAAACCTACCTCCCCATGACATGTTCCCCATTATTCAGGACCCCTTACAGATCCATCAATCTCCTGCAAAGATTGGGTACTTGCGTGAGAAAGTAGGTAGCGCCATAGAAATTTTTGAAATCCCCTATTCCAATCTACTATTCTACCGCACCCCAAAGGACTTCAACTCTATGTGAAGCTGACTATGAAGTTTGAGTTTTGATTAGAGATATGAGATGTGCTTGTAATAACATCTTTTGGTGTGAATTTGACTTTTGAGATTTGTATGTTGCCTTTTAGATATCATTGCATTTTGTTTCAAATAATTTGGCTTTTAACTTTATTGATAGATTTTTTAAGATTCCTCCTCCATATGGATTTAAAAAAACAAACATGGGTGTTAAAGATGACTTTCATTTAAAAACTAGGGACAAGGTTGCTAAGAGAGAGAAACTTTAAAGAGCATGGGGTCAAAGAGTCTCGTAAATCAAAGTGAAATAAAAATGCTATATTGAATTTGACCTTGTTTTATCTAATGCAGAGTGAAAGAAAGGGAAAATCAAGAGGAATGCCATAGAGAACAATTTAAATTACTTCAAATAGAAAAAAAATCAGACAAAAAGATAAAAGAGGGATACAATGATAGTAAAGTGTGATTCCTTATCATAAGATTGAAGGAAATAGAGGAAAACATGCTAACATAGATTGTTGTGTAAATTCCATCTAGCAAAATAAGCAAAAGTTAAAGTTGAGAACAAGGATCAATAACTTGTAATTATTGCAAAACATATTATAGAAAATAAATGACAAAATGGTAATTTTATGAGGATGGCTGGGTCCTATCCACGGTCTTAAAAAATGATCATAAAAGAGAAACCCACGAGGGTGTTGACAAGCAAGTGATAAAGTGAGATAAGTAAAGAAATAGTAGTTTTATGAGGAATGTCGGGTTCTATCCACGGTCTTACAAAGTAACTCACAAAAAAAAAATCCAAAGGATACCAAAACAACATTGAAAAACAACAATAAAAGAAATAAATGATTAAAATATGGTGGTTTTGTGAGGAATATCAGGTCCTATCCACAATCTTACAAAACAACTCACAAAAGAAAGACCCAAGGGGTGCAAAAAATAAGAGAAAATGCAAGAAGATAAAGAAAACTATGGTACATCAAGAAACCAAAAGACCAAAAGGGAGGACTAAAGGTTTGTGAAAGGGAGGAAACTACTATAGAGGGAGAGCCCTATGGTTAAGTAACCTGCAAAAAGTGTTAGAAAACATGACAAGAAGGGAATGTTTAGGCAAAGTACTTTTTGAAGAATTATGCATTAGTGGGCTCTTTAAAAACATGTCTTTCATTAGTTTGAAGATGGTAAGTGTTTAGACCAAGAATATCTTTAACTAAATATGGGCCCCACCATTTTTGGGTGTATTTACCTTTTTTATAATGGGTGGCCTAATTTAAAGATAAGATCACTAACATTAAACGTGTGGATTTTAACACATTTGTTATGTTGTCGGGTGATACGAGCCTTGTATTGGTGGTTATGTTGCAAGGCAAAAAGATGATGTTTATCAAGAAGATCAAGGGCATGAAGGCAAGCTTCACGTAATTCTTCATCAGTAATAATACCATGAAGAGATATACAAAGAAAGGGAAGCTCAAATTCTAATAGAAGAACCGACTCAAAGCAATAGACTAGTGAAAATGGAGTTACCCTAGTGGTAGTACGTATGCTAGTTCGATAGGCTCAAAGTGTAGGGTAAAGATGAATATGCCAATTCATGCAAGTTTTACGAATTGTCTTTTGAAGAATTTTATTGGTGGCCTCAGTTTGAAAATTAAATTGTAGATGATAAGGCATGGAAAACTTGTGATTGATTTTGAATTAAGTGCAAAGTTGTTTAACATGTTTATTTTTGAAATTACCACCATTGTCTAAAATGATGGTATGGGAAATACCAAAGCGAAAAATAATTTAGTTAAGAATGAATTTGGAAATGGTAGTATTGGTAATATTAACAAGAGGCATGGCTTCTATCCACGTGGTAAAATATTTGGTAACAATGATGATAAAGACATGCCCATCTTAGGAATGAGGAAGTTTACCAATGAGATCGAATCCCTATGTGGAAAATGGCCAAGGAGATTTGATAGTTTGAAGCTCGATAGGAGGTGAATGGATAAGATCATTGTGAAGTTGACAAGGAGTATACTTGTTAACATATTCGTTTGCATCATTTCCAAGAGTAGACCAAAAGTAACCCATATGTAGGCATTTGTGTGTTATAGCATGTCTGCTATAATGACCACCGCAAATGCCCCTATGCGCTTGTTTAAGAAGAGGAGGGACGTCATCTTGCATAACATAATGGAGTAAGGTACCTTCAATGTTACAATAGTAAAGGATGTTATGTTGAAATACATACTTGAAATCTTGTTTATGAATGTGCATCTTTTCATGAGAGTCTAAATTAGGAGGATAAGTTTGGTGTTCTAAAAATTGAATGATGTCTTAGTACCAAGGGCTTTGTCAAATGGTAACAGCTTCAATATGATAAATAAGTGAATTCAGTAGTTGAGTATAGGATGGAGATTTTCTTATTTGTATAAGAAAAGAAGGGTTGGAAAGAACTTGATGTGGATGAAATAGATATGCTGAAGAGGCAAGAGAATCAACAATAGAATTTTGATCTCTAAGAATAAGCTCAATAGTGAAAGAGATAAAATCCTTAGCAAGAGTGGTTGCAATTTGATGATATGTAATAAGGTTATCACTTTTACATTGATAATCACCTCTAACTTGATAGTAAATAAGTTGAGAATAACCTAAAGCATGAAGATATTAATTATCTAAATCAAGAGCAGCTTTCATGCCTAAGATAAGAGCTTTGTACTCAGCCATATTATTGGTGACATCAAAGGTGAAGCAAAAAGCTAAAAAAATGATCTTATCGAGAGGACTAGTGATAATGCAACTTGTCCCAGCTCCTTGAAGGCATTTAACACTGTCAAAGTGAAGGGTCCAAGTATCCTCATGTAAGTCAACATTAATTTCAGGGAGCTCCTTGATAACTATCTTTGGTTTAGTAGTATCGGAGGGAGTGAAAGATTCTTCAAGATTATTGGCTTCAAGATCAGCGGTAAAGCTATGAAAGTAATCTTTAAGAGAAATAGATTGATTAAGACCTTTAATGTAAAGGATATTATCGTCATGAAGGGCATCTTGAAGTGAAGAAGTGGCTGAAATGGAAGTTGCAACAAGTTGGTCAGCGATGACTTGTCCTTTAACCAATTTTTGCATGATGATATGAAGATCAAATTCCATAAGTAAGACCACCCATTTGCCAATTCTATCTCTAGGAAGAAAGGCTTTAGAGAAGAAATGACGAAGGGGATCATAATGAATGATGACATAAATAGCTTGGTAAAGCATATAATGGCAAAGTTTTTCAGCTACAAAATAGATGGCGAGGTAATCACACTCAATTTTGGTGTAACATGTTTCATATTTGATGAGGCCTCAACTAATGTAGTAAATAACATACTCTCTTCCCATATCATCTTGTTGGGCAAACATTGCCCCAACTGAAATAGGTGTGGAAGAAGTATATAGAATCAAAGGTTTAACATTGAAATAAGGATGAAGTGTGGGTGGGTGAGGCAATGACTCTTTCATGTTACCAAAGGCTTTTTGATATGGATCCATCCATTCTAAGGCAGTACCTTTTTGAAGAAGGGAATTGATAGAGTGAATTTGATATGCCATTTTAGGGACAAATCATATGATTGCCCCAAGTTTGCCTAAATAAGTATGAATGTCAAGAATAGAATAAGAAATAGGCATATTAATGCTAACACTAATTTTGGCAGGATCATCGTCAATGCCATGAAGAGAGACTAAAAATCCTAACAATTTTTTAGATGTGATGTTAGACACATTTTTAATGATTAAGTCTAACTTTATATTTAAGAATATGGTTAAATATGATAGTGAGATCGAAAATATGATTCTTACGATGTTTAGATTTAACAATAAGATCATTCACATAGGTTTCAACAATTTTGTGAATGAAATCATGAAAGATGTGAGTCATTACACTTTGATAAGTGGCTCTGGCATTTTTGAGGCTGAAGGGCATGTTGACATAGCAATAGGTGCCCCATTCTATGGTAAAAGTAGTCTTATGTTGATCTTCGAGAGCGATATGAATTTGATTGTATTTTCAGAAACCATCCATAAGAGATAACATTTTGTAACCAGCCATGGAATCAACGATAGCATCTATTGAAGGTAAGGGGAAATTATTCTTAGAACAAGCAAGATTCAGATTACAAAAATCAATGCAAATGCGAATGACCATAGTGACTTTCTTTCAAACGGGAACAATGTTAGAAACCCATTTAGAATAATCCACTAGTTTAATAAATTTAGCATCAAGTAATTTGATGATTTCCTTATGACATATAGTTGAAAATTTAGGTGTAAATTTTCTTTGCTTTTGATGCATAGGCTTGGCATCAGGATAAGTAATGATATTATGCATCACAATGCTAGGGTTAATTCCAGGCATGTCCTTGTAGGACCAAGCAAAAGCCTCATAATATTTGTCAAAGAATAAGCTAAAATTGTCATGTTCAGTAGGTGAAAGCTCTCAAGAGACTGTAATTGGTCAAAGAGAAGATGGAGTACCATATTTGATGTGAGTAGTTTCTTTGATAAGCATGGCATTCCCATCTTGAAAGTGGTATGGTCCATTAGGTAAGACAGAAATTGAATTTGTTTTAGGATCAATGCCAATAATGAAGATGTTGAAACAAGGAGTTTTAATCTTGAAATTTCCAAGTTTATGATGCTACTTAGGAAGTTGAGGTTCGCAGGCATGAAATAACTCAAGAATAGCTTCATCACTAGGCAAGGTAGGATGAGGACCATAATATTTGATATCTACTTCAAGATCTAGAATTTGATTGCCATGGTTATCATACTCAGAATGAATCTGACGAACATCAGTTACCTTGGCATCAAGTGTAATTTCAAGAGTAGATAGAGTAGATGGAATATAAGAGATGATAGTGTTGATGGATTCGATGTTGGGAGAAGGATCTAATGGAATGATAGAATCCAAAGGTGTAGGAACTTCTGGAGGTTCAGAAGGCATAATTTGTTCTACCACCCAAGGAGTATCAATAAGAGGAGGATTGATGGCAGGCCCCTGACCTTCAAGACCTAAGGTATGATCCATAAAAATGGTATGTAAATTCCAATTAAAAGTATGAATTTGGGTTAAAGTTTTTTTGTAATGCTTGTTGGGTGAATATTTTGTCACCAGCTAATTGATGAGAAAAATAGGTCTCTTCAACCACAACATAGGAAGATTGGTCGGCCAAATGTGCAGGTTTACCACATCAAAGAGAGACAAATCTCTCCTATCATCAAGGGGAGGTTCACCATAAATATGAGGAGCTATATACTATATATATAAGTAGAAAGTAACTCTTAGGGGTAGGATAACACCATCCATCTCTCTTTTTTCAGAGATGATGTTCACAAATAAAGGAAATTTTTTTGGTGAAAACACTGAAGGCACTTCTCTTCTTTCAGAATTGATCTTGCAAAAAATAGCAAGAGTTCTTTGAGGTAGTGACAAGTAACTGGTAACAAAAGATGTAGTAACTATCAGACTGAGACGTATCATAAAGTCTCCACCTCGACTGCCCAAGAGTGAAATACGAAAGACAATGAGGGCACAAAGTCGTCCCAAGGTCCTTTACACAAAAATATAAAATAGACAAACACACTAAAGACAATTGTGAGGGCACAAAGTCTCTCCATAATTAGCTTCAAGACACCTTCCTGATTACTTCCACTAGTTCTGCTTATTTCTTTAAAACGGACAAGAACACATTCAAAAAATAGACATAAGAACAATCTCTTAAAATGACACAAGCTATAACAACACACATTCTAAAAGTAACTTACTTTCTCATTCAAACAAAGAAATATGATGAACAATCTGAGCTCAAAGTCTCAGTAATCACCTCTAAATTTTGGTAGAGTTTCATTTATATAATAGAAAAGTCTCTCTTGCATAAAGTAAGAGAATACAATATATAGTGGCCAAAAAAGTCTTGGCGCTTTGTTCCATATAGTAGCTCATGTGGCAGTCAATGTCTTGAATGCATTTTTTAGTTTTGTCAAGGGACCATGTTGGAATAGGGTGGCTACCTTAACTGTGGTGTGTCAATTCATCTCAAATGTCTTCTCTTGGGCCTGAGTCATTTGGTCTATAATCTGATGTCTATGCAACTGTCCACCTCACCTTTACTCCAAGGGAGACAAACATGCCACCCTTCAATGTTTATAAGCTTGAAAATCTACTTTACAGACTGTTCCAACTACTAGAATAACTACTATGTAGATATTTTCTTCTTTGTCTCTTCCTGGTTTTGTCTTTTCCTAAAATCTGAGCTCTCAGGGCTATATTCTCAACTTTGCTAGCTCTTTTGGCTCTTTCTCTCAGCAATTCTTCCCTTTGGAATTTTTGCCTTTGAATGCATTTAGGTCCGCGCTCAAGCCTTCAAAGATCAATGGCTATTTCATTGCCATGAATTTGACGTCTTTGTGCCCGTCATCATTTGAAAGCCAATGACTAGTTGGTTGCCCTAAATTTGACAGCTGTGGGGACGTCACCAGACATCTAGATCCCAACGGCTAGTTCGTGATGCTCAACTTTGACATCTTCGGGCCCATCACCCTCCTTGGCAATTCTTTTAGCTTTCTTGTTTGATCTTTCCTGAAGGGGACCTGCCCTTTGGGGTCTAGAGAAAGGCCCATTTTCTAGTCGATGAGAGCCCTTCACAAGGGTACCTACCCTTTGGGGTCCTTCAGGTGGTCTTCGGGTCTCACTAGGTGGCCTTCAGGCTCTAATTCCTTCAAACAAAATGTCTGAAGGAATTCCTTCAGACATTTTGTTCGAAAGAAATCTTCCTTCACGTTCCTTTCACTTTCCATCGGGCTTTCGATTGGGATTATTCCTTCAGACAAAATTTTGAAGGAATGCCTTAGCATTTTTGCCGTGGAAACTCCTTTCGAAGGAATTCCTTTGCTCTTTTCGGCCTTTGAAATGGTCCATTTGATCTTTGCCTGCCCTCCGAAAGGGCTGTTTGACCTCCAAAGTTGCCTTTCAGAAAAGTTACAAGGGTCCTTTTGGCTTCGAAGTGCCCTCCACAAGGGCACTTGAAATTGAATTGACTGATTGAAAAATGCCTAAGTGTCGAGAGCTCATTTCTTTCCTCCAGAGTTCATAGAAATAAACCTACAGAGTCTGTAGAACCTAGTCTATAGAAACCATAAACTAACCTGCAGAGTCCGTAGTTTTGAGTCTGTAGAATCCTGCCTGCAGAGTCCATAGATTTCTGCCTATAGAGTCTATAGATTCCTTCCTAAAAATTTTATAGTTTTGAGTCCGTAAAATCCTACCTACAGAGTCTGTAGATTTAAGCCTACAGAGTCTGTAGATTTCTGCCTGTAGAGTCCATAGATTTCTGCCTACAGAGTCCATAGATACGTATCTGTAGAGTCCCTTGGCTAAAAAAGTTAAAAAAATAGAGAATTTGAAGGCTCAGAATAATTTTTGAGAAGGGAAGAGGGAATTTTTGGCTTGTAAGACCAAAAATAGTTCATGTGTTGTCCCAAAAATGAGTGACAGACTTTGGGAATAACAACTGGCTCCAGTTGAAGAACTTATTTCAGTTAAAAATTTGGAATAGCTGAAGGGAGTAGAAACTAGAATCTCCAGTATTTTGAAGTGTGCCATTGGGCAATGGAGTTGTGCCAACCAAAAAAAAGGTGCCAAAAATGAAAACGAGCAACAAAAATCACAAAATAGAATTAAAGACCATACAAATATACATATGTATAGGTAAATTTATCTGATACTTCAAGAATTGAAGTGCTTCAAATGCTACCCATTGTGAGGTAGAGAAAAGAGCGTGCCATCTTGATATCTCAATAGAAAACTATTTTTATTATGAAGCTGATGAATGGTAAATGGGCCTCTCCAAAGGGAGTCATATTTTTTATGCATTCCTTTTGGTTCTCTTCTCTTGTCGCACAACAAGACTTGATCTCCAATTTAAAAATCACGGTTCTTTGCTTTCTAGTCGAAGAGCTTCTTCACTAGACTTTGATGCGCAATAATTCGATCCATCACCATAGTTTACTGCTCATTCAGCTCAGTCAGACACATGATCCTCTTATCAATGGAGATTTCATATATTTGGTCTTTAATTGCCTTAGCCAATTTCAATGCTGGCAATTCTAAGGTGATTGGTATTTCAGCTTGAGACCATAAAGAAGTTGGAAATGAGACATACCAATTGCCCTTTTTAGTTTAATTTTATCTGCCCATAGAGCATCAATCAATATTTTATGCCATATTCATTGGTTGTCATCTATTAGCTTCCTGATGATGGTCACCAGGTTTTTATTGCTTGATTCAACTTATCCATTCCCTTGTGAAAAGTAATCATAAGAGTGAGAGAATTTAATCCCGTAGTAAAAATAGAATTGAGTGATCTCCTGGGAAGTGAAACACGCTGCATTGTTAGTGACAATCTTAGTTGGGACCCCAAACCTGGAAATGATATTCTTCTTGAGAAAATCTCATACTACTTCAGAAGTAGCATGCTTGGTTGGAATTGCTTCCACCCACTTGGTGAAGTAATATGTTGTTGTGAGGACATAATCATGTCTAGCACTAGAAAATGGGTTTACAGGACCAATGAAATCGATTTTCTATTGTTGAAATGGCTCCTCTATGACCACTGGCTTGAGAGGCAGGGCAACTAACTTGGGTCTCCCAACAAACTGCTGACATAATTCACATTTTCTTACCCATTTGTATGCATCTTGAAAGAGAGTTGGCCAGTAATACCTAGCTCGCAAAATCTTATGGGTAGTTACAGGAGCAAAAAAATATCTTCCACAGGCCAGATTGTGGAAGGACTTCAAAAGTTGGTTCTGCACTCTTTATCCATACAATGAAGAAACACTCCATCAAGGCTCCTCTTATACAGGCCATTATCCCAGAGGACAAAATTGGTAGCTTTCAACTTGATAGTCCTCCTTTATTTATAAGATAGGTAAGCAAGACACTCACCATAAGTAAGAAAATGAACAATACTTGAATACCACTCATTCATGGTAGAGATAAAAAGGACTGTTGGCGTGTCTTCTTCTTTAATTTTTCATGCTTTATTTGTTCTAGCTTGTTATCAGCAATCAAGTGGTATAGGCCTTTTTCTTACACCAGCTTCATTGGTTTGATGACTAAATCAAACTCTTAGATTTTTGCTATCTAATTGCCTTTTTTCATCTCAAACTCTTACTAAGTTAATATGGATTTGACTATGGTGTCAGGAACCAAAGCAGTAGTATGTGAATTCAAGATGTAGAAGTGGAAATGCTTCACTGCCTTTACCATTGCATAAGCATGATTTTTCATGTTTGAATACTTCATCTCGTGAGCTTTGAGAGGATAGCTCATAAAATAAATAGGATATTTCACACCTTCTTGGTTCTGTTGAACCAAAATTGCTAAAAGTGTGTGCTCAGAAGCATAACTATAAATGGTGAAATCCTTGTTATAATTCAGACAAACCAGAATTGGGGCATGGGCAATAGCTACCTTTATGTCTTGAAATGCCAATTTGCCTTCTTTAGTCTAGCTGAAAGTGGCCTTTCCCTTCATCATATTTACAATATGATGAGTCTTCTCAGCGAACTCAGGGATGAACATTCGTAAAAAATTCACTTTTTTGAAGAAAGAGTGAACTGCAGTCTTAATCGTGGGCAGAGTAAGATCCTAGATGGACTTGACTCTTTTTGAGTCAATATTTATGCCTTCTCTGGATACAATGTGTTTGAAAAACTTCCCTTCTATCACTCTAAAGATAGACTTTTTGAGATTCAAAGAAATGCCATTCTAGCGGTAGCATTTCAACACTTGTTGCAAGTGGCACATATGGTTAGGGCGACACTTAGAAAAGACTGATAAATCATCTAAGTACACTATAATGAACTTACCTATTTCATCTTTGAAAGCAAGGTCCATTACTCTTTGAAAGGTGGCGCTAGCATTAATCAGGACAAATGGCATTCTCCGATAGGCAAAGGTGCTCCAAGGTGTGGTGAAGGCAGTCTTACACTGGTCTGCTTCACCAACTTCAATTAGATTATATCCTGAGAAGCCATCCAACATTGATAACATCTCTGACCCAGTCACTGTTTGAAGCACTTGGTCCATGATGGGCAAATGATAATTATTCTTTAAGGATGACTGATTCAAATTTCTAAAATCCACATAGAGGCAAATTTTGCTATTCTTCTTCCTTACATGCACTATGTTTACAATCCATGTGGAATGATGGATTGAAAAAATAATCATAGCATTCAGTATTTTCTATATTTCAGACAAAATAGTACATGATATCTTCAGATTGTACTGCCTAGACTTTTGCTTGTAAGGCATCAAATCACTCTTAAGAGGGATCTCATGGAGAATTTCTTTAGGTCTGAGTGATTTCAGATTATCATAGGAGTATGCTAGGACATCCATGTACTGGCTGAGCAGAGTAGTGAACTTGAACTTCTCTTTTTGAGTGCAGCACTTCCTAATGTTCACCATCTTGGAATCCTCTTTGGTACCCAAATTTACTTGATCAAATTTCTGGGAGGAGCTTGAATCCATTTGCTACTGTTTGATGAACCTGTCATGTTTGTCAAACAACTTCTCAAGGGAGACCAATCTTTTGAAAATTTTATTCCCTTTCAGCAATAAAGACTCTTTCCCTGTGTCTGAACTTGATTCAGGGGTTGGTTCAAACTTCTGAGGTTCACTACCTTCAAAGTGAAGCTATATAAAGCTATTCTTTTGTTCCAGGAAGGCAACGATTTAGTTGTCACCATTTAACACTTGCCAATGATTGGGATTATCAGGTACACTTAGTTGAAAGATCAATTCAATAGTGTACTTGTCTCTTTTGAAGTCAGGATGAGGAACCAATAGAGTTGCTGAAATAGCTAGTGCATTAACCCGATCATTGAATTCTTTTGGTATGGAAGAGATGCTGAAAGCATCAAAGCTTTCAATTTGATTCCAGACTAGATTGTGGTAGTGGCACAATCTCTCATTTTTGGTTTGATACAAGTTTTTCACATGATAACCTCTAGTTCAGCATCTCTTTTTGCATGAAAGAGTTTGATGCCTTTGTCTTGAGCAACCCTCAATCCAAGTAATAGAGACTCATACTCAGCTACATTATTGGTATTACTAAACTATAATTTGTAGGATGAAGAAAAAATCTCTCTTTGAAGAGATATCAGCACAACCCCAGCTCTTAAACCGGTAGAGGAGCAACTGCCATTGAATTCAAGAATCCATATCTCATTTGACACTAATTTTTTCTTGGATTTTTCTTCATTTGGAGGGGGAGATTTTTCTACACTTACACTATGCTCTACTAATTTTTTTGCTGTTTCAACTGAACGTACTTTCAAGCTGACAACTTCAAGATCTTCAACATGCGCTTCATAAACTTTTTCCATGGATAAAAAGTAGTTACCCATGCCTGAAGACTCAAATAAAATTTGAGCTTCAAGTGCTGATGTCTGAGTAACCACATATTTTGCTTCCTTCTCAAAAAGTAATCTTTGCATAACGCCTTTGACATGGATCCTTAATTCAGACAAGTCCATGCTCAACTCACCAGCATCTTTGCATAAATTTTGCCCAAGAAGAATGCCGTATGATGTTGGGATATTGGCCACGAGGACAGTCATCTTGATCCTCTTGTCTGGGAATGCCACAAATGCAAATTGAGCATCGTTGATTTGTCCCAACAGTGACACTTATTTGTTCTCCATGGAGAAACATCTCCTGAATGTCTTGGTCAATGTGAGACCAAGGGATTCAGCCACTTTGGTAGGCATGGCATTGTTTGAAGCTCTAAAATAAATGATATAATTATTTAGATGATGTCTATTTATCAGTAGGGAGACATAGAATGGTTCAGTCCTTCTAGGTGCAACAAGAGGAGTAATGAAAATGTTATTCTTGGTGGGTGCATTCTTGGGGAAATCATGAGTTACCTTCAGAATTGCTTGTCCTACAGGGACATTTTGGTTCTTCACATACTAAATCAATTTATCTAATTTTTTAGGATGGGACTGCAGAAATTCAAATTTAGACATTTAAGTTTTAGTTTTCTTTATATGGTCAATTATGTCAAATATTTGAAATGAAATAGGCACAGAGGATGGGAGTTCATCTTTTTGATTTTTGGGAGGGGGAGAACTGGATTGTGAATTTAAAGTAGAAGGCGTAGGGATATTTAAGGTATTTACCTTTCATGCAATTATCAGGTCCTTTGGCTGAAAAAGAAGAGTGGTTCCCCGCTTAGCAATTAAAATTACTGGTTGAGGTCGCTCCTATGACTTTTTTTTATCAACTTGCTGGGCTAACTAGTTCTTAGACCGGATGAACACATCATATGATCCCTCAGCTATTTTACCTTTACTTTTGGGTTCACCCTGATAATTGAAGAAACTAATGTTAAAGTCACCAGCTAATTCTTTTTCTCCCTTTATGAAGAGATTAACATCATCTTCATGGTTCAATTCAGGTTGGAAGGAGAAATCTGATTCTGCTTCAAGATATCCAACTGGCGAATTGGTTGGAGGTGCTTCAATGGCAAGGTTATTCCTCTGAGGGGGAGGGAGACGATTTGCTTACCCTTGATTCTTGGCTGTATTGCCTTGGTAAGACTGATTAGGAAATGTCCTCCTTGGTACATCTCTGTATGATTGAGCAGATGACATCCCTTGTGCCATTTGTTTTCTAAGGGCTAGTAATTCATTTGATAGATTTTGCACCATTGGATCAGTGGTGGCTATATGTGAGTATTTAGAAGATGAAAAAGATTTACCTCTATTTAGATCTCTCCTTATCTTTTTTGCCAAGATAAGGTCATCTTCTATCTCAGTAGCTAAGTCTTGAGTAGAATCAAGGTCTATGTGGCTAGCACGTCTCAATAGAAAATTCACTTCAGACAGCTGTGAGTTGATGAATAAGCATTTGAATTTTTTAGGTGATGGCTGAGCAATTACAAGAATTTTATTCCTCAGCTTATCAAACTTTGTAATGAAGTCCCTCATAGGTTCATGAGGTTCCTTCTTCATCTGTGTGAGCTGGGCCATCAAGGCATGCATATCTTCTGCAGGCTTGAATCTAGCTTCAAATTTAGTTTTAAGTGTCCCAATTAGTCACTAACCGAGCTTGTAGATGGTAGAACCAGTCTGCAACAGCACCTTATAGTGTTTTCACAAATAACCTGACTGCTATGTCTTCATATTCCATGCCTATCACACCAAAGGGTATGCTGAAAGCTGTAACATGCTCATCAGGATGAACTCTCCCATCACTAAATTTTTTGAGAAAATTCTTCCTTAAACTGCGTGGAAGCTCATGTAGAGGTGGAGTAAGATTGAGCAGACCAAAAGAGTTATCCCAGGGGCCTTGAGCTGCCATGTATTGATTATAAAAAAGGGGGATAACAAATATGGGTGGAGTATGTATAGGCAAAGATCTGTTAATAGTAGAAAAGGAAGCTCTGCCTTATGTTGGTGACCTTGTACGGGTAGGAGGAACACTCCTAGATCATTGAGATTGAAGTTGGGGAGAAAATAAGTCGAAATTACCCTGCTGCACCAAATCAAAAATAGGGTCAACAACATCTTGAAATCTTTGGCTTTTAGTATAGCATGGAGTTGTCAGATTGCAGGATAAAAATGGGAAGGGACTGGTCTTGCTTCAGCTTGAAGTTTGAGGCTTTAAACTGCGTGCTCATCCCCAATGAAGTCACTAAAAAACTATTGGGTGAATATTTTGTCACCAGCTAACTGATGAGAAAAATAGGTCTCTTCAACCACAGCATAGGAAGATTGGTTGGCCAAATGTGTAGGTTTACCATATAAAAGGGGGACAAATCTATCCTCTCATCAATGGGAGGTTCTCTATAAATATGAGGAGCTATATGCTATATATATAAGTAGAAAGTAACACTCAGGGGTAGGATAATGCCATCCATCTCTTTTTTTTAGAGATGATGTTCACAAACAAAGGAAAAAATCTTGGTGAAAACACTAAAGGCACTTCTCTTCTTTTAGAAGTGATCTTGCAAAAAATAACAAGAGTTCTTTCAAGTAGTGATAAGTAATTGGTAACAAAAGACGTAGTAACCAACAGACTGAGACGTAGCACAAGGTCTCCACCTCGAATACCCAAGAGTGAAATATGAAGGACAATGAGGGCACAAAGTCATCCCAAGGTCCTTTACACAGAAACAAAAAATAGACAAACACACTAAAGACAATTATGGGGGCACAAAGTCTCTCCACATTTAGCTTCAAGACACCTTCCTAATTACTTCCACTAGTTCTGCTTATTTTTTAAAAATAGACAAGAACACATTCAGGAAATAGACATAAGAACAATCTCGTAAAATGACACAAGCTATAACAGAACAAAGTCTGAAAGTAACTTGCTTTCTCATTCAAACAAAAAAATATGAACAATCTGAGCTCAAAGTCTTAGTAATCACCTCTCAATTTTGGTAGAGTTTCGTTTTTATAATAGAAAAGTCTCTCTTGCACAAAGTAAGAAAATACAATATATAGTGGCCAAAAAAGGCTTGACGCTTTGTTCCATGGAGCGGCTCATGTGGCAGTCAATGCCTTGAATGCATTTTTCAATTTTGTCAAGGAACCATGTTGGAACAAGGCAACTGTCTTAATTGTGGCATGTTAATTCATCTCAAATGTCTTCTCCTGAGCCTAAGTAATCTGATCTGTCACTTGATGTCTGTGCAATTGTCCACCTCGCCTTTACTCCAAGAGAGACAAATAGGTCGTGCCTTTAATGTTTGCAAGCTCAAATATCTACTTTACAGACTGTTTCAGCTATCAAAATAACTACTACATAGATATTTCCCTTTTTATCTCTTCCTAGTTTTGTCTTTTCCTAGAATCTAAGCTCTCGAGGCTATATTCTCAGCTTTGTTGGCTCTTTCAGCTCTTTTTTCAATGGTTATTCCCTTTGGAATTTTGGCTTTTGAATGCATTCAAGTCCGTGCTCAAGTCTTCAAATATCAATGGCTATTTCATTGTCATGAATTTGACATCTGCGAGCCCATCATCATTTGAAAGCCAATGGCTAATTGGTTGCCCTAAATTTGACGGCTGTAGGGATGTCAGCGGACGTCTGGATCCCAATGGCTAGTTCGCGATGCTCAACTTTGACGTCTTCAGGCTCGTCACCCTCCTTGGTAATTCCTTCAACTTTCGTGTTTGATCTTTTCTGAAGGGGACTTGCCCTTTAGGGTCTGAAGAAAGGCCCATTTTTTGGTCAGTGAGAGCCCCCTGCAAAGGTACCTACCCTTCAAGGTCCTTCGAGTGGTCTTCGGGTTTCATCAGGGGGCCTTCAGACTCTAATTCTTTTGGGCTCCAATTCCTTCAGACATTTTGTCTGAAGGAAATTTTCCTTCACATTCCTTTGACTTTTCATTGGGCTTTCGGTCAGGCTTATTCCTTCGAATAAAAGTTCGAAGGAATGCCTTAGCATTTTTGTAGTAGAAAATCCTTTCGAAAGAATTCTTTTACTCCTTTCGGCCTTTGAAATGGTCCATTTGATCCTTGCTTGCCCTCTGAAAGGGTTGTTTAACCTCCAAGGTTGCCTTTCAAAAAAGTTACAAGGGTAATTTTGGCTTCAAATGTGCCCTCCGCAAGGGCACTTGAAATTGAACCAACTGATTAAAAAATGCCTAAGTGTTGAGAGCTCGTTTCTTTCCTATAGAGTTCGTAGAAATAAACCTGCAGAGTCCATAGAACCCAGTCCATAGAAACCAAAAAACTAACCTATAGAGTTCATAGTTTTGAGTTCATAGAATCTTGCCTACAGAGTCTGTAGATTTCTACTTGCAGAGTTCATATATTTCTTCCTGAAGAGTCTGTAGTTTTGAGTCTATAGAATCTTGCCTGCAGAGTCTTAGATTTAAGCTTGTAGAGTCCGTAGATATCTGCTTGCAGAGTCCATAGATACGTATCTATAGAGTCCCTTAGCTAAAAAAGTTTAAAAAATAGAGAATTTGAAGGCTCAGAACAATTTTTGAGAAGGGAAGAGAGAATTTTTGGCTTGTAAGACCAAAAATAGTTCATGTGTTGTCCCAAAAATGAGTGACAAACTTTGGGAACAACAATGCTGAACATCCAAGTCTCTAGATTGGGCTTGGGCTATGATATAGTTAGCATCATATGTTGGAGAAATTGTACATGCTTGAGAATTAGGGGGAGTTTTAGAAGGTGAAATCACAATGTTTTTGAATGTATAAGGAGACATGATGAGAGGATCTTAAAACATTTTAGCCACTCCAAAATCACTGCAAGTGAAGACATCTTATGGTAAAGAAGGCTCTTGAGCATTGCAAGGAGGGGGAAAATCAGTAATCTCATCCATGAGAGGAATGGTACGATCTCTAAGTAATAGAGAAGGAGGAATCCATTATGAAATATATGGAGGTAACTTGGTAGTATTGTGAGTATGTTAATGCTCATTGAGCTCATCATCATCAGAATCCATAAGAGTAACTTGTAAATTAGGACTCATGTTGATGAACTTAGGTAAAAGAGCATTATTAATCTTAGGATTCATGAGACTATGATACTGAGGCTTAGGATTATGAAGTTGAATGTTCCATGGATTGGGATCGGCTTCATGCTTGTACCATTTTCCATTATGTAAGAATTTAATACATTGATTACCAGAAGAAGCAATGGCTCTCATTCGATGAGTCCATGGATGACCAAGAAGGATATTGTAGGATAAAGGGAGATCAAGGACCATAAGCTTGGTTCAAACGGTCTTAGGTATTATGGTTAATGGAATCTAGATACAACCAAGTGGTTTTTGATTAATCTTTTCAAAAACATGACAAGTGAGACGGGTTTGCTTGAGATGATCTTTGTTATAACCAAGTTGTTGAATAAGCCACAAGGATGTTACATTAATACTAGAGCCTTCATCAACTAACACTTTATGGATAAGAGTGGTATTAATGGTTACTTTAATAAAGAGTGGTGAATCATCAACATGAAAAAGAATTTCATCGTTGATCATGTCCTCTTCAAAAAATTTAATGGAAGATTTGGAAAAAGGACACGAGGTTTCAATGGTATTGACATTAGAAGGTTGGGATTCAATAGATGGTGGTTTTTCATCTATAGAGGATGGATCTTCAATTTCTTGGAATTGTTGCATAAGAAAATTAAGATGATAAGATGAAGTATGAACTAACTCCATAAGAGGAATTTTTCAAGGCATGCAGTTGAGTTCTTCAAGAAAGTTCCAATGAGATTTAGAAGAACCATCACAAGTTTTAGAAGGTAAATTAGTTTTGGAAGGTATAGATGTGGTTAGAGGATCAAAAGGAGGAAGTTGTTCCTCAAGTGCTTCCAAATTAACATTAGAGGTGGTAGCATCGTTAAGAAGTTGTTCTTCTAAAGATGTTTTTTATGCTTGGTAATGGGATCTTTGTGAGCCGGTTTATGGTGTTAATTGACCTTGGCAATATTGACATATTGAGAGTTATTATAATATTGGTAATAATTAGAATTAATGGCACAAACATCCTTGACATTTGCTTGATGATTTGAAAAATATTTTTGGTTATTAGAAGTAGAAGTTTTGAAAGTTTGTCATTTTTGAGAAGCGATAGTGTATTCTTGATAAAGAAGATTGATCATAGCTTCATGATTAAATGAATCACCAAGCATATAGGAGACAATAAATTTATTTATCCCTATACAATATTCAAGAGAATGTCCAATATTGGCATAGAACCATCAAAATAAATTGGGGTCATACCACTTAGGAGGAGCATTGGGATTAGATAAAACGTATCAAGGGTGGTAAAAATTATTTCATTTACTGAATCGAAAGAGGTGTATGAGAAGGTGAAGAAATATCAGTCTTGGAAACTCCTTGTTTGGCTTGTAGAGTATTACTAGTGATAGCATTAGATGTTTGGAAAGATCCTTGAAGAAGTTTATGATTAGGTTTAAATTGCTTCATGAGAAAGTATTGACGCTTAGCTTGATCAAGAGCTTCATTAAGTGTTTGAGGAGGAAAGGGTTGAATCTTATATTGAAGAGTAGGAGTTAAGGCCATGATAAAGAGTTTGAATAAGTTATCATCAATCATATTATAGTCGACTTTATGAGCTAAAGATTTCTATCTTTTAATAAAGTCATGAGTTGATTCTGTTGGAGATTGCTTAGCATTGATGAAATGACTAAGACAATTTTTGAGAAGATCATTGTGTTGAAACTCTTTAACCAAAGGATTAACCAATTATTTAAGTTTCCAAATAGAATGTTGGGGAAGTTGATTATACCATTCTAATACATCACTAGTGAAATTTTTGACTAAGAGTTAGGAGTGGTGAATGTATTAGTTTGGATCCACTTTTTTAAAAGTTGCCAAAATCTTTAAGAAATAAGGTGGGATCTTTAATCCCATCATATTTGATAATATGTTACTAATATCAATGGAAATAATGAAGGGAGCTAAAGGCTCATTTTGAATAGTTCAGAGCATCTTGTTATTCATTATGTGCTGAAGAATAACATTACCTGAGGCATCCATAAGAGCTAGAGGAATAAAATTAGGATTAGCTTGAGGATGAATAGTTGGAGGTTGATTAGCCACATTGATTAAGTGTTGTTGAAGTTGCATAATTTGGTTGGTGTTAAATGTTTTCATAATGTTCATTTATTTAATAACTTGGGCTAATAGTTAGGTTGTATCAGGGGGTGGATTAGTGTTGGTAGGAACACTCCCTGAATTGGTATTAGGGTGAGGATTAGAGGAAGATGGATTACTAGTGAGATTTTAAAGTAAACTTGTATCAATCACTCCTACATTAGGTTGAATGTTTTGAAGATGAGAAATTTCTTAGTAAGTAGAGAAAGGATCAGATCCATCAACTTCATCTTGAGGTGTTATTTGCACCATATTATAGTTTATAGATGAAGGAGAAGAGGTGCTCTAAGAGTGATGGTTCTCTTGGAAGGAAAAGAGAGAAAGAAATGAACATCCCATATAGTACCTAAATGGATTTAGATTGTCTAAGAAGATTTTGATATGAGACTTCATTCTGATTGAAGAGAGATGAACAAAATACAAAATTAGAGAGATGGGAAATTAGGTTGATGAAAAGGAAAAATAAAAAATAGTACAGGGTTGACTATCTTGATCCAATACAAAAAAGAGGGCTTGAAAACAGTATAGGGTTGATTGCGTCGATCTAGTATAGTAAACAGAGGCAAGCAAAAGAGACAAGAGGAGCTACAAATTGTACAAGGTCAATTGGGTCGATACAATATAGTGCATAGGGGCTAAAAAAGGTATAAGGTCGATGTAGTATAGTAGATAGGGAGAAAGAGAAAGATGATAACAAGTTATGAACTGAAACAAGACAATTTATGTAGTTAATATAAGAAAGAAAGAGTTGAAGAAAAATAAATAGTCAATTGGATCAATGTTGACCAATCCAATTAAGGCACACAAAACAAATCTTACACCAACATTGGCTAATGCAAGGTTTTATGCACACAATTGAGCAAAGAGCAATCAATCAACTTGAAAATAAAAAAACTAACTAATTGGTCAACCTAATTGTTTATTAGATTATTAAGAATGATTTTTAATGTGATGGGAAGTTGGCTATAAACAAACTACTAGATAGTAATCTAAGGATGGTTTCAGGTAGTTTGGGTTGAAAGGGACTATAGTGGCAATGATACATGCTTGGTATTGGGGCCTACCCCCTCACTTCACACACTGCATTGATAAGGGTGTCAGGTGCTTAGCCAAAATATACCATTAAACATGCTTAATGCTTGACCAGAGCATCAAGTTGGCTTCCCTCTTGGTGTTGAAATCCAAGTAGGTTGGTCTAGGGTAGACAAATGTTAAAGGGCTTGTTTATGTTATGTGATTTGGTCGTGTATGCATAAAATAAAAATAGTGAAACTAAATGATTAATTAAAAATCTCCTAATTAGACTATGTGAACTATTCTAAGCATGAAACAAATAAGAAAAGAAATATGTGAGTTAATTAATAGCAGATATGAGGTTAATTCCAACTTTGAAACAAGGCATAGTGCTAACGCTATATGCACAAAATATAAAAAATGGTCGATAGGGTCAAACTAGTACTGTGGAAATAAGGTCTGAAAATGAACTGGGTCAGCAGTGTCAATCCAGTTGATTCAGACAACACACAACATACATAATGGGGTCAGCAATATCGATCTAATTGATTGTGCAAGGGTAGTTTTAAAGATTGCAAACTATGAAATATAAGATAAAAGAGAAAGAAATAGAGAAGTATAAAGGAACCTTGGTGTATCAGAGATGTAATGAAGAAGATTGCTGGTCTAGAACCTAGAAGTATACTTGAGAAACCTACAAATTGGGTCGACAATATTGATCAAGCTATATAAGAACCTGTTGAAATGAGCTAAAACTGTAAGGGGTCAACTGGGTTGACCTAGGTGGTTAATATATATGTTTGAAAGGATGGAAACCTACACAAAAAAATAGCCAGGTCGATAAAATCGATTCAGAATATTAAAAATTTATGATAAAATGAATGAAATAAATGAAATAAAAGTGAGCAAATCTTACAAGGGTTAGTTCATGTTGGGTTCACTAGAATGTATGCAATCAAAAATGCATCATGTTTATGAATTAATCTTAGATCAGATAAGATAGATCATACCTACACTTCTGATTGAGATACACTTGTTAAGCGAGAGCATGACCAATATGGAGATCTGTAAAACCCAATTAAGGGATTGATAGGACCTAGGCTCACAAAGCTCTGATACCACTTTGTCAGGATTAGGAGCACAATTGATTACTTTGTATAAGCAACTAAACACAAAATTTAACCAGAAGTAATAAGTAACTAGAAATCAGAAACAACACAGAATATGAGATACAATACCCAATTGTATTAATACTCTTCCAAAAAGAATTATAATAAAGAAGATGCCACACTCTTCTTCCCACACCTCTAGGGCTCCCACACCTCTAGGGCATACAATAATCTCATTCAAGAGTTCTCTCTCTCAACTACGGTCACAACAAACAATTCAAACACAGAGTTGTTGTTCACCTCCACCAGTCAGTAAGAATACTGCCAGTCCACCAGTCAGTAACAATACTACCAATCCACCAAGTACTCCACGTACTTCAAGTCTGAGTACACCACATACTCCAAGTAGATCTCACCTGATCTTGCTATCTATTGTGTTGCTGATCTCTCTGATCTTGTTGCCACCTACATATCAACCTAGTTTTGCACACCTGCAAACCTAAATCTCGCACACACACACACCTTCAAATCAACCGACCTTACTTACCATGTAGATCTCACCTAATCTTGCTATACCACAGATCAATCTGGCCTTGCACACCTGCCGACCTAGATCATACACACCCGAAAGAACCCTTGTCCTTGCCTCACCAAGTCCTTATGATTCCCTCCACTGAGGATCCCTTCTTTGATCCTTCACACCAACACCCCTGTGGATCTTTTGCCAGATCTTGCTCTCTCGCAGATCTACCTGATCATACACACTTGGCACTGTGGCACTATGAGGAGCTAACCTTGCTCTCTTCCCTCAGAAGGAGCTAACCTTGCTCTCTCTATCTAGCACACTTTATAATACAACCCCATGAGTCTATTATATAGATCCCATACAAATAATAATTAGACTTTTAATTACAATAATTAGAACTGCAGCTCCAAGACTAAAATTAGTCTTTCACATGCAAATTAATTGTCTGTCTAAAATTAGACTAGTTCTAGAGACGCATGCAAACGCATGCACACATAGGCTATCGATGTCGATGCCTGTCTGATCGATGTCGGCCAACCCATAACTGACGTCGGTTACTGTGAATACTGAAGATGACTGACGTCAGTTGATTAGACTAACATCAGTTGCCTGTAACTCAACAACCTCCTCTATTTGCATCTTGGTGAAGCTTTTAGCTCCACAACCTAACAATCTCCCACTTGAAGATAAACAACTGCACCTGTACCTATACCTGTACATCATCTAATTTATTTCTTGGCTTGTATCCCTCTTCAAATTCAATCTTGAAGACCAACCACTACAAAATCTGTGGTGTTACACCTGTCATCCAAGTAACCTACCACATCCAAATCTACATACCCATGTAGAGAAGTCCTTGACCCTGCATAGCATGAATCTCTGCTAATGATCCCTCTCAGATACCTGAGAATCCACTAAACTGCTCTCCAGTGCTTCTTTCTCAGATTGGATACAAACTTGCTGACAACACCCACTACTGGGGCAAAAATAGGTCTAGTACACATGTACTTAACCTCATCATGTAAATTGGGACACTGTTCTGTGAACTGTCCATCCATAGGTGTGCTAACCGATTCTGCATCCTGCATATCAAACCTCGCCACTACCTTATTCACACAATCATCTAGAAACAAAATCAACCTGAGACTTTTCATGTCTCTAAAAAAACTCATGCCAAAGAATTTTACTCCTAAATCTTTCCTAGCATACCATTGAACTAACTTTACCTTTAGCTCAGTAAAACCCTGCATGTGTGAACCTACTACATACAGTAACAGGATAATGTCACGACCACTATCCAACCTGGTAAAATAAACATAATGATTACATTGACACTGACTAAAGCCATGCTTTGTCATACACCTGTCAAACCTGTACCACTGTCTTGGAGCTTCTTCAAGACCATATGACCTGGCCTTTTGTCTCACGTGTCCATTCTCTCTCTTCTTTAATCAAAGAATCTATTCATCTTTCAGTGTTTTTATTCCGGCTAGCAAATCTACCAAATCTCTCATTTGGTTCTCATCCAAGGAATGAAATTCCTCATTCATGTCATGCTTCCAATGTTTCCTGGATTCTACCTGCTCTACAATGAGCAACAAGTATAAAGAAGGGGAATAATGAATTTAATGCTTACTTACCCTTTCAATCCTCTATATGGGCATTTGAGACTCTTTGACAGCTTGTTGTTCGCTCAAAATCTATTCCCTAGTCGACCCTGGTCTGCACCCGACCGATGTCAAATCCACCTGATCGCCGACGTCGGTTCCCTGACTGATGTCAGTGTCCTCCTGGTCGTTGATGTCGATTCTCTGACCGACACCTGTAGCCACCTGCCCAACACCACTGACTCTAGTCTGCACATGACTGACGTCGGTACCTGCTTGTTTGACGTTGGTTCCACCTGACCGACGCTGGTAACTATGTTTTCCTGTGAGTGATGAATTTTTATCTGCGAACTCACTTTGAATCAAAACCCTATCCAAACTGCCCTGCTCAGAGTTATTCATTTCCCTCAACTGATCTCTGTCCATCATCTCCTCCAAAAAAACCAAGGCTTTTCAATTTTTATGTTTGTCAAAGACATCTAACTTTCTCTTAAGAACATGCATTTCCTTCTCACTCATGTGATCAAGCCTAAAGAGCCACATCTTGACAACAGAAGGAGAATCAGTAATACAAGTAGATAGATAAAGAATACTTACTTTCTTACCACATGCTAATTCAAGTGCATCCACTGTGAGAGTTACTGTGCATCCCTCATCACCCAACTTTCTTGAAAAAATTAGCCTCCTCTTCAGAACTGAGACCTGCATGACATCTTTCAACACCCATGTGTTGGCCATCTGCAATTTCAGCCGCACTTCTCCTTTGCCAATACTTTGACAAGGCTCACCAACCCCTAAATAAATATTTCCAAAGTATCCATGGACCTTAACATAGAAAAATACTCTATTTGGGGCTGCATGAAAAGATGCAACAAAATCTATAAATCAAGATTCTACTTTATCTAAAGAACATACAAGAGCATCATGTGTAACAATTCCTGCAACATCTACTTCTTCATTTTCTTCATGCTGATCTTCAACCAACCAACAATCTTTCTTTACCTGCTCTTTTTTTCATAATTCTGTAATTGATCATTCTTGCTTTTGAATTCCTCCATTCTTAGCCTACTTTATTCTGCCATTGCTATACTCTCACTTAATCAAAAATTTCTAAGAGTGACCTGTAATCAAACACAAACTTGCTCCCTGCAACCTCGCTCTGAGAACCTACAACCTGGCTCTGATACCACTTTGATAGGACCTAGGCTCACAAAGCTCTGATACCACTTTGATAGGACCTAGGCTCATAAAGCTCTGATACCACTTTGTCAGGATTAGGAGCACAATTGATTACCTTGTATAAGCAACTAAACATAAAATTTAACCAAAAGTAATAAGTAACTCGAAATCAGAAACAACACAGAATATGAGAGACAATACCCAATTGTATTAATACTCTTCCAGAAGAAATTACAATAAATAAGATGCCACACTCTTCTTCCCACACCTCTAGGGCGTACAATAATCTCCTTCAAGAATTCTCTCTCTCAACTACAGTCACAACAAACAACTCAAACACAGAGTTGTTGTTCACCTCCACCAGTTAGTAATAATACTGTCAGTCACCAGTCAGTAATAATACTGCCAGTCCACTAAGTACTCCACGTACTTCAAGTCTGAGTACACCACATACTCCAAGTAGATCTCACCTGATCTTGCTACCTATTGTGTTGATGATCTCCCTGATCTTGCTACCACCTGCAGATCAATCTGGTTTTACACACCTGTAAACCTAGATCTCGCACACACACACACACCTACAGATCAACTGATCTTACTTACCATATAGATCTCACCTGATCTTGCTATATCGCAGATCAACCTGGCCTTGCACACATGCTGACCTAGATCATACACACCCAGAAGAACTCTCGTCTTTGCCTCACCAAGTATTTATGATTCTCCTCACTAAAGATTCCTTCTTTGATCCTTCACACCAGCACCCCTGTGGACCTTCTACCAGATCTTGCTCTCTCGCAGATCTACCTGATCATACACACTTGTCACTATGGCACTATGAGGAGCTAACCTTGCTCTCTCTATCTAGCACACTTTACAATACAACCCCATGAGTCTATTATATAGATCACATACAAACAATAATTAGACTTCTAATTACAATAATTAGAGCCGCAACTCCAAGACTAAAATTAGTCTTCCACATGTAAATTAACTATCCATCTAAAATTAGACCAGTTTTAGAGACGCATGCAAATGCATGCACACACAGACAGTCGACGTTGGTGCCTATCTGACCGATGTTGGGTGACCCATAACCGACATCGATTACTGTGAACACTGAAGATGACCGACGCCAGTTGATCAGACCGACGTCGATTGCCTGCAACTCAACAACCTCCTCCATTTGCATTCTGGTGAAGCTTTTAGCTCCACAACCTAACATGGATTACTTGTCATAACATATCATGCTAAAAAAGGTTTCAAAGCCTACAGTCTAACATAATCACATAATAACTCTAATAGAGTCCTAAGGTTTGAAACATTCACTCTATTCTAATAAGAAGAAAGAAAAATCTAATCTAGTGCTCACCAAGGCTTGTGGCACAAAGTGGTGGTTAGAAGCAATAAAATAAATATGTATAAGGAACTTCAATTAATATAAGTATGAATAACACCCTAATACATGAAATATGAAAGATAGTATTATTCGAGCCAACACTTATGCTACTTTTATCTACTAAAAGAGAGGAGAACAAAGTTAGAATATACTTATCTGAATGTAAACTCATCGAGACTCAATCTCTCCCTTGGCCAAAAGAGCTTTGTAAGAGTTTGTTGTGGTTTGTAAGAATCACTAAGAAAGCCCAAAGCATCCAAGACTTATCCACAAGACTAGATTATCCAAATAAGAAACCTAAGCTAAGTCTCCTCAAGTAGAATGGTGGAAGAATAGATTGTGAAGAAGCATGAGTGAATAATAACTCTTGATTGCACATATCAATAATAACTAAAATGATCTTGTATATATAGCTAGATCTTATCCTAAATCTTTTTGAGAATGTTGATTGTATAGGGTTGACCCAGTTGACCTAGTGTGTTTTCAAGGACAATTTACTAAGTTTGTGCTAGGTCGATCGAGAGGCTAACAAACCAAAAAAATAAAGAATAGCCCTAAATTGTACTAGGTTAACCTGGTTGATCTAGTACAACTGATAGTCAAAAAGGAGTTTAAGATAAGAAAGGAGGGATAGAAAGAAGAAAATACTAGAGGAATACTCAAAGGAGGAGAAATAGCTTAGGTAATGGTTTTGAGAGCTAGTTGGATTGGTAATAGTGTAGCAAAAAGGAACAACAATCTTGTGAAGCACCAAATGTCTATCCATCTTTTTTCTGGTGCACCCCTTAGGGCATTCACTCAAAGAGATTGTCTCAACAGGTTCTTGCAAGATGTAAGGAATCAGTAATTGATAAAAATTGAAAATATTATGTGTATATAGACCTTCCCTCACCTATGGATCCTTCTCCACCTGTGAGTCCCTCACTTGTGGATCCTTCTCCTTTGGCGATCCCTTCATCTCCCAAAGAGTCCATTCCCATGAATTATTTTGAGCATCCCTTACATGATAGCCCTCCTCAACATGATCCATCAAACATTCCTACCTTTTCTAATAAAGGAGATTAAAGGTGAAGTATTTTCCTAGTTTTCACTAAAGATAGATGAGACATTGGTTGCATTTCACATCCAACTTCATAGAGACTTATCAGATGTTTTGGATAATGTATGTGGACAAATCTATCAGTACTTATGAGCACATGCATGGTGTTCTTAAATTTTCGTTTGGATTGGATGTGGGCTCCAATGTTATCTTTATCTATTTGTTATATCATTTGATATTGTCTCAAATTCTTATTTATATTACATGGTGACTTTGATTTCACACTTTATATTGCTTATAATGTTATTTGTGTTTGCCTATGGATGTATTCTTTATCATTGCTTTCTTTTTATTCTTGAGTTTCTTTCTTAAAAAACTCCCTTGTTATTTTTCATAATTATTTTCTATCTCATCTCTATAAACATGGATAATTGTCATTATGACTTGGTTATACAAACCTTGTTCCCTTTAGTCATTCCTTCTTTACCGTGTGATCAGTTAGAAAACAATTTATCTCATTATAGTCTCCTTTCACCAGTCCACTTTAGATCTCCTTTCTTTCCTTTATTCCCTTTTTACAAATTAAACATATACATGGTTGAGACTTGAGATAACATATTGGTTAATTGTTAAGCCTAAGTGTTCTAGTTAGTCTTATCTTTGGTCGCTTAGCTTCCTTTATCCTAAGCCTATAAATTATTTGTGTGTATCACTCTATCTCTCATGATTGGTCATTCCAAGTCCGTATGGAGGAGGAATCTTAAAAAAATTCTTAAAAACATTCAAAAGCTAAATCATTTAACAAAAGACAATGATCCAAGAAATAAAAAACATTCAAAATTATTAAAAGTCAAATCACACCAAAAGACATGATTCAAAGCACATCTCTATTTAGTCGAAGATAAAAATCCACAGTTGGCCTCACGATAGAGCCAAAGTCCATTGAGGTGCAGTAGGCTAGTAGATTAGAAAAGAAGAATCAAAAAAATATTTTAGTGCTACCTACTTTCTCACACAAGTACCCAATATTCATAGTAGATCGACGACTCTATAAGGGGTCCTAAGGAATGGGAAACACATCATGAAAAGGTAGTCCATTTTATTTTTCTTGTACTAATCTACCTTCATGAGTTGATCTTAGTAGCATGTTTATTTGCCTATACAACTTTGTGTCTATAGTGTTGTTCCCAAAATCTGTCACTTGTTTTTGTGGACAACATGTAGACCATTTTGGTCCTGTAGGCTAAAATGCTCTCTTTCTTTCTCAAAAAATGTTTTGAGCGGTCAAGTTATTCAATCACACATGCCTTTTTAGCTAAGAAAATCGCAGGTTCAACATGCAAGCTTTTTTAAGGAAAAGTTCAAAACACTTAAGGCATTTCCTAAAAATTATAAGGATAGTTCAACACCGAGGTTCAATCGAAAGGTTCAACAATGGGGTTCAAAGAGTTGGAATGAACCATTGAACCGTTGAACCATTGAACTCCAAAAGGTTCAACGAGTTTAAAGGTTCAAACGAGTTCAACGAGTTCAACAGGTTCAACGAGTTCAAAGCTTCAACACGTTCAAAAGGTTCAAAGTTCAAAGTTTACGGTTCAAGCATAAGATTTTAGAAAAAAATTCAACCAAATGGTTCAAATAATTGGTTCAACAACACCTTGAACTCATAAATAAGACTAAGTGAATGCGGCTCTTTACAAAACATTGAACCGTTGAACCGCCGAACTATTGAACTTTGAACCATTAAACTATTGAACTGGTGAACTCAAAAAGGTTCAAAGGTTTAAGGTTTAAAGTGGTTCAAGTGACTGATGACATCTCTGTAGATGTCAAATTTAGGGTAATGAAATAACCATTGATTTTCAAATAGCACAGCCCTGAGAATGAACTCAGTGACCAACCAAAGGAGTTGAAGGAGCCAGTAGAAAGTGAAAAGTCATCATCGAGAGCTCAGATCACCAAGAAAAGACAAAATATAGAAAGAAAAGAGAGAAATCTATAGAGAATCTATAAATATCTATAGGAGAGTTATTTTAGTAGGTGGAGCAGTCCACCAGGTGGACCTCAGAGAGCACAAGAATTCAATGGCACAATCTATTTTTTTTCATTGATTAAAGACGAATAGACAGATGTGTAAGCATCATAAATAAGACCAAGCAACTCATGATTTGGAAGAGACAGTTGAGATGATTTAAAATTCCAAAGTCAAGGATGATAACCTGCTCCAGCATGGCCCTTGCACATAACTTTCTCTTTCCAATGCATTCAATGTAGCATGGGTCTTTTTGTGAAAATGAGCGCCAAAGTCTTTAGAGGCTATATATTGTAATCTCTTAGTTTGTAGAAATGAGATCTCTCTATTATTAGAAGTGAAACTCTGCCCAAATTGAAAGGCATTCTTGAGACTTTGAGCTCATATTGTTAATCATATTTTATCAGTTGAATGAGAAAGCAAGTGACCTTTCAGACTTTATGTTGAAATAGCTTGTGTTATCTAAGAAATTTTTCTTATATATTTTTCCTAAATATAGTCTTATCCATTTGATCAAATAAGTAGAACTAATATAAATAATTTTGAAGATGTCTTGAAGTTGACTGTGGGAGACTTTGTGCTGCCATAATTTTCTTTAGTCTGTGTGTTTTGTGTTTTAGTGTAAAAGATATTGGAGACTTTGAGCTTTTCTTATCCTTCGTAATCTATTACTCTATTGTAGTTTTAGGTGGAGACTTTGGGCTGCACTTCATTCTACTGTGTCCTTTGTCTTAAATTAGTAGAAAAAGCAACAAAAGACTTTATACTTTCGTGGGTTTCTTGTGGATTTGGTTACTACTCGGGAAGTTTTTTTATTGTTTACTGAACCTCATTTCTAAAAAAAGAGAAATGCCTTCAGTTATTACACAATAATTCTCTTTTACTTTGTGAACATCATCTCTGAAAAAATTGAGATAGATGGTGTGATCTCACCTCTGAGTGTATTTTTAGTTTATTAGTATATTATAGTCTATAAGGATCTTCCCCTTGTTGAGAGGAGATATTTATCTCATTGTGCTGTGTTTGATATACCCATTTTGTCATCAGTTAGTTGATAAAAAAATATTCACCTAATAGTTTTTGGTGACTTTGCTGGAGAAGAACGTGCAATTTGAAGCCTCAAGCTTCAAATTGAAGCATTTTTAGTTCTTTTCCATTTCTATTCTATACTCTGGTAGATCCACCGTACACGCGAAGCCAGAGAGCTCAAAGTATTGTTGACCCTGTATTTGAGCTAGTACAACAAAATAATTTTGATTTGTTTCTTCTACCATCTCACCTTCAGTAAACCAAGAGTTTTCCTCTTACAAATATTAGGTCTCCATTACCAAACAAAGCTTATCTTTCCTCTACTAACAGAGCTTTGTCTGTACATATATCATAAAAATTTGTTATCCCTCCTTTCCATTATCATATCATGGCAGCCCAAGGCCCATGGGGTAACACCTTTGGTCCTCTCAATCTAACCCCACCTTTACATGAACTACCTCGTAGTTCAATTTTTTTTTCAAGTTCTATGGTGATGAGAGAGTTCATCTTGATGAGCGTATTGCAACCTTCTACTTAGCCTATGGTGTGATAGGCGTTGAATATAAAGACATAGTAGTCAAACTATTTGTAGAAACATTGCAAGGCACTGCAATATATTGGTTTTATCACCTTCAAGCTCAAACTATAACTAACTAAAAAAATCTCAAGGCTAAGTTTGAGGCTAGATTCAAATCTGCCAAAGATGCACATGCCCTGTTAGCTCAGCTTACATAAATGAAGGAGTCTCATGAACCTATGCGAGACTTCATTGCTAAATTTGACAAGCTGAAGAACAAGATTCTTACAATTTCTCAGCCAATACTTGAAAATCTTAAGTGCTTTTTCATAAATTCTTAGCTTTCTAAAGTGAGTTTTCTATTGAGGTGGGCTGGCCATATAAATCTTTCTGTAGCTCATATTTTAGCCACTAAGGTTGAAGATGATCTTAGCTTGGCAGTAAAGATAAAAAGAGATCCTATTAAAAATAAATCTTCATCTTCTAAATTTTTTTCTACATGCACCATTGATTCTATGGTGCAAAAGCTAACAAATGAATTGCTAGCTCTAAAAAATCAAATGGCACAAGGGATGTCTGCTCCTTTTTATTAGGATATACCAAGGAAGATGTTTTCCAACTAGTCATATCAAGGCAATGCTACTAGAAATCAAGGGCAACCAAATCGTCTTCCTCCCCTATAGGGGAAGCTTGCCATTGAAGCAGGACCAGCTAACTCAGTAGTTGTTTATCATGAAGTTGAACATGATTCTTCTTTTTAACTTGAGTTTGATTATGAAGATGATGCTAATCTCTTCATAAAAAAAGAATTATTAGCTAGTGACTCCAACATTAGTTTCTTAAATTACCAGGATGAAGCTAGAAGTAAGGAAAAAGTGTTTGATGGATCATACGCTATATTCATCAGGTCCCAGAACTAGTCAACTCAACAAGTTGATAAGGAAAAAATAGGAAAAGAATCTTGACCAATAATTTTAATTGCTAAACAGGGGACTTATCTGCCATTCCAATCAAAAGACCTAGTGATCAATAAAAAAGTAAGTACCTCAAGCAATCCTATACCTTGTACTTTTATTTTTTAGACCAGTACCACACTCAATAAAAACTAGAATAATGGACTTCCTCTATTCTTAGTTTTTTTTAGTTATTTGACATAATTGACCATACTAAGAATACCAAGATCTAAATGTCTGAGTTTGAATACTTACAAGTCAACCCTGAGCAGTTGGATAGGTTAGTTGAATGCATCAAGAACAAAATCATCCCTACAAGATAAGATGTTTCAAAGATAATTTATGATCCCCTAAAGAACACATCCACCCAAAATAATCTTGTCATTGCTCCTCCTATTACCCCTGGGAAGATAGATATTTTTTATGTTTTTCTTCTGATAAATGATCATAAGCTGAGCAACTGCATAATAGACTCTGGCACCTCTGACAATGTTATGCCCACCAATGTAAAAGACTCTCTCAGACTCACTTTGACTAAAAATTTTGGGAGATGTTTCTCCATGAAAAATAAACAAGTGCCACTGTTGGGTCAGATCAAAGATGCCCAATTTGCATTTGTAGTTTTTTTAAATAAGAGGATTAAAATGATAGTCTTGGTGGCTGACGTTCCAGCTTTCTATGGCATTCTGCTTGGATATTTTTTTTACAAAGATGTTAGTGGAGAATTGAGCATAGACATATCTGAAGCGAGGATACTTGTCAAGGACATCATGCAAAGGCTGCTTCTTGAGGAGTCAAAATACATTGTCACCCAAACATCAGCCCATGAAGCTCAAATTCTATTTGAATCCTCAGAAATAGTTAACTAATTTCTATCTATAGAAGATGTTTCTATTTCATCAGATAGGAGTTTTATAGGTGATAATTCAAAGGATTCAGGCAGAAATCTAAAATAATTGGTAGAGCACAGTTTAAATGAAAAATGATATTCTCTCCCTAATGAAGAGAAATATGAAAGGAGATCAGATTCTAATGATGTTTGGATTTTAGAATTTGATGGTAGCTATTCTTCTACTAGTTCTAGAGTTGAGATTGTTTTGATATCTCCTCAAGGAGATATTTTTTTGTATTCATACAAGTTGTAGTTCAACAACACTAATAACACTGTCGAGTATGAATCTTTATTACTCAAATTGAAAGTTGCTCAAGCTAAAGGCATCAAGCTTATTCACATCTGAGGAGATGTTGAATTGGTAGTTTTTTAGGTGAGCAACCTGTATCAAACCAAAAATAAAAAATTGTGACATTATCGTAATCTAGTGTGGGACTACCTTGAAAGTTTTGAGGCTTTCAATATTTTTGTGGTGCCCAGAGAATTCAACGATCGAGCAGATTCCTTTGCTGTCTTTGTGATCCTCATTATTCTTCACCAAGATTTTAAAGAGTACAAGTACACTATCAAATTGGTCTTTTGACTAAGTGTAATTGATAATACTAACCATTGGTAAGTGTTTAATAGTGACAACTAAATCATTGCTTTTCTGGAATAGATGGATAGCTTTGAAGATCTTTATTTTGAAGGCAGTGAATCTCCACCATGAGAATTAGCTCCTAAAATAAATTTAAAAATTGGTGAAGAGTTCCTTCAGCTCAAAGAGAATAAAATTCCCAAAAGGTTAGTTTCTCTTGAGAAGTTATTTGACAAGCATGATAAGTTTATCAAGAAGCAATAAATGGATTCAAGTTCTTCCAAGAATTTTGATTAAATAAATTTGAGTACAGAAGATAATCTCAAAATAGTCAACATTGAGAATTGTTGCACTCTTGATGAAAAGCTTAAATTTATTACTCTGCTTCACCATTACATTAATGTTTTGGTGTACTCTTATGATGATATGAAATGTCTCAAGTCTGAAGAAATTTGACACAAAATTCCTCTCAAGGTTCGGTCATTGCCTCACAAGCAGATTTAAAGGCAGTATAACCCCAGGATATCAGGTACTATTCTTTCTAAGATCCAAAAAATGTTAAATGCAAGGCTAATTTTTTCAATCCATCATTCCACCTAGATTGCGAACATAGTCCCTGTGAGAAAAAAATGGGGAAATTTGCCTCTGTGTTGATTTTAGAAATCTAAATCAATCCTCTCTAAAAGACAACTACCGCCTGCCCATCATGGATCAAGTACTACAGATAGTGACTGACTCAGAGATATTATCAATGTTAGATGGTTTTTTGGGGTATAATCAACTAGAAGTCAGTGAAGTAAACCAACATAAAACCACTTTCACTACACCTTGGGGCACTTTTGCATATCATAAGATGATTTTTGGTTTGATCAATGCTGACGCCACCTTTCAGAGAGTGATAGATCTTGTCTTTAGAAATGAAATAAAGAAGTTCATTGTGGTATATCTTGATACCTTAACTGTATTTTATAAACATCATTCTGATCATGTGCATTATTTGTAACAAGTGTTGGAATGATGTTGACAGAATGACATTTCTATTAATCCTAAAAAATCAATATTTAGAGTTATAAAAGGGAAACTTCTCGATCACACTGTATCCTGAGAAGGCATAAAAATTGACTTAGAAAGAGTCAAATCCATCCAAGAGCTTACTCTTCCTGCTAGTAAGACCACGGTTCATTCTTTCTTTATAAAAGTGAATTTTATATGAAATTTCATTCCTAAATTTGCAGAGAAGACTCACCACATTGTTGACATGATGAAGGGTAAAGCTATTTTTTACTGGACTAAAAAAGGCAAGTCAGCATTTCAAGATATCAAGAAAGCTATCACCCATGCCCCAATCTTGGTTTGTCCAAATTATACCAAAGACTTCATAGTATATAGCTATACTTCTTAACACACACTTTCATCTATTTTGGTTTAACAGAACAAAGAAGGTGTGGAGTCCTCCATATCTTTCATGAGTTGTCCTCTCAAATCTCATGAACTAAAATATTCAAACATGGAAAATCATACTTATGCTATGGTTAAGGCAGTAAAACACTTCTATTTATACATCCTAAACTCACACACCATTTCTCTAGTTCTTGATACAACATTAAAGTCCATTCTAACCCAACAAGAGTTTGGAACTAAAAGGGGCAATTAGATTGTTAAAATTTAAGAGTTTGATCTTATTATCAAACTTATGAAGCTTGTGCAGTTAGAGGTCTCTGTCAATTGATTGCTAATAACATATCAAAGGAAACAGAACATGAATAAATAGATGTTGAAGACATGCCTATAGTTCTCTTTGTCACTACTACGGATGAGTGGTATTCTAATATCACTCATTTCCTTACCTATGGTGAGTGTTCTGCCCACCTATCTCGTAAAGAAAAGAGAACTGTTAAGTTGAAAGCTGCTAAATATGTTATTTAGAAAAATAGTTTGTACAAGAGGAGCTTTGATGGGGTTTTTCTTTGTTGCATGGATAAAATGCAATAGAGTAAACTTCTAGAGTCTTTTCATAATTTGGATTGTGGAGAAAATTTTTCTATACCTATGACTGCCCATAAGATTCTACGATCCAAGTACTATTGGCCTACTCTATTTTAAGATTCATACACTTGGGTACGTAGATGTGAGTTATATCAACAGTTCATTGAGAAACTCAAGTTAGTTGCATTACCTCTCAAGCCGGTGGTGATCGAAGAGCCATTTTAATAATGGGGTATTGATTTCATTAGCGTTATGAACCCATTCTTGAGGGTTGGACATGTCTATGTTCTCACAACCACATACTATTTTATCAAGTGGGTAAAATCCATTCCAGTCAAGCATGCTACTTTAGAAGTGGTATGTAATTTCCTCAAGAAAAATATTATTTCCTGGTTTAGAGTCCCAACCAAGATTGTAATAGATAATGCAACCTATTTATCTTCTCATGAGGTTACTCAGTTCTACTACTATTATGGGATTATCCTCTCCCACTCTTCTGACTATTATCCACAAGAAAATGGTCAAGCATAATCAAGCAACAAAAACTTGGTGACCATTATCAGGAAGCTGGTAGATGACAATTGGAGACCCTAACATAAAGCATTATTTGATGCTCTATGGGCAGACAAGATTACACCCAAGAGGGCAATATGTATGTCACTATTTCAACTTCTGTATGGTTTGAATGCAGAGATACCAATCACCCTAAAACTACTAGCACTAAAGTTGGTGAAGGCAGTCAAAGATCAAATATTTAAAAATTCTATTGACAAGAGGATCATGTGCTTAACTGAACTAGAAGTGCAGTGAACTATGGTAGTGGACCGTATTGCTGCACATCAAAGTTTGGTAAAGAAATTTTTCGACCAAAAAGCAAAGATTCATGATTTTCAAATTGGAGATCAAGTCTTGTTGTAGGACAAGAGAAGAGAACTAAAATGAATGCATGGGAAATTATATTTCTTATAGAGAGGTCCATTTTCCATTCGTCAATTCAATGGTGAAAACAGTTTTTTGCTAAAATATCAAGACGACATGCCATTTTCACTGCATCGCAGTGGGCAGCATCTGAAGCACTTCAATCCTTGAAATATCAGATAAGATCAATTGTACATATGTATAGTCTTTTTTTATTTTGTTTTGTTCATTTTATTTTTTGGCATCTTTCTCTTTTTTGGGTGGCATGACTCCATAGCCCAATGACATAGATGAAATCACTTAAGATTCTGGATTCTACTCCATTCGATTGTTTTAAAATACAATCGATGGAAGTTCCCCAACTGGAGCCAACTATTGTTTTTAAAATCTGTCACTTATTTTTGTAGACAACATATCAACCATTTTGGTCTTGTAGGCCAAAATTCTCTCTTTATTTCTCAAAAAATGTTTTGATCAGTCAAATTATTCAATCACACAAGCCTTTTTAGCTAAGGAAATCGCAGGTTCAACAGACAGGCTTTCTCAAGAAAAAGTTCAAAACACTTAAGTCATTTCCTAAAAATTATAAGGATAGTTCAACGCTGAGGTTCAATCAAAAGGTTCAATGGTGGAGTTAAAAGAGTTGGAATGAACCATTGAATCGTTGAACCATTGAACTCTGAAAGGTTCAACGAGTTTAAAGGTTTAAATGAGTTCAACAGGTTCAACAAGTTCAAAGCTTCAATGCATTCAAAGATTTCAAAATTTAAAGTTCAAAGTTCAAGTGAAAGATTATAAAAAAAGGTTCAACCAAATTATTTAAACAATTAGTTCAATGACACCTTGAACTCATAAAGAAGACTAAGTGAATGTGGCTCTTTATAAAACATTGAACCGCCAAACTGTTGAACTTTGAACTGTTGAACTATTGAACCAGTGAACTCAAAAAAGTTCAAAGGTTCAAGGTTCAAAGTGGTCAAGTGATTGATGACGTCCCCATGGATGTCAAATTTAGGGTAATAAAATAACCATTGATTTTCAAATAGTGCAGACTTGAGAATGAACTCAGTGACCAGCCAAGGAAGGAGCTGAAGGAGCCAGTAAAAAGTGAGAAGTCAGCCCTAAGAGCTCAGATCACCAGGAAGAAATAAAATATAGCAAGGAAAGAGAGAAAGTTATAGAGAATCTAGAAATATTTGTAGGAGAGTTATTCCAGTAGGTGGAGCAGTCCACCAGGTGGACCTCAGAGAGTGCAATCATTTAATGACACAACTTGTTTTTCTTCATTGAGTAAAGGTGAATGGACAGTTGTGTAAGCATGATAAAGAAGATCATGCAACCCATGTTTTGGAGGAGACAATTGAGATGATTTAAAATGCCAAAGTCAAGGCTGGTAACCTGCTCTAGCATGGCCCTTGCATAGAACTTTCTCTTTCCAATGCATTCAATGCAACATGGGTCTTTTTGTGAAAATGAACACCAAAGTCTTTCTTTGGAGGCTATATATTGTAATCTCTCAATTTGTAGAAAGGAGATCTCTCTGTTATTAGAAGTGAAACTCTGCCCAAATTGAAAGGCATTCTTGAGACTTTGAGCTCGTATTATTAATCATATTTTATTAGTTGAATGAGAAAGCAAGTGACTTTTCAGACTTTGTGTTGAAATAGCTTGTGTTATCTAAGAAATTGTTATGTCTTTTTCCTAAATACAGTCTTGTCCATTTGATCAAATAAACAGAACTAGTGGAAATAATTTGGAAGATGTCCTAAAGTTGATTGTGGGAGACTTTATGCTACCATAATTGTCTTTAGTCTGTGTGTTTTATGTTTTAGTGTAAAGGATATTGGAGAGACTTTGAGCTCTCCTTATCCTTCGTAATCTTTTACTTTATTGTAGTTTTAGGTGGAGACTTTGGGCTGCACTTCATTCTACTGTCTTTTGTCCTAAATCAATAGAATAATCAATGAAAGACTTTGTGCTTTCGTGGGTTTCTTGTGGATCCGATTACTACCCAGAAAGTTTTTCTATTGTTTGTTGAACCTCATTTCTGAAAAAAGAGAAATGCCTTCAGTAATTACATAAAAATTCTCCTTTACTTTGTGAACATCATCTCTAAAAAAAGAGAGATAGATGGTATGATCTCATCTCTGAGTGTATTTTCAATTTATATTAGTATATTATAGTTTATAGGGAGCCTCCCCTTGCTGAGAGGAGAGATTTATCTCATTGTGCTATGGTTGATATGCCTATTTTGCCATCAGTTAGTTGATGACAAAATATTCACCTAACATATAGTAAACATGTTTTTTTTGTACATTGATGGTCACTAGTCACTTAGTGTCTTCTTATGTCCTTAGTATGCCTCTTGTCTCCTAATGTCTTCCCATCAGACGTCTAAGTTATGATTTTTACATTCCATTTTTCACTCCCTACAATCTTGATATTTTCTCTTGAGAAATATTGTTTTGTTCACTGAGCACTCTCCTAGGGATTTTATTTGTGAGTTGCATTGTAAGACCATGGATAGGACCTGAACTTCCTCACAAATTACTAAAATTTCATATTCTTATTACCAACATTCCCTTTTTATCATATTTTCATATTTATGCCATCTCATTGGTGTTCCCTTTGTGAGTTACAGTGTAAGACCATGGATAGGACTTGGCCTTCCTCACAATTTTTTTTCCAATAATCCAAGTCACACTAAAAATTACATGTATCTAATATGAGATAAGATGTGATTTATTATGAAATTACATATCATTGATGTGCTTCCCATCTTGATTTAGTATGTTTTATACTTACTATTGGTGATCTAGATTACACCCTCGCTAGAGGTAGGAGTATTTAGGTCCTACTTCCAAATCTAGCTCAACATGAGATTGACCCCAGGCTATGGGTATCCTATAATGGGGTCAGACCTCTAGAATTTTTAATGAGGCTAGCTCCTTTGATGCATCATTTTAGCTCATTCCCACTAATAAAACCTACTAATAACCAGGGAAAAGGGAGATAGAGAGGGAAAGAGAAAACATGAAAAGGAAACCTAAGCTAATAGTAGTGATGCACCTAACCTAATTTATGGCTGATCCACCTTGATTGACTCTTATAACACTAATAAAACAAGTAAAAGACCAGATATAGGATCCCAAATATCTATCATACATTAGTGTTTCATGAAGAGGTTCACCAAATGATCCAAGTTGAGGGAAATGAAGGAGTGGTCTAAAGTAAGACACTAACCAGTCACAATATCCACATGTGGGCTTCAATCAAGAGATGTATAACACTAAACATGACCTGCATAACTAGATGAACTAGTAACTAGGTGAAATCATAATTTGACAAGGGAGAAACTTATACCACATATGCTCTTGTATTTATTTCAAGAGGTTACAAGCTCCATCTTGGCAAAGTTTGTTCATGTTCAAGAGAGGGAGTAGAGAAAATATAGAGAGGGTCCATTTTTTTGTCACAAAAGCCTCTATATATAGTAGAAGGGAAAAAGAGAGATGAAACAATGCCTTGTAGAGTGGAGGAAAATTTTTGAGATCAAGAAGTGAGGTGGCAACACTTGATTGATTTTTATTTGCATGCCTTGATCAACAAATGGATCTCCAGTTATTCCACTAGTCCTTGAGATCCTCTTATTAGTTGAGAGTGTCCCACTAGAGACAAGGGTTTGTTACATGATGACCAAGTCCTTTTTAGCGTAATCAAATGCCCCTAATTGCCTCACCAAGTACCAACTCAACATCTCGAGACCTTAAGTCCTCTTTACTTGTTCATGAGGATCAAATCCTTGGATATTGAAATTGACAATCATGCCATTAATGAACAGTGAAGTACCTACTTTATCGATGATAGGGACACATTGATAGATGAGACCTTTTACATTAATCACCCATATCTGCTCCATGATCATGGTCTGCTATAGATGTAAAACCAATCTAAGGTCATTGGTTTTCCCATAGTCCTTATATTAAAATAGACCCATAGACCAAAGCTTATTTTGGACTCCATATAGGTCCAAATAGACCCACTTTATCTCTGTAGGGGTCAAGAGTTCATTATACACAGATCCTTCTTTAGAAATGGTGAACTAGTCACAAGAATGAACCTTACAAGCCATAAAAGTTGAACTAGAGGTCCACATTAAGATCCAATGGTGGTCACTTTATATTATTAATTTCTAACTATAACAACTACACCAATCTATGGAATTTTAATGAGCTCCAATGGAATCAAGAAAACCTAGCAAAACCTTACTTTCTATGGTCAAAAATAGCCTCTCAACCTTCATTGAGAATCCGAGGTTCATTTTTTTCTAATTGGTTATCAAAATTTGACTCAGCTCATTGACACATTGACTCATCTCATTCCATTGATTCCAATCTATATGAAATCTCAGGAACCATTGATCCTCTACCAATTGAACGTGTCATTGACACTTGTCATGCGTGCATTTACTCTTGGGATTCGTTGACCCCTTTGACCTTCATTTGTTGTTAGATCTAAATGCTCGATCAAACACCAACCATTGATCAACTGAGACCCATTTTTTAAAATCCAACAATTACATCATGATTTTAAAATTGACATTTTTACTCCCATTAAATGACATTCATGTGACTATCATTGACATTAGCGTGATCGTCAAATTTAATCTTAATAGGGTTTCCTTTGCTCTGTCTTAAACTTAACATCTGTGCAACTATATTTGACATCCACATGAATGTATTTGATGTTCCATAGACCATCAAATTTAGGTTTGTATAGATTTATGTAGTGGTTTTAATTTGATGTTAGCATAAACATTGTATGCTTTTTGACCAACTTTGTAGATATATATTTTGAAGCACAAGAATCGTGGAGGCACCAAAATTTTAAGAGATGTTCTTCTTACCAAAAGGGATGAACCCATTTGATCTATTGGTCCTAGGAACCTTCTAAGTGAAGATATTAAATGCATAAGTTGGTTGGTCCATTTGATCCTGTGTGATGTATTGGCTAAAAATGGCCAAGTATGGAAACTTAGTAGATTTTGCTTGAGAGGCCAAATTTGGGTCTTCATATCTTCTACCATTATTTGATAGGTGACTAGAAACTTATTGCATAGTAACTAGGGACCAAACTAAACAAACCCATGTGATTGATTTCTCTTTCAACTATCACATGTGTGAGATATGGCCTTGTTAAGATGTTCACTTGGCTCTGTTTGAGCTCCCTGCAAAATGGCTATGTATGGGAAACTTAGCAGAAAGTGATCAAGGAGCCAACTTTGGACCTTTGTAACTTTTGATACACTTTGGTGGAGGACCTGAAACTTAGCACATATAATTTTGACATAAATGTGAACAAATCCATATGACCAATTTTTCCTGACTCATCCACATGTGGCAATGGTAACGTTAGAAAAGTGCCTACTCAAGATTTTTTTCATTAGGCTCAAGATGTATAGATGACACAATGAAGAAATAGATAGAACCCTTGCATTTCTACACTTTCTCCAAGCACTCTTGATATCTCATAGGGTCTCTTCAACCTGTCTATATGCTCATTCATTAGAAACTTGATCCATATAGGTACAATCTTGGTATGTGGGCCAAAAATGGCCAACACTTTGTTACTTTTTCACTTTTATTTTATTATTTTCTGATTACATGTAAGAATCCAACCATTTCTTGAATTTTTCATACTTCTTAGCTTGAATTAGTGTGATAAATTTAAGACTATTTTTGTCAATTTTATTTTTCTTTTATATTTTCTAATGTAATTTAGTATGATTGAATAACTTAATTGATTTGTTTTTATATCATTTTTTCTTTCACATGCTTTTCCATTTTATTACATTATTTTCATACTTCCCAACGTGACTTCATGTGAGTCTACTTGTTTTAATTTGGTGCCAATTTTTCTCTTGGTTTAAAAATAGACTTTTTTCCCTCTTGCTTACCACCCTTTAGTTTCTTATATTTAATAATTTTCTTATTATTACACATTTCCTGACATGAAATAGTATGTAGTACATTTTTATTTTGATTGATTAAATTTTACCAAATATTTTTTGCCCATTTCTTTTTAACCATGCATGTGCCCTACATAATGCTAGAAAAGAATCCATAACTCATATATTTCCTATAGCATATACAACAAAAACTAAATATATGTGCTAGAAAGAAATATATCCAAGTATCCACAAAGACAACCATCATGCAAACACATAAGATCAACATCCAACTGCCAAAATTATATATATATATATATATATATATATATATATATATATATATATATATATATATATATATATATATATATATATATATATATATATCATGGTATATCATGTGTGTGTGTATATATATATATATATCATTTGTTTATATAAAGTACAACAATATACATCATCTTAACTCTACGGTTGGGCTCTATCCTATCTATTTTGTGCCCTAATTACACTACCCATATATGCCTTGGATATTCTCCTCTGAATAGTACATTATAAAGAGGTTATCTGAGATCTCAGACCTATCCCCTGTCCTTATAGGTTGGCCACCTAGGCATGTACCTACACTAGTCGAGCATGTATCTATGTCAGCTGAGTCATGGTAGCCATATATGTGGCTCTCTCCTGAGCCAATGCCTCCCATGCTTGTTCCTCTCCCGCTCCCACCCTTACTAGTGGTTGTGGCTCCTCCTTGAGTGATCATACTCACCTGGTATCCTATCTTGCTAGTCTGAACTAGCTCCTTGGGGCATACACTATCATAGGATCCTCTAGTGTTATTGTGTTATATAGCGTCAGTGTCTTGTCAAAGATCTCATGGAGTGCTCTCATCACTCGAGATCCCCATCTAGTCTCCTCCTCCATAGGATCTATAAAATTCAAACCAGATAGATATTAGATCACAAATATATCTCAAAAATCTATCTATATATAGTCTATCTCAAATAGCTTAAGCAAATTTCAACCATCTATTATTCCTTATCTATGTGTTGCATACTATCATCTCAACATCTGTGTGACCGCTGAGCATGGTCTATCCGTCAGTGTGTCCTTCAAGTACCTCATCTGTAGGTCACCACTCAAGTGAAAATCTTAGGGTCACCACTCATCCCCATCTCAAGCTACACCTGAGTGGTACCTCTATCGCCTAACTCTATCCTAGCCCACCTGATGGGTCATCTGGGATGACCACTATCTTTAATTTCTCCTACTACTGGTGTCTCCATCGATGGTGTGACCAAGGTGGTCACCACTCCTCTTTTTATGGTGTTGATGATGGAACCTCTAGCACTCTAGCATCTACATCCATCTCCTCTCTATCTGCTACTTATCATGCTCGACCAGATTATGGTATCTCATATCATGGTATAATCACTAACCTAACAACTAGTGGCCTTAATCCTCCTCTCCCCCTCAGTGCTCTCACATGCTTGGCCCAAAATATGGGCACCACTATCAGAGCCATTAGATGAGGGAGTCCCATCTGTTTTGGTACACACACACCACTGGATGTGGCTCTATCCACCAAGTATAGTGGTTTGTAATCTATGTCTATGCCAATGTGGGTGCCACTATCTCCCAACTCAGCCATATCATATCATTGTGCCCATATGGCTGCCACATGATGTATTCCCACCTAATTATCTATAGTGTTGGCACGTGGCACATGACCCCCACTACTTGATCCTATTACCACCTCTGTACCTGAGGCAATCGATCATCGACTACATGGGGAAACATAGCTAACTGATACATTATGAACTTATTATATATCCAAGAACTCAATAAAATAATAGGCCCCATGGTTTTATACCCTCTGGATAACATCTCATACATGTCATGCATAAGCTGGACCCAGATGATAGAACCTATATCATACAATATGCCATGCTCTAATATAGTCTAGCATAAAGCTATCACGTATAGTGGTACTTTGTCATCTGACTTATGACACAACAACCATGCTATTATAAGTCTTATAATTTCCTTCTAGATATCCAAAATACAAGATGTATAAATGTCAAATAGGCTAACTCTCAGCCTAGGATATATCCTCTTTGAGCCCATCACCCATATGGCTAAGGCTCTCCTTTCCTCCTATCCATATGATACTCTTGTAATCATGGGTGTACCTCCTATAGATAGTCCAAGAATCACATGGATGTCCTATAGGGTGATACCCACCTCAATGGTACCCCCATCCACCTCCCACCTAAATGTGTTAGTCAATCATTCCCAAGCTCCCAAGAATATGACTATCAGATCAGTGAGACTCTATACATATCTACAATCCCTCCTAGACTTAATATAACCAATCTCGAACGATCCTCAATTGTTAATCACTCGAAGAGGTCTGGGAGCCATGTCGGGTCCACCAAGTGCCAAAATATTGAACACCCTTACAACCATAAAACAATAAAAGATGTATTAGATCTTCCATGTCATTTATAATCAAAATACATTCTTTTTAAATTTTAACAAAAATAAGCTTAATTTACTTTAATCTATTCATTTTTTGTCTATTTGATCTATTTTTAGTCTATTCGGCCATTTTAGTACTTAGTCAATCATTCTGGGCCTTTTTAGCACTCTTTCGACCTATTTTACACATTTTTGTACTATTATGGTCACTTAGTCAAACACTAAGTTGACAAAATTTTCCTCATTTTGCCCAGGTTGACTTAACAAACTAAGTCAACCCTTTACTTTTTCCCCCCTTATCACTAAGTTGACAGTTATGTACTAAGTTTGTAGCTTACAAAATAAACTAAACTAACACACACCTACTAAGTCAAAGTGTGGATTTCATAATTTTTAGCCTACTAGGTTGATTGGGTTGATCTAGTTGGTTTTGCCTACCAACCCCTTTGATTGACAATAATAATGTCTTCTAGTAGTTATTATTCTGTATCCCTTTTAATGCATTCCCCTTTTATTTTATAATATCCCTAGCAACTTTCTTGGGTTCATTTCGGTTCCTAGAATTGCTCTAAATTACAAATTTTTATAAAACACTTAATTTAAATAAAATATTCAAAAACAAGTTTGAGATTCTCAATTGCCTACCTGTGTTACACCCATTGTGGCCGTTGGGTGTCCCTCTCATCTCTATTATCGCCTCCTAACCATCCCAGCTTTATTTCCTCTCAGATCTCTTTTTCTCTTGCACATAAGTCACAAATAACTAAATGACTTCCCTTTCACCCTATTTAAACTTACTTTTTCACAATTCTTTCCCTTTCAAATATTTTCCATCAGATTTTTTATTTTGCTCATATCTTTGTTTTTACTTACCCTTTTTTGAATGATAAAATGTTCTAGATTCATGATGACATAGATAATATTTTCCACTACTATATGCCTATATTCCAATTTTTTTGATTTTTGGCTATTTTTTGCACTAATCTTTACAGATTCGCCTAATGTTCTTCACATTTGAATGCTTTCACTTCTCTTGTAGTCTCCTTTTTTTATCTACAACACTAAGGTAAGTAAAGGCATGTGTTTTTCAATTCTGCCCTTTCATTTATCTTATTTACTCCTTACTACATTTAACATCAATGTTATGTGTTCTCATGTTTTATTCTCGAAGCACCATCCCATGTTGTACTTTCATGACACGTGATGAGCTTCAAGTGGACATATATATACACATAATATTTTTAAAATTTTATCTATTATTGACACTCTTTATCTTGTAGGAACTTGTTGAGTCTCAATCTCTCTGAGTGCACACCTTAAGGAGTGCACTGAAAAAGGGGTGGGCAAACCATTGATACTTCACAAGATTATTGTTCCTTTTTCCATTTGTTATCTTCACACTTGTCTCTTGAAAACCTTATCCCTAAGATTTTTATTCTCTATTACACACTCTTTATTTATTCTTTACCTTTTGCCCACCTTTTCCTAATCTTGAGCCCCTTTAGATTGTTCACTGTACTAGGTCGACCCTATCTAATTTTGGGTAAAATTCATTTAGGTTCTAGGTTGGTTCTTGGTCGACCTAGCCTATGACCTAGTGAATTCTTGTCCATAAATATGCTAGTTCGATTGGGTCAACCCTATCAGCCAAATTTTTTAGAAGAGCTTAGGGTTAAATCTGCCTATATATACAAGATCATTTTTCCATTATTTAGAAAAGAAAAGTAGAAGTAAGAGCTATTGCACATCTACTTATCCACCATTTTACTTGAGGAACAAGCTTAAGGTTTCATACTTCTTTGGAGATACAAATCTTGTCTTGTGGAGAGGTATTTTTAATGCATTGATAGGTTGTGTAGCCTAGAGTTGATTTATCCTTGTCATCCTTACATACCACAACAACCTCTTGCAAAGCACCTTGTCTAAGGGAGAGATTGAGGCTCGACAGGTTTATTTTCAAAGATAAGTATTCCTAAATTTGTTATTCCTTTGTAAGAGTAGATAGATATGCATTTTTACCTCTCTTCCATGCATTATGATTCTATATACATTGAGATGAGTATATCTCTTATGCATATTTACTTTTGTTTTCTATTACCCCCACTTTTTGCTACAAACTTTGGTGAGCACTAGATTAGACTTTACTTGTTATTAGTTTAGTGAATATAAAACAATGGACCTATCAAGGGTTATTATGTGATTGTGCTTAACTGGAGGCTTTGGAACCCTTCATAGAATTGTGTATTGTGATAAGAGACCTCATAATTAGGTCTAGCAGATCCTCACATTGGTCATGTTCCCAATTATCTAATGTATCCCCAATCAAAAGTGTATGGTATGATATATCTTCTTTGAGTTAGGATTGATTTATATACATGATGCATTTTTGATTGTATACAGGGTCTTGCCTGGAGGAAGTTTAGGCAAGGGTGAGGTAAATATCTCAAAGGACTAGGTAAATTCTTCCCCTTGACTTGAAATTTGAATGTTTTTAAATAATTGAAATGCATGTTTAAGATTTGAATGTTTTTTTAGACTATTGAAATACCAATTAAATTTTAAATGCTTCAATACTCATGACATGCATGGTTAAAATTTAAATTTACTAAGAATCTTGACACGCATTGTTAAAATTTAAATGTACCTAGATTCTTGACTTCATGGAAAAAATTAAAGTATTCACATTATTGACATGCATGATTAAAATTTGAATTATTGGCATCTTTAGTTAAAATTTTAATGCATTTGATATTTTTAAACATGTATAGTAAAATTTAGTATATTTGGACTTTGGTCATGCATTGTCAAAAATGTGAATGTATTCATTCCTTAGTCTACCACACATAAAATTTGAACGACAAATAACGAGATATTGGATTTATTTATATTTGGTTAAATAGTTTACTAGCTATTAGTTTGCTTCCACTCATGGACTAACTTTGATGCTCAAAATTACGTGTTTTTGTAAATTTTTGATGATGATTATCTATTCAAATAGAAAATTATATACCAAAATTACTTGGACTTTATCAATAACTATTATATCAACTTTTTTAGCCAAACTATGACAAAACACAAATCTATCCTTTGAGCTAGAATAAAAAGCCCCATTGTCTAAGAAAAACCACTCCAAAGAACCAAAGATCAAGATGAGACCCCAATATTCTAAGTACACCTACCAATTGACCAACTTCTAAAAGCATATCCCAGATCCCTAGAAGCCTAACATAGTACAAATGGCTATAAATTTACCTCACAAATAGTTTTTTTTTTATAAAAATAGGTTAGGAGGGATAACCATAATCCAACCATTTTTTTTTCAAGAATACATACATCTTAAGCTAAAGCATTCCCAACCAAAATCTTCATTTTTTGATTAACTTTACCACTGGATATAACTTCAATAGTAAAAAACCAACACCCACATCTTGAACTAGGGGAAAATTACCTAAAGAATACTTTTCAAAACACCACTAAAATAAAATCCTACTGAAACTCAGGTCATTTAAACTTCAATTCTTATATAAAATTATACCACTAATGACCTAACTTATGCAACAACACTCCATAAATTCCAAAAAATATTTACAAATTTTTACAACTAAAAGCCCAAATTTTGCAACTAGAATCTCTTTTCAAAAATAATATCCTCAAACAAAATATAAAAAAAACTGACCTCAATACCACCACCATAAAGTAGACTAAGAAAATCAACCCAATATCAATAACCTCATCACCCAACAACATTGTTATCCTTTCACCATATTATTCATGTCATCCTCACAAACCAATGTAAAATCTCCCAGCTCAACTCCTAGGTCATCAGTGGATGTATAATACCCTTTCACATAATCAAGGCCCTCCACCTTTTCACCTCCTCATCACAATCAATAGAAAATTTCCCCATCCAATATGGGATTAGTTACCATAAGGGTGGAATCTGAGATCTTAATCCAATTCATTTAGTTTTAGTTTCCACGACTAAATCAATATAAAGTTCCATCCAAGATATGCCAACATTAAAATTATAAGGGGATTGCAACTCCCTTTTCCTTAAAGGATTAGAAAGTTAAGACCACATTGTACAAAAAAATCTGCACCCCTCCATACCCAAGTCCTTGAATATATTTTCATATTGAGCCAACACTTACACTTGCATATGTAGGGTTTTTCTTTCAATCTGCTCTTTCTTTAAAAGTGCTTTTATTTTTACATCATCTTAGTTAGTTTGGGATATTCTTCTCTCAACCAAAGATGATACTTAATTTTAAAATATTTGTACAACAAACACACCTAACCATAATAATTTTCATTTGTACATAAGCTATGAAGGCGATCATTAAAATGTATCCAACAAAAGGATTATGATTCTAGTCAAAATAAAAAAACATAACCAAATTATGCAAATAATTCTCACACATCAAATTATTTCCATGTTAAGAAGAGGAAAAATGTTTCACAAAACTTCTTTAACCTTCTCATATCTAAAGATAAGTCAAAATCTAACCTTCCCAACCAAAATTTAATCCACTACTCTTTTATATACACTGTATAGACCTTTGTAAGAGGTCTGCATGGTGAAAATTGGGCCAAAATTTCACATGCTTTGACCATTGACTCTTTTAAAAAAAAAATATTTTTTTCTCTTGATTCATTATCTTCTATAGCCTTTAACTTCAATGAATCTAATTATCCTCTCAACTTAGAATTCTCTTCCCTCACAGTTCTCAATGTTTCTCTTAAAGAAACCATCATCCCATATCCTTGATCTATCAAACCATGTAAGCCTTGCAATGTTGCTCATAGGGAATTTTATCCTCAGATTGACCTTGCATTAAAATCTTAGACACAAATACATGCTTTGTACTTTTCTCAATTCCTTCATTACTATCCCCATCCACTCTAACTAGAGTATCAAGATTAACCTTTCCATCCATATAATTCCATTACTATTTCTTAGTTCTTCCAATTTGCATTTCTGAGACTCAATTTTTTTAAGATCCATTTATAAATATATAGTAGAACATTATGTTTCATTATCCATTAAATCATCCTTTATAACCATATTTCCACTAGGTCTCATATTACTACCTAAGTAATCTACATTTGAATCACTTTCAACATTTTCAACATCGAACCAATCCTGATAAACTCTCTTTACCTTGACAATCTATAATTTTCCCTTTCCCACTAGTCTTACTCTTAGAGATCCTAACTGACCTACTATATGTAGGTTCATCCTTTACAACCCTAACATAAACCCTACCCCATAAATCTTCATAAGATCTAGGGAAGATTAATATCATTCTCTTAGGGACCCTATTCTATAACATCTTTACATTTAGGCAACCCTCCCAGGATATTCTTGAATTCTCGGTCCTCAAAGCATAAAAAAATTACTAGTTTATTTAACTCATGATGATCTAATGCCATTTTTTAACCTATTTGATCCTCTAATGCAATAATTTCCAACAATTTTATTAAGAAAAAAGAAATTTTCGTTTTCATTTGATGCCTTATATGAGACAACAACTTAAAATGGTAAGAAAATAAAGGAGTACATTCCTTTATAGGGGATATAATTTTAACCACCTTAGGCCAATAGTCTAGTAATGAAATCCTAATTATACATTTTCCAATGTATTTCACTAATTCCCTAGGTATAAGAAAAGTATTCTTGAATTGAGCTTTTCTGATTTGAACAATTTACCAATTTTCACCTTCTGTGCAACCCAATTTCCCTTGATATAACTTCCTTAGTCACCTCAATCCTCAGGGTTCTTAACAATGAAAGAAGCTCTTTTAAGTTCTCAACAAACTCCAAGGCCACATCTTCATCATGCCCTTGAAACCTATAAAAAAATCAATCCTTCCTACAAATTAAAAAATTGAAAACATACATTTTCCCTTAAGAGGGAGTGGTCCAATGATTCCCAATGATTTGTATCCCTTTACACCTCTTCCTCCCTAATGATAATGATAGAGAAATAAAAGTCCATAAAAATACAAAATCCCAATGATAATGATAGATAAATAAAATTCTATAAAGCTACAAAAACCTTCCTCCCAACAAACCTTGAGAAAACTCTCCACTTTCTAAGAGAATGAGGATATACACTTACAAGTTCTGCAATAATTTGAAAAAAACAACATATTAAAATATTCACTCAACTACCCTCAACTCAATCTAATTTTTTAGTTAATAATCTTAATCATGCCCTTACCTCATAATAATCACCATAATAATAACACCATTTCACACACTTCATCCATTTATCCCTTCAATAATTTTAATTCAGAGAATTTATTCTTTTCATGTCTCATACTACTAAATATTTCCACTGTAATTTTTGATACCACCTACTCATTAACACAACTAAAAAAATTAAATAGCCCCATCCTTCACCCATCGTCATTGTGAGCTTATCATCACTTATTTATCCCCAAGTGTCACATCCATACCACACTTATATTTTTATTTTAATCTCATTAATCACCCTTTCATACGCGATACCATAATGAACATTGTTTATAGTACCTTTTCTCACACTTCAATAACAATTTTGAATATTTAAATATTAATTTTAAATTCCCATACACTAATTCCTTAATAATTATAAAATTCCATATCCCATTACCTTCACTCTAAAATCCATTTCTTTTACCCTCTTCCATAGTTTCACAACCACCCTCACTTCTACCTCTATCCTCTACAACCATTCAATTATTTACTTAAAATCTAGACTAAAAACATAGAAACTTTATTCTATGATGTCACCTAATATTCCTCTCTCACCCTTAATACCATAACCTATTTGATGTAGGAGCATCTCGGGATCAAGCATTCTTGCATCACCCAAATATATCTAATAATGTTCATATGTATTGGACCTAATTGGTAGTGAAAAGACAGTTTATAAGAACTTGAAAAATTAGTAAAATTTGATTGGGTTCTTAGAATAGAGAAAGGATAATTTTATTTAATAAGATAGAGTTTTATGTTTTATGATGAAACCATTGGTTAATGCAAGTTTGTATTAACCAATGACTACAAACCTGTCACTCTACATTAAGTGGTGATTTCACTTGGGACATTTGCAAAAAATGTAGTAATGACCCAAAAACTTTGGGTTATATATTTTGAGAATTTTCTAAGATGAAGGGGATTTAAAGAGTCTTTTCGTGAGGCACAAAAGCAAAATAAATGATTTGATGAAGGTAAACTGGAGTTAGAGGAGACTTTCTAGGAGGGGGAGAGGTTCTTAGGTAGGACCAAAGAGGAGAAAAGAGTAGAGTTCAATCCATTTAGGGACTACTATGTATGTGAATCATTTTCTTGTGTTGTAATCAAGGAGAGGATTAAGTATGTGGTGTGCATATGCTCTATATTTCTTTAAGAAAAATAAATGTGTTTATTTCTATTTCTATTATTATATTGTGCACATGGACTAAAATTTGCAAGGATAAGGGTATCCTTCATTGAACCCTTTGTCATTGATGCATCAATTGGTATCAAATCTGGTAACAACTTTGGGATAAGTTTGAGTTGAGTGTTCTCCATCTTGTGTAGGTGGGTAGAGAACCAAGTGTTGAAAGGGTGGTCTAAAGAAGTGTGTGGCCTAAATATATTTGCATACAAGAGATTGCAACAATAGGTTTGAGTCCAAAGAGAGTTTGTATGCCTCAAAGAAGAGTGGGCAGGGATGGAGAGTTGGCTACCAATATGACATGAATATTATACGAGATTTTATATATGTTGAGAGTTATGCAAACAAGCTTCGTTGATGTTGAAGAGGATAAAATAAGGGGATTTATCCCAAGGGATGATATAAGTGATGCAAAAGATAAAGAGTTAGGAGTAGAAGACATGAGACCAACACCTATAAAATTAGATGAAAGAGAGGACATGCTTGTTAGAGATATTTTGAAGATTGGAAACGAAACCAAGATGAAACTTCAAAACATTTTAGGAACTTTGAACCCCAAGGAGTTAATTGATTGCTCACTAACATGGAGAAGTATTTTGAATTTGACAAAGTGGATAACCAAATGAAGTCAAAGATGAATCACACCAAGTTGAAGGTTCATACAACCTTTTGGAAGGAGGTACAAACTAAGAAAAATAGAAGGGATAAAGATAAGATTGCATGTTGGGAAAGGATGGTTTCAAAACTAAAAGGCAAATTTCTGCTTGAAAATTATTAGTTAGACTTATTGAAGAGGCTACATAACTTGAGGAAAAATGAGTTAAGTGTGAATGACTATATGGGGAAGTTATACAAAACCACAATCTAGGTTAGTCATAGTGAGATAGAATAAGAAAAATTGGCAAGATACATAAATGGGTTACATGTAAACATTCAAGATGAGATCAACATAGTGAGATTGTATATGGTGGAAGAAGCATATACATATGCTTTAAAGGAAAAATAAAATTTGTCTAGAGGGAAAAAAATGCATCAAGAAGAAAATGGAGGTTCAATAGTGGTAGAGGTCCAACCATCCCATGAAGGCAATAAATAATGGAATGAAGAAAGATATACCACTTTTCAAGGGCCGAATCAACAAGCAAGATAAAAAACCAACTTTGGAAGATGAAGGGGAAACTATGGTAGAGGAAGAAGGAGATTGTTCAATGGAAAATGATACATATATGGGAATTTTCTCATCATGATTCAGAGTGTCCTCATGCTCAATGTAATGGTGAAAGGAGGAATGAAGGTATGGTACATGTTGCACAAGTAGTGCAGACTTTGTAGCATCACCTTAGCATACAAAAAAACTTGAACAAGGAGGCAAGTCTTGATTGTTAAGAGGATGGATGAGGAAGCATGCCAAATAAGACACATGTTTTAAAAAAAGTGAAAGATGAAGGGTAAATATTGAAATATGTGGTTGATAGTGCAAGTTCAGATAATTTAGTGTCCATTGAAAAGGTATGTGAGCTAAATTTGGTATATACACCAAACTTAAATCCCTATAAGGTGTCTTGGTTGTTGAAGGGTCATGATATCACAATATGGAAACATTGTGAGGTTGGCATGTAGATTGGTAGGTATTCGGCCAAGGCTTTGTGTGAGGTCTTGCATAATAATGTATGCCATGTTTTATTGACAAGGTCATGGCTATTTTATAGTGAGATGTTGTATGATGGAAGATATAAAACATTGAATTTTAAGAAGGATGGACACATATATACTCTAAGTCCATTAAATGGAAATAAAGATAAGAATTAGTATGGGATCCATATTATCATATGTGTCGAAAGACATGTTTTGTTTGAAGAAGAGGAAGCAGTGTAAAATACATTTATCATAGAGAAGGATGTGAAGGGTGTATCTCAGGGGAAGGTGAAGCAATAAATGTTGTTATCAACCTAGTCATGTACAACACAGATTGACATTGCAAGTGAAGACATGAGGGAGATGCTAAGATTAGACAAATATGGTCAACCCAAGGTTGATGAGGATTGTCAAGGGAGTGATGAAGTGAGTAATTGGTGAAAGAAGATGGTTTGTGGTCCAACAAGTAGTTAGAAAAAGTTTAAATAACTCACATGGTGGAAGGGCATGTCATGGTTTTACTCTAAGAGTTAGAAGGATGGTTATATCATTTAACCCAAATTTGTGAGTACTCACAAAATATTACCTATGGTGTATGATGTATGAGCATCTTAGGATCAATCAATCTTACATCACCTAAAAATATATAACAACATTCATGTGCATCCAAACCCAATTGATAGTGAGAATATGATCTAAAATGACCCTTGGAAGTCTGGAACATTTCATTAGGATCTTGGAGTATAGAAATTATGGTTTCAATCAATGACACAAAGATTTATTTATCTCATGATGAAACTGCTATAGTGGTTACAAAACCATTGCTTTGCATTAAGCAACAATTTCTTCCATGACAGTTACAAAGTTAGAGTACAACCCATAAAAATTTGGTTGCATGTTTTCAGAATTTCCCAAGATGAAGAAGCTTCCAAGAGTCACTCCAAGAAACACAAAAGAGAAGTAAAGGATTTGAATATTCACACTGGAGTTGGACGAGAATTGCTAGGAGGGGGAAGGTACATGTGTAGGAGCACAAAGGAGCATAGAGTATAGTTCAATCCATTTAGAGATTTGTGTGTGTGTGTGTGTGTGTGTGTGTGTGTGACTTATTCTCTTATGTTGTAACAAATAATATGATTGAGTATGTGGTGTGTGTAAGCTTTGTTATTCTCAATAAAGATAAATAAAAGTGTTTGTTTTAATTTCTAGTCTCATATTATGTGTGTGTGTGTGTGGACTAAAAACTACAAGGACAAGGTTGTCCTTCATTTGACCCCTTATCCTTGATTACATTAATCTTTGAAGTTTTATTCCACCCAAAGTTATATAGCCATCCCAAGAACCTCATCCATATTCACTTCCACGTGGAGCCACCTAGGCTGTAAAAAAACCATCAACATCACATGTTATAGTGATTCCTTTCTTGTAACATACCAATTCTTAGTCAAAATGAGACCAACAAGTGCCCTAAAAATTTCCTTTTATTAGGGGTTTTCCAACCCCTAAATTTTCTAAATAATTATTTAAATCAATAAAGGAGGGACCTTTCCCTTCCTCCAAGTGAACATGTCAAAAACTGTCATTTGAGATCTTGATCTAACAACCTCTAATGAGTTTTTTGTAAGTTTCTCCAATTTAGTATTTCTACCTATTCATATTTTCTTTATGGCCAAAGGATATGGAATCACAAAATTATATTATAATATTCTAAATATTATATATCTTCCTTCTAATGACCCACTCATTTCATCTCTTTGCTCGTCCTCCTCTTCACATAAATATTCCTCAACCTCTTCTTCATCCTTCCCTCTATTATTTTAAGATATAGGTTATAATTGGGTTTTAAGGACCCAAAACCATTTCAAATTGATAATGAAGTGAACTAGAACTATAATCCATGAATAAACAATAGTCTGACTCCCCCTAAGGAGCAATAAAAAAAACCATCCATAAATAATGAAGAAACAACTAGGAACCAACAAAAACTACAAAACATGAAACCAACCAATTGGACTAAACACGAAAAAAATTAAGATAGATCTCATAAGGGATCTAGACCTTCTTATCATTATTTTACTCCACCTTCTTAGTCTTGATTTTAGCTCATTTTCATGGGCCTTCCATGGTTTTAGTCCCCTCCAGGTCTCTAGATAGCTTCTAGATCTCCTCTTGAATAGATTTCTTCTTGACATAGACCTTATCCTTTATGATCTTCTTGAGTTCTTTCTACTGAGAGCGCTCCTCATGTTTCTCTCTACAAAAAACTTCTATCTCAAGATCCAGTGTGGTTTCAGGGTGGCTCCTTACCATCATTCCCCTCCCTACTACCATCCCCAACAAAGATCATAATGCCCTATCTGACCACTTTGATTTATTTTCTTAACCTTTTAAACTTTCCCACTATTATTTCTCCTTATATTCTTGTTCTTTTTCCATTACCTCCTTCCCACTCTTTGCCACCATTTCTTCCCTTACTACCAATTCCATGTTAAACTCCCCCTTCCTTAACCCTTTCATTTCCTTTGTAGACACTTCCTTCCTGACCAAAAAATCCTTATCCTTATCCTTTTTTTTGTAGTCCTTTCACTTCCTTGTCCACCATCTCCCCCTATAAAAAAATACCTTTCTAAATTCCTTTTAAATAAGTATTTTACCTCATTCTCATCCAACTCACCTCTCTTCCTTCCAACCCTCCTCCCCCCATTGCTTCTCACATAAGCCTTAACCATCTTCCACAATTCTTTAGCCTCTTTCATCACTATATCACACCTTTCCTCAATTTCCATTTCCATCTTCTGCAACCATTTCAAATCTTCCACACCTAACTCTCCTTTTAAATTTGGATCCATTATATCTTCATTTTACTCTACACTTTCCCATAGCTTTTGACTCCAAGAATTTATTTAAATCTCTTTTCTCTTCAATTTATTTTCCATTCTTTCCGTCAAACTCTATAAGAACCCTTTTTTTCTTTTCCTTATCTTATAAATCTCCAAATTCATCCACCTCTTCCCTCATTTCCTTCTTACTTCATACTTTAGCATGTTATTTTCTCAGTAGATCCCAATTCCTCACCTCCCTATCTTCCTTTTTCCATATCCATTTCTTAGAAAAACTTCTTTTGACTCTACTATAAGACAAACCACATTGTTTTGCTAGGTGACCCACACTCAAACATGAAAAACACCTTCTCAAAGGATTTTCATATATATTTTTGAATATATTCTTTTCCTTAAATAATGAAATAAATTTATTTTAATAATTGATTAATCATACTAATAGTTACCTTTATTCTCACATAAATAACATTCTTTTTACTACTAGTTCTAGGGTCCATTACAAAAAACTTTCCTAAAGAATTTCCTATTTCCAAAAAGATTTTATAATTTCAATATTCAATAGGTAAAGCATATAATCTTACCCATACCTCTTTGATCATGTTATAATAATTATCCTTTCAAATTTGAACAAAAATCCTTTGAGCTACTATAATCCATATTTCGTTCCTTAAAATCTCATCTTTCTTATTATTTTTCTAGAATCTCATCTTTCTCATCTATTTCTTAGAACCTTACCACAAAGCAACCATTTGGAATATAATAGATTTTTTTCTGAGTATACCCTTTCCAATTATTGCACACCCATTTTACCAAAGACTTTTGCCTCCAAGGTTTCCCCAAAAATTACTTTTGATAATAAGCGAGCTCTAATATACACTAATTCATCCTTGCTATAGATCCATTTTATGTCTTAAAAGGAATTGTAGCATAAATTTACCTTTTTTTCTCAATTGATAGCCGTTATAGGTATCCTATCCCATCCCATCTCCCAAATCCCATCTTTCCTTTTGATCTTGATTAGAATTAACAAGATCTAGGGAAAATTTATGTTTAAGAGCTAACCTATACTTTAGATCCTTTCTCAGTACTAAACCTTAGATGCTTCCTTTAGTTAGTCCATCTTTAAGAGACTTACCAATAGGCCTCAATATATTTCCTACATCATAGATGGGATATTTTAGATCTAAATGCTTCTCACCAACTTTACTTGATTTTTTAAATCTTGGCATCTCTTCCATATTCCTGTTATAATTTTTGATCATGGGAGGTGAATCTATATTTAAGAATGGAACACTTCCATCCCTTAAATCATTTTGTTTATTCAACATCTCTTTTTCAACATAGATTCATATTTAATACTTTGTTACAATCCATATTCAATTATAACTCCCTTATTGAGATTTCTCTCAAACTCTTTGAATTTTGAGCCATACACCTTTTTTACCAACTGAATATCCTCCATCTTAATTCGATACCAAATTCCTCCTCGAATTCCCAAACCAAAGGGGATATAATCTCTCTTTATTCTATGTCTACATCCTTCTACCTCATCTTAATCTCTATGCACCTCATTCTTGATCGATCCAATCCTTCCCTCCCTGGCTCTCCATAATCTCTCAAGCTCAACATCCTTGTAGATATTATTTTTTTACAACCTCTCCATTCTTCATGGATATCATTAGATTGACATTTATTACTTAATGTTTTAACAAGTTTATGTTTAATACACCATGTGTGTTTGTTTGTTTGTGTATCTATAACACTTTTAGTTTTTTTAATGATCTACTCAAAATTTCACCTTGCCTGTGATGCAGTTTTGGGAAAAACCTTAAATACAATCATAAGGTGATCAAATGAAGCCCTAACAAGTTCCACTTATTGCATACATGCCTACTAAGGGATTTTTCAAGCAAGACATCTAAACATATATATGCTTTTAATTATCATCTGATTATTGTCCCTACCTTGTTCTAAAATGCCTTTAGGGGACATGATAAGAAGATACTTGCAAGGTTTTGGAGTTTGGATTTGAACCTTTCATTTGAATTTTCTATAGATCATCCAAGGTGATTTCAACAAACTATTTTATGCATATCTTAATCAACACATTCTTGGAGGCCATATTAACCTTTTCAAAAAATTTCAAACATTTCATGGCCTATTCTTAAAGGAATTTTGTCAAAAAATTCATAGCATATTTCTTAAGACATTTTGTTAGCAACCCCTATGGCTAAGGTAGGCACCAACACCTACAACCATGACAATGTTGTGTGAGGATGCTGTGTCTTATGTTTGTTTAAATTTAGGATATGCTGGGATATGACACCATGTTCAATCCTTTGGTCAAATAATTTATGAGCGCTCACTAAAATTTCTTCATTTGTCATAAGATTTTCCAAAGTGGTGTGTGGTAGGATTATATTCCCTCTTATTAATTTGGGAGAGGATTTTCTTACCCTTAATGGATTCCTGGGAGATGCAAGTTTGATTTAGTGGTAGATATGTGGAAGAGATTATGAGGAGTGGGTTGTGAGTAAAAAGTAGACTATGTAACACCTCCTTCAAACATTCCTATCTATATAATGCAATGAATTTGGAGGTTGAGATTAAGATGATGAATAGATGAAATATGTTAATAACATCCATGAGATGAAGAATTATATGATAAGAAGAGTTGTAACAAATTTAATTCATTCTAACACAACCACTTGACACAAGGGATGTATTATTAGTCTTGTAAAATTTCCTATCCCTTTTGATGTGGGATCTTCTACTGTGGATATTGATAAAAAATCTTGTTGTTTTGTCTAATCAAAAAAGTCAGTTAGATTATCTACCCTTAATCTATCTTTGTACTTGATACAAATGTCACTATTAGTTGTGTATGCCATGATGTAATGTCATTCTGTTTATACTACCCCGTTGTCACAAAATGAGCATTTTCTCATTTCTCACTCCTCCTTAGGCTTTGTCTACTTTTCGGTTTCACACCTAAGATGATGCAAGATAGTCATTGAATGAGCCATCATAATGTTCAACTTCCACCTAATTTCTGCTCCTATGTATGCCTTTTCATCATGGTCCCATGTGGGATTAAAATCTTTGATATAGTATTCCTTTTTCCATTGTAAATGCTTTACCCACATGGTTTTCCTAAATTTCTATCTCACATAACTTTTTATAGTGTTTGGACACTCTTTCATGTTGATGCCATATTTACTCATCCACTTGTTGTTATGTTTCATCCCCATGTTTTTTATTCTACCTAGCTCTTCCTCTATCACCATTCTAAGCCATCGATTTGTCTCCATACTTTGTGTCTTGTTTTCAATAATGTTCCAGTAATTACTGATACCTCCAATTGAAAGGTATATGTTTTAGCTAATATAATTTCATATGGAACCGATGTTTTGACTTTGAGGCTACTTGTAATTAGATGTTACACTGTCTTTGTTAGTTAGGAAAAGATAGGTTAGTGCTCACATTAGTAGGTGAACAATAATATTATGAGTGTTAGTATGTGTGGAATATTTTAAGTGAGTTGATAATACAACTTACATAGAGATTTAGGAGTTTGATAATAGGAGTGAATATAGATTTTTAGAACAACCTTCCTAGATTAGTGTTAGGATAGGTTCATGGTTGAGCAACCTCCTATTTAATAGGAGATGCAAATCCTATAAATATGTAATATCTTCCATTGAATAAAATGTTGAATGCTGATTGATTGATTAAAATAGAGTTTTAAGTGTTCAAGATTTGACTCTCACATATTGGAGAAATTCTTTGATATGGAGTAATTTCACATCTGTATAGGGCCACTAGTGTGAAAGGTAGGTAGAAAAAGGTTATCTTAGTTTTTCAATCCCATAATTTTGTATTCCTACACCTATTTTGTAGCGAGTATAAGGCCTTCCACCACCCTTTTACTATTTTTTCTCAACAAGTCTCCCAAATAAGCTTGTTGTAAAAGTCAAACCCGATATACTTACATTCTTCCACTACTTCCAATGGGCTTCCTTTGAAAAAGAAGTTGATTTTTTTTCTTCTTAGTGAAAATATATCTGGGTTTCATTTACATTGTCACCTCTCAGCATAAGAGCTATAAATCCCTTAGGTGTTATCTCAAACCATGTATTCTTTTTGTAATTAAAATAAGATAATCCACATATAAAAGTAACTTTACTACATATTTAGTTAAGTGAATTCCCCCACCACTAACTTTATTTATCCACTCCTCCAACTTATCAATAGATAGCCCAAACAAAGTGGGGGATATAGGACATACATGTTTGACACACTTTCAAAGAATTTTGACATTCCTTCACCTATGTCAGGAATCTAGAACAACAAACATGCTCTGATACCACTCGTTAGGATCTTGCTCCTCAGAAAGAGCACAGTATGATTACCAAATATAAGCAATTGAATATGCGGAAATAACCAGAAACACAAGTAACTAGAATTCACCAATAGCACAGAATATGAGAGACAATACACTATCTTGTATTAACACTATACAGAAAAGAATACATCAAAGAGCCGCCACACTCTTTCACCTTATAGAGATTCGCCACACCTCAAGTGTACAGTGATTCTTCTCACACACACTCTCCTACACAAAAAACGGTCCCAACAACCAACTCACACACAGAATTGGTGTTCACCTCACCAACCAGTCAGTAATAACCCTGCTGGTACACCAAGCACTCTATAGCACTTCAAGCTGATCTCTCATGAACCTGTAACCTGCAATTCAAAGACCAAACTTACATGTAGATCCCCAATGAGCTTGCAACAACCTGCAACTCACAGATCTTACAACTAGAAGGAACTCTTCCTTTCTATCTCATGCCTTAAACAATACATGCCAATGGGTCTATAAATAGATCCCTAACTCAAACAATAACTTAGACTCTTAATTTAGACAATTATCCTTGCAGCCCAAGACTTCTTGCTGGTCTTAACATGCAAACTCATCGTTCACTTAACTAACTGTCCGTGAAACGAACACTTCGGGAACACACAGGCGACCGACGCCGGTCCCTGCTAGTCTGGTTCTGCCGACGTCGGCCGACTTCCTGCCGTCACCGGTGGCCTTCTGCACTGGACTCTGCCGACGTCGGTCATGCTGCCGATGCCGGTTCCTATAGAACTCAGCAACCATCTATTCTTCAGTTTGCAAAGGTTGAAGCTTTTAGCTCCACAACCTAACAACCTATTCTAATTTTGGCCTTGACTTGCTCATAAAGTCTATGCATTGCCATTCTATACTCATTTGGAAATCTTAGATCTTCCATCATAATCTAATTTTTCCTATAAGAACCATGTCAAATATGTTTTTCAAGTAACAAAGCAACAAAAATCTTATTCTCCCTATGTACCCCATATTTTTTTGATCAAGTGCCTAAGAGTGATGCAATGGTCGATATTGGAATGATTTACCCTGAACCCTACTTATCCTTTTTCTCTTTTTACCTTTTTTTCTACCTTGCTACTAATTTTGTGCTCTACTATGCTACTGAATATATTTTCAAGGAGGGGATTGACCATCATAGTGTGATAGATGGATTATTGATATCCCTAATTTTATAGAGAGGGATAACAATACTAATTATCTAATTTGTTGGGAAACCTTTATAAATAATGTTGATGGGTCGTTCGACACACCAAATCTAGGTGTAAATGGTCACCCATACAACCTCTCTTGAAAGGAGGCCTATAGGGTTTCCACATGGTCTTTTATTGCCAAGTCATAATGTACTATGTGACCTAGTTGGTCTATGCGAAATTGTTCCAATTCAAGGGGCTTGCTAGTTTGGAATATTTAATCCTGGTTTTATTGTTGTTTAGGTATTTTGATATATTTAGAGGGAATGGAAGTTCAGTTGTCTCGATCATGTGAGTTTTCATTGTGTTTCAAGAAATAATTATAAAATTGAATTTTTCATATTTACCCATCTAGTTAAAATCAACATTTATGGTTTTCAATAAATGAGAGTGCCACTAATTTTTGATGTGTTTATTGTATACATACAATAATGTTGAAACGGAAATAAATAATTCTTGAAATCAAGATAAAATGATAGTAGTATATTGCATTCACCTACATTAACCCAATATAACATGGGAATAAATAAAAGCAAAAAGAAAAGGGGAAAAGAGAGAAAAGCTTGCGATACTTAAGACAAATTTGATTCTCTCGATTGAATGCACCCATGAAATAAATAAAATAAATAAATAATGTTTTGTTTATCATATATTTATTTATTTAATTTATTATTTATTTATTTTTATTTCTTTCGCCCATATATATATATATATATATATATATATATATATATATATATATATATATATATATATATATATATATATAGGAAAGAAAAAAAAATAAAACAAAAAAATTTCAGGGTTTATGGGGGTGACAGCTTCGTTGATACCAACCCCCTTATATTATGGAAAGGGGGGAAAGGGTCGGGCTAACCGACCCACCCTTGCATTTGCTCCTATATATAGATTGTGGGGGAATGACTTGGTCATCTTTGTAAGTCCTATTACAACCTAGATCGTAGCCAACCAAAGAATAGTTGTGGCCTACGAAGAACACATTTATGTTTATTATTATGTTATTAAAAAATGAACATAAAAAAATAAAAAAAGTTTTTTTATTTTGAACATAAATAATTGATTTGGATTTAGTATGCATACATTTGTATGTGAATGAATAAATGAAAATGATAAAACTCTATTTGTGTGTGTGGTCAATTTTTTTAAGAACTATAGTAGATATAAAGAATATACATTTATTCATGATTTTAAATAAATATGTACATTTGAAAGGGAGAATTTGAATTTGTACATTTAAAATGGGGAATCTGAATTTGTATCTCAATGAAGAAATTTAAAATAAAATGTATGAATCTTGAACCATTTGGTTTTCCTTGAGCTCCAAATCCTCCATCTCCAAAACCTGCAATATCTAAACTTGCAAAAGGAAAATATAAGAAATGAGAGCAAATTTAGAAGTGTAAAATTTTATTCTTGGCTCTAAGAAAATTTAGAACTTTTTGTTTGGAAATCTAGATCTTGTGGATGAGGTCTACTCAATCTGATAGTGGGAATTTAATCCACCGTCACTTTAGTGAAATGGGAACTTAAGTTAAATTTTAGTCTCTTTAATAAATGAATTTTATATCAAATCTTCTCTATTAACCCACATTGTAATTTAAATTTCTCCAAAATTTACCATTTACCTTGATTAACTATTTTATTATTTGGATTGGTTCCTTAAAAATTATCTCAGATATTTTATACATTAAATTAATCAAATTATAACAAATAAATTATAAAAAAAGAATTAGAAAATTTACCTATATGTTTTCCAACCGAGTTGAAATTCTTTCAGAATTGATCAAAACTAAATACATAAATTAGGAATTTTCCAAAACTAAGATTTGAATATGATTTTCTTAGGTTGTGGAATTCTACAACTGTTAAATAAAAATTTAACCCCTTTAGTAGTGATCCTTTGGGGCCATTTCAGGAGGGCCTTTGCAGAAATAAAACTAATCCTATTTCTAGTCCCGAAGTTGATCTTGAATCAACATAGTTAAAGTACCTAGGAGCAATATTTTTCAAATATGGAAGTTGTAAGCAACTTATAATAACTTTAAATTATCATTGGGAGAATAAAATATATTTTATTATTAGATTTACTATTTTTCCTAGAATGATTTCGTAGCCAATTTATTTAGAAATTTGAGATAATTTTTCTAAGTAGTTGAAGTCACTTTGGAATGGTAGACTAAATTGTCATCTTTCTCATAATAAAAATATTTTGTTGCCTCAAACATAATATTTATAGCTTAAAGAATTGGTTCCATACAAATAAAAATTTATCCTTTTCTATCGGATTTAAACTAGAGTTAATTTTATACCTAATTATTAGTATGAAAATTAGTGCATTTTGTTTCATTTGGAATGGTCTTTTATTGCGATTGTTGTTATGGTTTATTTTGACATTTATAATTTGGGTCATAAATACTCTAGACTATTTTTCTACCTTTATATGCTTGTCACCTTGGTTTGAATTTTGGCCCACAAATGAATGTGTATATGTCTAGCTTTAGTTACTAATGGGTAGACCTAGGATATGGCCTTCTAGAAGTTATTTTGGATTATGCTCTTGAATTGAGTCTTGTTTTAGCACTCAAGCTTAGATTCCTTGTGCACATACTTCTCATCTAATTAGATGCCTTGGTGTTGTTTTTTATGTATAGACTAGCGAGTGGTTAGGGAGTTGCTATAAAGGTAGTGTTTTGCTCAATCTATTTAGTGAAGACTGAATACCTTCATATCTAATCTAACACTCATTCAGGAATGGGTGAAGTATAACCATCCCTAATTCTATGTGTTGTTAGTGCCAAAACTTGCACTTAATAATTTGTGCATTTTTTCAAAATATTAGTGCATAAATATCTAACTATTGCCTCCTATTTACAAGTGTACACCTGAATTAAAAATCCAAATTTTGCCTTGTGAAAACCATGTATAATCTTAGTTTCAACTAATGCTTTACATTTTCATATTTTAATGAGATTGTAGGGTCTGTGATAAAAATTAAGCTGAGAAGATCAAATAATGTTGAGTATGATGTTTTTTGTCTTTAAAAAAACTTTGAAGTAGTGGAATTTATAAGCTTATATGCAAGTCTTCATTATTACAAATTACAGTTAGGATGAAAAGGTCCATGGGAATATATGGCAAAAAAATAAGTTGAAAAAATTGCAAGTTTGACTTTTCAAATTCTTAAGTTTTTAAAAAAAATTCTTAAGTTTTTTGGAAAATTCTTAAGATCAAAACTTGTGGTCAAACATTTTTTTTCGAATTCTTAATTTAAAAAAAAAATTAATTTTTTGAAAAATTATTAAGTTTGGACTTTTTGGTTACATTTTGTTGTTGGACATTTTGGTCAGACATTTTGTTAAAAATTCTTAAGTTCAGAACTTATGGTCAGACATTTTATTCAAAACTTATAGTCAAACATTTTGTTTAGAACTTTTATGTCAGACATTTTGTTTAGAAATCCTTTGTCAGTTTTTGTGTTCCCCTTGCTTTGAAGGATGTGGTCATCAAAATTTTTGTTTAGGGTTCGTGTTCAGGATTTGTGTTCAGAGCCTTCAATTCACAATGTCTGCCATTATCTAGTCAACATTTAGTCAAAAGAGAAATGATCTGAAAGGAAGCAATGAATTTTTAAGGGAAATCAGAGGTTGACGTGGAAAACAAGAAAGGCCATGAAATTATTCAAGAGGCCACGCCAATATTTTTTCTCATTCCAAAATGTATGACCTATCTGAGTGAAAGTTAAAAAAATTCAAAGCATGAGCTTTTAAATAGAAGAAAACCATGCTATTAATATAATCTATATGGAGGGTCAAATGATGAAGCCAAGATTTTAAAAGGGTAAAATAATGCACTTAAACATTATAAATTTTGGTGACAACCCTAAAAGGTTAAAGGCAAAATAGAAAATGAGAAGGCACGAGAAAGTTTGGCATTGACCACAAAAGGCAAAAGGGTAAAATAAGTTAAGTATTACCACTTTTAATATTTTGCTTGTGTCAAAGACCTCCTTGGAGGAATATTATCTTGTAGGGTTTATGAGGCCAAGGTGGGCCATTCCAAGCATATTTTCCAAATGACCATGGATCCTTATTTGCTTTTATCATAGTTAGAAATTTCCAATGCAATCATGACAAAGTAATGGGTATTATTTGGCCTTCACAAGAAGAAGGGAAGTTGTCCAGAAGATTCCAAATTTACAAATAATTAAGGAGAGAGCATGGCCAAGCAATTACACATGAAGACAAGGAGTTTGTTTTTCTCTCAAGGGAATATTCTCCCTCAAACCCAAGTGCAGTGCATTTCCAGCCAAGAGGATCAAGGGCTTATTTTCAAATATTCATCATGACAAGGATATGCAGTTACCAAGATGATTTTCTTATAAGGCATGAGCTTTTAGGCCTAATCAAGGGCATCTTTTAGCTGAAACATAAGCATATTCGCAAAATATTCTAGATGAAAGAGTTGTATGAAAAGAGGGCTTATCCTCTTTTCAAAGATTATTATTGGTTATTGTTCTTTCTAGGTCTTAGTCTCTTTCAAATTTTAGGATCCTTGTTGTGTGAGTCTTGTCTCTCTTGCTAAGGTGGTTGTAGTTGTACAACCATTAGCAAGCTCTGAGAGCATTGTATATGTCTCTCCTGTTAAAAGAGAAAACTTATCATGTTTTTCCCCTTGATCACATTCTGAGTAATGATGTATGTAATATTTATTTTCAAGATAATGGAAAATAGCTATGATTTTTGCTGTATTTTGTCAATGAAATGCAATAATACATTTTACATGCTTTGTTGATTGGGTATTTAGTTTTGTGCTTATCAATGGTAGTTGTTTTGGGCATAGATCTAAGTTGTAAATTCCTTTTTGCATTGTGATTTGGAAATATGTTGTTGATAACCTCTTAAGGGTACCTTGGGTTTATGGATTTGATAGGATAAAACATTTAAAATTCTATTTGTAGTATATGCTTTAGGGTTTTAAGAATCATCTGATATTTGCATTGTATTAGCACCAATGGATGCAAATCATTCCTACTAGTTTCCTTAATTCGTATTTTAGTCTCTTTAATTTATGTAAGTTAATGATGTTATGCCTATTAAAGGATATCTTATTATTTGAAAAACTACACCACTCTTTTATAACTTATTAACTCATCTTACCCTGTTCTAGCTTGCAAATAATACACCCTATTGCATATTCTGAGTATTGTTTGTCGGTAGATGCATAAACATTGCATATCTAAAATGTGTCTATATTTTGTGCTTTGAAGCCCTACATTTTAGTCTTCCATTTGGATCTTGTTGTTAAAAATTTCTTTATAAATTAAGGTTTTAATCACTTTCCCATATGTCTTCAGTAGCTTGTGTTTGAATTAAAGCATTTGTTCATTCCATGTGACAACCCTTCCTAGGTGGAGTGTGCAAATTTGGTTATGTTCTTGTCATATTTGTGTTCTTGTGTGAAAATAATCTCCATGGAGATTGAATTGCAGTAATCCTCTATGTGAGAAATTTACCTCTTATGGTTCTCTCACCTTGGTTCAAGCAGAGACAAAAGTAGCAGTGAGTTAACCATACTCTCTGTCGGTGTCTTCCAATTATTATCTACATTTAGTCCATCTTGATGCTAAACCCTTCCCCAACTATAACAACATATTTGAGGGTTTTTCATCTTTGTTTATGATTTTCTCAAAAGGTGCAATGCTGAGTGCAAGAGGTGTACAACTGGGAACTAATGTGTGTGAAGGGATCACCATAGATATGTAGGCAACTAAGGAAGTGGGTGTGGGCTTAGAGAACTAATCCTTAGGATGTCCAATTAGTGTGGGCAATTGACAACTAACCTTAAGGTGTTCTTGGAATACAATATTTAATATCTAACCCTTAGAGCACTTGCTTAAGTGTATATATTACAATGTTCTTCTTCATACATGTGTTATTTGATAGTTTGTAAGTTGTGTGGTCTACTTAGTTGTTTAGTTGTTGTGAAATAGTGACCCTCGCTGATTATTAATATTTGAGCTTGTTCTCTCTTGTATTGACCTTGGACACCATTAGAGACTTGCTTGGGAGACAAAGATCCTTCAAAAATTCAAATATTATTAAGACATTGAACTCATTGGAATAAGAGAATATAGATTTTTTGTCATGCTTGACTCATGTTTATGTCATCATGTGGGAATTCTTGGGTAAGTACACATACCTTGTGACATTTATAGTTTGTTATTGATGATATTTGGGTGTGTTAGCTCATCTTAAGTATATGATTAGAGCTTATAAAAACTTGTCAGAGTGATGTATTAGTTCCTTTATTGGTTTAAATCACTATCCCTTTTTTTATGACATCTCACGGAGGAGGCCATAAAAAGTGTAAGGAGAACTACATCAGACACTGATTCCATAGAGCGAATATGCAGGCTACCCAAGTTGTGGTGGGGGCATCAATTCTAAGTTCTTAGGCAAGGTTATGGGTGTTTTTAATCGTCCTTCATGTTGGGCTTTTGCTTTTTTGTTGATTTGAATTTATACATTATTTCTAATTAAACAAAATTGAATTTGATCATGTAGATGTTTTCAATCCCTTCACATTAATCTTGGTTTGTAATTTAGTAACCCTCCTTGCCTTGTGTGCCTTGGGAGTAGATTTGTGAGATTTATTAGTAAAGACTTTCCTTTGGTGAGTCCTAGGGTGATAACTCCATTGTAAGGTAAATTGTTGCCTTAGTTCACCTCGTTTTCCTTTATGTGTGTTATCTTGAGGTGTATGTTTGAAAATCTTCATGATCTAATTAATCAAGAAATCATAATTAAGTTAGACCTATCATTTAGGACATTATATTAATGTGATTGGTCCCTCTTACTTGAGTTAATAGATTCTAAAACCACTTTAGATCATCGATCTCATCTTATTGTGTTTACATTCTACTTCTTAGGGAAGCCTTGTGGTGGAAAATAATTGAGTTATATAAATTATCCAATTCTTTATATAAATTATGTGTGCCACACTTATTAGATAACATTTTGAAAATTACATAATAGTGTAAACACTAAGCAGCTGTAACTAATAAGTAAACATCATTGAATTGAATTAACAAAAAAAATTAAATGGGGTTTACGACAATTTTTTTAGCATGATATTTTAGTATCAGAGCCTGGGTTTAGTACAAGGAACTTTTGGAATATTAGTTGGTTGGTTCAGTAATCCTTCACAACAAACATAAAATAGATTGTGTACTTCTAGTTTAGTCAAAATAATTTATGAGACTTATATATACAAAGGTGCTATAATAGTTATGATTCATAAGTGATCAGATGTAGAAACATGTATATTTCTGTGAGACACTATTGTAACACTAGGTGATAAGTGTAGAATGGTCGCTTAATCTTCCTTCTTTGACAAAAACAGTGGTAGATGGTTATGAGTAATGTCATTCGAGATGACATATGCACATCCATTGGACCAATGAGGCTACCTAGATCCTTATGTGTTGCGAGCAAATTTGTGTTATCATATTGTGTTGTGGTTTAAACCCAAGTAAAAAAATGTATCTCAAACCAAACATGTGTACCCTTAACTTTTGTAATTATTTATATACATGTGAAAATTATAACTTACTATGTAAACCCTTGCATAATTGTATATGTAATGAACCTCATAAATAATGGATCGTCTGTATGTAAACAACATTTTTGTGTAATTGTGATATGTATGTTACGGTGTAAATACAACAATTGTGTTATTGAGCTAAGACATAATTTTATGAATGTAAATATAGTGATGATGTTTCTTATGCGTAAATGTCATGTGTAAATATTATGTAAAATAATTTACACCCAAGAAAACATATAATGTACAAATGAAATTATTGTTATGTAGTAATGTGCTATGTTGTGTAACCTTGCATCTTTACTCTAGTATTTGGGAATTGATGAAACTATGGAGTTTGAGGTTAGAGTGGAATTATGTTTATATTAGTCTTAATCAGGTTACATGATAGGAAGTGGAGCATTTCATAAGCTAAAAACCCATTTCCCCACTTTACAAAAGGTAGCTTCTTGATTATTTCAAGTGTGTGCACCATGATTGCTTTAGGCACCATGGGCTTTTCATGTATAATGGTTTCTTATGAGTAACGTTTTCCTTCACTCGCCCCTTACTGGTTATCAAAATAAAAACCTTTGTGACTTATACCTGATGCATCCTTGTGAACCTTTTGAGATACATATGTAGAGTGATGCCTTTCTCTTACCTCCAGGTGGTAATCGAGGTTTATATTTGTTCCTTCTCCTCTCAAGTGGCTTTCTTCACCACATAGTGCCATAATGTGAACTTTTTGTGAGATTGTTGTACCCAAATTTATTTTGATTTGGTTGCCATTTTAAGTTGTTTTTTAAAAGCAACACTTTTGTCTCACTTGAATCTATTTTTTTAATTTTACGATGATATTTTGTTGGTTTTGATTTACTTAGATTGGAATTTTAGTTTTTATATTGTGACCAATTGGATTTCACTTTAGATATATAATTTGGATGATTTTTTAATATTTAATATCTCTTTTGAAATATATATTTAAGGCTATTTTAAATTTGATTGAATTATTGTGTAATTTTATGGTGAGGTTTTTACTTCTTTATTTGAATGTAGTTTTGTGAATGTCATGATGTGCATATTATATGTATGTTATGTGTATGGGGGAGAAGAAGTAGCTTGAAATATAATTAAAGGATGTGATGAGCCAACTTATGAGGTCAAGTCTTGAGCTATCCTCATGTTTAGCAGATGTGGTAGTTTTATATAGGATTTGACTAAAGTACTGGTTATCCTTCTTTTTGGAGGTCCAAGTAGAATTCTTCTTGGGAGGTCTAAGGAGGTTATGTGTTCTTATACTTGATTTGGCTATAATATTTGCTTTATTATTTCTTAGGAGTTCTAAGGAGGTTATGTGCATACATGACATGGTTATAAATTTTACTTCATTATTTATTAGGTCTAAGGAGCATGTATAAACTTTGAAGGTGGGGGGGGAGTTGGTGGGGGCGGAAGTAGGGCCATCAGAATGTTGGAAATTAGTATTTACATTGGGTAAATTACTATTTACTACTTGTTATTTACAATATGGTTAATATGGTTATTATTTGGTCAGCCTAATATATTAAAAATATAATTTGTAATATATTATTGTTTAGGGGGGAATGTTAGAAATTAATATTTGCATTGAGTAAATTACTCTTTACTATTTTTTATTTACTATATGGTTGATATGGTTATTATTCAGTCAGCTTAATATATTACAAATATAATTTGTAATATATTATTGTTTGTATAGGTCTAACAACCGCATGATTCTAGGAGAGAATAATGGGTTGTTGACTCACTTTTTATAGGCTATGTTTTGCCTTTAAATTTGTCTATAACTATGGGTATATTGGGTGTGTACTATAAAGTGTGTGGAATATAATATATTTACTATATTATTATCATTTATTCATTGTAATACTGAATCTTGATTTTACAATCTTTGATAATTTTAACATCAAGCACCACAAAAAGAAGCTTACATACTTATGCCATAAAATGAGCATGTGATCCTACCAAACCATGTCTCTCATCAACCTCTTGGGGATATCCTCACTCATGGGGTCCCCAACTCGGATGTCTCTAATATTCATCCATCATATCAAGCCCCTATTCAAACCCTAATGGGGAGCATATACACTTAAGCTCCACCTTTGAAAAATGACATGGTAGCTAACAATCCACCTTTACTCATGTCTCTAAGTTACATTTCTCCCACATACACTCCCTCCATATATAAGCTACATCCCATCTTATGTAACATTAGGTTATATGCAAACCACACACACCCTACAACAACAAACCACCATACCTCCTAAATCTCAAAACCTACCTCCTTAATTCCATATATACTCTAAATCCACTTAGTCAGATAACTATTTTATAGCTTATTCCACTTCAATTTATCAAACTTATTTCATCCCTTATAGTGGTTACCAAGCTAACCCATATATGATCTTGCCTTTCCAATCTAGTCCTACCATGATAATCATGGAATTTAGCAACATGGGGACTTATGCTAAATACCTCAAGGAGCATATTAATCCTAACATATGGTGGGTCCTCCTTCCACATCCCCTACATGACCCTCCCAAGTTTAAAGGAGATGGATATCAAATCCTATGCTACAACTATTAGGGAACTCCTACCCTAGAATGGGGTTGTTATAAAAAATTTCCCAAATACCCTATAAGGGATAACACTCGATTGGTATTATTACTTCCATAAGGGGTCTAAGAATTCCTTTTTCCAACTCATAATTGAGTTCATCAAATCTTTCTATATGAAAAAACTCCTAAAGACTAACATATGAGAGTTCTTGCACATCAAGTAAGGACATAATGAGTCAACTACCCATTCCATCACAAGATGGTGACATTTATTATATTCCTCTACTGGTACAACCCACATGGATCAAAAATATTTGTGAAATATCTTCCTTCACTCCCTTAACAAGAAGATGAGGTAGGATGTCGATAAATTCCCATATCAATCCTATGAATAAGCTCTTGAGAGCGCCTTGTGAATCGACTAAGTGACTATTGATAGTGTTCCGTGAACTTATGGGACCAATTGGTGCATCATCACCCCCTACTAAAGAAAATGGTGGATTTCAAATTACAATTCAAAACCATACCAATAACCAAGTCCATAAGGTTCTAAATTGAAATAAGAATGACACCACTGATGGCATCAATAACTAGAATAAGGATCTAAATTCTATGAATAATAACCAATATTAGCCTTTAAACCACACCAATGCCACCAAAAATGTGGGTGATAGGATCCTGAATCCCTCTCCTACCATCTATGTGCTTGAATTTAATTTATCACCACCACACAACATATAAAACCAAAATCATAATCAAAACCAATACCAACATGTCTTATAGTTTCCCTAGTTTTAGAACCAAACCTATTATCAATGAGGCAATCAATAAGGGTTTGGAAAATAAGGGTAGGACATGAGGCATAGGAATATGATCCCAACATCTATTACCTATTGCACCAAGTCATTAGTCATGACACTCAAAATTATAGGGAGTACAATAAATTTATCCAAAGACTCCTATAAGATAAAAGGCAAAAATTTGTTGACATGTTCATTGGGAACACTAGTACAAACTCCCACGTATTTTCAAGTAGCCCCATTTCCCCTCAAAATTAGAATCTCCAAATCTACCAAAACCCCTTTCCTAAACACCAAACACAAGTTACCCAAAGCCAAAAGTAGGGTGGCCTACAAGCCTACCCAATTCCACATAATTAACCCACAACTATGTGCACTCATGACGCCAAAGTGTCCACTTCTGGGACTACAAAAACTAATATTTATCCCCAATTAGGAGTGTAGGGGAAAACTAGGATGATAATAGTGATGGAGTTATAAATTAAATAAAAGGCAAACACCATTACTCACACCAAAGAGTATCAACCTATACCTCTTCATCCCTCAAACATTCTAGAAACTGAGTCTATTCCTAAACCTATGGGGAACTATTATTTATTCTCTTATTTAACCAAGATGTTATCCCACATTTAATTCCTTGACCTAATCAAGAACTCCCCTACTCATCGGTTAGCCTTTCTTGATGCACTAGAGTTGGGGAATATATATAGTGTTACTCCTCTTCCACAAGCTCAAATCAACCATATTGATTTGGACATGTTTTTGCCTAGTCAAGAATCACATGACTTAGTTTTTTTCTTTGATTTGAGAAGCCTTATTCCTAAATTAGAGATGAAAAGGAGGGGAGATCTGACCCTATTTCTATAGGTTTACATTTAAAATAATTATGTGAAGAGAGACATGGTTGAACATGGAGCGGCCTTCAATATTGTTCCCTTTTCCTTCCTATAAAAGCTTGGTTACAAAGAAACTAACTATTCTATGATGCGTAACATCTTATGGAGCTATGATAGCCTCAAATCTAATTCCATAGGGACTATTGTCCTCGTAGTCACTTTGGGCCTTAAGATGGTATTAATTAAGTTACATATCATAGACAAAGGTACCAATTACAATATGATCTTAGGAAGACCTTGGATACATAGGATGAAGGCCATCCCTTCAACCTTATTCTAGAAAATTTGATTCTTATACCTAAGGAAGGTCTTCATAGCTAAGGCAAGCCTAAGCCCTTCAATATGATACAAACAAATATGCATAAATAACTTAGATTATCCCCATAATTGTTCTATGTTATTGAACCCACAAAGCCTAAAGTGGTTATCTTAAATAAAGGTGATCTAGGAGGGTCCCCACATTGATCCAATAAAATGGTCTGTAACCCTACTAGAAACATCCCAACATCAAAGAGCTTGTTGAGATGAATCCAATGCATGGTAAATAGACTTTGTATGTGAAAGTTATGACCTTTTGAAGCAATTAGGGTACAATGATGATGTTATCATGGTGATTGGACATGTATTAGCGGCCAAATCAGGGCTTGATATGTGTACCAATGGTATTTTGACACATTAAAGTCCAAAAATAAGTCCCCAAGCTATGATACAATTTTTAAGCAAAAATTGGTTCAATACCAATTCATATGGTGTTTAAACATTTATTAAAACATTATTATTAAAAAATACCTCTCAATATGCGATTAAATCCCACCCAAAATGCCTAGAAGTTCTAATTTAAGCCTAAAAATAAGAAAACAAAAAGAATCCCAATGTATTAGTAAATAGATAAGACATAAACCCATAAAATAATGGCCTTGAGAGCATTATAAAAGGCTCATTATTTCATTTGAAAAATGTATACATGGAGAGAAGATTTTTTTTTTTTTTTTTTTGCCTTTGAAGGAGAGCAAGTAAGAAACAAGTAAGCAAATGTCCTTTTATGCAGAAAGAACAACTCGCATAGAGGAGGTTGTTGCAGAGACTTTTTAAAGGTAGATAAAGGTTATTTTTATCGATCAAAGTCATATTTTTGTGTAAATAGTATATGCAAAGTGTATTTTACACCATTTAATAAATTGATTTGAGTGTTTTTCAGATCCAAAGATGTAGACTCTAAAAGGGTGAACTCCATTATCAATTTGGTTTGCATTTTCTATACTTATATTAATTAAATTTATGTTTTTAATAAGTATTGTACTTGATTTTTAATAAATAAGCTAATTTCACGTAAAAGGATGGAAATTGAAAAAATTGTTACGAGTATCCAAAATTGATAAATAGTGAGAATTTTACATTAACTAATAATTTGGATAAAGTTTGGTATCATAACAAGCTAATCGGGGCTTATTTTCATATGGTTTTTGGATTTGTGAGTTTTCATTTTGCATGATTACCAAGTCTAAGATAAAGTGTGGTGAAGGATCGATTGAATAATACAACCTTTAAATTGGTGCAAAATATGCAATTCAAGCCATGAATTCTTCTAGATGAGAACCAGAATTAGAAACAACCTTTTGTCAAGCCTTTCTTGAGATGAAGAGCATGGTGGAAGAGTTTTATCATGAAAGGAAGATAAGGATTAAAGGTAAATAAGAGGAAAAACTCTCAACCAATGGTAAGGGTAAAGGAGAAGAATCTTCTAAAGCTCCTCCATCTCCTTCCAAACCTTCTACTTCTTTCTATGATGATAAGCAAAAGAAAGTTTCTGATTTTGTTTCTTCCATTTTGAAGCTTGATGTTAACTTTGATTTACCAATATATAATGGAGATATTAGTGCAAAAAAATAATATTGAAGTATATTTTAGGGTTAAAAATATTGTAGATGATGAAGTATAAATATATTTAGCTACTCTTCGCATGGATGGCATAACAATCATATGGTGGGAGAGTACGACACAAAAATATTTCTCGAAACATGGTAAAGTGATCTCTTTTTAGGATTATTTAGTTTTTTCATAAAAAAATCAATTATATCCTTTTGGTTATATACAATAAGATAGCATGGATTGGAAAAATTTAAGGCAAAGTAAGGGTTAAATCGTATATGATTACACTCGAGAGTTTAGAAAGAGAGATTTAGTGTTAGGCATTCCTATTTACACTCAAGAGACTCTTTTGAAATATATTGGTGGGTTAAAAGTATTTACTTAAATCATACAATACTTATGTTTAACCCCACTAATCTTGATGAAGTTTGTGTCCAAGCTAACCATATTGAATAAAGCGGTAAAGTGACTAAGGATAGGAAATACTTCACAAAGAAGCCTAGTAAACCACCTGAAAGTAAAGGTAAAGGAAAAGATAAGATGAAACATACCTCCAAATTTAAAAAATATGGGAAGCCTTTTTTCTCTTATTTCAAGAGAGAAGGCCATGAAGATGATAAGCGTTGGAAGCTTTGTGCAAAACATTGACAAAAATGGTTTAGGAACAAGAAAGGTAAGAAGACTACTACAATAATACAACAAGAGCTTGGATCCAATTATAGTGATGAGACCAAGGTCACTTCCATGGGCACACAAGGTTAATCTTCTTCCTCTTCTAAGACTAAATTTACTAATTCTCATTCTTCTTTGAATTCTAAATCTATGCATAACAAAAATAAAATAAATGAGTTGTTCCACATGAGAGTGATTTCTAAGCATACTAAGATAGACACTCTTTTTGAGTATGAGTATGTGATGAGTATGCAATGATATTAAATTATAAGTCACAAAAACATGTAGATTAAGATTTATAATCATCTCTAATTTCATTTATTAGGTATAATTAGATGTGGTTCCACTTGATATTTGTGGTATTGTACTTAGAAGTCATTATTTGTTTGATAGAAAAATAATATTCTATAAGGAAGAGAATAAATATCTTATTGTAAAAGATGGTATTGGATACATTTAAGATCTCATCAAAAAAAGACAAACTTAACTTTTATATCTATATGATACATGAAAAGGCTTGTCAATGCAAGTAATAACTTTGTACTCATGGTTGTAAAAGCTAAGGATGCTGATAAATTAAAGGCTCTGGAAAGTTGTGATCCTAAATGTAGAAATGAAATAGTTAAGATTATGTCTAACTATAATGATGTTTTTTAAGATCCACAAGGTTTACCTCCTAAAAGACATATTCAACATGAGATAAAACTACAACAAGATGCACATCTTCCTAATATTGGCATGTATAGGTTGTTTGTGGCAGAAAATAAATAAATAAAGAAGCAAGTTCAAGAGTTTCTCAAGAGAGGGGTACTAGAACCAAGCACTTATCCATGTGGTTTGTCAATTTGCTTGGCACTAGAAAAAGGTGGCACTTGGTAGATGTGTATAGATTTTTGAGTATTGAACAAGATTACGATGAAAAATTACTACCCTCTTCTTCATATTGATGATCTTTTAGATCAATTGAGAAATGCTATTTATTTTACTAAGTTAGACGTAATAAGTGGTTATAACCAAGTTAGAATTAATGAAGATGATATTTGAAAAACTACTTTCAAAACTAAGCAAGGTCTTTTTAAGTGGCTTGTTATGCCTTTTGGGCTTTATAATGATCCCACCACTTTCCTTCAGGTTATGAATAATGTATTTAGGAAATTCATTGATGATATTTTAATAGTCTATTTAGATGATATTTTGATCTTTATTCAAAATTGGTAAGATCATATACAACATATTAAGAAAGTCTTAGAAACTTTTCAAATGGAGAAATTGTATCTAAAGATGTCTAAATGTGAATTTGGCAAAACATATTTAGTATATTTAGGATATGTTATAGGTGATGGTAAACTAAAAATTGATCCCTCTAAATTTGAATCCATAATTAAATGGCCAAAACTTAATGATGTAACTAAAGTTTGAATCTTCCTAGGGGTAGTCCAATATTAAAGGAAGTTTATTGCTAGCTTTTCATTGATTGCATCTCCTTTGCATGTTTTGAAAATTACTAAATAGGTCTTTCAATGGGGAGGAAAGCATAAAAAATCCTTTGACATGTTGAAATAAAAGATAAGCACAACCTCAATGTTAGAACTTCCATATTTATAGCAGCGATTCGGGATTGAAATTGATGGAAATTATTATGTCATGGGTGTAGTTTTGATGCAAAAGTGAAAATCTGTTTGTTACCATTCTAAAACCTTCACAAGTGTGGTAAAGGGATATTTTACCTATGATAAAGAGTTGTACGATTTGGTTCAAATATTTCAAAAATGGAAATATTGTGTAATGGACAAAGACACAATCATCCATATGAATCACCAGCCTTTGCAATATTGCCAATAATAGTCCAAATTACAACAATCAAGACACTTTCATTAGATGGGTTTTTTTACAAAAATTCCATGTCATAATCAAATATAATAAAGGTACAAAAAATACAGTAGATGATATACTTTCAAGACATCCTATTGTTTCATCTATTCTCTTATAGCATAGTTCTTTGATGCATGAAAGTTATAAGGAACAATATACTAGAGATGCTAATTTTAAGGATGTCTATGAAGATCTAACCCATGGAAAGTAGGTATAAGAATTGGAATATCACATGCATGATGGTTTACTATATCATCTTGGTAATTTATGAATTCCACAAGATGAAAGAGTCCATGTGATTAGGGAAGAACATACTTCTCTTATTTCAAGTCATTTTTGCATTGGAAAAATAGTTGCACAGTTGTGAAGATTTTGTTATTGGCCTTAGATGTATGAAAATATATACAAATATGTTAAAGTTTGTTTTGTTATGCTACTAGCAAGCCTAGTAATATGAAGCTAGGATTGTATACCCCACTCCCTATACCAACTTGTACATGGGAGAGTGTTTCTATGGACTTTGTAGGTGGATTGATTATGCCTATAAAGAATCATGATTATTTGTATGTGGTTGTGGATAAATTTATCAAAATGCGTGTTTTGGTGCCCTATAAAAAGACTATCATAGGTGAGGAGATTGCACACTTGCTCTTCAACAATGTCTAGTTTCATTTTGTTTTGCCAACATCGATCATTATTGATCATAATTCTCAATTTATTAGGAAATTTTGGTTAGCTGTGTGGGACATGATGGACACAAAACTCAAAAAGAGCATTGACTTTCATCCTCAAACTGATGATCAAATATAAGTGGTCAACTAAAAATGGTTAATTTACTTTGAGTGTATTGTAGTATGAATACTATGCTTTGGGATGAACACTTGTGTTATGTGTAACATGCTTATAATTATGGTATTATTATTCTACATGGAAGTCTCCTTTAAGCCTTATTTTGGTTATTTGCCTAAGTCACCTTTGGACTTCTCTTTTGAGAAAGATTCTATGCTAGATGGACAAAAGGATGTAGACAAAGTAAATAAATTCATCCAAAATATCCAACTGGTTCATCAAGTTATCTAAGAGCAATTAGAGAAGAGCCAAACCAGGTACAAGGGTAGGCATGACAAGCATCAGGTTATTCACCACTTCCATGTTAGCGATCTAGTTTATCTTCATATAATCAAATAATATCTCAAAGGATAAGGTAAACATCTCAAACCAGTTAGGTATGGCCCATTTAATTTTTTTGAGAAGATTGGTAATAATGATTTTTAGTTAGAAGTACCACCTTACATACAAATGTATTCAATTGTAAATGTTAAAAAATTGAAAATGTATGAGCCACCTATGATCATAAATCAATGTGAAAGTATTCAAGCATTCTCTATAGACGACTTTTATCCTAAGTATATTGATGAGTTGCAATAATATATGATTCTTGATAGGAAGACAAGGACATCATGAAGAAGATATGTTGATTAACTATGATTTTAACTAAAAGGAATACATCCACACAAGACAAGGTGGATGGAAACTAGAAAAATGAGGGAGTTATACCCTCACTTGTTTTCACAATATAACTAGACTTTTGGTGGTCCAAAATATTTTTAGTGGGGAGGATTGATCCAAAAGGATCCCCACACTGATCCAATCAAATGTTCTACAATCCTATTAGAAACATCCCAACATCAAAAAGCTCACTAAGATGAATCCAATGTGTTTTGAACGAGATCAACTGGACTTTGTATGTGAAAGTTATGACCTATTGAAGTAAGTAGGGTATGATGATGATGTTATAATGGTAATTAGACATGTACCAGTGGCCTAATCAGGGATTGCCACATATAACAATGGTATTTTGACACACAAAATATCCTAAAACATGTCCTCAAGATATGTTATGAGTTTTAAGCAAAGATTGGTATTATACCAATTCATATGGTGTTGAAACTTTTATTAAAACATTATTATTAAAAAACCATCTTATTATGGGATTAAATCCCACCCAAAATGCATGGAAGCTTTATCCAAGCCTAAAAATAAGGAATTGGAAGTAATCCCAATGTATTAGGTAAATATATAAAATTTCATCCCATGAAACAAGGACATTGGGAGCATTATAAAAGGTTCATTGTTGCATTTGAAAAACATATACATGGAGAGAAGAAAACTCATTTTTTTTTACTTTAAAGGAGGGCAAGTAAGAACCAAGTAAGTAAATGTCTTTTTATGTAGGAAGAACAACTCCCATATAAAAGGTTGTTACATAGACTTCCTAAAGGTGGAGCAGAGTTTCTTTATCAGATTGAAGTCATATTTTAGTGTAAATAGTATATGTAAAGTGTATTTTACACTATTTATTAGATTGGTTCGAGTGGTTTTTAGACCTGAAGATGTAGCCCCAAAAGGGGTGAACTCTGTTAGCAATTTGGTTTGAAGTTTATACCTTTATATTCATTTAATTAATGTTTTCAATCATTATTAAACCTAATTTTAATCAAATAAGTCAATTTCACGTAAAAGGATGAAAATTTATATGAGTATGTAAAATTGATAAATAGTGATATTTTTGCATTAACTAACAATTCATATCAAAAGGGGGTGAAATATCCCAAACTCTATTGAAAGATAAGTCAGAAGGGAAAGACAGTGATGATAAAAAAACACTAACCTACAACCTATCACTAGTCCAACAATCTCCACCCTGTCTACAACTGAGATCATCAGTCTCTTAGGAAAGGACACTCCACTCATCCTCCCATTTGACCCACAAGGAGTAGGGACCTATGATTTTTTTGAGCCTAAAAGCCAATAGTTTTAAGAAGGGTTGGATATTCTACCAGACCTTTTCATGATAAAGATGGCATAGAGTGAAGGAGTCCCCATTTATAAAAATCATCCCAATAACTACCAACATAATTGGTCATCACTCAACCATGTAGGGGAAAACCACACTTCACATTCTACTCTTGTCACTTTTGAACCTATTTGTACCATGCTCATGGATCACATTATGATAGGACCTTACTAGGTTTTCCATAGTTATTAACCCACTAAGTTTAATTCCTCTTGAGATGTGTTCGTTTTACTTTAGCCTAGCCTAGTTATACCCTCATCGTATTTCATGTCAGCTATTAGGTAACCTGACTATTCCTTCTCCCCGAGTTGTCCTAGTGTTAAAATAAGGGATTTTTAATATGATGGTAGGTACTATAGAAATCAATATTGGAACCCAAAATTATCCACATATTCCTAAAGGGAGATCCCCTCTTCCCCTCACGAAGAGAGATGACCCCATAAAATTGCTTATAGGATTTTTGTAGGCTTTCCCACATATAATAGTAGGAAAAATAGACCCATGTCTTACCAACAATACTGCAAGCCACATAAATATATATGTGCATCTCCTAAACTAAAACAAGATCCTAATTATATTAGCATACACCTATACTAAAATAAGATCTTAACTATGCCGACATAATCCTTACACCAAAGAGGAAGCCTAATAAGTGGCCTTTTGAATTTCTAGAGGTGATTATCTACCTCAACCATGAGACTGGAAAACAACCTTTCAAGTTCCTAAAAGTGCTTTTTAGCTTTGGTGCTAACCATAAAAGTAGACATTTTGAGTTCTTGTAAAAACATTCATTACCCCATAAAAGGGATGAACTCATTATTTCTTAGTCTTGGGGTCAAGAATCCCAAGAGGGGTTTCTTGATATTTTTCATATCCTTATGGTTGAGATATCATAAGACCAAGAAACTTCACCAGATGACTATTCATTTTATACACACAAACATTGGTTCTTCTACTATGATAGGGCCAAGTGTTGCCTAGATGCTAGGGCAAAAGTCATTCTTATTTCTATTTATGGGTTAGTCATGTCTTTTGGTTTCAAGCTAAAATTTGAGTGTAGTAACAATGAAGTTGTATACAAGGCTTTATTGCTAGGCATGCTCACCATGAAACATTTGGGAATTCAAAATTTAAGTATTGAAGGTGACTTATAGATGGTTGTGAACCAAGTTTATAAGGTCTATCAAACTAAGGCCGAGCATCTTCAGCTATACAAGACCATCATACATGAGATCACTAAAGACTTTAAATTTATTTCTATAAAATTAATCGCTAGGGAAGGTAACTAACTTAATGACTCCATGGAAACTTTTTATTCATGCTTTAACCCTCATCCCATCATACTAGAGTCTAATTTCATAATCTTAGTGAGGACAAAACCTCTTTTGCATAAATAACCTAGTGACTAAACCATCATCCAAATCAGGGGATAATAGTCTGTTAGTCTTTGACTTAGCTAAAAATGATGAGTTCATTATTTAATTATTTTAATATTATGATGACCTCCTATTGTTCCATCATAAGAGGGGCTTCTCCCTTGTTATTCCACATCAACCCTTAGGACCAAACACTATGATTCTTACTGCTAATTTGAGGATTACCTATCCTCTAATGAGGAACATGATGTTTTCAATATAGAAGGTGAAGACCCTGATCTTCCCCCAGCCCCCAATGTGTTTAAGGAGGGAAATGCCTCTCTCATTAAATAAACCATTGACATCAATATTGGGATGGAGAGTCCTAGACTCCTCAAGTTAGGGTCTTCACTCTTTGAGTAGGAGGTGGAAGATCAAAAGTAACTCCTCATAAAATTCTCAAAGGTTTTCACTTTATCTTACATTGACATGGTAGGCATCAACCTTGATGTGGTTTTCCACAACCTAATTACAATGATCGATGTGAATCTTATCAAACAAAAGCTTAGGCCCATCAAGCCTATGGTCATGTTGATGGTAAAAGAGGAGGTCTTAAAACTTTTAAAAGTTAGGTTTATTAAGCCAATGGACTACTCCAAATGGATGTCCAACATCATCCCCATCTCAAGAATAATGGTAAAATCAAGATAGGCATATACTTTCAAGATATTAACAAAGCATGTCCTAAATATGACTTCCCTCTCCCATCCATTGATGCCATTATTAACTCTACTACAAGATATGAGTTACTATTACTCATGGATGGCTTCTTGGGATACAACCGAATCCACATTTATGATGAGGATCAGAGTAAGACCTCCTTTATTACACCATGGGGAACCTTTTATTATGTTGTGCTGCCCTTTGGTCTCAAAAATGTAAGGGAAACATATCAAAAGGACATCACCTACATATTATATGATCTTATTCACAAGATAATGGAAGTCTATGTAGTTATCTTTCAAGGAAATTGAGATGATGAGTATACCACTTAGAGGTGTTACACACCATCTTAATTTATTAATTGAATATGGTGTTACCCTTAACCTATAAAAATGTGTGTTTGGTGTCACTGATAGAAAATTCCTAGGGTATATCATCTCCCAATGTGGGATTGATATTGACCCTAATAAGATTAAATCATTCTTTGAAATACTCCCTCCAACAAATGAATTAGGCATCAAAACATTCGTAGGTAAGTTTGGATCCATTTGATGGTTCATTCTTGATCTTGCCTATATTGTTCATCTAATCAACAACCTACTTAAAAAGACAAGTGGCTTAACCTAGATAGATGATTGTCAAGAGGCATTCAAATTAGTAAAACACTTCCTTATGTCTCCTCCTACACTCATGGAACCTACACTAGATAAGCCCTTGATACTTTATATTAGAGAAATTGAGGTGTCCCTCACTTACATGTTGGTTAAGGAGGATGATATCGGTAGAGAACACACCATATATTTTATTAGTTTTACCCTTATCAATCATGAGATGTGATACACTCAAGCCAAAAAGGAATGTTAAGCTAGAGTGTTTATGACCGAATGATTGCAACATTATATGTTCAATCAAGAAACAAAGGTTATCATGAGGTCTCAAGCCCTATGCACTTTTATTATAACCCAGTTGACTCTCTAGGAAGGTTGGATGTTTCATCACAATCTTAAGCAAGTTCGATCTAACTTATGTTAACCAAAACCCCCTTAAGGGATAGATCATTGTTTCTTAGTTGGATATCTCTCCCTTGGAGGTTGATGGCCTAGTTGACACTGATTTTCCTAATGAATTGGTTTATTACATAGAAAATTTGGCTATTCGTTCCTCTCCTTTGTATACAGATATTATCAATTACCTAATTGACCATACTTATCTTGAAGATGCCAACTCATAGTATAAGAGATGTCATCACATCACCACATCCAAGTACATAATTTTAGATATTGTCCTTGATTTTAATGCCTTTGATGAAATGTTACTTTGATGTGTTGACTAATAAGAGTAAGATAGAGTCTTATTTCATTATCATAGTGGCGTTTGTGGTGGGCATTTCAATGGCCACATGACTTCTCAAAAAATCCATAGGATGGGATATTTATGGCCCAATATAGACCATGATGTCATCAAATATATATGTAAATGCGAGAAATGTCAACATTATTCACATGAGATACATGTTCCTACTAGGGTGTTGCATCCCATTGTAACTCCATGGACCTTTTCCACTCAGGGTTTAAATTTATTAGTAAACTCTCCCTTGATTATTTGAATGTTCATCACTTCATTATCATGGTAATTAAATATTTCACTAAGTGGGCATAAGCTATGTCGTTAACAACTATCACAGGTTTAGTCATTGTAAAATTTATCTTGCACTAAATCATTTGCTGATTTGGAGTCCCACAGGCCATCATTATAGATAATGGGTCCATGTTCAAAAAATCCAAAATTCATGAGCTATGTAAGAAATTTGATATATCACACCACTTAACTTCCTTTTACTATCCACAAACCAATGGTCAAGCCAAGTCTACTAACAAGACCGTATAGTCAATTTTGATCATAATTATTAGAGATTATAAACAAGATTGACACCTATATCTCTATCCAACATTATGGGATTATAGATCAAACATTAAGACACCCATGGAGGTAACCCTGTACTCACTCATGTTTGGATCTAAGGCTAATATACCCTTAGAAAAGGAAATACCTAGCCTTCATGTTTCCATGCAAGGCCTTCTTGACCATGAAGAGTATAGAAAGATGTGGGTAGCTAAATTAGAACTTTTAGACAAATGTCAGATCACCACTACAAATAATCACATTGCTTATGTTGATGATATGAGTAGATAATACACCAAAACATATACAAACACTCGATCTATGTAGGAGACCTTGTTCTTAGGCCCAACAATTAGATTGACAAGAATAAACGAGAAGGTCAGAAGTTATACCTAACTAGTTAGTCCCCTACCTAGTGACATAAGAATTCAATAATAGATCCTATTAGTTATGCACTCTAGAGGGTAAGGATTTCAGTGATTCTATGAAATCTTTTCCCCTGCAACACTTCTATATCTAGTGATTTCATATCACACTGTTCACATTTACATTGCATTTTTATAGTTTATATCTATGTTTATATATAACATGTCTTATTTGGTGTTTGTCTGGTTGTTATTCCACACATCATAACTTTTAAAATGTGGCATATTAAATCATTTAATTTTCACACTACCCTATCACCCCATGGAAAAAATTCTCAAAATTAACATTACATTGGTTCTTTCCTTAGTTCTTACAAGTAGAGTGCATCTATTTTCCCTACATCTTCTTGCACAACTTAAAAATGCTAGTTTACAGCATAGTTTAGAGCCTTGTCCATGATAGAGTCTCCCTTTATAGTTCCTTCTAAAGTATAAAATTATCATGCTAAAAAATAAAATAATGAGTAAATTTATTCACCTATCTTGGTCTTCGATGATGAGCCCTTATATCTTACTAGTTGCATGGGACCAAGGTTTGGGGGTAAAGGCCTTATAGTTAAGAAAAGTAGACACTGATGTGAATATCAAAATCCTATGAAAATACAAAGGTCAAAATTCACATCTCTCTCCCCTTGCTAACATTCAATGTTGAGACCTTGCATCTCACTAGTTGCATGGGGTTAACATTGGGGAGAGGCACCTTTACTTGACTACAACTAGGCTTTGGTGATGAGCCCAGGTATCTTCCTAGTCACATGAGACTAAGTGTAGGGATATTAAAAAGAAGTAAAATCTAAATGTATAAGAAATATCAAATTGAAGATTATCTAAATACAAATTTCTTCATGAAGCTTACCATATGCCTATGTTTAAAAGGGCAACCTTTTCCTATTTACCGATTCTATGAAGACTATATATTTCCAAATGAAACTAATAAATTTAGTGTTTTATAAGTCTATAAATAAGTACATTTCCCCCTTTGCTTTTAATAATTAGGCCATCTTCCTTTTTTCTACAAAATTTTGATCTTTGGTTTTCATTCTTCTTTGTCTCGCATTTATCCTACTCTCCCTTTTCATCCCTTATTGAAAACTAAACGTCATATGTTGTGTAAACAAAATAACTGGGTGGTCACCTTAGAAATAAATCTTAGCATATTTACAATTTCATATATTTATCCATCACACTATATCATTTTTATATATTTTATTCCTATACATATATAAACATTTCCCATAGCATCATATCAGAATCAAAGAGATACATATACATCATCACATGCCTAGTCATCTAGAGTGCATGAATTGAAAAGCAAAACATGGAAGTTAAATCCAAAACACATGAATGAAAGTCACTAATATAAGACATAAACATCTCTATATACATATCATAATAAATATAGAGTTTGTACAAAAAGGATGTCCAACACAAAATCCTCCAAAGAGGGTCAATGTGCCTCACAGCATCTTAAAAAGAATCAACATATATAATGGTATAGATAAAAAATCTACAATATGTCTCAAAATCCTATCCTTATGTGAGAAGGTCCTAATGTGAAGGAATGTTAGGTACTCTCACTCTAGTGGTGTCTCCTACTAGTGCCTCCCTCAGAGTCCACCTTACCTTATCTAATATGAAGGCCAGTATAGTGACCCTTGTTGGCACCTCCCTCTGAAGTCATCTTCCTTGTCCTGTGGCTAGAGGCTTTGCCTCATCCTCCACCCACCACAGTATCTACCAAGGCCTTTACCCTCCTTACTCTAGCCAATAATGTGTTATTATTTATCCTTAGTACTTTAACCATCACATATGCATGTTACACTAGAGCGAAAACATCTGTGTCGACCAATCCCTGCAGGAGCCTAAGATCTATCATAAGCTAGTCTCTAACCTAGATAATGCTCAACTGGAAAAGGTTGATCAAGGTATCATTAATCATCTAACTCTAACCACCCATAATATATGAAATCATAAAGTATAAAATTAATGTCATATCCAACCGATATAAAAATTCAACACGTAAAATTAACTAAACAACTAAAAAAAAGTACAGTTTGCAATCATAAAATATGTAAATTAACATTTTACTTGGGTCTCCCTCATGCCAATCAGGTTCAAAATTATCCTCTACATCCTCCTCCTCATATATGTCAAATTCCTCTTCCATCTCGACATATGCTAGAGCCTCATTGTCTCCATATCCTAGGTGATGTTACTATGTAGGATCCTCTTGAGTGGGGTCCTATTATTGTGGTGGTGGTGGGCCCATTTATTATTTCCCTGCTACACCTAGGCCTCTTCCCTTAATTAGTTATGGGGGAGGTCCTTGTAGTGCTCCTTACTAAATTGGTTAGGGGATGGCACCCCTATCACAAGTGGGTGCCACACTAACCTTCCTATTCTTACCACTTCACCTCCCGTATGCCCTTATAGATAACCCCATGGGCATGAAGGTTTCCCACATAAGGCGTGTCAAACCATTCAAGCACCCTATCATTAGGGTGTACCTTGACATGTGAAATTTGGTCCTAAACTTGAGTAACCTAATGACTATTTTAAGATAGGCCTCCTCATTATCCCATTGGCGAACCATGATGTGGTATGGTAGGGTGATTAGGTTAATCATTATCAGAGTTCCCACTACTTGAGGTAAAACATGAAAATGTGACATATTTAACCATATAGTGGCCCTAATATCCCTAAGTTCTCTAATAAGTAATACCCTTTGATAAGGGATAATTTGCTTGTAAATATAGAACATGACAATCATTGGGTAGCTAATAAAAATGGTCCCCAGATGAGCCACACGATAAAGATCCATGTAAGTTTGAGCTAGTAATTTATAGATCAAGGAGTAAGATACGCCTCTCTTGTTACACCATAATTTTATTCTAGACTTATTAGTACTGATTATGTGGTTAATAATGGGTTTAATTGATGTGTTAAGTAATGTGATTTAGTTATATGTTGATTATGGATAGTGTTTATTACTTATAATCATGATTGTTAATTGATGTATTAGTTGGTTGTATTCTGCAAGGTACATTTTAATCATGATTAAGTAGTATATTTTGTTACAACAATTATTATATTATTTTATATGATATGATCTAACCACTGTTCATTTGTACTGAGATGGATTCAGGATGGATTTGACCCTCCTAACGATGGCTAAGAAAGGGTATCATCAGGGAGGATGACATAGATGGAGATCTGCAGGGAGAAAGAAAATAAAAATATGAAATCCAACACACACCACATAGAGTAAGATTATCTGATAATTATTAGTTAATTTATATTATTTTCAATATTTGGATGTGAATGATCATTATGGTTGCATATCATATAACCTAGTAGTGTGTTTGTATTTGTGAGTTTGGAATTCTTATACGCTGATCATAATTCATTGATTGCATTTATGTACCATATGATCTAGAAAAGTGTTACAAAATTTGATTTGGCTATCTTGACATGAATTTTATTTTGTCTAGTAATAACTAATATGGATTGTCTAATAGTATTATGGTAGATTGAATGACAAGTTATAAAACATGTTTCTTGTTATAGGGCTTTCAAATAAACCTTAGGACATATCTTTATTCATTGAAATCCACTATGATAATAAAAAAAATAATTAAATTGTGTTATTGATAAGTTATATTATTTGATTGAAGGTCTACAATTAAATCGAAAGGTATGCAGGAGTTGGCTAAATCTATTGTTTTGATTTAAAAAGCATTAGTTTGTGTTGTTGATAGCATTATTTAGCCTTAGGCAATAATGATGTTTTAGAAGCTTGAATGTCTAACCAAGGCATAAGGTATTAATCTTAGCATTGATCGAAGACATGAATTGAAATTTTAATAAGGTTTATTATCTTGGTTATGGTATAGTTACATTGTTTTATTTATGGATAAAGGCTTGGGACTAAGCATAGGAACATGCAAGGTCAAAAAGATAAAATCATTGTTAGGGGCATGATTTCTATACCAAGTCAATGAACTACAAATTATTACCTTTGTGCATGTTATATTTTTCATTGTTAGGTCATTGTTAATTCTGGAATTATAATGTTAAGTCATTATTCAATTGGAATATTCTATGAAATTAGGGAAAAGCTCATTTGGATCTAGACTCTTCAAGTCATCACATAACACATGACTTGAGTTTATCTATTGTGATATCCATTTTTTGAGGGTTTTGGAATGGAAAAATTGAACTTAAGAGAAATTATGGAGAAATCATGCCAAAAAATTTGGTAAACTAGTGAGGAAGTGATGGAGATAAAATGGAGTTGGGGATAGTGGAGAAGGAACAAAAAAATAGACAGAGAAGAGAAAGAGAGTTGGGAAGGAAAGAAATTAGAAGAAAATAAGGAAATTTGGACTTGGTTAGGAGACTAATTTAGGGTATGCTATTTTGTTGTTTTGGTTTTCAAATAATGTTAGTCATGAGACTATGATCATCACAATTTTAATTCTGGTTTTATGGATTTTCATTTGAAAAGTTAAAAAAATAATATGGCCAACCCTATGGATGGGTACGACCCATCTAGAGGGTCGACCATATATAAATACAAACCCATTTCTATTTGAGTTGACTATGTGTTTGCTTTAAATTAAACCTAGTTTATTGGCCAAGGTTTTCATGAGATTATTGATATATTTTTAGTTGTGAATTTGACTGAGTATTAAGTTATTATTTTATTTTTGGTTCAAACACTAGCCTAGGGTCAACTTTGTCAATTGTTAGTAAATATTTCATACTTTCCTTTATGTTTAAATTTTAAAAACATGGGAACAAGGATTGTAGTTTGTTAGCAAAATTATGTAAGGGTTTCAACCTCTAATGGATTTTCACTGAGAGTTTGAATATTGTTAAGGGACGTATGCCCGTGTATATATGTTATTATTGTTTACTTCATTGTTAACCTAAACCCTTTACTAAGGTTGAGATGACCAAGGAGTGTATAAATTGAAGTCTATGTTGAGATTTTTAGATTTTTTTATGTTACATTTGTGAGGACATAACATTGAAATTTAGTTACAATATAAAAATTTGTAGAGTTAAAATTGATTTAAAGGGTCATTCGAATGTGACCCCTGGGGTCAGGTTCGAACCATCCATAGGGTCAGATTACCGAGGCAAGCATTTTTGAATTAAGATTTTAGTATACAATTCAAGTAATAACTTACCAAAAATTTTGATTATAAAAGAGTGAAAGGAATCTATGCATGATATGAGTTTAATACCCAACTATGGATTGTAGGTATATGAAGGGTTGTTCTGATTATATGAAGTATGTGTTTGAATAATTTTTTAAGAAAAAACTTCATTGGTTTGATTGCTTGTGATTATTAGTTGATAGTTAAGCTAAAGGACCGACTAATCATAACTATCCCTATAGCTTTTAACTATTTCATAAATATGTTGTGGTAGAATTTTATGTCAAGATTAAGTATGGATTTGGATGAATTTATTTGGTCACTATGTGAGAAAAAATAATATAAATGACTGTATGTTATATATATATATATATATATATATATATATATATATCAACACAATCATTTTTTGTAAAAGGTTGGCTTACTATTCATACCAAAGTCTATGTAAATGAATGTATTTTATTGCATGACTGGACTTAAGACAAAAATTGGAAGAAAATTAAATGAATTTTATGATATTTTAGTTAAATATATTTGACATGTGAATTCCTTATGTGATAAGTGGAAGGCTTATTTATAGATTAAATAGTTAATTAAAATTAGGTAAATTATAAGTTGTTTATAAAATAAAGATAGATTATTAGAAAACATCTTAGTAATAGGGATGCATATAAAGGACTTATGTAGCTAGCTTGTATGTTACTTTTTGAAACTTAATATGGCATTCTTGACTACATTCTATTCTTGTAAAGTATTCGATTCTTATCATTATTATAAAAAAATTTAAGATGCAATTTAGGTAAAGGTTTTCTTAGTATTTATGAATGCTGTGGCATTTTGTATATGAATCTATATGTTTAATCTATTGATTTTTAATGTTTAATATGATTAGATATATTTTTGTATTACTAACATTAAATAAATGAGTGAGACAAAATTCACTTATTTAATTAGTGTATCTAATAGTCAGAATAAATATAATTCGATTGAGTATTGTGTGAAACTGATTGATCCTAGAGATCTAAAAACTATATAAAAACTTTGATTAAAGTAATATTTATGATTTGAGTATTATCATTTCACTAGTTTGATTTAGTTAACATGTTTAGCATGATATCATGTTAGAATATTTTTATTTATAATATGTTGCATGTAATAGCTATCTTATAGCACATGGGTTTTTGATTGACTTTTTCAATTTTTGTACTATCACTATTTACCCATCCATAAAAAGAATGTCATTTATTTATTGAGAGATTATGCGAGGGATCATTGATTCATGGTTGGTGTAGAAAATCACTCAAATGATACTCTCCCTCCCCTTTTAGTAATCAACTGATAGAAGCTTTACTCAAATTATTTTTGAATATAAACAAGTTCATTATGATTCGTATGTTCTATGAAATATTCTATTATTTTAATTTGATTATTCAAATATGTACTATTGTATAATTGTACTTTTTGATGTAAATTGTAAAAAAATAAGAACTAGCTATAAACTTATTGTACTTAATGAAATACTTAATCAATAGCTATTATATTATTATTATGGATAATCATTACTCTCTATATGTTATTATTATAAAATTAAATCAACATGCTTAATTTGATCACTAGTTTAATGAATCAACAACTAAAATCTATGGTTAAAATTTTAATTAATTTAAATTGATGTATTTAGTTAGAGTTATTTAATATTGTATTATTTTCTGATTAGAGTTAATTTTTTTACCTAACTCTAGTTAATTTTAAGTTGTTACATTGTGGTATTAGAGGTGAAGCTCAAATACTTAGACTTAATAAGTACTGTGTGTAAAATTGATTGATTTTAGAGATCTAAAAATTATATAAAAATTTTGATCAAAATAATGTTTATGGTTTGAGTATTATCATTTTACTAGTTTGATTTAGTTAGCATGTTTAACATGATATCATACTATAATATTTTTATTTATATTATGTTACATGTAATAGTTATCTTATAGTACATGAGTTTCTAGTTGACTTTCTTAATTTTTGCACTATCACTATCTATCCATTTGTGAATGGAGTGCCATTTCTTTGTTGGGAGATTATGCGGGGATCATTGATCTATGATTGATGTAAAAAAACACTCAGATGATACTCTCCCTTACCTTCTAGTAATCAACTGATTTAAGCTTCACTCATATTATTTTTGGATATAAATAAGTTCATTGTGACTTGTATGTTTTGTAGAATATTATTTTATTTTAATTTGATTATTCAAATGTGTACTATTGTATAGTTCTACTTTCTAATATACATTGTAAAACAATAACAATTAGGTATAAACTTATTGTACTTAATGCAATATTTAATCAATAGTGGTTGAATTATTATTATGGATAGTCATTGATTTTTATATGTTATTATTATGAAATAAAATCAACATACTTAATCTGATCACTAACTAAATGAATCAACAAATAAATCTTATAGTTGAATTTTTAGTTAATTTAAAATGATGTATTTAGTTAGAGTTCTTTAATGTTGTATTATTTTTTTATTAGAGTTAATTTTTTTACCTTATCTAGTTAATCTTAGGGGTTATTACATTATGGTATCAGAACTGAGGCTTAAATACTTAGACTTAATGAGTCTATTAACGTATTATTATTATTATTCTTTATTTATAAATAATATTGCATTGAAAGTTAGCTAGTGAGGGTACATCAAATCCTAATAATGCTAACCCTTTAGTTGACCTAAATTAGTTTATCACTGAACAAACTATAAAGCTTGACTAGATTTTTACATCTATGAATGAGATTAGGGATCGTAAAGCTACCCTTGAATAGTAAGTTTATGGCCATGTTGAAGAGAACAACCATAATAAACTTAAAGAACATCTTGCTAAAAAAGTTCTTCAAGACTCTAGGCAAGAGGAGGTACCTCAAGATGTGAGAGCACCTATTATTGTTGAGCTTGCACGAGATATGAAGAAGGTTAATCCATCCAAATTTGATGAAACCATTCTGGGAGATGGAGATGAAACATGGATAATTGAAATGAAAAAGTATTTTTAAATTTAAAATCTTTGAGATTACTAAAATAGTTTAGAGAGCTTACCAATTAGCTGGTGAAGCAGTTACATGGTAAACAAATAAGAAATTAGAGATGATTCTTGAAGCTACCACTACCACATGGGAATAGTTGTGACCTTATTCAAATCATGATGGTGATATACACTACTAAATTGTAGCTTATTACCCATCTTATTCCACAAATTCTTCCAAAAATGAGTTAAAAATTTCATGTCTTTATCTGAAGTAATAGTTTTTGAAACACCATTCAATCTCACAATATCCATAAAAAATAATAGTGAAACTCTAGTGGCATCATTGATTTTCTTACATGCAATGAAATGAATTATTTTAGAAAATCTATCTACAATAACAAAAATTGAATCATTACCTCTCTATGTGTTTGACAATTTCAATACAAAATCCATACTCAAATCTATCCATGGTCCTCTTGGAATTGGTAATGACATGTAAAGTCCAGTATTTTGTATATGTCTTTTAGCCACCTGACATATTTTGTACCTTGGAACATACCTTGTCACGTCTCCCTTCATCTTTGACCAAAAATATTTTTCTTCCACCAAAGATATTGTCTTTGTCTTACCAAAATATTCAGCCAAACCACCACTATGTAATTCATTTATTATATTGTCTCGTAGAGACCCAATTGGAATGCATAATTGTTTCCCTTTGAAGAGATAAACTTCCTATATAAGATACTCATCATGATTAATATTTATCCAACCTATTATAGATTTTTGCATTGTTCAACTATCTTGCAAAATATGGATCAGTATCATATAAATTTTTGATAGATTCAAATCTAACTACTTCATTCACCATAGTAGTTAATAATGATACTCTTTTTATTAATGCATTAGTTACCTAATTCTACTTTTATGATTTATGCTTCAACAAAAAGTATACTCCTGCAAGAAAAAAACCCACTTTACATGCTTACTATTCAACTTCTTTTGTGTATTCACATACTTCAAAGCTTCATGATCGTTAGATAGTACAAACTCTTTAGTCATCAGATAATACCTCCAATGTCTTAATGCTTATACAATTGCATAAATTTCAACATCATAAGTAAAATATTTTGTTCTTACCTCATTCAATTTCTCAATAAAATATGATATTGGCTTTCCTTCTTGACTTAGCACAACACCAATTCCTACAGATGAGGCATCATAATCAACCTCAAAAACTTTATTAAAATTTGATAATGATAAAATTGGTCTTTCTGTAATATTCTTAAAAAATTTAAAGCTTTCTATGGCTTCTCTAGTCCATGTAAATTCTTTCCCTCTCACGAAATCTATTATTGGTGCCACAATACTATTACATTTTAAAATAAACTTTATGTAAAAAGTTGTTAAACCATGAAAACTTCTTACCTATGTAACGTTTTTTGGAATAGGCCACTCAATAATTTCCGTTATCTTTTCTTCATCCATTTTCACACCATTTATTGAAACTACAAATCTTAAAAATACCAAACTATTTTGCATAAACCTACACTTCTTCAGATTTTTATACAACTTCTATTTTCTTAACAAATCCATTACCATTCTCAAATGTTGTAAGTATTCTTATTTAGTCTTAATAAATATCAAAATATCATCAAAACAAAATTATCAATATATTTTTATAACATTGTATTCATCACCCTCATAAATGTGCTAGGTGCATTAGATAATTCAAATGGCATCACCATCCACTCATATAAGTCATCCCTAGTCTTGAATGTAGTTTTCCACTCATCTCCTTCACGTATCAAATCTAATAATAACCATTTTTTAGATCAATCTTATTAAAATACTTTGCTCCTAAAATCACATCCATCATATCATATAAATGAGGTATATGAAACCTATACTTTATTATAATTTTATTAATTACTTTATTATCCACACACATTCTCCATCCTCCATCTTTCTTTGGAGTTATAAATGTTGGTGTTACACATGGACTCATACTCTCACTTATCACTTTCTTCCTTAGTAATTTAGTAACCTATTTATTTAATTTTACATGTTCTATTGGAATCATCTTATAAGCTACTTGATTGGATAGATCTGATCCTAGAATCAAATCAATGTGATGTTGAATATCTCTATTCGATGGTAAACCATCTAGTAACTTATCAATCATAACATCTATGTATTATTTCAACATTCTTACTACTTCTATTGGTATTGACACCATTTCTATTTCTTTATTCTTTTCTACTAGTGTATAACATCAACCTACTACCTTCTTATCTTTGATAATTTTTTTAGTACAAAGCATGATTTCTATCTTCTCCTCTTTAAGAGGAACAAAACTACTTTTGTACCACATTTCTAAAAATTGCATGTGTTCTTTGCTCTATCGTGAACTTTTTTTTTATCAAATTAACATGGTCTCCCCAATAATACATGACATGCATCTATCAGAATAATATCACACCATATTTCATCATTATAAGTTTTTTTTATAGAAAACTTGATTAATCACATTTTATCTACTGTAACCTCATTCCCTTTTTTAACCATGAAATTCGATAAGGGTTAGGATGCTTTTCACATTACAAATTTAATTTTTCAATCATTTTTTTTAGAAATCATATTTTCATAACTACCACCATCTATAATTACTTTTCATACCTTTCCACTTAAAGTACATCTTATTCAAAAAATATTTTATCACAACCATACATCACTAGCTTCTTTATTTTGCACTTGATCCTTCCTTAGAGCGATCATGATTCTTCTCATCATGAGATTCTCTCCAATGTCAGCTAGTGCAAATTTAGTATTTTGCTCTTCTATTTTAGCTTCAATTAGATTTACTCTTAGATGATCTTCTTACCTCTTTTTTTGATTTTGATAGTTTAGACACTCAAATGCTCTGTGCCCTTCTTCTCTACGTCTATAACAGATATAGGATCTACGTTGATTCAAAAACTATCTTCTAACACCATCGTAACCTCATCCTCTCTAAAATCCTCTTCCTCTTTATTGGTATTAAAAATCTTGCCTATTATCATATTGCCTTTTTACACCACATGATGATTCACCTTTATTGACATTAAAGCCATCTCTGGTGGTATTAAATCTACCTTGTCCTCTTATTGGAGGGGATCTATCTCTTCTTGGACTAGTAGATGCCCTTCTAAAATTTTGTCTATTTTGTTTTTCTTCTGCCTTCAAAGCTAATTGATAAGCTTTCTCCATGTTATGTATTCTATGCATGCTTAATTCATCTTGAATAAAAAATTAAAATCCATTTACATATCTTGCAACCATATGCTCTTATGTTTCATCATGATCCACTCATATGAAAAGCTTATAAAATTCATCTATATACTCTTGTATATTGTGATTTTTTTGCTTTAAATTTTGAAATCTTTTGTATAGTGTTTATGCATAATCCATAAGAAAATATTTTTTTCTCATCTTCTTCTCTATTTTTTTCTATGAATTAATCTTCTCTTTACCTTTTATCTATCTCTATTTTTGCAGGTGATCTCACCAAATCATTGCATGACCTTTCAATTTTATGCATGAAAACTTTACCTTCTTATCCTCTCTTAAAGTCTTCGACTTGAAGAATTTTTCTATGTTATTCATCCAATCTATCAACTCCTCTAGTTTTAAACTACCTTCATAATTTGAAACATCAATCTTGATTCCTTCATTCCTTCTTTTTAAATCCTAAACCATCATCTCTTCCATTGATGGTGGTTGCTCTTGTTGTTCTTCTTCTTGATAAACTTCATCATGATCTGTGTCTTCTTTATCCCTACATTCTCTTCTCTACTAGTTGATGATAACTTCTATTAATTATTGAACTTGCCTTTCTAGTTCTTATATAGTCTAGTTTATCTATGCCATACATCCTCATCCTCTCACCATTATTCTTTCCTCTAAAATTTGAACTTGGTTTAATACCAGATAATGAACCTAAAAACTAACAAGAATTTTTTTTACCAATAAGTCAAGATTTTGAAACAACACTTAGAATTGATTTGTATTAATTGCTTGAAATAATTATAAACCCACACCATAATTAAATAAGCCTCAACTCAGAATTTAGAGTTTATATGCAAAATTTTAAAAAAAAACTAAAATCTAAAAAAAATGCTTATTTTTAAAAACTTTCAAAATAGTTCAAAAATTTCTCAAAATATCCTAAACACTATAATTAAATTGTGAGATAAAATTCAACTGAAGTTGATATCCAGTTCTAAAAATATATAATTTTTAAAAATAGAAAAAACTCAAATCACAATTTTGGACCCTCAAATGATCACATACGACCTTTAAAAAATATCAAAAATATTATTAGGCTGATGAAATGACCTTTTTGATATGATCATTTTGGTACATGAAAGAGCTCAAATGGAGTCACGAGTCAAAAGTTATGACCTCCAAAAGGTTGGAATATTTTTTCTACATCAAGACCTTTCAATGATTGAGTATTGGGAACAATTCATTAATCTCCTAAAATATGTTCTACAGTATCAAATAGATGAGAGGTTTCACATCAGTAAATTTATTATGAAATTAAAACCCTAAATTGGGTATAAAATAGATGTGCATGTTCGATAAGATAGCTAAGTAGGAGCAAAAATTGAATTCAGTTGTTCAAGTCAGAGAAAAACAATAAAAAGTTTCGAGGTCCAAAAATAAATTTCAAAAAGAAGAATTGAAAGAGGATTGGAAACTCTAAAAACCAATTCAAGAGTGAGCATGTCAAATTTAATAGTGATTCAGGGACCATAAAACTTGGGTAATAGTTTCAAAAGAGGTTTTAGAGAGAATCAACAATCTGAAAGGAAGGACCACCTGATGAATGCTTCATCTGTAAAGGTGATCATTATGATAGGGAATGCACTTAGTGTAAAATAGATGGTAAGAATAAGGGTTCCTTTCTGTAGTAAGGATCTTTTCAATAGAGGATTTGATAAAATATGTAATAAGAATGTAATAACATAACGATTCTAGATATGAGATCAAGAATAAATGTGAACACACCATAATACATATATATCATGAAAAAACTTCATAAAGAGGTAAAAACTCACCAAAATTATTCATATTATGAAAAACTAACAAATATCTAATACAATCTTTCTTTTCTCACTTCTCATAGTTCTTCACAAAATTCATAAATTGAATATGATCAAATAATTTTATACTCTTAATATGATTTCATAATAGAGGTAAAACCTTATTTATAGTGAAATACCAAGGGAGGTGACTATTAAATAATTATAACTATATTATTTATTTATATGAGGTTTCTACCTCATGTTAATAAATAATAAATTATTATTATTTAATTAATTAGCAAGACTAAAGGTAAACAATTTAATTTATATTTGGTAACTATTAAATAATTATAATTTTATTATTTATTTACATGATATTTATACCTCATGGTAATCATAATAATATATTATTATTATTATTATTTAATTAATTATCAAGGTTAAGGGTCAGTTAAGCCCACTTAGAATTAAAAGCTATGACACTCTCCCTTAATACTAAGTGAGGATAAATGTTATAGTCACATCAAAAAAAGAATTATACTATGTATACAATTGAATGATTTAAAAACTTTCATCATCACCTTTTGAAACAAAATAAATTATAATCTAGAAACTACTTGAAAGTAAGTTTAAGTTAGCATGATCATGAGACTACATCTCATAGTTTCTCATCATTAATCACTAAGCATATTTGAAGCCTTTTATAACATAAATATCTCCATCATAAATTATGTCTTTAATGGATTGGAGTACAAAAGTAAAACTTTCATACAAATTTTACTTAAATTACATAACTTCCATACAAAGTTTACAATGTTTTATAATAAGAAGTATATAGAAGAAGAAGAAACACGTAGCTGTTAGGAAGTGGCATTGTCATACACATTCCCCCTCAATGACAACTTCGAGAGGCCCACCATTGCATGAAACTTGGTAGCACCAAGTGGTTTGTGAAGACATCTATCACCTATATGCCCATAGGAAATTAATGCAAATCACCATTAAATAATTTTATCTTGAATAACCTATACATGTACTTCAATATGCATAGTTTGTTAGTACTACACTAGATCTTTCACTAGAGTTATATAACTTTTAACACTTGCACAAACCTTCAACACATATCAAAAAAATATTGGATTCATGATATCATGTTATGGTTAGCATCACAATAATCAAATGCATAAATATAAAAGATGATATATGTTTTTTTTGTAATAAAGCACATTTAAAACCATCAAGTCATATTTTAAGTAAACAAGTTCACTACTTTGATTAAAAAACTAGTTACAAACATAAATTATTATATGAAATTCATTATTAGACATCTCAAAAATTGACAAGATGAGCGTCCCCATCTGTTATGTGATGTACATTTACTAATTTTACTAATAAAATGATACTAAATCGTTTAGATATCTTATTAACCATAACTCATTTGAGTTTTATCAAAACTTTGCAAGTTTAATATGCTTTAATTTTTTAATTATATAGAATTGGAATAAAAAATAATTAAGATACGTACCATCTCATATATAAAATATAGATTAACATGATATGAAATGATCTAATTAAATAAACATAAAAATAAAATAATTAATTTCAGAGATGTATGAATAGAATGATTGATAAGTTAAATGATGGAGAGCTAATAATACAATCTCTATTTACATTTTCATTTAAAAATGAAGCATATAATCATGTTAGCATAAATAATTAAATGATTCAATAATCAAATGAAAGAATCTAAACATGTTAGCATAAACTTGCTCTATTTATCAAATGAAAGTATAAAAATAATTTAGCATAAACAATCAAATGATACAATATTTAACTGAGAGTATCTAAGCATGTTATTATAAAAGATATTTTTTACAAAGTAGATTTAACAAACATGATCAAAATGAAACATGATGAAATGTATAAAATGCTAACTCATTTTAAATTGAAAATAATATTATTTTCTTTGATTTCTCATCTAACATCTTGAATAGTTTTGAAAAAAATTGAGATTCATATTCATACATAGTCATCAAAGTATGGTATGTATACTGATCTCTAGTCAATTTATTAATAATATCAATATTAGATGATTTAATTAAGGATTTTTCCCACTTAGGTCTTTTTAAATTGAATACAAGTTAATAAGGCTCCCCCTCACACTCTAAGTTATCTAAAATTAGATCAACTTCCTCTAAGACATATATTTTTTCATAAGGAGAAATAGGAGAGTTAGGTTCATCAAATGATGAAATTAAAGGAGGTTCCATAAGAGGCTCATAGAAAGATTTTTCAAGGACATGCACATTCTTATTTTTAATGATTTGTTTAGAAGATGAATCCTACACTCTTAATCTTTTAATTTGTTCTCCACAATGTATGAATATGTAAGAAAAACAAGTAGAATAGGTTTCTTTATTAAAAATGGAAGAAATGCTACCAAATATCCTAATGTGAGCAACACTCAGTTATTTTTTAGACCAAAATATGTTACAACATAAATTTAGTTAGTATTTTGAAAGAACCTAGAAAGAAAGGTTCACTAACAATAAGCTAGTTTAACTAAACTATTAGAATGACACATAATATGACAGGAACATATATATAGTACCCAAATTTTGGTCTAGGTACCATAAAATCCTCTATGCCAAGCCTTATGCATAAATTCCTTGTCAAGTCATATAAAACATTGTTTTTTAAATATGACTCAAGTTTGAATATTAGTATTCATTTATAAGAGTGTATAATGATGCAAGGATTTAATAGGAACTTATATCATGATTTTTTTATGTAGAAGTTTCGAATGATCCTTATCATGTAAGCATTCCCAACAAACTTCACGATGAAGACAAATAAGAAAAGCCACCATTAATTACAAAGTGAATGTGAATTAGTCAAGACAATAATAATGTGACATGGTAAAATCACTAAGATGTTGACACATACCATCTTTATTAGCACACCTCACAACTAATTCATAGCATAATAAACTACTGACAAAAAAATGATGAATAAAATGCTTCCATAAGGAGAAAAAATATTTTATCATCTAATACCAATTTCCTCATCTAGAGGTATACTTATGAAACCAAATAACAAAATTAATATGAATAACATGCCAAAATAAACTGTCATTTAAAGTGGATTTTGGTGAAAAAGTGACTGTTAGATTAAATCAAGTTTAGAATCAGGTTGCCAAAAGTAGCAAACTTACCTGAAAGAGATAAAACTAGGTTTTTAAAGTATTATGAATCTAAAATAAAATAGAAGCAAGTTTCAATTTTTTGAAACTTCAATTTTTCTATTTTAATCAAGGTGATTTCAAAGTGAATTTACAAGTCAAAAAACCAAATAAGGTGCATTTTTTATTCAATTTCTTCTGAAATTGGACTTGAAAAAAATAATGAAATCTCAATAAGAATTCATTCTAAACACATAGTTCATTCTTACTATGATTTTATCATGATAGTATGAGAAAGACGGTAGGCCTTCTAGTAGTTTTACATAGTGGTAAATCCACATCCACTATGATAGTACTAAAAAAACTACTATGTAAGGCCCTATTGAAACATTCTATGTCATTCATCAATGCTTTAAAGACTAGCACAAGAGACATACCAAGTCTAAATTCATCTTTTTATATTTACATCAAGATACTTGTTTTACCAAAAACATAAAATTGCATCCCTTTCTAATGTCAAATCAAGTATTGTATTAGTCTGTATTTTACACTAAATTAAAACTAATAAAGGGATTCTAAAACAAACTTTTTAACATGTTTTATACTTGTTTTTTCAATAAAAATACATATTCTAGTGATTAAACAACACTAACCACTTTAGTTGATTGCAAAACAATTCAAAAACACAAAGAATTGCAATAAAGATGAAAGTTGTGTCATAAAAGTGTCACAAGTGTCATAAATAATGTTATTTGACCAAATTTTTATAAAATATATAGTATGAGATTTAAAATCAAATAAAGGACCTTATTAATGTGGTTCAATCATGCTAAACCTACAAATCGACTAGTTGGATGACTATAGTTGACAAGCAATTGATATAATTAAATGTCGAATAAAGTTGTCGAATAAAGCACAAGTTGCCACATGAATGAACATGCAAATTAAAAAAAAGTTTAGAAAAAATAAACTAATTTTGACAAAAAAAAGAGATAGAGTGGATTTTAACACAAGATTTACCTAATACAAGTGTTTTATCAAAATTAGGCTTGCCAACTCACTCACAAAACTCATTAATATTATACATGCACAAATTTATATTTAAACCTTTTTTGATTTGATTTTTATTTTTATTTTTTTAAATAAATAAACTAGATATAAATATTTACATGAAATTTGAATATTTCAAATATTTAACTTTTACAAAAAATATTAAAAAAATAGGTGGGGGCCACTATCTATGTGAAATATATGTTATTAAATAAAATATTTATTTTTAAAATACTTGCATAGAATACTTCACATACCCTCATTTATCCAACAAGTAAATTAATGGCACCCTGTAGAGTTTCACTAGCTTAGATCTCAAGCCATAGACCTCTATTTGCTCTGAAGCTTTGACAACCCTCTTATTTTTGCCTAATAAATGCAATTAGACAATTAAAATTTCACTTTTGATTCAAATAATGACTCAATTTTTTTTAGTTTGTACATGGTGCCATAGAGGAGAGAGAGAAAATTAAAAATTCTTGAATTTGTCTTCTTAAGTTCTAAAAATTTTCAAGCAACTTTAAGAAACTTAAACTAAGTAGTTAAAAAAGCCATAACTAATTTTCATGTAGAAAATTGTGATTTTAAATTTTTTTTCAATGCCATAGGGCCATACAATGGAACATCATGTGACTCTGAAAACTTTTAGAACTCAATCTCATGATCCTATGGGTCTAGAGGAGGCTTATATAGTAAAAAATAACCTAGATCTCTACTTTGGAAGAGAAACAAGTTATAAATCAGTAAAAAAAAAGTGAATTTTGTATGGAGGCCATATAAAAGACCATAAAAAGATGAGCATGGAGGTTGGTTTGATCAAAAAATCAAATTGAGGCTCTAAAGAGGTTCTTGAAAGGTGATTTGTAGGTTTAAAAAGTGAATATTTTACCTTCCATGAACTAAAAGAGAAAAAAAAAATTCAAATCTAAATTTTTCACTTCCCAAGGTCGTACAAATATATTTATGGGTTGATTTGCTTGCTTGTTGATTCTCTTGATGCTTGTAAGTGCATTTAGGTGCTAGATCTGCAACTAGAGAGTTTTAAAAACCTTCACAAAGATCATTAGACTAATATCAAGAAAATAATTTATGATTTTTAATTCTTATAAAAACATTTATAGTCTGTTCAAGACATCCAAATAGATCTATATTATATAAAATAAGCTTGAAGTTTAATAAAATAATTAAATCTAAAATATATAGGATCTAAGAGAAAAAATAAATGAAAGAACTTACTTCTACTGAAGAGAAAGATTCTAATTATTTCATGAACATATTATGACTTGAAAATAGATGAAATTAAGCTTGAACACAAATCAAAAACTTGATCTACATTCTTATCATTTGATCATGAATCAACCAGCTTTGATACCATGATAAAATATGTAATACAAATGTAATAACATAATAGATCTAGATATGAGATCAAGAACAAAGGTGAACACACCATAACATAGATATATCATGGAAAAACCTCATAAAAAGGTAAAAACCCGTTAAGATTATTCATATTAAGAGAAACTAATAAGTACCCAATGTAGTCTTTCTTTTCTCACTTCTTCTCACAGTGCTTCACAAAACTCATAAATTGAATATGATCAAATAATTTTATACTCATTAAATGATTTCAAAATAAAAATAAATTCATATTTATAGTGAAATACCAAGTGAGGTGACTATTAAATAATTATAACTATATTATTTATTTACACAAGGTTTTCACATCATGTTAATAAATAATATATTATTATTATTTAATTAATTACTAAAACTAAGGGTAAGCAATTTAATTTAAATTTGGTAATTATTAAATAATTATAATTTTATTATTTATTTATATAATATTTATATTTCATATTAATAAATAATATACTATTATTATTTAATTAATTATCAAGGTTAAAGGTCAATTAAGCCCACTTAAAATTAAATTCTCTAACAAAATTCACATAACTATTGACAACTGACAAGTCAAGTTTTAGGTTCTTCTGTTGAGCTATCAAGTACTTTATTTAGTTAACTAATTTTAATTTTGATTGACACTAAATCTATTGAATACTTTATTACTCATAGTATGCTTAATAAATTATCTAGGAAAGCTGGTGTTATGACAAATGCATGAACACTTTAATATAGGAGTGAATTCCATGTTAAAGTCAATAAATATTTAGTCAAAGTTGAAATCAAACTATCAAAGTTCACTATGGTAGTGGATCTATTTACAGCTCCTATGGGGTCATATGACGTGATCCTAGGGGTAAATTGATTAGCTCAATATAAAGCTAAGGTAGATTGTCTATTTAAAAGGGTTGAATATATAGATGATTTATGTAATAAAACCCAAATTTAGGGAGTTAAGAGGGAACTTAATTTGAGGCATATTTATAAAATTCAATTGAAAAAATCTCATAGGAAAGGGCGTCAATCATTTATTGTAAAAATAAATGAGATGAAGGAATCAAAAGAGCCTTCTTTTGAAGATTATCCTTTTCTCTATGATTTTCAAGATATTTTTCATGAAGAATTGCTAGGTTTACCTCTTAAGAGAGAATTTGATTTCTCAATCAACATCATTTCAAAGTTTGAACTACAGTCTAAATCCCCCTACAAAATGACAAAAATTGAGTTAGTGGAGTTAAGGCTCAACTTCAAGATCTATTGCCTAAAGGGTTGATTCAATCAAGTGTATCACTATAGGATGCACTATTGGTGTTTATTAAGAATAAATATGAAACTCTTCACCTGTGTATTAATTATAGAATTTTGAATAAGGAAATAATAAAAAATAGGTATCCCTTAACATTAATGATATTTTTGATCATCAGCGTGGAGCATCAATTTTTTTTAAGATTGATCTTCAAGCATGATATCATCAGTTGAGGATTTATGAGGAAGATATTCTAAAAATAATCTTTAGAACTTGATACAGATATTTTGAGTTCATGATTCTTCTTTTTGGACTAACAAATGCATTTGCAAAATTTATGAATCTCATGAACAATGTGTTAATAGATTATTTATATTATTTTGTATTAGTCTTTTTTGATGATATCCTCATTTATTCACAATATAAAGAGGAACATCTAGAGTATTTGAAGTTAGTTATATAATGGTTACACAAAAATAAGCTTTTTAGGAAGCTGTCAAAGTATGCATGGTTTTATAAAAAGGTACCTTGGACACATTATATCTACAGAAGAAATTTCAATGGATCCTTCAAAGATTAAAGCCATTATGGAATGGGAAACACCTAAATATGTCCATAAAGTTAGGAGTTGTATGGGTTTGGTAAGGCATTATAGGGAGTTTGTAAATCCAATTACTTCTCTTTAGCATAAATATCAAAAGTTCATGTGATTAGTGAAGTATGAAAGATTTTTAGGAGTTTAAAATAAGACTCATCTCGACACTAGTGTTGAGAGTTTCTGATCCAGATGGTCAATTCTTTGCAATAATCATGCTTTAAGAGATGGCCTTGAAGGTGTTTTCATGCAAGAGGGTTCTATAGTAGCTTATGACTCTAGAAAGTTGAAATCGTACAAGGTAAATTATGCCCCACATGCTCTAGAACTAGCTTTAATTGTTCATGACTTATAGGTTTAGAGGTATTATCTATTGAGAAAACTATTTGAGCTCTAGTCTGATAACTTGGGACTCAAGTATATCTTCACCTAACCTAATTTGAATGCATGTCAAGGATGTTGGTTAGAGTTATTATTAGATTATGATTTTGACATCAACTACATTAAGTGCAAAAAAAATAGGGTTATAGATGCCCTTAGTCATCGAAGGTATATAATAGTTTTATCTACTATCATGAGTACTTTTCATGATCAAGTTATGAAATTCTCTTCAGGAGATGAGTGTTATAAATAGGTTAATCTTGTATTAGCTAAAAATGCTTAGGATCTTAAGTTTGATGGATTGAAATTGAAGGATGATGGTTTATTGAGATACAAAAGATGAATTTATGTATCAGATAAGGAGAATTTGAGGAGTGTATTACTCAAATAACTACACAATAATCTTTATTCAAGACATCTAGGTGTGAATAACCTCTTAGTGGAGCTAAGACTATTATATTTTTGAAAAATAATCAATAAAGATGCACCTGACTTTGTTTCTTGATGCCTAGAATGTTAGCAAGTTAAAGTTAAACATGTGCGTTTCACTGGGTTGCTATACCCATATTATATACTAAAATGAAAGTGACAGATCATTAGTATGGACTTTTTATAAGGGTTTTTGATGTCTTGGAATTGACATGACATGATTTTGATGGTTGTTGATAAACTTACCAAAGTAGCTCACTTCATTCTTGGTAACATTTATGATGATGCACATATGTTTGTGAAGATATTTTTAAGATAAGTGTGTAGGATTCATAAATTTTTATAAAATATTATTTCATATAGAGATAAAAAAATGACTTCTATATTTTGGATGACTTTCAATTCAACTTTGGCTACTCAATTAAGCTTCAGTACATCGTACCATCTAAAAACTGATGGACAAACAAAAAGAGCTAATCAAGTATTAAAATATCTTTTGAGAATGTATTGAATGGATCAATAGTACAGATGTGAAGAATATCTTTCATTGATTTAATTTATCTAAAACAACTCATACTAATCAACACTAAAAATAGATCCATTTGAGGCATTGTATGGAAGGTGTAGAACATTAATCAGTTAGGAGATGTTAGAAGACAAGGTCATCTTTGGTTTGGATATGCTTTTTGAAATGGAAGAATAAGTTAAATTAATAATGCAAAGGTTGGCTAAAGATAATGATAGAAAAGAGTTATGCTGATCTAAAAAAAATAATGAGATAATTTTATGTTGGTGACAAAGTATTTCTCTAAGTTAAATAATAAAAAAACTAGATCAAATTTGGTAAATTAGCTAAGTTATCTCCTAGATATGTGGGACCTTTTGAGGTATTAAAAGTTATCAATACTATGGCATAAAGACTTGATTTTCCACCAACTTTAGCACTCATGCATAATATTTTCCACGTGTTCTATCTTAAAAATTATGTTGTTGATCCTTCTTATATGTTAGATTGAAATGCATTATAGATTTTGGATCTTGGGGTGGTCACAGTAGAACTAGTTATAATAATTGACACTTGCAAACTTAGTTTGCATAATATAGAAGTATCATAGTGCAAGGTCTAATAGGACCAATATTCTAAAGATGGTGCTACTTAGAAATATTATAAAGAGTTTCATAAATTGTTTGCTCATTATTTACTTAGTAATTTTCTGACAGTATATTTTAATTTTTGATAAACACTATTTTATTTCAAAAAATTTATTGAAATAAGTGTCATCAAGATGATAATTGGCTTTAATGGGAAAGGATGTTACATCACAATTTTATTCTATACTTATTAATATTGATTTTATAGTTAATAATGGGTTTACTTGATGTGTTAAATAATGTGATTTAGTTATATATCAATTATGGATAGTATGTATTGCTCATAATCATGATTGTTAACTAAATAGTTAGATGGTTGTATTTTTCATGGTACATTTTGATCATGATTAACCATAATATTTTGTTACAACTGTTATTATGTTTTTTTACATGGTCTGGTCTAAAAACTATTCATTTTTACTGAGATGGATGAAAGATGGATTCCACCCTCCTGACTATGTTTAAAAGAGGGTATCATCAAAGAGGATGACGTAGATGGATATCTATGGGGAAAAAGAAAACATAAAAGTGAAACCCAACACACGCCACACAGAGTAAGATTGTCTGATAATTGCTAGTTGATTTTATTACTTGAAGCATTTGGATGTGATAGATCATTATGTTTGCATGTATCTAACCTGATAGTGTGTTTGCATTTATGAGTTTCAAATAATTATATATTAATCATACTCTATTGACTACATTTATGCACCATATGATTTGAAAAAGTGTTGTAAAATTTGATTATTCTATCTTGACATGAATTTTATTTTGTCTGATAATAGTTACTATGAAATGTGTAATAGCATTATGGTAGATTGAATAACAAGTTATAAAATATTTTTCTTGTTATAGGGTTTTCAAATAAACCTTAAGACATATATTTATTCATTAAAATCCATTATGATAATCAAATGAAAAATTAAATTGTGTTATTGATAAGTTATGTTACTTGATTGAAGGTCTACTATTAAATAAAAATCCATTGTTTTGATTTAAAAAACCATTAATTTGTGTTGTTGATAAGGTTATTTAACCTTAGGAAATAATGATGTTTTAGAAGATTGAATGTATTACCAAGGCATAAGGTATTAATCTTGGCATTGTTTGAAGGTATGAGTTAAAATTTTAATAAGATTTATTATTTTGGTTGTGGTAAAGTTACATTATTTTGTTTATGGATAAAGGCTTGGGACTAAGCATAGGAATGTGCATGGTCAAAAAGATAAATCATTATTAGTGACATGATTTCTATACCAAGTTAATGAACTATGAATTATTACCTTTGTGCATGTTATATGATTTTATTGTTAAGTCAATATCAACTTTAGAATTATAATGTTAAGTCATTAGTTAATTGGAATATTCGGTGAAATTAGGGCAAAGGTCATTTGGTTCTAGACTCTTTGAGTCATCATGAAACATATGACTTGATTTTATCTATTGTGATTTCTATTTCAAAGGTTTTGGAATGGATAAATTGAATTGAGGAGAAATTGTGGGGAAATCATGTTGAAAATTTTGGTAAACTAGTTAGGAAGTGATGGAGATAAAATGGAGCTGTGGATGGTGGAGAAGGCATAATAGAATAGATAGAAAAGAGAAAGAGAGTTGGGGAACAAAGAATAAAATTGGAAAGAATTTTTTTTTTTGGACTCATCCAAGAGACTAGGGTAGGGTATGTTATTTTGTTGTTTTGGTTTTCAAATAATGTTAGCCATAAAACTACTATGAGCGCAATTTTAATTTTGGGTTTATGGATCTTTATTTGCAAAGTTGAAAAAATAATATGGCTAACCCTATGGATGGGTAAGACCCATCTATAAGGTCAACCATATATAAATACAAACACCTTTATGTTCTAATTGGCTATGTGTCTACTTTAAATTAAACCCAGTTTAGTGGCCAAGGTTTTCATGATAATATTGATATATTTTTAGTTATGAATTTGACTAAGTATTAAGTTATTTTTGTTTCAAAATCTAGCCTAGGGTCAACCTTATTAGTTGTTAGTATATCTTTCATATTTTCCTTTATATTTAAATTTTAAAAAAGCATGGAAACAAGAATTGTAGCTTGTATGCAAAATTTTATAAGGGTTTCAACCTTCAATGGCTTTTCACTAGGAATTTGAATATTGTTAAGGGACGTATTCCTGTGCATATATGTTATTATTATTTATTTGACTATTAACCTAAACCCTTTACTAGGGTCGAGTTGACTAGACAGTGTATAAATTAAAGTTTTTGTTGAGATTTGTAGATTTGTTTGTGTTACATTTGTGAGGATGTAACATTGAACTTTAGTTTCAATATAAAAAATTGTTGAGTTAAAATTGATTTAAAGGGTCATTTGAATGTGATCCTGGGGATGGGTTCAACCCATATGTGGTCAAATTAGAAGGACCCTTCAAGGCTCGAACTCGTGTATGGTAATATGAAAAATTTAATTTCATGATTTTGTTTGATCTATGTCAAATCATTTACTTAAAATAGTCAAACTATAACTATAGAAAAACTTTGGGATATATATATGTCTAAATGATATGTCTGAACTAATCCTGTATTTTATAATCTGGTAAATGATTACAAAGTTAAAGCTATTTTCATATGTGTATTAGATTATTGAGGCAAGGGTTTTTGAATTAATATTTTAGTATACGGTTTTAGTAATAATTTGCCAATTTTTTTGAGTATAGAAGAGTGAAAGGAATCTATGCATGGTATGAGTTTAATAACTAGCTATGGATTGTAGGTATATGAAGTGTTGTTATGAGTATACAAAGTATGTGTTTGACTAAGTTTTTTAGAAAAAAAACTTCATTGGTTTGACTAATTTTGATTATTAGTTTTTAGTTAAGCTAAAGGACCGACTAATCATAATTGTCCCTATAGCTTTTAACTAGTTCACATATGTGTTGTGGTAGTATTCTATATCAAGGTTAAGTATGGATTTGGATGAATTTATTTGGTCACTGTGTGAGCAAAAATAAAATAAATGAATGTATGTTAAATAAATAAATAAATAAATATGTATGTATGTATTTACACACACACACACATACCTATGTGTGTGTGTATAAATACATACATGTATTAATACACACACACACACACATATGTATATGTATATATATATATATATATATATATATATATATATATATATATATATATATATATATATATATATATACATATGTGTGTGTGTGTGTAAATATAGACATGCATATTATGTATGTATGTATGTATACACACACACACACAAGTATCAACACAACCAATTTTTGTAAAAGGTTGACTTACTATTCATACCAAAGTCTATGTAAATTAATGTATTTTATTGCATGACTGGACTTAAGATAAAAATTGGAAAGAAATTAAATGAGTTTTATGATATTTCAGTTAAATGTATTTGACATGTGAATTATTTATGTGATAAATGGAAGGTTTATTGATGAATGAAATAGTTAATTAAAATTATGTAAATTATAAGATGTTGTTTATAAAACAAACATAGATCATTAGAAAACATCTTAGTAATAAGTTTGCATATAAAATACTTATGTAGTTGGCTTATGTGTTTCTATTTGAAACTTAATGTGGCATGCTTGTCTACATTTTATTTTTATAAAGTATTTGATTCCTATCATTATTATAAAAATTCTTAAGATGAGATTTAGGTAAAAGAGTTTTTAGTATTTATGAATGTATACGAATCTATTAGTTTGAAGTGTTTAATATGATTAGATATATTTATGCAATTACTAAAATTTAATAAATGAGTGAGATAGACCTCACTGATTCAATTAGTGTTATTAATAGTTAGAATAAATGTAAATCGATTGAGTAGTGTGTGTGAAATTGATTGATCTTAGAGATCTAAAAACTATATGAAAACTTTGGCCAAAGTAATTTTATGGTTTGAGAACTATCATTTCACCAGTTTGATTTAGTTTGCAAGTTTATCATGATATCATGTTAGAACATATTTCTTTAGTATACTACATGTAATAGTTATCTTACATCACATAGGTTTTTAGTTAATTTTCTCGATTTTTGCACTATCACTATCTACCCATCTATGAAGGGAGGATCATTCCATTGTTGAGAGATTGTGTGGGGGATCATTGATCTATGGTTGGTGTGAAAAATAACTCAAATGATGCTCTCCCTCCTCTTCTAGTAGTCAACTGATAGAGGCTTCACTCATATTGTTTTCAGATATAAATGAGTTCATTATAACTCATATGTTATGTGGAACATTATATTATTGTAATATGGTTATTCAGATGTGTACTATTGTATAGTTGTATTTTTTTATATAAATTATAAAATAATAGTAGCTAGCTATAAACTTATTATAATTAATGAAACACTTAATCAATAGTGGTTGAATTGTTATTATGGATAGTCATTGCTCTTTATATGTTGTTATTATGAAATAAAATCATATATATTTAATCTGATCACTAGTTAAATTAATCGACAACTAAACCTTATGGTTGAAAATTCAGTTAATTTAAAATGATGTATTTAGTTAGATATATTTAATGTTGTATTATTTCTTGATTAGAGTTAAATTTTTTTTTTACCTAACTATAGTTAATCATAAGGGATTGTTTGATCTCTCCTTAATGCACCATACAATTGGTGACCAATTAAATAAAAACCTATCAATGTCCTTATCTCCTACTAATTGGGAGATAAGGATGCCAATAATAACCTTATGCATGTTTGGGATCATTGATCCCTCAACCCTAAAAAGCATCATGCCCAAAATGCTCAACTCAACTCTAAGTTTCATGATTTTTATCGATAGATCAAATAAAAACTAATTGACTCATTGGTGAGAAGGCCCATAATTTGTTATACATAAACAAGAGTAATCATCCACTCTCTTAGGATGTAAGTAAACACAAACATGTTCCAATCAGGGTCCCAATAGGTCAAAATATCATAAAGTAGTTGGATAAAAGTTGAGGTGATTCCCACTTGCACAATCTATATAATTTCAATAGGATGACCGACTCATTGATCATTAGAATTTTCAAGACTCAGGGGATCCACTCTTATTCCCAAGCTCTATTCCATTATATGTAAGGTCCATACAATATATAAAAGTAGGTTATCTTAAAAATCAACCACCACTCATCGAAATAAGAAAATTTTCAAGTTTTGGAGTCTGGTCCTAACAAACATAAATTCCCCAAGTGATAGTGTAAATTCTTAAATGATAGTTATGCAACCACCCCTATAGATAATGGTAGTTGTAGAACCATTATGATAGTTACATAACTATTGACCTGTAAAGGGTGGGGGTTCTATTTTCAAACAATAATTTTGTTTGTCGATCATGTGCCCTTCAAACCCTCCCCAAAAACCCACCAAAACTAATAGAATTAATAAAAAATTTACATTTCCCTAATCTAGTCATCCCATAAATAATTTTAAAGCTTCATCAGGTTTCTAATAAGTTTTGATCAAAATTCATAAAACTAGGGAAAAAGGGAGAAAATAATGGAACTTACCTAATCCTATCCACATGTTCCCCCACTGGTTCATTTTCCATCCTCTCATCATCTTCTTTCCATTGAATATTTTCTCACTCAAAATGATCACATGCAATCCATAGCTCAAGAAATATCACAGAAAATTAACACAAATGAATTAAGTTTTGGCAAGTTTTTGAATATATTGGGATCTAAACTAGCTGTTTTAGTTTAAAAACTTTCCATTTTCAGATTTTTTTTACATTTTATGTATATTTTTCATATTTTAAATTCATACTATTTCTATATTTCACAAATCATGATTCTAAAACTAATATTTTAGCAACTTTATAGATTTTATAACACATTAATGGTTTTGTAGGTTCTTGGCCACTTGGCAACAAATTCAGTCCCCTAATAGGATAATTTAGGTGGTATGCTTTTCCCCACATAAATGGTATATATTTATATATGTAGTGTTATTTTATATTCAATTTTATACTTTATTGTCACATTGTGCTTGATTCTCATCTTTTACTTGCATGTTTCATAGAGTCTTGACTAGCTTTGCTAAGCCATCAAGGTAAGTAAAGTAAGTATTTCTAAATTACTATTTCCATTTTGTATGTCACTGATCGAGACTACATCCTTTCTAATCTATGATAAGGTGTCCTCTTGAGGGGGTAATATGTGTGTGTGTGTGTGTGTGTACCCAATTTTTATATGATGTGATATTCTTAACATGATAGGTCTAATGATGATGTAATGACCTCCTAGAAATGATCAAATAGAAACTCTCTAACACCTCCTCATATTTGGCCTTTGTATATTCAACTTGTTTTATCCCCCATGTCATTAGTGATAGAATCATCACTTTAGGTGATAGAACCACCCTATCAGTTTATAAAACTACCACCTTTGTGACATGTTCATTTCAATAAATGTGTAAACTGCCATAGTGGTTCCATCCTAATAAGGAGGTTATATATTAAAATAGGTGAAATTTTATAATTTATAGTGGAAATTTCATTCTTGTAGGTGATGGTTATATAACCATCCCCTATAAATATGGGCAATTCTATCACTATTGTTATGTCTTCCAAATTTCAGTCCTAAGAATTATTCCTTAATGTGATTTGCATATTTTTTTGTCACACTTCTTGATTTTTCCATCCTAAGTTACCATAAAATCATGCAAAACTCACTGCCTCTTCTATTTTCAATCATTTTTAGTCCCTCCCAAGTTCAAATCTTAGTTCAACTCTTTCATACATACTCTATTTTCTATCCTACAATTAAGCCAATTTTGGATCTAAAGATTTGTATTTTAATCTTACTATTTTTGAATATTTTATAACCACACCCTATTAAAATTTATTTAAATCTTTTCTTTATTTATTTTTTATGTTCAACAACATAATTTTAGATAGAGAGAGCCATTATTCTTACAACTGAGTCTTTACAAACATTGTATTCAATCAAACATAGTCAATTATTATTTGTTTAGAGCTGTGTCTCTTCTCTTATTATCCAATTTTTTACAACCATATATTCATCCTCTTTGGTGGAGAGTTCCTAACACCCTAATTTGAGAAAAATGATCTAGCATATCGAGAACCACAATGTTACAAATTTTTCACCTTTAGCTGATCTACATCAGGATTAGTATAGGGGTTCTAACTTAGATTTATTTGTTTTATTCTAGTAAATTAGATTAGATTATTTTTCATTTTGAATTAGATTTATATCTATTTAAAATAATCAATAAAATTAAATTTGATAAGAGAAATAACTCTTCTCTTTTTTTATCTTTGCAAAAGAAAGTAATAGATAGATTCATTATTTGCTTGCATCCTTCTCAATAGATTTACTTTCATTAACATATAATCTTGAAACCAATTTCTATGAATATTTTAGAAAACATTTCATACATTTTCAGCTAACACAATACTTAGTTTACATATTCAAAATAAATTTCACTGTTCACAAAATAATCAACTAATAAGAAACAAAACCCTAAAAAAACATTTAGGAAAACAAGCACTTTCATATTTTTGATTTTACCATTGTTTTAAGTAAATTTGCATGTTTTTATTATTCAGATAAATAGTAAAAAATATAATTTATACTTACTTATTTTCAAAGAAATCATTCAAAACTACACGTAATAACTAGAAAAGTTGGAGAACTAGCTTAACTTATTGGTTTGCAAGAAATTTGTAAAAGAATTAGAGTGTTGTTGTTTTAGAATAGATTATTTATTACATTGTTTGAATATATTGAGAAATGTAATCAACATTATAAATATCTACATAATCAATAAAAAATATAATAAAAATTACAAAAATACTTGCACTTAGATTATATTTAGAGAAAGCTAGGAAAATTCAACATCTTGCATAATAGGATAAATCTATTTTTATCTCTTTGCATGCATTGTCAAATCATTAAAAAGGATTAAAAAAGTTTTGATTTCATTAATTTTTAGTTTTTTCATTTCTTTAATTTTTGCGTTTACTTTTCAACAAGCAATTATTTTACTTCCAAGTCAAAAATAATAAAAATAACAAAAAATACTCAAACATTGTCAGAAGCCTTGTATAGCCCTACAAGACAAGAATAATTAAAAAAACAAAAATTGATTAAAACAAAAAAATAATTCCTTACAAAATTCATCTATAAAATCTCATACACTTACACATTGCCTAAATCCATCTTAGACGACACTTACAAAAACACCCGATCTTGTTAGAAAAGATCTTTTCCCTAGGGTTAGAGTATTTGGTCCCATAGTTGGCATACAATATGATATTAAGAATAATCTTATGAGAGAGGTATTCCATTCCAACCCAATACCTCATCTCATTATTTATTCTCTCAACACTTTAGAAGAGTAAATGAATTCTTGATCCACCCATCATTGTCATTCCTTGAAACAAAGGCCATCACTATAATGTTATCCAGGCCTAGTTTCCCATTCTCACTTCCTTCTTCTCCTTGGGTCTAGCCTCATATAATATAATTAATATTTGTGGATGAAATTGATTGAGAATATCTAACCTGATAGGGTAGATATCTTTTCATGATTCATTCAACCCAATCTCCCCTATTTCTCTAGTTCTAACACAAACCGAGAGCTTCACCTTCTTGTGATCTCAGAGACTGAAGGACATTAGAGATATATTTACACAAAAATTGATGATATTAATGAGAATAATGGGACTATTAAAGTATTTTGGTTCCCTCATGAGAACTAATTACCTCTACCTATTCAAAATCCCATTCTACCCAACAACCAACCCAATCTATAGCCCATCCATTATGTCAACTACATCAACCTAGCCTTGGGGAGTTGAGTGCATAGTTTAGTATGTGTTATTTATGTGTACACATTTACATATGAAGTATTTGAGACTAGGATGATTATGCCCCAAGGATAAGTGCCACTATGTAAAACCATGGGTTGGGAAGATAAATGCCCAAACCCTAATTTAAGTAATATTTAACCTATAATAGGTTCAAAGTGAAAAACATGGAGGTGCATACTATGCTTGTATGTAAAGGTGAATCTCCATACTAGGCTTGTATGTAAAGGTGGATCCCCATACTAGGATTGTATGTAAAAGATATAATGACATACTAATGTTGTATGTAAATCTAAATAAACTTAATCATCTATTGTAGAAGGATTTAAGATTCAAAATGTTACCTTAATTACCTTCATGATAAATAATTATGTGTATGCATGAACAACATCTATTCCCCATAATTTGATCCAACTATACCAATAGAGTATAAAATGCCATAAATTTATATGTCAATCTGATAAATTTAATAACCTATTCCATCTAATCCATGTAATATAATAATTATGCTAATCTAATATATGTAACTTGTCACTCATGTACCTACAAAATATGTCTACATATGTATTGCATATTCCTCCAAATTTGTCTCAATATATGTCTATATGTTTTATAGTTTGAATCAATATGATAGTATGACCCAATATGAACCATCTAAATCATATAATGTATCCTAAAGTTTAAATTATATATGTAGGGAGGATTTTATTTTTAATGAAAATTTAACTAGTATGGCCTCTTTTAAGGTGGGGGATGTAGGCTAAAAATTACTCATTTAAATATAAAAGAGCCATATAAATCATGTTATATAGAAAGATGCAAGAATTTAAAGCATGTGATAACATGAGAAGAATATGTAATCATATCATGATTAGATTATTAAATCATATATGAAACATGTATCTTAAGGCATAAAAGTAAAATGTCAACATAGATATAGTAATTATGCACACAAAAGTAGTCATAATAGATATAGTCACTGAATAGTAAGACACATAGGAAGATACATGATATAGATTATGGTATTATAAATAAGTATAAAGATGCATGATATGGATCATGGCAACACATGCTTAATATAAAACCATAGATGCATTTACACATATGCACACAATGTCAAGGCCATGATTCATATGATAGAATCACACATAAAAATACTTAATGTCATGTAGAATAAGATTCACACAAAATGATCACCCAATCAATCATAATGTTACATAGGGAAATAGCCACATAAAATGAACAAATATTGTCACATAAGGGAAGAACCACATATAATTAAAAATCAATGTCACACAAGGAAAGTGACACAAACAATGTAATACACACTCAAGGATCACATCATGTGAGAGTATAAATTAATCATGCATGAAGGAATGTAATACAACACTAAATGGTCACATAACAAGTATACAAGACAACATAAAATAACAATAATATGAATTTAACAATCAAAGTTATCTAACGGTTAAAACATGTAATCATCATACACAATAAAGTATAGTATACGTATAACATTCTAAGTAGTATAAGCAAGGGAAATTTGTGTATAATAAATATAAGGTAGCTTAATATGATTGATTGAATGGTAATAGAAATATGTAACCTGATGAGGTGTAGAGATGCCCCCTAGTGGAGGCATTCCCTTAGTGTAGGAAGGGTAGCCCCTAGGTGTAGGAATTTACCACATCTAAATGTCCATGTCATTTTAAACTTATATGTCCTACAACTCATTCAAGTATACTATGAAATGCATGTGTGTATAAAAAAGAATATTTAATATACCATAATGTGATAATCAACATATACATATACATTATCAATACATGTCAATAAAAAGTTTTTATTTTTTAATTCTTTGATTATATTCTATTTATATTAATGATAGTTGATCATCCCATCAATGAGATGCTCATATGAAGGTCTTGTTTCAATCATGGTAAATGTCACTCACCATGAGTGGGTAGTCCCATATGTATCTATATTTTAATACAACAAGTGATCTCATGTTATAGTATATCTATCATTATCATCATGACTCATATGATCCTGATTACGGCGTGTATCCCTTGTGCCCTTAGTAACCTATGGAATATATTTTATAGTATAAAATATGCTTTTGTTCATTATGGAACATGTGAAGTTGTTTGTAACAGTAGATTAAGATGTTATAGAGTATATGATTTATTTTTTATAGATTGAAAATACATATAATGTAATGGAAATTGAAGCCTTAGATTTCTATGAAATTTAATTACCTTACTTTTGATTGATTGTGTACAATTAACCTGAAAAAATTATATAATTGAAAGTGGTAGGGGTGGCTGAGAAAACATCTCTAGGAAAATAGGATACACATATGGAATACCTAAAAATGTAACCACTTCACTACTATGTATATTCTTCATGTATTTGTGTAGTGAATATGGTACAAAATGGATCTTATGTATCAAAAAACATCCTAACAATATGTTGAATGCCTCTATACTTGGTAGAACTTTAAATAATTAGAAACTATTACATGAGTTTTTTCTCACAAGAGGGTTTTTCTCTTTCCATTGAATATTTTGACTATATTTTTTTCTCCCATCAAATCTACCTATGTATATCTAAAACTAACAAGGAGTGTCATAGTGAAAATATGTTTTCAATTGAACCATTATCTGCCATGACACTATGTATAAGCTAAAAATGAATGTAGGAATGCATTAAAAATGACTCATAAATATCATCATAAAAAATCTCATTATCATCAAATTTAATTATAGGTCATTGTACAAATGTGTTTGTTGTGTACCAATAATACCATACAATGTATGCTCCTCTTTAGTCCCAAATGCATAATATGTTGGAGGAGGATGTTAAAGATTAGTCTTAGTTTATGTTTCTATATTATTTGGAAAGAGATTGGAACAGATTTTCATTTTTTTTATTCCCATTAGGTTATGCCAATGAATCATCCATAGTTGTAATGATATCATTATAATCAATAGTGTTTTCATCAATAAAATCCTAAATTTTATGTCATAGTCTAAATCATCTATTTTTAGATTGTTTATCACATCTATGATAATAAAATCCTAAATCTTATGTCTTATTCTAAATAATCTATGATTATCTACCACATACTTTAACTTATTTATGGAAATGATTTTAACTTCTTGATCCTTAACCATGTGGCATATGTTATCAAATGATTGGAATTTCTTGAACATAATTGGCTCATAGAGAGGGGAAATAATTTTTTTCTTGAATATATCTTGTAAATAATTTTCAACCATATGATTTGTCATATTATAAAACATGGTCTTGTATCGAAGCATATAGTCATTGATTGGTTCATTGGGTCCTTAAACTTTACACTTTGAGGATAAGATAATTTATCACTGATACTAATAAAAAAGTGTATTTGAATCTGATTGAAAAAATGATTAAATGTGTGGACCAATTGAAATTGGAGGTCATAAAACCATTAAAAATTATAGTCCTTAAGACTTATAGGAAATAATTTAGTCAAAAACTTATCATTTGAGGCATTGTCCAAATATGTTGCATGAAATTCTCTTAGATGTTACTCTAGATCACATTTACCATCATACAATGTAAGTTTAGAAGAAATAAACCTTTAGGTAAAATATAAGTGGAAATATTTGTGGTTAATCAATTATAAAGTAATGTTTGAGAATTTGTTGACTGAATCACTCTAGAAGAACCCTAGTCTAGATGTAATACCTTAGCATGTAGATCTAAAATAGTTTACATGGTGGATTATGCAATAGGCATGCATGATAATGTCATTAGATTAGTGATCATATGAGGTACATAAGTTTTATGTTCAGGGATAAACATTGAAATATGAGTAAAACCTTGTATTTACCCCACACCATGGGTGGGATTCATATGTGTAATCATAGGTGTAGACATAAGAATAGTAGTAATGATATTAGTGGTATAAACACCTATTGCAAAGTTTGTACCTATAAAATATTGATTTTTATAATTAAAGGGCTCACATTTTCCCTAAAATGTGATGACCTTAGTATTTTTTTCATTTTTAGCCTTTATAACTAGATTTAAGACATTATGAAATTATTGAGGATGTTAATGAATTTAATATCAAAATTTAGTTAATGATTATACTTGTATAGGATTTTACCCATTAAGTCCATTAGATGTATTATATTATGGTATTCATTATTATATTGGTTAACATATTTTAGATCAAACATTTTAACATTGAAAATATACTCCTCTACTTGTATATGTTCATTAGTAACATTTGCATCAACAGAAGAAGAAAAATAAATGTTTATATTATTTATTTTAGCCATTTTATATTGAACCAAAATAATTTGATCATGCTTAATTTATGTACCAATTAACCTATCACTTTGACTTATAGGGACAAGGGAGTTATCCTTATTAGATGGCATAAAATAAGATCATGAAAACTCAAATAAGGCTAGGTCCAAGAGAAAAAGATTGCTACCTTAAAGTGTGGGGAACTCAAAAAATATATCTAAGAAACTAAGGGTAAAGTGACTTAGGGTTTGATGTGTCAGAGATAAGGATTAGGTTCACCAATATGTTTTACATTATTTTATATTAGTGATATATATACAAGTATAAAACTATGAATATTTAGATTGTATAAAGTCTATCTAAATTATGTGGATCTAAATGTGAAATGAGATTCCCAATTGTACTTAACTATTTATATAAATGACCATAAATACTAGGGTACTTGGATTATTACTATTATTTATGAGTCTAAGATTGTGTATAGGTGGAAAAAAGGACTGATACTCGATTCAAAGTCACTTGAATCTATAAATTGATTGTCTGGATTGTCTAGATGGATTTAGTAGTAGTTGGACACTTATGGGAACTTAAGGGATTTTAAACCTAATATAATTGTCTCTTTAAGATGTGATATACTATTCTATCATTGTTGTGCTTGCTTATAAAATTTATTTTGTGGAATGTCATAAGCTTATTGCTATGCATAAGTCCATAATTTTATCTCCTTCACCTTGAAACACTAACCTTTAAAAATAGGTTAGATAAGATGGACAAAGATAATCCAAACCACCCCTTTTGAGTGGTTGAGAACTACCTATGTTCTAATACTCCAAAGAGTCATAAAATCACATGTAATTCTCCCACTTAAGTGTATGTGTGTAATAGTGATCTATTAATATGGATATTACTTGTAATATGGGTTTTGACACTTGAAAATATGTAAAATTGACTTGGATTAGGTGATTCAAAATTGGTTATGGCATGATTATTTGAGGGGTTTTTGATTTGAAAGCTTTAGGGTTATTCCTATCAATATGAAAGTGATATATGTACTTTAGATAAGTGCTTGTTAGATATGAGATAGATGGGAATATTATTAGGCCTAATGTGTATAAATAGGTGAGTATTTAGGTAAATTATTATGAAAATGACATGTGAGACATACATGCTAAACTATAAGAAATATTTTAATTTAGGAAAATGTTTGTTACAAGAAGTATGGATGGATTGGTATAGGGGACAAATCTAGTATCCATATTTATCTAACTATAATTGGAGGTGTTTGAGGTACAGGTAATAATGATATGTTGAAAAAGATGCACTATAGTTAGGATAATAGGAAAATTAGGCATAGTATAGGGAATTCCTGTAGGTGATTGATATAAAACTAGGAAGGTTGGCTCTATAGATAGATAAATGGAAAAATATTGTGGACAAGGGTTACATGTATTCACATATATAATACATGGTAAATATAGGTCAAGATTGACATTATCAAGTGTGCAATACCATATTTTTGCATCTACATTTTGTAAAGGTTTTTTATTTAAAATATTATTATATTAAATCCCTGCCTTTGATTCATGATGATTAAATGGTGTGGGAATAAAATCATTATGACATAATTTCTTCAACATTAGATTTAATTTTGGTTCACTAATCTTTCCATGTTGGTTGCATCAGATAGTGCATATTAATCCACATTAAATATTTGTTTATGTTAATGTGGTCACCACATATAAATTTCAATAAAAGGTTGTAGCCTATTGGAGATATCCTATATATGTTAGTTCCACATAGGATAATTCATTATATGTGTATGTGAGTTATATCTCACATAATAAATTATTGTGAGTGAGGATATGTAGGAATGAAAAGTTAGGATAAGATAATATTTGATGCCCTTTAATATGATTAAATCATTGTATAAAATATTCTCTCTAATATTTAATAAAATAATTTAATTATTAATTTCAATTGGTATTAGATTAGTCTCTTATTGTGCCTGTCATGAATGCCAATGCACAATTCAAGTGTATCCATATTATCCTTTATTTCTCCATTGATGTTTATAATTATCTCTCTATAGATTATTTTTTACAAAATTTGATACATCTTCATAGATTTTAAGGCATTTTCACAGTTATTATGGTATTCATGCAACATTTATATCCCAACCATATTTGCATCAGGCATCCCCATGTGTATTAGACTATAATATACCATATTCATAAATATCATGTTTTGTATTTATTTACATGATTATTTATATTGGTATTGTGTGTTTTATATTTGATGCATCTGCATTAAGGTATCTCCTTATCTATTGAATTCAAAATACCATGCATGCACTAAATATTATGCCTATGAAATCACCCAATGTGTTGTCTTGGTGTCATACATCTTTCCTATGCATTTTGTTGTTAAAACAACTTATTACCTAATGAATTTATGAATTTTTTTTCGTATGAAATATCCATTTGTATTTTCCATTCACATACAGATTAATTAGTAAAGATTCATTCTTCTTAATATAGTTAATCCATGATACATCGACTAGTCTTCATATCCATGGCAATCATGTGCATGATTAGTTTTTACCTTACTTTATGGCTAAAAATTTACCTATATTTTGAAAATTATGTGGATTTTAAATTATCTTTGTGAAAATTATGTAGTTCGTACATCTATCATGAAGCATATCAATGTCCTATGTTCACATTTCGTTAACTGATGTCAGGGCAAGTTAGAATTAATAACTAAAATTTGTAAGGTAAACATATTTCATTTAGAATATAGTTTTATGTTTTTTTTTAATATTAGGTTTTATTATATCTAAATTAGATAGTCTAATGTCTCAATAGTCTAGTATGTTATCAATATTTATTTCTTTTAGTTATAATATATAGTTTATTTAATACATATTTTAAGTGTTTAATATTTAGTATATTGTGTCTATATTTTTTTAATGTTATAGCCATTTTTTAGTTAATTAATAATATGTTATTAAATAATATAGCTTGTTATGTCAAAATTATGGTTATTTTGTTATTATTACTATTAATCAAAATTAAACCATTGTATTCCATCAAAATAAAAAATCCATCATATTGTAATGATACATTATTGAAAGAACATGCATTCAAATTGAATGAGTGTGTCCATTATTAGGGGGTTATTTGTTCATATAATCAAATTTTATCTTAGCCTAACTAGTTTGACATACTAGAAATTAGAGGAAATGGAGAAAAGAGGCCACCAATCCAATATTGAGTTTTATAATTACTTAGAGGATGTAGTCCATTGTCATGGAAAAACAATAATGCACCCAAATTTATACATAGACTAAAGAGTTGTTAATCAAAAATGGTAGTGATGATGTAATTTGAATATATATGATTGAAAACTTATGACAAAAATAATAAGTCCAAGAATGGTGTCCAATGGAAATGATGACCATTTGTGTGATTTGTGATCAAGTGGTAATGGTCAAGTATAATGGCTACAAATGCAAGGTTCAATGAAGTGGAAAACACCCACTAAAGATATAATGAGGACCCATTCCTACTATAGTTTTTGTAAGGTGGTGGTTTTTCACTGAATAAAAATTGTAAAAATATGTATTAGTCCCTATTTGCATTTGTATGTCATAAAAAATAACATAATGTATTCCTATTTGTGTATACATGATATGTTTATAAATAAATATGTATTTTCACATTGAAATGAAGTATGAACTAATGTGTGTGTCCTATTTCATAATTCTATTGGTGATGTGTTTCCATATATGGATTTTTTGATGTGTTATCATCCATTAAAATATGTGTTGAATTACATGTTTGATGTAGAATGTGTGTAATGTTCACTTTCCCTATGTTTATATTAAGGGGAAAATTTTAGAGACATCTTAGAGATGTTATTATTCTACATAAGGTAGTTCATTATGTGTGTACATAAGTTATAAGTCAACCAATAGATCAATGTCTATAAAGATATGTAGGAGAGAGAAGTTCGGATGGGATAATATTTGATCCCTAATGTATAACCATTATTTTTCATCCTTATATTTTATTAGTGATATCTCTTTTAGGACTCATCAATGTATTAATATCCATGAGTACACATCCTAAGGAGTGCATTAAGAAATGGGTGGGGTTTGGTAGTGGTGTTTTATAATAGATAAGTGCATATTATTCTATCATACCTTCTTTACTGTCAATTTTTCTTCCTCTAAGTATCTTTATTTTATCCTTCTCTATATCCTTTTTCTCTAGATATGTAGCCTCCCTATATTCATATTATATTTACTAGATTGATAAAATTTATTTCTTAAATTTTATCCTTGTACTTTATCAACTTGGTTAATATAGTTTTGATTCTACCTATGTCTTATGTATTATAGAAGGAAGACTAATATAGTACTGGGTAGGTTGATATTGTTCTATTAGATCATCTTGGTTATTATCATTCTGTTAAAGTTGTAGTTGATTTTTGGGTTTGTATTTATATATATAGGGGTAATATTTTTCATTATTAACAAACATGACACTAATTTTATCTATCTGAACTCACATTTCTACTCTTAAGTAGTAAAAAGAGGAGTCATAAGATAAAGTAATATTTTTTGAGGCAAGTATTGTTTAAAATATTTTATGCTCGATAGAAGGCATTGAAATAAGGATGTGTCCTATAGTTTTTATAGATCCAAACTAAATACATTTAGGTCTTTACCCTTTTCATTTGAGTCATTCACCTACAACATCTCTTTCAAAGTGATAATAGATCTGAGAGGGATATTGATGCACTAATAATTCAATCCAAGGTAAAAATATTTATCCCCATTCTCTTTCCTTTTATTTACTTAGTAGATAGATATGTTTTGCTTATTGTTAAAATAACATGTATGTTGTTGTTCTTTCCTAGTTTATCTTTATAATAAATACTTTATTATAGCATTGGGCTTCAAAGTTTGTTTGTAGTTTAGGCCACATTTGATTAGACTCCATTAAAATCAGACTTTGAGAAATTTATATCTTGTTTAGCTTAGGTTGTTTACTATCTTGGATATAGGTTACCCTTGTTCATCAGTTCCTTACACATGGTTTCCTTATTATAACCTTGATACCCCATTTATTGCAATAATTAACATATATCATTATTTTTATCTTGAGATCTAGTTAAATGACATATATCATATCATAAGTGTATGCTTTTGAACACTATACCCATGATATTGATGTGGATTGCCATGTATTAGATCTATATCCACCATGAGTAATATATTTATCTCTATATATAACGTAGGTTTATGATACCCATATTTATCCTATTTCACACTTTTGGGCATCATTTAATGCCCATTATTACCTCTATGCACACTTTTTGGGTCATATTATGATGCCCCTCCTCATTATCCATAAATAATGCAAACATATCACACTCAAGATGAGCTAATTAACCAAAATATTACACACATTAAATACAAACAAATCTAATGTCAAAAAAATACAAAATATACTATGTACAATAACAAGGATTATAACTTTCACAAGGCACACTCATAAAATATAGGATGTGTCTCAGAAGTTTTTTTTAAGTTGGAATTTATTTTGTTTAATGTGTGAACTATAATGGATAATCAACTCATCATGAGTGTGATATATTTTCAAGATTGAGGAAGAATGATGAGGGGCATCGTTATATGCTACTAAAGTGTACATAAAGGTAAGGATGGGCATCAAAAGATTCCACAAAGTGTGAAATAATAGAAAGATGATCATCATAAGATGCCCCAACATGTGAGGCATATTAAAATTGGATGAAATCTCTACCTCAAGGTATAACTACATGGGAAATATGTTAGATGTTTTGTAAATTTGTCTTACAATAGAAATTTTGACATCTACATAAATGTCAAGATCTTTGAGAGGTGACTTGAAATTTTTATTAATAATATCAGCCATGCTAATACAATGATGATTTTTCATTTTGGGTTTGACTGTATCAACATAATAGATATAGATGGACTAATATGTATTAAAAATTGACTATATTAACAATGTCGATATAGTTAGGATGATTTGAACTAAACAGGACTGTATCAAGAAAATTAATACAATGAGGATGATTTTAGTTGAACATGATTATATTAACACTATTGATATAGTGATATGAAATAGGTAGAGGGATTAAAAGTATATTGGTACTTTATATATTTTGTCTTATGTAATTGATTATAAAAAGTGGATTTAAGACTGTATTGATAAACTTTGTGTTATGGTTGATATAGTTAGAGTTAATAAGAAGCATATTTGACACTTTATACATCATATGTGATGTTATTAGATGTACACAAGGTAGATTTATAATTATATTGGCACATTCTAGGTTTAGATTTAAATGAACTATATTAGAATGACCAATATAATTATATTTCTCTAAGCATAGAAAAAGTGTATCAACATGGCCAATATAGTTGGAAATAAGTGACTATGAATATTTTAATTATTTAATTGGGATTGAAATTAAAATTAGAGCTCTAAGATAGGTCTTTATAGTCATATAAACTCTAGGATCATCACTTGTGATTTATTTTTCACTAGGCATCTGAATGAGATGCTCCTCACGAGTTGATGAGCTGACAAAAGTTGGTTTTAAAAGGAAGGTTTGAATGTGAAATAAGATTTGATGGTTAATACACCTAATGCCTTATAAGGGTGGGTATAAATTACTTAAACTATCTTAGGGTAAGTGCACAAAGTTGTGGGATAAAAAGTGGCTTACCTGTGGACATGATTTTCCTAAAATTTGAGAAATATGAACTTTTGTAGATAATTTGAGATATCTACACTCCAAATTTGAAGATGGTGTAAGAACATTAAATGTAGAATTTTAAGTCTAGTTTTTAAAAAACTATTTTAAAAAAAAATGGTTAAGTATAACTAGGTCAAACATCTAAAATTTGAATATTAACTCCTATTTTTTTCAAAAAGCATAGTAGATAGATGACCGTGTGATGCACCATTTTTTAAGCAATATTTAATATTATTTGAAACCCTTTGGAGAAATTTTATATAAGATCTTATAGTTTGTGACCTATTTTTTATATTTTTTTAATGAATAATTTTTTTTATGAATTTTTCAAGTAAATAGATCCTAAAAATTGAAAAAAAATGGATAGTCATCCATGCAACATGCCTAATTACCTTAAAAAAACTAATTTTTTTGAATGTGTGTAGAATTAGGCCTAATTTGTGACCATATAACTTGTTTTTAACTTGGATTAATGAAAGACAAATTACATGAACATGTATGTTGTGGCCTAAAAAAGGTATAGTTTGAAATAAACATAGTTTGAAACCTTAAATTAGTCCAAAAATTATAAAAATCATATTTTTGGAAAGAGGAGAGTGTGCTCATCATGATGGTATTAAGTTTTTGAATTTTAACATTGAAATTATTAGTGTATTTGGCAATCAAAATTGATTTTTTTATTTTTTATCATAACTCTCAAAACTTGACTATACATTGATAGTCCAAGTCTTTGGATCAGGAATCCAAGCCATTCTCAAGCCAAAAGATGTGAGAATTGAATTCAAATTAAAATATAATGATTATGTTAATAATGTAATTGTATTATTAACTACATTAATAATGTGATCATGTTACTTAATAATGTGATCATGTTAATAACATGATCATGTTATATATTCTCAACACCCTAAAACATGTGAGAGTTGCACATGAAGGCAACTTTGGCTAGAAGTTTATATTTAAAACTCTAAATGTTAAGTATAACTTTACATTTATATTGTTACAATATAAATGTAAACTTATAATTTAAATTTATTTTAGTAATATAATAAATTAGGATCACTCAACATTTGATAGAGCTGGTCTCATAGTTACATGCCTTATGATGTGGAAAATATTTTTTAAAAATCCAATCTAGTTAGTACGTAGGCATTTTCAAGGTTTAGGTATTAAACTTAGGGATTTTAGTATATACATTTTGAAATTAATGTCCATTTTTGGTAAACGTAGTAATTTTTAGGTTTTGGTGCCTTCCAAATTGATTCTTAGCATTTATAAGAGTCCTAGGTTTGTCAAAATTGAAGTTTGAAAAATATTCACTTTAAACTTGATCCTATGTGGTGTGATTAGGGTAGTGTAGGTCATATTGATGACCTACACACATCAAAAAACCACTTTGTGTTCATTTCACTTGTTCATCTTCCCTCTATCATCCTTGATCACTTCATACTCATCCCTCATTACCCCTAATCACTCTCTCATCAATCCTCATTATCCCTAATCACTCTCTTATTGACCTCACTATCCCTAGTCATCTCTAATCACTCCCTTATCATACATAATCACTCCTCCAATGTCTCTCACTATCCCTCATCATCCCTAATTACTCCCTCCCCATCATTAATCATCCCTAATCACTCTTTCCTCATCACTCATCATCTTTAATCTCTTACTCATCCCTATTCACTCCCTTCTCATCCTTCCTCATCCCTAATCACTCCCTCATTGACCTTCATTATCTCTCATCATATCTAATCACTCAAGATTATCATTTATAATCACTCCTTAATTAATTATCACCATCCCTCATCATCCCTAATCACTCCTTCCTCATCCCTCATAATCCTTAATCAATATTTTTTCATCCATCATCATCAATAATCACACCCTCATTGACCCTCACCATCTCTCATCACTCCATCATGGACCCTCACCATCCCTCACCATCCCTAATCACTCCCTCATCATATGAAAAAAGTATATAATCTAAAGATATCTTTTATTCCAATCATATGTTATTTAATCTATTATAATAGAAATTAACTCTTTTCTAGGACTTGTGTTGTTAATACCCATTTGTGATAGTCAATTTTATTACTAAATGAATTGGATGATCTTCTAAATCTATAGTTACGTAACTATTATCATCAAATTATGCACCATAGGACACTCTAAAAATATCCTTACATTTGATATGACATTGAATCATTTCTCAAGTTTGTGAGAACTTGTAAGAGATATGAATCTCTAGGATTGAAAGGGCTAGCTCCCTAGATTCATATTTAAGTGATTATCACCTAATATAATTCTTATTTATGGGAAAAGGGTTAGGAGTTTACATGAAAAGGAAACTACACTAAAGAGGTCATACACCAATACATATCCCACAGACTATCACACTCTTACTAAGCAACAAAGCTTTCCAAGACCAATTCTAGGCATTGAAGGATCCTAACACAATGTTTTAATGTGAAGGTAGGAATACATAGGATAATCAAAAAGATAATTGATCTAGGGGAAGATTTCACACCTTAGAGACAATTTAATTCTTGAAGAGGAGCCTAGTACATTCATACACTTCACATGACTTGTTAAAATCAGAACTCTTGCTTAAACATGAAGGATAAAGAGGAGTAAGGATGACACCATCACTTAGCTCCACTATACATCACTCACACACTTAGACAAAATATTCTTAACTCAAAATCAGACTTGTATTAAATTTTTAAATACAAAATTAAATGTCATACCATTAGGGTCTTGCCATACTAATTATGGTCTCTTTTACAATAGCCAAGATGGCTCACATTTATATAATTTGGAAGAAAAGAGAGAGAGGAAAAGTTGAAGAGGCACAAAGAAAAGTGTCCAAATATGAAGATCAGTTAAAATTCATGTGAATGAGGTGTAAAAGGAGTTATGAAACTTATTTTAACATCATTCTATCCCTAATTAGCCTTTTATCCAAGTGTGGTGTAGCAATCTTCTCAATCATTCTCTCTTATGAAACTACCTTCATGATGGGAGTTCAAGAGCTCTTAAAAGTAGGTTATGGACAAGTGTTAGATGGAAATTAGGTGGAGGAGATATAAATTAACTTATTTGGACATGTTTCCATCCAAACTGAGCACCTTCCTCACATGTGGCATTGAAACTTTTCACAAGCATCTTTGAGTATTGAAACTCCTCCTTGACAAGTGGTAAAAGAAAAGAGTTTGATCATGAGGTATCTTGGAAACTTAAATTTTCATCCCAAGAATATTTTGGAATCATATTGAGGCATATCAATCAGTTACATCACCTACAATCATCAATTCCTCTCTTAGGTGTCACAAGGCTCCTTTGTCTCATTAGGCCCAATTTGGCCAAAATAGCTAAAATTTGGATTTAGCTCAATTGGTGTAATATTTATTTATATAAAGAATATTTTAATTAAAAAATCCATTTAGAGTCATTAATCTTTCACCAAAATCTCATTTTGCCTATAGAGCCTTCACAAGGCCTAGTCTTCTTGTAGCCCTATTTTTGCACAAATCCACTAGTGCAAGAGAATTGATGGAATTAAAATACTAAGTGATACCATTTTTTATTACCATTTTCCATAATTTTTCTTTTTTTCAAGTTTCATGGCTCTACACCCAAGGCAAGTGTACTTGCTAATCAACTAGTCCTCCCAATTAGCCCTAATTTGGCCTTTTTAGCCTAGAAGACCAAAAATGCTTAGAAATGGATCTTGCACATTTGAAATATATTTTAAATGTTTTATTAAATTTCACATGAACCATACCATTATCCATATCAAATTTTATCCTCTGGTTCATTGTGGAAGTATGAAAACCCTGAAATGGCCAAGAGACTAGTCTAGGTCTTTTGCATGCTAGATAAGGAAAATGAATGTTGGGTGAGTAATGAGCTTAAAATTGATTTTAAAATGATATATTAAGGTATATAAAATATTATACAATAATAATATACCTCATTATGACCTTAAAACAAACTATTTACCTTGCAAGCAACTTTCAATTCACCTTTTCTTCATTTCTCCACTAGCAACAAACTTCATGGTGACTGTAACCTTTGTGGTATGGGGTAACCTATTTACCTTCAGACATTATATAAAGGTTTATTAGGTTTTTAAGGTTTTTACAAGATTATACAATCATCATACAATGTTTACTTGCCTATTGGTTACCAATTTCACCATTTTCCCCAACATTGTCACCTTCATGCATGTTAAAACTACCCCTGCTCTGAGATAAAATAAAGAGGGTTTTCAATATTTTAATTGGATAATATTAATTAGGTATTTATGGTAATACTTACCAAATTTTTCCACCTAAATCGTTCATTTAGACTTCCATCCAACACCATTTCCAAGGCAAACTTTGAACAAAGTAGCCTGATGAAGGTAAGCAGGGTATGCCTATGTTTGGATACTTTAGGGATTTATTTGAGTTTTATTATGGAATTTTTTGGGTCATTAATAAATTAAATTGTTTATTTAAACAATTTTATAGTCAATTTTCATCTCAAACACTTCCATGCCTCTTGGAAACCATCAACTAGGCCACTAACTGCTTAGAAAAGGGAATCCCTATTTATGCTTAGTTATAGGTTACTTTGGGCTTGGTTGATTATTTAGGAACACAATAAAATACCATATGATTTTAAAAATATAATATGAGTTATATTCCACTATTTTTCAAGGCTAAAACTCACTCCTTTGCATCAATGCATCCCTCATTCCAAGATTAGGCCATCTTGTGTGGACTGAGACATCCTTAGGCTCTGCATGTAGGTTTAGGTCTGAGTTTTGATTGGTGTTTGTGGATATAATTTACATGATTTTTAGGTAATTATGAAATAATTTTCTCTTAATTCACTTTTAAATCTTATAAACCATACCAATTCATACTCAAAATCCTCAACTGGGATGCCACTGCCCTGACTGTAATAGTCATGTTTTATCTTTGTAAGTGTGCATCTTGGCAAGATTTAGGACTTGTTTACTTTGTGTTTAGGTTTTACATATATTATATAGGTAAAAATTAATTTTTTTAATCCAAATATCTCCCCTAAAACCTCTTTTAGTGCAAAGGAAAACCCACATCTCATCCACTATTTTCATACCTAGTTTGATTGTGTTTTCCTGCTTTTAGGCCTGCTGTAGGTTTCATAGGTCATTTGAAGTTTGATTGATGATTTTTTTACTTCCCTTGAATGTCATTGGATCATGGAACCTTTCCTAATGATTTAATTTTTTTATAACCCTTCAAAATAGCATCAACTCATGCTTAAGCCTTCAATTGGATCATCCTCTACCCTGTTTGGACTAAGATAGTCCTGTAGGTGATTTTAGGCAAGATTTAGGGCTAGTTCATGGTGTGATATGGTCCCTTATAATTTAATTTATATTAAAATTACCTGATTTAAATAACATTTTGACATTTTAGCCTTAAAAACACCCTATAGCAATCAAACTAGGTCACTACCTAGTATGTTGGCTATAGGTGTTTGTAGGTATGCTTGTTGTACGAACAAGGAAGGGCTTAGGAAGTCTCAAAACATAAAATTACACTTTTTCACTATAATTTTATCTTTGGATTGTCATTTGGATCATTTATAATTATTTAAATTTTATTTTATAGTTTACATCTTCCCACATGAGGTGCAAAATCAACTTTTACTAATACCTTGTAGGTGTTCACTGTCACAATTCAATGATTTTTAGCCACATTTAGGCCTTGTAAAATCCATCTTCCACTCACCATTTTGACCTAAAAATTGGTAGGGTTGTTGTTTGTAGATATGGACACAAGAAAAATTAATCAAATATGTTGGAGGCTCCTTCTATCATGACATATGTTATCTCAAAAAACCTCAGGGATTTTTGTTTTGTCCATTTGGGGACTGTTAACCCAATATAGTCCAATCATTATTTGGAGTGAAACCTCTATAAATCACAACATGAACATTGTGATCCTTTGGGAATGTTATGAATTCAAAAATTAACTTCATCATGTCTTCACCATTGACACCTCCATACCAATCTCTTGAAGTTAAGCATAAACTGACTGTGAGCAGACTTGGCAATGGATAAGGAGAGTTAGGCAATTAGCTTTAAAGAATCATAAATTGATTGATATCTCAAAATGGAATTTAATTAATAAACCTTTTAAAACATGAACTAAATAATTTTATATATCTTCAAGATCTTTATTCTATGTTGCAAAACTCAGTTTACACGCCCATGAATGTAAACATTAAGAAACAAGCACAATTTTGAAATCTCCTTCAAGGGAATTAAGAGATAAGTGTTGGATGACTGAAAAATCATGGAGATGAATATATTAACACTTTAAAACACTTCATCAAACTAACACAACTCCTTTTATTCCTAAAAATAAGAAACATATGCAAACTTACACCCCTCTTGAATGCAATTCTATAAAACGCTGCCTATAGTGTAAATGATTGTTCATAAATGAGGAGCCACTAAGTTTAAACTTATTATTATTAAAATTATATTAAAATCCACCCCCAAAATCCCTCTTTCTAGTTCCATTTGTAGCTTCCATAGTGAGTGATTGAATCTACCCTTCCTTGGCTTGCCAAGTGAAAATGAAAGAAAACAAGTTGCATATGGATCTTATATGGAATGTTTTACAAAAAAAATATGAATATAACTTGTGGGGATGTAAATAGACACTCCACCATGTTTTCAACTGATGGTGGACTTGAGAAGTCTGTACAAGTGCCCAAAGGAGCCTATTTTTAAGGAAAAACTATCATTTATTGATCATAATAGACTTATAACTACCACTTGAGATGATTATGACATAATTTGAACATCTCCAAGTTATTATCCACCTTGGTGACAAATATTTTAATTTTAAAGTCATTAAAATTCATTTAATCAAGCTAAAAGGTGGCCAAATGACCCTTTTAGCACCTAAAATGTAGCAAGTGGTCAATTTATGACTTGTAAACACATTGAAACCTATCAAAGACAATTTTAATACATTTATAAAATAAATTTATCCTTTGAATAAGTTTGACCTTAGTTGACCAACATTAACTTTTATTGACTGAGCTAGTATAATGAGGACAGGTTTTAACAAGGACTATAGAAAGGGCAAGTGAGACATGTAGGACAATGGATGACCCCATAAGACATATGAAAATTTCTATAAAATTTTAAAATAGTAAGGGTTAACTCAAATTTGACTTGGGGTCAAATTTGGTCAATAGTAACATAAGTACTAACACAAAACAGAGTTTAAATTTTAGTTCATCAAATTATATTTGTTGTGCAGCTGGCTAGATAAAACTTTATTTAGTTACAACTTTGGTAGTTTGGTTTAAAAGATAAAAATCAAACAAAAATATCTCGTATAATTTTCTAATTCTAAGAATATTTGAATCATATGCAAAGTTATTTAGTGTTTTCCTATCCTGTATGACTTGAGTCTTGTTTAGGTTCACACATGCACTCATTGTGTGTGTATTGTGTCCCAAATATTTTATCTCTTGCATAAAAAATGAATATTTATTCATGTTATCATAAAAATATGTTTCTAAAAAATCTAAAACACTATTTCAGCATGGTGTAGATGTTCATCCCATGTTTTCTAAATATTAAGATGTCATCAAGGTAGATTAAAAAAATTACATAGTTAAAGGACCTGAAGATGTCTTTCAACATCTTGAAATTAATAAATTCGTTACATGAGTTAACATAAAAAGCATATCCAACCAGTCAATCAATCCTTCCTTTGATTTTAAGACTATATTCTAAATTTCTAGAGTTTTAACATGAATATGATGATACCCAAACTTAAGATCAATTTTGGAAAAGACTTCTATAACATGGATATGGTATAAAAATGCCTTAATATTAAAATGAGGATAATGGTTCTTTACATTAATATTCTTAAGATTTTTTTAATTGATTCACAACTTTGGCACAAACAAAATTGGGCTTCTGCAAGGTAATGATTTGGGATGATGTGTCCATTATCCATGATTTTATGGATCTACCACTTGATCTATTCATTCTATAGAAATGATATGTTGTATAAAGGTAGAGAGGTAGTTAATGGATCAAATCAATTGTATTGTTTAGTGTATAGTATGTAGGAACTTATTTAGGTGACTGAAAGATATCCTTGTATTCATCTAGCTTATGGTTCAATTATTTTATATTTGTTATTGTTGGATAAACCACACTATGATATGGTGACATAAGGATGTTATTACATTTAATTCTTACCATTAAGAGTATACTTATTAATAGAACTGGCAAGATTCTTTCACTCCTTGTCACTAATGATTGAAAGCTTATGAATTAACTACAATGTATGGTATTTCATATCATAAAAATATATCACAATATTTCAAGGATTTACTTCATAGACTACATGTCAATGGTAAATATATGGTTGACCACATGTAAAACATCACACACCTCTTATGGTGAAATGTCACAAAGGATTGCATCTTTAAAAAGTTTGATTTTGTACACCAAGTGACACTACTAGGTGATCCATTTCTCAACGCCTACACTAGAACATACACTAGCATATGGTTATGGATGATGCATAAATTTTAAGTTCATTTTTTTGAAAATATTCTTTAGAATAAATTAAATTATTTTTATTTGCATTGGAAATGATGAAGTGTATTGACTTACCATTGATCTACATTTGTTAATGAAACAATATTTTTAATTCATATAATTTATTGTTAGGGCAAGTAGAGATATTTTTAGTACCAACCATATCATTGGGTTCATGATCTATTATCTACTTACTTTTTTATAGTGCTAGATAGCTTGTACCCACTTATTAATATTTACAAGTAGAGAGCTCATAGTGTGACATTCTTCATTGGATTGACTATTGAATTTATGAATTAAGCACCACTTTTCAATATTGGACTACTTGTTCTAATCATTTGAAAATTATTTTTCAATCTTTGGTATGATGACTCAATCAATAGATATACAAATAAAATGCCTTCAATATAATTATTTAGATCATAAAATGTCTTCATATGGAAAGCAATTGATTGGTTTCAAGAAATCACATAGCTTGGTGATCCTCATGTATTTACTACCCATTTTTGGTGCTATGGTGGTTTTACTTGCTTCTATTTTTATGGTGGATTTTCAATTATGAATTACATAATTTATAATAAGCCCATATTTTTTTAGGTGTTAAATATTTATGTTTTAAATTTGCCTCCACATTTTTTGGATCACTGTGTCTTATATTTTATGCTATCACTCAACTCTCCACTTGTAGCTCCTAACATTGTTAAACCCCAACAAATACCACCATCAAGGTATTGGATGGAGTGACTAAGGATGATGAGGAATTCAGTAGAGATGATGAGGGAGTCAATAAGGATGGTGGGGATGGTGAGGGTCAATAAGGGAGTGATTAGGGAAGATGCTAGAGAAATTAGAGATGATGAGGGAATGATTATACATGATGAGGAATGGTGAGGGTTAATAAGGTAGTGATTAGGGATGAGGAAGGAGTGATTAGGGATGATGAAGTAGTGATTAGGGATGGTGAGAGCTAATGAGGGAGTGATTAGGGATGATGAGAGAGTGATCAAATATAATGAGGGATGGTGAGGGTCAATCAGGGAGTGATGAGGGATGATAAGTGAGAAATTAGGGATGATGAGGGATAGTGAGGGTTAATGAGGGAGTAATAAGGGATATTGAGGGAGTGATTAGAGATAACTAGGGACAATAAAGGTCAATGAGGGAGTGATTAGGGACAATGAATAATGATGAGAGTGATTAGGGGTGATGAAGTATGAGTAAGAAGTTATCAAGGATGAGGGAGGGATGATGAACAAGTTAAATTAACATAAATTGGTTGTTTTATGTGTGTAGGTCATCAATGTGATAGATGTTACCCTAATCATACCACTTTACATCAATTTCAAAGTGAGTGGTTTGAAAACTTTAATTTTGACAAACTTAAAACTCTTAGAAATGCTAGGAATTAATCTAGAAGGCACAAAAACCTAGACAATAACTATATGTTTACCTAAAATAGACATTAATTACAAAAATAATATCCTAAAATCCCTAGGTTTAATACTAGACCCTGAAAATGCCTAAGTACTGACTAGATTGGATTTTAAGAAATTAGTTTCCACATCACAAGATGTGCAATTGTGAGACCAAATCTATCAGATGCTGAGTGACCCTAATTTATTATATTTAATAAAATAAATTTAAAGTATAAGTTTACATTTATTTACAATATAAATATTAACCTTTAAAGTAGTAAACATAAGATTCTATCCAAAGTTACCTTCATGTACAACTCCCACATGCTTTTATGTGAAAAATAATAGAAACATGATCACATTATCAATAACATGATCACATTACTTATTAACCAACATTCACTCCATCTACATGTTCATTGCTTTAATTTTCAAAAAAACAATAACATAATCACATTATTATTTATACAATAACATGATCATATTATATATTAACACTGTTACATTATACATTAATATGATCACATTAAGGCTTGGTAATTAACCATCTATAATTTAATTAACATGATCATGTTAATTAAATAATGAAATTATGTTATTTAATAATGTGGTTGTGATACCTAAAATGTCCACAAAATTGTCCCCCAACTCTGTGCACTTACCCCTTACGTATTTTTTGAGTTAAAGAGAGGGTTGCTAAAAATGGGAAAATTATAAAAGAGATTTTCATCCATGTCATAAAAGTCATCAATGGGAGTATCTTTTTATTCACCTCCACCATAAGAAATTTTGATAGGAAATTTGGCAAACAAACTTAGTTATGATGGTTTCCCATCTAGGATCTCCTGAAAGGAGGTCCAAAGGTCTCCCCAAGGTCTATATATATCGAGTCATTGCATACTAGGTGACCTAGTTGGTCTATGCAAAATTATTTCAATACAAGGGCCTTTACCGAATTTAGAATTTAAATGTTTAAATTTAACATTGTTTTGGTTTTGATGGATTAGATGGAAATGCAAGTTTTGTTATTATATCACTCATGCAAGTTTTGAATATGTTTCAAGAAACAAAAAAAATCAAAAAAATTTACCCACATAAATTAGTGTTTTAGAGATTTAATAAACAAAATAATGGCTGATTTTAAAGTGTTTACTACATACATACAATAATGTGTAAAAATAAATAAATGATATTTGGACATGAGATAAACCATTCAAGGTAGATTGCATTTAAATCCTACTCTAACCCTTGATTCACTAGTTTATTAAAAAAAAGTGCAAAATAAAGGGGAAAAAGAGAGAAAAATCCTATTGAAATAAATACAACTTTGATTATCTTTATTGAATGCAATGCAAAAAATATATCTCTCACTTTATTAGCAAATGCAAAATCATAAAGGATATGATGCAAGCATCTAAAGGAAAAAACTATGAAAGGAATGAATATGACCACCATTCACATGCACAAATCACAAATTAAACTTACACAACATTCTATTGATCAAGATATTCAATTTGATATAAAATTTGAGTCAATTATAATTGATGATTAAAATATCCATTAGAATAATCATGAGACCAATAAATTGAGAGGGAAAATTACACTACTAAAACAAAAATTGCATGAAAAGAGTTGATTGGCTCATTATTTCTCCTTGGAGCAACAAAAATCCAACCTTTTACAAGACAATAATGTAACCATATATAATAAATGTAGCTCCAAATGGGAAGGCATTTTCCCTCCAAAATATTTTTGAAACCATTAAACACAATCACCAACTCTCATTCCTCTATTTTGTATGCTATACTCCTCTTTTTTACACTTTTTTCCTAAAAAAGACAAAAAACAATTCATAATTTTGAAACAAAAAGCTCCATTGAAAAATTTAAGATGAACAAATGAACACATTTTAAACCATGTAATATTTCCCTAAACTAAAGACAATACTACATTTGGGATAGAACTAACTTCCCAATGCCATAAACAAATAAAAAAATGGAGTTATAGGGATTAAAAAATCAACAAAAAACCAAAACATGCCCAGAATAGGCCCAATAGACCTAATCAAGATTTAAAAAAGTAAAAAATGGTCCTTTTTCAAAATGAAAATAGAGACCCTTTGCTAATTAAGCTTCAAAATCTTGATTAGAACTAAATGTTACTAAGGGACAGGTCATAGACCTAATTGGAATTTATACTTATAGATAAAACTAAGATTTTAAATTGAGGGGGATCCCAAGACTTAATCAGGCTTGGGAACCCCAATTAGGTCAAGGAATAAATGCTCAGAGAGTTTGCTTAGTATGTGGGTTTGAAATTTTGCATCTGATTGTGCTTAAAATAGGCATTGGCCTATAAACCTAATTAGTGTATATGACCTAATTAACATTGGAATGAAGGGTTCACAAGTCTTGAATACCTAGTTAAGGTTCCAACCTTGATTACAACTACTTTTGTAAGATGTGATAGGATCTCGACCTAGTTGGGGATTTATTCCCAACTAACATTATGAAGCCTTAAGAAAATGGAAACTAACTTGACCAGGCCCTATAACCTAACTATAATTTGAAACACAAAAAATGAAAATCAAAGACAAAAATAGGTTAAAAACTATGATTGGAATAGTGAGTCCCCACTTGACTACACATAGACCTAATCAAGACTTCACTACTTGATTACAATTACAAAAGACTAGCGTGATTACCTTAGAACTATTCAGAGTTTCAAATTTGATAACAATTAGTTTTAGACTAACATGACCTCCCTAACCTAATCAAAAATTTTAAAGTTTGACTATAAATATAAGGACTCAACATCACCTTCTTAGATTTATTTGTATAAAATGGAATGGAAAAATTGAAAACTAAAAATCATTTGGGAGTTGGAAAATTGATTAGATATATAATTTTGGAAAATATAAGATAAACTCCAATAGAACTATTTAGGGATCTGAACAAGAATTTAAAATGAGAATTAAGGCATCTAGACTTATTATTTTCACCAAGTGTTTTATATGAAAATTTATTGCATGAACTTGGTAGTTGTAGTGGAACAGGTCTCGAGATCTAGTCTAGCATGCAGACTAAGATGACCTCTAGGAGTAACATGAGAGATCTAAGTAAGAAATATATATAAAGGAAAACTAAGGCATCAAGAATTTGATTTCATGTTAAGTGATTTAAATGATTTTTTATCATATAAGATTTGTATTTCTAATAGAGGTGGGTATGAGTCTTAGTTTGGAACACAAACTGATATAGACCATCAAAGTAACTTAAGAGATCTTATAACAACAAGCCTATGATCATAAGTAGTATTAGATCCCAAAAAGGGGGGTTCCATGATTATAGAGGAATTAGGGTGTGTTGTGCATGTAATAACAAATGGTGACTCTACTAGAAATTATTCCCAAATAATTTCAAATGAAAGAAACATATGTATAAACTTTGAATATTTGAGAAAGACAACGCATGAAACATGAAAATATTCAAGAGAGGAAAAGAAGAGAATGACTAAAATAGCAAATTCAATATTATCACTAACTTAGAGTGTGAAAACAAGTTCATTATCACTTCATGAGACCTGCAAAGACTAGTTATTATGACTTCAACCATTGATCTAGTGAATTCCACCTTGAGAGTTCTTGTCTTGATATTGCTCTACTATTAACCTAATGTCTATATCCCTAATATATTTGTATATGAACTGAATCAAGGCCTTATTCTACTTATAATTAAGCATCCATAGCTTCAGTAGAGGTTCCATAAATTACCCACAAATTGATTTTTCCAACAAACTAATTTTATTTTGGTTTCTCTTTTCTTTTTATTTCTCTATTTTTAATGTCTCAACTTTGGGTTGGGTAACATCATTGAAAATGCAAATCATAATTTTATATTTTTCATCCTAGATATTAATTCTAATAGGTTCATCCAAGTTAAATAAAAAACCATTAAAATGTAATTTTTTGTGTGTGGTTTTTATTGAAGAATTAGTCCTCACATGGTGCTTAGGTAATAAAATATTTTAACTATTATATGTGTAATAATTACATATGGATATTTATGTAATTGATAAAAATAAGAGTTGTATATGTAGAGTTTTAAGAGAGAAAATAGGATGTAGAGAATAAAGGTTGTTAGAACAACCTACCTGGATTAGTGTTAGTGGTTTGAGGAGTTGTTATAGGGGTAAGAGTTAAACTCCTATATATATGTAATTTGTTTTGTTAATAAAATAATGTGAAGTTGATCAACCCTAATTATTGTTTCTGAGCCTTTGGATTTTCCTTCACCAGGGATAGTTTTAATATCTAGTATCAGAGTAGGCCCATCTTGGACCTCTTTGTACCCTCCATCTATTTGTATATGTATCAAATTATATTAATGGCTATGTAGTGTAACCCATGTGCAAATGCTAATTTTTTCCAATCACCCCTACTTGCATATTGATAACAATTTGTAGTGTAGATCACGTGCATAATTGTTGTTATTTGGCATACATATGCATATTTATATTATAAGCTTACATCATGTTCATCTCCTTCCACAGTCTATGCATCCATTATATTTACAGTATTTATTCCATATATATATATATATATATATAAGGCTCTATTTTTTGTTTTTAGCTAGGTGTATCAACTTGCAGTAAAATGATTGAGAGATTTCACATTGGAGATCTCTGAATTGAAGAATCTCATTATATATCTAACTTGGATATCATCATAAGTATGAGATACAACTTTCCTCAAATAATTTTACAAAGATTTTATCTCTTGTAGACCAGGACAAATTCACACAATACAGATCATTTTCTGGCTATGGATTGTTTAATTGCCCTCCATTTCATTTCTTCTATCATGTCATTCTAGATCATCCATTTTAAAAAAAGAGGAAAAATAAAATATACAGAGTATTTTTATACAAGCCATATTGAACGCTACCCACCATCCTCTCCACAACTCACTTTAATCTCCATTATCAAAGTCAAATAACTCAAGATGCTTCTTACATTTGAGATTAGATAATTAAATCGATCCATTTACTTTTAGTAAGGAATCCAAATGACAAATCATCTCCACTCAATGAACTTTTACCCCATAGTTTCCTCCAATGATGTTCTCTGAATCCATTCCAACCTCCATTCTACCATCCAAGCCCATTTTCTCTAAATTTCTATCATCAATGTCTCCATCGACAATGGAAAATCATTTTTTAGTTCTTTGTATTTCATTATTTTTAAGATTTAGGTCTAAGTCCATAGATTTTATTTAGTTTTAAAAAGTTACATTTATTTCTTAGAGTTTATCATTCACTTCATTTTTAGTGTTTTTAAAACGTTGTTTAGATTTAATTTGTATTAAGTTTGTTTTTTAATTTCGATGATTTTACTTTTTAGATTTGTGTGTTTAGTTTATAGTTTTTTAATACTATTTATTTTTCTTTATAGTTTTTAAAGTAAAGGTCATGATTTAAAATGATTTTATATTTATTTTTTATTTTTTTATAATTTATGGTCATTATATTTTTAAGTTTTGTATATCAATAAAAATTAATATTTAATTATTATTATTTATTTATTTTTCTTTGTCATTATGTTTGTAGTATGTTTCTTATGTTTTAATTATTTTTTAATTTTCTTTGGTGTTTTATTAAAACATCAGTCTATGTTTTGTACTATGTCTCTTGTGTTTTAAAGTTAAAAATAGGCTTATCAAAGGAAAATGAACTTCAACAAAGTATGGATGTTTTTCAAACTCTCCATTTCAATGTTTGTAATATAATGCATTATTGGTTGAAACCAACAATTTGAATCTCTCACCCCATGTTAGAACTAAGTGGGGGAATGTTAAGGAATTAGTCCTCACATGGTGCTTAGATAATAAAATATTGTAAGTAATTATTACATGTGTAATAATTACATATGGATATTTATGTAATTGAGTAAAATAAGAGTTTTGTACGTACAACTCAATAGAGGTAAAGATTTAAGAGATAAAATAAGATGGTGGGAATAAAGGTTGTTAGAAAAACCTACGTATATTAGTGTTAGTGGTTTGAGGAGTTATTATACAAGTTAGAGTTAAACTCCTATATATATGTAATTTGTTTTGTTAATAAAATTATGTAAAGTTGATCGACCCCAATTATTATTTTTGAGCCTTCTACTCTTCTCCCACTAGGGGTATTTTTAATAGTTTTGAGAGAATACCTTTAGAGGCTGAATAGTTTACCTAAACTCATCCAAACATAAATAAATATAGAACACACATGACATCATAAACTTTAAAAACTAGAAAAATAAATATAATGTTAAGCTACAAAATACTTACAATTTTTACTCACCAGAATGTCATTATTGATACCTATGTACAAACCATTCTTACTTAATCTTTGATCATTAAAGAATCCATAGGGAAAAAATAGATAGGTCAGAACAAAAATAGATAAATGATGAGGCCAAACCAATAATTAAAGTAAGAAAATCAACCTAAACTAACAATAAAAGTAGGGTGGGGAAAGAAAGTAAGAAAGCTAAGAGAAATTATGTATAGGACTTTACCTAACCAATTCAGTCCTAGAATTAGTGCTTAATGAACTACCCTTTGATAGACAATGGGACATATTCACTAGTTAAACACATATGACATAATGCATTCTCACCTAGTATTTTAAAATTTTGGTATGGACCCAACTATAGGGCATCAAACTTGGTGTGTTGTACCTTTTTCTCATGAACCTTGTCCTAGAGAAGGATTAAATTAGAGATCCAAAAGGATTTCATTTTGGCTCACTTGTCAAACCAACACTTGAAAAATCCATGGTGTTTCTAAAGTGAAACAAAGATGAACCACATTTTTATTTGAGTTGTATCAAATACAAGAGTTGAGACTTTAACTTATTGATAATTCCTAGGTAATCTCTCATAAACAACAAGGTTAGGATCCTCAGGTTCATAGGAAAGATAAAATCTTGGCTGTAAATGAGGTGATATGGGGATGTGCCCAAGGAGGATTTAATTTTATTCCTATCAGATCACTAAGAAAATTTCAACATTTTATCCAATCCTTAGGGTTATTATCCAAAATAATTTTAATCACATCCAAAAAATTCTTTTTAGTTGATTCAACTACCATGTTACCTTGAAAATAGTAATTAGGTGATAATTTAAGAATTACCTAATTTTCATATGCTTATTTAATGAATTTAAAAGAGGAAAAAGCATGTCCCTGATCACATATCAAAGTTAACAACATTAAAAACCTATTGATGATATGTTTCTCAAGGAAATTGATCATAATGCCAATTATGAAATTATTTAATGCCTATGCTTCGGTCTACTATGTGTAATAGTCAGTTGTTATCATAATAAATTTTTGTCCCATGGATGAGTTGATATTGATGGATCCAACAAAGTCTAAACTCCATTTTATAAAAGGTTGGACCTAAATAACTATATGCAATGGAATGGCAAGGTTAAGTTCTATGTGTACAACAAACTAACAGGTATGACATCTTATGATGTGTGAGTGAGCATCCTTAAAAACATGTGGTAATTAATAACTTGAATACAGGATTTGGTGAGATGTAGCACTGCCAAAACCATGGGAAGTTTTGTATTTCCCATGAAAATATCTGAGTAATTATCTACTTTAGTTTTGTTTAAGCATCTAAAATAAATGACTTCATGTTTCTTTCTATATAACATTCTTAATTTAATCATGAATTTTTTTCTCTTTAAGCACAATGTTCTTTTCTAAGTGGATTTCAAGTAACTTAGGCACTCATTATTAAGTAGGTAATGGAATAAATCCTGATACCACTCATTTTTCATGATTTCTTACACTTTATATTGCTAAAAAACTATTTGAGGATCAACCTAAACCATTACCTTACTTAACTCTTTCCATCTCACAATATTTAAGGGCTAGAGCTCCAAGTCAAATTATTAGAAAATAGTCATCTACTTACCTCTTTGTTCACCAAATTAAATTTTAATCAACATAGATTTTATGATAGGGTCAGGCAAAATGGAAAACACTTTATTATTTATGATGTAATGCTTGAACTTAGTAACTTCTTTGATTAAAGGAAAAACTTGTTTATTAATGGTGGAGTATCTTAATTCAATATTTTAGAATAGATAAATCATGAAAGACACTAGTCTCTCATCTCCAACTTCTCTTTTATGAGTTAGAACAAAATCACTTGAATTCTCAAACGTGAAGGAGTAGATTAAAATATTTATGTGTAGTAAGGACTAATAAACATCATAGTATTCACAATGGATTTATCAATTTTATAAAAAATCTACTTGTGATTTAGTAGACCACTTAATATTAACATTCTTATTTAGCAAGTTATGTATTAGTCTGACTATCTTTTTAAATCCTGAGATGAATTTATACATGAATTTGATATTGTAGAAGAATGAATTTAACTTTTTTATGATACTAGGCAATGGAAATTTTAGAAATTCCTCCACTCTTTCTAGGTATATGGATATATCTCTTTTAGAGATGTTGTAACCCAACAATTTTCCTTTGATCACCCTGACTATGCACTTTTTAAGATTCATGGAAATGCCATGCTCTCTACACCTTTGCAACACTATTATCAAGTCCTTCACGTGGTCATCTTAGTCCTTGGAAAATATAGTTAAATCATCTATTTAGTAGATAACTTAAATAATATTGCATTATTCATTATTATCATAGGTGTCTTTTCTCTCATTCAATAAGCTATTTTCTATTCCCATAGGAATAAGAAGAGTATCTTTGGGAATGTGAAGTGAACAACCATTTTGGATTATATATTTGTAAGGTTTGATCTTTAAAATTTAATGTAAACATAATTTTAGCTTTCACCAATAATTTTTAAATCATTCAATTGATATTAGACATGATAGTGGTATTAGAGAGGGTTTGTTTCATTGGCATAGTTTCTTCTTCTCCCCATTATTCTATCTATATGCCATGCATAGTTTTATTCTCATTAAGTATATAAATGAATTATCCATTAAATGAGGTGTCTTAGAAATAGAGGGGTGTTTTTTTTGCTATTATATGGCCTAAAATTGGTGAGATAGAACTGAAAAATTACATTTCATGACACTCAACTATGAGGAAAGATAATTTTCTACTTGTTTAGGACTACACACTAATATTTTGACCACATAGTAGGGTGACAAAGGATGAATATTTATTTTTTCAAGATTTTTCCTTATTTAAGGGTGAATTAATTTTTTTTTTAATATTTTAATGATTGCATAGAAACTTGTTATAAGGTGTATTAGTAGGGGAGTTAGTTGTGTAGAATTGACAATCATGTTGGTGTATTTGAAGCTATTTTTTTCAAGTTTATATTGTTTACCTATTATTATAATGCACCTTGTATTTGAACAAGGTATAATTTCATGGGACAAACATATATAGAGTTTTTATATTTTCATATCTACATTAAAATTTGTAAGGTGGTTCCTTTATTCTTAACCATTTTTTAGATGCATTTGACATTGTAGTTTTCAAAAATTTCCACATGAAAGAGTGAATTCTAGAGGAGGATTTTTTTTTATATTTCTAATATTGTAATTATTCCACATAATACAAATTGAGAGAGGTACTTGTTTTTAGGTTTTTTATTTAAAAAATAACATAGTTTTCTTTTAAATGCTATTTTTTCAAAATTTGATTTTTTTTTCAAATTTGAAGCACTTAAATTGTAAAACATTTCTCTTATTTCCAAGAATAAATCTGAAAATTTGACTTGAGAAAACTAATATAAATAAAATTTGTAAAAAACAACCAAAGTTTACAATTCAAGGAGGAATAAGAAGAGAGCTACTCTTTTACCCATTTATTTTTGTCAAAAAATGTAAATCCATTAATCAAGAAAAACTGAGTATATTGTCAATTATGAAGTTTTCTTGTTAAGTAATATTAATGATAGGGTAAATATTTTTCATGTGTCACGTAGGTACCATGCACCACTCTAATCTCACATGCCTTAATTCCTCTTTCACATACTATCGAGTATATAGAAAGGACAAGCTTCTTTCACATACCGTCAGGTATATAAGAAGGGTGTGTATATAGAGAGGTTTGTTATATTGATCTAGTGGTATATAAAAAGGGGACCATTTGGAGTGATAATGAATCAATTTAAGGATAATAAAACTCAAGCAATGCATTCAATCAAATCAATTATTGACACACCATTGAATGACAAATACAACTAGTTAGAATGGTTTTAGCAATTGAAGAACACACTTATATTTAATGATCTATGGTTCAATAATTATGATGAGTAAGCATATATAGTTGAGCCAATAGGGAATACAAAAGATAATTATACATATAAGTAGAAAACTAAAAAAGATTGGCTATATTGATAGAGATGTGTTTTATCATATTCATGGGTGTAGTACTCTAGGGGAAGTACTTCACAAATTGAAAGAACTATATGATTCCCACTCATAGTTGGAATTTATTTATTTGTATTTGAAGTTGTCCAACCTTGAGTTGAAATATGGTGATGTGATGAGATTGGATTTAGAAATAAGTGTAATCAAGTATGATGTGGATGTCATCAGTGTCAAAATTGGCATCTATATCACTGCATTCATAAAAAACTTCCTCCTAACTATTTAACCTACTTAGAGTCTTTAGAAGCAAGAAATCAATTAAATACTTTCACATTTGATCAATTGGTTAAAAATATGGTAGAAAGAGAAAAGGCATTTGGAAGAAAACTTGAGTCCACAAGAGAAAGTGTGTGCCATAAAGGGAAATTATTTCAAAACATATAATAAGGACATGTATTCCAAAGGTGAAAGAAATAATAAATACAAAAATAAAGACATGGGAAAAGGTGGTAAAAATGATAATTAAGGTGGTTAAAATAAAAAAATATAATGATAAACATACCTATACCATGAATGGTGTGACAGAAAAGAAAGCCATGAGACTCATGAATTCATAAACCCATGGGATAAAATTGAATCATACATTAATAAGAAAGAGGAAAAATAAAAGAAATAAAAAAGGAGTCAAACTCTTTTCAATTCACTAGTGAATGCATATTTTCTAGTACAGGTGATGAAGCAAACACTATCTCAGTTAGTTCATCATGGTTTGACATTTGGGTTCTTGTTATTGGTTCCAATATACATATGAATTTATGAAAAGACTTATTTGAAGAATTTAGTAAACAAAGTTTTGGTTGAATATAGCTCGTAGATAGATCAGGTCTAAACCACGAGTTAGAATTCATTTAATTGCATTTGAAGTTGTTCAACTTCAAGTTGAAAGATGGTGATGTGATGAGTTTAGATTTATAAATACATACAATCAATCATGATGTGGATATCATGAGTGTCAAAATCAACATCTATATGACCACATTCATAAATCCCTTCTTTCTAATTCTTTAATCTACTTGTAATCTCTATAAGCAAGCAATCAGTTGAAGACTCTCACATTTGATCAATTGGTTGAAAAGATGACTGAAAGATAAAAAGCCTTTGGAAGAAAAACCAAGTCCACAAGAAAAAGTGTGTGTTATATAAATGGAAATTATGCCAAAACATCCAATACAACCATGTACTCAAAAGGTGAAGTCAATAATAAATGCAAGAATAAAAACAAGGGAAAAGATGGCAAAAATGAAAATTGAGGTGGTCAAAATAAAAAATAAAATTATAAAAAAACCTATACTATGAATGTGTGAGAGAAAATAAATCCATAAGACTCACAAATGTATAACACCATGGGAGAAAATTGAAGTATACCATAAAAAGAAAGAGGAAAAATAAAATAAACAAATAAAAGAGTCAAACTCTTTTTAATTTGATAGTGAATGTGTGTTTTCTAGTATAAATGATGAAGCAAGCATTATCTCAGTTGGTTCATCATGATTTGATGCTTGGGTTTTTGATACTAGTTCCATTCTACATATAAATTTCCAAAAAAACTTATTTGAGTAATTCAATGAATAAATTTTTGGTTTAGTATAACTTGCAGATGGATTAAGTCTAAACCATGAGTTGGAATCCATTTAGTTGTAATTAAATTTGTTCATCTCAATTTGAAATATGGTGATGTGATGAGATTGGATTTATAAATATGTGCAATCAATCATGATGTGGATGTCATGGGTGTTAAAATAAACATATATATATGACATAATTCATATAATCTCTTCTTCATAACTATTCAACCTACTTGAAGTCTCCACAAGAAAGTATTCAATTGAAAACTCTCACATTTGATTAATTGGTTGAAAATAAGGTGGAAAGAGAGAATGACTTTGGAATAAAAACTAAGTCCATATGAGAAGGTGTATGCAAATGTAAATTCTTCCAAAATAGTCAATAAGGCCATGCCTTCCAAAGGTGAAGGCAATAATAAATACAAGATGAAAAATAAGGGGAAAGGTGGCAAAAATGAAAATCAAGGTGGCCAAAATAAAAAATAGAATGATAAAAAAAACCTATACTATGAATAATTTGATAGAAAAGGAATCCATGAGACTCATGAATGTAGAACACAATGGGATAAAATTGAAGAATAATCTAATAAGAAAGAGGAAAAATAAAAGAAACAAACAAAAGAGTTAAAATCTACTCAATTCATCATTGAACATGTGTTTTTGAGTACAAATGATGAAGCAAACACTATCTTATTCAATTCATTCTGGTTTGATGCTTGGGTTACTAATAATGGTGCCACTCTACATATGACTTTCTAAAAAGACTTATTTGAGGAATTTAGTGAATAAAGTTATGGTTTAATATACCTCACATATAGATCAAGTCTACAACACAAGGAAGAGGTACAATATGACTCAAGGGTCTAGGGCTTCTAAATTTCAAACTCCAAAATTTTATTTACCTTTGTCAATTAAAATGAAACTTTTTATCCTTAGTGATCATTAATTAACAAGCCCATTCCATCCTATTGGATAATGGTGATGTCAATATCATAAAAAAATGTGATAATACATTCATCTTTAATGGATATGAGGAAGGAAATTTGCCCAAGCTCAAGGGTGAGTCATTGAATTCAAGGAATTATACTCATCTCATTGAAGACAAAATGTCTCCAAATATGTTGTGACCTTATATATTTGGGCATAATCACTATAAAAACATTCACGTGTTATAAAATAATGGTGTTAATAGAATGCATACCTTACTCTCAATGTCAGATGAAAAGTGTGGAGCCTAAATTTTGGCCAAACATGCAAGATAACCATTCTTCAAGTCATAGTGGAAAGCAGACAAAAAATTACAACTAGTTCACTCATAATTGTGTTATCTTTCAATTCTCTTAGCTGGTGGTCATAAGTACTTCATGTTTTTCATTAATCACTACAAAAAAATAAGTGTATATACTTTCTGAAGAAAAAATTAGAAACCTTTGAGATTGTTCAAAAGTTTCAAACCATGATTGAAAATAAATCTCAAACCTACATCGAAACACTTAGGATAGATAATGGTGGTGAATAAACTATAAATTAGTTTGAATCATATCTGAAAAAAAATGAGATCAAATATCATCTCATAGTTCCTCACACTACATAAAAAAATGGAGTTATAGAAAGGAGGAACAAAACTATGATGAATATGGTTTATTTTATGTTTTACTTCAAAGGGGTAAATCTACACTTTTGGGTCAAAGTAGATAAAACAAAAGTATAACTTCACAACTTATCACCATCAACATCTATCGAATTCAAGACTCTATATGAGATGTGGTTTGGTCATCTTCTTTTAGTGTAACATCTTTGTATTTTTGGATCCACTTGATACGTATTGATTCCAAAAGAGAAGAATAATAATTTAGACCCTAGGACTTATAAATGCATTCATTTGGTATACTCTAAATCCTCCAAGGCATACAAGTTATATGATGAAAAAGAGAAGAAGTTTATTATCACAAGAGAAGTTATATTTTGTGAAACCACAAAGGACAAATTAATCACTGATCAACATTGAATCAACTTGAGAAATATGAAAAATTTTATATCTACAAGAAGAGTGATTTGGATGTTCTAAAAAATGAGTGCGGTACATAAAATTAGGAATCAATTACTTTTTTATTATCTCTTATACGTGAGAATGAAACTCCTCATGAAGGATAAAGTTTAACTTCATTAGACAATGAACAGGGGCCACAAGAACATAGGACAAAAGTGAAATATCTTTAGAAGATGAAAATGAATAACCTAAACCACATAAAAGCATGCCTAAGTGGGCCACTTAGACATTGAAAGATGTCGTACTATATGAAGTTAGGAAAACAAGAAATAAAAGTGCACATGAAACCACATCATAATCAAACAAGTTCCTTGAATAAATTTAAAATATTATTAAAAAGATAACCTTGAATGATTACCCAAAAGAATAAATTAATGTTGCATTTGATTCAAAACCAACATCTTTCAAACAAGTTGAGAAGCTCAAACCTTGCATAAAAGAAATGAAATATGAGCATAGTGCATTGGTAAAAAATGGACTTAGAAAGTGGTTGATCCTCCATGTGGCTACAAACCTATTGGATATAAGTGGGTCTACCATAATAAATATAGGTATGATGGATAATTGATAATCACAAATAAAATATTGTTGAAAAGGGATATACTCAAAAGGAAGGATTGACTATAATGAAACCTTTGCACCTACAACAAAATGGACTACCATTCGAACCATATTAGCTCTAGTTTCCTAAAACATATGGAAAGTTTACCAAATGGATGTGAAAACTATATTTTTAAATGGACCTAAAGTTTTTGTAGTAAATAGTTAAGATCACAATGTGTGCAAACTTGAAAAATCATTGTATGGTTTGAAATAAGCCCCTCGAGCATGGTATGACAAACTAACTAAGCACCTCATGAACATGAGCTTTAAACATTTTGAATTTGAAATATGCAACTATTTTAGTAAAAATAATTGTATTTTTTATGGTGTATATTGTGATTTATTCATCACAAGGAATAATGAGTGGTACACTAAAAAGTTCAAATCATAGTTGATGAAAATCTTTGAAATGTCTGATTTGGATTATCTTCATTACTATTTGGGTATTTAATTTTTCACCACTCAATAGAAGTACATTGGTGACATTCTAAGCAAGTTATGAATGAAATATTATAAGCCTCTTATCACACCCATGGAACATAATATAAAATTTACATCAAAAGATATAACAAATTTGGTCAATGCCACTAAACACAACTCATTGGAAGTCTAGTTTATGTGACCACAATAAGACTAGATATATACTTTATTATATTCATACGAAAACATAGAGACCATCATTGGGTAGCAAAAAAAAGATTCCAATATCCTAAATGAACATAAAATTTTGGACTCCAATACTCCAAGGCAAGAAATTTCAAACTAGTTGGATATTCAGATTTTGACTATGTTGGTGATCATAAAGATGGAAATTCCACTACAATTTTTGTGATGAATTTGGGAATAATAGTTGTCAGTTGGAAATCCAAGAATTAATTTATGATGATAATTTATTAATTATAGGAAAAATATATTTCCTCTTCAAAGGCAACTAGAGAGATCTTGTGGCTCAGAAGGGTTCTTTATGATTTGTAGGAACAAAACTTTCATCAACTCCTCTCATGGTTGACACAAATTATAAAATACAAATGGAAAAGAGTCCAGTCTTTCATGAATTAAACAAACATATATATTAAATTTCATTTTATTAATTACTATGTGAAAGATGGTAGTGTTGATTTGAAACATTTCCCTATAATAGAGTAAGCAATAGACATCCTAACAAAAGTGCTTAGACAAGAAATATTTGAAAAATTCAATGGAATGTTTGGTCAGAAAAAGAACCCTAAAAATTAATGGGGATGTAATAATATTGTATATATTTGTTATTATCCTAGGTGTATTTTGTCTTGTTCAATAATCTATTTTTCATTCCTATAGGAATATGAAGTCTCTTTGAGAATGCGAAGTGAATAACCATTTCAGCTTATATATTTGAAAGGTTTTCTCTTTCAAATTTAATTTGAATACAATTTTGGCTTGAACCAATAATTGTTAAATCAAAAAATTGATCCTAGACCTAATAATAACAATGCACTTGTTAAGTATATCTTTGAACACAATGTCCATGGCATGTTGAAAAGTAGCACCTGCATTGATTAGGCTAAATAATATCTTTTTGTATGTGAATGTACCCCATTTCATTGTAAACATTGCCTTGATTTGATCCTCATTGTTAACCATTACTTAATTACAATTGGAATACCCATCTATAAATGACATTATGTATAATACATCATCCAGTGAAGGCAATGGGTAATTATCCTTTTTTGAAGCTCTATTTAGATTGTAGAAGTCCACAACTACTATTTCTCTTTGTTTGTATTTTGAACTAGACTAAGATTTTCCACTCACATGGAGTGATTAATGGGAAATATGATCCTTGCCGACAATGATTTCTAAACTTTTTTAAAAATCAAAAGTCTTAGAAATGGATTCACATGTTTCTATCTCTAATGAAGTGGCTTAACTCTTGGATTGAGAGGGATGGTGTGAGTGATAATAGAAGTATTAAATAACTTAAAATATTCATATATTTAGGATATAACATATCTAAAGTATTTTGGTGCTTGTGCAATCTCTTCCTTTTCATTTTGAGTGCAATTTATGCCTAAAATCACAAATTTGAATTTAACAACATTGCCTAGCTCACAAAGCTAGTGTATTATACCTTTGGTATGCATTATTTTATCATTTTCACCCTAATAAACCATATATAACATATTTTTTAGAGAGACCATACCTTTCAATATGTTTTTTTTTTTCAAATTTATCAATCCTTCCTCATCCGATTCAAATTCATATATGTCTTTTTAATCTAAAATCTAAGATTTAAATACATCTATGTTGGTGATGAAGTAAAATTTTTAACGATCATCATTGAAGACAAAGAATTTCATGACATTATTATAGATGGAAGGAGTAGAGACCAACTCTATTGAAAATATATTCAATATGGATTTGACAGTTGGTTCCAAGGTGATAATGAGGAAATAATATGTAGATTAGTCTCTTATTAGTCCAAATGAAGACACATCAAGAAAAAAAATTCACTAAAACTAAACCCTCTTACCTAGGAACTAGGGGGAGCATAACACAATAAGCAAGAGCATAAAATAGATATGAAAACAATATAATTTTATTACTTGCCTTGTCACATATGATACTTACTTGTTGGAATAAGAATGTTCGTGCTTAGCTTATGATAATTTTAGTCTTTTATCAATGATCTTCCATGGTGCTAGCATCTCTTCAATAATCACTTTTGTCTTGGTGTGAAGCTTAGTATAATTTTGGCATAATAACACTATTCTCAAAGGCTTCAAGAAGGTCTAGCAGAATAACCTTACACACAAAATATTCTTTATCAATGGTGTCGGCACTTATATATATATATATATATATATATAACTCAAAGAACTAACTATAACCATGGGTAGGTTAGGTTAAATTCTAAATTGAGTTGAGTCTAAATTAACCTTGGTTAAGTCAGTTTAAATCTAAGGGGAGTTAAGGCACTAATGAAATCTTGACACCTTAGTTTATGATATTTATGAGGCATGACAACTCACTTTAGATATTTGTGAGGTGTGAGTCACATTTTTGAATATTTATAAGATAATAAATCACTTTATTAGCTCATTTGACTCTTTGACTTCATTTTTGGCTATAATTAATTTTTTAGTAAATGAAATTCACTAATTTGATTTGGAATTTTTGTTTAGGCAAGTTAATAAGTTTTACAATATAATTAGTCTTAATTTTTTTTTAACTTTTGGAAATTGTTTTAAATGTCATGAATTAATAGCTTAACATGCCAAAAGTGGTAAATTACTAGGTCATAATTTAATGAAGGCTATAATTAAACTAAGTTAGTGATTCATATGAGATAATACACCAAATAAGCTAGCCTCATTATATTTTTAGGAAATTAAATCCCTTGCATGGACTAATTTGGGTAATCTAGGTGATTTCTAGGCTTAAAATATGTCATCTACTAGAAATTGAATTGAATGCTGGTTTAGGCATGAAAGTGGCCAAAACTAAGTATCTAGAATTTTCCCTTATTTGAAAAGGCATTAAAAGACATAGGCATAGTATCATCTTTTCAAAGAATGAAAAATTTATTAATCTAGACATTTCATTCCTCAAAGAGTGGTTGATAAGCCCTTGATGTCTCCTTGAGGGAGTGGGTAATAAAATAAAATCATCAAATTCTTCCTTCTAATGAATAAAATGACATGATATAGATGGTAATGGGGGTAGGATTAATGAATTTTTGAAGGCATTTATAGACAGTAATAGTGGTAGAGTCACTAATTTTACCAAAGGTGGTTATAATCAAGAAAAAAGGGTGTGACACTCATTTGACCAAAGGTGATTATAAGCAGGGGCACAAGTGGATGCCCTAGTAGGGTGGTAGGATATATACTCATTTGCCTAAATGTAGTTATAATTAGTAACAAAAAAGAAAACACTAATTTTTACAAAGATGGTTATAATCAGGAATGAACAATAGAAAAAAACTAATTTCCCCAAAGGTGGTTATAATTAGGAACAAAAATGGAAACACAATGATTTTTTCAAAGGGGGCTATAATCAGGAATTGAAAACATGTAACACTGATTTACCCAAATATGGTTATAATTAAGAATATAAAGATAAACACACTAAATTTTCCAAAGATAGTTATAATTAAGAATAGAAAATAGGAAACATTGATTTGCCTAAAAGTGGTTATAATTAAGAACATAAAATACAAACACTAATTTGCCCAAAATCAATTATAATTAGGAATGGAAAGGGAAACACACTAATTTTCCCAAAGGTAGTTATAATCAGAAACACATACATTCACAAAAGATAACAATAATTTTTTACCCTAAATGTGAGTGTGAAGATGTAGCATTCGAACAAACATGAGATATAGGCTAAAAAATTGTATTCTTAAATGGGTCTCACAGGGAGGCCCAAAATGATGGATCTAACAAAGAATAAAAACACATTTCTAACCTAAATGTGAGTTTGAATATAGACGTTCAAAAAAATATGAGATATAGATTAAAAAATTGTGTTGTTAAATAGGTCTCAAGGGGAGGCCCAAAAATATGGTGATGGCAAAGGATTACAACACATTTCTAATCTAAATGTGAGTTTGAAAATGCATGTTCGAACAAACACAAGATATAGGTTGAAAAATTGTGTTGTTAAATGGGTCTCAAGGGGAGGCCCAAAAAGATGGTTAAGGTTAGGAGATGTTATTTTGAGATTATCATTTGATTATGTTGTATGAATCATATAGATGTTTATTCATAGATGTTCATCTATATAAATACATAATAAATCATTTTTTTCTCTTGTTTATTACTCTTGCATTGAGGCATGTGTTTGGGTAGTTGGCTAGGTTTATAACTATTGAAGAGATGCAACCATTGCTATAAGACTTCATGAGCATGTTTTTTTTTGTATCTTTTGATATTATACATGATAGTTATGCATAACTAAAATGAAAATTCATATCTTAAGCATAGAAAATTAAATTTAAATGTAAATATAAACAACTTCGGAATAAGATATCAATAATCAAATTTTAAGTGTAAATATAACAAATAAATCAATTGTAAGACTAAATACAAACTATCACAATCAAAGTACATGATATGGATAATCAAGACTTAATTACAAATAAAATTTAATAATCTTATGACATCTAATAAATAAATAACAAACAAAAAACAAAAATATAAAATTAAACAAAATATAAACAAACAAAATCACAACAAATCACCAATAAAAACAAACAACAAAGCACCAATAAAATAGGACAAAAAAACACACAAACAAACAAAATGAACAAAACAATTAAAAACAACTAAACAATCCAAAGCGAAAAAAAGTGTAGTGAACAAGCTACTCTAAACATTACACAAATAATGGTTGATCAAAATGTTAGTGAAAATAGAAAAACATTATTTGTATATGTGTAATAAAGGTGTTACTATATTCGATAGGGTAATAGTTAAGCTAGGTAGCAACCACACTGGTACAACACAATAATAATTAACATAATGTTACCCTTAGGCTATAGGGGAAACAATGATACAAATAAGACTATAGCATTACCTCTAGGATATAGAAGACAAGGACATAAACAAAACTACAACATTACCCAAAGGATATAGGAGACAATGACACAAAAAATACAAACTAAATGGGGGGGATAGAAGAAAAGGAAGGGGTAGCTGATATGAATCTAGATGCACTAGGCAACTAGATGTTTCCTACATAATTCCATGAACACAAAATCTAAAATGAACTTTAGGTCAAATGTAGTTCTCCTAGGATATGGGATAGAATAAAATAGATGGTAATAAAACATGATTGATGTGTAAAGGAAAATAAGAATGATTTCAAAAAATGGCGAGTACATGAGAAAAGAGGGGATGATGTTTCACAATCATGAAAATGTCAAATCAAACAAATCATGTGAGTGTAAGAGTATGGTTTAGGTTAAAACCACACTAAAATTCAAGAGACAAGTACCACTAATGAACTAAATTTGTAATTCATAGTTTCCACTACATCTATGGATTAAAAGGAGGATAAGCTTGTAAAATGATGAGAACATAAGATTAAGTCAAGTGGTCATTATTGTATCAAAGTTAAATACACAATATTCACAACATGAACTCATAAAATGGCAAAAGCATATGACTAATGCCAATAAGTGGGGGAAACTAAATTACAAGTGGTTACTCATGAAATATTGAGGATTTATAGAATCTTTAACAAAAAGAAGTGGTAAAAAAAAGAAAAGAAGGGGTATTCAAGATAACCTAAGATACCCCATGTATCTAGGTGTTTCCTACATAGTTTGTTTAGACTTCAAGATGATGTAGTTCTCTTAGAAATGGGAAAAAAAATACCAAGGTAGTCTAGAAATGAAATTGAATAATAAAATGGCCCATCCCTAAAAATGTTGATGGATTTATATCTCGCATGGAAATTATAAGCTAATTTTCATGATTTTGTGATTTTTAGTATTTTTCAAATCTTTACGAATGTTTAGGGGTTTTGAAACTATTTCAAATGTTTTTGGAAATTTTTAGGCATCTCAACTCAATCAATAATTATGAGACACATAATAGTCCAACTCACAAAAATGGTGAGAGTATGGCTTAAACATGTTTTCAAAATGGTGAGAGAGTGGTAAAGGGGTGATCGAGATGACATTAATGTGAATCAATCATTATATACATAGTCCCATTAGGACCTTGATTCATTCTAGTTATGCCTATTCAAAAGGTGGTGAAATATTTCCAAAATTTTTGGTGTTATCGGTATCTCAACTCAATAGAAAATTATGAGATACTACACAGTTGAAACTTGTAAAATGGTGAGAGCATATGATAAAGGGGTGACTAAGATGACCTCAACATGAATTGAGTGATACCTACATAGTCCCATTAGGACCTCAAGTCGCTATATTTATACCTATTCAAAAGTTGGTGAAATACATCCAAAATTTTTGGTGTTTTTGGTATCTCAACTCAATAGAGATTTATAAGATAAAATATGGTTTAAACTCACAAAATAATAAGAGTGTATCACAAAGGGGTGATTGAGTTGACCTCAAAATGAATTGAACACTATCTACATAGTCCCATTAGGACCTTAAGCCATTATATTTATACCTATCTAAAAGGTAGATAATTAAGTACCATCAAGTTCAGGTAAAATTCAAATGTCAAGGTAAATGATAAGTAATGACAAGGTGATACAATAATGCATGGTAAAAGGCATTTCTCCTAATTTTCCCATAGGTAGTTATAATTAAGAAGTAATGACAAAGGGTTGATATTACTAATTTTCCCATAGGTAGTTATAATTAGTAGCACAAAGTAGGACATGGATTTTTCTAAAGGTGGTTATAATTAGTGGCACTAGTCAAACATAACAAAAAATGAAGGATGTAATTGCCAGGACCAATGCCATATTGATTTCATATACTAACATTTAAACATGTAATTTTGAAACTACTACTAGAATTGAATCTATCATCAACCACTAAATATGTCTAAAGTATAAATGAATCAAAACCAAATCTAAATGTGATAGGCAGGGTTTAGGTAAAAACAAATGGTTGGTGAAGGGTTAAGGGTATGGTAGAATAGAAAGGGGTATATTAAAAAGAATAGGTATAGTGTGGGATAACTTAGATGATCCTTGTAGGCAATGATCTAAATCCTTCAAGTGTAAATTTTTTTGAGGTACATTATGTTAATTAGTTCATAAAGTTCATCTCCCTCTAGTGTAGTGAGCCTGTATGCTCCAAAACTTTAGTTGGAAATAATTACATAGGGCCCTAACTAGCTAGGTTGTAACTTTCCCTTTTTCTTGGTTTCAACATTAACATTCTTTTGATTATCTTTTAGTACTAGGTCACCAAGCTCAAATTTATGATGATTTATGTGTCTAGTATATTGGCTTTTGAGTTAGTTCTAATAAGCTTGGAGATTATTCAAAGTGGTCAAACATTTACCATCAAGTAGGTATAGCTCCTACAAGTGAGCCACTATATAGTATTCATCATCAATGATGTGTTGCAATGAACTATAGAGAAAGGAAACTCGACCTCAATAGGAAGAATGGATTTAGTCCCATAAATAAGTGAATAGGGTGTCACTCTTATTGGAGTATATAATATGGTACGGTATGCCTAGAGAGAATTAAATAGTTTCAAGTGCCAATTTTGTTGACAATGGTTTTATTATAAGCCTCATCTTGGCCATTACCTTGAAAATAGTAAGTGATAGAGAAATGTTGTTTGACATGATATTGAGAACAAATTACTTTCACATATTTATTATTGAATGATCCACTGTTATCAAATATAATGTTAGAAGGGATGCCATAACAAAAAATGAGATCATTAAATATGAACTTAGAGATCTACTTACCAGTGATGTAAGTGAAGGGAATGGCTTACACCAACTTAATGAAGTATTCGTTAGTAGTTAGGATGTTTTTATGTCTATCTGAAGAGGTTGGATTTATTTTTTCAACAAGGTCGAGTCCCCACATTGAGAATGACCATGGTGTTGTCAATGGTTTGAGTGTTTTAGTTGGATAATGAATCAAATTATCATGATTCTAACATTTGACACACTTATTCACATATGCAGTTGCATCTACTTCCACCATTGACTAGTAATAATTAGTATCTAGTAACTTTTTGTCTAGGATTGCCCCGTTGGTGTGGGCTCCACACACATTTTCATGGAATTCCCTAAACACTAATATGGATTATGTCAAAGATAAATAATGAATATTATTTCTATCATAGATTCTATGATACAAGGTAAGTCTAAGTAGGGTATAATGAGAGGCTTTATGAGAGAAATCCTTTTTTTATGTGATAAATTGGGAGGCATGGTTTGGTCTTTCAAGATAGGCATATATATCTAAGTATTAGGGAGATGTGGGACTAGCAATATCACAAACCATCTCAATGGTTGATTGTTCATGTGATAGTGTTAGGAGATGTTCAATAAGAAATTGATAATCCATAGCTCTATCAATGAATTGGATCAGGGAGCCAATAGTGGCCATAGCATTTTCTATTCTATTATTGGCCTAAGGTATTATTTCAAATTAGATGTTGTCAATATGATACTTGAGAGTATTGATCATACCTTTATAGGGTACCAACTTCTCATCCTTGGTATGATATTGATCTGTGGCTTGATTAATGATTAATTGAGAATCACCATGTACTAGTAAATGTTTAATGTTCCACTATCTTGCTTGACAAAGCCCTATAATGAGTGCTTCATACCAGGCCATGATATTGGTATAGGGGAATCCAATACAAAAGGACTTAGGAATGAGATCCCCTTATGGTTTAATAAATAATATTCTATTCCCTAATCCATGAGTTGTGAATGATCCATAAAAGTACATCTTCCACCATTCAACCTCAAGAGGTGCATTTACTTATTCATTGGTCATAATGGCCGCATATAGAAATCCAAATGTAAGAGGTTGAGTATCTTGAACAAGAGCTATAACAAGCTAATTTGGGAGTAATTGACCCTTAATGCCCTTTTGGTTGGCATATTAAATTAAAATTTTTCTTAATAACATGATCCATTTTTTCATAGAGCCATGCAGAGATGATTTATAAACTAGATATTTGAGTGGATCTACTTTGGTGATAACAATGGTTTTATTGTTTAGTATATAGTGATGTAATTTTTGGGATACAAACACCATTTTTAAACAAGGTTTTTTAATTAGTGTATAGTTATGTTCATACACGACCAAATTTTGGCTTAGATAATGCATGACATGCTCCTTTTCCTATTCATCATGTTATGTGAAAAGTGCTCCCATGTCATTCTTGGTTACTAACATGTAAATAAGTAATGGCTTGTTTGGTGTTGGTGGTAAAAAAATAGGTGGGTTGGAAAGATATTCTTTAAGCTGATTGAATGCTTTTTGACACTCTTCATTCTAGGAAAATGTAACATCTTTATTCAAAAAGTGTGTAAATGGATGGCATTTATCAACTAATTATGAGATAAAACATTTGGTAAATTAAATTTTGCCCTAAAAAGTATGGATATGATTCAAGGTAGACGGTGGTGGAATTTTTGTAATTGTGCATACTTTAGTTGGGGTCAACTTCAATGCCCTTACAAGAGAAAATGAAAACTAAGATTTTGCCATAAGTGATGCCAAATACACATTTCTTTAGATTAAGCATGATATTATATTCATTAAGTATCTTGAAGATTCTTTGTATCATGGTTGGGTGATCGACATAGGTCTTTGATTTACCTAAAATATCATTGACATAATCCTCAATAATGTCATGTATCATATGGTGAAAAATCACTATCATAAGTCTTTGGTAAGTGGCTCTAGCATTCTTAAGTCTAAATGGTATTTCCTGATAACAAAATGTTTCTCATGGAGTGGTGAATTTTGTCTTTTACTTGTCTTCTATTCCTATCCTAATCTGATTATACCCTAAAAATCCATCCATTAAAGAGAGCATTTTATAGCCAATCATTGAGTCAAATATCATGTTAATATTAGGTAGAGGAAAGTCACATTTTGAGTAGGCTTTGTTGATATCTATGAAATTAGTGTAGAATTGAATACCTTTTAGTTTATTATTTATTAGCACACTATTTGAAATCCACTCTAAATAGTTGAATGTCCTGATGCATTTCACATCTAAGAGTTTTTACAATTCTTTCTTTACTAACATAACAAAGCAAAAATGCATTTTACTCAACTTATATTTAAAAGGCTTGGCATCAAGATATACAATGAGATGGTGTACAACCAAGTTATGGTCTAAACCTGATATGTCTAAATAGGCCCATGAAAATATGTCAACAAATTACCTCAAAAAGGATGTAAAACCTTCACATTCCTCCTCAATGAGGGATGTGCCTAGTTTAATCTAATTTGGGTCTTAAGGAGTCTTAATATTTGCCTCTAAAATATCTTCAACAATAAGTGTAGAACCATCATATAGAATATTATGCAAGGATTTGAACTGATGAGCAATGTCAAAGTCTTTCATATGGGATGTCTTGTCTAATTATTCTAAACATGATGAATTATAATATCCTAATGCTAGCATTAGCCATGATACAAATACCTCAATGTACTCTTAAATAATATATGAAAAAGCCTAATACTCCTTAGTATCTATATCTAATCCATAAATTAATTGTTGGCTATTGGTTTCCTGTGCTTCATATGAAGAGGGGTGACCATATGATGTAGGAGCATCAAGGCAAGAAAATCTCATCTATGTGTTTTAGCCTATAAGGGGTCAAATCTAGTCAAAATATAGTGTTCAAGGTTGTATTACATGTTAATAGGTCTAATGGAGATCCTATAGGTCTTAAGAAGCCATGAGATGGCTTAGAATTTGAATTGGAGGTTTTCCCTCCAACATAGTAATTTGAAAACTCAAATGTTGTAAAGGGGCTAAAAAGGTTAAATACATGTATAGGAGTTTTTAGGTGAATAAATTGGTTTAAAGAGTCTTATGAAGTCATATATAGGTGAAAATAAGTCTTATTAGTTAATTTCATAAGGGAAAAGTCAAGCTTTGATAGGTCACCACTTACCCATGCATTAGGTAGAAAAGTAAACCAGTAGTTATGGTAAGCAATTTTTGTATGACCAACATAGAAGTTGGTGGATATAGAATGATACGGAGAGAGAGAGAGAGAGAGAGAGAGAGAGAGAGAGAGAGAGAGAGAGAGAGAGAGAGAGAGAGAGAGAGAGAGAGAGAGAGAGAGAGAGAGAGAGAGAGAGAGAGAGAGAGAGTGAGAGAGAGAGAGAGAGAGAGAGAGAGAGAGAGAGAGAGAGCTCAAATGGAAGAGGAGGATCTATAAAATATACATATATACAAAATCCTTGAGGAAAAGAAATTTAGTTTTGGTTTGTAATGAAGTAATTGATTGTATTTTAAATTTATTTGATTGATCACATGAATAATTTTAATGTTATAATACATTTATTTAAATCTTGAAATCTATACAACTCTCTTGAATGCATGGTTACAAGTATGAATGAGACTGGTGAAAGGGAAAATATCCTAGTTATACGTATGAAGGATCATAGTAAATGCAAGTGAGTGGGATGATACAATTTTAGGTCTTGATAATAGTTATATTTAGAATCAAACATATAGGAATAAAATTATACATATGTAAGTTTTAGGCTTAAGGTCTGAGTCTAAGGACAACATGAATACCCTATTGACATGCTTTAGTCAAGAAACTAACTCAAGAATGATCAATACATAGGAAAGTTTTTGTGATGGAGGAAAGATAGTATTGAAGAGGTTGAGGGGAACAAACCTTTAGGTGATTATGAAACTCTTTAATTATCTTGTGTTTACCTTATATTGACAGACTATCTCAAATCAGGCTAAAGAACTTATGTTTAAGATTGAGCATAAGGGTTTTAAGAAGGAAAGATGTCATAGTATAAAAGGTGGAATGAAGGTTGATATGGAGAGGAATGATAAGAAATAAAGAGAATAATTTTTTTTAATAACTTAGGCATTGTTTATAAGGCATTCAAGAATAATGGTCCACTAAAATCTTGACACTGTAATATAAAGGTATACATAATTCTATATGTGGAAGCATTATAAACTCCAATGAGTTGGTGTCACATACTTAAAACATTAAGAGAATTATATTTATTATGAATAGAACCTATTTATATCCTTAGGTAAGTGTATTTATCTTCAATTAAAGAAAATGAAGGGTTCTCTCTTATAGACCTTACACAATCAAAACAAAGCACTCAATTTTGGTGTAAACACTCATTCTAGTAGGTTGACATGAATTATATAGTGTAAATGGATTTTTAATAGGGTATAAAGGAGTGGGAAAATAATAAATATTTTTATAAAAAAATATATTAATATATTGAAATACTTTCAAGGCAAATAGGGGTTTTTAGGGCTAAGACACAGTCCTTAAAAAGACTTAAAATTTTGTGGACTACGTCATAAGGGTTTGTGAGGGATGAAAAGAAGGAAAGGTAATTTAAAATATTTAAATATTTCTGGTATAAACCTTGATAATGTCCTGAGTTATTATAAGAAACACTAGAAAATTTTTACTTTACACTCAAGACCCTATTCTGCTATGCACAATTAGAAAGAAGTATACAATCAACTAAGAATTTGGTGTTTAGGGAGTGAAAAGGTTGAAATGAGGAATAAAAATTATGGTAAAGGTTTTAAAACATTAAAATATACTTGATAAAAGTTATTTTGTCTCTTGATATAATGTAAATCTCAAGATATATATTTTTGAAGGCCCTCGGCCCTGTGCTGGTATAGGAAACCCTAGAATTAGGTTTATGCTAGTAAAATTAGTTTCCATCATCAATTTTTGATAAAATTTTGTAATATATTATAATTACATGGTTCCTAACTTTTGGAAGTGGTTTCATAGTTTTATGATCTATAAAGGTATAGATTTGACCATCAAGGGTTTGGAATAGGCCTAATTAGGCCTAAAAAAGAGTGGTTTTACAAAGGAAATATCATCTGGATGGGGATTTAAGGCCTATAACTTGGAAAACAAAGAAAATTTAATAATATAGGTATAATAAAGTGATTATTCCTCAAAAGAGTGATTATATTGAATGAACCTGTTGGAAAACCTCAAAAAAGAGCTACAAGCCTCCTTATAATGCCAAGAGTGCTTTGAAAGTGGGAATGAGGGTTAAAGTAAGTTTGAATGTTTGAATAATACTATAATATATGTGAAATTAAATTCTATGATTATCCATGAGAAAGGATTTAATTTTTGGATCATCAATCAAAGATCTGTCCTTTAGACCAAGAGCTAACAAGAGACATGAATGAAAAAGTGAGATCAGTCTTATGAATTGAACCAAGGGTAAATGTTTAGTGATATGATAGTTATATTTGAATAAAATAAGTGTGTTTAAATATTTAAAGGGACAAGTATATTGAAAATAAGGTTACTAATCCCATGGATAAAGGAGATATTCAAAGAAGAAGGAATCTTAAGAGAATTTGAGGCATTGAATGTAAACTATTGTTAGAGCAAACCATCAGATAAGTGTTACTTGTTGGATTAATAAAAAAAGAGAGATGAGATTAAATACTTATTATTAATCCTTATATATCATTTTGGTATCAAATCTAGTAAGGTATTCTTGGATAAGAATTGTGTTTTGATTGCTTTATAATTTATTGATTTGAGATGCATGCATATGCAATGAGGTATGCTTGAGAGATAACCTTGTAGGGTGCTTGGGAGAAGAGGATTTGTAGGTTTGATATGATAAGTTCAACATATAGGAATATATTTTGAGGAGAGAGAAAATCACCAAAGTCCTTTGAGAAGGACAAGAAACTATCCAAGGAAAGGCTAGAAAAGAGAGAGGAAAAGAGAGCATTGAAGCTCCAAAAGAAGAAAGAGACTCCAAAAGAGATTCAATAATATTGAGAAGAGATATTAGAGAGTGTAATAAAGAAGAGGAAATACACACAAGAGGTCTAGGAGGAAAGACTAAAGGACTTGTTAAGAGAAAGGTCTAAATAGGCCAAGTAAAGAAAAGAAAATGAGGAAAATGGATGTTAGAAAGGAAGTAGAAGACATAAGAAGAGAATTGGGGAAGATATTTGAGAAGATAGAGCTCATGGTGAATCTCATGAGAGAAAAATAAATCCAATGGAGTGGTTGGAATATGAATAATAAATTAAAGTGGCCAATAGAGTCACTAGTGAGAAGAAGAAGACATAAGAAAGGTGTCTTGAAGAAAGAGAGGAAGAGAGAGAAGGCAGCCCAAAGAGGCATGGAAAGAATATGTTGCCAAGTGAGAAACAAGAAATAGAGGTAAATAATAGAGTTCTCATTTAGGAGAACAAGAAAGAGTAATAAGTGCCAAAGAGAGCAAAAAAGAATGAAAAGAAGAGAATATGGAAAATGCCTATGTCAAAAGAATTAAAAGAGACTATGTCTCATTTTATATGCTAATGTTGATTTTGAGTTTGTATTTATAGGTATGCAGACAAGGTTGATGAAGGCCAAACATGAGGCCTAAAATTTGATTAATAATGTGACAAGAGTGACAACCATCAATTGGCAAGAGAATGATAAAGAAAAAGAACTTCATGAAGAGGACAAAGTGTTGAAAATTGAGAGCATTCCACAAGATGAAGAGAAAGAGGAGTTCTATGATACATTGCCATGCATAATAGCTGAAATAGAGAAGATGGTGCACCAAGAGGATAAGGAGGTCACCCATGAAGACAATAAGGAAGAGACAAGCTTGCAACAATTGTCATTGAAGGTAAATGAGTGTTTGCATAAGTAAAAATGAAAAGAATGACATACAAGTTGAAAGAAAGAAGGATAGGTTTCAACCCTCAAAAGAAGAGAATGGGCATGGGTATGTGTGGCCTAAGTGTCTAAAATAATTAGGTGATAAGAAAGAAGAGAATAACCTCAAGAAAGAGGTTAAACAAAGCAAAAATATGAATGGAAATAAAGCACAAGTGTGGAGACAAAGGACCAATGGAAAAGTATACAAAGATGGAAAGATAGATGACCAAGGAATGAGCCATGAGAGTGATGAAAATAGAGGAAAGTGGTAGCTAAAGAAGTTACATGGTAGAAAATGGGTGGTAAATAACATGATAAGAGCATAATAGAGTCCTATTTTAAGTGGACACTAAGAAATCATGAAGATGGAAGAGGATGCCAAGCCAACAAAGCACACAAGCAATATGGTGCATGCAAACCAAGAAAGTAAGATGAAGGTACAAACATGTGAAAAAGTTAATGAATGTGTAAGATAAGGTAAGTGTTGGAAATAAGTGTTTTCAAATGTGGTATATGATGGCATGTTTGAGTTTTATTCCAAATATGAAGATTTTTTGTACATAGAAACCATAGAATTGATGAATGGATATGTAACAAAGAAAAGTGAAGGTGAAGCACCTCAAAGAGTTATTGAGAAGCATGATGTACACAAAAATGAGGATGCTATGACTCTCAAACATGAGGGAGTCCATGGAGAAGGAAAATAAGAAGTTTCCCAAGACAATAAAGAATAAGGCAATCCAAGGGTTGATGTAGTAAATGAAAAGATTGATGCACAAAAGTTTCAAGAGGAATTGAGGATGATAGAGGAAATGTTTAATATATCAAAGGATATACAAATAGGTGAGGTACATCAGGTACAAGTAATCAATAACTCCAAAAAACATCAAGTAAGGAACAACAAGAAGAATCACAAAGAGTTATGCACATAAAGAAGTAAGCAAACAAGGAAATGACATATGAATAAGCACATAAGTTGAGATGCATAGTGGACCAAGTTAATTCCAATTTTACATTTGATAAACATGTATATGTAATGCCTAATATTGGTCACATAAAAATGTTCTATGATGAGGAAGAAAGGAATGAAAAGTTGCTCTTGTATAGTGAGTAAAATGAGAGAAAAGAGCACTAAGTGTGAAGAAGAGAAAGTAAAAGAACATATGGGTGAAAAAAAGATATATATTGGAATGCATGAGAGGTAAAAATAGCCTCATAAAGAAGTAGATAGCATGAACAAGGAACAAGTAGTATGGGACAAGAAAAGATCAAGTGAAAACAATGAAGGAAAAGGACAAGAAAGAAGTCATAAAGAAAGAATGTGGAAGGAATATGAATAAAATATGGTTGTAGCTAAGTGTGAAGAGGCTCAAAATGATTGGGAAAAGGTAGAATATACAACAAACAAGGAGCTACAATAGTTGGAACACTTCATGGAATTGGAAGATGAATGGACAAGGAGACTATAAAAGGCCAAGAGGAAGGAGAACAAACATTTGGAAAGAAGAATAGAACTAGAACAAAGGAACAACAACATGATGAGCATGAAGTACCATAAAAATATCAATTAGAAGGCATAAAGGAGATATGGAGACTCAAATTTTCTCCCTCCTAGTGGGTATGATGTAGGAGCATCAAGGCAAGAAAATCTCATTTGTGTGTTTTAGCCTATAAGGGGTAAAATCTAGTCAAAATATAGTGTTCAAGGTTGTATTACATGTTAAGACGTCTAATGAAGATCCTAGAGGTCTTAAGAAACCATGTGATGGCTTAGAATTTATATTGGAGATTTTCCCTCCAAAATAGTAATTTGAAAATTCAAGTGTTGTAAACGGGCTAAAAAGGCTAAATACATGTATAGGAGTTTTTATGTGAATAATTTGTTTTAAGGAGTATTATGAAGTCATATATAGGTGGAAATAAGTCTTATGAGTTAAGTTCATAAGGGAAAAGTCAAGCTTTGATAGGTCACCACTTACCCATGCATTGGGTAAAAGAGTAAATAGGTAATTATGGTAACTAATTTTTGTATGACCAACGTAGACGTTGGTGGATATAGAATGATACGTAGGTAAAGAAGTTAAGTGGATAAAAAATAGAGAGAGAGGCCTCTCAAAAGGAAGAGGAGGATCTATAAAATGCACATATATACAAACTGCTGAAGGAGGAAAAGAAATTTAGTTGTGGTTTTTAATGAAGTACTTGATTGTGTCAAATAAATGAATTCTATGTGTTTATTATATTTTCACTCTCTTTGATTGAGCACATGAATAATTTGAATGTTAATACAGTTATTAAAATCTTAAAATATATATATCTCTCTTGAATGTATGGTTACAGGTATGTTTGAGACTAGTGGAAGGGAAAATATCTTAGTTATACATATGAAGAATCATAGTAAATTCAAGTGGGTAAGATGGTAAAATTTTAGGTCTTGATAATAGTTATCTATAACATCAAACATAGAGGAATATAATTATACATATGTAAGTTTTAGGCTTAGGGTTTGAGTCTAAGGACTGCATGAATACCCTGCTAACATGCTTTAGTCAAGACACTAGCTCAAGAATTATCAATGCATAGGAAAGTTTTTGTGATGAAGGAAAGAAAATATTGAAGAGGTTTAGGGGCAAAAACCTTTAGGTGAGTATGAAACTCTTTAAATATATTTTGTTTACCTTATATTGACAGACTGTCTCAAATTAGGCTAAATAACTTATGTTTGAGATTGAGTATAAGGGTTTTAAGAAGGAAAGATACCATAGTATGAAAGGTGAAATGAATATTGATATGGAGAGGAATGATATGCAACAAGGAGAATAAAATTTTGGAATAACTCAGGCATTGTTTAAAAGGCATTCAAGAAGAATGGTCCACTGAGATATTGACAATGTAATACAAAGGCATACATAATTTTGTATGTGGAAGCATTATAGACTCGAATGAGTTGGTGGTAGGTACTTAAACCATTAAGAGAAGTATATTGTTTGTGAATAGACCCTATGTAGATCTTTAGGTATGTGTATTACTCTTTAAGTCAAGAAAAAGAAGGGTTCTCTTTTATAGACCTTACACCATCAAAATAAAGAACTCAATTTTGGTGTAAACACTTAGTCTAGTAGGTTGACATGAATTATATAGTGGAAATGGATTGTTAATAGGGAACAAAGGAGTGGAAAAGAATGAAATTGTTATAAAAAACTCTATTAAGAGATTATTCAAGGCAAATAGGGGTTTTTAGGGCTAAGACACAATACTTAAATAGACTCAAAATTTTGTGGACTGTGTGATAAGGGTTTGTGAGGGCTAACAAGAAGGAAAGGAAATTGAAAAGAGTTAAATATTATTGGTAAAAACCTTGATAATTTCCTGAGATATTGTATGAAATACTAGAAACTTTTTACTTTGCACTCAAGACTCTATTCTGCCATGCACAGCCAAAAAAAAGTATACAATCAATTAAGAATTTAGTGTTTGGAGGGTGAAAAGGTTGAAAGGAGGAATACCGCTTATGGTAAAGGTTAGAACACATTAAAATAGACCTAAAAAAAGTGATTTGGTCTCTTGATCCATTGTAAATATCAAGATATAAATTTTTGAAGGTCCTCAGCCTTATGCTGGTATAAGAAACCCTAGAATTAGGGTTATGCTTGTCAAATTAGTTTCCACCACCAATTTTTTATCAAAATTTTTAATCTAGTATAATTACATGTGCCCTAACTTTTGGAAGTGGTTTCATATTTTTATGATCCATACATGTATGAATTTGACCATCAAGGGTTTGGAATAGGCCTAATTAGGCCTAAAGAAGGGTGGTTTTACAAAGGAAATGTCATCTAGATGGGGATTTAATTCCTAAAAATTATCACATAATTAAAAGGGAATAAGATAAGTCTAATAAAGTGATTATTCTTCCAAAGAGTGATTATATTGAATGAACCCAATGGAAAACCTCAAGAAAGGGCTATAAGCCTCCCTATAATACCAAGAGTGCTTTGAAAGTGGGAATGAGGGTTAAAGTAAGTTTGAATGTTTGAATAAGAATATAATATATGTGAAATGACATTATATGATTATCTATGAGAAAGGATTGAGTTTTTTTATCATCAATTAAAGATATGTCCTTTAGACCAAGAGCTAGCAAGAGACATGAATGGAAAAGTGAGATTCGTCTTATGAATTGAACTAGGGGTAAATGTTTTGTGATATGATAGTTGTATTTGAATCCAAGATTTTTTTTAAAGATTTAAAGGGACAAGTATATTTAAAATAAGGTTACTAAGTGTAAGGACAAAGGAAATATTCAAATAAGGAATCTTGAGAGAGTTTGAGGCAATGAATGTGAACTATTGCTAGAGTAAACCATCAGGTAAGTGTGACCTATTGGATTAATAACTAGAGAGAGATGGGATTGAAGAATTATTCCTAATGCCTCTGCATCACCATCCCTATCTAATGGCACTGAAAACTAGTTTTCACCAAGAGACTAGCCTTTTTCTATACCTTTTCTCTGGTCAGAAAGTGCCCCAAAGAGGTTTTCATTTTTAGATCTCAATATTTTATTTTCTTTTTATTTTTGGCTAGAGAATTTCACTCACTCTCTAAATTAGTTTGCATGATCAAATATAATAGCAAAACATTTCTTATGGTCTCTAAGAGGTGTGTGACTCCTTAATCTTAGAAAGTCATATATAGACTCATCATTTTCAAACTCATCTAATGGTATTATTGAATCTTGTTAGTCTCATACTATCAATTGGGGATGATAAAAGGTTAAGTGTGAAGGTTGATAAACAGGGTTAATAGTGCAAACATGGGGGTCAAATAAGTTTATAGCATCTAATTCATCATATATGCTATAATTAGACCCTCCATCATTTTTGGCATCATCATCACTAGTCATTGGTGTTGGAATGTGAATTAGGTATGTGGGGTTACCCCCAGGCAGTTTAAATCCGATACCATGGGTTACCTTGTATATAGTCATTAAAACTAGTTTGATAGTTCCTTATTGATGTAACATAAGGCTTCAACCTTTATAAGATAGGTGATCCATAATCTGATTGGGAATATAATACTTTGTGATTTGGTAATAATCAACCAATCCCTTAATGTAGAACCATGAATCATCCTCTACTAATGGGTCCTATTCTAAGACAGAGGCTAGTTTAAGTGTGGAAATTTTATACACTGATGCAATGTAGAAAATATGGACCTAATTTCATGGATCTATGGTCAGCCCAATAATAAATTGTAAGATAAATCCATATCTAAAACATGGTATAGAGTATCATGGATCAATGGACCAATGATTACTAGAAGCCTAATGGTACCTTTAGACCCACATTCTTTATTATCATATGCCTTGATAATGATGGTATCTAGATATAAGTTAAATACTATATATCTAAGATGTTTGACCAACTTTAGAGACACAATATTGAGGTTCAAACCACTATCTATAAGGACACATTTAACTCTATGGTTTATTATACCAACTTCAATGTACAATGGGTTATTATGTATAAGACCTAAAAAAGACATATCACTTTGGTCAAAGGTGAGACATTGGTCAGGGGTCAAGTGTCCTACCATGTCTTGGAATTTTTCTAGAGTGATATCATCTAGCATAAGGGATTGGTTCAAATACTCATTCAAGATGTCTTTGTGGATGGTATATGTGTGAAACAAATCCATGATAGATATATGTGTAGGTGTATTATTCAGTTGTTCCATAATATCATAAGTTTTTACCTCTATTTTATCAATTAATTTATTTATGATAGGCACATAAAATTGATTAGGCTCATTGGTAGTATTTAGTTGTAGTTCTTTGATAGTGACTCTGGCTCATTGAATTTCAATTTCATAATCTCAATCTGGAGCTTATCTTTGATGGTTATTAGCAAAATTTCTTGGGTTTTCACCAAAACATGCTAATTATAGGGATAGAGTGTATAAAGTTACATAAAAATATTATAGGATGGTTTAATCAAGACTTTGAAACATATGCAAGGTTTATCATAGAGAAATACACTTGTTTAATAGCTCAATGTATAATGTAAAATACTTATAGATATATAAAAAATACACATTATAGTAGAATAATAAGGGAAATATTCATAATAATATAGAGAACTCTACGATTATACTAGAAAAGAGTACAAATGATTAGAATTCATAATAGAGAATCTAGTACTAGGGATTACAACAAGTAAACTTCCATAGATCAAGGTCCAATTCTATCAATATTCTATGTGAAAGATCTCATATCAAAATAAAAATCATTATTATTTTTACTCACACACTCATCAACCCTTCTATTGCATTCTTTACAAATACATATAGGCATTAGTTTCTATGGTTGTATATTCTAGATTTATCATATTGAGAATAGTTATCCATATCACAATCAGTTGAGTCCTGACCAATATAGAGATTCTCAAAATAAATCCTAACACCTTGTTAATAGAATACAACTATATTTCCCTTAGAACCTTCTCATACATGCAAATGGTTTTAAATTTTCCTTTTAATGCTAACACTTTTTTGGACTTAAAATGTTGTCTTGTCTCAAGATAATGTTGCAGAGGTTATATGTCCAAAAATGAAGAAAATATGATAAAATAAAAAAGTGCATAAGATTCATAGACTTCACTCAAGGTGATGATTAATTGGTTTACACCCCTTATGCACTACTTAGTTGCCCTTTTAGTTTTTCAACTAGGTAGCATAGTAGTCTACCACCCTTGAGGGTTTTTAATAGACTAGCATGACCAAGTGGATGCCCTTGATAGGTTATCAACATCTTTGCTCTACTTAGTAATATACAATCTTCTAATTATAAAAAAAATTACCAAAATTTCAAAAAATTTGAACCTGCACAAACATCATTTGGCAAGTGGTGGCATCAATGGAGTGATTGAGTTGATAGGAACCTATGAAGGAGCTAGAGTAATCTACAAAAATTGAGTAGTGTTACTCTTTATTTTTTGGATGATCTATCATAGCTGGTTAGGTGGAATGAGCTTGGGTTCATCTACCAGTGGTGTAATACTTTCATCAATGAGGACCAAGTCATCCTTATAGGACTTCTAATTGAGGAGAGCTTCTTGAGTACTATGCATAATACAATGTAGTGGAGTTTGATTATTTAGTAGTTGGTAAATATACATGTTAGCCATCTTGAGTAGAGAAATTTTCACCATGTTGACTTTGGTTGTTATTTCTCTATGGATCTATGCCAACTTATCTATGTATCTTTGCATTTGCACATTAGTGAAGGGGTTTCACATCATCTAGTTCTACTAGGTCTACTTAATCTACATAACTGTATCCCTTACACTAAGTGAGGCTTGTAGTGTACAATCCATGGTAGTAGGAATTGCATTGGGAACTATGATTTCAGATTGTGTGAATTTATCCATGGTAAATTTAGGATACACAATGGTCTAAACATTATCCAACTACTTCTTCCAATCTAGTAAATGAAGTGTAAGTTGTTTATATTAAACCTAAGTAGTATCTATGGTGGCTTGATACTCAGCTATCAACTCATAGAGGACCTCAATATTAGATTTTATATCTTCCCCTTCTTAATGATTCTCACCTCATTGAAGGTATACACTTCTATGGTGATCTTGTTTAGGAGAAGAGCAAGCTAGTCCTTATCTGTGAGTGAGGGATCCATAATTAGCTATGTGTATAGGTCAGGGCAGACATCTTTGATGGTCTTATTTGCAATGCATAGTTGTTCCTTTAATTTAAAATTTTTATCCTTGAGCTCCTTTACTTACCATTATAATGCAACTACATTCTAAAAAATAGATTCCTAAAACATAGTGGCACCTTCAAGATGCTTGGATAACGATAGTTGGGAAACATCCAAGGATGACTCTATTATGGTAGAAGTTAAGATGAGTCATGTGACTGGTGTAACCACAAGTGCCATCCTTAATGGGGCTATTGGTAAGGAAAAAAAATGGTTCACTATGTAGAGGTTATTTGTAAATCCCACAACTAAATGTTAGACATGATGGATGGAGCACAGTCATCCTATGAGGCATCTCTTGAGAGGTCTGTATTATGCTATAACTTGATGAATTTTGTGTAGATTATGCCTTTGTAGTAACTACCTAGGATTCCTTGGAGTGATTCTTCATTTCTTCTTCCTATTCCTAATTTTTAACATCTTGTGCCTTCTTGGTAGCCTCTTCTTGCACTTTCTTCTTAACATCTTCATGTGATTTATTGGTGGCCTCTTTTATTTATGCCTTAAATTGTCATTCTTGGACCTCGACCTATTTTTGCACTTGTTCTTACATAAGCTTATTTTTTGAGATTTCTCTACTAATTCCTTCTATCTATACTCTATTTCTAATTTAGTATCCTTGCACTATTATTATATCACTTGATGTTGTTGTTTGGCTTGTTTTGCATCTACAACTTTTTATTGTTGTTCTTATTTTCTTATTCCTCTTATTGTTATCTTTGTGCCTCAACATCCTTGGCTTAATTGTGATCATCTAATTTTATGGTTTAGCATTAGGCTTCCCATTATTCCTGATGCTCCTCCTCTTCCTTCTATTTAGCCTCGACCTTAGCCTTGAACTTTTATTCTCTGTGCACGTGATGCTCAAATACTCTCTACATTCCTCACATGTGAATTTTTATTATTCCATAGTATTATCTTCAATTTCTACTTACTTATGTTTATCTCATCCTCCTCAAAGTGTGATGGTGAGGAGTTAAGGATAGTAGTTTGCACCTTTGCTCAAGAAACCTACCCCTTTTAAAGTAGGTGTCTTGTTGGTTTTGGGGTGTTGGATTCCTATGCTTGTTACTCTCCCATTGTAGACTCTATAATAGCTTTCATATGAGCATGTGAGGTTTATGCCCTAAATTTTTGATGGTTGTGTGGTGTCTGCCTATGCCATATAAGTTATTCTATGGGGTTATCTTATGTAGATCTTGACTATGATGGGCTCATAGTGGCTCCTCCTATCTCCAACATTTGATGAATGCACTATAATTTGGCCTCTTTAGCCACTATATCTATGATGATAGCATTAGGGAATGTGGTTAACTTGATCCTTAGATTGGAACTATTTTATACCTAGATGGTGAGTATTACATTTTAGAAAAAGTATAATTTTTCTTCCTCCTTTGCATATAGTTCTCTAACCATATCAACCATCATCATTATATAGACCTTCTATTCATTAGTACCCATGTCTAGAAAGTTATATAGCCTAGTGATTTTTGGTATAATTAGGTCATCTAACTAGGTGATTTGGTTATGAGTCTTATGAGGATTCAAAGATCTTCTACCCTCAGGTACCTTACACTTTCTTATATCTCTGATTGGTGTGGCTATTTTTAAAGGTTGTGTAACTATAATTTTAGGGTTTAGAATAGGTGGTGGTACCATCTACAATGGGGTTACTAATATTTATGATTACTTTTGGTTTGGATACCTCAATTTGTGCCATCTGCATGTTGATAAAATATGGGAGTGGTAGACCTAATACCTTGGGTAGTTCATGAATTCTAATATAAATTCCCTTTGGTAGATTTGTGATGATTGCATGTTGGCCTAAATATTGCATGAAATTAGGTGGTATGTGTAGTTTAGATGTGATTACCTACACCAAATCATTCTACCATTTGGTGAACTTGACTTAGTGACCAAAATAGGTACTCTCCCAAGTCCAAGTGAAGTTATTAAATTATACATCTAGACAATAGTCAATGCCAAGATAAAATTTGCCCTTGGGTGACTTCCACTATGTAAATACTAATAGTAATACCAAAAATTGGTACTAGAAAGTTTACTTCACCATCGCCAAGACTTTATCAATATTCAAAGTGAGTTTGTTGACCAAGAATTTAGGCTAGTTAAATTCCTTGTTCAAATTGATGATTTAATGGGAAATATCAACGACCTCTTTTGTATCCTATTTGGCATCCTTAGTTATTTTCCAAAATATTCATGAAATACATTCTACTAGAATGTGCTCTAGCATATTATCAATGCCTTCTAGTGGAATTTATCATGAGCTTCAAGAGTACTTTTCCCATATCTCTAAAAGGATTGGTGGCATTATTGATTTGTAATGGGATATATATCTCCCCCTCACATGCATTCCTATTTCCCTTGCCATCATAGTCATATTGATTTGAATGGTTATTTCTTGGGAAAGATAAATCTTTCCCTCATTGTATTGACTTAACAATACATCTATTACATCTACAATTTTCTCAAAAGTAGGCAATTGGATCAACCGATCCACATATGTATTAAAAAGTATATGTGTCAGAATTAATGATAATGGTTTTTCCCCTTCAATTTCATCTGACACAAACATTCAGAGCTCAACATTTCAAACAAACTCATAGGCATCTCTATAAAGCACATTTGTCATAATGCAATGACAATGCCCATGTCTCTTTTTTTGCTTCTTTGAATCCTTTGATGAGTTATAATTTATCAAATATATCCATTATGTGTCTTTTGCTTTGATTCTAAAATAATTTCCTTGGATGTGCAAAGTATAGAATCATTTGAGAGTAATAATTGTCTTGAAATCTTGTAAGCACTTCATTATATTTAGTAGTGGCTATGAAATTATCTGCCTTAGTGTCAAATTTATAGCTTCTCACACTGCCTTATACATTTTTTTGTCTTAATTAGATGTATTTTCACTCAATTATTCACATGCGAGCTTTGAGTGAAGTGGATCCATTCTAGCTAAGGTGGAATTCTTTTCATTGATTTGACTTTGATGTTAGTGAAATTTGATGCTTTTTGACCTATTACTTTAACTAGGCTTTGATCGTACACTATTATTCTATTTATGACACTAACCTGTCACTTTTCTAATAGATTTGTCAATCTCCCCACCATACTTAATCATTAATTACAACAACTTGACTTTTAAACTCTACTATCTACTCAAGATTTGAATGCACATGTCCTTTCTAGACTTAATTAATGTTCATGCATTATACTCATTTAGTCATCATGTTTCATTCCTTCAAAGCATACTTAGTAATGAACCTTTATACTAAAGCTTAGATCCCTCTTTTTCCTTACCTCTATACACACATACTTATATTTTCCTCACACAAGATAAAAAAATAAAAAAAACCTAACTATTTTGAAATCAATGATTTCAATTGTGACTACCATCTACTTGTGATATAACACCTTTATTCCATGTTATACTAAATTAATGGTAGGATGGGTTCAACCTACAAAAATTCACCTACCCTAGTAAGACATTTCCCTATAAATATCTTAGGACCATTGTTCCATGCTGTGAGAGTTTATGATGATTTATGGGACTTTCCACCTGATGTTACGCTTTCTAGGGAAAACTTTGAACCTATTATCATATAAAAAAACAAGTTTATTTACCTAAAATTTATTTATTCATAGATTTTTATCATGCCATGCCCTATGTATACTCTTGGTTATCTCCTAGGCCCATACCGCTCTGTATCTCTCTTCATCCATGTGATTCAAGTCTAGTAACTTGTTATTAATCAAATCTTGATCACCCATTCATAACACATTTGTAACTAGCAAACTAGGAAGCACATATTCCATAAGCATCACTACTTCTAACCCATCGATTATTTAGAATGGTGTAAAACCTATTACATGATTATAATGCATATGATAATCCCATATGACTATTTTAAACCTATCTTACCAATCATCTTGCTTCATATTGTAGATCTTAGTAAGCATCTTACCTATCACCTTGTTTGTATCTTCAACTTGGCCATTCACCTATGGATGATAAGCTATGGTTTTATGATGTGATAGCATGAACTCATCTGTGAGGGTCTTGATGGTCTTATTCAAAAAGTGATTTCCTCTATCACTTACTAATTTAAGAGGGCAACTGAACCTAGTAATGATGTTCTCATACATGAACTTAGCTATGTCCTTCACATTGTAACTTAGAGTCTAACAACTTTTACCCATTTTGTAAATGAGTCTATCACAGTGATTATGTACCTTAAATTATTGTATTTACTTAAGGATTGATTGGTCCTACAAATTCAATCCACAATTATTAAAATGGTTGATGTGCTAACATGGGTTATAAAGGCATTTCATCCCACTACTGTGGCTTCCCTATCCTTTGGCATACATCTCACTATTTTTCTACTCTCTGCATATCTTGAAATAGATAAGGTCACCAAATTCCACTTTATAAAATTTTCCTCACACTTACATCTCCTATGAAGTGATTTTTTATAACTCCTTGATGTACTTCATCCATTATCTATACACGATCATGATCGAGAGCCACTCTATGTAGCACTTCATATTTTCCTAAGTAGTAAAAAATCCATTAATAATAATATATGGAAGAGCTTTGATGATCAACTATTTCACATCTTTCTCTATATAGTGTTCTCAGAATGTCCCCTATTTTAGAAATTATTCGATCTCTTATAGTTGATAAAAAATCATAGTCACCCTGAATAGGTGTGTATCCAGTGACTCATCTTAGAGCTCCTTAGGTTCCTTGCCATTATAGAGCCAACTGAGATGGTCTAGGCCAACATTCTTCTAACCTAATTTGATGTTAATCTAGAATTGAAATTCCTAGAAAAGTATTAGCTAGTGTGATATTCATCCTCCTAACATTATCTTATTTACCAGGTATCATAGAGATTGATGATCAGTGAAAAATTCAAACAATGTGGCCAATAAGTAGTTCCTAAAATTTTGTAGTAGGATCACTATATCCAAGGCTTCCTAATTAGTTATCATATAATTATTTTTTATGACTTACAACTTTATGCTTACAAAGTGGATCACATGATTTAATCCTCCTTCTCTTGGATATGTGAGTACTAATCCAACTACAATCCCTAAAGCATCCACATGCACTAAAAAAAATTTACTCCAATTTGGGAAATCTAGGATCAAAGCAGTCACTAGTCTCTACTTTAACTCAATAAATATGGCTTGACAATCCTCTATCCAGACAAACTAGAATCCTTTTCATAGTAGCTTATCCAAAGGGGTTGATATAGTGGCATACCCTTTGATTAATTTTTGGTAGTAACCTATGAGTCCCAAAAAATATTTCACTTTTGTTGAAGTCTTAGGTGGTGGCATACTTGCAATGACTATGATATTAGCCTGGTCTACGAAAATTCCTTTACTACACACTACATGACCTAATAAAATACCAAAGGGTGTGAAAAACAATCATTTATTAAAATTTAATGTTATTTATAATGTTATACATCTTTATAACATTAACCTAAGTTTTGATAAATGTTCCATGAATAAAGAGAACAGTGCCTAGCCATCCAAGTACACTTCTAGGAAGTCATGGGTGAAATCCTTAAACGTAGTCAACACAACCTTGGAGAACATTGTAAGTGTGTTTTTGAATATAAATAGAATAAACTTGTAAGAGAATGAACCCCATTCTATTGAAAATATGGTTTTGGTCCTATCTTCTTTTACAATAGGTATCCGATGGTAACTATTGAATCCATCTATGAATGAGAACACTTCATGCCCTATTATAGCCTCTAATACTTCATCCATGAATGTAATGGGAAATAGGTCATTGACAAAAGCATCATTAAGGATGTGGTAGTCTCTATAAATGTGTATCTCCATAGTCTTCTTTAGTTTTATTACCATGTGGCTAACCTTGTCAATTTTTTCAATTAGGAAGATAATGTTTGCTTCCTACATATCATCTATTTTAGTTTTTACTTTCATCTTCATGTTCAAGTTCAACCTATATGGTCTCTTCATGATTATCCATGCACATTCCTTTATCTCTATGTGCATCTCCCCAAAATAAATATCAATGTCTTTAAATTTTATGAAGGTTATAGGAAATACATCTTGATAGTCTCTAAGCACCTGTAAAACCCCTGAGATATTTGCTTGTGTCCAATAGTCTTTGACATGAACCATTTTGGGTTCATTATCTGTGCCAATATTAACTATGTGTTCCTTTAATGGATCTTGGTACATCCTAAATTATTATTTAGGAATTAATTCATAGAGTATCCATTCTCCTTCACATTCTAGGATCTATATGTGTTGCATCTTTTCCTTCTCTATTTCCTCTAAGACTAGTTTTGATAGAGGCTCCAACTCTCTCTGGATCAAAGAGATCCCCTATATCCATGTAGTCCTCACCATCGGTACCATAAGACTACTCATCCTCATCCTTTATCCTATGGTATGGATGAATCCATGTTTGGGCTTCACCTTGGCTAAATTCCTAAAGCTACAAGATGTATGTTGAGGTTTTTTCTGTGATTTCATGTGAACCTGGTTCTAGTGGGACTGGTAAGTCTTCAAATCTTTCATGGTATAAAAATGTTTTCATATTTTGTAAATCCACTTGTACCTAAGGGTTTTCACTCTCAAATATGAACATTTAAATTAAATTGTATTGGATATGTGCCCAATGCTTTGTTTCAGTTCTTTGATCTTGATGGATGTACCATGCTATAAGGAAAACACCTAGGGTATAGATGAAGCTACGTGTCTAGTAGTTAGGAGTGATACCCTTTGACATCCATTGGAAGTAAAATGATTGAGATGGGGGGTGAATCAATCTATAAAACTTTTATAACTTTACTTTATCATTCATTAACTATCAAAACAATATAGTGAAATAGCAACACATTAAGAGCCATGAGCATAACACATAGAAAATTTATTTGAGTGGGAAAACCTCAAGGGGAAGAAAACCAATTGATGATTTAAATTGAATATATTCCTATAAGACAAACATTAATATTTGGTAAATTACCAACTTCACTTGGAGTACCAACCCCAACTAGCTAAGCACCAACTTAGCTAGGATTTAACAAGCACCCACTTGCAAGGAGGCAGAAACCCCTTAGATGAATCAAAACTAAATTAAACACATAATAGATTTTATAAAATTTATGACACTCTATTTTTAAACTAAGTGATGATTACCACTTCTTTATCTCTTCACACTCTTGTCCCTCTCAAACTATGTTCTAACCTTCTTCACTCAACTAGTCCTCTTCTTGATAGATTAGGTCATTTGACCTTGATATTCATCTATATTACCCATATTATATCTTAATTATAGTTTATTTATACCATTATTATGGTATAAAATACCTCATTTATATCTTCAAAATAATATATCATCTGCTTCAACTCACATATTCTCTAACTAGCCAATTAGGCCTATTATGCCTTGTTCTTATACTAGGCTTTTGATCATACACCTCTTGGTCGGTCCACTCACTCACCTAACAAAAAAATCACACCCTAATATGATATGAGAGTTTAATACATGATTAAATATATTTTATAGTCATTTGAGACAATTCTAGGTTATTTTAGACAAGATCTTTCACATCAGGTTAGTGTTAGGTTTTTAAAGAGGGTTAACATTATTTCTGGTATTAACGATTGTTCATAAAGGACTATCCATTATTTACAAAACTAAATCCTAGATATCTTAGATAGTACACTTACCCATCTATCCTAAAAATCTTAGGTTCCCATTCATAGATTACACATGCCATGAACACTTGAAAGTCCTTCTCAAGTTGAAAACCCTTCATTCTGTGTACTCGAGAAACTTCCAAATCACTTTTCATGCCTTTTATTACAAAATTTGACCTCAGACTTGGTCAAAAAACCTAGGACAACTTATCAAACCACTAAAAATTATCACATTATCATTCTTATCTAGACATTTGAAGCTTATACCTCATTTGGCCACCATCTCGCTCTTCATTTGCTTGGACCTTAACTTGTAAAACACATTAGTCCTTAAAAATAACCTTCAAGCCTCTTTTCATACACTATAAACCTAAATTTCATGCTCACACAACATCTCATATTCTCAAAAAAATTTAAACATCCTTCATATGCCTTGACAATAGATCATGATGCCTCATTAGGCCAAGCATGATCTAGATATGGTCTAGTTGCATATCAAGTTTGTAGGTCCTACCCATGTAGGCTCACTCTAAGACTCTCATGAGTGATAAAATGCCTCATATGCATGATAAAAAAAATCATACAACCTCTTATGTATCTATGCATCCATCTCAAAAGGCCACCAAGCTCATACCTTATCACAAGGTCTCTTCATGTAATGACCAATGTCATGATGAGGATTTTCAAGTTCTTGAAACTTGAAAACTAACCTTGAAAAACTTATTAATGCTCTTATACATTGATCATATGTCTTACATGCTCCTAAAACAATATCATACCTCTTAATGATTCTATTAAACAAGAACATTCTTTAATGACCTCATGAACACCCTTCATAAGAAACTTTGACATTAATGACAACATTAATGCCAAACGTCAATAATAGGAACAATGCTCAACAATCTCCCCTTTTGTCATTGATGGAAAAATATATTGTATACTGATCATTTTTATATCCCTATTATGATATTTTCCCCCCTTTTACATAAATGACAAAGTGAAGTCTAAAACTCCTTGGATCACACTCCTTGTAACCAAAATACTTAACACACATGACTTATTAGTTTATGAAACATAATACAAACATGTTCCCCCTATCACCATGAATACCTTCTTGGAACAATTCACCTATTCTTGGAGTTAATGAGCATGATTAGTTTCCCCTAAGTACTTGATTTTTTTAATGATTGCTAGGGGCAAGAATTACATCCAATTCTTGTCTTAATTATTCAAAATTTACCTTTGGAAGTGGTTTGGTCAACATGTCTACAATTTAATTATGTGTAGAAATATATTTAAGTTTGACACTTTCTTAATTTATCTACTCTCTTAAAAAATTATACCTAACAAGAATGTGTTTGGTCCTTGAGTGCATGATAGGGTTATTTAAGATGCTTATTGCACTTGTATTATCACAATAGATAGGTCTAAGACCATCATACTCCACTTATAATCTTTTAGGGTCTCATAGGACCTGATTGCAACATGAAATTACTCCAATGTAATCAGCCTCAAAATTAGATAAAGCTACTGATGGTTACTTCTTGTTTATCTATGAAAATAGGCATCCACCTAGGAAGAAGGCTCCTCCATTGGTACTATTCCTATCATATATACTTCTTACCAAATATGCATCTGTGTAGGATGTCAAATTAAACTCTTAACTTCTTATATACCAAAATCCATCCTCTATAATCCCTTTTAGATACCTGAGTATCCTTTTGATTTATTGAAGATGATTCTCCTTTATATCTACTTAAAAATTTCCCACAAGACCTACTACTTGCATGATGTCAGGTCTAGAGGTAGTGGTGTATAAAAAACTTCCAATCATTGACCTATATGACATCTGATTGACCTCTGAAGACTCATATTCCTTGATCAACTTACATCCTATTATCATGGGTGTACTAAATTCCTTATAATCTTCTATCTCAAATTTATTCAACATCTCTCTTATGTACTTGGATTTTGAGATGAATAAACTTTTTTCAAATTGAGTGATTTATAACCCAAGAAAGAATGATAGTTATCCTACCATGGACATCTAAAAACATTTCTTCATCACCTCTATAAAGGATTTTGTCATATTCTCATTGTTTTCATCAAATATGATGTCATCCACATAGAAAACTACTATCAACTAATGGTCATCTTCTATCTTGATGTATAGATTACTATCTACAACTCCTCATTTGAATCCTTGATCCAATAGATACTTGTTCAACCTAGCATACCAATCTCTAGGAGCTTGACTTAGACCATAGAGATCCTTTTTTAATCTAAAAACATAGTCTTTGTCATTTTATAGTGATAACCTTTCAATTTACTTAATATACACTTCTTCTAAATTCCCATTCAAAAAGGTAGGTTTGACATCCATCTGGTATACCTTGAATCCTTTAAATCCTACATATGCTAGAAATAATCTGATGGCTTCCAATATTTCTATTGGTGAAATTATCTCCTTAAAGTCTACCCCTTAAACTTGTGGACATCCCTTGAATACCAATATATACATGTTCCTAGTGACTTCTCCATATTCATTCAACTTATTTCTAAAGACCCATTTTGTGCCAATAATATTATTGTCTTTAGACCTAGGAACTAGTTCCCAATTCTCATTCTTCTATATTTGATCTAACTCCTCATTCATAGTACCTATATAAAATTTGTCTTTTCTTGATTATATAAAACTCTTAGGTTCAATCTTGGATAATAGAGTAACATTCTCTTGATTTATATTACTTACCAATTTTTTCTTTGTTTGCATATCTACATTCTTGTTGCCAATGATTTGATATTCAGGGTGATATTTTTAAATTTGTCTTGAGGGTCCTTTTGAGTCTTATCTTTATTAAAATTCTTCTTATTTCTCATCAACCTCTATATTCTCCTATTCATTTTTGAATTCTATATTCTTTGAAGTGTTCTTTGACTATGAGTGTGATTTCCTTATTTCATCAATATTCACATTGGTGCTTTCCACTATATTTTGTAGTCTCTTGTTATAACATATATAGGCTGAACTCATTGATGAGTATCCTAAACATATGCCTTAATCATATCTATAATCAAACTTTCCCAAGTCTTCATCATCTCTTTCTATGAAACATTTGTTCTTAAATACTCCAAAGTGTTCCACATTGATAGGTCTACCCTTCCATAGTTTATAAGGAGTCTTATTGCCATTAGTCCTTATCTATCCTCTAATAAAAATGTAGATAGTAGTGATTACTACCTCTCTCCAATATCCATAAGATAATATAGATTCATTTAGCATAGTTCTAGCCATCTCTTGAATTTTCCTATTCTCCCTTTCCACTACCCCATTCTTCTAAGGTGTCCTAGCTGTTGAGTTTTGTCTCCTTATTCCATGAACCTCATAGAAGTCATAGAAATAATTAGACCAAAACTATCCTCTTCTATAAAATCTTAGGCACTTGATCTTCCCATTTTTATCATTATCAACAAGAGACTTGAATGATTTGAACTTGTCAAGAGCTTTTGATTTTTTTTTTCAAGAATGCAACCCAAGTCATTCTTGTGTAATCATTAATGAGTAAAATGAAGTAGATATCTCCTTGAATGCCTTTAATTTTTTTAGTCCCATAGAGATCAATGTATATTAAATCCAATGGTCTTATAGTAGAGTACTCATTGTACTTAAACCTTCTTCGATTTTTCTTACCATGTTGACATGCCTTGCAAAGTATGTTTGTAGGTTTGATTATCTTAAGCATGTTCTTCACAAACTTCATAGTGATAATCTTGACTAGGTTGTCAAAGTTTAGGTAACCTAGCCTTCTGTTCCATATCCAACTTTCATATTTATTATTCATGAAGCATCTCTCCTTCTTGATCTCATTCAATATATATAGGTTGTTATCAATCCTCTTGGCATTGGAAATTAGCCTTCTTCATTTGGTTATCCTTATCTCACACCCTCTGTCATGAAAGGATAGTGTCTATCCTTGATTTCACATTTGACTCACACTAAAAAATTTATGTTTCAAACCTTACACATATAAAACATTTTATGTTTTGGTCTTTATATTATCTAAACTTGAGACACCCTTAATAACTATATTGGTAGTTATGTTGTCTTCAAACCTTACTATTCTTGCATCATTCTTTTTTAATGAGATGAAATTATTTCTATCTCCTATCATGTGGCTTGAGAAACCACTATATATATACTATTTCATGCCTTCATTTTGAATGTGAAAGGCAGTCTGAGCTAAGCATAAAATCCTATTTGGTCTTTTATTCCTCCTTGTAAAATAGTCCATCTTACCTCTTGAGATAAATATGATTTATCCTAACTTGATTTGGTTTCCATATCAATGTTTGATCTTTATTATGCATTCTAGGAGCTTCATATATCTTTTTTAATCTTATGGGCCTTCTAACTATATTATAGTAAAAACTTATAATGTGTCTTATATTACAATAGATGTAGTGAATAACATTTCTGTACTTACCATGGTTCCATGATGACTTATCCTTTATAACATTGGGATGCTTGATTGGTCTTTTAATGTTAGTAATCTTGACTTGTTCTGACTTTTCACACTCTTTCTCAACCTTCAAGAAATATATCTTTATCTTCATCTAGTCATACTCAAGTCCTTTTGACTTAAACTTTGTGTTGACTCCTTTTAAATGACTCTTAAGTTCCTTGATAGTCTTATTTTGATGTTTCAAATCATAAAGGGTGCTTATGATCTTAGATTAAATGTATAATTTAGCTTCTCCTTATTCAATATCATAATAGACTTCTTTATCATACATGTTGTCTTCTTCTTATTGATCACAAAACATTCTTGTGCTTCTTAGGATCATCTTCAAGTTGTTAGAATTACCTCAAAGGACTAGGTTATAATACAAATTGTTGGATGCAAAATTACTACGAGGGGTGGGGGGGGGTGAATTAGTCTAATTTTTTTTTACAAGTTTACTTTATCATTCATGAACTATCAAAATAACATAGTGAACTAGAAACACATTAAGATCCATGAGCATGAGACAAGAGCATAACACATACACCACTTATTTGAGTGGGAAACCATCAAGGGGAAGAAAACCCAATAATGATGAAAATGGAATACATTCCTATAATACAAACATCAAGATTTAGTGAAGAACCAACTTCACTTGGAGCACCAACCCTAACTAGCTAAGCACCAACTCAACTAGGCTTTAGCAAGCACCCGCTTGTAAAGAGGCACCAACCCCTTAGATGACTCAAAACCAAATAATAAACTTTATATATTTTATCACCTTTAGGACACCCTATTTTTGAACTAACTGATGATGACCACTTCTTCAGCTCTTCACACTCTTAGCCCTTTTAAATTGCCTTCTAGCCTTTTTCACTCAACTAGCCCTCTTCTTGACATATTAGATCATTTGAACTTGATATTAACCTAAAGTATCCATGTTATATATTCATGATAGTTTATATTCACCTTGATTATGGTATAAAATACCTCCTTTAGATATTAAAAATGTTATATCATCTACTTCAACTCACATATTCTCTAACTAGCCAATTAGGCCTTGTTCTTATACTAGGCTCTTTATCATACACCTCTTTGTCATCCATACACACTTTAAAACTTATGTTTTCAATAAAATAGGATTCAATACATTCCAAAAAAATTAATAAACACTATAATAGGTTGGTTGTATCATATAGGACCAAAACCCTTTTTAGGCCTTAAGGAGGCCTAATTCAATTAGGCCTTCATTAGCACACATTACCCTTTGTAATCCTTGAAACACTCTAAAAATTATCATAAAATAGGAAAATATCATATATCACTAAAATAGACCCATAATAATCTCATCTTATGTACATGACATATTTTATCTCCAATCACCACTTGAAGCATGTCATTAGTACTAATCATAATTAGGCATGTGCATACCCTAAAGTCTATCTTGAAGAATTGAAGCATAAACACAATTTTTAGAAACGAAAATGAAAAAAAATAACCTATAAATAATATATATTACCTTATGGTCATCACCATGTGATTTATACTTTGAAACTCAGGGTAAGAGGACTCAAACCTTTCTCTGCAAAGAACCCACTCAGAACTGCCAACTAGCCTCAAAACATAGTCATGGAAACATGAACTTATGACACCTAATAGTAAATAATTAAAGAATTAAAATAAATTATAAATATAATAAAACATACTTATAATAACCTAAAATAAAAATATCATAATATCTAATGGTAGTATTGGTCTTGTATACCAATCTCATGACCTCACTATACACAGACCTCACTGAGCTAGAAAAGTTAACTTGAGAGATTTTTTTCTATATAAAATGATTTTAAAAAAAATTATCCAATATAAAAATGTATTAAATATCTTAAAAAACATCTTCATGCATTTGTATTTATCCCTAATCCATTATATCACATCCCTAATCACCTTCTCCCTTCTACCTTGTTTTCTCATTATTTACACCATTAGGCCTTTTAGTGATAGGTCAACTTATATGACTAGTTTAGAAAACCTGAGGGATAAAACCTAATCATATCCACCATGAAAATTATATAAAAGTATCAATATTTATCCTCCATCTATTTATCATATTTTATGTGGTCAACTCTGATTGATATAACAAATCTCTAATAAACAAGGCCTTTCATATAGGGTTCACTCACTCACCTAAAAAACAAATCACACTTGGAGATGCCTATGAGAGTTTATGACACAATCCAATAGTTTTTATATTCATTTTAGACCATCTAGTATATTTTGAACAATATATTTCACATTGGGTTAGTGTTAGGGTTTTAAAGAGGGTTAACATTATTTTTGGTGTTAACGGTTTTTCATAAAGGACTAACTTTTATTTCCAAAACTAATGTCTATATATTTCAAATAGGACCCTTCCCCATATATATTCAAAATATTAGATTTACATGTGTATGTTACATGTGTTAATTAACATTTGAAAGTCCTTCTCAGGTTGAGAACCCTTCATTCTATGCACTTGAGAAACCTCAAAACCAATCTTTATGCCTTTTCTTGAAAACTTTGACCTCAAAATTGATCAAAACACTTGGAAAATATTATCACAACATGAAAAATTCTTAAATTTTCATTATTATCTTGAAATTTTAAACTCATACCTTATTTGGCCACCATCTCTCTCTTTGCTTGCTTGGACCTTGACCTATAAACCATAATAGGCCTTGAAACTGACCTTCAAACCTCTTTTCATGTACCCTCCAACTCAATTAAATGATCACAAAAAATATCACATGCTCAAAAAACTTAAAATATCCTTCATATGCCTTGATAATAGATCATGATGCCTCATTAGGCCAAGTAGGATCTAGATATGGTCTAGTTGCATACAAGGTTTGTAGGTCCTACCCATGTAGGCTCACTCCAAAACTCTCATGAGTCCTTCAATGCCTCATATATATGATTAAATAGCCTCATAAAACCTCTTATTCCTTTGTGCATATATATCACTAGGCCACCAAGCTCATACCTTATCACAAGGTCTCTTCATGTAATGACCAATGTCATGACTAGGCTTCTCAAGGTCTTAAAACTTGACAACTGACCTTGAAACAATTTTTGATTATCTTATAGCTTGCTCATATGTCTTACATGCTCCACATGAAATATCATACCTATTAATGATGCTATCAAACAAGAACATTATTCAATGACCTCATGAAAACATTTCTTAATAACCTTTGACATCAATGACAACATTAATGCAAAACTTAAAAAATAGAAACAATGTTCAATAACATCCATACCTCAATACACATGTACAAATAAAATTATAGGCATTTAGCCTCCTGATAGACAGGATATTCTCTTTTTATAATCTCTTACATCTAGAATTAAGATACTAATAATCAACACACTTTTTTTTACATTAAATACTCATCCTTATGGATGGCCCACCAGTTCACAGGAATTCCTTTCATTGCATAGTCAAAGGTGCTAACCCTTTGGTTTACCTCTAGTACATATTATTGAAATCATAAGATGAAATTACCCACATCCTCCATAGAAAAATACTATGATATTTATCACTTAGTCATAAAGACCATTCATAAATGTTGTATCTCATGATATCATTTCACCTAATTGTGTATATGGGTGTCTGAGTCTCCTCTTATTGAAGAAGCTCTATCCCATGGGAGAACACCATCATGAACTATTTGATATATAAAATTTATATTAGATTGTGTTAGATACATTACCATCATTGGTCATACATCCTCCTCAATATTTTGATGGATCTCTAGGGTATTCATCCCCATCTTACCCAAGAGTCATTTTGCTCTGAGACTTTGAGTCTACATAATGGTGTTTTTGTAGAGGAAAAAATACTCTATTGCTCATAGAGATTTTTGCTTGTTTTCAAATGTGACCTTCATCTAGCTATGATTGCACCACCATAGGGTGAGTCTGGATCTTTTAGGATGATGTAAGGCCTAGATTCAGTCTTGTTTAGAGGAGTGATAATGATATTATCATCATAATGAGACTCTACTTGATTCATGACTATGTTGATATTCATACACACATAATAGGCCCACTTCTTCCCTATCAGTGTAGGGTAGTGAGTCTCATATGTATTAATATCTCATTTTGAAATCACCTCATAAACTAAGTTTAAGGTCTTTGATTTTTTCATCTTTCAGGTGATCAATAGGTTTGACCCTTCTATAATCTGCAAGGCTGAGTGTGATAGGAATATAGCTCAACATAGGTCTTCCCAAGTGGATATGGGGATCATTTTATAGTGTTTCCAAAGTCAAATACAACATTGGGTATTTCATACCTAATTAGCTCTATGTCCATACTTACATCAATATCCCAAGGTTTCTTGGTCTTAACAAACCAAGTCAACTTATTTGTCAATTACTAGCATTTTTATGTATATTATAGCAGGCTATGAAGAAGGTTTATGATGTTCTAGGAGATATCTTCATTGTGAAACATTCTGAAGAGTTTTATTAAATATTTAAATGTAGTGACAACCCCATCTTGTCTTAGTATATGCACTATCTTCCCATACATTTATGCATTAAGAGTTGCATCATCCCCTTCATTCTTCCCTTGATGTTGGATTATATTTAAAATATTCAAAACTTATTTCATCATGCCTTTTTTAGTGGTAGGCTTAGGATATCTATTTAGTCATGCCTTTTTAATACCCAAGTCTTTAGTCATTTCCAATAGAGGTAACCCTTATTTTGTATGATGTTTTCTAGTTATAACTTATAATATGGCACCATCCCTTAGCTGCATATGGACCATGTTAACATTTATAATAGGTCTCTCCATCCATTGTCTTTCTAAGACTAGACAATCTTATGTATTGTGTTGTTTTATCACCCTATAATCTTCATAATAAGTTTACCTCTAGGGATTTGTAGGATAATTTATATACACATGGTTTAGTTATTTATATAGATAACAACAAATGGGTGGCTTAGTCCTATTATTACCTCAGCCTCCTTATGTACCACCTCGATATCCTCTTATGTATCCTCCTCTATTCCCCTAAAATCCCCATCGACCTTGGTGTTATTTTTTCTCAAAATTTCTAGTGTTCTATGATGCATTCCATCCTTGCTATTATGGATATTCATTAAATATTTCTACTTGTAGTTGTTGTGGGTTTAGGGCTCATTCTAACTATTACACTTGAGGAATCATAATATTTTATGGAGTTTGGTATGGGTATGTTGCAGTCTACTATGGTAAGTTCTACAAGGTGATATTGTAGTTCTATGAATAAGGTAGGGTACCTACTAGTTGTTGTGGTTTTTACTATGCTTCAGGGACCCAAGATGTTGCTGATGGATTTTGACTCGATATGATGATCCTTGGGTTGAGAGTATCCTATGACATAAATGCAACTTTTTATGCAAAAATCAAGAACATGTTCTTAGTAATATCCTCCTTCAGCACTTAGAGTGCCTGATAATCCTTGTCATTAGATGTAGGTGACTTACATAATTTATAGTACATATTCTATGGGGTTTTGATATAATGTTATAGAAGGTGACACTATGGGGTTGAATGACCTACCACTCTTTATATCTCATATAATTCCATCTTAACCCTAGGGCATTCATTTCTATGATGCTCTTGCTATCCACACTCTATGCACCATATTTTTGACTTGGTTCTCTCATCTCTTCCTTGAAACTGATCCAAACTACTCAAGATACTCTGTTAGTTAATTTCTAACTTGAATGATGGCACATATGCATCCCCATATTCTTAAATTTGCTCCACCCAAATCATTGTGGTTATTACATATGCTTTATCTCTAAACTAAGTTTGGGATATGGTAAATATGATCTTTGGTATTATACCCTCTACAAACCAAGTGGTTTTATATTTATACTCCAAAAAAAATTCTAATTTGTTCATGACATTAGATAATCTATGATTGTAGTCACCAACAGTCTCCTAGGGTCCTTATCAGATTTCCTTCAAATCCTAGATTATTTGACTTGAACTCTTTTTAACCTTAAACTCTGTGATGATCCATTTCTTAACATCTATTATGGATGCTATGGTTTTATTTTTATTGAAGATGAACTCTAGTACACATCCACTCAAAGCATTGACCAATTCATACTTTTGGATATTTTTGTCAGTGATTGTTTTTGCCTACTATTTCATGTCATAGGTAAGTGAGTACTATTCAGGGTCCATAGACCCATCATAGGGAGCTAGGTGTATAAAGCACCCAATTTCCGTACCATACTAAATTGGTTTTCTAAAGTCTATTTAGTCATAGATATCTATTGTGTTATAGTTATCTATTAAGTTTTTGATCCTTTTTGTGAGATTGGTATCAATTATTTACCAAATATATTTTGGACCATAGTCGAAACTACCTATGAACTCAATTTTTTTGGTGATTCTCTTCTTCTGATGAGGTTTACAATTTAGAGATGCCTTTGATATCCTCCAAAAGCCCAACTATTTGCTCAAGAATAAGAGGATTTTTCTCTAATAGTAATAATGATCAAATACTTTATCTCTATCATTTAAAAAAAATTCTTACAGCCTTCTTGTAGATGATTTTTAATGACTTTCTTAGGTTATTCTGAACTTCCCTAGAAATTTCTTCCTACATTCTAATACATTCTACTTCTGAATTTTGACTAATTTGATTTGAAAAAAGAGTGGGCTTGGGGGACATGTGCTTGTTAGGTTAATGAGAGGGACCTTTCTTGAGTGATTCTTGGTGGCTTGAACCTATGTTTTTAATATGATGGTGTGACCTACCTATGTCTAAACTATGGATTTATTCATTATTGAGCTATAAACTCTCTTCTATCTATTCTAATTCTATTTTATCTTCCTTCTCTTTTTGTCTACTATCTATGTCACTACTTCACACTTTCATCACACTTGGATTAGGCTCTTTGCTTACATTATCTTCTTCTTGATCTTCCACTTTTTCCTTTTCCTTATCGTTTTCATCCATTTTATGACTACTCCTACTCTTGTTCCTAGCTTGCCAAGAATCCACTAGCCTATTCCATCTAGTCTATTATCACAAGATTCATTATAATTTTAAAATTTTATTTTGATCTAGTTTCTTTTGATCTACCATACTCTCTTCAGGTTCAAGTCTTAACTCTCTAGATTCTCCCTATTCACATTTCCATCGTACACATCCCCCTGTGCCCAAAACAACTTACTCCATATTAGTAGGAGTAAGCACCATGGCCTTTTCTATATATAACATTTTGATCAATGTTGGGAGTTATTACAAAAAATTTCCTTTGATTCCTCTTAGAAATATGTCCTTTAATGTGTCAAAGTATAAGTATCCTTGTAGTATGAACTTAGTGATATATCCATCATTAGTGGAAGCTATCCAATGATTGATCACATGAGCCTAATTTATCTCCAAATTTTGAAATTGTTCTATCTTCCCCTCGGTCTACACAATGGTGTCACTTACTCATGGCCAAAAATAGTGATATTCAAATTGAGCCAACCAATCAATTATAAAGACCAATAATTTGAACCTAAAAATATCATAAATGTCACCATAGAAGTTTTCTTGTATAATCTCTCTTCGAGTACACCTAATTATTCATCCTTTTCTCTACAAATTTTAATGATTTTTTAGTCCAATCAGCTCTCTACCTCTCTTTGGGTTGGTAACTATTGATGCTTCTAAATGAACCATAGGTGCTCTCTAGTGTTTAAAGAACACTTCTCATTTTAGAATTCAAATCTTCAAAGCATGAGTTGTAGGTATTTGGTGATTAAGATGCCTGTGGTGGAAATAGAAGTAAAGAAACATGGACTATTCCATAATATTTATAAATTTTGATGGTAGGGGCCATCGTGGTACCTTTATTGAAAATTTAGGACAAAATGACCTAGATCTAGACCACTAACTAAACTTGAAATGATTATGAATGATGTACTTAAGCTAATGTGATTTGTTTAAAAAGGAGCAAAAGAGAAGGTAGGGTAAGAAAGGAATAGTGATTGATGATTTGTATTATGAACATATTGACAAGACTTCAATCTTTCCCAAGCATGATCTTAAATAGAATGTCATGTAATGCAACCTAAACTCATATTTCACCACACACCAAGCCTAATTCAAAAGAAAGAAAAAAAATACAAGTAAAATTGAATTTTATTTTAAAGTTTTACACTATATTTAAATAGCTAAAGCACATATATGTTATAGAGTAAATGAAATGAATTGAATTTAATTCTTTCAACTAACTTAGCATGCACAAGTTAGAAAACTTGTAATCAATAATCTAGCTCAATTTTTATTGATATCATTCATATTCAAAATAGATAAAATAATTGAAAAACTTAGCAGTTTAAACACATAAAACTAGATAACTCTTGTAGAATTCTTTGATATCCTATATTAATCACTTAAATTGTACCAATATCTCAAAGTCTCTCCTTTTAAAATTTGTAATACATGCCATTTTATAATAAGCTAGGTGGTATACCGATCAGTTTTACAACTACAAGTGTACAAAAGATAGTTGTCTTTGTTACAACTAGAATATAAGTATCTTTTATAAAATGAATAGGTTGCCTTACTGGGAAGACATAATTAAGATGTTAGATGTGGGTCCCTTTACTAATGTAGGATTCTTATGACATTTTTATGTTGTTCATACACTAGACCTAAATCCATGGCTGGCCTAGATGCACTCCTCTTCTTAGTTTGCCAGCACATCAAAATATTTATCATTCTTGGCTGAGGTTTATTTGATGCTCCTAACTTCATTGATTCTCTCCCCTAAATTTAAAATCATGTTCAAAGCTCTATTTTTATCCCTTCCTAATTGTCCTTGACCCTTTCCTTTGATTTCTTGAGTTACTAAGGTAGATCTGTGATTAAATTCTTCATAAGTTATAATCCCTAGGGTGGTAGTCTGTGTAGGATCCTCGAGTATGGTGCCTAAGATATTTTCAATTATACCAATGAGTTAATTTTATTATTCTATGATATCCTCAAATTTGACATGCCAAGCATTCAAATCCTAAATTTTGTCTCCAACAATCCCAAATATGGCACTTAAATGCCCCATACTGATAGCCTTGAAGTTTTGTATTTACTTTTTAATCTAGATATCAAGAAGCTAAGTAATTTTGTCTTCAGAGGCTCGACATTGAGTAGCTAGTTCCTAGCTAAGGTATCTTGATATTGAAGGGCCATTTGCATTGAATTCATAGAATTCAATGCCCTAAACATGTCATAAAATGACGCATCTAACATATTGATCATGGAGTATGGGATTGAGAGAATAACTTGAGTCTCAAAATTATCCTTTTCTTCCTTTAGGTTCTTAATTATTTATACTAATCCTTGGACACTAGCTTTAGCCTATTGAGATTGATTCTTAATTAAAGTTACCCATCCTCCTCATGGATGGAAGATTTGCCAAGTTACTATCCTCCAATAGGGGTTAACCCTGTGAATGGCTCTACCTTCTGAAATGTGAACTCTTCCTGGCCCACCATGGCTACCCTCATTGTGGTCCTACCCAAGGCTACTATGTCTGGGTTAAATTTCACCTTGACTTTTGGTTCCTTGAATTTTAGAGTCTCAAGCACCTCCACACTTGTACTTCTAGAGGCTCCTAAGGTGCCAATTCTCTTTTTCTCTTGAATATGTTGAATTTGCATTATTATCTCTTCTTTTTTTACTATATCTTTGATTTATGGCTTGATGTTATCATCTTTAGTCAAGAAAATCTATGTCAAGGCCCAAGAAGGAGAGAGGGATGGGATATTTTTAAGACTTCCATAGACAAACCAATCATGGATGACTGGTCCATAAATTATATTTTCTTCACTGAAAATATTGAATTCACTAGTGAGATGAGTGATGGTCAACCTAGGCCGTTTTCTTGGAGCCACAGGCACCAAGGAAAATTTTTATTTTCTCCTCTCCCCATCTAGTGGGACCAATTATTTACCTATTTGATCAAAGGGGTCCTCCTCCCTATCAAAACCATATGCAACTATTATATCAATAATGGCACCATCCAAGGTTTATCCTACTTCAAGGGCAACCATGTCAATGAATTCCACTAGAGAAGAAGGTATTTGTGGGAGTGCTAAAGGTGGAGGGCATTTTCCAGGTCTATACTCTATCTTTGGTTCTTCAGCCAAAGCTTTGCCTTTTCGTTTGATATTCCCAAGCTGCTTAACTTGGGCTTGTCCTACTAACTTTGCTTGTTGAGGCTCAAATTACTATCTTTCAGTAGATGGATTTTAGTGAGTAGTCTTAGATAGACCTAGAAATAAGTGATAATGTGAAGGGTGTAGTTTCCATCTTTCTCCTGAGGGCTTGTTGTCCTTGACCAACCTATGCTCTAATTGAATGCTATGGCCTTTGATTTTAGAAAGTCCTTAAAAATTCTTGGCTTTGATGTAGATGCCATCACCTACACCTAGTTGATGTTCATATTCAATCTTTGGGAGCTTCATGTCCTAGATGTGGTTGATTACCTTGTTCTTAAGGTCCCACATTTTAAGGTCATCTAACTAAAAATCAAAGGAATTCCTGTTTACCACCATGACCTCTAGCTACTTCTAATGTCTGATTATGACTTTTCGAATGTCCAATGGGAAGGGATGGACTTGAGCTTTATTCTTTTCTTTACATGTCCTATCCACACCTTGAATAATCTAAGAGGCAATCTTATGTTCTACAAGCTTATTGAGGACATGAGTTAGTAATTTGTAGGGTTGAGTCAAGATCCCCTCTATCCTTATCATGGTGAAATATGGGTAGTACCACACATCCCCCATGTTTTCTATTTTCTTCTTGATGAGAGGATGTATCCTTGGCATATGGATTCCTATGATCACCTCATAAATGGCTAGGAAAACACCATCACAAATAAATTGCATGTGGTTCCTATACTTGAATATATGTAATTTAGAGTAATGGTGGGAGATTGTGGTCCTACCATCATGGGACTAGTTTCTTATGCTAGGGAATGTTATAGAGGCTAGGAGGGAATCCAAAAGATAGGAAATCATATAAAATTTCTTGGAGGTCCTTCTTTTAATGGCTAAGAAAAAGCTTATTAGGTCTCCCATAGGAGGGGTCAATTTCTCTCTTAGCATAAAGTGTACATAAGATACCTAGACTTTGTTTATATAAGTAATAGAATGGGCACCAAGGGATCTATTTAGTAAGGTCATGACTATCCTAATGCCCTCCCTAAATTAGATAATAAGAATTTTTCCATCAGGGGACCTAAAAACGTGGGATCCTTGGATTAACCAGGGTGTGAAGACTAAATTGAGGTCCTAGGTGTTAGTCCAATCTCTCATGGATGGGAGATCAAGATGGGGCAAGGGAAGTTTGTAATAGGTCTCAAGGGCCATGGGGGAAATACACACAACCCTTTTAGTTCTTCCCTCTCAAATAATCCACTCCCCATCTATTTTATAATCCATGAAAATAGGAGTAAGGACATTGATACAATGCATTACCTTTGGTTTTATTATTGCATGGTGTAGGCCTACCATTTGGATTGCAACTATGTCATTGTATCTCTGATGTGTAGTGGAATTTATCTTCTCCTCTTGAGATATGTGATATAATTCTTCCACAAGGAAGAATAATTCTAACCAATTCCTAACTCTGGACATTTAGGGATGCCAAGTCTAGCTTTATGTCCTTAAAAACCTTCCCTTCATTGTCAGAGGTTAGATAAAGCTCAACCTTCATCTTCAATTATTATTTGCCTACCTCCATTGATGGTACAAAATTATCCTCATAGGATTACCAAGGATTTCATTAAGGCACTTGTTTCTCAAAGATCAGCTATGCTATCTTAACCAGGTGAAGTTAATTGAGCCAACTTGAATCCTCTTTATGAAGGGTTTAGGGTTTTGAGCTTTAATGGTGGAAATATCTAGGCCTTAACTTCATACATGACTTATATTTGATGGGTAGCCTTTTATTCATGCCTCTTATGCTTTCAAGCATAGAAGATCTTTGATTTTGACCTTTTATGCTTATGTAGAGTCCATGTGGTAGAATTCTAGACTTTTTACAGTAATTTTCATAATTACCCTTCAAATACTAGCCATTGGATTTTAAAAGAATCCTTTATTTTGCTATGTTAGATCAAGATCTTGGGTTTAACATGATCCATTGATCCAAATCTGAGTTCTTGCACTCCCATTATCTCATTGATCTTTAGGCTCATGGTCATGACACTTGGCACTCTCATAAGTCTTTCTCATGCTATGTATCTTTATTAGTCATCATATTGAGCATACAATGGCCACATGTCACGCTCATAGAGCCTTGAAAATTCATCAGGCTCTTCATGTCATTGGATCAAATCTAATGGGTGAGTGATCACCAATGATCTTCATGGGGACCTTTTATTGAGTAGAGGCCCTCTCATGCTATTAGATCAAATCTAGTAGGAAAATAATCACCATTAATGTTTATGGGGACATTTTTATTAATTGAACACTTTTATTAAGTGGGTCCCTTTAATTTCCTTCTTTTGATTATCAAGTCACCACACATCTACCTCTTATGGCTTTATGTACCTTTTGACTTTTCTCCTTACACCTTGTGTCATTAGATCAAATCCAATGAGTGAGTGGTTATCGTTGATCCTTTTATGATGCACGTTACTTAAGCAGGAGATTTTCATTTAATATATTCTATCTAATCAAATATGGTGAGTGAGTGATCACTATTGGATCTTGTAAAGGACACGAGGAATAACCATTTGTCCTGAGGACATAAATACTTAGGATAGATTATTAAGACTAAGGTCAAGATTAAATATTGGGGATTTAATATTAATAGCCTAGTGTAAGTTAGGTGACTTAGAAAAGGGACTTCATAAATCACGTTAATTTAGACCCAAGGTAAAAGAAAGGGAAAAGGAATGAATAAAGGCTTAGGTTATGTTTAAAAACATGATAAACCCTTTTGTTAACCAATTTATTCAATCATCCCCACCAACTTGGGTCTTGCCAATATTTGAATTTAAATTGAGGGATACCTAGGGTTTGTGAACACTAAACCCTAGACCTTTCAAGGAACCTACAACAACTTAAGCAACTCCACTATCCAGGTTAGCTCAGAATAAGAGGTTTGAAAAATACACAAATGTGTTTCATTTATGAGTGGATGATCTTGAAATTCTTTCAAAAGGGACCTAAATGTTAAAATATTTTAAGCTTGGATACATATGTATCTCAAGGGCCCCTAATTTTTAAAATGAGTGGGGTATGTTGGTCCCAATAGTAACCATCCCAATATACCCTTGACTAACAAGTTCCATGCTCACTGCACCATTGGCAGTAAAGGTTCTTGGGTTTTCACCAGAACATGCTAATTATGGAGATAGAGTGTGTAAAGCTACATCAAAATATTTTGGGATGTTTTAATCAAGACTTTGAAACATATGCAAGGTTTATCACAAATAAATACACTTTTTTAATAAATCAACGTATGAAGTAAACTACTTATAGATGTATAAAAAATACATATTAGAGCAAAATAATAAGGAAAACATTCATAATAACATAGAAAACTCTATGGTTATACCATAAAAGAGTACACATGTTTAAATTCATAATAAAAGATCTAGTACTAGGGATTACAATAAGAAACCTCCCTAAATCAAGGTCTAGTTCAATCAATATTTTATACAAAATCTCTCAGATCAAAATAATAATCACTATTCTTTTTACTCACACACTCATCAACCCTTCCATTACATTTTTTACAAATACATATAGGCATTAGTTCCTATGATTGTAACTTCAAGATTTACCACATTGAGAATAGTTCTTTATATTACATTCTATTGAGTCATGAATAACATAGATATTCTTGTAATAACTCCTAATAACCTACAAATAGGATACAACTAAATTTTCCTTATGACATTTTCATACATACAAATGGTTTTACATTTACCTTTTACCTCTAATAATTTATGGATAGGTAGGTAGGGAGCCTCAAAATGATGATTATTAGACACTATGGTGCTTGATTAATAACATGGACCATATACGAATCACCAACATAGGGAGGTTGGTAGGCATTAATAAAAAAATAGGTATTGTTATGTGGAAGTTTAGGTTGGTTTATATCTAGTGTAGGGTTGATAGTGATGGTGGAAACATGACCACTTGAAACATGTCCTAAAACATTTTTTTAGGTATATACAATGGCATGATAAACTTCTTGGTTTGATTATTTTTCCCTTGGTTCTAACCATTTTGTTAATATTATTGTTGTTGTGGCTGACATTGTTGTTGTTGATTCTATGGTGGAGTTCTTTGCTGATGTTATTATTGTTATTGGTATTGTTATTGGTTTTTATTTTTATGTTGGTAAAATAGATTCTTGTAGATACCTAAGTTATGGTTGTTAGTAGGAGTATGGGTGTCTCTTTCTATCTCTCTATTTTTTAGCATGTTCTCAATCAGATGTTTGAGTTGGATACACCATTTGATGGAATGTTCTCTAACTCGATGGTACTCACAAAATTCATGTTCCTTGTACCAATTGAAAAAATAAGTATCTTTAGGAAATAACTTTGTTATAGGCCAACTAATCATATTTACTTGAACTAATCTATGAAATACAAACTCAATGGGCTCACCAAGGTCACAAAATTATCTGGAAATAGGTGGTCTTCTCCTTAGAGGAGGGGATTGTAATTGATTTTGATTTTGCAGTAGTTGGTTTTATGTAAGGTTTAGTTGAATGTATGGAGGAAGTGATATAATCCATGTTTAATGGGTAAGAGCATATCTCCTCTAATTTGAATTTATTTATTTGTATTCCAACATACATTTATTGAATTGCATCCTTCATCTATTTCAATTCTTTGGATAGAAAATTAGGAGTGGTCTATTATTGGGGAGGTTGTGTAGTCAAAAGTGGATTACTTTGATTGGGGTAGGTATATTTTGGGATGCTAGTCAAATTAGTTGGATGACTAGGTATGCATATCTATGTATTAAGGTTATATTGTGGGTATGAAATATGCAATTGTTAAAGTATATTTTGGTTTAGGTTAGCTACATAACCCTGGTTAATGAATTATGGCTATGGTAATGGAATTTGGCTCTACAAAATGTGTTGGTATTGTTGGACTTGGGAGGAAACTTGTTGTCTACTTTTTGAACCCTATTGGATATAAGGAGCATGTTGCTAACTAGATCCCTATAGTTTAAGGTGTTGGTAGTTGGATCATTATTTTATGTGTAATACCCATTGGGTGAAAGGCAATTATTGTTGAGCACCTGATACGTGCTAGACATAATAATCTTGTTGTTGTCTAAACACCTATTTTTGGATTGGTACTTGTTAAAATGACATTTTTTATTGGCTTGACACTTATTGTTGGTTTTGAAACTATTGGTTTGGCAACTATTGATTTGGCATTTGTTGGCTTGGAAACTATCAGGGGTTCTACATTTGTTGAACAACTGGCACTATCTGACCAATAGGAATATGTTTTTGGTTAGGCAACTTTTGTGATTAATAAGGTACATTGGTATATGCTTGTTGTATCAAAACATTTTTTATCACCTACTGAGGTGGCATAGTGTTTTTCACTTATTGAGGAATGAAGTTAGTTTGTTATTAGCTCATTTCCCCTATTACACATTTGAGGAAACAACTGATTGGGGAGTGGAAGTTGCTTGTTGATTTTAGGAAATAGGAGTACCTATTACCTATTGTTGTAATCCACTCATGGTGTTGTTCAAAGGAACTTGTTGGGTATTACTTGGAATAAATTAGACCCACTTTAGTTTAAATTAGATTTCACTTTCATGCTATGTGTAACATTTTGAGTGTTATCTTTTGTTTGATTAGCATTATCTTTCATAAAAATATGGATATTATGCATTTCACCAACATTATCTTATCTCCCTATTGATGGATTTATCTCAATAAGTGACACATTATAAATATCCCTTCTATTGAGTTTATTATCTAGGTTGAGATAGGTTTGGTAAACTTACTATACCTATTGTATTTGTTCATCTATAATACTTTTTTCTTTTGCAAGTGTATTGTGGTCTTATTGGGGAATTTGGATCAAATTTTGGATATAACTATTAGATGCCTATTTGAATGGTTGAATTTTTAGTGCATTACTAGGAGTTCTAATCAAACTACTCAAACTTTTTTGTGAGAAGTCTGGTAGAAACCTGAACCTTACTTCCATAGCTCTAACTATCACTTCATCTTTGTTTTCTAATAAATGATGTTCAAATAAGTACATACCATAGCTACTTTTCCTTGGCATCATAACATAATAGGGATATTTTTGGTTTTATTCCATGTTATGCATCATTTGAGTAAGGTATTGCTACATTTGATCTAACTCTTGGCTTAGATAAGGAGGCATAATTACCAAATATTACGTTAAAGGGTCATGCCTTTGTTCAATGTATGGAATGTTATAACATGGATATGGATCCATCTCATAAGTTATGTCATCATACGAATCTTGAACAAAAGGGTCATTGGTCACAAATTTCCCATAACCAATATTATATATAACATCATTATGTGTGTAATGAACCATGTTTAGATCCATGGATAAGTCATATAACAAAGGGTCTAAAGGTAACGAACAACTGAGGTCTAAAAATAAAGGGCCATTGGATCTATAAGAAAGACATAAAGGGATAAATAACTAAACTAGGCAAGGGTAGGACAAAACAAAAAAGTGAGACCGGTCTAATAAAATGATACCAATTTTCTCAAAGGTGGTTATAACCAATAGTAAAGGTAATATAAAATCTCAAACTTGTTTATGATTAGAGTACTGATTTTCCCACATGTAGTTATAATCAGTCACAAGAGTGTCTAAACAAAGTGGAAAAATTGAGATCTAGGATCAATAGATAGGAAGGATTTTCCCAAAGGTGGTTATAATCATAATAAAAACAAGGCTAGGCTTAGAAACACAAAAATTAAACAAGAACTTAAAAGCAAACTAAACTAAGGTAATTAGCTCGGGTGATACTCGGTAATTATTTCACATAAGACTCAAAGTTTGACTCATAAAAAATATTAGAACAAAGGAACTAGGACACTCAAAAAAATTTCATGACAAACCTAAAAAAAAGTACATGCAACCCCTTGGCTCAAAAGAATGCTCTAAAAAAGGTACAAAATAAACACTAATATCTAGGTCTAGGAAAGGGGTATTTTAGATCAAATATGAAATAAACCCAAATAACACAATCCAAACACAAAAAGTGGAAAACCTAAGCCCAAATTAGACAAGGCTTCGGTGTGAACTTGATTAGTTTAGGATTTGTACTTTGAAAGATTGAGATTCAAAATTTAAGCAAAAAGACTCCAACATTCTAAGGCAAAAGAGTTAGACCAAAATGGGTAGCGTAGATGTGCATTTGAAATAATATAAGTACAAAAATAGCTTGGAATTTAGTTTCAAAAGTGACAAAAGATTGGAAAACATTTTGTAGCATAACAACATGCCTTCAAACAAATGTCATGGCAAATGGTTTTGGATTAGAATATCCAAAGCAAAAGCTTGAAATGAAATAGGCAGTGTAACGATACCCCATTTATATAAGAAACACACAAATGGTTTTGGAGAAAATATCTAAGGAAAAAAGTGCATCACAAATAAACAAAGTAACACCTCTTAGCTAAAGGGTGTAAAACCAACATGAATGTTTAGGACTTGTTTTTAACATGACAACATAAATAAATAGTTTTAGTCTAAAAACATACATGTAAATCAAATAAAAATAAAAGTAACACTCATGGCTCATCCTCTTCCCTATAATTGACATGGGTATGCATAGCTTCATCCAAAATTTATACCAATATACCAATGCTTATGAGGAATTAAGTATTAATGCAAAAATGAAAGTATAGGTGTAGGTAGAGTTTTTTACTTCCCCCTCTATCTCTCAAGAATTGATACATGCCAAAAACTTAGAGTGAAGAAACTCAACATTTAGCATGAAATTTTGTGTCAAATGGCACTTTATATAAAATCTATAAGTTTTGTATGTAATATATGGTCATAAGTGTGGATAACACAAGGGGTGTAATCACATCAATTAGGTTCATATTGGTTAAATTAATATGCAAGGGTCTATTCCTTTACATAGTGACTCCATTCATCTACTTCTTAGTGGAGTTTTATGTTTATCAAGACCTAACTTGAGTTTTTTTAGGATCAGAAAGGCTAGCTTATCAACCCTCTGGTAATATTAGTATCATGTGTCCTAATTTATATACCCTACCATAAATTAGGGTTTGTATGATGTTAGGAGATGAAACCCCAAGTCAATTCACCCATAAATAAATCATGGGAAGGTGATGAACTCCCACCCACAAGCCAAAAAAATAAAAAAATAAAGGATTTAGGTTTCATTTATGGGTTAACCAAATCACTTAGAGCTTGGGGAGAGCATACACAACATTACTTTTGACACAAATTTAAAATAAATGTAATAAACTAAGCACTTGTGGTCACTCAAGTTCCCTAAAGGGGACGATGGGAGAGCATACATGTAATAGTTCATAGTTTTTTATAAATAAATAAATTAGTCTAAATAAATTTAAAATTTAGCTAATAAATGAAAAATAAACAAAAAGTGAAAAATATCTTAAAAGCTATGACTAAAATGTTTGTTCTTTTTAATATCACTAAACCAAAGTGTTGATTCAATTTGATCATCGACATTTCTTTAATTTACATAAATATGACTCTATTTTGAAGGAAAAAATGGTTAATAAACAAGTTTAAGGCACAAATATCTCATGGATTATATAATAAAATGGTTACACAAACAAAAAATAGCTCATCAAACACAAAATGAAGGCTAGAAAAATCATTGTTAGCCACATTCCTACCTTGCTCTTTTTTCTATCTAGAGATTGTGGTTAATTTTTGCAATTAACCTTGATTTGAAAAATCGATGTCGATCCTTGTAACCTTGTTAAAAAAGACAAAATTCTAAGCTAAAACTTGAAACTTGAAGATTTTAATGCATCCATTAGAAAATAAAGAATAACATATTAATATCCTTGGGTATACATGATGTTTGGTCTCACTAGGTGTGCCATTATGTACCTTAGGATTTTGAAGAGGAAACAATAAGTAGATTAGTCTGTTGTTATTCCAAATGAGGAAACATCAAGAACAACAATTCACTAATCCTAAACCCTCTTTTCTAGAAACTATGGGGAGCATAACACAATAAAAAAGAGCATAAAATAGAGATGAAGACAATACAATTTTCTTACCTCCCTTATCATATATAATGCTTACTTTTTGGCATAAGAATGTTTGTGCTCAACCTATGACAATTTTAATATTTTAGAAATGATATTCCATGGTGGTATCATCTCTTCAATAGTCACTTATGGCTTGGTGTGAAGCTTGGCATAATTTTGGCATACTAACACTATTATCAAAGGGTTTAAGAAGGTATTCCAATAGAATAACCTTACACACAAAAGCTTATTTATCAATGGTGTGGGCACTTTTATTTATAACTCAAATAACTAACTCTAACCATGGGTAGGTTAGGTTAAATTCTAACTTGGATTCAATCTAAATTAACCTTGGTTAAGTTAGTTTAACTCTAGGTTGGGTTAAGGAACTCATGAAATCTTGACACCTCAGTTTCTCATATTTGTGAGGCATGAAAACTCAATTTATATATTTGTGAGGTGTGATTCATATTTTTGAATATTTATGAGAATACATCACTTTATTAGCTCATTTGACTCTTTGAATTCATTTTTGGCTAAAATTCATTTTTTAGTAAATGAAATTCACCAATTTGATTTGGAATTTTTGTTTAGGCGAGTTAATTAAGAATTACAATACAAGTAGTCTTTCTTAGTACTTTTTAGCTTTTTAAAATTATTTTAAATGTCATGAATTAATAGTTTATCATGCTAAAAGTACCAAATTACTAGGGTGTAATTTATCTAAGGTTAAAATTGAACTAGGTTAGTGATGCATACAAGATAATACACCAAATAATCTTGTCTCATCATGTTTCTAGGAAATTAAATCCATTATGCACACTAATTTGGCCAATTTAAATGATTTACAGACTTAAAATATATCATTTGATACAAAGTGAACTGAATGTTGGTTTAGGCATGAAAGTAGCAAAAACTAAGTCTCTAGAACAAATGTTTCTAGTGCATCTATTGTATGATTTATTCTATAAGGCATTGTTTTGATATTGAATACATTGAAATATTTTACTAAATTAAATTCTTGACTATGATATCTATATAAACACTTATCATTATAAGGGCACTGGCTTCTAACTTTATTGGCCACCAATTTTGACTCACCAAACACCTTTAGGTTTTTTACTTTTTTATTGATAAAAAACTGAAGGTCATGCACTAATGACTCATATTTATCCACATTGTTTGTGCATGAAAATTATAATCATAAGGATTCAAAATAAGATTTTACTCTTTGGTTAAAAATCTCAACCCTAACACCACACACACACTTAGACTTAGCGCCATTGAATTTCAAGGTCCACAAGCAATCTTCAGTTATTTGTAGTGAAATTTTAGAGGTAGATGTTGCTAAAACATTGACCTATTTTATCCTTTTATGAAAATAAATCATGCACACACTTTGTTACTCACTTCATAATGATATTCTAGTTTGGCCTTCAGTGGTGGAATCAGGTGTTGGGCTACTTAAAATGGAGGTATTTTCAGCCTAATTGCTTATGAACTCATTATTTTCACTTGGACCACCATGATTTAACTTGATTATTTATTTATCCATTATCCCTAATGATAAAATAAGTATTGAAATGCTATGTTCTAGAGGTAGATCAGCTTGTTTTGGGTCCCCAAAAGCTAGGAAAACATTATGTAATGCAGGTATATCAAGTGCATAGAATGCATCCTCCTCATCTGACCACTCTAGTTCTTTGATCTCTAATTTTTATTACATGGATAACATATTAATGGTTAGGTTATCATGATATTTGATTTTAATTTCAAGAATTTATACCCCAATTTTAGACTCATACAAAATTGTATACATCTTATTATACTCTATGATCATATGAATCATTTGTGGTTTATGCTCAATTCTAAATTGATTGGGTATACCACACCATAAGAGCCACATGTGAGATAAATTAGTCACCATATATATGTTCACCATTCAAGACCAATCTCTAATGAAAAACATACCCTATGAATTGGGTATGTCAACCACTTGAATGCCAATGAACTATTGCACTCAAGGATTATAATCCAAATAAATATGAATATGATTAATCTCACCAACCACCTTTACCTCTAACTTGTAGAAATGAACTACCTTCCTCTTTGACTTAGTAGGAGTTAGGCCTATTTTTTATAAAATTGAGTAAGACATCATGCTCATGAAGCACCTGATTCCACCAAACAATTGTGTGATTTCTTTTTCTAAAAATTCAAATTGTTAAGAGAAAGGAGGAGTTTTAGTCTTTTCCTTATAAATTTCAACATGAGTGTGACTCTATTAGTTTCTTTCCCTTTAGGAGAAGATAAATCTTTCAATAATAAATCTTTACAACTAGAGTTTTGGATCAAATCAAACATGGTTATATTGGCCTTAGTTTTCTTTAGGTCATCAACAATATTGTATCCAAGTTTGATTTATTCCATTGGTTTGTCAACTTTCAAGGGTGTAACATATTTATTTGGTTGATAAGATATGGAAGGAACTTTAGGTAGAAACATGTTATTTCTTGAGCTCTTATTAGATAAAACTCGAGTGTTGTTCAAAGGATTAGATGTAATTAAATGAATTCATAATTAACTCCTCAACAAGTATTATTTCCCCTTCAAAATTACTTAAATATGTAAACCACATCCAAGTTTTCCTCAATCTCATTTTCTATCTCATCTATGAATTCATATTTCTCTAAGACCATGGAAATTCATGGATCCCTTCATCTTTGATTCGAGATATTATTAGGTGCAAGGACAATTTTAAGGTTATCCATATATTTATATAAGATGTTAGAGGCCAATATAAAATCAACATAATTAGTTTCATCATGGTCCACTATGTTATACAACCTACACTATGTGGGCAATGCCATCTCATTTAGTTTCATGGATATTGAAGAATTGTTATTGTTTTGATTTATTTTGTCAAGCATGCTTGGAAAATTCATGTCATTAGGCCTAGTGTTCCATTGGTGATTAGTTATATAAAAGTTGAAGTTTCTATTTTGAGGAGCATAATTTTTGGATTGATACTTGTTTTAAGGAACTTGTGTCCATTAATTTACCATGCCATTTTCAACCATTTAACCATTTGTTGTAAATTAACCACTTTAAGGTTCACATTAGAATTTTTTTGATTTATCACTTATAGTTGTGGGTTAACCACAATCACCAAAACATTTATAAATTTAGAGAAAATAGGATGTATTAGGTAATGGACACTATTGGTAGATATTTGGTTGTTTAGAAATGATGGGATAGCCTACTAGTTTTTACTAGGAGAAATATAAGCACTCATATTAGGCATGGGAAAAATGTTGTTGAAGGCCATAGGTATAATTTGATGACTATTATCCTAAGTTATAACATCATTTTAAGGGACAACTGGCTAATTGTTAGGTTTTGTGTAGTTCAAAGGCTTTGGGTTATCGATTGTATTTTGACTTGATTATATTGTACCAAAGATTTTATTCATCAGATGAGTGTTTTGTATGAGAACTTGGTGATCACAAGAATTTGGTTGTATGCACACAATTATCCTAATAAAGGCAATGAACTAACTTCATATCCTTATGACATAATTTTTTTCCTTAATGGTGATAGATTCATGATATGCCAAGGATAAGGTAAAAAGTGTCACAAGAGTTATACCAATGAACATGGAGGTCATAGGGTACAAAAATCTTAGATAATTATATATGGCATCCACCTTTGTTTATGTATATGGGTTTTTAAACCAATTATAAATATTATGGAAATGAGAATTAAACATGCTCATGGTTCATTAGGTTCTTGATGGGTTTTAAAAAATTGATGATAGAGGATAACCAAATAAATAGGCACCCTAAAATGATTGATAAAGATAATTTATAGGTCATTCAAAGAGGTGATAGACCCATCTAGCAATCATAAATACCACTCATAGCCCATACAATCTAAGGTATATGGAAATAGGTTATAAGTCGCATCTTTATGTTGGATTTGGGTTTTGATAATTGTTGACCATTTTGACCACAAGTCAAAATAGGTCAACCCCATATAGTAAAAAACTTGAATAGTGGTCTATATAATGTCGTGGGGTGTGTTATAGTCTATTTGATGTTATTTCATATGTTTCTAGCCCTAGTCACAACTCAAATTGGTCCTTAGGTCATTTGATGTCATTTAAGAGTCATTTTAGATTCATATATGAAAGTAGCACAATTTTAAAGTGTTCTATTTTTCCTTCAAATGTCCAAAATTTCACATTACCTATCATGAATGTCAGTCCATCTAAAACTTGCAAGTTCCCTAACTAAAAATCAAGAAATAATTGAAAAAAGGAGTTTTGGCACTTATACGACTTATGAGAGACAATGGCATGTGGGAGAATATAGTGTAATGACTGTTCAACTTCTTTAGACTCACTTCTATGATTTAAATGCTTTGTAAGTGCCAAAAATATTCCAAAACCATTATGCTCTCCTATTGCTCCACCATGCACATGAAAATGGTCAACATGTTTTTTGTTGATACGATCAGTTGGAGAAGTTTCAAATAAAATGCTTTTAGGGGTGATATTACACTTGGTTAGATCAAATTTCATGCTTAGAGTGTAGAGAATGGTTTATTATTCTTTATTAACCATCTCTAACAAGTTGACTATGTTTTTATGCTTATTGTTTCCCATACACTATAGGTTTTGCTCTTTTTAAAACTGGTTTGTACAACTCAACTACTAAAATTGATACTAGAGGATGTTTATTCTCTCCTCTCATGTTTACCATTCTTGGTTTCATATTTTTCAATGATTTCATGAGCCAAAGAGTTCAAGGTTTCAATTTGATGTCCTAGGTGAAGTTGGAGTCAAGTTCACTACTTGTAAAAGGTTGGTTTCTCTACAAGTGTTTCATGTGGATGGGATATGATGTTATAAATGTTTCCATGCCATAATAGTATCCTTACCTCCATTTTTTACCTTAAAACATTATGCCTTGATCAAACACTCAGTCATACCAAGTTTATAATGAAATTTTTGATTATTCCCAACTATAGTCATGGTGTATTGAGCTTTGACCACGTTTATGGAGAAAAATGGAGAGTAAAAAATGTGTTTGGCATGTTCTTGTTGCATGAGAAATCAACTAAGCCCCTCTAAATAGCATAAGAAGGATAGTTAACAATCAATGTTATGTCTAAACACAATCAACCATGAATGTGCACCTATAGGTGCCATGGAGAGAGAGTATCACATTGGAATGGATGAATTTAAACTTGTTTAAAGAACTCAAAATTTGAAGAGAATCCATTTGATCCTTTGAAGAAAATACAAGACTAACTACAAGTTCATATACCATACAAACCAATCACTCAACTACCATTGAATAGTCTGTAACCATGTTAACATCTACAGGAGTTTTGAAACATTCAAAGGGAGGATAGAAGTTTGTTTCAAACTTTGAAATGATTGTGAAATTTCATTTGAACATATTGAGAGAACATCAATTTTGTTGCAAGCTCATATTTCATGCTTATTTCTTGTGCCCACACTCACTACCCTACAACCTAAAAAGTTCACATGTTTAGAAGCCTTCTTGAGATTTTTGGAGGTCAAAGAAAGATTGATAGTCATGAATGAATCAATATATTGGTAGACAAAGTTAAGAATTCATCTTCAAGGGATGATGACTATACTTAGGGACCATATCCCTAAAAACAAAAAATAGAGCACCCACCCCTTTTGGAGATGTCATATGGATTGTTATTGCATCCAAATGAACTCACCTTGTAGCCTAAAAATAAGATAAGATCTTTGAAAAAGTAAAAATACATATGATTAGTGGAAATTATTATTTAGTGGCCTCCAAGTTTCTCACTTGTCCATTTCAAACATTTTATGATGTCTACAAGAATTCAAGTTCCAAGTGACCTTTAACTCTTAAGTAGAAGTATGAATGCATATATTCATTATAGGTAGTATTATTGATTTAAATAAGGAATTTTTAATCCAAGTAACATCAATGAAGGTTGTAAAACTAGTTTTTTTGCTTAGTAGTAACACCTATAGGTGTACCGTAGTTCAAAAGGAACACCTACAACTGATTGTAGGTGTTTACAGTCCATAACATAAACCTAGACATGAATACCTTGTAGATAAGGACAGATACCAGCTCAAAAATGTTTCCAAGACTCATATATGGATCATGAGTCATGTGAAATAGTCTTAAAAGATTATCTCCACCTATAGGATCCCTGCTCAATCAACTATAGTTGACTGTAGGAAATAATGAACAAGGGGAAGGGTGCTATGGAGGTTAACATTACATAAACATGATGTGGATAGGTCCAAATAATTAAAAAATGACCTTGGAAGGATTAAAGGAGTATTATAAATTATTTTAAAATCCAAAAACATGCAAGATCACCTATAGGTGCCCCTTTAAAGTGTCAAGATCTTGCTCCTCAATTAGAGCACATATGATTACTTCTTGTATTAGCAACTAAACACGGAATTATACCAGAATCAATAAGTAACTAGAAATATGAAACAACACAGGAAATGAGAGACAATACACAATTGTATTAAATACTCAGAAGAAAATACAATAAAGAAGATTCCACTTCTTCTTCCACCTCAAAGGCTTGCCACACCTCAAGACCTTCTTCTCTCTCTCTCTCTGTCTCAGTCCCAACAATCAACTCAAATATAGAATTGATGTTCACCTCTCCAACCAGTCAGTAACATGCTACCAGTACACCAAGTACACAACCGTACTCCAAGTGGATCTCCTGATCTCTACTGATACCTGCAAATCACTAGACCTTACTCACCATTGTAGATCTCCAAACGTGGTCCTGCACTCTTGCTGACCAAGATCATACAAACACAAAGAACCCCTCTGATTCTCCAAACCAGTACCCACACTTGGTACTGTGGCACTAGGAGGAACACACCATTACTCTCTTACTCTCTGAAGGAGCTTATTTTTGCTCTCTTACTCTCTAGCACAAGTTTACAATACAATCAATGAGTCTCTTAAATAGATCTCATGCAAACAATAATTAGACACCTAATTACAATAATTAGATCTGTAACTTCTAGTCTAAATTTGGCTCTTGACATGTAAACACTTGGTTTGTTAGCTAACTGCCCATAACATTCATAGTCCGAACCACACAGGTGACCGACGTTAGTCCCTGTTTGCTTGGGGGGTGCTGACGCCGACTGATCTCTGACCGAAATCAGTTGCCTTCTTTCTGTACCCTACTGATGTCGGTTTTCTTGACTGACACCAGTGACTGTAACACTTAGCAAACACTCTGCAACCTCCCTAACTCCTCCTATTTGTATCCTGGTGAAGCTTTTAGCTCCACAACCTAACAATCTCTCACTTGGAGATAAACAACTGCACCTGTACCTGTATCTATACCTCATCTAATCTATTTCTTGGCTTGTATCCCTCTTCAAGCTCAACCCTGAAGACCAACCATCACACACCCTATGATGTCTTTCCTATCATCCAAGTAACCTACCACATCTGAACCTACATATCCATGTAGTGAAGTCCTTGACCCTGCATAACATGTTAACCTGCTGCTAGTCCCTCTCAAGTACCTGAGAATCTACCTTCCCCAAATTGGCTCCAAACTCTCTGACAGCTCCCACTGCTTGGGAAAACTTAGGTCTACACTAGACCTCATGTGATTTTCAACCCTGTTCTAAGCTCAGCTTGAACTATCCAGCCCTTGGTGTGCTTACCGATTCTGCATTCTACATCTTGAACCTTGCCAACACCATCTTCACATCAGCTCCCACTGGAGACCAAATCTCCATGTCTTTTATGCCAAAGAATTTTGCTGCTCCAAATTATTCATGACATGCCACTGAACTAACCTTACCCTTAGCTCAGCAAAACTTGTATATCTGATCCTATAACTAGTATACCATCCACATACAGTAACAAGATAATGTCATGACTCATCATCCACCTAGTAAGAACAAACACAATAGTTACACTGACATTGATTGAAGCCCTACTTTGTCATCCACCTGTCAAACCTGTACCACTGTCCTGCAGCTTCCTCAAGACCATATACCTTGGCCTTCTATCTCACGTATCCATTCACTCTCTTCTTTAACTTGGGAATCCATCCATCTCTCAATGCTTTCTTCCAGCTGACAACTCTACTAACAAATACCTATATGGTTCTTCTCCAAGGACTCACACTCCTCATCCATGCCAAGCTCCCACTGTATCTAGATTCTACCTGCATTGCCTCTTCACATCTTCCTGGTTCTCAACCATTACTAAGCAATATAAAGAAGGTGAACAATGAATATGAGGTTCACTTACCCTTTTTGACCTCCATATGAGCGTTTGAGACTTGTTGACAGCTTGCTGTCTGCCCAATATCTGTTCCAATGACCGATCTCAGCCATCTCCCAATCTGCTCCCAACCGACGTCAGTTTTCTGTGACTGACCCTGTCTGTCGACATCGGTCCCATTACCGATGCCGGTGTACCTATTTCCAATGTTGGTCACTGTATGACTGACGTTGGTTCCTGCTTCCCAACACCACCGACTCTACTGATCTACACATGATCGATGTCGGTGCCTATCTATTCGACGTCGATTCCTTCTGATCGACGCCGGTATTTGTGTTCACCTGTGAGTGATGGCTTTTTACCTATGAGCTCTCCATGGATTAAAACCCTATTCATATCAACACAGCCCTGCTTAGAATAATTCAGTCCCCTCCACTGATCTCTGTCTGTCATCTCCTCTATGAACACCAAGGCTTTCCAGTTCTTAAGTTTGTCAAAGATATCTATCTTCCACTTAAGAACATGCATTCCCCTCCTACATATGTAACCAAGCCTACAAAGCCACATCTCTATAACAGAAGGTGAATCAGTAATATAAGTAAATAGATAAAGGATACCTACTTTCTTACCACCGTCTAATTCAAGTGCATCCGCTATGAGAGTTACTATGCATCTCTCATCACCTAACTTTCTTGAAGAAATTAGACTCATCTCCAAGACTGGTACCTGCATAACCTCATTCAACACCTGTGTGTTATCCGTCTGCAATTTCAGCTTCACTTCCCCTTTGCCAACCATTTGACAAGGCTCTCCAGCTCCTAAATAAATCTCTCCAAAGTCTCCAAAGACATACCCATGAAAAGATGCTCTATTTCGAGCTGCATGGAAAGAGGCAAAAGAATTTGTAAACTAAGATTCTACTTTATCTAGAACATCCTGTGCAACATCCCCTGCAACATCTGCTCCTCCCTGCTAATCTGCTACCAACCAACAATCTTTATTTCCCTACTCTTTCTTTCCATCAATCAGACCATTTGTGCTATTCAGTTTCTCCATTCATAGATTACTTTCTTCTGCCATTGTTATACTCCCACTTAATCAAAAACCCCTGTGAGTAACCTGTAATCAACAAATACTACCAGATCTGAACCACCTATTAGTCAACCCAACCAAAAGCTCTGATACCAACTTGTCAGGATCTTGCTCCTCAATTAGAGCACATATGATTACTTCTTGTATTAGCAACTAAACATAGAATTATACCAGAATCAATAAATAACTAGAAATATGAAACAACAGAGGAAATGTGAGACAATACACAATTGTATTAAATACTCAGAAGAAAATACAATAAAGAAGATGCCACTTCTTCTTCCACCTCAAAGGCTTGCCACACCTCAAGACCTTCTTCTCTCTCTCTCGGTCCCAACAATCAACTCAAATATAGAAATGATGTTCACCTCTCCAACCAGTCAGTAACATGCTACCAGTACACCAAGTACACAACCGTACTCCAAGTGGATCTCCTGCTCTCTGCTGATACCTGCAAATCACTAGACCTTACTCACCATTGTAGATCTCCAAACGTGGTCCTGCACTCTTGCTGACCAAGATCATACAAACACGAAGAACCCCTCTGATTCTCCAAACCAGTACCCACACTTGGTACTATGGCACTAGGAGGAACACACCATTGCTCTCTTACTCTCTGAAGGAGCTTATTTTTTCTCTCTTACTCTCTAGCACAAGTTTACAATACAATCAATGAGTCTCTTAAATAGATCTCATGCAAACAATAATTAGACACCTAATTACAATAATTAGATCCATAGCTTCTAGTCTAAATTTGGCTCTTAACATGCAAACACTTGGTTTGTTAGCTAACTGCCCGTAACATTCACAGTCTAAACCACACAGGTGACTGACATTGGTCCCTGTTTGCCTGGGGGGTGCCGACACCGGCCGATCTCTGACCGACGTCGGTTGCCTTCTGTCTGTACCCTGTCAACGTCAATTTTCCTGACCGACGCCGGTGACTGTAACACTCAGCAAACACTCTGCAACCTCCCTAACTCCACCTGTTTACATCCTAGTGAAGCTTTTAGCTCCACAACCTAACATAAAGCAAAAAACATATTCAACATTTGCACTTAGTCTAGACTAGTCAGATGGAGAAGTATGCAATGAGAAGTATTTGGAAATGTTTCATGATAAGTAGGTATTAGAACACCTCTTTTAAGCTGTAATGACCTTGGGAAACCATAAAAAAAACATAAATAATGTAGATAAAGGCTCAATTAATGTAACCTATAGTCCATATACAAACCATGCACATAGTCATCTTTCATAGTCTACCTTGGGGATTTTATAAAGTTTGAGGGAACTATCCATGTGATCAAGGTCTAAAAAATTATGAAGATCATATTCATCTCTTAGATATACCACTACAATATCCACTTTACCTAGGAAAATAAGGGAATTAACCTTTGTTTTATCTCAAATAGAGGGTACTCCCCTAGGATACTAACTTGCAAAATTTGAAGGAAAAGGATAACTAGGTGAGCTGAAGGATGGCTAAACCTTAAAAGAAGATATGGAGAGATTTAATAAACATATATTAACATGAATAACCATGAATAATTTCATAAAACATAATAGAGTGGTCTAGACCTATAGGGTTATAGTCAAAGCTTTTAGGCCTAGTTTAAGCCTAAAACCCAAGTGGGGGGTTAGTGGCACTTCTAGCACCAGAGGAACATTATAATCCATTTAAACATGTTTTAAAGGATTTATAAGGTGTTTTCAAGATTTTACCTTGTAGATAAAACATAAGAAAGCCATTTATTGGCTTAAAACCCATTAGGCCTGTAGGAAATGGAAGAGAAGGCTTGACTAGGCAATTTGGATTGCTAATATCTTCTTGGAGGTTGTGCATGGGGGCTCAAGGATATTGGAAAATTTTAAGGGGGTCATAAGAAATAAATTTGTGGAATTGGTTTTCAAATCTAACATAAAATCTTCATGAACAATCTGTAAGGGTAGAAATGGCCTAAAACCCTTTAAACCCCTAGATAATGACCCAATTAGGAAAATAAGGATGGAGAGATATCAAGATTGGATGAAATTGGCATGAAAGTGATTGGAACTTATAAAGGACATTTTAGGGCTCCTCCCCATTAATTTTAGGTGTTCCCTTCTTGTATGAATAGGGTGGAATTTGGATTTCTTTAATTTTTGGTGTTTTTTAGGTTATATGGGGTTTTAAAGGATGAAACCAGCTTTAGGAGAAGGATTAGGACTTGAGATAACCCCTCATGTCCTTTTTTTGTAGCAACAAAACTCCTAAGTGTTTCTTCAAATAACTTCACCTCAACCAATCAAAATTGCTAAAGTAAATAAGCTAGTGAGAGGATGAAACCAACTTTAGGAGAAGGATTGGGACTTGAGATAACCCCTCATGTCCTTTTTTTGTAGCAACATAACTCCTAAGTGTTTCTACAAACAACTTCACTTCAACCAATCAAAACTACTAAAGTAAATAAGCTAGTGAGAGGGTGAAATTTATAATTGTATGGAATTTTAAGGTCTACATAGGAATCCAAGGATATGGGAGATCTTAACATGTTTCATTGAATCCAATGTATATATTTATATGGAAAAATGAAGCCAAATTTGAGACCAAATGTGAGGGGTGAGTGAAAGAGGAGTTACTTGGATTGCATGCAGTGATAGCTCATGTGTAGAAGAATCCAAATGATTAGGGATGCAAAAAATTCATGTTTGATCATGTTTAAAACCCATAAATTTTAGTTTATTCATGATATATGTCCTTATTTAGTGGTGAGGTATTCCAAAAGGGCCAAATAATGAAGGCAATTTTTTGAGCAAGTAAGAGGAATCCTATGCCACATTTCATGAGTTTCATGATTTGGAGAGACATTTGTCTTATGAGACCTTACATGGACTATATTATAATTCATTATAATTCATGTGTAACTCCTCTCAATATTACAAGTGTTCTTATGACTTTTGGACTTGTCTCTTCTCACTTCTCTCTCCAATTCTATAAGTAGTAGCCATTTTGGCTCTTGTATTCTAATTTCACTCTATATATGGTGAATCCATATTGGAATGACATTGTATTTGCCATTGAATATTAATTGAAGTTTGGCTTCAAATTTATTAACACAATTTTAAGTGTTTAAAGTGATGTATGGTGATGCAAAGTGATAATCTTCTATCCTTTCTTCTCTTTATCCTCTCATATTTATATAAGAGTTCCTATTCTAATAGGTCATATAAAGTGTTGTAAAGTGTATGAGTTTGTATTTTAAGTGTAAAATGAGCCTTAGTGTTTTCAAATATACCATTTTTCACTTACATTAGATATCCTTTATGCATATTACATCCATATTCAAACACTCATGTTAGAATCTCTTATGACTTGGAAGTTAGCTTGTATGCCTTATTTCTTAGTGTAAGAAGTATAAGGGTCATATGTAAATCATATTGGTGTATCACACCTTTAGATTAATTTAATTTCAATTAAATTATATCCCTTTTATCCATAATCAATCAACTATTTTAGGTGATAATAACTTCAAGATACATTCAAAGAGTTAGCCCTTAAACCTAGAGGCTTGCTTCCACTATAGGTATACCCACATACCTAGAAGTTTTCCCATGTTGCCCAAATATAGAAGAGGATTGAACACCCTATTATATGGTGAAATATTTGGTGACAAAATTTATGGTATTATCGGTGGGACCTAGGTCAAAGAGAGTGGAAATATTGTTGGTGTGTCTTTCCTCTAATCAACTTTTGGAAGCAAACAATCTAACACCAATGGAGATTCTGAATGATAACTTATGGTTTTAAGCATCCCAAGTATATCTCATTGAATATTTTGATAATTTTTTAAATATAATTTAATGTATGAGGTTGATATGAAAAACTATGGTGAATAGCCTATCATGAACCTCCCTATCAGCCTTGTTATGAACCACATTTTACTCCTGAATAGTCCTATCAAAATGCCTATCAATCTTATAGACCATGTCATCCATATAGTCTTCCATTTCAATTAACATATAGATATCATGTTTTTTAATATCCATATGAGGAAGGATACCAATAATATTATGAATAAATTCCTTCCTATCAACCCCAATATGAGTCCTACCAACCATACCATGATGCCTATCAACCTCAAGAGGATTCTTGTGAGTCTAAATCGAGATACCAAGAGGTAAGATGCGAATTATTAACAAATAAAATATAAAAAAATAGAGATTTATTTAATCCCCATAATTACCCTCCTCTTCCTCCATTAGTCCCATCTCATGTTCAATCTTTCTTGGCACTCTTACCAGAGCTGCTAGATAGTGAAGACAATATGGGAACATGGGATGACGAGTTTGATGTGCTTCCTAATCATCTGATGGAATGGTTAAGAAGTTTTGTTTAAATATAGATCAGTTAATGGAATTTTTTTGAACATGAAATTAAATGATAGATCAAAGAAAAAATGGCCTTGACAAAGAAATGCCTTCAATTTTTAATAGATAGGCTAAGGATGTGGGAAGATAAGGAGCCTAAAAATGAATGTGTTGCTATTAAAGAGTTTCAATAAAGCTATTATAAAGGTAAAACTTATAATTATAGAGATTTTATTCCTTATAATAAGTGAAAAAAAAAATTCCCATTGACCTTACTAGTGCATTCCTATTTCCTAAGTCCATTCACAAGCCTTCTGCTTCACCTCACACTCCATTTCCAATTCATAAACCTTCCACCACATCCCATTCTCCATCTCCATCTCATGAGCCTATCCATAAACCTTCCACCTCACCACTTATTTAGGAAGAGCCCATATTGAAATAATAAAGTGAAGAGTAAAGAGCCCATGCCATATCTACCCAAGAAGATATCATGAGTGACTATGAGGAAGAAATCATGATAAGGACTCCCCTTGGTGAACATAAATACAACTCTACTTTATTGAATGAAGAGAAACATATTAAAGATTCCTTTATAATTGTCTATGAGGAATGTGACCAAGAATTTAATATAGAGGAATTTGAACAAGACTCCATATCTGATCATGAAGTTGTTGATGACCATCTCAAGCATGAGGTTGAATGTGTTATCAAAGATGAAATTGAAGATCAAGTCACTTCTCAAGAAGTTATAGTCCTAGAAGAATCTCTTAAAAATAAGGTAGAAGTTGTTGTAATTGAATATGAATCAATACCTTAGCCTGATTTTGAACTACCATTAGATTCACTGGAACATAAATAACATTAGCTTGATGACCTCATACATCAAGAAGAAAAAGTTGAAGAGGTATTGGTTCTAGATAACAAGGAGGACAAAGATGATTGATAGATACAAATGAAACTCTTTCAAGAGATTGAAAATATTTTCCATGTTGAGGGTAAAATACATGAAAAGGTGAAGAAAGAGTCTTCCATGGAGGATAATGACCAAGATTTGGTAGAATATGCAAATCTTCTTGATGATCTTGAAGAACTTGTAGCTAAGAAGAAACTTAGTCTTATTGAAAGCACCATGGAGATCAAGAAGGTATGTCTTGTTAAACCACATATGAAAGTCATGGTTGAGGATCCATATGAGAAATTTGAGGCTATTTAGGTGAAATATGATTTCATTTCCATAGCTAACCCTGGTTGGAGCAATTTGGTTCTCATTGACCATCATGCCAATGAAGTTGGAAAACACCATGAAAAAGATGGAGACATCAATGCCAAGGGTAAAAAGGTTACATGTATCATTAAATCCTTCATTTCATGAAACAAGAGAGGTTTAAAATTTCACCTTTGATCCTGGATGAAGTGTTCATTTTAGGTTAGTTAGTGTTTTAGTTAATTAATTTGGTTTGTGTGTTTGTGTTCCATAAGTGCTCATGAAGCACAAGTGTATGTTTGTTTAACTTTTTATATTGTGTGTTATTTATTGTTAGTATTTTATTTTTTGGTGTGTTTTAAAATTTAAATTGTGTCATATTAGTTCACATGTGACTCTAGATTCCAATGGATAGGATTATGCAACTGGTCTTAGCATAGTAAGCATACCACCCTTGGGAAATCACCAAGAATGTTGACCATTTTGACCACAAGTCAAAATGGGTCAACCCCCTATATTAAAAAACTTGAATATGGGTATATATATAATGTCATTGGGTGTGTTATAGTCTATTTTATGTCATTTCATATGTTTCTATCCTTTGTCATATCTCAAATTGGTCCTTAGGTCATTTGATGTCATTTAGGGGTCATTTTAGAGTCATGTATGAAAGTGGCATGGTTTCAAAGTTGTCCAAGTGTTATATTTTTCCTTAAAAATTAAAAATTTCATATTCCCTATAAATAATGTTAATCCATCTGAAACTTGTAGGCTCCCTAATTGAAAATCAAGAAATAACTAAAAATAAAGAGTTTTGGCACTTGTATGACCTATGAGAGAGAATGGAACATGGGATAATATTTAGTAAAGAATATTAAACTTCCTTATACTAAATTATATTATTTAAATGATTTTGAAGTTCTAAAAATAATCAAAAACTATTTTTCTCTCCTATCATTCCACTATGCACACAAAAATGGTCAACATGTTTTTGGTTGGTATGGCCAGTTGGAGAAGTTTAAAAAAAAATTACTTTAGGGGGTGATATTAAAATTGGTCATCTTAAATTTCATGATTGTATTTTAGATAATGGTTTTATATTATTTATGAACCATCTCTAATAAGTTGACTATATTTTTCTTCTTACTATTTCCCATACCCTATAGGTTTTGATCTTGTTTAAACTTCCATACAACTCAACTACTAAAATTGATTTTAGAGGATGTTTAATATATCCTCTCATGTTTCAAATAATGTGTTTCATGTTTGGAAATGATTTAATGAGCCAAAGAGTTCAAGGTTATAAGTTGATGTCCTAGGTGAACTTACAGTCAAGTTCACTACTTATATAAGGTTGGGTTATCTTTTGGGGTTTCATGTGGATGAGATATAATTTTATCCATATTTTAATTCCATAATATTCACCTTACATTCATGTTTGACCTTAAAACATCATGCCTTGATCAAACTATCATTCATACCAAGTTCATAGTCAACTTTTTATTTGTTTCCAACTATAGTCATGGTGTCTTGAGATTTAATCATGTTTATAGAGGATAAATGGAGAGTAAAAAATGTGTTTTACATGTTCTTATTTCATGAGAAATCAACTAATCCCATCTAAATAACACAAGGAGGAAATTTGATAGTTAATGCTATATCTATACACAGTCAGCCATGAATGTGCACCTATAGGTTCCATGGAGAGAGAGTATCACATTGAAATGGAGGAATTTAAATTTTTTTCAAGCCCTCAAAATTTTAAGATAATCCATTTGATAATTTAAAAAAAATACAAGACTAGTTTCAAGTTCATATACCATACAAACTAGTCACTCAACTACTACTGCTTGGTCTACAACTATGTTAGCATCTACAAGAGGGTTGAAACATTGAAATGGATGATAAAAGTTTGGTTCAAACTCTGAAATGATGGTGAAATATCATTTGAACAACTTGATAGAACATTATTTTTATTATAGACTCATATTTCATGCTCATTACTTGTGCCCGCACTCACTGCCATGCAACCTAAAAATTCCACCTACAGGTGGCACTAATAAAGAATTGAAAATGTTGATCAAAGATGTGTAGACATGTTTATAAGCCTTCCTGAGATTTGTGGAGGTCAAATAATTCTTGACACTCATTAATTAATGAATATATTGGTAGGAAAAGTTAAGAATTCATCTTCAAGATTTGGTGACTGTCTTAGGGACCATATCTTTAAAAACACAAAATAAAGCACCCACCCCTTTTGGAGATGTCATATGGAGTCTTATTGCATAAAATGAACTCAAATTTTAGCCTCAAAATAGGATAATATCTTTTAAAAAGTATTAACACATATGATTAGTGGAAATTAGTATTTGGGGGCCTCCAATTTGCCCACTTGTTCACTACAAACATTCAATGATGTCTATAGGAATTTAAGTTCCAAGTGACCTTTAGCTTTCAAGTGGTAGTATGAATGTATATATTCATTATAGGTAGTATTTTTTAGTTTAATAAGGAATTTTTTCTCCAAGGAACATAAATTAAGGTTGGATAACTAGGTTTTTGGCTTATTAATAACACCTACATGTCTACCTTGGTTCAAAAGGAACACCTACAACTAACTATAGGTGTCTACAGTCCATAGCATAAACCTAGACATGAGTACCTACTAGATAAAGACACATAATAGATAATTTTTTTTTCAAAGACTCCTATATGGATAGTGGATCACATGAAATATTATTTAAATATTATCTCCACCTATAGGACCCTTGCTCAATCAACTATAGTTGACAGTAGTAAATAGTGAACAAGGGGCAAGGTGCTATTGAGGTTGGCATTCCATAAGCATGATGTGGATAGGTATAAAAAATTAAAAAATGAACTTGGAAGGATTAAAGGAAAATTATATATTATTTTTAAATCCTTAAACATGTAAGATCACCTACAGGTGCCCCTTTCAAGTAGAAAACACAATCAATATTTGCACTCAATCCAGACCAACCAGATGGAGAAGTATGCAATGAGAAGTGTTTGGAAATTTTGAATGGTAATTAGGAATGGTAAAACCTTTTTAAATGTTTTAATGACCTTGGGAGACCCTCAAAAAACACATATAATTTAGATAAAGGCCCAATTAATACAACTTACAATCCATATATATACCCATGCACACAATCATCTCTCACAATCTACCTTAAGGATTTTATGAAGTTTGAGGGAGATATCCTTGTGATCAAGGTCTAAAAATTATGTATATCATCTTCATATCTTGTATATACCCATTAAATATCCACTCTACTTGAGATAATAAGGGAAGCACTCTCTATTTTGTCTCAAATAGAGGGTACTCCCTTAGGATGCTAACTTGCAAAATTTGAAGGAAAAGGATAACTAGGTGAACTAAGGATGGTTGAACCTTTAAAGAATGTGTGTAAATATGTAATAAATATGGAAAAACATGAATAACCATGCACATTTTCTTGAAACACAATAGAGTGGTCTAGACATATAGGGTTATAGCCAAAGCCTTTAGGCCTAGTTTAAGCCTAAAACCTAAGTTAGGGGTCAGTGGCACTTCTATCACTAGAGGAACATTATAATACATTTAAAAATGTTTAAAAATATTTATAAGGGGTGTTAAATCTTATAAATTGTAGATAAAACACAAGAAAGCCATTTCTTGGTTCAAACCCCATTAGGATTGTAGGAAATGGAAGAAAAGGCTCAAGTAGGCAATTTGGATTTCTCATATCTTATTCTAGGTTATTCATGGGGGCTCAAGGAGATTGTAAAATTTTAAGGTGGTATTGATCAATAACTTTGTGGAATTTTTTCGCAAATCTAACACCAAAAATTCATGAATAATCCTTAAGGGTAGAAATGGCCTAAAACCCTTCAAAACCCTATATAATGACTTGATTGGGAAAAAAATTATGGAGAGATATCAATATTGGATGTAATGGGAATGAAATTTATTATAACTTATAAAGTATTATCTAGGGATCCTCCCCATCAACTTGGGTTGTTGCCTACTTGTACAGATAGTGAAAAAATTGGCTTTCTTTGACTATTTTGGTGTTATTTAGGTTCTATGGGGTTTCAAAGGATGAAAATAACTTTAGGAGAAGTATTGGGACTTGAAATAACCTATAATATCCATTTATTATATCTTTATAACTCTTAAGTATTTCTACAAACAACTTCACTTTAACTAGTCAAAACTGCCAAAGTGAATAAAAGGCTATGGGATATATTTAAATGTGTCATTCACTCCATTTTATGTATTTTCATGGAAAATTGAATCCAAATTTGAGGCCAAGTGTGAGGGGTGAGTGAAGAAGGAGTTACTTGGACTATAGGTAGTGATAGATCATGTGCAAAAGAATCTAGATGATTAGGGATGCAACCAATGCATGGTGAATCATGTATACAACCCCTCCCTTTTATTTAAATAATGATATATAACCCTATTTAGTGTCTAGGTGTTCCAAAATGGCCAACTAATGAAGGCAATTTTCTAAGTAAGTAAGAGGAATCCTATGCCACGTTTCATGAATTTCATGACTTGGAGAGACATTTGTCCTATGAGACCTTGAATGGTATGTCTTCTAATTAATTATCCTACATATGTAACTCCTCCTCTCAGCATGAAAAGTGTTCTTATGACTCTTTGAATTCTCACTTCTCTCTCTAATTCTATAAATAATAGCCATTTTGACTCTTGTATTCTAATTCTACTCTATGTATGGCAAAGCCCTGCTGGAATGACATTGCATTTTGATTTTGAACATTAATTCAAGTTTTTATTTGAGTTCATGAATAATTTTATAGTGTTTAAAGTGATGTATGGTGATGCAAAGTGATAATTTTTTATCCTTTCTTCTCCTTACCATCTCATGTTTATAAAAGAGTTCCTATTCTAGCAGGTCATATGTAGTATTGTAGAGTGTATGGGTATATATTTTAAGTTTACAATGAGCCTTAGTGTCTAAAACTAGCCTATATTTCACTTACCTTGGATAACCATCATACATCTCACCTCCATATTGAAACACTCATGTTAAAATCTCTTAGGACTTGGTAGTTAGCTTGTATGCCTTGTTTCTTAGTGCAAGAAGTATAATGGTCATATGGAAATAATCTTGGTGTATCATCCCTTTAGATTAGTTTCATTTCATGTAACTTCTATCCCTTTTTCACACAATAAATGAACTAGTTAATGTGATAATAACATAAAGATACATTCAGGGAGCTGGCCCTTAAACCTAGAGTCTCACTTCCACTATAGGTACACCCACATACTTTAAAGTGTTCCCATATTGCCCAAATTTGTAAGAGGATTGAACACCATATTATAGGGTGTAATATTTGGTGATGATGATGATGATGATAATAATAATAATAATAATAATAATAATAATAATAATAATAATAATAATAATAATAATAATAATAATAATATCTTTGAATGTTTGAGTATGTTATTCAGTAGTGTAGATCTCTCCATGCACATACTAGGGAAAATATTTTTTGTATTTTTTAGTAAATCATGGAAAACTCCATAATGTTTACTGAGAAGTTATCTCCACCAAGATAAGTGGGATTAATCACCATTGGTTAGTTTTGATGGGTATAAAATATATTAACAAAGGGAATAATAAGTGCAAGTGATCTACTAGCTGAATGTATTTTTCTTGTTTTTGGTTTTCTTTTATTTGCTTTAGGTTTTCAGTGTTTATGAGTTGTAAGAGTTAAAAGTCACCCTAAATATACTTTGATCTTATGACTATTATTTTGTTTTTTGGTTTTAATGTTGGTATAACTTAGCATGGGAAACACTTATAAAATGCTTAAGTTTAAAATTTTAGTTTCAAACCTCTTTCTACCATTAGCATGTTGATGGGTTGTTTGGCATAGAAACTTACATATGATGGTCACCCATCCAACCTATCAAGAATAAGACCCAAAGGTCTCCCCAAGGTATATATCTACCTAGTCATGACTTAATAGGTGACAAGTTGGTCTTTTTGAAACTATTCCAATATAAGGGGTCTTTTTTGGCTATGAAATTTTAAACATTGATATTTAACATTATTTTGGGTTTGATAGATTAAATGGAAATTCAAGTTTTCATTGTCTCACTCATGTGAGTTTTTAATATGTTACAAGAAACAATAATAATCATATATATTTTCCCATATAAATCAGCATTTTAGATATTTAATATATAAAAGCAAAATTGATTTTAAAGTGTTTAACACATACATACAACAATGTAAAAATGGAAATCAATGATATTTAAAATCAATATAAACCATTCAAATCATATTTCATTAAAATCTGAATCTAACTATAGCTTAACTAATTTAATAAAAAAAGTGCAAAATAAAGGGGAAAAGAGAAAAAATCCTATTGAAATGAAGATGAATGTGATTCTCTCAATTAAATCTAACCCATGAAATCAATCTCTCACTTTATCAACAAATGCACAACCATAACAAAGATGATGTAAGCATTTGAAGGAAACTAAACTATGAAAGAAATTAATATCACCATTCACATGTGCAAATCACAAATAAAGCTTTTATAAGACAAAATTTGAGTCAATTACAATATATGAGCAAAAATTATGCTAGCATAATAGTAGGAACCAAAAAATTGAGAGGGGAAATCACACGACTAAAACAAAAAATTGCATGAAAAGAGATGATTGGATTAATATTGTTCCTTAGAGTAATAACAATCCAACCTTTTATAAGATAAAAATGAAACCATATAAAAAAAATGTAGCTCCAAATGTGATGGAGTTTTCCATACAAAATGTTGTTGAAACCATTAAATGAAGTTACCAGCGCTCATTCCCTCTATTTCCTATGCCACACTCCACATTTTTTCACTTTTTACCTCTAAAAAGGACAAAAACAAGTTAGAATTTTGCAATGAAAATCTCCCTAAAAAAATGAGATGAAAACATGAAAAAGTTTTAAGCTATGAAAAAATTCCAAAAATTAAATATACCATTGTGTTTGAGCTAGAACCAGTTTCCCGATGCTATAGATAGATTGAAAAAAGGAGAAATGGGCTCAAGAAATTGAAAAAAAACCAAACATGCCCAATAAACCTAATAAAACTTTGAAAAAGTCATAAATGTCACTTTTTCAAAATTTAAATCCCTTTGGTAATTAGGGTTTGTAAAAGTCAAAAATATCACTTTTTCAAAATTTAAATCCCTTTGGTAATCAGACTTAAAAATCTTAGTTTAAACTATATGTTTCTAAGGGATAGGTCATAGACCTAAATGACATCCATTTTTATAGATATAACTAATATTTATAATTTATGGGGGTCTTAAGACCTAATTGGGCTTGGGAACCTTGATTAGGTTAAGGCGTAGATGCTTGATGAGTTTGATTGGTAAGCAAGATTCAAAGTTTGCATGGGACTATGCTAAAAAAGAGGATACAATAATATATATATAATTGGGTTATACAACCTGATTAACAACTTAATAGAGGGGCCATGAGTCCCAATGACCTAGTCAGGGATCTAACCCTGATTACAACTACCGAGAATGAGGTGATGGGTTCTTGACCTAGTCAGGGATTTATTCTTGACTAACATTGCATTGTAATATATTAGGCAAATGGAAACTAAATTAACTAAGCACCAAAACCTAATTACAATGTGAAACACATAAAATGAAAACTTAAGGCCAAAAATAGGTTAATAAAATACAATTATCATAACAAGTCACCAACTGAATGCACACACAACTAATAGGGACTTGACTACCTGATTACAACTGTGAAGAGACTAGCCAAATTACCTTACACCTGTTCATAGTTTCAAATCTGACTATAAATATGTTTGAAACAACATAAACCCTTTTCCTTGTTCATACTTTTAAGTCTGATTATAAATATGGGGACTCAATTTCACCTACTCAGACATATTCAAATAAATTTTTTTTAACAAGTGAAATGGAAAATTTAAACTCCAAATATCTATTCAGGAGTTAGGAGACTAATTAGGTCTAAAATTTTGGAAAGTATAATACAAAATAAAATATACCTATTTGGGGATTTGAGCAATAATTTCAAATGAGAATAACGACATCCAGGCTTAGTATTTTCACTAAGTTTTTTGTATGAAAATTTATTGCATGAACCTAACAAGTGAAATGGAGTGGGTCTTGAGATCTAGTTTGTCACACAAATCAAGATGACCTCTAAGATTAGCCTGAGAGAGTTAAGAAAACAAGATATTCAAAAGTAAACCAAGGCATTACGACTCTAATTTTACATTAAGTGATTTATATGAAGTTTTCTTATAAAATTTTGGAATTTCTAATGGAGGTGGTTATGAGACCTAGTTTGGCATGAAAATTGAGACAACCCACCAAAGAAACTCAAGAGATATGAGACCAATTATATTACAAGTGCAAGGAGTAGATCAAAATAAAAAGAAGAGGTTCTATGATTTTTGAGGAATTAATGTGTGTTATGAAAATAAAAACAAGAATAATCATCAATGGGATTTTTTTATATTGATTTTCAACCATGTATATATAAGGATGGGGATCCTCTATCATGTTAGGATCATCATAAATGGGAATATGTTATTCCATGGGATCATCAATCATATTATAAGGGTAAAAATTGGGATCCTATATCATGTTAGGATCATCACAAATGGGAAGATAATCATATGTGGGATATTTGACCATGCTATAATAAATTTTAAAAATGAGATCCCATATGATGTTAAGATTTCCATAAATTAGAATATTAACATATGTGGTATCTTTGACCATGTTATAAGTGTCAAATGTGGGTCCTCTATCATGATAGGATCACCATAAATGGGAAGATAATCATATTTTTGATATTCAACCATGACATAAGTTTCAAATGTGGGAGGATCTTCTTATCTCATGCTATAAGGATCCTCATAGGGATTTTCGTGAATAGGAAGATCATCCTAGGCATATTCGACCATGGGAAGATTAAATTGAAAGCTAAAAGAGGTGAGATATGGAAACATAAATATAATAAAAAAATGGTGGGATAATATTCATGTTATATTCACTAAAATGTATAACAAAATAAGATGATCAATATATCAATCCTCTTTCTATCTAGAGACTATATTATAAACAATAGATCAAATAGAGTCTATGTTATATGTAAAGATAATTATGTTACTGGGAGTGATTGGATATCTAATAAATGGTAAACCACACTCAATATCAGGGGTATAGTTTTCCAAATCCTATGCCTATGATACAATACATGGGGTATAACTAGGTTTCAAGATAGATAATGACATATAAGCATGGTTGTAAAAAAAATGGATATCAAGGATATAATAAGGAAACCACGTGAAATACGATGATGAATAAGGATAACATAGATCCAAGATATTAAAAAATCCAAAAGGGATGATTTTAATGTAGTATAATCAAATGTGGAGTGGACTAAGCTCTAAATTATGGAAAACCTAAGAGACTTATGCTATATTAGCTTATTTAATATAAGGATAAACTAGGAAGGGACACCAACATACATGCTAATCTACCAATAAAAAGAACATATTTATCTACTGAGTACATAAAAGGAAAGATAATAGGGATACCAATATTTACCTTAGATTGACTTGTCAGTGCATCAATCTCCCCCTTTGTTATAATGACACTTTGTAAGAGATGTTATAGGTGAAGACCTTAAATGGTAAGTATTAATACCTATACATCCTTGATTGGGAACTCCAAATACTATGGGGCATGTTCTTGGTTTAAATCCAACATCCTTGGTTCAAATCCTCCTATTGAGCTTCAAAGACCTTAAACAAGACTTGGCATCCAATAATAGGACTTTGTATTCTAACTCCTTAAATTACTTAAGAGTATAAATACAAGCACAAGTAGGGTATATGGGTGATTTATGTGTTGGGAATGATAAATATGACTATTATTTATATTGATCCAAACCCATAAATTAGATAAAAATAGAAACTTAAAATGTGGACCATGATGATACAAAAAAATGGTAGCACTTGGCCTAGTACTATATCAATGGTCTTGATATAGTACAAAAGACATAGGTAGACTAAAATTGTATCAAATAGACAAATATAATATAGGGATAAAATGATAGGAAATAGATTGTATTAGCCATGCAAATACAATATAAATATAAGGAGGATGCATAAATACACAACAAAGGAAAAAGAATGAGAAAGGAAAAGACTTAGAGGAGGCCAAATTAATAGTAATGAAGGTATGACATAATAATATGCAAGAATATATTACAAGTAAGACAAGTCAACCCCACCCATTTTTTGGTGCACTCATTAAGATTTCCATTAAGGGAGATTGATGCATTGACAAGTCATATCAAAAATATCATTAGTAAAAGATAAAGATGAAAAATAGTGGTGTATACATATAGTTTATAATATTAAATCATTGTATGAAATATTCTCTAATATTGAATAAAATAAGTGATTTTTTCATTTTTTTTTGATTTTGGAATAAAGAAGTCTTCAAGGATATATTCATCCAAAAGAGTAACATTGAAGAAGAACTATAAATTCTAGAGGATCAAATGGTAATCAATGGAAATGATGAATTTTTTTTCAATATTGAGATTAATGTTCTAAGTTCCTTCCATAATTTAGATGCTAAAGAGGAAGCCTTCTACAAATAAAAGACCAGATCTACTTGGCTAAAATAAGGGGATAAGAACACAAAAAATTAGTATCCAAAAATAGGAATTTAAATAAGATCTATGAACTCCTCCAAGAGGATGGATCTAAATGCAAAGAAGTAGTAATCAATGAACAAATCATTCAACACTTTAAAAATCAACTAAGAGAATAGAATGTGGTGACAGATAGGAAAAAAATAGTCTACTAAAGAACCTCCCCTTGGTCACCTCCCAGATGGACAATCATGAACTCTAAAAACCCCCTTCAATAGAGGAAGCTAGACATATGGTCTTATCTATGGAAGGTAACAAGGCCCTTGGCCTGGATGGATTTACCTCCTCTTCTTCCAAAAATTCTAAGACATAATTCACCTAGAGGTGGAGGTCACAATATGGGAATTATTTAGGGTGTGAACTATCTTGAAAGAACTAAATAACACTTTCTTAGTTCTCATCCCTAAAAAATAAGGTAAAAATCAACTGAAAGAATTTAGACCTTTAAGCCTTTGCTCCACAACTTACAAAATTTGTGAAAAAATGTTGTCCACTCATTTACAACCCCTACTCAAAGAGGACATAGCATAACAATAAGGCACATTTATGGTGGGTAGATAGATCACAAACAACATCATAATTGTCTATGAAACTCTACACTCCATGGCCAACTCCACCAGAGTAGGTATGTTTCTTAAAGGTGATGTAAATAAAGCCTATGATAGAGTATCATGTAGATTTTTGGATAAGGTGATTAACAAGTTTGCCTTTGAATCAGATATTAGGGGTCTAATCCAAAACTATATTTCTACTCTCATGTACTCCATATTGATCAATAGAGTCCCTAAAGGATTCTTCTCAGCCAACCAAGGTATCAAGAAATGATACCCCCTTTCCCCTTATATATTTATCCTGATGGTTGAAATTATAGGTAGAATTATTCTAGCTAATATATAAATAAAATTAATTTAGGAACTAAGGGTGACATAGAATATGGTCATAGTTACCCATGAATAGTTTGTAGATGATACCTTTATTCTAGGAGAGGCCTTTGTTTCAAAGGATTTAGATTTCAAATATATCCTAGTGAAATATGAAATATCTTCAGGCCAATACATCTATTTCAACAAAAGCTTTACCTTCTTCTTAGATAATCTATCATCCCTTCAAAAAATATTGGAAAGAATCATAGGATGCAAAATTAGTATGCTTCCTTCAACATACCTCAATATGCCATTATTTGAGGGAAAAATGAAAATGGAATTGTGGAATCCTTTAGTAGAAAAAAATTAAAAAAAAGTTGGTGGGATGGAAAGGGACCCTCCTTTCATAGGTAGGAAATATTCAACTCCTTAAAAGTTTCTTATAATGTATCCACATCTACTTCATGACCCTATTCTGAATCCCTAACAAGATTGTAAATAGAATTGAGTAGATACAAAAAAAATCATATGGAAGGGAACATAAGACAAATTTTAATTCCCATTATTTGCATGGGATAAATTTTTCCTTACAAAGGACCTTGAAGTTATTGGGATTATAATAATCAAAATCATGAATCAAATCCTGACTGTTAAATTTGTGTGATAAGTTATGAAAGAAGAAAAACACTAGACCAAGATCATCAAAAATAAATATCTAGAGGACTAGGAGGAAGATAGTTTTATCTAAGAAGAAGGCCCCATGGATGGTTTTTCCTTTTATAAAACCATCTCAAGCTCTAATTCATTACTAAATAAGGGAATCAGATGGCAAGTTAGAAATGGAGAAAAGATGGACTTTTGGGAGGACCCCTGGCTCTTTCCCTCTCCCCTAGCTTCCTCTCCACTAGATAACACATTAAGGAGGCCTAAAAAGCTTCTATAGGCCTTAAGGTGAAGGATTATTGGTCCCTCTCTAATTTAGAAACAAAATGGATAACTCTACCTATTGTGATCGATAACATGGAAATTACATAGGAAATTACCAACATCAATTCGTAAATTTAGAAAATCCATATAATTATTTTTCCAACGGAGGATAAACTCCTATGGCTTATAAAAAAAACAAATAATATATGGTTAAATCAGGATTCCTTACCAAGCTAGATCAATTAGAGGATTGGGAATACTAAAAAAACCTCTAGATTAAACACCCTACCCATAAAGTGATCATTTTTTTTGGCTCGTAGCTCATAACAAAATTATTACAATTGAAAATTTGGTAAAAAAGGGGGATGACCATCCCCAATAGGTGTGCTCTTTACAATTCAACACTAGAATTAGTGAATCACCTATTCCTTGATTGTCCATTTAGGGCTCATGTTTGGAACCTCAAAAAATTCAACTTATCTTGGGTCAATCCCAGATCCATCCTAGACCTCATCATTTAATGGAAACCTCTCTAAAAACTCCCCTCTTTGGTTTTTATTTAGTCTTTATCCCTTCCTTAATTTTTATATATTATTTGATCCAAATAGAATGCTCATATCTTCGACCATAAAGGTTCCAACCCTTTGATATATTTTCGTAGACTCCAAACCCCTATCATGGAGAATTGGTGGGTGGAAATACCTAGCAATAAGTTGAGAGCTTCTAAGGCTAAGCAGGTTATCCTTAAAAATTAGAATCTCTTCCCCTCCCACTAGGCCTACTTTAGACATGAGTATCTCGAAATGGGAATGCCCCTCTGAGGGGTGGTTGAAGCTAAATTTTAATGGAATATCTAAAGGAAATCTTTGAAAGGTAGGGGATGGTAGAGCCATCAAAGATGAGTTAGGGACCACAATTGATATCGATGTTAGGATGATGGGACATTATTGAGGCTAAATATTCCCTTTGGGTAGTCTAGGTAGCTATCCAGCTAAAAATTCCTAAACTAGATATATAAGGGGATTCACTAAACATCAATAAAACCCTATCAAGAATGATAAAATAATCCCACAAAATCAAATAAATTATAGACAATGCCAGATATCTCCTTCACTCAACCAAATGTATGATATCACACATCTTTAGAGAGAGAAACATGGTGGTTGATGCTCTTGAAAATATGGGCATACTCAACTCATAACTCTCCACATGGATCAGACCCCTCGACATCTGATCTACCCCTTGATCAATAATGATTTACACATTCAATCTTCTCAAGAAAAGGTTAAAACAAACTTTGTGTCATAATAATGACACCAAATTTGAATCCAATAGTTAAACACATCATATTAAAAAGGATCCTAGTAATGGCTATGGGATAAAACAAAATATTGGAATTTTGAACTACTAATTGGTATACTGTAACTCTTAGCATCTAAGAAAAAATAAGATCAACAACATGGGGGTAGATTGGGACCATTGTGAACCAATTTCTTGTGTAGAAGTTCAAGCAAATCAAAAAGTGTGGAAAATTTTGAGAAAGGGTGGATTCATGGAGTTTATTCTCCATATTGAAGGGCATGATGAAATACTAGCTAGGGATATCATGACGAGATAGAAATAATGCCATGTGGTCTTCAAGGGAGTCATAGTGGAATTCATGGAAAAACTCATTAGGGACATCATCATCATGTCTTATGAAGGCACTAAGGCCTTCAAAGATAAAAGGCAGAAACATGAGCTCATATAGGTTTTCTTCGAGATGGATGCCATATTTTAAATAGATGAAAAAGGATTTCTTAGGGATAATTATTCTAAGGAGATGGTTGGATGTCTACTTATAGGTAATGTATTACTTGAATTTGGAAGGAAAGTTCACTCATATATTTTCACACCATTTCTTATTACTAAACCATTTTAAAGGGCATTAGATTAGTTTACCATATTATATCCTCATGTCTTTAGAATCTACAATCCTATCCTTCCAATAAAAACTCACTACATGCATAATCCACCAAGGACTAATTCTCTCACTCATTAAAAGAGTGATCCCCATGAGGAGCCAAGAAATCTATATTTTATAAAGTAGTAAAGATAAGAACTCTAATAAGGATAAATTATTTAAGGGTAAAAAGGATGAGGTTTCCCCTTCCCCCCATCTTATTCACCCATGAGAGGGCAGGAAGAAGAACAAAAGGAAATCCAAGGATTGTTCTCCCCTTGAGAAGAACTTGGGCAAGAAGGTCAATAAAAGTCTCTAGTTCCCCTAATACATCAAAAACCCTAACTTTGAAATCCATAAATTAAAAGTGATAAAGGTATAGAAGAGGGATGATGATTTAGCTTAGCTTTTGAAGGGATATAAGTAGAAGTTGGCAGAGTTCCATGAAAATCTATATAAAATGAGCAGGTAGCTGGTGTCACTTATGGAACAATGGAACAATTTCAAGAAATAAGTGTATGTGTTGAGGGATGGATAGGGAACCCAAAAATAGTACAAGGAAGAAAAATAAATCCAGAGGGAACCCCAAATAGAAATGGGAAAGAAATTCTCACCATCACCCCGAGGAGTTATGGCACTAAGAAATGAAAAGTGATGACAAAGAAGGATAAAGGCTTGGATAAACATGGAAGAAACATGGTGGAAGGCCATGAAACACAAATCAAAGGAATCATTTCTCCCCCACTTGGGTTTATTACCCTAAGTTTTTATTTATTTTCCTAGGATGTAATTTTATTCTTTCTTCCCCTCTTGGGCTTGTTCCCCTAGTTTATTATTTAGTTTCCTAGGATTATTTTTATTAATATTTATTCCCTTCTTGAATTTTATTCTTGAGTTGCCTTTTGGTATCCAAAATATTTAGTACAATTTCCCTGTTGGGTTTTGTAGACACCTAATTTTGGTTTAGGGGTAGTTTTCATTGTCAAATTACATTTTTATAGCGTATTTATGTGTTTATTGATTATTGGTTCATATTAGGCTCTTTTTAGAACATTTTTATCCATGTTTTTTTGGTTCCCATTTTTATCTCATCTTTTTCCTTATGGTTATAATGTGGGCCCTTATAACTATTATTTTGGGTCACATGTGCTTCATGTGCATAGCTTGTTGCGTTTTCATTATTGTTGTATGTTATCTTGCATGTTACTAATTTTAATTTGATATTTATATAAATAAATAGATGCATTCATGCATATAAGCCTGAAATGAATGAGCGATGACATGATAAGGTGTGAGAAATAATTTGAAAGAAAAAGTCAAAAATTTATTAAAAGTAATATATTGGATAAAAAATTTCAAGTTTTAGAGGATAGTTTGATATAAAATTTGAATATTTATTATATTTTACAACTTGTTCATACTAACTCAAAAATTCATATAGGATTATGACTTATTTTGGTAGGATTAGTCACTAATAAATCTAAACATTAATGAAAATAATAAAGGCTCCAATCATTTTGTGGCATGAACAATGATGATAGATGGAAAATTAATAGTTATTACACCTTTGGTCCATGCATCATTGTATAATGATTCATAAAATATCGTATATAGCTAGATGAAAAGGACACATGTCCTAAGATATTCCCTTTGAATGTTTTAGTGTCTTGAGTCGATAATTATATCACATGGTTATAATAAATAGAGTGTGCTTATACAATAGAGTAGATTATATGTAAAAAGAGATTAAGAGTGAGATATAGAGATAATATAGAATAAATATTATATTATAAGTGATAGAAGGAGATATAGTCATAAAGAGTGTTTCAACATTGTAAGTAGTTTTTATATATGAATAAAGAGAAGATAGTTTAGGAAATATCGTGTTGTATTTTATATGAATGGAATATAGGGTCCATTTATTTTGATTTATAAATGTTCACATAATAATATATTAAAGCTCACATGTTTATTATAAGCTATGCAACATCAACTCTATTGAAGGTTGTTCGATACCATAAATTAATACATAGTATCAAATTCATGTCAAAATGCAATGGCATTACCTAGATATTGCCTAAACTATGTAAAAAGGAGAGTATATATTATAATTTTAGAATCTATAACTAATATAAATATAGAATTGATAGGATAAAATACTCAAATTATTTTAAAGATTGAGTCCAAGAAGACTAGAGAACCCTATTCACTAGTAAAGAATGTTTTTTTAAATTCATAAGATGAAGAATTTTGATGTACATCCAAAAATTTAATTGTTGACAAGGATTATGAGACAAGTAGAAGTAACCAAGTTATAAAGATACCAGTTGGAAAGACTTATTACATGGATAATAGAAAAAATCCAAAAACTTGAGGACCTAGACAAACCCTAGACAAGGAAGTTGATTATTCATATAAAGGTAATCTATATTCATTTATTATAATTTGAGATATTTAAAGATATAAAAGTTTTGAATACAATAGTCTGAGTTCTTAAACATACTAAAAGGAAGGTTTATATAAAGAGTACCAACCAACAATCACAAATTATTTGCGGATAAGAGATTGAAAAAAGTAGTGATAAATTCACTTATATGCCCATGCATATAAGGGATGGTGTGAGAGTTAGGGATATTAAAAGTATGTAACTTATAGAGATATCTAGTCAATTATTGGGGGAGGTTAAAAGGGTATAGAATGTAGAAACACAAAATGAGGAAAAAAAGAAAGATTAGTAAGAAAAAAGGAGATATAAAAGATTAGTATAAGTAAAGTAGTGAAATTAGAAGGAGAAAATATTAAAAGAGGAAATAATTAAAATATAAAATAATAAAGAGAGATGAATAAAATAATGTAATAGATAATTATAAAGATAAATTTAAGTAAAATTAATAATATTAATGAAGCATCAACTAATGGTAGTCTTGGGAACCTAGACAAATAACATAGTCAAGAAGAATTTCCATAATCAAGGAATAAAAACATTTAGAAAAATTACATAGCCATGCCATATCATAAAACTTAATTCAATCTAAATTAACACAACTAGATCTAGTGGTTTCAGGCTAGATAATACAAGGAAGAATACAAGAGAATAATATTGGGAATATCTCATTTACAACACTTACTTAAAAATGGGATAGATTGGAAATTTTAATCTTAACAACAGAAAAATAATATGAAAAATGTATATATATTTGACACAAATATGTGTTTATCCTGGTAACCCTTTTAGTTAAAAAACCTAACACATAATTTTACTTGTTATTCACATTAATTTAACTATCATTTAATGTAAATACTAGTCATAATGTCTTAAAACCTTCATCCAATGCCTTATTTATAATATAAATGCACACATTTAATCATGTGTATTTATCATGTAATGACCATTTTTACACATATAATAAAACTCTAAATCAATGTTCTACATAAGATGGTTAATATTTTTATAGGACTCATGCTTATAACCAACACTTTACTTCACTTGGAATTCCTACATGTAAAAGAATCCTAAATGTAACCAATACTATATAAGTGATGAACATGTAATGTTCCCCAACATGTCTATATCTGATTCCCATTTGGTAGTTTCTATCACCTCTTTAGTTTGAATATTTAGCTATAAAAGTGTAATTCTACCTTTAGATAACCTTTAATAACTCAATATGTTATAATAATTATCATAACACCTTACTAAAACTATTTCTCTTTGAAACACCACTTCTCATGCTTGAAACCTTCACAACTATTGTATAAAATATCCATGTAACAATACAAAACCTTACTAACTTGTATGATCCAATTTTAAAACACCCTACACAAACATAGATGTCTCAATACACAAATTCATGTGAAGTTGAAACATTCCAAAAATTATCCCACCTGTTGAACACTTTACATAAGAGAGAAAAAAATGTATCCTTTAGTAGCTATGAGCATATATGCCATTTCCTTTTGGCACCAAAATAAATCCTTAACACTCACCACACTTGTTAATTAATACATAACATTTTAATTTGTGTTCACCTTCTCAAAAGACATCTTTATCTTATCCACCATTTTCTTCATATAATGACATTTCATGTCAATATGCTTAGTCTGAGAATGATTCTCTAGCCCTTTTTCCAAAAAAAATGTGCTTTAGATTTAGTAACTTATATTTATTTCTTCCTTCTTGAATAAAATTGTAGAACACAACCTTTTAATCCACCCCATTTCCTTGCTTTCATGAGTATCTACGATGTATTCAACTTTAGTGGTAGAGATGTAAACACTAGCATTCCATTTGCTCATCCAACCTCACGCTCTACTAAAAACATTGAAGACATAACCACTAGTAGACCTATGAAAATCAAGATCTCCATCCTAATTAGAATCTAATATCTCTATAACTTCTAATTTTTGATTTCATAAGGTGAACCCTAATAAAAAATTACATGATCATATGTCTTTTATAGATATTTGAAGATTCTCTTAATTTTCATCTAATGTTCTTTGCCTAGATTAGACATGTATTTGTTAACTACTCCAACTAATTATGAAAAATGAGGTAATTTTTAGATCATTACATACTTAAGTATTCCTACCAAACTTGTATACAAAACTTGAGACATGTCCTTTAAATCCTCCTGAGTCTTAAGACATTGCATATTTGATAGATTATAACCAAATGGGAAAGGGATGCACACCAATTTGTTATCTTACATTTGGATAATTTTAAAAATCATCTCGATATACTTTATATGGTCAAGTTATAGATTTTTCTTTTTAATATCTAAGGTATCCCATTCAACTCAGTCAACATTAACATTGACGAGGACCTAATGACCTAGCACACACAATGGGGCACAAATGTAGGGTGAGTCCTATAGATTAATCCTTCAGCATCATGCCTACCCCTAAGCCTTAGTGCTAGTAATTTACTCAGCTAGTATTTGAACCATGGTGTGGTTATTGGAAAACCATCTAACCCACCCGTCTAATCTATCCCTAGGGGTAAAATTGGGGTAACAAGATTTTTGAAATGAACCCATAACTATAGAAATTTTTGTAACCAAAATGCCCAAACCACTAGTGAATAATATCCCTAGCCATGGATTGTGGACTTTCCTCATCGCATTGAACACATGTTTCAAGCCATATGTTGACCCCCATCATATTGAACATCAAGATGATAGCCCATCACATTGTGGATACTTTTCATGAATAACCCATCATAGATTAGTGTTGGAATGATGACATAGAGTGATCATCCTAGGGAATGGACCCTAAGACCTCCCACTACTGACACTTAGCTCATTCATCACTAGGATATCATCATTGGGTTAAATTTTGGGGTACTAGGATTTTTGAAGTAAACCTATAACCATAGAATTTTTTGTAATTAGAATGTCTAAACTAGTGGTGAATAGTATCCCTAGCCATGGACTTGCCTCATTGTGTTGAACACAAGTTTAAAAACACATGTCAATCTGCATCACATTAGACATCAAGTTGCATTGTGGATACTTTTCATGAATAACCCACTGTATCTTAGTGTGGTAATAATGCTAGATATTGGTCATACTATGGAATGGACCTTGAGACCCCCCACTTCTAACACTCAGCTCACTCACCACTAGGCTATCATCATCAGGTTAAGCTAGATATTCTTAGTCACATGAACCTATTTGATTTCCATGCAAATGATAAATCTTGTAGCACTAAGATCCTTGATTTTTCATTTCAAAGATAGTTGAGACATAACCTTTTGGATCATGCCCATGTCATTTATGATTAAAAACATGTCATCCACATAGAAGATTATGATGACAAAATTATCACTTGATTCCTTTTAATAAACATAAATATCAACACTTTTGTGTACATTCTCAAATCCAACCACATAATTGTCAAACTATAATTCCACATTTTAAAAGATTGCTTCAAGCCATAAAAAACCTTCTTCATTGTATAGACTAATCACTCTTTACCCTCTACCTTAAAATTTTTATTGAAGACCCCATGCATGAATGTTTATATATATATTTTAAATCTATTGATCAAATTTAGTATAAATAGATACAATAAATATGGTTGAAGTTAGTTTTAAATCATGATAAAAATTATCACCAAATTCAATTCCATTTAATTGTGATAACTTATTTGCTACTAGGTGAACCTTATAGCTTTCCATTGAAAGTTTTACATATTTTTGAAAACCCAATTTTAACGTACATGTTTTATTATAGGAGGTAGCTTCACCAAATCCTAAGTCTCATTCTTATCCATAGACTCCATCTACTCATTCATTCCTTATTCTAAGGATTTATATCTATAAACTTGGATCCTCTTCAACTATCTTGGGTTCATTGCTATCAACCAATGATAATTGGTATGCAAAATGAGAAATATAGTGTGCTATACATTTGAGGCATTATATGAATCTATTTTAATCTCCTCAAAGTTGGAGTCATAGGTTGGTCCTCTTATTGTGACTCCTCATCCATCACAATATAATCAAATACATATTATGCATCATCTACATCAACTTTTACATTTTATATTTTCTCCTTTACTTACTTCTTTGCATGTAAAAACCTTGCATACATCCTTAAATAATATAATATAGCTATATATTGCATTATTCATCTTGGGATTTGATAGCTTATTTTATTTGACACCACCCCATACCCAATAATGATGCAATTTATATACTTAACATCAATATTTAACCTCCTTTCATTTGGGATATGAGATTATGCATCACAACCAAAAATGAACAAATGTTTTGAGCATGGTTTCTTACTAGTCCATGAATTTTATAGAGTATTTTCAACCAATGTTGATGTTCGATATGAATTGACTAAGTAAAAATTAGTATCCACTACTTTAACATAAAATTTATGCTCCACATGCATACCATTTAGCATACTCTATGTTTTTTCCATAAACATCATGTTCATCAAATCCACAACTCCATTTTATTTCGATTATATAGAGTCATATTTTATATTTGAATACCACTCTTCCTAAAAAAATTAATTGATTTTTTTTAGAAGAACTCACACCAATTTCCATGTACAACACCTTGATCCTCTTATTTTTTATGCTCTCCACAAGGATTTTTAACTCCTTGAATTTAGTGAGAAATTAAAATTTATTCATAATGAAGTAAACGTAAGTCTTTTGAGTATAGTCATATATGAAAATCACATAGAAGATAAACATATTTTATGATTGAACCTCAACTAGTCTAAACACATAATTATATATCACTTGAAAGATTATAATTTTATGTGAAACACTTTTGGGGAACTTTACTTGAATTTTATTTTCATAGACATAGTGTTCTCAGAAGTCAAATTCCAATAAAAATTATCCATCCCTTCCACCATATATTTGGTTAGTATCATGTACATATCCTTTGCTCCTATATGACATAGTCTTTGATGCTAGAGCATTATCTACTTTACTAGAGCCAATCCACAAATTATTTATTCAATATTTATCTCAATAAAAAATGAATTATTACATGTGATATTGAACATATTTCCATAAATCTAGAACAAAGTACTAGTGTGCACACCCCTTTTTAACACCATGGTACCACACACCATCTTGTATCCATATTTGTTGACTAACATATGGACACAAGCATCATTCAATTTTTTTGAAAAAAATAAATTCATAGCAAGGTCAAGGATGTGTAATACAATTAAGAGAATATTAATCATCCCAAATATATATCCTAGATTCACTCTTGATCTTTTTAAAAATAATTAAGTTGAGTTGTTTCCCAGAAAGACATTACCACTAGTTTAATCTTTATATTCTTAGAACCACTCCCTCATAGGAGTCATATGAAGGATACACTATAGTAAATCACCCATTCATCATTTCATGTGTTGGATCTTAAGGCTACAAGATACATATTTCCACCTTCATCAAAATTTTATCCCTAAAATCTTGATGTGGGAATCTAAGGTTAAAGGGGTAGAGACAACCTCGAGTACAGAGTGGTAGACTATCTCTAAAGCATGATAATTGTTTATGAAACTTAGATAAAAAATATAATAAATTTATTATGGTATGATGATAAAGATATAAATTACATCTATGTTATATATTAAAATGATAAATAAAATAAGATACTTGGTTGGTTTTGATGCTAATACATATTTAGGTTTAGAATAGGAAAAAGGTAGACTAGATCTGAATTCTAGAACAATTGCTTGATTCTATAAATTTTACCTCTATAGTTATGGACACTTATGTCAACTTGGGATGATTTCATTGATGTTGCTATTTAACTTGGATTAACATTTCCAATATGGAATACCTATTGAAACTAGATGTGACCACCTGGATGCTTCTAGGTTTTTTGTCACCTTCACTCTAGTGCATTCAGATCTGAGTCATGGACTATCACTCCTTATCAAATATAAAAACCCTAGTTCTTCATATTCATAATGGCCATGAAAAAAATGAGTTAATGGGAACAAGATGTAGTACTACCACAATGACCCCTTTATTAATGAGCACTACCTACATATCCAATACTCTGAAGAGGGAATCAAACTTATGTAGTTCTCCCCTACAAGTTTGATTGTGTATGAATCATGCAATGTGTTATAAGTACAATAATGACCTAGCTTATAATTTGGAAAACATGGATCATGGAGTGCTCATTTAGTACTTTAGACCTATATATATATATATATATATATATATATATATATATATATATATATAATCCCTATGATTGATATGAAAATAGGAGAAAATAAGGAAGCTTTACTCACTTGAGTGCTTGATAAAATGCTATTGGTAAGTTTCCTTGGTATTTTATAAGTATGTGTTAGGTGAGGAATGAATGAGGGTTGATATTGTATTTATACCAATCCATTTAGATAATATCTCACATTAAGGCACTTAGGTTAACTATAAGAGTAGGTTTTATTTGTACATTGGATGATTTGATTTCACTAAACACTTGTGTTGGTATAGGACACTTGCATTGATGTAGGCATTTGACTAGGATGCAAGTGTCTAGGTATTTATAAAATAGGCACAAGTATAAAACTTGTAGAGATGGAAGACAAGTAGGTTTATAATATTCTGGGTAAGGTAGAAGGATTGGATCATTAGAATAACATTGGTCAGACTAAGAGATAAGTAATTTAGGCATAGAGAGGTTGTGTATATGAGTAATGTTTAACCCTAAAATATAGATGTGGGGAATCTAGGGTTAAAAGAGTAGAGATAGCCCAGGGTACAAGGATGGTAGAATATCTCTAAATCAAACTAAATTTTTGTGAAACTTAGATAAAACATATACTAAATTTATTATGCTAATATGATATATATAAGAATTATAACTATGCTATATATTGTAATGATAAATAAAATAAGATACTTAGCTAGTAATGATGCTAAAATAGATTTAGATCTGGAACAAGAAGAAAGTGAATTGGATTTAGATTCTCTAAAAATTGCTTGATTTTGATAATTATACCTCTATAGCTATATACACTTACATTGACATGGGATGGTTGTATCAATTCTACTATCTAACATAGATGCAGGTGTCTAGTACATAATACCTATTTAAACTAGTGTGACCACCTAGATACTTATGGGTTCTATGTCACCTTTATTTTGGTGTATTCGGATATAGGTCATATATTATCACTCCTTGTCAAATATCAAAACACTATTTATTCATCTTCATAGTTGCCATGGTAAAAATGGGTTAGTGGGAAAATGATGTCGAGATTCCCCAAAGACCCCTCTTCAATGAGCACCACCTACATACCTAGTAATTTGAAGAGGGCCTCAGACTTATGTATTTTTTCCCTATGGTATGTTATTGTCATTGATGTTAAAAGAGTGGATCATGCAAAGGCATAATGGTCATTGATGTCAAAGATGTATCATGACAATATTGTAATGTCAAGGTTGATGTCAAAGGTGACTAAGGATATATGGTAGTATGCGATATGTCAAGGTATATAAGAGGGTTGAATTGATGATAATTATCATGAGTGGTGTGAACATGAAATGTATAGGTCATGGAAGATTTTTGAATACAATTAATGTCTACATAAGAATCCATGTAAAAAGATGCATTTGAAGGAAAAAGAGAGAATTTTAAGGTGACTAATGCCTTAAGGTTGCATTAAGGCATAGGCCAAGGTGTCAAAGGTGTTTAGGTGCATGGAAGAGAGATGTTAAGTCATATGATGATTGATCATGTGGTTTTAGGTTTGTATGATGCTATGGAATATTTTTGTCATCAAAAATAGAATGGTGTAGTGATATGAGTGAGGTGTAATGTCTTATATTTGCTTGGTTGATATTTTGTTAAGGTTGTTATTGACTATTTTAACCATAAGTCAATATAAGTTAACCCCCTCTAGTCCAAAACTTGTGTGTGTATATTAATATGTAATAGTGTGTTTCATGGTCCTATTTGATGTTATTTAATGAGTTATTAACCTTGGTCATAGTCTAATTTAGTCCTAAGTCATTTTATGCCACATAGGGTCACTTTTAAAGTCATTAATGAAGGTGATAAAGTTTAAATTAATGTAAAAGTGTTTCAAAGTATATTTAAATGTCTAGTATGTCATAAATTTGTCAAAAATTTCAGTCCCTAACTTAAAATTTTAGGTACTATGTTTTAGATTGAGGTAAAAACAGGTTTTGAAGGGGCCCCGAAACCCTGTAACAAAGAGTGAAAGAAAGAACATCTAAGTCCACAGGCAAAGCCTTAAAAACACTACAAGTAAGTATCAAAAATAGGTTTTAAATGGACCTAGAACCATCAGAGAAGCATCCGGTCAAAACCCAGAAAAATAGAGATCTAGTAACACAACAGTCAAAAGATAACAAAAAGAAAACAAGGATCAGTACCAGTTTCTAAACCAACAAGAAGGACCAGATTATTCATCTAGTTCCAGTATCAAGTTCATGGCTTCTTTTCCTTTCAAAATAGTTTCCTGGGTGGTAGCCTCAAGCAAAGCTCCTTTTTGTGTATCTTTCTTTCTAGAGCTTTGCCTCGTCCTTTTGCTGGGACCCTCTAGTGCTTTGGTCTCCTCATTGGCTCGTTTACCTATATTGATAGCAGCAACACAAATGTTGGACGTTACTTCCTCCATTTTCATTTTGTTGTCCTTTATTAGTTCTCAGAGGTTGTTTTCATAGGCTTTGAGCTTGACAGGGATCTCGCTTAACTGATTTTCCATGTTGTTTATTTTGTTCCAAATAGCTTTCAGGGAATCTTCCAAAGTTTCTGCTTTTCTCTTGAGATCCCTGATCTCCCTACACATCCAGGAATCAAATTGGGAAGAAGCCTCTGCTTTACAATTAACCCAGGTCATAGGTGTGTGTGTTTCATCATTCTGATTCTTCCCTCTCCAATCCTCAGACTTTTTATTGGGACTATTCCTAGCTTCTTCTAAGATATCTTCTTGACTCTTTTGTTCCCGCTCTTTGATTCCAGTTTGAATTTCCATATCCATATTTTGAATATCATCCTGAACATAATTTTCCTTTTCGTTCTTAGAAGTTGGGTCCTCAATAGGATCTTCCTGGACAAATTAATCCTCTGACACTTTCTGATTTTCCTCCGTATCTACAGTTCTGATTGCAGAATCCTCCTCTGTATTGACGTTATCTTTTTCAATTTCCTCAGAACCTTCTTCATCATTACTAGAGTTAGTATCCCAACTCTCAGTTCCTTCTTCTTCCTCTGGTTTTTCCTCCTCGAGTTCTTCAATTCTCTCCCGTCCCCTTTCTTCTTCTACATTCTGCTTATTAGGACTAGGGGACTTGATTTTGCCTCTCCTGATTACACTTTCATTCTTTTTATTTCCTGACATCTTATTTTTCCCCTGTTTGGGGTACTTAACCAGTGCCCTATTCTTGCAGTAGCCTTCAATAAGCAGAATAAGGCCTTCATGGAGGATAGGGCGCATTTCCTTTTTCCTATGAGCATATAAACTTTGGATCAGGGAATAGCAAAGATAGAAGGGAAAAGACAAGCTAACCTTATGCCTGAAATGGTTGAGGAAGACAAAATGGAACTTGTGCACACGTTTGCTTCTTCCGTCCAGGATGAAGTACTCCCTTATACAGCTTAAGACATCCCTCCATATCCCTTTAATTTGGTCCAGCTCATAGAAAACCCCATTTTTGGCCAGCTTCTGCTCCTCCTCATCCATTTTGGGGAACTTACAAAATGCCTCATTCGAAATGCTTGTCTGCTTGGAAAATTTGAGTCCATCCATTGGCAACCCTGTAACCTCAGCTATAAAATCCTCTGTTAAGTTTACTGTGATACCATGCAAGGTGACCCTTTCATCTGACCAATTTTTGAAAAAGGCCGTCGTGATATGCGGTTTTAAACCGTGGAGTCTTTCCATGTAGCTCGCAACTTTTCCTTTCTATAGAATTCTCCAGACTTCATGTTTCTCTCTCCATTCTTCACAGCTCTTGGGTTCTTGTTTACGGGGTTCTCCCTTCCTTTCACGTGCCATACTCGTTTTCTTTGAATCCCAATTGTTGTGGACTTTGCCCTGAAACCTCCTGCTGTCAAGTTGATTGGGAATTCGACTTTGTTTGTGCCTTTTTAGGATCTGCTTCTCCCTCTTGAGGGCCTTACTCTTTAATAATTGAATTCCTTTCCCCATGTTGCCACTCCTCCTATTCATTATATTTTTATTACACTCCAATCTTACCTTCTTTCACATGTGTGGCATCGTGAAGAATGAGCGCCCTTAAATCCACGTTCCTTTCTAAAGTTTCATACCACCTCACTATTTGACCTTCCCGGACAGCACAATTAGCAAGCCAATTTGCGACACCATTGGCTTCTCGAAAGGTGTGGGTGATTTTAATATCTTCAAATTTTTTCAAAAGTGTTTTCATCTCCTTTACCTTATCCTCTATGGTCCAAGACACAATATTCTTATTATTAAGAATATTTATAACATTCAAAGAGTCCCCTTCAAGCCACAATTTAGGATATCCCGAATCCACAGCTAATTTAAGGGTGTGGAGGGCAGTTGTAGCTTCGGCAATGTGGCAGTTAGATATACCAATGGGGATTGCAATAGCATCAATAACCATACCCATATGGTTTCTCAAGACACCACCACAACCAGCATTCCCCAAGTTCCCTTTGGCAGCACCATCAAAGTTACCTTTAATCCAACCTTGAGGGGGAACATTCCAAGTAACACCTAATCTGGGGTTATCATGTTTACCAAGAGGAATATCCATCCTCAGGGGATTATCCACATTGAAAGTAGAGCTTGGATTCTTTTGAGAGGAAAATTTTTCCTTTAGAGCTCTAATGATGTTCTGTCCTACCACCCATCCAGGAAGTTCTTTATTTTTGAATATTCGGTTATTTATTTCCTTCCATATTCCCCACCAAATATGGGGCAGAGTAATTTTCCATAAGAAGAGAACTTCAGGATTCTTTGAAGGGCAATACCAGCTTTTGAGAGAAAGTTCCACATTTTTGTGGTGAATCCATGTAATGCCCCACAGATTGAGAACCTCCTTCCAAACAAGCTGAGTGAAGGAACAATTCACGAACAGATGATCTCTATCTTCAAGGTCTTTCTTACAAAGAATACACCTATTAACAATATTGATTCCACGTTTCTGTAAATTATCCAGAGTCAAAATTTTGTTTTGGAGAAGGGTCCAGAAAAAGAACTTGATTTTAGGGATAAGCCCCTTAATCTAGGCTCTTGTCCATAACGGTTTTCTACCATTTCCCTTAGAGATGAAAATGGAAGAGACTTTAAACTGTCCACTTGGCTCATAGTGCCAAACAATTTTATCTTCTTGATTAGGATATAGAGATATAGCATTTAGGGATAATTGGATATCCTTGAGATCTTGATCATAGTCAGTGAGGTTTACCCAAGTGTTGTTCTGCCAGTATTGATTAACCGTTATTCCCACTCTTTGCTTACATCTTTCTATAACATCTTTATCTTGGATTTCTTCCTGTAAAGGTTTTCCTCTTAACCAAATATCTTCCCAGAATTTCACCTTTTTACCATTGCCTGCTTTCCAATAAATTCCTTCTTCAAGAACATGTTTTGTTCCCTGGACTGCCCCCCAAATGGTAGAAGGATGAGAAATAACCGGAGTAGTAAAGAAGTCAGGAAGTGACTTTGCCTTAAATAAGTACTTATGCTTCCATATTTTACTCCATTATTTATTTTCCTAATAGACCCTCCATCCCTGTTTAGCTAAAAGGGAAATGTTCATACTTCTAATTTTCCTTATACCAAGTCCACCATCCTTGACTACTTTCAGGTACTATGTTGAAACAAGAAGAAAAGTGACATTTTGGGTAGTTTTGGCAGTTGTACAGCTTCTAGAGAAGTGTGGCACATGTGGAAAGATTTTGGAATGAATATTAAACTTAAATGAATCATTTAAATTATTTATCATCTTTGGAAGTATAAAAAATTTACCAAAACCATTTTGCTTCTCCATCATTCCACTAGAAATACATAAAATAGTCAATAGGTCTTTTGATGGTATGCCTAGTAGGAGAGGTTTCAAGTCAAATGATATCATGTGGTGTTAATAAACTTAGTATACTTAAAAATAATGTTAGGAGTTGGAATAATGGTTTTCTATAATTTATGAACCATTCTTAAGAATTTGACTATCTCATTTTGGTTGTTGATCCCCACACCCTATAGGTTTTACTTGTGTTTGAGGTAGTCCATACAAACCACTTATTAAAATTGATTAAATAATATGTGGAAATATTTATCTCATGGTTTACATATTTGGTTTCATGTTTTAAAATGAATTAATGAGAACAAAATCTCAAGTTACAGGATGAGTACACTAATGGAGTTATAGACAGGTTTTCACCATTTACAGAGGTTTCATGTCCTTATAGTGGCTTTAGATGAAGGTTATATGTTGTATTTAATGTTTATAGTATCTTGGAAACCACCTCTCCTTACAAGATCAGTTTAAAAATGTCTCACATAGAGTTGCAATCAAAGAACATGTCAACATAGTCAGTCTTGTCATGACTACTACATACAGTCAGGTGTATGAAGGCTTGAATAATATCCATGGAGAGAAAATGAATAATATCAATAGGTTTCACACTCTTAAACATTATAAATCAATAAAAACTCTCCAAATAGTATAATATATAGTGTGATAACTAATTCAAGCTATTTACACAGTCTTACATTATTATAAATACATTTATAAGTGACCTCTAGGAGGCTGAGCATGTTGAGATAAGGCATGCAACTTGTTTGATGTCATTCAAGCTTATATGGGTCAATTTGAATATGGATAGGAGGTTTATAACTGGTTAAGAGAACCATATATTAAGCATGATTTCCCATATCTCTATTTACTACCCTTCATCCTACAATTGCACCTACAGGTGGCTCTCGTAGAGGCCTAAAGGTAATCATGGAGGAGTTTAAACATGATTTGAGACCTTCATAAAGTTTGAAAATGTTTAATATGTCATAATAACCAAATTTAAATCATAGAGATGTAGGAAATCTTGAATAATCCATGTTCAAGTTGAGAAGATGAGTTTAAGGGACCAATTACCTTAAAATTTCTAAATAGAGACCTAGTCTTTATTTTGATCTTTTTCATGATGAAACACTTTGAGGTGCCAACTAGTCTAATGTTTCCATCATGTAGTCCAAGTGTAATAGTAATGAGTTGGAATGATAAATGATTATTTGTTCAAAGTATTATTACAATAAAATACTCCCATTCTATGCATTCTTGCACTATAGAATGTATTACATATTCTTTACAGTGTTGTAGGTTTAAATGGCCTCTTAATACATAAATATACAATGGAAGCCTAGATTTTGGTAAAATTAATCCTCTTGAAGTAATATGGAAATATTATTCTATAAAGGACAATAAAATAGGTTGAGATTCAATATTTGATGTAAACCATCACCTCTAGGTTCCCTCTTGATCATAAATCACAACCAACAGTCTGATTGTAGTGTGACAAGCTGGAACAAATAGTTTGGATGTTGGAAAACTCCAAAGTAGGGTTGGTATGAAACAAAATATGTATGGATATAATTTAGAAACTCAAAAGGATATCTTAGAGTAGAGGATGTAGGGTCTAATGCAAAATTCCATACAAACTTGCCCTTTTTTGAGTAATGACATAATCTACCAGTCAGGGTCAATTAAGTGTAGAGAGATGGGTTGAAGAGGATGACATAGATTATGATGAGATTAAATTTTAATACATTAATTATAATTATTTTACCATAACATGATGCTTATCATAGGAAGATAGAGCATGAAAACCAATCCCCAAGGTACACCTACAACCATACTTGCAGAATCTTGCACATAGTCAATATTTAAGACATCTATTAGGGATTTCATGAGGTTGGAGGTGATAGGAGTGTAGCATAGAATTTAATTTAAAAAAATAGGGTCTATAATATTTTATTGAGTTCCCCATACCTTCTAATTTCCTAAATAGATAGGGGAGATACCCTCTATTCTGTCTCAGACAAAATTCAGTCCTAAGTAGTCAAGTATGAAGGTAAGTGATAAAAGATGAGACAAAAGTGTTAAATAATTTAAAGGAAAGTGTGTAATGTTTATATAGACATGGATAATTATATCTAAGACCTTATAACCATCATAAACTACAAAATTTAAATTTAGACATCAAGGACACAGTCAGGCCTTTAGGCCTTGACTAAGCCTAAAACCTTAAAGGGGTGTAGGCATCACTTATTACACCAAGTGAACATTAAAATGAATTAGGTAACATTAAAAGGGAAATATGAGAGTGTTTTTAGATTTTATTTTACATATAAGTCCCATAGAGAGGTCAATCATTGCTCAGACCAACTCAGGCCTACACAAAATGCCTTGGAAAAATTGAGAGGTCAACTTTGGAAGTATGAAAATATATAGACGCATATAATAGGAGACTAAGGAGTTAAGATAAGTTGAATATGGTCCCAAACAAGTATTTGGTGTAGTTTATTTAGGGTTTGGATGTTACAATTCTATGAACAATCCTTAAGGGACAAAACTACTTAAAACCCTCTAGAACCCATATTTTTGACTTGATGGAGAAGAAGTTGAAGATAAGGCATCTAAGAGGGATATAATGACTTGGGAGATGATTGAAACTTGTAGAGGAATCTCTGGTTCCCCTTACCATCAGATTGATTTGTACCCTATTTGTATGATAAGGTATAAAACTAATTTTTTTAATAGATTGTGTGTTGTGAAAGTATATAAGGGTTTCAAAATATGAAAATAACTTTGGGAGGTAGAATAGGAATTAATATTCCCCCTCATATACATTTATTTATTCAAAAGATCTCACAAGTATCTATACTAACACCTTCACATCAGGTAGTCTAAAATGACATAGTGAATGAGAGATGATCACCTAGTGAGAAGGTGATAACTTCAATTAAGAGGCCTTTTAAGGTATGAATAATGAATCTAAGGTCATGAAGACTCTTGAAAAGTGTCACATAACCCTCTATATAGACTGGTTTAAGAAATTAAAGCACACCTTGGTACCAAGTGTGAAGGGTGATTATGACTACAAGCAATGAGAACACTTGGCCAAAAGAATATTGATGATTAGGGACACATATAATGCATGTTAGATCCTATTTATAATCCCTCCCTCATAGTGAAATGATCTCATCTATCACTAGTTTTTTATGGAGCATTCAAGGATGGCCAAATGATGAAGGCATTTTCTAAGCAAGCAATTGAAGAGTCCTACACTAGATCTTTATGAGTTTCATGCATTGAGGGGCATTTATACAAGTAGACATTACATGGTCTATTCCATATTCATTTATCATATATATTTAACTCCCTCTCTTATCTTTACAAGTGTTTTTATGACTCTTTTACTTAATTCTTCTCTCTCCTTCTTCACAATCTATAAGTACTAGCCATTTTGGCTCTTGTTTAATATTCCATACCATGTATGGAAAATCCCTACTAGTTTGATATTGTAATTTTCATTTTAAAAATAAATTAAATTTGGTTTTAAGTTAATGAAAATCCTGTCTAAGTTTTCAAAATGATGAATGGTGAGGTCTAGTGATTCTATCCTTGCTTTTCCTTATCCTTTCATCTCTAGTACAATGAGTTCTCATTATAATAGGTCATAAAGAGTGTAGCTAGTTTTTTTGGATACCTTAAAGTGTAAAAGTGTACTTGGATTCAACAATATGATCTTTGGTCTACTTACCTTGAGTTGTCCCATGAAGATCACCTCTATATTGAAATACTAATGTTAGAATATCTTAAGACTTTGAAGCTGGTTTATAGGTCTTGTTTCTCTGGTTTATAGGTCTTGTTTCTTAGTGAAAAAAGTGTGATATCATTATGTAAATCCTTATGGTATATCACCCCCTTAGAGTATATTTATTTCATTCATATGTCTATCCATTTTCGCATAATTAATCAGTTAGTAAAGGTGATAAGCACTTTAAGGCAAATTACGTGAGCTATCCCTTAAACCTAGAGGTCTACTTATACTATAGGTAAACCCACATACCTATAAGGATTCCAATGTTGCCCAAATATAGAGGAGGCTTGAATAACCTTCTCTAGGGTGAAATATTTGGTGATAAAAATTCTAACATGCCTGGTGGGACCAAGGTCCAAGAGAGTGGAAAGATTATTGGTGTGTCTTTCCTCTAATCAACTTTTAGAAGCAAGTAAGATAACACCAATGGTGACTCTAAATGAAATATTTTAGTTGTAATCAACCTTAGTATCTTTTGTTGAAGGTTTTGATCAATTATTATATCTCATTTGACCTATGAGGTTGATATGAATAGCTATTGTGAATATCTTTACTATGAACCTCCCTATCAACCCTACTATGAACCATGTTATACCCCTCAACAGCCCTATCAAACTTTCTATCAGTATTATGAGCCATTACAACCCCATGACCACCCATTTTATTTTCCATATGGATGTCATGTTGTTAGATATCCCTATGAGGAAGAATATCAAGAAAGCTATCAAGAAATGCCTTCTTATCAACCCCAATATGACCCTTACCAAACATACCATGATGCCTATCAACCTCAAGAGGATCATTATGAGTCTTTTCACGAGGAATCAAATGATCTTATTGATTGTACACAAAGATACCACAAGATAATATATGAGCTCCTAGTACTAAAAATGGAATCTCTTCAAAATCCTTGATATCATATTACTCCTCCTCCATGAACCCCATCTCATATCAAATCTAAGTTGGCATTCATACCAAAGTTACTAGATAATGAAAAATGGCTGGGAACATGGGATGATGAGTTTGATGTGCTCCCTAATCATATAATGGAAAGGTTAAGAGGTGTTTCCCAAGGGTGTATGTATGTGTTGGATATGATTAAAGAAGAAACTCAATGGGATATCAAAGAGAAGTTATACTTGGCAAAGAAGTGTTCCCAATGATCAATAAATAGGATAAATATGTGGGAAGACAAAGATCTTAAAAGTGAGCCTATTTCTATTGAAAATCCTCAAGGAGGCTATGGGCAATGTGAGACATTTGTTAAAGTAGGCGATCTTCCTTTTAAGCAACCCTACTTGTCACTTCCCCATGAGCTTACACAAGAAGTCCTTTTTCAAAAATTAATTCACAATCTCTCCACCAAACCTCATATTTCATCTCTATCCATAAAACTAACCATGAACCTACCACCTCATCCCTTCATGAAAAAGAGCCCATTTTGAGGGAAGCAAGTAAAGAAGAAAAATATCAAGCCATAGATGATCAAGAGGATTCTCTAATTGACTATAAAGAATAAATCACCATAGGGACTCACCTTGGTGAACACAAGTGCAATCCCATATTATTGGGTGAAAAGAAAGACATTGAAGATTATGTTGCACCTACCCATGAACAATTTGATCAAGGTATGAGAGAATAGGTACTTGAGAAGGACCCCATACCTGTTATCCATGATGAAATATCTCTTAAACATGATAGTAATGTTGATGAATACCTATGGTAGAAGTTTCATGACATAAATTAGGATTTTGATAATTTAAATGAGTAAACTTATTCTCCTAATAAGTACACACCTGATCATGAGGTTGTTGATGATCATAACAACCATAAAGTTTAGTATGATATCAAGAATGAAGGTAGACTTCAAGTCACTATTCAAGAAGCTACAATCATAGAATATTTTGTCCTTGAGGATCACTTAATACCTCAGCTTGATTTTGAACCACCCGTAGATGCATTGGAGCATAAGGAAGACCATCTTGATGACCTCATACATCAAGAAGAGAAAGTTGAAAATGTGGTGGTTCTAGAAGACAAGGAGAGTAAGGATGATTGAAAACATAAATTGAAGAGTTTAAAAGAGATTGAGGAACTTTACCAAGTTGAGGGAAACGTACATGAGAAGGTAGATCAAAATATTTCCATGGATGAAAATGACCAAGATTGGGTGGACTATGTAGATCTCCTTGATGAGCTTGAAGAACTTGTAGCTGAAAACAAACCCAACCTTATTGAGATTACCATGGAGATAAATAAGGTATACCTTGTTGAATAACCAATGAAGTTTGTATTTAATGAGTATTATGATAAAGTTGAGGTTTTTGAAATTTAATATGAATTAATTTCCATAGTTGATCTAGTTATAGTTGCTTTGATTTCATTAAACACCATTCCTATGAGATTGGAAAACATCATGAAGGGTTTGGAGATACGAGTGCCAAGGCCTAAAAAGCTACATGATTCATTAAATCCTTCATTCCATGAATCAATAAAGGTATAAAACTTCCCTTTTGACCTAGGAGGAAGATTTTCTTTTATGTTAGTTTGTGTTTGAGTTAGTTGGTTTGGTTTGTGTGTGTTCCATAAGGGCTCGTGAAGCACAAGTGTATGGTGTATTGTTTTGTGTCTTGTTATTTTTGTTTCTTATGGTTTAGTATATTTAAAATGAAAATTTAGTGTCATATATGTGCATAGGTGACTCCATATCCCAATGGATAGGATAAGGCTACTGGTCTTGGGTATAGCAAGCATACCATCCCCATAAATTTCTAAGAATGTTGACTATTTTGACCACAAGTAAAAATAGGTCAACACCCCATAATAAAAAACTTGTGTATGGGTATATTAAGATGTAATATGGTGTTTCATGGTCTTATTTAATGTTATTTAATGAGTTATTAAACTTGGTCATAGTTAATTTAATCCTAAGTCATTTTATGCCACATAGGGTCACTTTTAGAGTTATTAATGAAGGTGGTACAATTTACCTTGATATAAAAGTGTTCAAAATTCTATTTAAAAATCCAATATGTCATAAATTTGTCATGAATATAATTCCCTAATTTAAACTTGTAGGTACTAAATTGAAACAAAAAGAAAAGTGGTAGCTTATAGAAAAGTGTGGCACATATGACAAGCTTTTGGAATGAATCTTCAGATTCTCTAAATTCATTAAAATTCTTGATCATCTATGGAATTATTAAAAATTTACCAAAACCATTTTGCTTCTCCATCACTCCATTAGACATGTAAAACTAGTTAATAGGTCTTCTGATGGTATGACTAATAGGAGAGTTTTTAGGTAAAATGATCTGGTGTGGTGTTAGTACACTTGGTCTACTTCATAATCATGATAGGAGTTAGGATAATGGTTTATTATACTTTATGAACCATTCTTAAGAAGTTGACTATCTCATTTTTTTTGCTAATCCCCACACCTTATAAGTTTTGCTTCTATTTGAGCTAGTCTGTACAAACCACTTGTTGAAATTTATTCCATAAGATGTGGACATATTTATCTCATGGTTTCCATCTTTGGTTTCATGTTTGAAGGTGAATTGATGAGCAAAACATCTCAAGTTATAGTTTGAGTACACTAATGGAGTTGTAGACAGGTTTTCACCATTTGTATTGGTTTCATTTATTTGTAGTGGCTTTATATGAAGGTGATATATTTTATTTAATGTTTCCCATGTCTTAAAAACCACCTCTCCTTCCAATCTCAGTTTCAAGGGGTCTCACATGGAGTTGTAATCAAAGAACATGTCAATAAAGTCAGGTAAATGAAGGCTTGAATAACATCCATAGAGATAAAATTAAGAGTCTCAAGAGGTTGAACACATTATTGAACATGAGTAATCATGGAAAAATCTCTAAATGGTATAGGATAGATAATGATAACTAATTCAAGCTATATACATAGTGTTGCATTATTGATAAGACACCCACAAGTGACGTACAGGAGGTTAAACATGTTAAGACAAGGAATGTAACTTGTTTATTATTATTCAAGATTATAAGGGTCAATATTAAGATGGATATGAGTTCTAGAATTGGTTATGAGAACCATATATTAAGCATGATTTCCCATATCTCTATTCATTACCTTGCATCCTATAGTTACACCTACAAATGACTCTTATAGAGGCTTGAAGGTAATCATGGAAGAGTTTGAGCATGCTTTGATACCATAGAGTTTGAGAATGTATAATATTTCATAGGAACCAAGTTGAAATCATAGAGAGGTAGGTAGGATTGAAGAATCCATGTTCAAGTTGAGAAGATGAGTTTAAGGGACCAATTAATTAAAATTTCCAAATAGAGACCTGGTCTTTCTTTTGATCTTTTTCATGATGAAACACTTTGAGGTGCCAACTGGTATAATGTTTCTATCATTAAATATAGGTGAAAGAGTAGTGATTTGTCATGAAAAAGGGTTATTTGGTCAAAGGATTATGATTATAGAAGACTCCCAGTACATGCATTCTTATACTATAGAATGTAAGTATTCTCTACAATTTTGTAGGTCCAAATGACCTCTTAATACATCAATATATAATGAAATCCTCCCCTATGGGAAAATTATTACTCTTAAAGAAAGATGTTGATATGATTCCCCAAAAGACAATAAAAGAGGTTGAGATTTAATATTTGATGTAAATCATCACCTATAGGTTACCTCTTGATCACAAATCACAACCAATTGTCTAACTGTAGTGTGATAAGTTGGAACAAATAGTTTTGATGTTGGCAAAATCCAAAGTAGGGTTGGTATAAAACCAAATAGTTATGGAGTGAATTTAGAGACTTAAAGGAGATCTCAAAGTAGAGGATGTAGGGTCTAATGTAAAATTTCCACATATAGGCTTGCCCTTTTTCTGAGTAATCACATAATTTACCAATTAGGCTCAGATAAGTGTAGAGAGATGGGTTGAAGAGGCTGAAATAGATGATGATGAGTTTGAGAGTTTTTTGAATACATTAATTATAATTATGTTACCCTCACATGATGATTATAATAAGAAAATATATCATGAAAAATAATCCTTAAGGTAAACCTATAGCCATACTTGTAGAATCTTGCACACAATCAATATTCAAGAAATCTATTTGGGTTTCATGAGGTTGGAGGTGATAGAAGTGTATCATAGCCTTAAAATTTAAAATAGAGGGTATCTAATAATTTATTGAGCTCCACATACCTTCAAATTTCTATAATAAATAGGGGAAATACCCTCTATTCTATCTCAGATAAAGGGCAATCCCAGGTAATCAAGTCTACATGTAGGGGTAGGTAGTTGATAAAAAGATGAGATAAAAGTGTTAAATCATTAAAAGCAAAGTGTGGAAGGTTTCTACAAACATGTAAAATTATATCCAAGAACTTTTAACCATTATAAACTAAACAATTTAAGTTTAGGTATCAAGGACATAGTCAAGCCTTAGGCTTTGACCAAGCCTAAAACCCTAAATGGCATCACTTATAACACCAAGTGAACATGGAAATGCATTGGGTCACCTTCAGAGGATAACCTTTAGAGGGAGATATGAGAGTGTTTTGATCTTTTAGTTTTTATAGAATTCCCACAGAGAGGTCAATCTTGGCTTAGACCAACTTAGGCTTGCACATAATGCCTTGGAAAACTCAAGAGGTCAACTTTGGAAGCTTGCAACTGTATCGACACATAGCATGGGATCCTAAGGAGTTAGGATAAGTTGAATAGTGTCCCAAACAAGGACTTGGTGGAATTTGTTTAGGGTTTGGATGTCATAATTCTATGAACAATCCTTAAGGCGTAAAACCATTCAAAACCCTCCAAAACCCTTTTTCTCAACCTAATGGAGAAGAAGTTGAAGAGAAGGAATATAATATGGATGGAATGACTTGGGAGATTATTGTAACTTATAGATTACTCTCTAGGTCTCATTCCCATTAGATTGAATTGTACCCTATTTGCATGAATAGGGTACAAAAATACTTTTATTGATAAATTTATGTGTTTTGTAGGTAAAAAAGGGTTTCAAAAGATGCAAATCACTTTGGGAGTTACAATGGGACATAATATTCCCCCTCATATACATTTATTGCTTTAGAAGAGCTCACAAGTATCTCTACTGACACCTTCACTTTAGGTAGTCTAGAATGACATAGTGAATGAGAGATGATCACCTAGTGAGAAGGTGATAAATTTAATTAGGAGGCCTTTTAAGGTCTACCTAATGAATCTAAGGGAATGAGGATTCTTGAAAAGTGTCACATTACCATATATATGGAATAATTTTATAAACTAAAGAACATCTTGGTGCCAAATGTGAAGGGTGAGTGAAGGAAGGATGATTATGACTACAAGTAGTGAGAACACTTGGCCAAATGAATATTTATGATTATGGACACATTAATTACACATTAGAGACTTTTTATAACCCTTTCCTCATAGTTAAATTATATCATATTTCCTCATATTAAGTACAAGGGTAAATTTCCTTTCAAATGTTTCAACTATGGTGAGATTGGAAATTTTACTAGTAAATGTCCTCACAATCACAAGGCTAAGAATGATGAAGAATTTGATGAACCTCATGATGAGGACAAGAAATCTTATAGGTTTGACAAGAGAAAGAATAGTTTAAGAAATTATGAAGTCAAGAATAAGTCTTTCAAGAACAAGAAAATATTGTATAGAAAATAAAATAGTAGTTCCTCTGATGAGAGTGAAAAGAGTGATTCTAAAAATGATGTTGAAGGTGTTGATTAGTTTATCAATGAAGTTATTTTCATGGACAATGAAGTAGGTTACTTCCAAGAAGAATATTGCATGATTTTTGGAGATATGGTTGATGAATTAGATGAATAAGTTGAGGTGAAACTTGAGGTAGAACTGATAAATGCTTTAGAAGAGTTAAAATTTGTAAAGAAGAAGAATCATAAATTGAAGTCATTAGTTAAGGACTATGAAGAGTAAATTGGTTTGTTTGAGGAGAGAATAAGTAAAACATCAAAGGAATATGATGAGATCATAAATTAGGTTAAAGTTTAGATGGAGATATTTAATGCTAGCTTAAAGGCTAAGGAAGAAGAATGAACTAGGTTTGAATCAAAAATTGAATCCTTAATGTCAGAATTGGATCAAGAAAATAGCAAGATGAAATATGAGAAGTTTGAAAATAGCACTAAGGCTTTAGATGACATTTTGAGTATTCAAAAGTCTACCAATGATAAAGAAGGTCTTGGTTTTAAAGTATATTAAAAGGAGAACAAGGAGAATGCTAATGTGAAAAAGAAGGTCAACCTCAAGAACAAAATGAAGACAAATTCTATTAGACAACCATATGCCATATGGTATGGAAATTATTTTAATGGTTATTATTTTACATGTCATAACTTTAGTCATAGAGCAAGTGATTATAGAATGGTCTTAAGGAATGAGTTATCATGGGAACATGGGAGGAGGAGTGATTAGTCAAGAGGTATGTACATAAATGTTGTTTGCTATAATTAACATAATATGGGACACATTACAATATTATGTCCTAATGGATTTAAAAGGCCCTCAAGAATTAAAAAGGTATATGTAGCTCCTAGAATGCATGAGAAGGATCAAACATTGGTATAGAAGCCAAATAAATACAAGATTGATCATATTGAGTCCAATGGTCAAGATGGATTATTTATTAATATAGATCAAGGATCAGAAGTAAAAAATGTCAAGAACACTTGTTATCTACATGTGTTAACAAGGAAGTCAAGGAGAAGAAGAAGGATGATAAGGTGGATGAGTTGAATTTTGTAGTCAAGCCTAAATAGATTCTAAAGAGGGAAGATCAGTCTCACGATTGCAAGATATCTAAGGAAAGTGGTTTGGAGATCTAAGAATCTCTTGAATTCATGGAGTTTTGAGATCCCTATGGAAAGGGGTGACTCTTTAGGCCTTATGGAGACATTCTTCTATCTTCAAAAGCATGAGGTTGTAGTCAAAGGACTCATCTTGAGAGGATTTTATATTTTCTATGTTTTAAGATAGAAGTTATTTTCTCTATAAATTATATGTATATGACAAGGTGAAAGGAGTTTTGGCATTAATTATAAAGATCAGTTCATAAGGAGTCATGATATGGAATGAAAGTCTAAGAATAGGATTATGTCTAGATACATATGGAATATGGATTTGTCTGCAAGACAAATATGACCATATAGATAAGTTGAATGTTGTTGACAGAGCTATAAGTGTGATGAAAGCTTGCGTATCTAATTGGTATATGAGAGATGATTGAAGGATGTTGAGAAATGTATATGAGTCCTAATGATGAGATCAAACTATGAGGATGAAGGGGGAACATGTTTGTATAATACTTTATAAACTCTATGATCCCATTACCAAGAAAGGCAAAAAGTTCAAAATGGGGAGAAGTAGCCTATATAGAGACGTTTCTAAGAATGATTTACATGTTATGACTCAAAAGGAGAATATGGTGTTAAGGGGAGATTTGTAGATTTGTGTTTTGAAGTGTCAATAAAATTATAAGAAGCATGGTTTCTTGAGGTATAGTTAAAATGTTTCAAAATTTGTTTACAACAACTAATATGAGCCTAAGGTGAGTTTTTATCAATATTTATCTATGTTATTCATTGAAATTTGGGTTCAAGGATCAGTACCCTTTATCATTCATGTCAAAAAGGGGAGAATGAGTAGATGTAAAAAGTATCATTTTTCAAGTGATTTCATTTGTGTAGTATGTTTTCCATCAATGACAAAGGGGAGTTTATTATCATGTTGTTATCATGGATGTCAAAAAACTACATCATGCAAAGGCATAATGGTCATTGATGTCAAAGATGTATCATGAAAATATTGTACTATCAAGGTTGATGTTAAAGTTTATCTTAAAGGTGACTAAGGATATATGGTAGTATGTGATATGTCAAGGCACATAAGAGTGATGCATTGATGATAATTGTCATGAGTGCTATGAGTAGGAAGGTATAGGTCATGGAATATGTTTGAAGATAATTAATGTCTACGTAGGAAGCCATGTGACAAGATGAATTTGAAGGAAAAAGAGATAATTTGAAGGAAAATAATGTCTTATTGTTGCATTAAGATACAAGTCAAGGTGTCAAAGGTGTCCAGGTGCATAGAAGAGAGATGTCAAGTCATATGATACTTGGTCATGTGGTTTTAGATCTGTATGAGGTCATGAAAGATTGTTGTCATCAAAAAGAGAATGGTGAAATGATATGAGTGAGGTGTAATTTTTTATATCTTCTTGGTTGATGTTTTTTTAAGGTCATGACATGGAAGGAACAGGTCAAGGCATCAAGTGTTTAAAATAACCTAAGCCTAGTCATGGCATGAAGAGACCTTGTGAGAATGTATGAGCATAGTATCTTGGTGAGATGAGTGCACACAAGAATGAGTGTTTGTATGAGGTTGTTTAATCATTTATTTGAGGCATTAGAACACTCATTATAATTTTAAGGTAAGTCTAAAAGGGTAGGATCTTCAGTTTAGGTCTACATCTAGACCTCTCTTAAACCCTACCTATCCTAATGAGGTATCATGATTTATTATCAAGGCATGTGAAGGATATATGGTAGTATTTAAATATGAAATAGTTTTTATGGCATAAGATTGATATTTTGAGCATGAAAGTGAGGTGTTGAGAGCATGGAAAGAGGCATGAAGGTTAGTTCAAGGCCTAATAAGTATGAAGACTATAGTGCAGAGAGAAAGTTCAACCTATTGGGGTATCAATATTAATTTTCAAGGAAATTATGAGTATTTGAGTATTGAAAAAGGTGATTAAATTTTTTTTAGGTATGTTCATGAATTTTGAGGTTATATTTTGAAGGATAAGGCATGAAAAGTTATTTGAAGGTCTCTCAAGTGCTCAAAATGAAGGGTTCTCAACTTGAGAAAGATTTTATTATGCTCATTAACTCATCAAAACTTTGCATGGGAACCTAAAGTTCATGGTATATGGGGAAGGTTCATATATCAAAATTACAGGTATTAGTTTTTAAATTAAGGGGCTATGCTTTATTAATGATCGTTAAGAGTGGAAACAGGTATAAACCCTCTTAGAACCCTAATAAGAACTTGATGTTGAAGATGTTAATACAAAGTGCCTAGAATGGATTGTTATGCTTAGTTAAGATATTTTATATTTTAGTGGACTCTCCTAGGTACCTCTAGGTGGTATTGGTTAGAGAGAGAAGAGAGAAAATGTTGAGTTATAGGCTTTTTTCTAAAGAAGTTGTTGTAACTATCAAAATATGTATTAAACATAGTAAGTAAATGGATGGAGGAAGAAGGTAGAAACTCATGTTTCATGTCCATTAAGGTTTATGGATAGTTTATAGTCTTAGATTATTCTAAACTAATCATCCAAGTTAGCTAGTCACTAACAGGCATAATAGTGTACACAATGAAAAACCCAAGCAACAGTGAGAAGATTAATTAGAATGTGTTTTCATGATAGATTGATGAAACCAAGTGCATAGAGATGTTTTTAAAGAATTTTAAGACATGTTCATGTTTGGTATAAGTTTTTAAGGTCAGCGAATATGGTGAATTTTTTTTCACAAGTTAACTTGTTTGGTTTAGATAAGATAGTGTGATATAAGGTCATAAAATTTTTCTAAAACACCAATAATTTCCATTTAACCATATGATATTTGTATCTGAGAATTGTATAATGATATCATAATATCATCTACTAGAATCAAAAGTCATTGAAAATGTCTATATATATGTTGAAATTCTAAGTCACCATGATTGTGTTTTAAGGTAATTTGGCAGTTTTGAGTGAGTGAGTTATAGAGGTGTTCTTGAAGCCTTATATTCTGAGTGGAAGTATCTAATGAATTTGATGATGACCCTGAGGTCATTTAGAATCTCTCTCTCTATCTCTCTCTCTCTCTCTCTCTCTCTATATATATATATATATATATATATATATACTTATTTTAACATATTTGAGTTTTTAAAGTATGTTTTAGCTTCATTCTTACAAGATAATTTTTTGAGCCATACAGGCCTATAGGGCAATTTGTCCTAAACAAGGTTTCAAGGTATGAATGAAGGATGAAAATATAAAAAAACATGAAGGAGGTCAGAATATTTACTTTAATAAGTGGTTGAATGATTTTCAAGTGTTTTAAAAAGCCATATGGGCCCAAAAGAATCAAGTTTTGGCATTAAAATATATACCTAATGTAATTAGGTCTCCATGAGACCTAAAAGATAAATGAGGCCTAATTGAGTCATGAAAAACTAAAAGGGACAAAAATATAATTTTATTAATTTAAAAAATATGTCCTAAGACCTATTATATGGTGGACCTAAGAGGTTAAGGTTTTGTGGCCAACTAAGTGGTATATGAACAAGGAATGATATATATACAAGGCAATTTTAGGCCTATTTGGGAAACAAAGAAGGAAGCAAATGAAATAGAAGATTGAAGAATAGAAAGAGGTATTATAGACCATCATAAGAGTGTATATAAACTATAATGAAGATATAATATGAGTTATTTATATGAAAATAAAGGTGATATTATCTAATCAGTCTTGAAGAGACCTAATTGAGCGAAGAGACCTATAAGGTAGTTTAAGAGGGATAAGAGTGTGAAAATATAATGAAGGTGATCATAATATATTGTATTATCAACATAGTGTTCTAAAGGTGATCAAATGAATCAGGTGTTTGAGTTTCTATTGATTCATCTATGGGTTTGGTGCCTCTTTATAAGTGGGTACTTATTAAATCCTAGTCAAGTTTGTGCTTGGCTAGTTGGGGTTGGTGCTTCATGTGGAGTTGGTGTTTCACTAATTTTGGTTTTTTTATTATAGTAGTGTAGTCCACTTGTAGATATTAGTGGTTATTTTTTCCCTTGAGGGTTTCCCACATATGTGATGTGTTCTTATACTTTATGTTCATATGTATGATTTTTTATGCTTTGATTGATCTATATGTTTGTATGAATGGTTCACGAATGTTATGTGGAATAGAATGAATGTTTTTAATATTGATTCACCCCCACCTCTTAGTCATTGTGCTTCCATAATTTTAAAATATTCTAGGCAAGGTAGAAGGCCTGGATCATCATAATAACTTTGGTCAGACTAAAATATAAGTAATTTAGGCATAAAGAGATAGTGTATGTGCGTAATGTTTAACCCTAAAATATAGATGTGGGGATTATAGAATTGAAAGAGTAGAGATATCCTAGGGCACAAGTATGTTATAATATCTCTAAATTAGGCCACATTTTTTGTGAAACTTAGATAAAACATATACTAAATTTACTATGTTGATATGCTAAATATAAAAATTACAACTATACTAGATATTACAATGATAAATAGAATAAGATACTTAGATAGTAATAATGCTAAAATAGATTTGGATTTAGAACAAGAATAAATTGACTTGGATATAGATTCTATAACAATCACTTGATTTTGATCATTATACCTTTGTATCCATAGACACTTACATCAACATGGGATATTTGCATCAACTTTACTAACATAGATGCAGGTGTCCAATACATAATACCTATTTAAATTGGATACAACCACCTAGATACTTATGGGTTCTATGTCACCTTAATTTTGGTTCATTCATATCTAGGTCATATACTATCACTCCTTGTCAAAATCAAAACCTTAGTTCTTCATATTTTATAGTGGTTATGGTAAAAATGGGGTAATAAGAACATAGTGTCGAGATGCCCTAAATACCCCTCTATCAATGAGCTCTACCCACATAGCTAATAATTTTAAGATAGCCTCAGACTTATGTAGTTCTTCTCTATGTTTGGCTTGAGGGTGAATCATGTAATGTGTGATACATAAGTACAAGAAGTGACCTAGCTTGTGACTTTGAAAATATATCTCTTGGGTTAATTATTTAGTACTTTAGACCTATAAATGTGTTGTCCCTATGATTGATATGTAAATACAAGAAAATACAAAAGTTTTGATCACTTGAGTGATTGATAGAATGATTTTGGAAAGTTTCCTTGTGAGTTACTATGTCTATGCTAGGTTTATACTAGGTGAGGAATGAATGAGGGTTGATCTTGTATTTATACCAACCCTTTTAAGAATATTTCACATTGAAGAACTTAGGCTAACCATAGGAATATGATTTATTTGTAAATTGGTTAAATTTAATTAATTTTACACTTGCTTTAGGATATGACACTTGCATAGACATAAGAGTCTGACTAGGATGCAAGTTTCTAGGTAGTTAGAAAATATGCATAGGTCCAAAAATCATAGAGATGGAAGATAAACATGTTTACAATATTCTACGTAAGGTATAAGGCCTGGGTGATAAAAAAATTAGTCCAACTAAGAGATAAGTAATTTAGGCATAAAGAGATAGTGTATGTGAGACTTTTGGTAGAAAAAAAAGTTTAGAAGCTGAAGGTACATCCATGATATGTATTTTCCAAGTGTATAAGACTGAGGTGCTATAAAATTTAGAAATAGTGTTTACATTTATCCCACTTTAATATAGTAATGAAATTACTAGTTTAAAGGAAAAATTTTGCATATCTGGGTGTGTATAACACACCATGCCTTTGCTTGAGTCCAACTTGAGTGTTTTGTTGGTGACTGACTAGTAACCAAGAACATGTTACAATATGTAACTATTGCATATAATTTGAATTTGAAAGCATCAAAATGATTGAAATTGAAAGGAATTGAAATGATTGAAATTGAAAGAGATCAAGGTTTAGGAACACACTTGTGTATCAATGCAACCATATTGCCTTTTAAAAATTTGATTTGAAAGATGTATCATTATGAATCAATAAAATTAAGATTATGACAAATATAAAATCTATAAAGTGTATATATATAAAGAGATAGAGAGATTAGAGGTCACATTACCTCAACCTTGAAGAAGATATGAGTTTCCACTTGAAAATTGAGATTAACTCAACTATGCAACCTAATCATATCTATAAATTGGTGAGAGTGAGTAACCCAAATCAAACCACACTATAAAATTGGTGATCTCGATGATGTAATCAAGTCCAACCAATAAAATTGGAAATATTGAGTGATTTATTTACCTCAACCACACAAAAAAGGGAACCGACTAATAAAATATATTGGCTCACTACAGTCTATAATAGTGAAACCTGGTGGGTGGTGATAGTCCTTGAAAGTGTTTGAAATCTGAAACTTATTTTATTTTGAAATATTAGGCATTGCATAACATATGCACTTTAGATATGTATCATGTTGAAAATTTATATATCAATGGAACCAATATATATAAGTATGCCACAAATGTGTATTTGAATCATATAACTATGCAATTTGGCCAATTTAAAACTATGTGGATAACTATTTATAAAACATGCCCTCACTATATCTAGAGAAATATGAAAACTATTAATATAAGTGCCAATGTGTAGGATATGTTTCCTAAATATTCCCCCACTATAATTTGGTTATGATGAATATTGAATAAGTTTGGAGAACATGTTTCCAAAAATGCCCCCACTGAATCTAAAATTGTGACAAATGTGGAGAACATGTTTTTAAAACATGCTTCCATTACAATCTAAATATGTGAAGTAATGTGGAAGTCATAACTCTATGTCATGCCCCAACTAATATTCCCCCCTTTTTAGGTGAGAGAAATTAGTATCCGATAGTTACCTTACCTCAAAAAGATAAGATAACCATGAATTTATGATGTAGCATATAGAGGGAACATGTCTAGGTAGATATATCATTAAAGTATGAATAATGTGATCACATCAAATCCTAAGATGCATGATGTAGATCATGGAAATGTATAAATAGTGGTAGTACAATCTAGATAAGCAATCAAGGACATAAACAAGAGCACTCAAAAGTAAATCAAAAGATAATGGTCCAAGGGGACCTCAAACATGGGGCATGTTCAAAATGTTGTATAATCAAAGGGACATGACTTAGTCAAATTTCCATAAATCAATAATGACATATTCAAATATAAACATACAATAAATAATGACATATTTAAATTTCAAATGGGAAAACAAAGGTATGAGGGTCACAAACAATGGAGCATATTCAAATGATTGAACAAGTAAGACAATAACAAGGCAAGACACTCATTGAAGTACATAAATGAAAGTACAATCAACCAAAAAAAACATATCATATGTTTTAGTAAAAAACTTTAAGCACATATAATATCAATTACATTATGAAATATATATCCCATCGATAAAGGCATGTGTAAGTACATATATGAGCTCAAACATGATAATATAAAGTAATCATACAATGATATAACCTAGGTGTATTATGATCATAGAGGTGGATTCCCACAACATCCTGATGATATGAGTAGAGGGAAAACCCAACATCTAAAAGTGGATAGATATTGTAGCTATGTATGCTTGAATCATACTCAAAATATGCATGAAACACATATGTATTAAGAAAATACTGATGTACCATCTACCAACATGGAACTAGAAATATATATGCTAAGGAACTAATAAGACATGTAAATTCTAAAAATATTTTGGTTTTTTGAAAATTTTGTGATTTTTTAGTATTTTTGGAATATGTGAGAGGATTAAGACTATATTATGATCACATCCAAAATATGCTCGTAAATACCTCCCCACTATGAACCTAGTGTAATAAACTCATGGTACTTTCTAGGAGCATGCATATATGAAATATCTATCACTATAGTATTTGTGATTATTTGCATATGTAAAATAGAACTTTATGGTCATGAACCAAAAATAGTAGGAGCAGGGATTCATATAACCCATCTCTAAATAGTTTATAGTTTCTTTGTAACAATAATAATAGAAACATGTGTAGGTGCTCTGGATATCTAAATATGGTGCATAGTAGGTAAGGATTCCATAGAACCCACTATGGATTTATGATGTAATGGTCTCTAAGGTATTGGCCTCATGGTAAAGGCAATTACCTATTGCTTAACCATATGATTAACCATAGGAGGTTTGACAATTAACTACCTAGGTATAAATTTTTCTTGCTCAAGAGGATATTCATATGGAATTTTGAAAGCTATAATTACCTAATTGACATGGATGTATTTAAAACACCCATGCATTATAGATGGTACTACTCAAAGTGTATGTATCTAAGGTCATCCTAATAACATATCAAAGACACATGTGGAAGGTATAATTGATAAGGTAGTAACATATGGGTAGGATCCACATGTAAAGGTAAGTCAATCTAAATAAGAACCTATTGTGAGGTCCCATCAAATGCTATAACAAATATGGTTGAAGGATGTAAATCATGATTTGTATAACCTAGATGCATAATTAATGTCATGGTAAAAACATTTTTTATTGCATCATTATCAATCATAACACTGTGTATAGGTTGGTGATCAAGGTATACTCGAATGAATAAGTAATGAAGATATAGGTCATCATACCTAATGTCATTATCATATAAATTAATAAATGGTCTTTGAACCATAGGAGGTGTGTGCCATGTATAGGTACCAATACTACCATCTAATGGGTGTTCATGATGAGATGGAGGAGGGTTCACATTATATGCCATTTTTACTTCTAGATCCTTATTTGAATGATCTTGTAAATGATTTTTAAATATTTTTACTTGTGGTGGTCACTAAATTGTGAACCTGATTCATTTAGAGGATCATCAAATGTAATATTTTGGTCATCAACAAGGTCTTAGATCTCATGATTCAAGTTAAAACATATGTTTGTAGAATGCCCAAGGCCTTAGTGATAGTCAAAATAATCATTCACATCATATCCTTTGGGTATAGGTCTAATCATAGTAGCCTCTATAGAATGAAGGAGAGATATAATATGACACTCTACAAGCCATGGTAGTAATGAAGTGAGAGACTCAGGTAAGCATGCAAATTATCTCCATGGTGTATTGGATAAGATAAGCCTATTAGGTTATTATGACACCAAATTAACTATGGTGATTGTTTATTTTTTAGGATCAAGTTTGACCTTATAACTTAGTTTGATAACAAACTTGGTATTAGATGTAAATGTAGTTGGTGTATTTGATACATACTTAAGTTTATTCAATGAGACAAGTTACATTTAATGATTACATATAAAGTGGCATAAGCCATCAAAATATTTAAACTTTTTAAAACACAATGGAATCATGTAAAGGATAAAGCAAATGTTACTTGAAAATATCTTGAAGATATTTATCTAACATAAGATTGGTCATTTTAACTAACATTGTTTTGTATCTTAAGGCATACTCATTGATAGGTTTATTGGTTCCTTATTTTATTTTTGCAATTTACGCACATGAAACCTTTTCAATAATTTTAATATAAAAATTCACCAAAAATTGATCCATAAAGGGGTTTAAGGTGTTACTAATTGAATTGGTAAATCATAGAACCACCTTAAAGCATAGTCTTTTAAGTTCTTTGGAAATAATTAGGTCAAAAGTTTATCATTGGAGGCATAATCAAGGCATTCCACATAAAATATTAGAGATGTTCATGATAACCCTTGCCATCATAAAATGTTAACTTAGGTGCAATAAAACTAGTTGGTAAGGGGTACAAAAATATCTTGGTGTAAGAGGATTATGCAACACTCTTGTGAATCAATATCATAAGGATATTTCATAAAATTTTGTTCAATACTTGTAACATTAGTTTGAAAAAGTTTGATTATTTAGATAAGAGCTTACACCTCTTGGTATTTTATGTTAGACATTTTAGAATTAAAAAAAGTAGGTGTAATCATAGGTTGGGTAAATACAAGCATTGAAATTGATATTTGATTTGAAGGATTTAGGTTTCCCATGGTAGATGTAGCAATAATAGTTTTAGGAAATAAAGGTTGAAATACATACCCCGTGACGTCATTAGATGTAGGTATATTGATTAGTATGGAATCATTTATAGTACCTTCTAAAGAGTCACCATCACTAGGTGAGGAAGCCTTAACCTTATCATGCTTACTAATTTCATCTCTTGTAACATAAAAAAAAACATCTATTAATCCCTTATTATTGAGATGAGTGAATAATGCTTATTTATATTTTATTTTAAATCAAGTTTTTTTATTACTATTTTCCATTACTTAGAAATGAAAAATTATAAAATTTGAACAACAAACTAAAACCCTAGTTGGATGAAAACCCTAGGAATTAGAATTTTGTTTTACATTCATATAAATTAGGTTCACCAAATGTTTAACCTTAAAATATATGTGTGGAATCTAGGGTTAAATGGGTAGAGATAGCCTAGGGCACAAGGGTGGTAAACTATCTCTAAAGTAGTCCAAATTTTTATAAAACTCAAGTAAAGAATATACTAAATTTATTATGTTGAGATGTTAAAGATAAAAATTAAAACTATGTTAGATATTACAATAATAAAGAAAATAAGATAGTTAGTTTTGATGCTAATATAGATCTAGATTTGGAATAGGCAAAAAGTGAATTGGATCTATATTTTGGAATAGTCACTTAATTTGGAAAATTATACCTATATAGCTATGGAAACTTGCATAGACCTAGGATAGTTGTGTCGATGCTACTATCTGACATGGATATAGGTGTCTAGTATGAAATACATGTTGAAACTAGATGCGACCACTTGGATGATTTTAGGTTCTATGTTGCCTTCACTCTGGTGCATTCAGATTTAGTCATGGACCATCACTCCTTGTCAAATAGAAAAAACCTAGTTCTTCATCTTCATAGTGGCTATGACAAAAATGGGTTAGTGAGCACATGATGTTGAGTTTTCTTAAAGACCCCTTTATCAATGAGCACTAAATACATATCTAATAATTTTAAGAGGGCCTTATAATTATGTAGTTCTTCCATATATGTTGGCTTGTGTTTGAATCATGAATATACAATAAATAAGTACAATAGTGACCTAGCCTATAACTTAGCAAATATATCTATTGGGATGATCCTTCAATACTTTAGACATGTAGGTGTGTTATCCCTAGGATTGATATGTAAATATGAGAAAATAGGGAAGATTTACTTACTTGAGTTCTTGATAGACTATTATTGGTAAGTTGCCTTTTGAGTTTCTATCATTATGCTAGGTTTATTTTTGGTGAGGAATGAATGAGGGCTAATCTTGTATTTATACCAATCTCTTTTAATAATATCTCACATTAAATCACTTAGGCTGACCATAAGAATACATTTTAAAAAAAATTGATGACTTTAGGCACTTTACACTTGCATTAGGATAGGAAACTTACATCGATTCATGCATCTAACTAGGATGCAAGTGTTTGAGAAGCTAGAAAATAGGAATAGATCTAGAACTTATAGAGATAGAATATAAACATGTTTATAGAATTTTGGGCAAGGTAGAAGGCTTGGGTCATCAGAATAACACTTGTCATACTAAGAGGTAAGCAATTTAGGCACATAGAGATAGTGTATGTAAGCCTTTTGACAAAAATAAATGTCTAGAAGATGAAGTTACATCCATGATATGTATTTTCTAAGTGTACAAGACTAAGGTGTTATATAATTCAAAAATAGTGTCTACATCAATAAACCATGCATCACTACATGTGATGGAGCTTGAAGCTACAAGATACAAAATTACATCTTTATCATTGGATTTATTTAAGGATTACATAGAATTTCATGGCTTATAATTACACACCTTATTTGATTTATTATCCTTATTAAAGTGCCTTGTATCTCTTCTCATATTTATATGAATTATTCCATCTCTCCTTATACTTCAAACACTTTCCCTCCATTCTTCTACTTTCCTTGTTCTTGCAAGTGAAATCATACCATCAATGCATCATTATTATAAAAATTATCCATAAACTTGTGATACAAAACTTTTGATAATAGATCCAAAACTACATCATCCAACTTGAACCTAGATGTAGTGCTAGTGATATCCATCACCAAATTATCCCACAAGCCTAGAAAGGAGCACAAAAACATGATACACCTATATTATTATTTCATATCGATGTCAATAGATGTCAATTGACTAAGGATAATGTTAAAGGTGTTTAGGTGTTCTACATCTAGGTCACCCTTATTCATTCATATTGAGTATAGATTATTTCACAAGATAATATTGTTTATAATGACTTCACTTGGTAAAAATTACCTATCTTGTCCCACATAATCTTCACAATCTTTTCCTCTTATACGTTTAGTAGAAATAAATAAAATATAGATAATCTGATAGAGCTTAATTACTTTATATCAAATTTTTTCCACACTTCTTCTTTCATACCACTAGGTAGAGTCTCTAACATAGATATCCTTTAATCTATACCAATAAAGAGATCTACCATATCAACTTTCCATAGACAAAAGTTTTGACTATTAAAATTATTAATTCATATACTATTTATTCTAGTCATGTTTTTTTGCACAAAATTATTTTCATAACCCCCTAATTTAATAAAACCAAGTATTTCAAGCTATGCCAACTTGTACAAAGCTTATGACCAAGCTCTGATACCAAAATTATGGGAATAGCTCATACACAACACTTAGCTATAGGGGGATGCATTATAAATTTCAAATATTAACAACATGAAGATAATATAAAAAGTGTACATATAGAAACAAAGGTATATTTATCCTTGGAAAACCATTTGAGGTAAAAAATATAACACATAAGCCTACTTTTTATTCACACTAATTAAAATTTATTTTAATGTAAATACAAGTAGAAGGTTTTCAAACCTTCATACAATGTCTTAATATATAATCTAAATACACACACTTAATCATGCATATTCAAAATGTAACAACATTTATTATCACATATACAATGAAACTCTAAAATAATCTTGTACATTAGATGATTAGTCTTCATGTGCTTATAACCAACACTTTAATTCACTTGTAATTCCATACATGTAAAGTAATATTGCATGAAACCAGTAATGTACCAAGTGATGAAAATGTAATGATCCTTAATAGGTCCATGTAAGAGTTCCATTAGGTAGTTTCTAGCACTCTTTACTTTGGAAACTTCACTTAGATAAGTGTAAGCTCACCTCTAGATAACCTTTCATATCTTAACATGTTGCACACATCCTTTAATAACGTTAATAAAAATATAACACTACATAACACCAATTAAAATGTTTAAAACCTTATGAAACTATCATATAAAATCTCCATGCAACACTGCATAGCCATACTATCTTGCACAATCCACCTGGGCAACACCATATACAATAATGACTTGTATAGTGCATAGATTCATGAAAATTCTAAACATTTCCAATAAGTAACATAGATGACAAGTTGGAATAAGTTAATCTAACATCAATAAGAGTAATGAAAAACACAAGGAAAGATTTACAAGAGATGTAATGTTAATACGACATAAGCATATGGTCATAACCATGGGAGTGGGAGATCAAGGGGAGAGACAAGATGTCATAGAAAATTTAATGAGAAAAGAGAAAGGAGAAAAATATAAAAATGGGGAATAATTAGAAGACATAGTAGGTAATTTATAAGAGATAATAGCATATAAAATAGATGAGTATATAGAAGATGACAAGGAGAACATAGTAGATAATGTAAATGAGAATGCAAAAGAAAAGATAGAAGAGATAAAAGAATAAAATAAATAAGATGAGGGGATTAATTAATTATATGATATGGTAAAATATTTAATTATTAATTATTATAAAAAATAAGAAGTAGAAGTAGGAGACAATGAAAATGAAAAAGATGAGATAAAAAAAAACACCTCATTTAGAAACCCCAAATGGAAGTGACCTAGAGAGGAATGATCCCATTGGACTGAATTCCATCCCAAATCCATTTGACACCTAAAGAGAACATCGTAGAAGGATAAAAAGAATATACACAGGAAAGGAATAAGTGAATGGTTATAACACAATAAAATAATAGGTAGTGACAACTGACATTGTGAGAAATTTTGATCAATTATTCTGAATTAATTATTATGCAAAGGAATTGAGAGAGAGTGAGAGAGAGAGAGAGAGAGAGAGAGAGAGAGAGAGAGAGAGAGAGAGAGAGAGAGAGAGAGAGAGAGAGAGAGAGAGAGAGAGAGAGAGAGAGAGAGAGAGAGAGAGAGAGAGAGAGAGAGAGAGAGAGAGAGAGAGAGATTTAAAAAATTAAACCATGGTAAAAATAAGTATTATTAGTCATAGTAGTAGTAAGGGTAGAGAGTGATTCATTATACAAAAAAATAATGCATAATAGAATGAATACATTGATGTTTGAAAAAGATACTGAAGTAAAAAAAGAACATATGTTTATGCTAGAATCATATTGTATGAGCCATGGTATACCAAACCCTGAAGTCATATTTTTTATTTTATTGGTTCACCAGGGGATGAAACATTGAAATGGTACATGAAGGTCAATCCAAATCATTATAAATCATGGTATGTAGTACAAATAACACTAAAAAATTATTTTAATTTCTCATGTCCTAAATAAAAGTGTAAGCAATATGAGAGACATAATACAACAAGAAAGAGACATGATTAAGAAATAAGACAAAATTTTTAAGGCTATAGTGTGGAATTTGGAAGAATAACTACATGCAAAAAAATTAGAATGATTTATTTTAGGAATTGTTCCATATGAAAATGTATTAAATGCATTTTTTGAGGTACTAGTGATGTCCTCTAGGCTAGAAGCACAACATTATAGAAGGGAAAGTGATTATGTGGTGAAGGGAGAGTTGGTAAAATTACATAAAGATATTTCATATTTATAATTGAAATAGGAGATCCAAATGAGAAGGGAAGAAATTTATTCTACCTAGCCACAATGTTCCATAATGCCAATAATTTGGTACACAATTTGTTGAATAGAGGGTTGTTGTAGGACATGATTCCCACACTTGAGATGGTGAGAAGGATTTCAAAAATCATAACAAACCTAGTTGGGATGACACCACAAATAGAAAAACCATACATAATTAAATAGTATAATGTGTGATATGTAGAAATTTTGATCATCCTAAGTAGCATATGTGCCCATTAATGGATGTGTTTCTCCGCACCATCCCATTAATATATGCTATGACCAATAGTTTATTTTATTATATATAAACACACAATCATAATAAAGTATGTGATAAATGATTTGGAGGACATAAAATTAAATTTTACATAACATAAAAATACCAACCCAATTCAAAAAAATTATTGCATAACCATAGCCTATAGGGTTGCAACTACAATCTACATATCAGATCCCTCTACCTCCAAAATCTACTATGACACCCAAAGGTAAAAAAGGTAGTACTATAATAGGAGGATAATGATTATCCTAACATAAATAAATATGTGGTACTACAAGAGATATGGAATACTATAAAAGATAAAAAACAAAATATAAATATAAATAAAAAATTAATAATTTGAGGAAGAGGTACTTGGGTTAAAATAATATTGACCATGATAAAATCACAAGGGATAATAAATATGTTATCACTATTATTAAAATACTAGAGTAAATAGTAAAATTAATATATAATCAAAGGGTTTATGAAAATAAATAACAAAACAAATAAAAATGTATTTAGAACTCATTGAAAGTGGAAAAAGATGACCATATTTATTGGCATGAAAGTAAATATAAATAAAGTACACAATGCCTTGATGGATCTAGGATTGGATATAAATGTTATACCAAGAATCACATAAGAGTTATGAGGAAATAATAACATCACACATCCACCTATGTCATCATCTTAGTAGATGCACTCTCAGTTCCCCAATAGGGGTATTGAAAGACACAAAGATATATTTTATTGTAATAAATGATAACATAGAATTCTAAGTCATTGTTAAATACAGAATAATATTTCATATCAACTTATTTTTAAAATTTGAATGATTTTTTGACTAAAATGGCATATTTAATTTTTGGGATTAACAAAGTAATTTTGAAGAAAGTGGACTAGTTAAACATCTATCACTAGAAATAGACATAGTAATATCCTGGACTAAAGTAGTATGGTTGGATGAAAAAAGGGTAAGTATTATGATATACATAGAGTATATTCTATATGAAATATAATGGATGTGATTGAGGATTCTTAACCAAATGACAATGGGGAAAGTTTGGAAAGTGAGGAGTTAAAATCCAACTAAGAGGAACATGTAGAAGCTTGACTATATGTGGAACTATAAACTCACATGAATAAGTTTATAGATATGAGAAAAAGTTCCCTAACCCCATAAGATACACCATAAACCCATAAAACATATCCTAAAGGAATCAAAAGATTTTTTTGAATTGAACAAAGAGATCCATAAATGAATCTCCCTAAGTTTAATGGCATTGAATATGTTGATGAGTATTTATACTAGATGAACCAAGTGTTTTCAAATGAATAAATGAGGTTATAAATTTCTAAAGACACATTAATTATCAATTCCACAAGGTGGTGGGAACTCTTAAGACAAATATCACAACTTGGATAATATTTAATATTTTATAGACATGGTATGTGAAGAAATAAGGGTAATTCATGGAAACTATATGGTAAACAGGGATTTTTTAGTGCAAAGCATAACATCTTGAAATATGAGGCCGATTGGAAGAAGGTATAATATTTTTTCTACTAGAACTTATAATCATTATCCATTGTATGGTACATGCATAAGGAAATGATAAAATAAACCAAATATTGGGGTGAATTGAAACATAATTTTGCAATGCTTTCAATTTTTTGGATCCATATAAGAGGGTCTAAATATCCCTAAGAAAAAAATTCTATGGAGTGAGGGAATAAGTGGTGGAACTAGGAAACATCTATGAATGAGAACCTATAATATACATCAAAAGGTAGAGAGGGTTTGAATAAATAATGCAATAGAATTTGGAAAAAATGATACAATTCAAAAGTATAACCAAAGGAGAAGAGGATGCAAATGAGGAAGAAATGAATCTTGAAAACCTATATATCAAGGTAGAATAATGAGAAAGGGAGCCAATTAAAAAAGATGAGGATAAAACCCAATAATTTGACCTACCTCTACAGGAAAGAGAATAGAATGTATCCTTTAAAGTGGACCCTAAAATAGAAAAAAAAAAATTGGGGAGAGGAGGAAATTCACAAGATGATAGAGTTATTAAAAAATTATGAGGATATATTCCCAAAGACATTCAAAAAATTAAATAGAATCAAGAAAGAGGCTAGACAAATGAAAATATAGATAAGGGGAGATTACAAACCAATAATAAAGAGACCATATATGTGAAATCTAAATTCCAAAATAAAAGTGATAAAAGAGTTAGATAAAATGTTTGTAAGAGGGATAATAACACCAATAGAATATTCAAAGTGGATTAGTCTAATGGTTATTCAAAATAAAAACAAAGATGAAATCAGGATTTGTGTAGATTATAGAGAGTTAAAGAAAACATGTGTGCACAACCATTTTAGTTATACCATTCACATAAGAAGTGGTGGAAAATGTGCAATATAAAGAGGTATATAAATTTAAAAATGGATTTTATAGTTACCATCATGTTAATATTGATAAAGAGGCTAGGATTAAATAAATTACCTATAATGGGGGGTAAATTATGTACATTTTCATGCTTATTGTGATGAAAAATTACACATGCAATGTTTTTCTACATCATGGTCAATGCCTTTAGATTTTTCATTTATGATCTCATATAATTATAATTGATGAATATACAATGTACTATGATCTAGACCATAGGCCCATTATGTAAGGATGTGGAAAATATGCACTTCATGTGAAGATTAGGTTATATAATGCACAATTTAAAACTAAATGATATTAAACCAATACCATAATTTAAAATGTAGAAGTGTATGTCGAATGGTGTAATTTATATTGAATTTTCAGAATAAAGAAAGTATATAGGTTCTTATGATCAAAAGAGGAATGATTCCAACTATTTTTTTATAGACTAAAAATATTGGTGAGTTATAAATGTGTACTATGATCACTAAATAAAAAAATAATGCTAATAGTCTCATATCTAGTCTTGTTTTGTGTTCTCTCATCTTTGATCCCTTATGGGTTTGAAAATTACAATATATACATCATTAGAATAAGGTAGTTATAATAAATGAAAGTTACAAAAGAGGCACTGGCTCAAGTTTTATACGAATGATGGTTGGTCTTCTTATAGGCATGGTAGTTAGACTTTTAGTTGTGTGGTTTAGCTAATAAGTTATCTAACAAGGCAAAAAACTAGATAATGTTATTTGAAATGGTGCATGATAATAAGCAGCTAAAATATGGATGCTGAGTGTGGGTGTTTATACATGACACTATAAATCTACATGGCATGTTTTTTAATTTTGTGGTAATACATAGAGGAACCACAAGGAAATATAAGTGGTGTAAAATATTTTAGGTGAATTCATAGTGCCACATGTAGATACACATTGCATGAAGTTTAGTTGTGCATGTAGTATTTCAAAATTTTGCATGACAAGAAATAAATTATTGTAGAAAATTGTAAAGGCACTGAGAGGTTTTGTGTATGATTTGAGATACCACAATCATGGGGAACATGAAATAATTATGAGGAGTTTGTAGACACATGCAAAAACTATGTATGGATAATTTGTCCTTTCTTGAGGAGTTACGATCAATAAATTATGGAAATTAAACTTAAGTTTACTAAACATTATACCACTTAGCTTGATGTTGGATGGTAGATCCTGGTCTTATTAGAAATCCCAGTTCCTAATAGGGGGTGTGGGGGGAAACATCCCCCCACTAGGGTCATTATGGGGGTCTAGGGGGTGGATACCATACATGGATTCCCCCTAGTGGGGGTTCAGGGGAAGCACCCTCAAATCAAAATTTTGTGAAAAATGCAATGTAAAATATTGCAATTTCATAGTAAATTTGGAGCATTTACTATTAGGTCACATATCTAAGGATATAAATTATTTTGGTACATTTTTGCTCTAATATGTAACCCATCCCTTGATAAAGGGAATTTTAATCATGATGGCACACTGTGTGTGAGTGAAGAAGATATTACAGTGGATGTATTTTAGGTTTTATCCCTTCATTTTTTTGGACTGAATAAGAGAAGAACTGGTTGTTTCTATGTGGATGTAGCCCATTTTGGGTGAACCACATTAAACCTATGTCTCTCTTGTGTTGTGTTTTTTGCATTTTATTTTTATCTTTATTTCATTAATATTAATTTACATTCTATATTCCTAACACTTGATTTATGCATTACCTTACCTTGACCTCTCAAAAAAACTAATATGTGCCTTGGAATTTGCATGTTATTTTAACTTCAATAATTTGGTCCTTTATTAGTGGACGCAAGTGTTCAAGATCTAAATTCTAAATATCATGTGTTGTTGTGGGTTAAATAAAAGGTGTATAATATGGATTAATAAGTTACACATTAAAAATGAGATGCAAAACTTGGTATTTTGTTAAGTCAATAATAAACACATTCTCTCTAGATGAATACAAAATGGTATATAAACGATAGCATGGAGGCTTAATCTTATAGTGTAGACCCTTGAATAATTTTTTTTGAATATACAACTTGATGCATATAAGAATGAGAGGTAAAAATGAATAAATTCCTTACTCCCTAGTTGGGGCTTATAATCACTCTCAAATAGACACACACAAAAACACAAGAACTTAGGATGGAAACCAACATACTCTTTTGTATTGAAGAAACATACAATATTAGATATTGAAATATACACACACTCTTCCCCTCACTAAAATATGGGCAAGACATCACAATTTTTCATGTGGTATAGATTCAATTAATATACATCCCACTTATAGTCTCTCTCTCTCTCTCTCTCTCTCTCTCTCTCTCTCTCTAAGACATTACAAGTTCTCTGTCAACTCTTTTCTACCCTAAAGTTAGAACTTTATCCTCTATAACCACTTATTATTTCTAAATGATATCTAAAATATTATCCCTAAATGGATATGAATATTTACTTCATGACACTAACATCCTATAAGCCTCTTTGAACTCCTTTCTTGGAAAATGCTCCACATTCCATATTTTTAGTTTTAGGAAGTTACACTACCTTTGCATTAAATGTGAAAAACCATTAACTACTGCATAAAAATGGCTAAAAATCCACCATGAAAATTTCATAACTTTTGGATAATGTAGGTCATTATTTTTAAAATTAACACCTACATTAGGTAATGGTTTCATTTCCACCCCAAAAAATTTTATTTGACCTCAAGGAGGTGGTTCTAAAACCATACTTTATTTTTCAACATGATAGACTATTGAATATCTTATCAAAATTATTTTCAATCTTATTATATAAATTCAATGTTATTTAAATGGATAAATATTCACACAAACATAAATTCACATTCACAAACAAACAAACACAAGAACACAATCCTTATTTTTGGTTGATTCAATATTTATTGTAAACTCAAATGCTCATGTATGAGACACCTATGGTAAATGAAATTATCCATGAGATCCTACTAATGAACCTTTTATAAAATATTATATGGTTCTTAAAAACTTGGAAATATTGGATGAAATCATTTAAGTTACATATTTAGTTTCTCTATTATTCCCCTTAACTAGGCACTCCTTGTACTCAATACCAATTCTCTTCTTGTTGACTTGTGTATCCAATACTGCCCAAATATATTCCATTGAATTCTTAGGAAAATACAATATCCAATCCATAATTCAAAAGTAAAATATTTCCTTATCATTAATCCATTTCCCATCATAATAATGGTATAAATATGAATATATTTGATATGTCAATGTCATTTGATAGTTCTATCTCATAAGCATTTTTAAAAAATCTCCTCGGATCTCTAGAAGGTCTGATCTTATTTCATTTGAGATTATTGTATGATCCTTTGGGGAAATGATATTTAATTAAATGCACCAAAATAAATTCTACTTCAAATTGATGTTCTCTTTTTATCTTATAAACACATTATTTATACTTCATGACATTCTATTCCAACCTTTTCTTCACTTCTATATACACATGATACATACATGGCACATAATATTTTTCTCTAGAAATTAGTCTTTTCATATAAAGTATGTTTCAAAACTCAAAAAAACCTCTAACAATGAAACCATACTTAATTTTAGAAGGACTTATTGTTTTATTTTATTCACCTAGTTATTAAATGCAAACTTAGCTTGTAATAATGTTGTATCCCATTATTTTAGCTTGTTTCCTACTAAGGATCTCAACAAATTACCAAGAATTTTATTCAATACTTTAATATTTACATATATTTGATTAGGATAGAATAATATAAAATTAAAAATTATCCCCAGTTTCCTACACAAAGTCTAATGAAAGTTGTCAAAAAACCTTGTATCCCTATTTGGTACTGTACTCTTCCAAAAACCATGTAGTCTTACAACTTTTTTTTTCATGATGTGTTGACATCACTTGTATTATTATATTTTATGTAGCATGACATATTTGAAAATATAAAAATTAAAATGTATAAATAATAATTACATCATTGAGGTCTTGGTAACCCAATAACAAAATCCATGCTTGTCTCTTCCCAGGGTCTCTCTAGAATTGGTAAAGATTGACTCAAACCCAAATTCTAAAATTATCCCTTAACATATTGGAAAATTTCACATCATTTCACAAAATTATTTAAATATACACTCATACTTAGCCAATAGTAACTCTCATTCAACTCCACCAATGTTTTATAAACACCAAAATGACTAGTTAGGCCTCCACTATGTTTTTTTCTAATCAAATTCTCCCTTATTTTAACCTTGAGGTATGCACATTCACTATCCTTTGAAAACAAAAACATCCTAAAAAAATATTATATCCATGGAGTTCTATCCATGTTTTTTATATTATTACATGTTATCAATGCATATAAAAAATCCAAATCTTATTCATAATTTTTTTTCATTGAGTCAAACCCAATGACATTTACTCTTATATCAGTCAATAGAATAATTATCTTAATCAAAGCATCTAAAATATTATTTTAATTTTCTCTTATATGCTTCAAAAAAAGTGAATAAATTTGAAGAAAATCAACCTAATTTAAGTGATTCTAATTTAATTTGCCTTATATTTTTATAAACTGTGGTGCTTGATGATTTGTGTATAACATGAAATCCTTCAAAAATAAGTACTACCTCAAATTATTGAGAGATTGTACCATGGCATGAAATTATTGATCATACTAAAAATTATTCTATTTCACTTCATTCAAATTCTCACTAAAGTAAGTAATGGGTGTACCTTCTTGGCTCAAAATCAATCTTATGGATTTCCCATTAACATCACAATCAAATTAAAATACCTTGTTGAAATATGAAAATTATAATAAAGGTTTTTATGCCACTATTCTATTCAAAAATTTAATACTATTATATACTAAGAGATTCCACTCAAACTTATTTTTATTGCCTTCCATTATTCCATAATGGGTGCACATACATAGTTAAAGTTTTTAATGAATTTATTATATAAACTTTTTAACCCATGAAAGCTTATAGTTTTAAACATGATTATAATTGATATCTAATCAAAAATTTATTTTACATTTTTATAGTCCATTTTCGACCCTTCATTTGAGATTACAAATTTTCAATAGATCAATTCCTCCTTCATGAAGCTACATTTCTTTAAGTTAACTATAATCTTCTCCTCCTTCAACCTTGGAAACACCAATCTCAAATGCAAAAAAATCTCTTATTTTGTATGACTAAAATTCAAAATATGATCCAAAGACATAATGACATACTTTACTAAATAAGGTTTCAACACTTCATTCATGAGTCTCATGAATGTTATAGCTGTATTTTATAATATAAATGAAATACCAAGGAATTTATACAACACATCCTTACTTCTAAATGGAGTTTTCCATTCATCACCTTTTATAATTTTAATTTGGATATATCATTATTCAAATAAATAATTTTGAAGTACCTTACTTCACTCCAAAAATACATAAAATCACAAATCTTTGGCAATAGAAGTATATATTTGATAGTGATATTGTTAATTTTTATTGGATTTGTACACATTTACCAATCACCACATTTCTTAGGTTATAATAATGTTAGAACTACACATGCTTAAAATTTATCTTATCAAACCTTTATATAACAAATCTTGTACCATATTCTTCACTTCCTCATTATCCATAGGTGTCAACCTATATGTTGCCTTGTTTGGAAAATTATATCTAGGTGCTAGATTCATATGGTGACTAACGGTTCTCATGAAATCCATCCAAAACATTTTTATAAAAAAAATAAAAATATCATTCCAAAAATCATGCACTTCAAGTAGAATATCACTTAACTATTTTGTAATAAAAAAATTCAATGGTTTGGGGATGAAATAAAAATAATCTTTTTCCTTACTTTCCTCCTTAAATAAACATTCATTGAAAACCAATAAAACTTAGGAATATTACACCTCTTATCCTATTTCCATTAATGGGATAATTTTTAACCCTTTACCAAACTTAAAAAACATGTATGTGTTTTATCTACCATCATACATGACATTTATATCAAACTACCATGGTATTCCTAACAACATGACTTACACCCATAGGAATCACATCATGCATAACCTTATTTTTTCAAGATACAACATGAAAAATAAACATACATCACTCATGTAATAACACTTTATGAACATTAATAAAACAATAAATATTGTATGGATTATGATGGACTTATTTAATCTACCACTATCAATAATAACCTTACAACATTTACCTCCCACTTTGCATATAGTCTAGAAAATATTCTTTCTTTGCATTGGTTAATTTTCCTCTTTGGATGGTTTTATAAACATTTCCTTCATCATAAGAGATTCAAAATTATATTTTTACTCCATAAGAGTTTAACATGTACATATTTATTCAAAAGAGCTTCACCATTCTTTTGTTCCTCTATGTGAATTGAACATGTAACTCTTTATTCATCGACACGAGTAATATAAATTATTTATTTATTTATTTTACTATTTTTTTGAAATAATAAAGGACATTAAATACCTCTATATCCAAAATATTAACATTAAAAACACTTACCCATGAATCCTCTACCACTTTTACATGAAATTATCCTCTTCTTCCAAAAGAATACCCTCCTCCTCTTTGGGTTTGATTCTAATTTTGAGAAGTTATAGCTTCGCTTTCATGAGTATGTTATCATATACCAATGTTTTATTTTTCTATTCCTATTGATAATATTCTTTTACCTATAGATTTATTTTATTTCCTTCTTGAAAAAATAGATAATACCTTCAATTCACATTGGTATTATCCTTATACAAACTTTAACTTGAGCATTTCAAACTCATATTTAATGGAAATGAAAATTCAATTTACATACCTTGATATATTTTATTGATCATACTATACATTTTAAAGTATAATGGTGATATTATATAAATCCTCAATGTATCTTTTCATATTCATGTCCATTTGTATTAAATTCTACAACTTTTCGAATAAACTTAGTTGATAACTAGAAGGTATAAATTTAAATTTCATCTTTGTGACCATTTTGTCCCATGTTTTGATTTGGTGTTTTATTATTATCTCCCTTTAATTAAGATGATCCCACCATAAGGATGCATGTCATTTTATCTTGATTCATGCAAATTTCACTCTTTTTTGGGTCCTCCATTGCCTCATAATGTCAATAATTCTCTAGATTTGTGTTTCAATCAATAATATCCTTAGGGATCAAGCTTCCTCCATATATAATTGTGTCTAACTTTGGATTTATTCTAATATTTGTAATGGATCATAAATTTATATTATATCTCATCAAAATACTCTTCATATTGAACATCTTAAGTTATTTCTTTTTCATCATCACTTACATTTTCAACTGTAGTTCTTTTCCTTTTTTCGGCCTCCATTGCATCCAATGTCACTTGGATTCATATCAATATATTTCCAAAGTATATAAATGTATGTGACCTTAATAATCTAAGATTTATTCTTGTTTATGCCATATATTCACAAAAAAATTACTTCTATTTAACAACCAACGACTTTACTCAACAAGAGCTATACAAAAATACTTCTATTTTACACTCCAACTATAAATAAAAATATATTTCATACCAATTGATGTATATCGGAGTGAGGGGTCAAATTAATGGTTACATTAATTCACACTTAGGACTTACACTTACTCTCAAATGGACACACACACACACAAACACATGAACTTATGATGGAAACCAAACACACACTATTTATTGAAGAAACATACAATACTACAAGGAATCACACATGCATATATACCCTTCTCCTCACTGAACTAAGAAGAATATGTGTTACTTAGTCACATGGAATAGATTCAATTAATGTACATAAAACCTATAATATTATTAAATTATCTCTCTCATATAAATATTATATTTATCTTTAATCACACATGCACATATACCCTTCTCCTCACTGAACTAAGAAGAATATGTGTTAGTCACATGGAATAGATTTAATGAATGTACATAACACCTATGATATTAGTAAATTATTTCTCACATATATATTATATTTGTATTTTAACTCTAATACATTATAGAGTTGGTGTAGACACTCAAATTTAATCACACCTATAATATTAGCAAATTATCTCTCTCCTATAAATATTCTATGTTGTCTTTTAACTCTAATATATTGTAGAGTTGGTGCATACACTCAAACTTAATCATTAAGTGCTTGACAATGTTTAACCTTGACATCCTTACCTTATTTGGCCTATTGGCCATTCTGTTAAATTGAAATATCTATTACAACCTTTACTATTATAGTCATTATCTTGAAATTATTGAAAACACCATTTAGACATCCCTAATAAGCTTATCTATTCTTATCAACCAAGTCCCAATAGTTTCAGTCCTTTTGCGACAAGACCAAACTAGGTTGGATAGGGCCACACCATAACCTTGTCCATTAGTGTGACCTTGTATCCCATGCACCAATGGTAAATTTTTAAATTTGAGATTCTCTATGTTTCTCCTCTCATACTTGTATTAAAGTAAATTAATAGTGATACTTCAAATATGCAACCATATAAGACATCAAGGCACCACCTAGCAATTACTTGATAATCACTTATTCTACGTAAATTAAACAAAAAAGAACTAATATTTCCATTTCAAATTATGATTTATTATAAAAATCATAGGTCAAGTATGAATATATTTTATTATAGGTCAAGGGAATTTTTTGTCAAGCATTCAAGCTAATTAACTAGTTAATATGGTGAAGTATCAATATTCACACACTAACTCTAGGAGGGATAACTACACTGGGGTGAGGCCCTTTAGGCTATGTAGGTAACATTCAGAGTAAGTGAGGTTTTTAAATATATATTAGCTATTCCAATTTCCAAATTTAGCTCTTTAAAATGTATATTTATTTTATGTGAAAAAACTAGGGTTTTTTATATTATAGGTATTATATGCGACAAATCAACATACATAACCAATTAGTAAGTGATCACATACATATATAGGTACATAAAAAAATTAATCAAACAGTCAAGAAAACATAGATACTTTCAATAGATAAGGCTTTATTACACTCCTATTCAATCTAGCATGACCCTACCCCATTGCATCACAAAATCCTATTTTTGAACACAACAAAGTTTAAGGATCCTTTTAGCTAGTTTCATATCAATAATTAGTCAACACAATCAACACAAGTTAGATTTGATCTAGGTTTGAATATCATATTAGAAGTTATTGTTTATAGCTCATTTTATTTTTTGTATTTTACTCATTTTACATTCATATTTTGTATATTCTATATTCTAAATAATTATTTAATAGTTTGATTTTTATTGCATTTTTTTTTTAAAAACCACTAAACATTTGGGTAAACCCATAATATTTCAATAACACTATTTTTTATTTGTTAGATTTTTGTCCTAGGATTTCATACAAATTTCTATAAATTCTTAACACTAAGAGAAAATAATCTTCAACTTTGGATATAAATATAACACGAGTCAATCTTATTCAACCTTGGCTATTAATCCGACATTGAAGAAATTGTCTTGTCACCTTATGTAACATCTAACACTTAATAATTTTATCTCAACCTTGGGTTGAATTGTTTTGATCTATATACACAAAAATCTTTAGACTTTTACTTTTTCTTTATTTTATATTACTTTTTTTATTTTTTTAACAACTATGTTTCTTTAGTTTTAAAACTACATAGAAAGCTATCATTTTTGGCTAAACAGAAACTTGTTTTATAGGCACCATGAAGTGAGTGTAGACACTACAATTTTGTATGTCATAGATGAATTATTTGGTGTCTTAGGCCTTTAAATTATTATTTAATCCTAAATATTCCTATCTTAAAGTCTAAAATATTTACCATTAGGTATTCGGTAATCTATTTTTATAAATTACCATTTTACCTTATTAACCAACAAAATCTAATTTACAACCCATAGAATATATCAAATCTTAACCCTCTAAAAATTTACCCTCATAGTAAAAATATTGCTAACAAACCCATGTTTTTAATCTCAAATTATCCTACATTTGGAATAAGCCAAAATGGATAAGAACAAACTTTATCCAAAAAGGTGAATTGATAATGATTCTCACATGATTGGAGCTGATTTTTCTGGATTAGCATCGATCTATATATACACATGCAACCCTTTGGTTTGGACACACAAAATTTAAATATAGAACCAATGCTAAAACTTTTTAGGAGAATTAAGGCAACTTAAAGCTCTACACTGACAAAAGTAGGATATACCTAGTCTAGAACAATCATCACAAACCAAGAAGATTGCTTATACCTATGAAAGACATAAGTTGCCTTCATCTGTTTCAAGGTAAGTTATTTGTCTTGAATATTTCATTTATTATTTAATTATATCTATTTCCTTATCATTACACTATTATAACATCTTAGATATCCTTAGTTTTATTTTAGAATTCCTTAGTTATCCTTTAGCTTTATGTTTAGGACCTTGTATAGTTTTAATAGAATTGACACCAATTCATCTTAATCAGTACTGATTCTACAAGATTGACATCGATCCATGCATTTTATTTTAGAATATGAACCATGTAGTCATAAAACTCTATCTTAGATTCATTCTGATTTGATCTTCTACCTTTTTAAATATGTAATTTATCTATAGATGACTCTACTCAAAGTTTTACATGAAATAATTAGTATCTTTGATCTACCCATCATCTCTCAACCTCTCTTCACCGATCAGAGTGACATAGATTTTGAGTTAGCAATTTGTGTCATTTTTTATTTTCCTTTAATTGAAGCCACTTCTGACCAATTAGATTCTATATAAGAAGATGTGAATTCTACTGGAGCTTATTGGAATGAACACTTTGCTTATGTTTATAATTTATATGAAGGTTAATTCCTAAGAATTTTATTATCACATCCATATTGCATCTTTTTATTTTGTAATTTTAGTGTTTGTTATCCAATTAATTGTGAAAATAGTGAGCTGACATCCTCTTGAGAAAGTTCATAACTTCTCAAGATTGGTACCTAACCAAGAAGCTCACTTATCTATCTATTGATCAAATTTGTCCAAGTTGTCTCATTATGTGCAGGTTATTCTTCCAAGACAAAAAGGAGTTCCCACATTCATTGGATTAAAATGATATGCAACCATCCTTTATCTACAATTGTTCCTCATAAACCCTGCATGTATACAAGTTTTTAGTAGATAATTAAATTAAAAGGAAAAAAATGAAAATCTACTATTACATTCAAGCACACCCAATGGGACCCCTAAGGTCTCATTATTCTTTATATATTTCATTGTGAAATTATTCATTAGTTGCATCTTTTCTTGATTGTTTATTTTCATTCAAAAAAGAGAAAATCAAAAAATTCATACTTTTCCTTTTAAGGTTTAAAGAGAATTGAATTCATCTTTTACTTTCTTAGATAATTCACATAAAATAATCTAGGTAGATCAATATATCATAGTAATCACACCTTCTCACACACATCCAAAACCACATAATCTTAAAATAATCATTTGAAACATTTTCCTACCTAAGTTAGAACCACTTGGATTTCATCACCAAGGGGAAAACTGACTCGGTGTACCAAACAAGTATAATTTTTTTAGAAATAAGTATAAAGAATAAGCACGTAACACCCTTATCACTACGGTGTGTGAAATGAGGGGGTAGGCCCCAATACCAAGCCACACACATTCTTCCAACATAGAATCATGCCTCAATGTACCTTCATGTATATAAAGGTTCTCATCCTTAAACAAAAACCCAAAACCATCTTTAGATTACCATTTATTAGTACCCTCATTGACTTTTTTCCTTATCACACTCTAAAGTTAATTTTCCTAAAAAATTAAAATATTTTAAGTACATTTTATAGTGTGTGTGCTTATTTCCACTAAAATCAGATAATAAAAATATTATTGTGTTCTTTTTTTATGTCATTTTTTTAATCTTCAATGTTACATGGTTTTGACATGATAGTAATCGCTAAAGGAAACCAAATCCCTAACCTCATCCTCATCCATGGAGAACACCCTAAGTCCTCCTACCTCTCTTGAATCTATGGGGGAGGGTATTCCTTAGTTATATACTTAGGAAGATCTTGAATTTACCAACATATTAGATAGTAATCTAATTGATCTTAACCATTACCTTAGCACTTGAGCCATCTGCATTCCACTTTCCCCTCATACATAGTCTTCTGAGAATATTTTTGGCATGCCACTAGAGGTACTTGAAGGATTTACTACATCCATGGTTTTATCTCACAACAATCCTCCTTTAATAGGTTTTGATACTAATACTATGCAACCTTTAAAAAATTCACCTCCAATAACATCTAGTGGTCTATCTCCAAATAGTACCCAAGGCTAAAATGTTAACACACCTCAACCTACATTTACTCCTCCTATCATGACACCTCAAAATTTAATGATATCAATCTCTACAACTCTCCCACCTATACAAAATAGCATAAATTCAAATACCCAAACTTAACCTTTACAATAAGCTCCCTTGAGCCAACCTCCTCAAAAGTACATCCCATTGACTACCCAATACATATCTCCCTCACAATCCCTTGGGTCTACTTATATACCCTTGAAATCCACACTATATGTGGTAGCATCCCAATCGATTATGACCACTTTAGTTAGTTACCCCTTATCACAACTCTTTTCCACTCTATTTCATACCTATCAACATCCACATTAGAATGTTTTAGGGGGTATTCCTTAATATAATAACCAATCTAACCTTATGAACATAGTTATGAATAGGATGGAAAATTTGAAAGCCTCTTCCTCTAGGTAGAAAAATATGCTCACTTATGAGAAAATATGCAATGAACCCATTAATCCAAATTTCCCTATTAGACCATACCCCTCATAATGAGAACTTCTAAAATTTATGAAACTTTAAAATAATGAAGGTCCTCATAAACACATTAGAGAATTTAGACATGATTTTTATATTATATCCCATGGTGATTCTCTTTTCCTAAGAAAATTTCCCATGTCACTAGTTAGACTAACTTTAAATTGGTATAATTCTATCCCTCAACATTCTCTATCCTCTTTTGGGCAACGAGCTCAAATATTTTTAGAGCATTTTTCTATTACCATCATAAAAAAAGTGACCGTAACATTTTGGAAGCAAGATTATTGAGAGAGGGGTGAATCAATATTTAAAAATGTTTTACTTAAATTTCACTTAATCATTTATGAACATTCATTCAAGCATATAGATCAAATAATGATCAATTAATCAATCACATATGCATGAAATATAAGAATAGAAGATAACACACCATATATGTGTAAAACCCTCAAGGGGAATAAAACCCAATGATTATGTAAATTTAATATTGTCCTATAAGTCAAACACCAACTTTAGTGAATTACCCACTTCACATAGAGTAACAACCCCAACTATCTAAGTACCAACTCAGCTAGACTTTAGCAAGCACTAACCCCAACTATCTAAGTACCAACTTAACTAGACTTTAGCAAGTACCAACTTGCAAGGAGGCACCAACCCCCTAGATGACTCAGGACAAACTCATCCACCTAAAAAACTTTATAAAATTTATAATACCTTGTTACTCATATAATAGATGATGATCTCCTTCCTTGGCTCTTCACACACTTCTATCCCTCTCAAACTGACCTCTAGTGTTCTTCACTCAACTAACCCTTTTCTTGACTTGATTAAGTTATATGACCTTTATCCTTTTATGCAAAATATATATTAAAAACTCATAAATAATCTTATAAAATCCAATATTTATCTATATGATCTTCTTATTCTCACTAATATGTTATCTTATTCGCTTACACTCATAACCCATTCATAGGCCTAAAAATGCCTATTATTTATCAAGTCTCTTATTCATATCCTTCTTAGTCAGAAAAACACCCTTAACCTCTTAGTTGGGCCATGAAATGGATCTTATTACATCTCATAGACATGTATCAAATATAATTTGAGTCCATTTAGGTCTGACTTACTTCAATTAGGCCTTATCTCTTCTTTAGATCTCATAGAGACCTAATCCCATTAGGTCTACTTAGCACACATTACCCTTTGATATTATTAGAGCACATCTAAACACTTCAAATATAATTAAAATATAATATTTCACCTACATATACCCCTAATAATATCATATTATCTTTATAACTCCTTTTATCTCAAACCACTACTTCAAGCACACCATTAGTATTATTCATATTAGGCCTATTCATACCTAAAAATTCTATCTTAAATAGCTAAAGCATAAACAAAACTTTTCCAAGCAACCATGGAAAAAAATAATATATAAATAATATACATGACCTTAATATCATCACTATATATTTTATACATCACAAAATAAGGAAAAAATACTCAAACCCTTCTTTGCAAGTAGCCCACTCAAAACTGTTAATAAGCCTCAAAACATAGTCATGGAAACTTGATCTTCAATACCTGAAAGAATAATTCCTATGACCTATAACACCTTTAAGATATGTATATATATATATATATATATATATATATATATATATATATCACTCTCAATTATAATTATCATAAATTATAATTCCAAATATTAGTCTTGCAAATCAATCTTTTGTCTTCAGTAACACAGTCAAACTTGAACCATTCAACCCATTTTGGATTTATCATTTCAATAAATTACATTAAATTAAATTATTTTTAAAATAATGGATGGGTAATTAAATTTAAAAAAACAAAATTAAATGTCTTAGGCACATCAAATCATGGCATAGAGTCTCAAACTCATCATTACTACTTGCTTACCTAGATCTAACAGTTTACCTTCAAACATAGTCATGGTAATAATGAACTTAGACATCTATGTAAATAATTTAAAAGACTTATTATGTGTTTGGATGATATTATGAGATCCTTAGGTAACTCTTATATATAAATATACCATTTTCAAGTGACAATATTGTTCTTGCAGACTAATTTCATAACCTTACACCTTCACTATCTCATATGCACTAGACAAGTCAACTTATGAGAAACATTTTTATTATATACAATGATATCCAAATGTTATATTAAACATGAACATATATTATAGTTATTTAACAACATATTCATGTATTTTGATTAATCCCTAATCCATGATAACATATCCCTAATCACCTTCTCACTTCTACCTAGTTTTCTCACTAAATGCATCATTAGGCTTTGTAGTGATAGGTCAACTTGTATTAATAATGGTTTAGAAAAATTAAGTGATATAAAATAAAAATAAATAACCATAAAAATAATATACAATTATAAATCTTAAACCACCATGCATTTATCAACTTTGACTCAATCAACTCTAACTTTTATAGCAAATATCTGAGAATTAAGGTCTTTCTCTAGGGTCCGCATACTCACTTGATAAACACATCACACCTATAGGTGAATATAAGAGTTTAATGTAACATTAAATAAATTAAATATTCATTCCAAACCATTTTGATCACTTTAGAACAAGATATTTCTCATCAGGTCACTATTAAGGTTCTTTGACAGTTTAAACCATCTTATATTCTTAACGATCATTTAAAAAGCTTATCCCCTAATTCCAAAAACCAATAATTGTAAATTTTATCTATGAACCTTACTCATATACTTTTAATATATAATTATATCATTAAAATGTTACATGTGACAATGAACACTTGAAAGTTTTTCTTGGGTTGAGAACCCTCCATTCTGTGCACTCGAGAGACCTTAAAACACTTTTTCTTGCCTTAACCTTAAAAATTTGACCTAAAACTTGGTAAAAATATTTTAAAAAATATTAAATACCTTTTAAAATTCACATTTATCTATGCTTATCTTGAAATCTGAAACTCATACCTCATTTGGCCACCATCTCTCTCTTTGCTTGCTTAGACCTTGACTTGGGAACCACATTAGGTCTTAAAACTGACCTTCAAGCCTATTTTAATGTGATATTAACATATTATACATGATAAAACAACCTATCTCATGATAAAAAAACTATTTTGAATCCTTCATATACCATAACAACTCCTTATGACACCTCATTAGGTCATACAAGATCTAGAGGTGGTCTAGTTGCATACCAAGTTTATATGTCCTACCCCTATAGGCTCACTCTAAGACTCTCATGAGTGATATAATGCCTCATATTCATGATAAAATAACCTTATATATCCTATTATTCCTCTATTCATCCATCTCACTAGGCCACCAAGCTCATACCTTCTCACAAGGTCTCTTCATGCAATGATCCATGTCATGACTAGGATTCTCAAGCTCTTAAAGCTTGACAATTGACCTTGAAACCACTTATTTATTCTTATAAACATTTATCACTTGAATTTAATGTTACTTAAACAATATAATACCTATATACATACCTCTCTATGCTCATCATGCATATGTTCATGATATGACTATTTTTGCTATGACTAGACTTCTTAAGGCACCTTGTACTCAAGGACTAATACTCAAAACATGATTAATTTAAACTAAATATTTAAACAAACATTAGATAAATAATTATTTTTCCTTAAAATTCTCTCTCAATATATATACATTAGGTTTCCTTCAAACTCTCTCTTGTCACATGGTTCATATCTCTCAGACCACTCACCATGCATCCTTACTAGATGCACCTTGACATCAATGACATCAACCTTTACCTTGACATCAATGATAACACTTATAAAAAAAAAATTACCTTGAAATAAATTAAAACACTTCTCAACAAACTACCCCTTTGTCATTGATGGAAAATCATTCTTCAAACTAATCACTCTCATCTCCCCTAGTCTAGTCAATCTCCCTTATTGAACTTTCTCCCCCTTTGACATTAGTGATAAAGGGTCCTACATAGAATACCATATGGAACAATACCTTATTTCTATAGGAGATCATTAAATATAATTTGAATTATTAAGAAAACATTATCCCACTTATACCATGTATACCTTCTTTAATGAACTTAGATTACAAAATCACTTCTCAAATATAGATCAAGCTCAGTCAGTAACCTGAATAGCTCCCCCTCAAAACAAGCATCCACCATGAAACTACTAAGTGAAGAGTGTCTTCATGAATCCTAATGAATTCACCCCTTTCCATAGGGAAATAAAACAAAACCAATTTAGGAGATTCCTAGATCTCCATGCTCTCACAAGATTGAATGTCCTTCAATATCCTTTTGGGCTTGATTGGAACTATAGACTTGTTTCTTCATCAAACATTTGATCATCAATGTGGGATGAAAAAAGGCATTCCTAACTTGATTTCACATATGAAATATTCTCTATCACAATAATTAATCCACTTGATCTTGTAGACTGATCATGATTCATCTTCATTATATTTAGTTTTCATACATTTATTTGCCTTCTTTCTTGTACTCTAGGAGTTTCAAACTTCATATTTTGACTTGATGAACTTCTAAATCTAATAAGATAGAATATTTCAATGTGTCCTACCTTATGATAGATGTATAAAATCGCTTCTACATAATATTTTATTGATGTGAATTGTGACTCCCTCCATAGTTCCATGAGTACTCATTCTTTGAGGGTTTTCTACACTCTCTTATTTTATGACCAAACTAACTGAACACAAAATAATAACCATTGAATGAATTGGCATACATTATGGCATATGATTGTTTGATAGGTATTTTTATGTTGAGATTCTTATCTTCAATAGTCTTCTCCTTAATTTGAGTTGCCTCCTTTTGGTCTTTTTTAAAACCAAGACCTATTTTATTACTTGCAGCCTTTTGATTACTTAAGATATCATATAGATCCTCAGTTCTCTTTTCAAACTTCACAAACCTCTTAACCTTATTATATACTTGATACAACTCAGATTTTAGGGATTATACTTCATTTTCATACCTAATGCATTCTTCCTCTTTAGATTTTAGACTTTCATTGACTACTTCCATCTGTGCCTCAACTTGATTGATGATCTCATCATACTCCTTAGAAGTGTTACTAAACATTTCCTCAAAAAAGATAATTTTATCCTCATAGTCCTTGACTAATGATCTTAGTTTATGATTCTTTCTCCTTTGGAAATTCAACTCTTCTAGGGAACTTACCAACTCTACTCAAGGTTCACTTTAGCTTCTTCATTTGATTCTACATCAACCATAAGGCCTTTCCCATTTGATCAACTCTCATTATCTAATTCTATGCTCATGAATAAGGTTTCATTATTATCATGTTTAGGTTCATTACTTCCATCATCACTATCAGATGTACCTGAGTCACTTACATCAGAAGAGTTATATTTATTTAGTATAGAAGCTCCTCTTCTTCTTGAAATTTCCTTTTTACCTTCATACTTTGTGAACTCCTTATTTTTGTTTGGCTTTTAGGCCTTCTTATCATCTCTATGATGTTCATCATGTTTTACATGCTTACTCTTATCTTTGTTAGGACACTTATATGCAAAGTGACCAATCTTTCCATAGATGAAACATTTGAAGGGAAACTTACCCTTGTACTTACCTAAGCCAAACCTCAATTTCCTCATAAACATAATTATTATTTGATCATCATCAACATCTAAACATTCCCCATCCTTTAAATTCTTGTATTTTGATTTCTTCTCAACTTTGAAAGTTGCTTTCTTGTTGGGAGATCTTTCTTCATTTGTTCTCATCTCATAGGTTGTCAAAATGCCAAGAAGCCCATCTATCTCTAGCTTGTCCAAATCTTACATCTCTTCTATTGTAGACACCTTAGAGTCAAACTTAGGTGTTAGTGATCTCAAAAATTTTGAACAATAATAGATTATTTCATTTCTTCCCCTAATTATCTAATGACATTGACACTACATCAACCCTTAATAGGTAATATTTAATGGTTTTATCTTTATTCATCTTCAAGATTTCAAACTATCTTTGATGGGTCTGCAACTTGGCCATCTTCACTTTGGTGTCTCTTTCATAGATAGTTTTCAATTTGTGCCGTATCCCTTTAGCTAATTCATAGTGCATTACCTTCACAATATCTGCCTCTGATAGGCCATATATAATGACATTCATTGCCTCAGAGTTGTTTTCACTAGATTTATTACCTGTTACATCAGTTAGTGGAATAGGAGCACTATAGCCATCCAAAAATGACTACCAAATATCATGAACTTGATACATCAAATATATATTCATCGTGACATTCCAAAAGGCATAATTAGATTTATTGAATAATGGAGCCTTACTGGTATAGAAACCACCTTGAGCTTGTTGACTATCCATCCTCACTTTTAGGATCTCCTTTAGGTTTTTAGACCTAATTAAAAGGACTATGCTCTAATACTAAATGTTGGAATCAAAATGAATGAGAGGTGGGGGTGAATAAATATTTTAAAAAAATTAATTCAATTTCACATCCCTTTAGCTAATTCATATTGCATTACCTTCATAAGATCTACCTCTGATAGGCCATAATAATGACATTCATTACCTCAAAGTTGTTTTCACTAGCTTTCTTACCTACTACATCAGTTAGTGGAATAGGAGGAGCACTATAGCCATCCAAAAATGACTACCAAATATCATGACCTTGAGACATCAAATATGTATTCATCCTGACATTCCAAAAGGCATAATTAGATCCATTGAATAATGGAGCCTTACTAGTATAGAAACCACCTTGATCTTGTTGACTAGCCATCCTCACTTTTAGGAACTCCTTTAGTTTTTTAGACTTAATTAAAAGGACTATGATCTAATACTAAATTTTGGAATCAAAATGATTGAGAGGTGGGGGGGGTGAATCAATCTTTAAAAACCTTTTACTTTAATTCCACTTAATCATTCTTGAACATTCATTCAATCATGTAGATCAAACAATGACTAAGTAATCATTCACATATACATGAAAAATAAGAATAGAAGATAGCACAAATTATATGTGGGGAAACCTCAAGGGGAATAAAACCCAATAATGATGCAAATGGACTACTATCCTATAATTCAAACACCAAATTTAGTATATCACCCACTTCACATGGAGCACTAACCCCAACTAGATAAGCACCAACTTAGTTAAGCTTTAGCAAACACCAACTTGAAAGGAGACACTAACCCCCTAAAATCATAACCAACTTAGCCACATAAAATATTTGATCACTTTTAGAATACCTTATTCTCATAAAACATATGATGATATCCTTATTCATCTCTTCACACACTTCTATCCCTCTCAAACTGGCCTCTAACCTTCTTCATTCAACTAGCCCTTTTCTTGACTTCATTAGGTCATATGACCTTGATATTCATATGTATAATCTATGAAAAAACCTCATAAATGATCCTATATACTCTTATATTGGTCTATATGACCTTATTATTCTAACCAATATGCTATCTTGTTCACTTACACACATCACCCACTCATAAGCCTAAAAATGCCTAGTATTTACACAAGTCTCATGTTTATATCCTTTGTAGTTATCCAAACACCATTAACCTATTAGGTCAACCATGAAATGGATATTATGACATCTCATAAACATGGATAAAACATGATTTGAGTCATTTTAGGTCTGACCTACTTTACTTAGGCCTTATCTCTTATTTAGATCTCATGGAGACCTAATCCCATTAGGCCTACTTACACATGTTACCATTTGATATTCTTGGATCACATTCAAACACTTCACATAGAAGGAACATATCATATGTCACCTACATATACTCATACTAATCTCAATTAGCTTCATAACTCCTTTGATCTTAAACCACTACTTAGAGCACACTATTAGTATTGTTCATATTATGCCTATGCATACCTAGAAAGTTTGTCTTAAATATGTTAAGAACCTATGTTATCCATTCTATTTACTTTTTTAGTATAATAATTTATATGGACACATATACTTTGTAAGTCATCTCATGATCATTTTGTTTTATCCCGCATTCATGGGAAGTATTAGTTGCTTAGATTAGACTTAGTATAAAAGAAAGTGTGGAGGCCAATGAAGGAATCCATAAATTTATTGTATTGATCTTGCTCAAAGGAGGTTATACCCTTGAAGAGGCCAATGATTTTTTAGTTTAGCCATTGTAATTTAGTTTTGCTTATTTGAGTTAATGTATTGCTAATTTTTATAATTTATTTTGTGTATTTATAATTATCTACTAATTTGTTTAGGAAGGATCCTCTCATCTAGTATCAGAGCACTTTCTAGGGCCAATTTTTTCCCTTCAAAAAGTCTTAATTCTATTTTGCTACATAATCTATCAGTTTTAAAAAACTATCCACATATTCTCAAAAGACTCTTAGAAGACTTACAAAGACAATAGAAATAAAAGTAAAATGTTTTTCATTTTTTGTCATATCTCCCCATCTATAACCTCATTGATCCTCAAATTTTATTTAAACACCTGAAATTCCATTCCCCACATTTTATTCTTGAGGTTTCATATCCTAATTTTACTCCTAATTCCTGCAAATCTCATTTTACCCATTTTTCAAAATTTTCCATAACTTCTTTTGTTTTTGTCTATTTTCCTCAAAAAATTTCCATAGTGTTCATCTCCCTTTTGTGATCCTTTGTTCCTCTTTGATAAATTTTCCAATTTTTCCATTTTAACTCTTAAAATTTCCCTTGCCTTCATCAATCATACTCCCACTCTACAAAATAATTAGTAAAAGTAACTTTACCCCTTTTGAATTCACCCAAATCAAAAACTTGCCTTACTAAACATGTTTTAACTATAGTTTTCCTACCCATTATAAAAATAAAAATAAAAATAAAAAATAAAAAATCTCTTATTCAGGTCATGGTAGTAACCCGAACAGGAGAAAAAAAAATGGAGGATGAAATTATTGCCCTCAAGACACACATGAAAGATCTTGACAAAAAATTTCTTGGCCTCAGTCTTCAACATACCACCTTCAACAACAAATGACATCCAGAGTCCTTTTCTGACACTAGATTTTAATCTTCCAATAATTTTCATGGTCTGAAGCTTGATTTTCCTTGATTCCATGGTGTAGATCTAACTAGATGGATCTATAAAGAAAAACCATATTTTATCCTACATAATACTTTTGATGCCAATTAGGTTACACTTGCATCCTTTCACTTGAAACTTAAAGCCCTTCAATGATATCATTGGTACACCAAAGCTCATGATGAGCCAAGTTGGACCAATTTTTGCACCCTCATTTTGCAATGGTTTAGCCTTAGTGCTTTTGATGACTTCATGGGAGCACTCATTAAACTTTTCCAAATAGGAACCATGAGATAATATCAAACATAATTTGAAAAAATGGCCAATCACATAGAGGGATTATCCGATGAATTCTTTAGAAGTTTCTTTGTCAGTGGACTAAAAGATGCAATTTGATCTGAGGTCAAAATGTTCTAGCCTAACATAATCATAGAAGCCTTATGGTTGGATAAATTGGTAGAGAAAAAGATCATAGCTTAGTAGTAATTGAAATCTAAATTTTCTCCATTCATTAATATAATTCCATAATGATCTCAAATAATGCCAACCCCTAGAACCACTCCTATCAAGCATTTGACTGAAGTAAAGATGTGAGCCCATAGAAAAAAAGGACTATGCTATAATTATGATGACAAATTCACTTAGGGACATTGATGTGTCAAGAAAAATATCTAACTATTAGATGTGGAATCTCCACCTAAAACTTAAGATGGGGAAGATGTTCAGGATACAACAATTAATCTAAAAGAAGATCCATCAATTGTAGAACTTGCTTCTCAAGAAGACCAATAAGATATCTCTCTCCATGCCTTAGTAGGAGTCACTACCCCACAAACCATATGAGTTAGGGGTTACTTCAAAAATTTCCCTCTTATAATACTAATTGATTCTAGTAGCACTCATTACTTCATTAACCCTCTAATAGCCAAATAAGATGATTGTTTTATCTATCCTTGCTTTAAGTTTGAAGTCATGATTACCAATGGGGGCACATTACCTTGAAAAAGGAAGTGTAATAATGTGCATATGTATATTATAGATTATAAATTACACTTTGACATGTTTTCCTTACCTTTAGGTTGATGTGATGTTATTTTGGGAGCCCAATGGTTATGCACACTTAGACCCATCTTATGAGATTTTGCTAAACTTTAGATGCAGTTTTTAGACAATGGGCAAAAACACACATTGAAAGGCTTACAACCAAGATCCCTTACATGTAAAATATTCTTTAAAAAAATTCACATGACATCATTACCCAACTATATTCCATTCAAATTCAATCATCAATGGTTTCCACTCTTGATTTACAAACAATTTTCCATAGGTATGTACATGTTTTTGCCAAATAAGTAAGATTGCCACCTTCATGACTATAGGACCACCATATTCAACTCCTTCCTAGAATCATTCCTCCTAAAATAAAACCCTACCACTACCCATTTTATCAAAATACTAAGATCAAGATGCTTATTTGAGACTTATTGAAGTAAGGCATTATTCACCCCAGTATTAGCCCATATTCTTTCCCAATTCTCCTTGTGTAGAAAAAGATGTGTCATGGTGACTCTGCATTGAATTTCATGAACTTAATCACATCACCATCAAGGATAAGTTCTTTATGAGCTTCATTTAACTCATTTTTTCTCTAAGTTGGATCTCCACTCTGGATATCACTAGATCTAGCTTCATAAAGATGATATCCCTAAGATAGATTTTCACATGCATGATGGCCACTATGAGTTTTTGGTCATGACATTTAGCCTCAATAATTATCCTTCAACATTTTAGGCATTGATGAATAAAATATTTTGGCTCTACTTGTAAAAATTCATTTCGGTCTTCTTCGATGACATGGTTTGAGCATCTCCAACATCTGGAGCTCACACTATAAATTCACTCTAACCATTATATTTGTGCAAAATAGTTCACATGCACTTTTGGATAGGATGAAGTGGAGTATCTTAGGCATATTTTTTATCCTAAGGGGTTCAGGTGGATCCTAAAAAAATATCTACCATGACAAATTGACCTCATCCTCAAACACTCAAGAGCTTCCATGGTTTTTTGGGACTGATTGGATACTATTGAAAGTTTGTCAATGATTATAGGAATATTGTATCTCTACTAATATATATGTTTAAAAAATATGATTTTACATAGACACAATTTTATAAGTATGTATTTGTATATTTTAAACAAGCTATGTGTACTACACCTATTCTAGCTATGCCAGATTTTGCCAAGACCTTCACTATTGATAGTGATGCTTACAGTAATGGACTTGGTGTTGTTCTACTCTAAGAAGGATGCCCAATTTCATTCAATAATAAATCCATTTCTAAGAATAATTTATCACTCTCTACTTATGAGAAGCAAATGATGGCCATTTTACATGTAGTACAAAAGTGGCAACCATACCTACTAGGGAATCATTTTTGCATCAAAATTGATCACCAGAGTCTGAAATATTTTCTAGAACAATGGGTCTCTACCCCATCACAATAGAAATGGGTTAGTAAACTCATGGGTTATAACTATGAGATCACTTACAATAAGGGTAAGGATAATATATGGATGATGATATATATCACACATTTATAGACCAAGCTTCCCTTTCAGCTATTTCCATGCCTATTTTGAATGGGTTGGACATTTTACAATAGGGGTATGTCAATAACTCCTCATTAGCTCAAAATAATTAAATAATTGTCCATTAACCCCTCTATCATATTGAATTATTCTTGGGATGGTGATTCTCTATGATACAAGGGTCATTTGGTGCTTCCCCAACACATAAATCTTCAGTAAACTATATTCTATGAACTCCGTACTTCTCCATCCATAGGGTACTTAAGGTTTCTCAAAAATTATGATCGAACATGATGTAACTTATTTTTGAAGGGAAATAAAAATGCAATTCAATATATGGTGGTTGAATGTGATACCTACCAATGCAACAAGGGTGAAACCACACTCATCCCTGGGTTGTTTGAACCCTTGCCCATCCCTACCAAGATTTGGATAGATATTTCTATGTATTTAATTAAGTGACTCCCTAAATATGGAGGGAAAATAGTGATCTAGTTTATGGTTGATCTCCTCTCCAAAGATAGTCATTTTTGTGCCTTTATCGACCCTTATACTACCTCCATAATTGTACAAAGTTTCTTGGACCAAATTTTTTATCTTCATGGCATTCCTTCATTCATTGTCTTAGATTGTGATGTAACCTTCACTAGCCATTTTTGGATATAACTATTTTGATGCACCAGCACCTAACTAAAGATGAGTTTTGGGTATCATACACAAATGGATAGCCAGATTGAAATTGTCAACAAATGCTTGAAAACTTTCTTTCATTGATTTGCCTCAGAACAACAATATTAGTGGGAAAAGTAACTTCCCCTTATTGAATGGTGGTACAATACCTCCTACCATACCTAAAAAAAATGACTCCATATGAATTAGTCTATGGTAAGGCACCACTAGTGCTCCTTTCATACACCTCCAGTAGTTCATTAGTTCAAGATATCAACATAATTCTCTAAAATTAGGATTATATCCTCAGTACCTTGCGGGAAAATCTTTATATGTCATAAAATTAAATGAAATGACAGGATGATCAATGCCATTCTAAGTGCACTTTTAAAATTGGTGATATGGTTTTTCTTTGCCTGTATCCATACAAGAAATCCTCCCTAAAAATAAAAGGGAATCATAAGATAGATCCCAAATTCTATGGAACATATAAAGTTATCTATAATATTAGGTCAGTTTCTTATAAGTTGGATCTCCCACCTTCTTGAATTCACCTAGTATTTCATGTCTCTTGTCTGATTTTTTTTTTATAGAAACATAAGAAAGTAGAATATTTTACTAGAGTTTGATAATGAGGGATCCATCCTTATTGATCCATAGAAAATCCTAGATAGGTAGATACACCAAATTTTTTCTTACTCCATCATAGAGGTTTTAATTTAGTAGCACAGAATACAACCAGAGGATGCCACATGGGAACCACTATTTTAGATTCAGCACTAATTCCCACATCTAAATCTTTGAGGACAAAGATTTTTATAAGAGGGAGGGGATGTTAGGAACTTATCTACCCCTTATCTTTACTTTGTTATTATAATAATTTATAATGATTCATACACTTTTTAAGTCATCTTTTGAGCATTTTTTTTAATCCCACATTCATGGGAAGTAGTAGTTGTTTAGATTAGACTTAGTATAAAAGTAAGTGTTGAGGCCAATTAAGGCACCCATGAATTTATTATATTGAGATTTATAAAAGGAGTTTGACCCATCAAAGAGGAAAATTATTCTATAATTTATCTATTGTAATTTAGTTTTTCTTATTTGAGTTAATAAATTGCTAATTATCATAGTTTATTTTATGTATTTGAAATTATCTGCTAATTTGTTCAGGAAGGATCCTCTCAAAACAAATGAAACATAAACACAACTTTGGAAATCAACCATGGAAAAAAATAATACATATATAAGTTAAATTACCTTAAGATCATCACCATTTTTTTATACTTCACAAAATAGGGCAAAAATACTCAAACCCTTCTCTACAAGTAGCCCACTTAGAACTATCAACAAGCCTCAAAACATAGTCATGGAAACTTGACCTTAAATACATAAAAAAATACTTCATATGACATATGACACCTTAAATATATTATTTTACATCTCTATATACTCTCAAATACAAATATCATAAGGTATAATTCCAAATATTGGTCATGCAGACCAATCTTTTGCCTTCACTACACATAGTCAAACTTGAACCAGTCAACCCATTTTGGATTTATCATTTCAATTACTTACATTGATTTAAAAACTTATGAAAATAATGGATAGGTAATTAAATTTCTAAAAAATAATATTAAATTCCTTAGGTACATAAACTCATGTCATAGAGTCTCAAACTCATCACTGCTACTTGCTTACCCAGATCTAATAGTTTACCTTCAAACATAGTCATGGTGATAATGACCTTCAACAACTATGTAAACATTTTAAAATAATTATAAATGAATGTGTATTATATTATGATATCATTAGGAAACTCTTAAATATAAATATGCAATAGTCAAGTGAAAATATTATTCTTGCAGACCAATCTCATAACCTTACACCTTTAATATTTCATATGCACTAGAAAAGTCAACTTATGAGCAATATTTTCATTATATACTATTAGGTTTTGGAGCTAAAAGATTCAACTATTGTAGACATGGAGGAGGTTGCTAAGTTTCAGAAGTACCGATGTCAGCAGTGTAATCGACGTCGGTCACATACAGTGCAAAAGGAAACTGGCATCGACAGAGAGTCGGCTGACGTCAGTCAGAACCAGTCAGACAGGGACCGACGTCAATCGCCTGTGTGTTCCAAAATTGTTCGTTGCATGAAAAATTAGTTAGTTGAACTGAGTGTTTTCATGTTAAAGGGCTAATTTTAATCTCGAGCTGCGTGTCTAATTATTGTAATTAGAGGTCTATTTTTGTATGCATGGGATTCTATTTAAAGACCCATGAGGCATGTATTGTAATCAAGAAGGCAAGTAAAGCATTGAAGCAAGAAAGCAAGGTCAAGGAGATCTACATGTGTAAGGTCAAGGAGATTAGCTGAAGCATTCAAGGAGGGGATAACAACTCAGGTTGTTGAGTTGGTTGTGGTTGAGAAAGAGAGAGAGGGAAGAAGTCCTTGAGGTGTGGGAAGCCTTTGAGGTGGAAGAAGAAGTGGCATCTTCTTTATTGTATTTTCTTCTAGTAGTATTTAATACAAGAGTGTGTATTTTCTCTCAAATTCTTTGTTGTTTCAAGTTTCTAGTTACTTAATCATTCTGGTATAATTATGTGTTTAATTGCTTATAAGAAGAGTAATCAATTGTGCTTCCTTGGAGGGGTTCCTAACAGTTGGTATCAGAGCCTAAGGTTTTCAGGGAGTAGGGTATTGTTTGATTACAGGTCATTCTCAGGGGTTTTTGATTGAGTGGGAGTTCATCAATGACAAAAGAAAGTAAGCTACGAATGGAGAATTTCAACGGCAAGAATTATCAACATTGGAGGATGCAGATAGAGGATTATCTGTATCAGAAAGATTTGTACTTATCGTTGGGTGGGATTGCATGCAAGCCCACAGATATGAAGGATGAAGAATGGAATGTTCTTGATTGGAAGGCTCTGGGATCCATTAGGTTGAGCCTTGCATCGTCTATGATTTCCAACTTATCACAGTGTAAGACAATGGAAGAGTTGATAAAATCTTTGGCAAATTTATATGAAAAGCCCTCAGCATCAAATAAGGTATTTCTTATGAAGAAGTTATTTACTTTGCAAATGCAGGAAGGTGGATCAGTATATACTCATATTAGTGATTTCCATAGTTTGGTAAACCAGTTAGCTTCAGTCAATATTATTTTTGATGATGAAGTAAAGGCTCTCTTGATTTTATGTTCTTTACCTGAAAGTTGGGATAGTTTGGTTATGGCAGTAAGTAATTCTGCGTCTGCTTCTAAAATCTTAAAAGTTGATGATGTTGTGAGTGTAATATTGAATGAAGAAATACGTAGGAAAAGCATAGGTGAATCATCAGGGAATGCTCTAAGTGTAGAAAGCAAGGGAAGACAAAGAGAGAAGGTCAAGCAAGGGAAATTAAGGTCGAAGACGGGAAGGAGATCCGAATCCAGAGGTATCACCTGCTGGTTTTGTGGAAAGAAAGGACACACAAAGAAAGAGTGTTGGTTGAGAGATAAAGAAAATCAACATGAAGGTAATGAAGAAGCAAAAGATGCAAATATTGTGGTACAGGATGTTCTCATGCTGTCTTTGGATAGTCAGGTAGGATCATGGGTTTTAGATTCTGGTTCTTCTTTTCATGCATCCCCAAACAGATATTTGTTCCATGAGTATGTCCAGAGAGACTTTGGAGTGCTTTATTTAGGGGATGGTACGCCTTGTCAAATAGTTGGCAAAGGGAAAGTGCAGCTGGAATTGCAGACAGGCAACACATGGGTGTTAAAGGAGGTTATGCATGTCCTGGTCTTGAAGCAGAGTTTGGTTTCTATAGGAAGGTTGGGTGATGAGGGATGCATAGTAACCCTCACAGTGGATTATTGGAAGGTTACCAAGGGTGCACTTGTTTTAGTAAGAGGTAAGAAAGTAGGTACTCTTTATCTATCTACTTGTATTACTGATTCTACTTCTAGTTTATCTACTTCAGCTGTAGATTCGAAGATGTGGCTTAATAGGCTTGGTCACATGAATAAGAAGGGAATGGATGTTCTTGAATCAAAAGGTATGAGTTCAGATTCATAAGGCATAGATAGAGTTCATTGCAAGAAAAGGAAATTTGATGCTTTTGACAAGAACAGGGAAGCCTTGGTGTTTATGGAGGAGATGATGGACAGAGATCAGTCACAAGGGCTAAATAATTCTGAGTAGGGCAGTATGGATAGGGTTTTGATCCAAGATGAGCTCACAAATAAATAAATCATCACTTACAGGAAAACATAGGTACCGATGTCGGTCCCATGGCATCGACGTCGGCCAGGTAGATACTGACATCGGTCATGTGCAGACCAGCAGGGTTGATAGAGTCGGGTAGGAGAAGTTCGATGTCAGTCAAGTAGGAACTGACATCAGTAGAGGGGACACTAGCATCAGCCAGGGAAATGGTGTCGGTAGTCAGGGTCAGTGCAGGGAACTGACATCGATTAGATGCAGACTGGGAGATGGCCGAGATCAGTCACTGGAATGGATGTTGGGTGGACAGCAAGCTATCAAGGAGTCTCAAACACCCATATGGAGGTCAGAAAGGGTATGTGAACCTCATATTCTTTGTTCACCTTTTTTATTTTATTTATTGCTTACTGATGGTCAAGAACTAGGAAGATATGAAGAGGCAATGCAGGTAGAATCTAGAAACAGTGGGAGCTTGGCATGGATGAGGAGTGTGAGTCCTTGGAGTAGAACCAAATAGGTATTTGTTGGTGGAGTTGTCAGCTAGAAGAAAGCACTGGATGAGGGATGGATTCCCAAGTTAGAGAAGAGAGTGGATGGACACGTGAGACAGAAGGCTAGGGTATATGGTCTTGAGTAGGCTGTAGGACAGTGGAGGTTTGACCATTGTATTTTTTATTTACCAGGTTGGATAATATTAGCTACATTATCCTGTTACTGTATTGTGTTGCTTGTTGTAGGGTTACATATACAGGGAGTTTATGAGCTAAGGGTAAAGTTAGTTCAGAGGTGTGTCATGAAGAATTTGGGAGCAGCAAAATTCTTTTGGCATAAGAGACATGGAAGATCACAGGTTGATTTTGTCTCCAGTGGGAGTTGTTAGAAAGTTTAGATGTGGCAGGGGACTTGGATGACATGTATAGCATCACAGGTTGTGTGGTGGTTGGTCTTCGAGAGTGAGATTGAAGAGGGATATAGAGCCAAGGGAATAAACTAGACAGTGTACAAGTACAGGTACAATTGCAATTATTTATCTCCAAGTGTGAGATTGTTAGGTTGTGGAGCTAAAAGCTTCAACTGTTGCAGACATGGAGGAGGTTGCTAAGTTCTAGAAGTACTGGCATCGGCAGTGTAACCGACGTCGATCACATACAGTGTAGAAGGAAATCAACATCGGTAGGGAGTCGGCCGACATCGGTCAGAACCAGTCAAACAGGGACTGACGTCAGTCGCCTGTGTGTTCTAGAATTGTTCGTTACATGAACAGTTAGTTAGTTGAACTGAGTGTTTGCATGTTAAAGGGCTAATTTTAGTCTCGATCTGCATGTCTAATTATTTTAATTAGAGGTTTACTTTTGTATGCATGGGATTCTATTTAAAGACCCATGAGGCATGTGTTGTAATCAAGAAGGCAAGTAAAGCATTGAAGCAAGAAAGCAAGGTCAAGGAGATCTACAGGTGTAAGGTCAAGGAGATCAGCTAAAGCATTCAAGGAGGGGATAACAACTCAGGTTGTTGAGTTGGTTGTGGTTGAGAATGAGAGAGAGGGAAGAAGTCCTTGAGGTGTGGGAAGCCTTTGAGGTGGAAGAAGAAGTGGCATCTTCTTTATTGTATTTTCTTCTAGTAGTATTTAATACAAGAGTGTGTATTGTCTCTCAAATTCTTTGTTGTTTCAAGTTTCTAGTTACTTAATCATTCTAGTATAATTCCATGTTTAATTGCTTATAAGAAGAGTAATCAATTGTGCTTCTTTTAATATTTCATATGCACTAGAAAAGTCAACTTATGAGCAACATTTTCATTATATACAATGATCTCAAAATATTATATTCAAAATGAACATGTATTATAGGTATTTAAAAACATCTTCATGCATTTGGATTCAACCCTAATCCATGATAACACATCCCTAAACACCTTTTCACTTCTACTTAGTTTTCTCATTGTTTGCATCATTAGACATTTTAGCAATAGGTCAACTTATATGACTAGTTTAACATAACTTAGGGTTATAAAATACTTATAAAATACCATGTACATAATATACAAGTATCAAGCTTCAATCTTCATCTATTTAGTAACTTTGACTCGATCAACTCTGACTACTACAATAAATCTCTGAGAAACATGGCCTTTTTTATAGGGTCCTTTACTCACCTAACAAACCAATCACACCTAAAGGTGCCTAGGAGAGTTTAATATAACCTCAAATTACTTAACTAGTCATGTAAAACCATTCTAATCACTTTAGAACAAGATCTTTCTCATTAGGTCACTATTAAGGTTCTTTAAGGGTTTAAACCATCTTATAGTCTTAATGATCATTCTTAAATCTTAGTCCCTCATTTTAAAAACCAATTCTTATAAATTTGATATATGACCCTTACCCATATACCATGAATATATCAGGTTCTCACGTAGATTTTAATTGTGCCAATGAACACTTGAAAGTTTTTATTAGGCTGAGAACCCTCCATTCTGTGTACTTGAGAGACCTGAGAACACTTTTTCTTACCTTAACCTTCAAATTTTAACCTAAAAATTGGTCAAAATATTTGAAAAAACATGACACACATTTGAAAATTCTCATTTTTCCATTATTATCTTTAAATCTAAACTCATTCCTCATTTGGCCACCATCTTTCTCTTTGTTTACTTAGACCTTAACCTGCAAACCACATTAGGTCTTAAAACTAACCTTCAAGCCTCTTTTCATGTACTAGACACCTATTATACATGATCAAGAAACCTCTCTCATGATCAAACAGTTTTTTACATCCTTTATAGACCATAACAACTCCTCATACTCCGCATTAGGTTAGGTAGGATTGAGAGGTGGTTTAGTTGCATACCAGGTCTATAGGTCCTACCCTTTTAGGCTCACTATGAGACTCTCATGAGTGATACAATGCCTCATATACATGATAATTTTTTTTTATATATCCTATTATACCTATGTGAATCCATCTCAACAAGCCACCAAGCTCAACCTCCCACAAGGTCTCTTCATGTAATGACCCATGTCATGATTAGGCTTCTCAAGCTCTTTAAGATGGACAACTGACCTTGAAAACACTCTTTGATGCTTATAAACCTTTATAACATGCCTTTCATGTTCCTCAGATAATATCATACCTTTTTACATACCTTTTTATGCTCATCATGCACATGCTCATGATATGACTATGCTTGTTATGACTAGACTTCTCAAATCACTTTGTACTCAAGGACTAGTACTCAAAACATGCTTACTTTAACTTGAATCTTGACATCAACCTCAAAAAAATAATTAGGTTGACTTAAAATTCTCTCTTAATAGAGATTCATTAGGTTGCCTTCAAATTCTCTCTTATCACATGGTTTATATCTCATAGACCATTCACCATGCATCTTTACTAGATGCACCTTGAAATCAATGATATCAACTTTGACCTTGACATTAATGATACCACTTCTCAAAAAACTAAGCTTGACCTTAACATCAATAAAAACACTTCTCAACAAACCAACCTCTATGCCATTAGACAATTCGATGATGAATCTATCATTGATTTTGTGGCTAGATGGTGGATTCTTATAAACCAACTTACTTTTTCCCTTCCTCAACTGGAACTAATAGAATCATTTTTGAGATCATGTGCTAAACATATCTTGTAAACATTAAGGGTATAATCATTTAAGACTTTTGATTCAGCCTTTTTCATGTCCCATAAACTAGAAATTTAAGCTTTAGAAGAAGGGTAGGTAAAGTTACATAATAAAAACTTCAAACTTGATCCTTCCAAAGGAACTAAAAATACCAAAACCAAAGGCACTACTAATGCTATGATATTAAATTTAGCACCCCCACAAACAAAAATCTAATCCTCTACCTCCCAAGCATAATCACAAAAAGCATTAACGTAGTTTCCTTCATGATAATACACACCCTTAGGGGAATCTTACGCTTCTATTTTAGACAATCTCTTAAAATCATCTGTCATCAAACTTCCTCTGGTTAGACCTTTTGACAACTCTCACCCTAAGCCTAGTTGGTTCAAATAAAATGACTTCTACAATTACCATCATGTACCAGGTCATGACATCAATAAGTGTTTATATTTCAAAGGTCTAGTTCAAAAACTTATTGATCAAGGAAAGTTACAGTTAGATAGCCCTAACACTCATCCTAATCAATCCATATACATCTTTAGGCAGTCATTGCCTAACTATGCCTCTATTTCTAATTCCATATAGGCTAACTCAGTATTCACCTCAAACCATGAGACCCATGTGATAAGTATGATCCATGATCAAATTTTACCTAAAAAGGTTAGTAGTGATTTTGAATCACATTTCATGATAAATAAAATCCTAGATATCTTTACAAGATATGCCTTTGAACCATTTGAATCAAGTAAAACTATCCCCGAGACTCACTCAAGCTTTTCAGATCTCATTATTTGGGATCTTCTCGAGGAAACATTACCTAAACTAGTTTAAGATAATCAACTATAAATAAAGGATGAGAAAGCTATCAAGTAGGATGATTGTTTAGACATCTCAAAAGATATGCATACCACTCCTGTAGTCACTAAAACACCTTCATGTATCATACCCATATCCTCTAGCTTACTCCCCCCTAAGAAGACTATTACATTACCTCAACCAAACCCAAGACCAACTTCCCTCATAGTTTAGGAAGAGCCAAATCTTGTATAAAGATAAAGTAGGGGGAATGCTTCAAGAATTGGAAAAAAAAACCTTAGGGTGTCATGAGAAAAATCTTTACAACACCCTCCCATAAGGATTGAAATCTCTAAAGAGGATATCCCAACTACCCCCAATGAGATTTTAAAATGGAAGATGCCTCTGCCACCAATTTGAACTAGAGTATCCATATTATGACCTCATCCTTTAGTGAGACTAAAAACCACCATTATAGAATCATATTCTAAAGAGCATATACCATTGCAAAAGGATTTTCCCACTATAATAATTCCAATTCATAATCCTTTAAATCCTTACTACCCATGAGGCCAAGGTCTAAAGTCTTATCCCAAACACAAATTACCTACTGTGGGGAACATTCAAACAACTAGTGTGAAGGATCAAGATTCGAAAGCAAATTCAACCTCCATGACAATTCCTCAAATGGTCAAAAAACTTAGTTAGGATTTTTTGAGGGGTTTTTAATCTAATATTCTCAACCAACTTCTTCAAACTTCCCTTGTCACACTATTACCCATAAAACCTATTAACCCCCATATTAAAAAACCAGTGTGGTGTCGAGAAAAAAAGAAATGTGCATATCATCAAATAAAATGACATGAAACTAAAAGTTTTAACATGATAAAATATATTGAATTAAACTTATTAAAGAGGATTTTAATCAAATAATTTGGTCATGACTATGCCCATGTCAAACTACTAGGGCGACATCCACCTCAAGAACTAGTATATTACCAAGAGGATTGGAATGAGTTTCAAAGGAAGATATAATCTCCAATAGAACTCAATATCAACCCCTCATAAACCCTCTATATTTGGATGAGTCTAGAAACATGACAAATCCACCATTATTTTAGATAGACATAATACACATAGCTACACGATCCCCAACCTAGGGTCATAAGACCCAAAATCCTAATAAGACCAAAGTGACTATTACAAAAGCTCTTCATTTTACCATAAAAGTCCTAAAATTCCCATTCAAAAACCTAAAATTTATATTTTAATAAAAATGCAAAATAATAATGCTTTAGATTTGATATAGATATTCATTCTAAAGCAGCTTCATCAACTCTCGATCAAGATGTCTTTATATGAACTTGTCTAAAACTCTCCACATCATTATGAGACTATGATAAAAGAATTAAAAGCTATCAAGATACATTAAAATGAACCCTAACATTTATTGGATTTAATCACATCATTTCAAAAGTCATCATCCATAACATTCCATGATTCTAAAATATCGCCACTGTAGCCTAATGACCAAGATCCACCACTATATATCACTGCCCAAATTAATCAGAACTAAATCAAATGAATAATTATTAATAATGGATCAAACATAAATATTATCTCCTCTCATGATTTTAAGTAACTATAGATACCTAAAATTGTTATATCTCAATCTCCATCTATCTTATGAGTATTCAATGATATTATGGCCCCTACATTAATAATGGTTGTCCTTCCCATCCAAGTAGGTGTACATACCCTTCAAAAGTTATTTTACATAATAAAAGGGGAGTTTCAATACAATATCCTATTAAGATGTCCTTAGATACACACTATGCCTTTCATCCCATCCACCTTGCACCAATGTCTTAAATTCAAACATGAGGGTAAGGTACATAGTGTCCCAACCAATCCCCACCCATTTAAAAATTGCAAACTTACCTTTAAACTAAATGATGTATTAATTACATTACAAAGTGTGATCGCATCATCATCTAATGAAGTGTCATCTAGTACAAAAATCCCTACATCAATAATTTCTATCAAGGATTCCATTGATTCTATGTTTCAGCAACTATTGATGGGAGAATATTAGTTACTAATGCTCAACACTCTCCCCACTCCCTAAGAATATGGGTGTCCTAATAAACATGTGTATTATCCTAATCTTGGGGAACTCAATCCCTTAGGTCCACATTTTCTCCATACTCATTTAATTTATGGGGGAATTGGTCATCCTTCTTTAGGTCCTGATAGCTGAGCCCACACAAAATTGCTTACCTCAAACTTCTCATTCCTAGATAAACCCCACTTTGCACAAACATACTTGTAATAGTGTGCTTATAAGGGCTTTAGCATATGACACTACAAACAAGGGCCACATGATGTCATGTTAAGGGATTTTAAGAAACCCCATGAAAAACATAACCTAGGTTTTAACAAAAATCCCAAAAGCATCCCAAAAACCACTCTTTTACCTATTTTCAAAGAGGACACATCATCCTCACCATCCAACACCCATTCTAAGATAGATGAGGTTATATCCATTCCTTTAGACTTATTTTTTAATCAATGCCATCACTATAGAACCTCTCATCTATCACATCAATGGGGAAACAAAAACCATTTCTCTCTCCTACCTAAACATGATAGGGTAGGATTTTCCCACCATCCCTATTATTCAATGCCAGGATGATGAGTCAATCTTAACTCATTTAGGCATAGATAACTCCCATCTACACAATTCTATTCCATTTAAAACATGTAGTCTATTAAATGAAGCTACCATTGACATTAACATAAGATCACATGAGATTATATGAATTGTTATGGTCAATAATTCTTTAGTTCCTTAAGAGCACCAGGATTTCATTTCATTTCTAGTAGATCATAGTGAAGCATTCACTTGGTCCTATAGTGACATGCCTAGTATCAACCATGATATTTTCATCCATAAAATTTTCACATTTCTTGATGTCAAACTTGTAAAATGAAAACTTTAAAAAATTCATCCTTTCATTACAATCTTGGTTAAAAAATAATTACAATGTCTCTTATCTATCAATTTTATCTAGCATATTGACTACCCTTAATGGGTGTCTAATATTGTCCCTATCACAAAATCCACAAGAGGACTATGCCTTTGTACTGGTTTTCATGACCTTAACCTCACTTGTCCTAAAGATGATTTCTCTCTCCCTAATATTTACCAATTAGTGAACTTAACAACTAGTCATGAAATGTTATCACTTATGGATTGTTTCTCTAGGTATAATCAAATCCTCTTCGCACCAGAAGATCAACATAAGACTTCATTTATTACTCCTTAGGGGATCATATGCTATCAAGTTATGTCTTTTGGCTTAAATAATGTGGGGGACACTTATTAAAGGGCCACGACCTATATTTTCCATGACATAATCCATAAAAAATTGAAGATTAAGTGGATTATCTCCTTAGTAAGTCAAAACTATGAAAAGACCATCTTTTGGTGCTTAAAATAATCTTCACTCACCTAATCCAATTTTATGTCCATATTAATTCTAAGAAATACATTTTTGGGGTTTTTACAAGTAAGATTTTGAGTTTCATCATATTTATTCGAGGGATAGAGATCAACCCTGATAATATCAAATCTATTATAGAAATGCCACCCTTATCTAATATTAAGAAACTTCATAGCTTACAAGGAAAATTGTAGTCCATTCATCATTTTATCTCTTAGTTATCCAATCAATGTCAACCATTTCATCACTTCCTAAGGAAATATACCCACTTCATTTAGGACTTTGATTGTCATGGGGCCTTTTATGCCCTAAAAAACTATCTTCTCTCACCACCAATTCTCATTCCTCCTAAGTAGGGGCAACCTTTCTTCTTGTATATTTTAGCCATAGAACATGCTCTATGAGCCATGTTTTCCCATCATGATGAGCAATATAAAGAGTAGTTAATTTATTATATAAGTCGCACTCTCATTGAATACGAGACATGCTATACACACATAGAAAAATTATGCTTGGATCTAGTCTTTGTAACTTCAAAGCTTTGCCATTATTTGCTCAATCACAAAACCTATGTAATCACAAACATGAATCCCCTAAAATTTATGCATTAAAATCCTTATTAGTATCAGTGAATGGACAAATGACTCATGATTTTGGTGGAATTTGATCTTGAGTTTATCTACCAAAAATTAGTTAAAGGTCAAATCATTGTTGATCAGCTTGCTGAGGTACCTCTTTTTGATAATCAACCAATCAATTATGAATTCCTAGATGATTCCATAGCCTCCACATCTCAATTATATCCTAAATATAAAATGACTCTATTCTTTTATGGATCCAAGTGTGAGCATGGTGGGGAAGCTGGAATTATCCTAATTCTTTGAGGGGGGACACTTATACCTTTATCTTTTAAACTTGATTTTGACTACACTAATAATATGATAGAGTATGAGGCTTTGATCATAGGTCTCCAAACTAATTTATCCTTAGGTATTAAATCACTTAATATCTATGGTGATTACCAAATTATGGTTAGTTAGATAAAGGGCATATATCAATGTAAAAATGATACCCTCTAGAAATATAAGACCTTGGCTAATCAATTACTAGCTACTTTTGAGCATTATCCTATCCAAGCCACTCCTCAATAAAATAACAAGTTTGTGGATACCATGGCCTCCTTGGACTCATTTATCCCATCTTCATCTCAATAATCTAAATTATTTGTTCTCATCCACAAAATCAATCAACCGTATTTTACCAAAAATGATTTTCCTTCCATCCAAAATATAGAGGAAAACCCATTGGATCTTTGATATACATAGATATCTAATTATTTATTGAGGGGGATTATTCCTCTAGATTTATCTAAAAATGGCAAGTGAGCTTTCCAATAATGCATCACTCATTTTGTCATACTAGGGGTTATTCTCTATAAACATGGTTTTGATGGTATCCTTCTTTGTTGTCTCCAAAATCATTAAGCTACCCCCACTATCAAATAAGCTCATGACAATTCATGTGGTGGACATTTTAGTGGCCACACCATTGCTAAGATAATCTTATGATTAGGCTATTATTGTACCACTTTAAATTAGGATTGTTACAAGTATGTTAAGAAATGTATAAAATGCCAACAACATGCTAATCTATCACATGTCCCTTGTCATGCATTATAGGCATCATAAGAATTTTGTCCATTTTCCTAATGAGGGCTTGATCTTATAGGTCAAATCAATCCTAAATCTTCCTAATGCCATAGCTTTATCATCACCACCACTGAATATTTCACTAAATGGGTAGAGGCTATTCCTCTTATCTCAACCAAAGTAGACAAAATTATAGAGTTTATTATTCATCATATTATTGATCACTTTGGTGTTCCTCATAATATCATTATAGATAATGTAAAATCTTATAAAAATAAAAAGGTTCAAAAAATTTGTGACTCTTTCAACATTAAGCTAATATTTTCCTTACCTTACTATCCTCAAGCTAATGGACATGTTGAGGCATCCAATAAAACTCTTATCAAAATCCTAACTAAATTCATTAATGAGGTTGGAAATAATTGGTATCATCATATTCCTTTTACCTTATGGGCTTATCAAATTAGTATTTGAACCCCTACGGGTGATACCCCTTTCTCTTTAGTTTGTGATGTTGAAACTATACTTCTTCTTGAGGTTTAGATTCCTTACCTTTGCATCTCTCTTAAATATATGATTTTTGAGGATGAACTCCATCAAGAATGATTAGCCCAACTTGACCTCTTGGATGAGCATCAATTAGCTACCCTTGACCATCTCCATGTATATCAAGAATAAATAAAATGTGCCTATAACCGACATTTAAAATAATGTGAGTTTAATGTTGGCGACCTTGTCTTGGAACAAAATCAACATGTCACTAATATGGAAAAGAACAAACAAGGAAAATTTTCTCCAAATTAGCTTGGACTATATATTATCACCCATAAATATGGATCTGGGGCATATCGTTTGGCCTCTCTTAATGGAAAACTAGAATGAGAACCTCTTAATGCATTGCATTTGCATCCTTTCCATTATTAATAAGTCTTAATCACCTTAGTCAACCTAGTTTCTTTTCTTTTGGTTTGATAATTAGCTAAAACCATATCCCTTTCATTCCTAAAAATACCATATAATGATAAATAGATTCATGTAGTTATCTGGAAGCATTTATATTCTAACCTTGAATATGAATACCCTGAATCTATTCATAACATGCTTTAAATGGACAAACTCTAACTATAATAGGAAGGAGCCCCAAATCATTATTTCCTAAAACCCATCCCTATCACCTCAGTAGTTTGTTTTGGGAATAATAATATCATCTTGTATAACAAATATTTAAAAAATATTCGAAGTTACATTAAGCCAATCAATAAGAAAATAATAACACTGGGATAAAAAACCAAGAAAAAAAAACATCTTTAAAAAGGGAAAAAATAACAGATTAATCCCTCAAAGGATAGTTGTAAAGTATATAAAAATGGTAAAAGTGCAGATTGCTCCCTTGAAGGATATCTACTTCAAAAATCATCTATCAAAATATAGACTACTCCCTCGAAGGATGGATATCATGCATAAAATATAACATAAAACTTCTTGCATTGATCAGTTTTCTATAAATAATCCCTATAAAATAATAATCAAATGAAATATCTTGAGAAAGCTTCCTATATCAATTAAATTTATCTAAATTAGTAGACTTCATGCACTAATCAGTCTACATGGATTGGCACAAAAGGATCCTAGGGTCAACCTTAGATTTGGAATGCAAGGTGAAAGAACCTTCTTCTTAAAAGATCCACTTTTTATCAAAATCCTAAAAAAAAGCAAATCACTAGAAAATTCCATCTCAAACCCATATATTTGAACTTAGTTGACCTAAGGGTACTAAGATATTTATTAATAGTCAGTTAATGATGCACATGCAATTACTACAAGAGGTTTTTATTGGGTTGTGGTCCAAGCCAATGACAAGTAATAACATCTTTGTTTCTCTTTCTCCTAAATAAATAAAAATTGAGCTAATTAATTATCTATCATTTATCACTCCCATAATATAAAGTAGGATCACCACATATATCTTGATCACAATTTAATCTAAATTCATTATATCATTTAAACTAACAATCTAATAATCCATAAGAATCCTAATTTAAACCCATAATCACAAAACATAAATCCATAATCCATAATCTAATCCATGATCACATCACATATATCCATGATATGCTAATCTAAATTCATAATCACAAAATTAAAAAATCCATAATCTAATCTCATTCATTGCATCGCATAAATCCATAAAATCCCAAGCTAAATCCATAATCACATATTCTAGATCCATAAACATTTTCATGAAATCCATAACATTAAATCCATAATAAATCTATCACATCATTATGTCATCTAAATAGCTAAATCCATAATCACATAATCTAAATCCAAAGCATATTAAACTAAATCCATGATCCATAACCATTTTAATGAAACCCCATAACATTTCAATCCATAATTTAATAAAATCCATAATCACAAAATATAACACCATAAATCATAATCAAAATCATGTATCTATTTATAAATTCTCAAATATACATCATCTGAGTCTCAGTATACAAAATATATGGCTCTCTAGATAGAACAATAAATATAAAATAGGCTAGTCAATAAACTGGAGATAACTCAACTGGATGTTCCCAATGCCTCTACCCCTACCTCTACCCCCCTCTACCTCCATCCCCACCCCCATCTCCTCCTCCATATCCCCTATGATATCTCACTTGTGCTACACTCCCTATATTGGCCAAACTTGTATGTGTCCATCGAGATTACCTACCCTATATCACCATATATGTGGCATACTAAGGAATCTCTAGATGTAAATCTAATATAATTTTCTCATAATAATGCATCTCAACTACTAGGTCCTAGTATATATCCACACTCACGATACCTACCTATCCTATACTCAACCTATCTCCTAGTATCTATCCACACTCATAATACCTTCATTTCATATACTCAACTGACTCCTTCATCCCCTCACCATAAACCATCCCTCTTAGCATAGTATCCATTTTAAACCTAAACTTCTATATCATGACTCAAATGTAAGGTGTCAAACTCTACCTATAAAGCATCTAGTTTGGCCGGTATACTATCTTGTTCTATCTAAATGGTAGCGAGAGCCCCCTATACTTTGGTTATGTGTACTTGAAAGGTGATGCACTAGGATCTCAATGCATCCCTCTCAAAAATAATAACTATTTTATATATCTCCTCCTCCTCTCCTCTTTCTGCTCTCCTCTCCTCCTCATCTCTTCCTCCCTCCTTTGCATCTTGCATCTCCTCATATGCTCCCTCTTGATAAGGCTGCACCACCCTCTCCTATTTGAAATCTAGATACCCTGACCACCACACCAAATATTCTAGGGTACACCATGCATCATCTATCCTTGTATTTATTGTCTCTTCCTTAGGCCCTTTTAGAATATATGTAACATCTTCTTCTGGTAGTTCAGTCTCCATCATCTCATCTCTACACTCATGGGGCCCATGGTATATCTTGAATCATCCCAAACTATCTCCTTGATCTCAAAAAATGAAAAAAATTCTACATACTTTTTCCTCCTCCCTGTCATCCATCTTTCCCTTTGAATATCTACTAACTCTACCTCTTCCCCAAGCCATGTAGGAAATCTAACATAAGGCCTCCAAATGATGTCACCATCCTGAAACTCCCTGAGGCCTCACCAATAATATGTTATCTTGTGTCATGCCATCTATGTAATCTTGTACCAAATCTTCCTTCCATTAAAGGAAGGCCACACTATAAGTAGTACCATACCATCATATCTATAGGGTACCAATGAGTCGTATCACTCTAATGTGCTCATATGCCCAAGACTATAAAACAAAGGTCACATCTAAACCAAATCTCCTCTAGGTCCTCCACCCCCATAAATCCTTATATATATGTTCTAGTAAAGTCAGGGCCCAGGCAAATACTATATGTTGTTCCCACTTATCTGCAATGACACCTATGATGCTCCATGGGAACCTGCATCTATTTAAGTCAAGGAGGGTATCAAAAGAAATGGCCAACATCATAATCATCATCACTAATCTACCATTTGTATCTCCATCATATAATGGCTCAACAACAAATCTTCCTACTATAAAAATGATATCCATGAAATCTCCACCATATAATCATGTCAGTGCTGCTATATGACCTCACTCATCCATAGGTACAATAGTGGTTCCCTATACTGGGAGCCACAGTATTCTTTTCATGTCCTCCACTATAATAGTCATCTCTCTTATAGGTAATTAAAAGGTCTTAGTGGTCACATCCTACTGTTCTATTAATTTTAATGTCAAGCTCATATCTTTATGAATATGATGGTAGAAGCATACTCCTCCTAAGCCCATGACCTCTATATAGGCCCAATCATCATTGCTTAGTCGATCACATGATTTATCTAAAAGAGGTAGTACTTAGTCCTACATCCTCAAAAATTTCTATGACTATTGTCATAATCCTATATAAGCCTTAAATTTTTTAAAAATTTAACTTAGTTTAACCCTAGAATCTCTACTTAATTGTTCACCAGTTTTTACAATTTGACATCATTTTATTCCTAATCGATAATGCTTTTAATGAATCAATGATGACTCATTGGGATTAATGTCAATACATGGTCATTTTACTACCATAAAAAACCTATAAATTACCCTAAAAAAAATCACAAAAATAAAAAAACTAAAAAAACAAAGCCTACCTCATCATGGGACTGTCATCACCACCTTTGACCACTGTTTCTTGCTTCTATTGCACCATAGGTAAAAATCACTCTCAAATTTTTGATCTCCACTCATCACACATCAATAAAAAATGAATTATTTCCATGTTAGATTTTCTTATATAGTCAAATATAGATTGGCATTGATATTTTTTAGATTGACATTATTTTATGTGGATCACTATCGATTTCTTTAATCAGTGTCAATATGGCTTGACTTTTTTTCTTTTGAACGACTTGCAATTTTTTATGCATCTAGTCCTACTTCAAATCCCAACATTTTTACCTTTCCACACCTCTCCCATTATTTTTCCTATTACATTTAAAGCTTGTGGACATATACCCCCTATTGGTCACACATCCTCCATAAGGCATGCACTTTTTTATGCATCTCCCCTCTGTGGGTTTCGAGAGTACATCTCATCTTGAGAATAACCATCTATAGGTAGCACACACATTATAAAGCACAATAGATCTTTCAATCAGTTAAACCCTATCATTTTTTCTCTTTTTGGACTTCATTTAATCCTATCTATTTGTAGCTATGTTAAGTTATTATGTGATTTGTCTTGAGGTATCTCTCCCTGTACTATCTCATACCCTATTAGTGCAAAAGTATACTTCATTTTATGCATCTACACTCTTGGTTCCCATTTTTAATTTATTCATCCCATCTATTACTCCATATTTCAAACCCATTACCTACTCATCATCCTACATTGGCTCCTAGTTTGAGGGGGGATACCTCCTCACATAAACCTAAGTCATTGGACCTCTTTTAATTTTTGTCTCATGGCACATTATTACATACCACTCCATAAAAAGAGGGAAATATAGAAACTACAATTTCATATGTCATATATGAATTATTTGGTGTCTTAGGCCTTTAAATTATTATTTCATCCTAAATACATCTATCCTAAAGTCTAAAATATTTACCATTAGGTACTCGATAATATATTTTTACAAATCACCATTTTAACTTATTAACTAACAAAATCTAATTTACAAGCCATAGAATATATCAAATCTTAACCCTCCAACAACTTACCCTCATAGTAAAATCATTGCTAAAAACCTGCATTTTTAATCCTAAATTTCCCTATAGTTGGAACAAGCCAAAATGGATCAAAGAAAAACTTCTGCTAAAAAAGGCAAATTGGTAAAGATTCTCCTATGATTGACACCAATTTTCTCATATCGGCATTGATCTATATATACATAGGTAAACCTTTGGTTTGGCCCCATGAAATTTCAATCTAGAATCACTATTAAGATTTCTTCAAGATAATTAAATTCAACATTTAGCTCCACACTAACAAAATTAGGCTATACCCAGTCCAGAATGGTAATCACAAACTAAGGAGATTACTTGCACCTAAAAAAGGACATAATCTACCTGCATTTATTTCAAGGTAAATTCTTTAACTTGACTATTTAATTTCTTATTTAATTATATCTATTTCCTTCTCATTCCACTATCAAAACATCTTAAACATTCTTAGTTTTCTTTTATAATTCCTCAATTATCCTTTATATTTTTATTTATGACCTTGCATAGTTTTAACAGAATCATCATCGATTCATCTTAATCAATATTGATTCTACAAGATCAACATTGATACCTATATTATATTTTAGAATTTGAGCCATGTAATCATAAAAATCTATCTTAGATTCATTTTGATTTGATCTTATACCTTTCTAAATAATGAATTTATTTATAGATGACTCTGCCCAAAGTTTCACACTAAATAATTAGTATCCTTGATTTGTCCATCATCTCTCAATTTCTCTTCGCTAACCAAAGTGACATAGATTTTGAGTTAGCACTTTGTGTCATTGTCTATTCTCCTTCAGTTGAAGCCACTTCCAACTAATTAGATGTTATACAAGAATATGTGAACTCTATTGGATCTTATTAGAATGAACACTTTGCTTATGTTGATAATTTAGATGAAGATTAGTTCCTAAGCATTTTATTATTACTTCCCTTTGTTTTATAAATTTAGTTTTTATTATCCACTTAATTATGAAAATAGTGATTTGACATCCTCTTGAGGAAGTCATTACTTCTTGGTACTGGTTCCTAACCAGGAAACTCACTTATCTATCTATCAATCAAATTTGTCCAAGTTGTCTCATTGTGTGCAGGTTATTCTTCCAAGAAAAAAATAAATTCCCACATTCATTGGATTAAAATTGTGTGCATCCATCCTTTTATCTCTAGGTATTCCTCATAAACCTTGCATGTATTTAAGTTTTTAATGGATAATTAAATTAAAAGGAAAAAATGAAAAACTACTATTATAATAAGGGATATTATCCAAATACTCAGGACCTATAAAACTATACAAGGATTTTATTCACACTATAGTAAGCCATTTTATCCATTTTATTTATGGTACACCTAAAAGGAGTGTATTACCTAGGGAAGTTACTCTCACCATACCCTTAGAGATAGGATAGTGGGCTATAGTCATAATTTTATCTCTATAGTTAGTGTTATGAAACATTGCATTGAAACTAATCTGTGAATAAGAAAGTATATTTAAGAGCCCAAATTATCATTCAAACCTTTGCCTAGATCACCCTTTATACCTTTATTTTTTCTTTTATTATCATTCAAATAATCAATGAATATGTTTAATATACAATAATAGGCTATAAAAAAATGAAAAATCAAATGGTTGACTCTAATATATCTTCACTAAAAGTTTTGTATCCCCACTTCAAGAGTCCATTATGTTTGATACGTTCAAACATTTTGATGAACTACACCATAAAGTAAAGAATGTGAGGTTAAATTTATTATTTTGAACAAATAAAAATATACTTCAAATTTTAAAATCTTCTAGTTAAATCCAATGAAAGAAATAAAGATTAAATATACTTCAACAAATAAAAAATTAAGATCAAGTATATTTTGAACAAATAAAAATATACTTCAAATTTAATCTTAATTTATTATTAAATCCAATGAAATAAATAATGAAGATAATCTTCTAGTTAATTATATTTCACAATGAACACAAAAGCTTAAATTACAAGCTCCATCAAGGAGGAAATTCTCAAGGTTACCATCACCTCTTCATTTATTGTTGTAAATTCTACTTTAATGTAATCTCATCTTTATTCATCCACCAATGGAAGTAGACATGTCTAAACTACAGTTTAAAAGTTATTATAGCAATGCATATTATGAATATCATTGATGTATTGTATATTCTACTAGTTGATGTTTCAAGATTAAACAAAAGATCTGATATCTTTTTGATGAAAAAATTATTGATATTGGCACACTTAGTGAAGAGGAAAATCCATAAGAACATGATAATTCAAAGATAAAAAATTTACAAATATCCTTTTCCAAATCATGAAGAAACAAAAAAGCCTAACTCTAAAGTACATTATGCATACAATGCTCAAACTCATCCTTCTACATATAGGAATCTACTTGATAGCATTAGTGGTATAGTTACTTAAATCAATACCTTATACAAAGCATAAATGTCTCAGATATGTTCATGATAATTAAATGGTAAAATTATAGGAATACAATATAAATTTCCTTTGGTACCAATGGTATTTAATCTTCTTAAAAATAGTTGGTTGACACTACATTAAACAACATGGTAATAAAGTATTAAATATAACTATTCAATATCATGATATAGATAAATAAAAACATATTACATAAATAGTTTATCCATCTATTTATACTCATGATACAATTACACTTGAGCATAATTGGTTAATTCTAAAGAGCATGGTACATTCTCTTAAGTATAAAGTGGCACATCAAAAACTATCTATATCTTAAGGCCCCACAAATTATTAAAAGTGATTCACCAAATATACAATTAGTTTCATATTATCCTATTCTACATGAGGATACACGTTCAAATGGGGATATGAGCAATGGTTCAAATGGTTATATTACAACATATGATTCTTATTCAGATGCATAAGCATCTATAGTTGGCATTTCATCTTCACATGAAGGCACTCCATATCTTACAATTGGGTATAATATGTGCATCCTATTTATGATATCCTTAGTTGGACACAACCTCTTACTTCCTCTTAAACCACTTATTGGACAAATTCTCTTGATTAGGTACTTGCATATTTTCCATTGTACATAGTCTCTTTGAATTTATTTTTTTTCTAAATCTTATATTTTAAATTCTGAGCATTCTTATAACCCTTGACTTTATCTTAACTTTGGGAATTTACCCTCTTGATTTTAAAAATGATTAAAACAATCCAAAATAACTATCTTATAATGCTTTCATTGTAGATTCTTAATACACTCCACTTTCTTACTATTGAATATTTATCACGCTATGACTTTCATTACACTTACATGATCACATATTTATACTTTTACATATTACATGGACACAGATTATTTCCCATTAGATACATACACATTATTATCTACATATCCACTTTGTGTGTTAAATATATAGACATTAGAGGCATATTCCTTGCCTTTTTGTCATTACACATTATGATTTAACACCTTATTGAAAATTATTCGATGTTATGAATATATGATATCTCTTCTCTTTAATTTTTTAGTTTAGTAGTTTTTATGGTCACATATGTTTTGTAAGTCGTCCCATAAACATTTTGTTTTATCCCACATTTAATGGAAGTAACACTTACTTAGATTATAATTCATATATAAGTAAGTGTTGAGGCCAATAAAGGCATCCACAAATTATTTGTATTGATATTTATCAAAGGAGGTTGCCCCCTCGAAGTGATCTGTGATTAATATAATCCATTTAGTGCTTTTACTCATTTTTATAATTCTATTATTTCATGCATTTTTATCAACTTGTTGTAGGAGGATCCTCTCATCTGGTATCAGAGCACTTTTCAAGGCTAATTTTTTTTAGAAATTTTAAACTCTATTCTACTACATAATTTCTTTATAGTATTTTTCTCAGAAATTCCTAACTCTATTCTATTGCATAACTCTGTTCTACATCACAATAATCTTTTTTGAATCAGGGTAAAACCTGATCACATAACTATAGGAAGTGCTTGGGTGAAAACCCTAAAACTCATTATGAGGATTACCATAGGAACCCAAAAGTAGCTAGCCTATTGAGAGGATATGCCAGTGAAATGAGCAATGGCCCCTTCCTAATTAAGTAGTTCCCATCTGTGAGGAAAACCAAGAGCTATCACTGAGAGATAAACCTATGGCTAGAAATTTTTTGGAGAGTGGTACTCGCTTAGACAACATTGGTGGCTAGATTGATATCTTTAAGTCCTTAGGTAACCATTGAAACTTGGGGCCCATTTCTATCAATTTTAGAATATTACCATGGAGTATCAAAAAATTTGCCATATCAGATATACAAACTTGGCATACCAATTTCAGCATAATACCAATAGAGTATTATAAAATCACCATAGTAGATCTGTAGACTTATTTTAACACATTTTTATTAGACATTCTTACATAGCACAATAACTAAAAACAAAAAAAATCATTTTTTTCAATATCTCTTCATATGTAACCCCGTTGACCCTCAAACTTTATCTGGACACCTAAAATTTCATTCCCTACATTTTCTTCCTTGAGGTCCCATATCCCAATTCCACTCCTAATTATTGCTAATCTCAATTTTTTATTTTTTAGGTTTTGCCATAACTTCTATTTTTATCCATTTTCCTTGAAAATTTTCCACTATGTTCATTGTCTCTTTCTAATCCTTTGTCCCTCTTTGATTTTTTTTTTAGTTTTTTAATTTTCACTCTTGAAATTGCCCTTGCCTTCATCAATCATACTCCCACTATGCAAAAAAATTATTAAAATCCCCTTTACCCCTTCCATTTTTGCCCAAATTCAAAACTTTCCTTACGAAACATGTCTTAACTCTAGTTTTCCTATCCATTGCAAAAAAAAAAAAAATTATTAGGGTCATGGTAGTAACCCAAACAGGAGCAAAAAACATGGAGGATAAAATTGCCACCCTCAAGACCCACATCAAATATCTTGATGAAAATATTCTCAGCCTTAGTCTTCAACACACCACCATGAACAACAAATGACATATAAATTCTTCTTCATACACTAGGTTTTATTCTTCTAGAAATTATCATGGGTTGAAGCTTAATTTTCCTCAATTCAATGGTACAGATCCAACTAGATAGATCTATCAGGCAAAAAAATATTTTGGTTTGCATAATACTTTTGATGCCAACAAGGTTCTACTTGCATCCTTTCACTTAGAACTTTAAGCCCTCTAATGGTATCATTGGTATACCAAGGCTCATGATGAACCCATACAAACTAATTTTTGCACTCTCATTTTGCAATGGTTTGGCCTTATTTATTTTGATGACTTCATTGCAGCACTCACTAAACTTCACCAAGCAAGAACAATGAGAGAATATCAAACAAATTTTGAAAAACTAGCTAATCACATAGAGGGATTATCTAATGAATTATTCAGGAGTTGCTTTGTCAGTGGACTAAAGGATAAAATTTGATCTAAGGTCAAAATTTTCTAGCCTAACATGATGATGGAAGTCTTAGGGTTGGTTAAGTTGGTAGAGGATAAGATCACATCTCAGTAGCGATTCAAATCTATTTTTTTCCATTTAAAAATATAGCTCCATAATGATCTCAATTAACACTAGCCCGTAAAACCACTCCTATCAAGTGTTTGACTGATGCAAAGATGTAAGCCCATAGATAAAAAGGACTATGTTATAATTGTGATGATAAATTCACTTGGGGACATTGATGTGTCGAGTAAAATTTCTACCTATTAGATGTGAACTCTCCACCCAAAACTAAAGATTGGGAAGATTTTTAAGATATAACAGATGATCCAGAATAAGCTTAACCAATGTGGAACCTACTTCTTAAGAAGACCAACTAGAGATCTCTCTCTATGCCTTAGTAGGAGTCATTACCCCGTTAACCATGTAGGTTAGGGGTTACTTCAAGAAGTTACCTCTCACAATACTCATTGATTCAAGTAGCACTCATAACTTCATTGACCCTTAGATTACCAAATACGCTAATTTTTTAATTCATCCTTGCTCCAACTTTAAAGTCATGATTGCCAATGGGGGCACATTACCTTACAAATGGAAGTGTCACAATGTGCATATTTCTATTGGATATTATAACTTGTACTCCAACATGTTTACCTTGTCCTTAGGTAGATGTAATATTGTTTTAAGAGCCCATTGGTTACACACACTTGGACCCATCTTATGGGATTTTACTAAACTTTGGATGAAAATTTTAAATAAAGGGAAAAAACACACATTGAAAGGCTTACAACTAGGATCTATTAGAATCATAAGTTCATATCACATGGAAAATATTCTTAAGAATAATTCACATGATGTCATTACCTAGCTCCATTCCATTCAAATGTAACCCTCAATAATCTCCACTACTCCTAACCTATAAACTATTTTGTAGAGGTATGCACGTGTCTTTGCCAAACTAGTGGGATTGCCACCTTCATAGCCAGAGGACCATTATATTCAGCTCCATATAATCATTCCTCCCAACATCATGCCTTATCACTACCCATTTTAGTAAAAGACTGAGATCAAGATGCTCATTCAAGACTTACTGAAGTAAGGCATCATTCACCCCAGTACCAACCCATATTCTTCCTTAATTCTCCTTGTTTGGAAAGAAAATGGGTCATGGATCCTCTTCATTGATTTGCATTTACTTAATCACCCAAAATTAAGGATAATTTCTTGATCCCTATTATTGATGAACTTCTTGATGAGAATCATGGTGCTCATTTTTTCTCCAAGTTGGATCTCGACTCTAAATATCACTAGATTCAGCTTCATGAGGATGATATCCCTAAGATAGTATTTTTCATGCATGATGGCCACTATGAATTCTTGGTCATTCCCTTTGGCCTCACTAATGTTTCTTCAACATTTTAGGCATTAATTAATAAAATATTCTATCCCTACCTATGGAAATTCCTTTTGGTCTTCTTCGATGATATCCTCATCTATAGTAAAACATGGTCTGAGCATCTCCAACATTTAGAGCTTACACTGCAGCTTCTCTTTGGCCATCATCTTTATTGAAAATAGTCAAAATGTACTTTTATTTAAGATGAAGTTGACTATCTTGAGCATATTGTTTCAGCCCAATGGGTTTGAGTGGATCCTAAAAAAATAGCTACCATAATAAATTGATTGCATCTTCAAAAAGTCAAGAGCCTCTATGGTTTTTAGGGGTTATCTGGATACTATCACAAGTTTATCAAGGATTATGGGAATATTGCATATCCACTAATAACTATGTTGAAAAAGGATGTTTTTACTTAGACATAAGTTGATGAGTGTGTATTTGAAGAATTGAAACAAGCTATGTGTACTACACCTATTCTAGCTATGCCAAATTTTGCCAAGACCTTCACTATCAAGAGTAATGCTTGTAGTAATAGACTTGGTGTTATTCACCTCCAAGAAGGATGCCCCATCACATTAACTATCAATGTTATTTCTAAAAATAATTTAGTGCTCTCTACTTATGATAAGGAAATGATGGCCATTTTACATGTAATGTAGAAGTGGTGGCCATACCTACTAAGAAATCATTTTTGCATCAAAACTGATCACTAAAGTCTAAAATATTTCTTGGAACAATGAGTCTATGCCCCATCACAATATAAATGTGTCAACAAACTCATAGTTTATGACTATGAGATAACTTACAAGAAGGGTAAGGACAATATTACGGTTGATGCTCTATCTCACACATTAATGGATCAAGCTTCCCTTTCAGCTATTTTTATGACTATTCCAAATTAGTTGGACACTGTATAGTATGGGTATGTCAATGACTACTCATTATCTCAAATCATTCAATATTTGGCCATTAACCCCTCAGCTATACCACATTATTCTTAGGATGGTGCTTCTTTGTGATATAAGGGTCATTTGGTGTTTCCCTATAGCACAGATCTTCAACAGGTTATATTATATGAACTCCATGCTTCTCCATCCATAGGGTATGCAAGGTTTCTCAAAACTTATTAGCAAGGATGATGCAACTTATTTTATAAGGGAATGAAAAAGTAAATTTAATAGATGGTGGTTGAATGTGATACCTGCCAATGTAACAAGGGTGAAACAACACTCATCCCTAGCTTGCTTAAACCCTTGCCCATCCCTACCAGGATTTGGATAGATTTTTCTATGGATTTCATTACAAGGCTCCCTAAATCTAGAGGGAAAATGGTAATCTTAGTTATTATTGATTACCTCTCCAAATATAGTCATTTTTGTACACTCAACCATCCCTATACCACCTCCATAGTGGCACAAAATTTTCTAGACTAGATTTTCTATCTTCATGGCATTCCTTCATTTATTGTCTCTAATCACGATGCAACCTTCACCAGCTATTTTTGGAAATAACTCTTTCAAATTAATGACACCTAACTAAAGACGAGTTCTGGGAATCATCCAAAAATGAATGGCCAAACTAAAATTATCAACAAATTCTTGGAAAAATTCCTTCATTGCTTCACCTCATAACAACAACATCAGTGGGTGAAGTGGCTCCCTATTTTTGAATGGTGGTATTATACCTCCTACCACACTTCAACAAAAATGACTCTATATGAAGTAGTATATGGTCAAGCACCACCAGTGATCTTTTTATACACCCCTAATAACTCATTAGTTCAAGTGGTTGACATGATTCTTTGAATATAAGATCAGATCCTCGATACCCTATAGGAAAATCTTCATATGACACAAAATCAAATGAAAAAATAGGTAGATCAACACTATTTTGAGTGCACTTTTCAAGTAGGTTATATGGTTTTTCTTCACCTTCAACCTTTCAAGTAATCCTCCCTAAGACTCAAAGGGAATCATAAGCTATCTCCTAAGTTTTATAGGCCCTATAAGGTTATTTAGAATATTGGGTCAGTTGCTTATAAGTTGGAGCTCCAATCTTCTTCCCAAGTTCACCTAGTATTTCATGTCTCTTATCTGAAGAAAGTTCTTGGCATAAACATCAAAGTGTAGACTATTTTACCCAAACTTAATAATAAAGGATCCATTCTTCTTGAGCCAGAGGCAATCCTAGACATGCACATATGCCAACTTCACTCCCAGTCCATCACCAAGGTTTTAATTTAGTGGCATAGAATGCAACCAAAAGATGCAACATGGGAACCACTATTTCAGATTCAACACCAATTATCACATCTAAATCTTTGAGGACAAATATTTTTCTAATAAGGAGGGGATATTATGAACCTGTGATATCTCTTCTCTTTACTTTGTTAGTTTAGTATTTGCTATGGACACATATGCTTTATAAGTCATCATGTGAGCATTTTGTTTTATCCCACATTCATGGAAAGTAGTAGTTGCTTAGATTATAATTCATATATAAGTAATTTTAAGGCAATTAAGGCATCCATGAATTATTTGTATTGATCTTGCTCAAAGGAGGTTTCCCCCTCGAAGTGGTCTATGATCAATATAATCCATTCAGTGCTTCTGCTCATTTTATAATTATGTTATTTCATGCATTTTTATTGACTTGTTATAGGAGGATCATATCATTTGAATCCCTCCAATTTATTCTATTTTTGAAGCCTTGATTATTACTACATTTTATTTATTTTTAATTCCATTTTTTAAAAAATTCAAAAATTCAAAAAAATCATATATTCCAAACATTCAAAAAATCAAGATATTTTCAAAAATTCAAAATCAGAAACTAAAAAAGTATTTTATTATATCTCTAGTTCACTTATTTATATTTTTTATATATGTCATGTTAAATAGGTCACATATTTCATTTATCTTTCAATACAATTTTTTTTCATGAGGTATGTGAGTGTGATGTAGGACATACTATTTACATGGGTTTCATGTCAGGCTTACCTTTTTACCTAACAACCTTGATAAGCCAGGGGAATCTCTTTGTTTTCCATAAAAGCTTCAATAGGTTGTATTCTTCCAAAACCTCTCTACCATGTTGAACTACATATCATACAATATTTTTGATATTCACTCATACTTTGTATTATATTACATGGATATTTTATTTTATAGCAATGTCATTGATACATATGGATGATGTAGATTAGTCTCATTTGATCTATGTTTCTTATTTCATTACATATAAGTTAGGAATTGTTTGTTTATTGTGTGTATCCCTTGTCCTTGTGTGAGCAACATATAAATATTCTTGCTTATATGGCAGCATCGTGCCATTTACATGTGGCCCTTGGAATTGTTTATTTGTGAGACATTCATATGTTCCTTGTTTGTGGCATGTGTGTAATTTTTGATGAAATAATACAAAAAAATTGTGTGAAAATTACATGACATTACTTTTATGTTCATTTATTACTACTACGGTGTTATAATTCATCTCAACATTGTTCATACTTTTTAATTTACTATTATGCCATGATACATATCATGCACATGTTGCCTATGTGCTTCAAAAATAAATGTATCTAACACATTTTTCATTACTATATTAAATACTATGATGAAATCCAAATCAAATGTTTAACATGCTACTACATAACTATATCTTTTACATATCATACAAATCTCTTTTGAGATTAGTGAATTTCAAGCTATGTCTCTCATATCAAAAGGGGAATCACAATGGGATTGTATTGAGAATTTAAGCTCTCATGAGTAACATAATTTATATTTATGACATAATAAAATGTTTAAATTTTTATTACTATTTAAAAAAATTAGATTATAGGGGTATATGCCAAACATGTGCACTCATTCCTAAATTTACTTGAGTATAAATTCACATATACTTAATTCATATACATGGGTATGTACAAAAACATTTACAAGTTAAATTGGCATTCAATATCAATTCAGTATAGTATAGGGGGTATGATATTCATTCATGTTACTACATTGTAAATTTCAAAGTTTAAAAGTTTAAAAGGTGCAAAATTTTAAATAGAATCTAGATCAATTTGTAGCAATGTGATTAATCTCATTTGCTATGTCTCTCATATCAAAAGGGGAATCACAATGGGATTGTATTGAGAATTTAAGCCCTCATGAGTAACATAATTTATATTTATGACATAATAAAATGTTTAAATTTTTATTACTATTTAAAAAAATTAGATTACAGGGGTATATGCCAAACATGTGCACTCATTCCTAAATTTACTTGAGTATAAATTCACATATACTTAATTCATATACATGGGTATGTACAAAAACATTTACAAGTTAAATTGGCATTCAATATCAATTCAGTATAGTATAGGGGGTATGATATTCATTCATGTTACTACATTGTAAATTTCAAAGTTTAAAAATTTAAAAGGTGCAAAATTTTAAATAGAATCTAGATCAATTTGTAGCAATGTGATTAATCTCATTTTTCAAGGGGGCCACATTTGAGTCTAGTAAAACTCAAAGTCTAAGGTTATACTTTAATGAGACACATTTTTTGGTTTCACCCATTTATTCTATCAAGATTGATTCTATTGACACTCAATGGCTATGGTTGCATAATAATGATCCACATTTGGTGGTTCTACCTATATAGACATAATATTATAAAATTTATCATTTACTAACACTTTATCTTGTAGGAACCTCTCAATTTTTTATCTCTCTAAGTGAATGCCTTAAAGGTTGAATCAATAAATGTGTGCAAAGACCATTAGTGCTTCACAAGATTATTGGTTAACTCTATCATTACCTAAAACCATTACAAATCCTACTTATCCAATTCCCCAAGCAATATAAACCCATTTACACATTTTCATAAGCATTTATCCTTTCATATAGCCCCTAACTAAATAAGTACCCTCTTTTCCTAGTAAGTTGGCTAGGCTGATCTTGTTATAAAATATTAAGTACATATTGTGGAAGTAAGTTAGCCTAGCTAACTTAGTTTGATGCCTAATGATAACTTTTTCTAACTAACTGGATCGAGTTAGCTGATCTTGTCAGCTAAAATAATGGAAGGGTTAAGGTTTATCCATCACTATACATATAAGGCCATTTCAATCAAAATAGAGAAGAACATTTAGTTTCACATCATTATGATTCATAATTCTACTAAATCTACATTTAAAGGATCCATTGCTTAGGGTTTGCCTTGTAGAGAAAATATCACTTATGTTATAAGAAGTCTTGAATTAAAAATATGATTCTTTTAGCCCAGAGATGATTTTTATAGTGTGATCTTTATAAAGCCACAACAACCTATTGCAAAGCAACATTGGCCAAGGGAGATATTAAGACTCGATAGGTTCACCTAAAGTAAGTTTTTTAAACTCTTTCTATTTCATTTGATAAATAGATATTGTAATATTTATGAATGTATAACTCATTTATTATATTACCTATATGCTTAAACTTAGTATAGATATAGGGTTTTTATTTCTTATCATCTTTCATTTTAGGTGATCTAGGGCCCCATTTTCCTACCATGATCTCTTGATTGTTTATTTATGGTCAACCATCTCTTTTATGTTGCAAGCTTTGGTGAGCACTAGATTAGTTTTATTCTTAGACCTAGCTAGAGTTATTACATAGTGTCATTTACCTAAAGGCTTTAGAACCCTCTTATTTGGTGTTATATAGTAACATATCCCTTGGTTAGTTTTAGCGGATCCAATTTGGTATTACTCCTAAATAAATTGGATTAAAATAGATGTTAGTTGATTACCTTAATTGATCTTAGATTTATTAAATCAAATAAATTATAGATCTATCTTAATTTTTTACATACATTCTAGTGAACCTGACATGAATCTAACCCTTTCATATTTTTAATTTTTCATTTACATTTAACTAGATTGGGTTGATCAATCTCATTTTAACCTTTGTATATAGATTCAGGATCCATATTCAACTAGATCACACTGATCAATCCCATGTTCTCCTTTGTTTGAAAGTTTTCTTTCCATATTCAACTAGATCAAGCTAGTCAATCTAGCCTTTTCTCTATTTATAAGTCTAGGATTTACAGTGAACTATATCACGTTGGTCAATTTATTTTTTTCCTCTACATTATAGGTTTTAATTTCAAAACTAGGTCACACTAGTTGACTTAGTTAATTTTCCTATTTTCTAGATTTATCGCTTACAATCAACTAGATTGAGTTGGTTGATCTAATTTAGTTTAGCAGGTTTTTACTTTTTAGCTTTCAACAAACTAGATTAGGCTGATCAATGTAGTTTTATTTTATCACTTTCATTTTTTTTAAAATCTTTTTAACAAAGTAAATCAATGTGGTTGATCCTATTTAACCTCTGTATTTTTTATATTTTGCCTTTACATGACCTAATCAGATCTAGATAATACAATTAACAATCATATTTTTAGCATTTTTAATCAACCAAATAAGTTGACATGGTTGATCTAATTATATATTATAGGTTCACTCTAAATAATATTTGTAATTAATTTTTTTTAATTGATTCAATTTGTCATATCTATCTTTTAGCATAATTAGTCAGCATTTCAATTTATAAATTGTCTTTACCAATTTTTTTATTCTGTGAAAATGTATCACATAATCAACTAAGTAAACATGGTTAACTTAGCTATGTGTCTATTTTTTATGCCAAATAAACTAAGTTGAAATGGTAAACTATGTTTGGTTTTGGCCCATTTTCACAATCGACTAAAAACAGCGTGCTTGATAGCATTCTATTCTATTTTTCAACTACATCAGCATGGTTGATCTTGTTATGTATCTTTTAATTTCAACATAATCAAGGTAATTCAATTTCATTTATTAGTAATTAATTTCACATTTACTTTTTAAAGAGTTGGATTCTTATTTCTTTACATTATTAAATTGTAAATTAGTTTTTGACAATTGATTTTCACTTTTTTAAATTTCCTTCAAAACTATGTACTAAATTTTTTAAAATTACTTAGCTACTATTATGAAGGGTTACACAATAATCTATTTTTAGTCCTTATATATCATTTATAGATATCATGGTGAGAGGGGGTTTTCACAATAATCATAGCCATATTACATATCTAAACACAATATTTAGTTTCCACATACCCTATGATATTTTAGAAATATGTAGGATTTTCATTTAAATTTAACATTAGGAATCCAACCATCTATTTGATCTCGTGGTGCATTGAATAGTAGTAAACACTAATAAGTTACTTCTAACTTACTCTTGAAACTATGTTTAGTGGGATATTGGAATGATAATTCCTCAATAGCACTTTGAAACATTAGACCATCACTATCTAATAGAAAAATAAGTATCTTTAGAAGCCTACAAATCAATCAGAACCTTTTAGTACATCTTCTTGATCTTATTTTTGGATAATTAATTAGCATCAATTTTTATAAAATTACATTTTCACTTGATACTTATTATTCTATGTTATATTTCAAATTGTATTGAATAACATTAATACATTTTATATTGTGTGGTAGATAGTTTAGTATTTCTATCTGCTTTATTGTCACCTTAAAAATACATAATTCAAATTTTTTTTTTTTTTTTTATAGATTCAACTAAATTAAGTAACATGATTTAGTAGGATGTCCAACTCTACATTTTATTTCATGTATAGCTAAGTTAACCAAATCAACTTAGTAGGTTAACCAAACCATCATTTTTCCTACTTGTACAACTAAGTCAACCAAATTAACTTAGTAGATTTTCAAAACTTTTCTAGACTTCCCAATATCACACTAGATTGGTCTGGTTGAATCTGTATGCCCTGGATGGCATACTCTTATCTTTAGCAAACTTTTATAGACTTCTCAAAATCATACTAAATTAGCCTGGATAACTTTATATACCCTAGTTGACTTAGTCTTATTTTTATAAAACTATTAAAGACTTCTCAAAATCACACTAGATTGGCTTATCTAACTCTATGTGCCCTGGTTAACTTAGTCTTATCTTCAACAAACCTCTTTTATATTTCTTAAAATCATACTGGATCAGCTTGGTCAACTCCATATCTCTTAGTCAACCTAGTTTAATTTCTTAATTCATCTAAAATCCATTAGATCAACTCAACCAATCCTGTTACTCCTGACTGACTTGTTAGCTTTATCAAAAAAATCTTCACTTGACCTTTTCAATTATTTTTCTTACCACATTAATTAACATCATGAAATTACTCATTAGGATATTTCTTGATAGTCTAAATTGATTCAACATGTACATGGGTGCTTCTTTTATTCCTACTTTAGCCACCCAAGAGGATATCCCCTCATGGTTCAATTATTCACATCCCTTATCTAGGCCAATGGAATGTGACATGGTCCATATCACTCAAAACAATGATCTGGATGATTTCAACTTGAATAGTACTATTTCTAAACTCCCTTATTTTACCATCAAAGTAATTGATACCAACATAGGGAATCCTCCTACAATAAACCCTCCCATAAGTAACCCTCTTCTCACTAATCCTAGGGATACCCCTCCAACTAGCACCAACATTCCACCTTATAAAACTAATAATCAAACTACACCTATAGATACAACTCAAATTCTTTATCCAATGGATCAATAAATAAATGTTATGCAAACAAATAACAATGCTCAAATACTCCAAATTCAAAACCATATCCTTAAAATTTCAAGTCAATCCTATATTATCATGTTGTTGATGCGGCAAATTACACCCTTGGCAGGAGGCTGAGCTCCTGCCTTCCACGCACAGTAATAGAAAATCCCCTCTTGCCTATGGGTCTGGCAAAACTAGGGGGAGAGTCTCTAGATAAGGGCTAGCTCCCTTTGATGTATCTCTGTGGTCTTGGATTTCCTACTGCTAACAATGGGGGGGAAAGAGAGAAGGATGTTGAAAAATATAACCTAAACTAAAACGGTGATACACCAAAAATTTGATCTACTTAGCTTGAGTCTACACTTTCCACCAAGAACAAGCTGGTATACACTTCATTTGATATGGGAAATTCTTCTGCATCAGTGAGCTAGGGGTCTGATGGAGATACAGGGAGGAAGAACTACCAGAGGCATTCTAAGACACACTTTGGTAGCCTATTCACATGTGCCTATATTCTTGATGTGGACACTTCTGACTAACCTGCAAAAGAAGAACTCACAATACACTAGATATGTTGGAATCATTCTATGAAATCATAAGGAAAATGACTTAACACAAAACAAAACATAGACATATATGAAAGTGTAAGCTCAAATAGAGGTAAAAATGCTATGTCTTGATTCAAGGTAAAATTTGGTAGAGCTCTGTCTTATAAGCCAAGATATTTTTGGGCAAAGCTTTACCTTATAGGATAAGAGATTTATATTTTTCTCCAATGAGAATTTTATAATATATAGAGAGAGAAGTAAAGGCACCCATTTTGAAAAAGACTTTGGCACTTTTTTACAAGTTGGCCCATGTGCATTGAGAGCATTGAGAAGAGGAAGCTGCTGAAAAAGGATGTTGTGTCAGCTGTCAGTCTTGAATTTGGCATTCAAACATTAATGTGAAAGCATGGGCCATGCCTCTTTTTTTGCAAACAAGACTGCTCCTTCAAGATATTCACATGGTTTGTCTACTCATTAATGTAAAGAGGAGAAAATAGGTCATGCCATTCACTATTTGTGCCCCTTGATGACCACTTGGCAAATGTTATGTCAACTACTGGAGTAACTCCTTGAGTCGACACCTTCTTTTTCCACTTGGACTATTTTGTCCATTTTTGCACTTTGTCTCTTCCTGGCTTTATCTTTTTTGACTCCTTCGGCCCTCAGGGGCTATCTTCCCAGCCTTGCTGGATCCTTCGGCTTTTCTCTCAATAGTGATTCCTTTTGGCCTTAAGGCCTTTGGATGCATTTGAGTCTATGATCCAGCCTTTAAAGATCAATGGCTAGTTTATGGTGCTTAATCTTGATGTCTGTGGGCCCATCACCCTCCTTGGCAATTCCTTTGACTTTCTTCCTTTGCTTCGGCCTTTTGCTTCCTTTCCTTTGGGCTTTTGAGAAAGGTCCTTTTGGTAGCTGAGATTCCCCTAGAAGGGCACCTACCCTTCAGATTCCTTCGGTGGCCTTGCTCCTCAAATCCTTTAGACAAAATGTCTGAATGAATTCCTTCAGACATTTTGTCTGAAGGATATCTTCTTTTATCTTTCCTGCTTATTCCTTTTTTTCGTCAGCTTTTCTTTCAGCCATTTTTCCCATGGACAAAATGTCTGCAAGAATTATTTCAATCACTTTGACCTTCAAAATCCTTCTTCAGGTTTTTTCCCCACGACTCTTTCTCTAAATTTCTTCAGACTTTTTGTCTAAAGGAATTCCTTTGGACAAAAGTCTGAAGGAGATCATTTCCTGCTTTTGCCTAAGTCTTTTTTTATTGCCATGGGATTTTATTTTGAAGGATTTCTTTAGACAAAATGTCTAAAGGAATTCCTTCAAGCATTTTGTTTGAATAAATTCTCCATCTCTTGCCTTGAACAAATCTGAAGGAATTCCAACTTTTCTGCCTTGAAATTTTTTTTCTAAGAAAAACTTACCCTTTCAGACTTCTCTTTGATCCCTTTGCAAGTGTTCCCTGCCCTCCACAAGGGCACTTGGGTCTGGAACTACCCTTTGCAAGGGCACTAGAATGGTCCCTTTTATGCTTGACTTCCCTTTGCAAAGGCACTAGTCCTTTAGGAGACTCTCTTGAACCTTCTAATTGAACTGTTGATTGAACCAACTGGTTGAACCAACAATGGTTCAACGGTTCAATAGTTTAATGGTTTAATGGTGTGTCTTACTCATTCAATTAACCATTTGAACCACCCACTTCAAACCATTCGATTGAACCCTTTGATTAAACCAACTGATTGAATTGTTTGATCGAACCAAGTCATTAAACCACTGATTGATTGAACCAAAGGTCAAACCAAATGATTAAATCATCTTATTGAACCAAGTCATTGAACCAAGCTGACTGAACTGAAAATGGTTCAAATTTCAAGTTCAAAGTTCTTAACTCTTGGAAAGATCATGTCATTGAACCCCGATGTTGAACCACTTTTCCAACCTTAAGGAAAAGTGTCTTAAATCATTTTTTTGCTCTCTTTCCTTGTGAATTTCTTTGGACAAACTGTCTGAAGAAGCTTTGTAAAAGCCCTTTCATTCTTTAAACTGGTTCATCTTCTACCAAAAGACTTGTGCAACCCAAATTCAACTGGCTCAAAACAACAAAGGAAGAAGGGGACTAATTTTGGCCCACTGGACCAAAAATGGTCAACAAATTGGTGACTCCCAGGGGAAGCACGCCTGCTATGCTTAGAAACCAGTTGCCTTAAAGTCCATTGGCACGGAGTCAAAACACAACTTGAAAAAAGTTAGCAACAGCCACGATAGATCCAAGAATCAATCATGAACCTTTTACCCCAAACACCAAGGAAAACACACACAAGGCTAAAAACACTACTTGTGCAAATAACACTTAAGGAAAATAGGGAAAGAAAAACTGAAAGCAAACTACTATATACAGCTAACTAGGTACATTTGCCTCCCTCTTAGATCAAAAGGAAAACTTCTTAAGTATATTTCATGGCAAGGAAACTTATGGTGCCAGACAAGTGGCTGAATGGAATGGAGATTTAGTGACCTGCTCTTCTTTCTTGCCACCTTGATTGGCTTGCATCTGATTGGATCAGAGTCAAACATGTTTCCAACATATATGTACTCTTCTTTTTATTGGAAGCTTGTTGAATGCTGGCTCTTCATGCTAATGTGTTTTATCAAGAAATCAAAGGTTGTTGGCTCATCACCATAAGCCCTTTGATATGCACAGTCCCTTTGTAGTGCATCATGGTTTGACCCATTCCCTTCTGCTTCATTGAAGACCCTATCAAACTCATCCTCTACTCTTTCATGGCTTTATTGAAGAAGGGTGATTATTGTGATGTCTGAAATGGAATCACAAACTGATTTCTCATCCCACAGAACATCACCTTTTTGTTCAAAGCTCTCTTCTTCAAAGCTTGACTCAAAATGGACCAACCTTTCTTTTTCTTGCTCAAGGATCAGAGTCTCTAGTTGTTCAAAGACATCCATCTGATCCTCCTCTAACTTAGGCTCCATGGCATGGTCATCCTCCTCATCGAAGCAACAAGGAAGTTCATCAAACAGGGGGGGAGAGAGCTCACCATGCTTACATTCCTCCTCATATTGCTGGAACATCTGCATGTATGCATGACCTATATATTCTCCATTGTTGATGATGTATTCAGAGGGAGCATCCATGATGATTTCCTCTTCATTGTCACTCATGATAGCCTCCTAGATAGCTATAAATTAGATCTTTTGCTCTTCACTCACCTCCTGCAAAATAGGTTCCTCCTTGAGAAAGGATGAAGTGGAAGGCTGATGATTAAAGTCATGTCGAAGAGGAGGTAGTCCTTGAGCTAGAATTGAATGATTCTCTTCTTTCCATTTGTCTATCACTTCATCTATATCAGGTGTGGTCTGATAGCTCTCTTGGAGGTGTGTAGATGGGGTGTGTTCAGGCATGAAATCTACTACGTCCATCACATGTTGGCTGAGGAATCTCACTCTGGACTCCAAATCTATAATTCTCCTGGCTAGATCTTCTTGAAAGAGCCTTTCTTGGAGGTCAAAATCATCATCATCATGAGTAGGAGCAAGTTCATCTTCTTCAAGGTTTTGAGAAAAACCTTTATCCTCCTTCTTCCTACCCCATGATTCCACTATTTGCTTCCAACTCATGACCTCAAAATTGGAATTTTCCCTTATTGTTGAAGGGCAACTAAGAGAGCTGATTGAGGTGATTCCATAAAAAACTTGAGCTTGTTCAAATTTATACGAAGGAAACAGGGGCCCATTATGCTAAGCAAAGTTATACATACAAAAAATGTGATCTCTTGATGGCACCAAGACTACTTAACCAGTTGATTCAAATCAGAGTTGCCATTGGTGTTGATAAAAAGCCTCCAAAGGTTGGTTGGTTGAAGACACACCAAAATTATTTAAATCTTTGGATTAAAACTAGTTGATCCCACCAGGCATGCCAAAAATTGTTGACATGGTGGATTGCACCCTTGGCAGGAGGCTGAGCTCCTGCCTTCCACATGCAACAATGGAAACTCCCCTCTTGCCTGTGGGTCTGGAAAAAATGGGGGGAGAGTCTCTAGATAAGGGCTAGCTCCCTTTGATATATCTCTGTGGTCCTAAATTTCCTACTGCTAACAATAGGGGGGAAAGAGAGAAGGATGCTAAAAAATAGAACCTAAACTAAAACGGTGATACACCAAAAATTTGATCTACTTAGCTTGAGTCTAAACTTTCCACCAAGAATAAGCTGGTATACACTTCATTTGATATAGGAAATTCTTCTGCATCAATGAGATAGGGGTTTGATGGAGATATAGGGAGGAAGAACTACCAAAGGTGTTCTAAGACACACTTTGGCAGCCTATTCACATGCACTTATATTACTACTGTGGACACTTCTGGCTAACCTGCAAAAGAAGAACTCATAATACACTAGATATGCTAGAATCATTTTGTGAAAGCATAAGGAAAATGACTTAACACAAAACAAAAACATAGACATATATGAAAGTGCAAGCTCAAATAGAGGTAAAAATGTTATGTCTTGATTCAAGGTAAAATTTGGCAGAGCTCTGCCTTACCAGCCAAGAGATTTTTGGGCAGAGCTTTGCCTTACAAGCTAAGAGATTTATATTTTTCTCTAATGAGAAGTTTACAATATATATAGAGAGAAGAAGTAAAGGTGCCCATTTTGGAAAAGACTTTGGCACCTTTTTACAAGTTGGCCCATGTGCATTGAGAGCGTTGGGAAGAGGAAGCCACTAAAAAAGTATGTTGTGTCAGCTACCAGACTTGACTTTGGCATTTAAACATTAATGTGAAAGCATGGGTCGTGCCTCTTTTTCTACAAACAAGACTGCTCCTTCAAGATATTCATGTGGTTTATCTACTCATTAATGTAAAGTGGAGAAAATAGGTCATGCCATTCACTATTTTTTCCCCTTGATGACCACTTGGTAGATACTATGTCAACCACTAGAGTAACTCCTTGAGTCGACACCTTCCTTTTCCACTTGGACTATTTTGTCTATTTCTGCACTTTTTCTCTTCCTAGATTTGTCTTTTCTGGCTCCTTCAGCCCTCGGGGGCTATCTTCCTAGCCTTGCTATCTCCTTGGGATTTTCTCTCAGCAGTTCTTCCTTTTGGCCTTAAGGCCTTTGGATGCATTTGGGTCTGCACTCCAGCCTTTAAAGATAAATGGATAGTTTATGGTGCTTAATCTTGACGTCTACGGGCCCGTCACCCTCCTTGGTAATTCCTTCAATTTTCTTCCTTTGCTTCTACCTTTTGCTTCCTTTCCTTTGGGATTTTGAGAAAGGTCCTTTTGGCAATTGAGAGTCCCCCACAAGGGCACTTGCCCTTCGGGGTCTTTCGGTAGTCTTACTCCTCAAATCCTTCAAAAAAAATGTCTGAAGGAATTCCTTCAGACATTTTGTCTGAAGGATATCTTCTTTTGTCTTTTCCACTTATTCCTTTTTTCCATCGGATTTTCTTTTGGCCATTTTTCCTGTAAACAAAATGTTTGTAAGAATTATTTTGATCACTTTGACCTTTAGAATCCTTCTTCAGGTTTTTTCCCCACAGCTCTTTCTCTAAATTTCTTCAGACTTTTTGTTCGAAGGAATTCCTTCAAACAAAAGTCCAAAGGAAATCATTTCTTGCTTTTGCCTTAGTCTTTTTTTATTGCCACAGGATTTTCTTTCGAAGGATTTCTTCAGACAAAATGTCCAAAGGAATTCCTTCAAGAATTTTGTCTGAAGAAATTCTACATCTCTTGCCTTGAACAAATCCAAAGGAATTCCAACTTTTCTGCCTTGAAAAGTTTTTTTCAAAAAAAAACTTACCCTTTCAGCCTTCTCTTTGATCCCTTTGCAAGTGTTCCCTACCTTCCACAAGGGCACTTGGGTCTGGAACTACCCTCTGAAAGGGCACTAGAATGGTCCCTTTTATGCTTGACTGCCCTCTTCAAGGGCACTAGTCCTTTGGGAGACTTTCTTGAACCTTCTGATTGAACCATTGATTAACCAACCAGTTGAACCAATAATGGTTCAACAATTTAATGGTTTAATGGTGCATCCTACTCATTTAATTGACCATTTGAACCACCCACTTCAAACCATTCGATTGAACTAACTGATTGAACTATTCGATCGAAACAAGTTTTTGAATCACTGATTGATTGAACCAATGATTGAACCATCCTGTTGAACCAAACCAATTGAACCAAGTTGTTGAACCAAACTGACTGAACTGAAAATGGTTCAAAGTTCAAGTTCAAAGTTCTTAACTCTTGGGAAGATCATGTCGTTGAACCCTGACATTGAACCACTTTTCAAACCTTAAGGAAAAGTGTCTTGAATCATTTTTTCGTTCTCTTTCCTTGTGAATTTCTTCAAACAAACTATCCAAAGAAGCTTTGTAAAAGCCCTTTCATTCTTTAAACTGGTTCATCTTCTGTCAAAAGACTTGTGCAACCCAAATTCAACTGGCTCAGAATAGTAAGGGAAGAAGGGGACTGATTTTGGCCTACTAGACCAAAAATGGTCAACACATGCCTCAAAATAATTAGAATTTTGTTCCTCCCCCTCTTAGATATGCCAATGGGAATATAATCCCTCAACCTATCATACATAATAAAATGCTTCAACATCTTCAAAATGAACTTTTAGTTCCATTAAATATATCCATATATATTGGAAATATCTCTCCAATTATTAAGTATGATGGAACCAAATACCCTTCTCTCTTCCTCAAATCATTTGAAAATATTTATAAGAATTGGGTCCAAACCAATGCTTTTGATACCACTAAACTTATTATCAAAAATCTTATGGGAGATGATATATAATGGTATAATCAAATTCCCCAATATTATATGTGGAAATTAGAGTATATATTCAATGATTTTGTAAAATAATTTAAATAAAATGATCTTCCTAAAAATTGTATTGGTCACTTTATCAACGCTAAGTAATTACCTACTGAATCTACACATACTTTTATCAAAATATGGAAATCATTAGCTCATAAATAAGATCATAACATGAGTGATGAAAATATATTTAAGCTATTTATTTTCACCTTAAAACCTTATCTTCAATATAAGATTGGAATATTTTATACTCAAACCTTAGAAGAGGATCATGATCAATCTAGAATATAATATTTCCTTATGAACCAATTTGAGCCATCTCATAATTCAATCAAGGAATATTCCCAAACGTAAACTAATACCATCAATAACATAAATTATAAATTTAAATCCCCTCTAACTAATATAGGATCACTTAACTCTGACACTAAAATTCCCTCCCATCCACCCTTGATGGTGTCCAAAATGAAAAAGATGTTATCCCCATCTAAACTTTTTATCTATAATAATACTACCCCCCATCATGGTATGATACAAAAAAAAAATTGGTTCCACACTGACATTGGTCATTCTCATGAAATATGTTTTAGGCTTACAAAATTTTCAATATATTTCATATGAGGTTAGGCATTTGATCATGAAATTTTACCAAATCTAAAAATTTGAAATCTCAAAAACCTCCTTCCTTAGATCCCACCACACAACACTATAATGAATATGTTTATTCCATTTATGTTGATTATATCAATCTTATACCAATTCTAAATATGTGAATGTAGATAAAGTCAATTATCAGTGCAAACCTACTCATAAAGATCATGTAACCAAACCTAATAAATCATCTACTAATGATAAAATACTTAAAGACACTACCACTTATTATATTTCATCTTCTAAACCATCCACTAGTGATGATCCATATCCACTAGTATATCCTCAGATACTTATAAAAATTACTCTTCCTAATTAACCTAAATATCATGTTCACTCTTATACTAATCTTCACTGAAATTTCTTATATGAACTTAATTCTATGACTTATAAATTTCCTCTCATGGAGTTAGTAATAAATTTTCCCTATCATCACAAGTTACTTATGCAACAACCATAAGACATTGAATAAAATTCATCTAATGAATATGAATTACCTCTTAATACCCATCAATCTACAAAAGTGCATGCTATTGAAATAATTTCTTCTACCAAAACCTCCATAGCATTTATAGAAGATATGATAAATGATGAAATTCTATTTCAAGATAATGACCCACCTCTCTTCATCAAAATTGACATTAATAAAACATTAATTATAAAATTATTAATTGATGAAGGATTAAATATCAATGTTAAATATCTTTGGTTAGTTCAAAAAAATAGATATTCTAAAGAAAATATAAAAAACCTGACACACATTTTGTGGACTTGACAAAACTAACCAAAAACCACTTGGTTACATTTGGATCCCTATTACCATTGGAACCAAGATAATCCACATCAAACTTATGGTCCTTGATCTTACCTTATCTTACAAAATGCTTTTGGGTCATCTTTGGACTCATCGTATATGAGGTATCACATCTTATGGTAGCCAATGTATCAAATTCACACATAATGGAAAGCATTAAAATATGACGTTGATCTCAATACCTAGAGTATCCAAATTCCAAGTCATATATCTCATTATCATTTTCCTACTATCACCCACATCAATAGTCCTCCTCCCTAAATTTATCAATATGCATTCAGATCTACGTGTAAATCTCATATATTTAGATGACGTTAGACCTAATGAGTTACAAAACATTTGCAATACCACTCGATTATCTCCTTATATTGTAGAATGTCTTCTCCCTTATCTTATTTTATGAGATTGAACCATTTATATAATATATGATACCATTAAAAACCCTTCCCTATATAGTACACATGAAGGATCTTACACAAAAGATGATTTCACTTGCAATGAATATGGGGTGGCCAAACTATTTCAAGATCCCTTATCCATGTCTCCTCACACTTTCATTGATAAGGGACTATCCATTACCAATGTTTAAACTAAAAAAGATACATATGTTATATCTCCATACTATGATGATATCTAAATTATGGTGAAAACTCAATCATAATAACTAGATGTATTACATTATCAAAAGACATTAGCTAAAATGCATGCCTTCAATCATGATGTTCATGTAATTCATATATATTATGACAATGAATCAGATTCAGAAGGCTATATACCACCTATAAATTCACTTTTGATAGATACTCCTTGAGTTATCTAAGAAATCAACCAATTTTATCTAATCCAACCCATATCTCCTAATTTCATTGATCAAATCAATCTAAGCCAACATATACTACCTTGTATCGATCTAACTACACAACCCACTTCTATGCCTATTATCCATAATCTAATCACCACTAATGATAGTACTTCTCCCACTATTTGGATACCATTATATTGAACAATATCATACCCCTACTCCTAAAATCACCTTAGATGCACAAGTTATAGCTATTTAACAAATACATTCTAAATTTGATAATCAAGGCAATCGGTTTTTGGATCTTGAAGTAGATGTTGAATATTATAGACCCTTACCCACACTTCATACTAATGAAGCCATCTTATAAATATTCCATTCTCGTGATCCTCAACTCCCATGCCAACATCATAAGCTCGGTCATTTTGATAAAAAAAATCTCCTTATTTTAATAACTTCATTACTAATATCAACCCCAACACACTTCTTATTTTTTCACTCCCTCCTACTCCCTATAATTTCTAAGACATAAATATTATGATTAATAAAGAAATTGTTGCAATTAATTATGAACCTAGTACTATTCCTCAACCCATTCTTATCTCTAAATAACTTTATCTTAAAAAATATGACAATTTTAGTTTATCCTTTGAGAATTATTGTGAAGCTTTCACATGGTCATATGAAGATATGTATGACATTGACCCTAATATTGTGGTCCACAATATCATTACTTACCTTGATATGAAACTCATGCATTATAAAAAATGTAAATTCCCTTATACTATTTCTACCTTATGTCACAAAGAGATCACAAGTTCCTAGACGCTAAATTCATCAAACTTGTCAATTACTCTGAATGGGTCTCCAACATTATTTCCATACATAAGAAATTCACCATGGTTATTGGTATTTATATATACTTTCATAATATTAACTTATCTTATCCAAAACTACTCTAAACAATGAACACATTGGCAATGCCGCTCCCAATGCCGCTCCCAACGCGCACGCAAACTGAGAATTTGAAAGTGGGAAACGACCGCCGAGTGGCTGAAGCGGCTTCGGCCCCCAAAATTATAATGGGCTCTAAACCAGTATGCAAGGAAAGGGTTTTGTACCCTAAAGAGATTGTTCCTGCGGGTGAAGGAAGGTTTTTGGATGGATGTTTTGCCAACGCAACTGAACCAGGGTATGAAGTAGGGGGAAGATCTTTTGCAGACATGGCTGCATTCGAAGTGAATCTACATGATGCTGTACCTCGTGCATTATCTGGGCCACCCCCTACATTATCAGTAAGTGATCTAAAACCCATTAAGGTAAATCTAGACCTAGAAACAGTTGAAGGAATCCTTGAAAGGATAGAAGTTTTTTCATCTCAAGCTGCAATTTTTCATTTTTGAGGTTTTTGGCCCTCGCTGGTTGATCTACATGGATGGATATCCAAGAACTGGGTGCCACTTATTGATGACAGTGTTGAAATCTTCCCCTGCATAAAAGGATTCTTTATTGTTGTCTTCCAAAGCCCTGAGGACAGGAGGATAATATTGAGTGACAGTGATTTTCTTTGGCAAGGAAAATATCCTCTTATGGCCAAGCGGTGGCATAAGGATTTTAATCCGTTAATGGAATCCTTTAATAAGGTTCTGATATGGGTCCGGTTACCAAATTTACCAATACATCTTTGGCATGAACCGGTCTTTGAAACTATTGGGAATGCATTAGGAGACTATTTGTTTGTGGATAAAAATACTTTGTTAGGTTACCATTCGACCTGTGCTCGATTTATGGTTGAAATGGATGTTTCAAAAGGTCTCCCAGAGGCGATTTGCCTAGATTCCCCAAGGGGAACTTGGTCACAAGTGTTGGATTTTGAGGGTGTACCTTTTCGGTGCAGAAGATGTCACCAGACGGGTCATTTGGCTGCTCGTTGTTTGACAAGGACTACAAAGTCCAAAAGACCACATTCTTGGTGGGCCAATGCTTCCTCAGAACACTATATAGCTAATCAACCTATGGAAGACCCAGCTGTTTTTGAAAATGAAGAAAACATTCACTCTGAGCCGATGATTGAGGAGGAGCCACAGGTAAAAGACTCCTTAGATGGTCCTGTGGTGACTATGAGTAATGATCTTTCAAAGACTGTGGTCGTGGAGGCTTTAGCTTCTCCCCCTATTTTGGAGGATCAACCTAGGCGCCAGATTTTGGTTGGTGTTCATAAGGATATTGACGAGTCATCTGTATCCATTGGGCTTAATGAACCACCGTTACCTGAGGCATGGATGACAGAGGCAGCTAAGGTAGAGGATGGATGGACCACTGTGAAGAGGAAGAAGTCTAAGCCTTTGGTCCCCCCTCTAGATATGAACCTTCATTCGTGTAAAAGGTAATTATTTATTTTTTGAAGGTTGAAGGATGTTGTTCCTGGTTTTTGACGGTGTGATCTGTGTTGTGTCAGTGGAAACTTCAGGTCTTTTCTGTTGTTTTCAGGTTCTTGTTTAACCTGGTTTGGTTTGTACCTATTTTGGTGTTTTGAACTTCTATGGGCTTTAAGGTTTTCTATCTGTTTGTTGTATAGGGTTTTGGGGTCCCTTCAAAACCTGCTTTTACCTTAATCCAAAACTTATCTTATCCAAAGATAACTTTCCATTATCATCAATTGATTCCATCATCGATTCCACCACTGGCTATGAAATTTTATCCCTCATGTACGGTTTCTTTGGATATAATAAAATTCACATTGATCCCAAATATAAACATAAGACCACATTTATAACATAATGGGGCACCTATTACTATGTAAAAATGTTTTTTAATTTTAAAAATGGTGGTTCCACTAATCAATGTGTAATTACCCATATTTTTCATGATCTCATCCAAAAAATTATTGAAACATATGTAGATGACCTTATCTCTAAATCTAAGCATCATGAAAATTAGCTTCATGATCTCGGTATCATCTTCAATCATCTAATTAAATACAAATTTTGACTAAATCCTTACAAATGTGTTTTCTATGTCACCTCCAGTAAAATCTTAGGTTTCTAGTTTCTCTTCAAGGAATTGACACTAATCCAACTAAAATCAAATCTATTTCCAACATTCTAATTCCTCAATCTATTCTATACATATGAACATACCTTGGTATACTCAAGGCAATTTGATGATTCATTCTTGAGATGGATTATCATTTGACCACATGAAATAATAACTCCCACATCATCCCACTCTTTAAAATCCTTCCAGTGATCAAAATATAACCTTGTACACTTCCTTAATCCCCATATTAATTGGGGTAATTCCTTCCCAATAAGATGAAATAGGCTATGAATAGGTCATATATTATATCAACAATGCTTTAATATACTATGAGACACATTATACCAAAGTCAAACATGACTATCTCATCATTTATTTCATAGCTAAAAATCTTCACCATTACAATAATTATCAAACAACTTATGTCATCATCCATTCTGATCCCTTTGTCATTTATTCTTAAAAAAATTAATACCTGGTGATAGAATTAGAAAATGGATGGTCCTTTTGATTGAATTTTACTTATGAATCATTACACAAAAATCAATTTAAGACTAAGTAATTGCTAACCAACTTGTTAAAACTCATATACTAGCCATTGATGATCTTAAAGATACTCTTCTTGATAAATAAATATCATATATTTAAGGTCTTAATTAGGATATTTCACTCAAATATTATTTTCACAATTTTACAGCTAATCTTGAGACAAATAATATTGATGAACCAAACACTTCCATTTCTAAAAAAACCCAAAGTATTCAAGGGGATGGGTTAGAATTTTTTTCATTGATCCTAATATTAAAATCATACCTCTTGTTGTTTGTTTAAACTTTTATGTTACTAATAACATGGCTGAATATGAAGCTCTCATCCTAGGCATATATGCTTTTTGAAACACATGTAATCAATATAAGAGTACCATGTACATGTAACCATAAAAAAAAATAAAACTTAAATAATCAATTTTTAATATCTCTTCTACCTTCCCAACATAATTTTCTTACCCTCAGACCAAATTCTTGTCACATGCACTTGCTAGAGATGTGATTTAATGTATAAATTACCACATTCTTAAATATATACATTGAATCCAAAATATTTCCTACTTGCCATTTATTTAGACATCTCTTAACTACATGATTTAGGTGATTCAAAACTCATTTGTTGTTAAGTCAATGATGACTACCAATGCAAGAGTGAAAATGTCATCACTTATCATCAAATTTTTGCCACTCTTAATCAACAATTCAAATCTTTCACTATAGGACCAATTCGATGATAGTATAATTCCATAAATGAATCACTTGCTTTATCTACCTCTATCTTTTACCCTCATTAATTTCTTCATGATTCCCATTTTCTCATACACATACACAAATCAACATCTTCATTACCAACAATAAAAAATTATCCTATTTTCCATATTGAGGCTACCACTATCAAGAAAAGTATGTGGTACACAAACATCATATACTCTATTGAGTACCATACTTATCCTACTAACATTAATTCTCGTGAATAAATTAGAATACAAAAATAAGCTTAAAAATTTGTCTTAGAACATGACATCCTATATTATCACATTGTTGAAGATACCTTGTTCCATTATGTCACATAAGATAAAGTTCCTTCTATTTTTGAACAAGCATGTTGCATTTATAGTGGTCACTACAATGGACATGCTATATCCCATAAATTCCTACACATGGGATACTTATGGCCTACACTTGAAAAAGATGCTATCAAATTCAAAAAAATGTAATCCCTACCAATTGCATGGTGATCTTATTCACTCTCCTTTGACCAATATTAACACATTATAATCTCTTTAGCCTATTTCCATGTGGGGATTATATCTCATTGGTAAATTACCTCACTCTCAAAATAGTTATGTCTTCATTATCATGGACATGAAGTATTTCACTAAGTGGGTTGAAGATATGCCCCTTGTTAATTTCATGGGTATCACTATATCCAAATTTATACTTAATAAAATCATTTGTCTCTTTGGAATTCCTAACACCATTATTTTTTAGAATGGTGGGAATTTAAAGAATAAGGATATGAAACAATTATGTTTTAAATTAAAAATCATGCATAAATATTCCACACATTATCATCCTCAATCTAAGTTATAAGTATAGGCCACTAAAAAAAATCTTAATAGAATATTATAAAATACCATTTGAGATTCCCATTCTAACTGGCATTTAAAACTTTATCCCATACTTTGGGCTTATCACACTAGCATTTATATTGATATTGGAGTAACACTAGTTTCTTTATAATATAGTTCTAAATCTATATTACCTATATAAGTTAAGCTACCTTTATTATATATCTCTCTTTATGGTATTATACCTAATGAATAGCTTTAAAAGCTCATCTACATCCTTTATACTTTCTTGATGATCATTGTATGGGTGCTTTATAACATAATTGAAAATATAAAGCATGAATTTCTGAACAACCTAACAAAAGGTCAAAGTACGTACCTTAAATATTGGTAACCTAGTCATTAAACTAGATTATACCCATGATAAAGAAGGCAAACATGTTAAAAAATGGTGGGGTCCTAATCTATCCAAAGACATTCGTGGTCCTAATACTTACAAATTACAAATTAATGGACATATCTTTAAAGAACCCACTAATGCTCAATTTTTAAATAATTATCTTGCTTAAATTATCATTTCTAATATTATTTTTATCTTACATGTATTTCATATATTTTTATATATTGTGGTGTTAACACTTCTTGTAGGTTTTTCAAAGCTTCCCAAAGTATAACGTTACATCAATTTTAATAGCCTTAGTTCCTATCACTGGTCCTTTTGCCTATCTACATTCCTTCATATATTAATTCATGATTTGTATCTTAAGACCATGGATAGGACCTGGCCATCCTCATGAATACATTTTTGTTTCTTTTTCAAATCTTCAAGTCTATTTAGATTCATCAATTTACAAACTTAATTACTTTTTACACCTCCTTATTTTTTTTTGAGTTGTAGTGTAAGACTTTGGATAGGACCATATCTTCCTCACAAAATCCCATTATTTCCTATAAAACATCCTTATTTTTTACACCTTTTTGGTTTACCTTTCATGAGTTTCACTGTAAGACCTCAGATAGAACCAAGCCTTCCTCAAAAATATTCATTTTCTAATTTCATTTTGTTTGCAATCTTAGTTAAACATCTTCCCTAAAAATGAGGCAATGGTTGAGATTTGTGACTTCATAATCTTATAATCATTCATATTATTTTGTAGTAATAACTTTAAAAAAACTATTATCATGTATTAATTCACTTACACTACTCCTTATGATGAATATTCATACTTACATGTCATTGTACCATGTTTAAACTACACATTTTTTGTGATTTAAGGTAACTCAATCATTCCATCTTGAATTCCATCCTCTTCCCTATTCTATCCCACTACAAGCACACCAACAAGATAACATTCTTATTTAACATGAAACTACAATAGTCTTTGATACCACACTATCTAATTTTTTTTTATAGACACCAAGTGTAATTTATCTAGTGATAATTATTTATAATACCCATGTTTCATTTAATAAATTTGTACGGAGGAGGAATAGATAAAATAAAGAAAATTCAAAATCACACCAAAAGACATGATTATTATCAAGAACATACCCTATCCTAGTTAAAGATTAAAATCCATAGTTTGCCTCATGATAGATATAAGGTCCATTAGAGTGCATTAGGCCAATAGACTAGGGTAGGAGGTCTCATAGTTTCAAAAATATATTTATAGTACCAACCTACTTTCTCACACAAGTACCCAATATTTACAGTAGACCAATAGTTTTGTTAGGGCTCCTAAGTAATATGGAGCATATTTTGGGAAGGTATGTACATTTTATTTTTATTACATATATAAACTTCATGGGATGCTATTTATACTTCACTAGCTAACACAAATTTATGTGGATAAGGTGAGTTTTCTAGAGTCATTAATGTCAAAATTATTTTTTTATTAACAATTTGATTTGAGTGTCTTGTTTCTAGTAAAGATTATTCACCTTGGTACCACCTTCATCTCACCCACTACCTATTTCATATCCCCCCTTTAAAGGCAATTTGTTTCTAAATATTTTCCTAACTTTTAAATTCCCTATTCTTCATCTCTTTTAGACATGTTTAGAATAAAATTATTTTAGTTAATATACCATTAGAATCTAAGCTACATCTTTGAGTGGTTATGAGATACTTTCTTAATCATTTACTTATCCTTCTCAAATTTACCTTATTTATGATAAAGACTTTGAAGTTATTTTTCAACCTTTTTTCAGACCATTTTGTTCAGTTTCTTTTACATTAAGTTTAGTTTTTCCATTTTTCATTGAGTAGGGATTATTAATTCTCTTTCATCAATGTTTTTTACATTTCTATTCTTTTTCCATATTTTTTTTAGTATGCATTTTTACCTCTATTACATTTATGTTGGTTCTATTAGTTCAATTTCATGTGTCCTTGGTTTGATCTAGTTTGTTAATTTTCTACTTATAATGCATTTGTTGGGTCTGTCAATCATTTAGTATCCTTGGATTTTTTATTACCCAACTTACTTCATTTTATCTATTTTTCTTGTTTTTTTGGTTATAACCTAGTAGTTGTCCTTATAACTTACCAATTTTCCAAGTGACTCATTCAATTATGTAAGTGTTCATTTACCTTGATTTTTATGTGTTTGTTTGTTTTTCTCTTTAGCCTTATATCTTTAGGGTTTTTCTGAAGTAGTTAACTGTGCCCTCCATGATCAAGACTAAAAACATAGGAGACAATCATTCAATGATAAATTTAATTCAAGTTATATATATATATATATATATATATATATATATATATATATATATATATATATATATATATATATATATATCACTTTCAAATTTTTCCAACAATTCCTTGTTATCATTTCTTTTCCACTTTCTACTTTAATTTATTAGATAAGTTTTGTGTGTTTCTATGTTCTTTCTCTAAGCACCATACTATGTTACAAATTCATGACATGTGATGAGATTTGAGTGGGGCATATGTATACATACAATATTTTAAAATTTAATCATTTAATGACACTTTCTCTCTTGTAAGAACATGTAAGTTTTTATCTTTTTAAGTGCACACCTTAAAGGGTGCACCAAGAAAAAGTTGGGTATACCATTGGTGTTTCTTGAAATTGTTGGTCAACTCTATCATTACCTAAAACCATTACAAACCTTGATTATCAAACTCTGTAAGCAATCCAAACCTCATTTAGACATTTTCATAAACATTTGTCCTTTCAAATAACCCATAACTAAGAAAGTACCCTATTTTCCTACTAAATCATCCAAGTTGATCTTGTTATAAAGGATTAATCACACTTTAAATAACTAAATCAACCTATCCAACTTAGTTTTAGGCATAATGGTAACTTTTTTAAATTAAATATATTGAGCTAGCCAATTTTGTCAGCTGAAATTTTAGAAAGGTTAAGGCTTATCCATTATTGTAAATACAAGGCTCATTTAAAAATATTAGAGAGGAACATTCATTTTCACATCATCGTGGTTCATAATTCTACTAAAACTACATTTGAAGGAACCATTACTTAGGCTTTGACTTGGTGAGAAGATAACTTATCTTGTTGGAGTCTTGAAATTAAATTAGGAGTCTTTTAGCCTAGATATAATTTATATAGTGTGATCCTTTCAAATCTATAATGACCTATTGCAAAACACCATTGGCCAATAAATAGATTGAGACTCGACATGTTTGATTAAGGTAAGTATTCCTAACTCTTGCTATTTTATTTGATAAATAGATATTATATAATTAATATATGTTATGGATGTATAAATTCTTAGATTAACTCTATACTTAAACTTATTATATATATATATATATATATAGGGTTTTATTTGCTTGTCATTTTCCATTTTAGGTGATGTAGGCCCCCATTTTCCTACCATGATCATTTGATCATTTATTTATGATTAACCATCACCCTTTATTCTACAAGCTTTGGTGAGCACTATATTAGTTTTATTTTATGTACTTAGACCTATTTAGGTTTATTTCATAGTAGGAGTAACCCTTTCCTTTGGTGCTATGTAGTAAGATATCCCTTGGTTAGTTTTAGAGGATCTAATTTGGTCATGTTCATGATATAAACATGTATTATAATGGATGTTAGTTAATTATCTTATTTGATATTGGATTTATTAAGTTAGATAAGTTGTAGATTTATCTTCATTTATTGAATACACCACCCATTAAATTATTTTATAAAATAATATACACATTCATATGATATAACCTTTCTAAATAAAGGGCTTTCACTAGATTCCAAACTAAGACTTGATCACTCTCAAATTTCCATAGGTTCAATATTTCTCCAAATGCCTCAATAAGGGGGCACACATACTTCTCCAATTTCAAGTTACATGGTAATTAAATTTCATACTCTTTTAGGTGTATTTTTTCCTTACTCTCTTTTAAAATTTATAAATTTTAAGTTTCATATGTTTAATTTATAAATATCGACAATAACTAATTTCAATGTCATTATTGTAGTTTTTGCATTAAGGCATATTACACAATCAAGATTCACATCAAAAATAAAAATTTTACATACACACTTAGGTTGAAATCTTATTTACTCTAGTAATTTCACCTCATTTCATCACTAGAAAAAATCGGGGGGTGGGGGGGGGGGGGGGGGCAGGGGCACGGGGCACGGGGGCGCAGGGGGAGGGCTGGGGGGAAATGTAGACACACAAATTTATTCATTAAGTGATTGATAATGTTTAACCTTAAAATAATTACCTTGGCCTATTCACCATTATGTAAACTTGAAATATATATGAAATCATTCACGATTCTACTCACACTATTAAAATTGTCAAAAATGTCATTCAAACATCAATATTTATCTTACAAATTCTTATCAACCAAGTCCCACTAGTCTCAGTCCTTCTAAGATAAGAATAGACTAGGTCACATAAGGTCATAGCTTGGCCTTATCCAATAGTGTATCCTTACCTCCCACAATAAGATGGTAATTTTATATATTCCATGTCATCCCACCCATGCTTTTAACAAAGTTGGTTAATATAAATATTTCAAAATTATCAGTATATAATCACATCAAGGCACCACCTAATAATTACTTGACAATCACTTATAAATTCTACTGCACATTGAGAAAAAGAGATTAATATTTATAATTAAATTTATGATTTATTTTAAAAATCATAGGCCAAGTATGAAGCTATTTTATTTTAGGTCAAGGACATTATTATCAAGCATTTAATTAATTAACTAGTCTCATCCATATAGTGAAATATCAATATTCACACACTCACTCTAGAAGTGAGAACTACATCAAATAGAGGCCCTTTGGGATATGTAAGCAACACTTATACTACATGGGGTTTTTTGAGGATAGTTATACTATTCCTATTGCCTAATTTTTCCCTTTGTATTTAATGTCTATTTTTTAAAGTAGGAACTAGGTTTTGTTATTGTAAGTCTTCCACATGACAAATCATCACATATAGCCAAGTAATAGTTCATCATAGATAGGTGTAGGTACATAGATAGGTAAATCAATCCCATAATCAATATAGATTCAACCAAAGTCAAAATCTAAGGCCACAGTATGCCCATGTTACATGTATCTCATCAATTATCCTCTTGCGATAATGGGGTTACAAAGTAAGAGGAAATTGAGCTATGACACGAGGAATATTGGAAGTTTTGATTTTAAGTTTAATATCATCATGGCCATAATTTTCAAATTAAGAAGTTTGGATGGGTTATTACCCACAAGCTCAAGGTGACCATTATAATGTCTAATGATAAACTTGATAGTTAACAAAATAATAATAACTTATTATTTATTAACATGAGGTGAAAACCTCATGAAAATAAATAATTAAATTATATTTGTTTAATAGTTATCAAAGTAATTAAATGTTTATGAAGCAAAAGATGTGACTTTGGCTACAATGGTTACCTACCCTCATGAATATCATAAATAGGGTTTACCCCTATTGTAAAAACATATCTCGAACACTGGATGTTTATTATTCTTACAATCTTTTGTGAAGAATAAGTTTTGTATTTGTTGTGGAAAATACTAGTTTGTGAAGATATTTTGAGAAAAAGTGAGATTGAGAAGATTTTATGTATTGGGGGATTTTTTTCAACATTGAATAATCATTGTGGGTTTTTTACCTCCATTGGAGGTTTTCCCACCTAATCTCTATATCAATGTGTTCAATTGATCTGGTTGTGCTCTCATATGCTTTGTTAATTAATACATTTCTATATCTCATGTGTGTGTATTACATATATGTTTTACATGAATTATATCATGTTCCCTAGCTATAGTAGCTTGAGAAAAAAATTGTTCATCTCTTGTGATATATAACATTGCATAAATGTATTATGGATTGAAGTTAGTATATCCAATTCATTATTGGTCATCCATGGCATCATGTTGGTCTATAGTAGTTGTTTCATGAGTATTATCAATCTCAACATTCATGATAAGTTCATAAATAGTGTGTTTGTTATGTAATTTATAATCCATAGATGGATTAGGATGAATGAACAAGATCATGCAATCCCTTTATCATCTAGTGATAAAAAAGGCAACTCGGATTGGATGTTGTAACAATGTGATTTGAGGAAGGGTTGGGATTGTTCTTTTTTTATTTTAGCATTATTAGTGGTCTTATATTTGATCCATTTGATTACATGATTAATCAAAATGTAAAATATCCAAGTAGAACAATATGATAATAATACCTTCATGAATTGCATTTAACATAATGTTTTTTTATTATAGCCTTGGGTAATGTGTATTATTAGGGAATAATTATAAATTAGATATAAAAATAAAACCTTAAGTTTAAAATATAAAACCCTTAAAGGATAAGATCCTAAATGATACCTTGGGTTTGACAAAGTTAGATTAGTGTATGTGCTCACCAATGTATTTTACCCTAATTTGATTTTAGAAACCATAATAGGATATAAAGTAGTATGCAATTCAAATAAATAGATATGACATTTAAACATACATCTGAATGTAAAATATTTAAACTAATTATAACTATTTTAGAAGTGGCATATGTTTTAGATTACGATAAAAGTAGGTTTTGAAGGGACCCTGAAACCCTTTAATAGAATCAAAAAAGATAAAGCATTAACAACCACCAGGAAAAGCAGTCCTGAAACCTACTGAAGAGCAGCATCAAAATCAGGTTTTACAGGGACAACATCAATATCCAATTTATGACTAATATTCAGCCCCCTAATATTCCAAGTAATGATTTTCATATCTATTTTTTAGGGGTAAAATCCAGAATAGTTGCCTGCCTACGATCAAAAATATACTTCATACTTTCTAACTCTCTGGTTTTCTTAGTGGATCTTCTTCCAGGTTTGTGTGGGGAACCAACATCCGGTTTCACCTTAGAATGCTGTTCAGCTCTTTTTCCAAATTTATTTAGAGTAGAAGCAAGAGGTTTTTGCCTTAGTTTGTTGATCTATTTTGCTGCTTCTAGTTTCTACCCCCTTAGTTTTGACCTTTTTTTCAGCCCTTTTTCTTTGGTTTAGTTTATGCTTTGAGTTTTCTCCATTATCTTTCACAACTTCTAGGGGAGGAGGCTCATCCAAAGGAAAGTCATTATCAGCCTGAGATAACACCTAGATCTCCCTAGACTGAGAAAAAAGATCTCCCTCCTTTGATTGATTTTTGGCTTCAGCCAAGAATTCACCTTCCTCTAGCACAATTTTGTCATCTACATCTCTCCATCGATCTTCTATCCTTTGATAGAAAATGATTTGTTTTGATAGATCTATCAGATCATCTATTATTTGTTCAAGTATTATGGTATCTGATTGCAAACCATGTCCTTCTTTCTCAGAGTTTACTTTCTCAAAAGAAGGCTCTTTATCTGCCTCAGCATGTGGAGCATTAGAATCTTCAAAAGAAGGTTCTTTATCTGCCTCAGCATGTGGAGCTTTAGAATATTCATTATTCTTTTGTTCTTGGTGATGATCTTCTTTGGGTTTCCATACTTTCTTTTGCTGGACCTTGGTCTTTTTCCCATCCGAAACACTACTAGGATGATTTTTACTTTTGGAGGGACAATGTTTAACCAGATGCCCCTATTTCTTACAAGCATAGCAAGAGTTGGGCAAATCTTCAAAAAATAAATTCTTGAGTTTTTTTACCAAGCTTGGATATTAGTTCCACCTTTTCTGGGAGATGATTCAGGTCTGCCACTTTAACATAGAAGTGGCATATGTTAAATGTAGTAAGTAAAAAAATAGATGATTAACTAGCTTTTATAACTAACTATCTAACTATGAAAATATTTTAATCATGGAAAACAAGATGAATTAAGCTTGTGATTCATCCAATTTGGGAACTATGTTTCTATATATGTAGAGTTAGTTATTTCAAATTTGGGTTAGTATCAAGTATCAATACCGACTTGTAGTGGTCGGTAATGACCTATGCTAAAATATGGGTTTTTGATCATATGGTAACCTTCACCTATCATTGAAAGATTTGTATGTGAAATTTAAAACTTTGATTATACAAATAAATATGTAAGTTAGATTCATTCACCTTGAAACCCTAGGTGTGCTTATGATGTCTATAAACTTACAAAATAAGGAAAAGGTAGTGGGTTGAGATTATGTCAAAAACCTCCCATTTATGATTGAATTTTTCTTATGTTTCTGATACTTTGAGGGGAATTGAGTTACATGTAGTTATTCCACCTAGTGTGAATGTGAAATTATGCCCCTTCATTATATGAATGCAACTAATGATTTAGATTTGATACTTGACAATTATTTATTTAACTTGGATTTAGTATGCTTCAAACTTAGATTGTTACTTATCTTAATCAATGATTTGTAATTTGGTAATAATGCGATATATTTTCTCAAGGTACAAATATAAATGTGTGCTAGAATGTGAGTCCATTTTTTGAACTTATCATGCCACCAAAAAATTAGGTAGATGGGTTAACCCTAAGGAAATATTTAATTTTAATTTTTTTTTATAGAAGAGGGTTATTAAAATCAAGTTCAAGTCAGTATCAACTGGCGATATTGACCCAATGTGATATTACTAACCTATGCACATGACAACTAAATTGAAGGTTTATGAATGTTTATGTAGTACAATATACAGGTTTGAAATAGATCATGAGGTTCATGTATATGTGTAATAGTATAAAGGAAGGATCAAACCCATAAGGTATCATATAGGTGTGAGATAATTGTGGGTTAAGAAGGTGATCTTAATTATTGATTATCCATTGTAGAAACTTTTTATTATAACTTTTTATGCTCTAAATATCTCTTATGTGATTAATATTTTTTTAATATATTTTCTTAATACTCTTTCCATGTGAAATATTAGACCATATGAATGTGTCCTAAATATTCAATCAAATGCTTCAAGTTTTTGGAATGGTTTTTGATCCAACATCTCATGTTGAATAATATACATAGTAGTAGACATAACATAAAGGATTAAATCTTTTTAGAATCATCACATATGTGAATAAAAACATCATACAAAAATAAAACATCATCATGCATGTCATAGAAATAAATATTAATCATGTTGATTCTATATTTCAAAGATGAATGTTCTTGTAACTTTTAAAAGTAGGATTGGTAAACCAACATATCAATAAATGTGGACTTCTTTCAATCCACAATTTTTTTGAATAGGTTGTTTTTGGTATTTGATATTAATGATATAAGAATCCAATTTACCTAATATCAAAACCTAAGTTCACTATAATTATATTTCAATATTACTAATAACATAATCTAGTTTCAATATTTTTATATTTCAATTTCAGTAATATCAAAATCTAGTGTCACAATAATCAAATTCCAATACTATAGTTTTTAACATCTCAATTTTTTTCATTTTTATATTCTCGTTATAATAAAAATATCAATTTCACATATATATATAAATCAATTTAGTCTTTCCTTACCTAGTTTGTGTTCATGCCTATAATACCCCTCATGTTGAGCCACTTTTTCCTAGCCGTTTTTGTGTGTTTGTCATGTGTGGTAACTTTTAGGTTGTGAATATATTTGAATTTTTACTCCCTCCATGTGCAAATGATTAATCATTTTTTATTCAAGTTAAAGAGTTTTAATTAAATTTAAATCAACATTTATTGATCATATATTTTATGATTCCTTTAAAAAAATTAAAAGTGGAAACAAAAAAAGGTCCATAGGCCTTTTTAAAAGGCTATAATAGATCTAATGACTAAGGTTGTTAGTTAGCCTAAAATACTTAAAATCCTAGCCTAGGTGTGGTAGATATTTTCAACTAGTTGGAGTGTGTAGGTAAAGTGTAAGGGAATTGATTGAGTTGTAAGAGGCCCATGTGGGTATGTGATAAATTTATTAAATTGTGTAAGGAAGTTAGTTGACTCATGCAGGTAAACACACATGTTACTTGTAATAGAGTTCAATAAGGCTATAATAAAAAGTATGGGTTTGTTAGAAGATTTTTTTACCATTATAATTAAAGTACAAGGGTGAGTTTACTAGTGAAAGTAAACCCACATGGTGTTATAAGGAAGGTATGGGTCTTGTATGACAATAAAATATCCTTGTAAGGAGGTTACTCTCCTCATTAATGAGTGTTGGTGGATTCTAGTGGTATAAATTTCTATTTAATATCCCACCACTAGTTCATTTTTGTATTTGTGTGGGAGGATTTAGTATTATCCTCACTTTTGTTAAGTAATTAGTGGGGAAAAAGTTAGATTGTGGCATAATGGTATTTATTTAATCCTCCTCCTCCTCCTCCTCCTCCTCCTCCTCCTCCTCCTTCTCTCTCCCCACCCCCTCTCTCTCCCCATATTGAATTTGATTAAAGTATCACATTTGTTTTGTGTGTTAAAATTATTATTTTACATATATATATATATATATATATATATATATATATATATATATATATATATATATATATATATATATATATATATATATATATATATATATATATTGAATAAAATTATGAATCAAAAGCATCAAGTTTTAATAATAAAATGTTTAAATGGATTAAATTAAAAGGAAAACATTTAGTTTACAATACAAAAAGATTAATCCTCATTAAATTCAATAAATGGATTTTTATTTGTTTATAGAATGTGATATATATATATATATATATATATATATATATATATATATATATATATATATATATATATATATATATATATATATATATAAAATTGAGTTCCATTTTTTAAAAATAAAACAAATTTTCATATAAAAGTAATTTTACATGAATAATAATAATTTAAAAATAATAAATAATATTGAAAAAGGAACATCAGCTACAAGAGTTAGCCATCATGTTCCATTGGAATAGGCAAGTTGAGGGGCTCGACCAGTCCCTTCTTGGAGCTTGGCTAGCCCTAAGCCTAAGGACATGCTAGGGGCAAGTGCTTGTAGCTATGTCTCTTCAAGAGGGGGGTGGCGGTAGGGGAAACACCCATTGAATGGAGGTGGTGTGACTACTAGTCCTATCGGCCTTTAGGTGGGACATGATTTCCCCACATGCCATTTGAATTTTTATTTTTAATTTATTATATTATTTAATTCAATTTTTAAAATTCCATTTGCTAAATAAAATAATCCAATATAGGTTAATTCATTTCATGTACATATGTTTTTATATATATGAAATTATACACACACACACACACACACACACTTACACACTTACATGTGTGTGTGTGTGTGTGTGTGTGAGTGTGTGTGTGTGTGTGTGTGTGTGTGTGTGTGTGTGTGTGTGTGTGTGTGTGTGTGTGTGTGTGTGTGTGTGTGTGTGTGTGTGTGTGTGTGTGTGTGTGTGTGTGTGTGTGTGTGTGTGTGTGTGTGTGTGTGTGTGTGTGTGTGTGTGTGTGTGTGTGTGTGCACGTGTGCACATGTGTGCATGTGCATGCAAGTGTGTGTATATGTTTATAGACATATATATACACGTACCAATATACTCATATAACACAAAGTTTGTTAAATTATATACTTATACTCATATTCATCAGAATAACATATTTATAATCAAGAATATATTTTAACATAAAAATATTATTCCTAATCAATCAATAAAAGTATACATGTATCTTATTCCCTACCCCCCAAACTAGGAAACACTCGTTGTAATGGTATTAATGAATAGTTATTAAATATAGTAAAATGTTGTTTATGATATATAAATTGTACATATGTTCACCTTCTACATTTGGACACTTCAAATTGAATTAAAAAACAAAAGATAAAAGGTGTTTAAGTCTTTTAAACATAATACAAAATGAGAAATGGGAATTTTTGGCTTTTGTGTAGAGTCGTAGTTTAGGGATTCATGTTGTTAGTCTAAATTATTATTTGTACTTCATCAAATTTAACTAATCCAAATGAATTCTTTATTTTATAACTTAAATTTCATAAAGGAATTGAATTTAGGGTTAAAGCACTTAAAATTTTGAATTCTTTTTTAACATGGAAAATCCCTATTACTTTTATTAGAATGAATCAAGTTTTCAACATGATTTTGTTTTGGTATCAGTCATAGATTTATTTATTTAAAAAAAAAAAAACATATGCATATATTTAATGAGATAAAATAAAATAAAATAATTTTTTTAATGTTCTTTCGAACCTATTGACCCTTTTACACCTTGTGTCTCGAACTCAATAAACTAATGTTTGAGATTTGAAAAATAAATTCTAAATTTTAAACCAATCACCCTCTCTCCTAAAGAAATATTGGTTGCCTTGTCAATAGTCATTCTTGGAGGTCATCTTGGAAAATATGACCACACTTAAATTAAACTTTGATAGATGTTGTGATTATAATTCAAGTTTAACCTAAACTATTGAAAAAAAAAAGTCTATATTTCCTCTCTCTCTCTCTCTCTCTCCAATAAAAAAAAAAAAGTTTTAGTGATTTTTTGCCTTCTCAACCTTGCTTAAATTATTTATAATCAATGAAAAATAAATGCCTAAATTTGAGAATTTCTAAATCTAAGACTTCAACCAGAATTTATTTGGACATGAAATATGAGTACAATAATTACATAATTTTCTTCTCCAATTAGAACTATCATTTTTAACCTATTTTGTAGGACATTTGTGGAAGTGAATTTTTATTACTTTTTCTTGTCTCTAAATTTCATTCGTAATTGACAAAAATTAATTATCTTAAAATGAATATTTTCAAATCTAAGAGTTTTAACACATTTTAATAGCTCAAAATTATCAATTATATAATCAAATAAATTTATTGTTGGTTTTTACTATTTGAATGGGGAAACTTTTAAAACTAATTTTATGAATACTTTATAATGCACTATCTAACGTATTAAATTCATTTCAAAATGCTAGGTAAATTTTATAAATCCTTCCACATAAAAATATTACAATGCCAAAACCGCATTGGCTCTATCATAGAAAATGTGTTCAGATTATTAGAAAAAATTACCAGCTTATTCACGAACTAATACAAAGGTGATTTTATACGCAATTTATCCTCTTGAAATTTAGTGTGTTTTACATCATTGGGAGTATTAGTTTTTATTGTAAGTTGTTTAATGCTTATTTACATGATTAAATTAGTCAGTGGTTATCTTACATTTATACTATCCTTAGATATATTTATACTATTAATTATAGTTTCAAACCTTAAATGCATTTTGATTATATATGGCTTTAGTTTTCATGTGTTTACGTCTAGTGAAAGTGTTTTGTTAGTAGTAGGTTTAGACTGCACTTATGAATGAAAATGTATTAAGCCTACTATAATAAATTAAAATTATCCCTGACCATTTTATACAAGTCCATGTTAGGTGGACAAGAGTGATATGTGATCATATCCACTTAGGCCAACCACATTTTGCACCAAATAATGGCTAGTTTCTAAAATTCAAAAATTCCTCTTGGGTATTCATAAATTTTTCATAGAGTCAGATAAAGGAAACCATCAAAATATTCACTTATAAATACATGTCAAGAGTCATTCATTTCACCCACTTTCTATTCACTTGATTTAAAATTTTACACTTCTACACATTGAGAAAATCTTCCTTATTCTTTTCAAATTCAAGATCAAGGAGTAGCCATAAGTCAAGTCAATAGTTTTCTAAATAAATTAAAGAGCTATCATTATCAATATAACATATATATTATAGATGCATACATATAGTCAAAGGATCACAATTCCATATTCATTCTAGGTGGGAGAACTACATGGGTTTGATTTCCTCCTTAGAGTATTGGCTACATGGGGTGATTGGGATCAATTAAACCCATTACACTATCTTATTTCCTTGCAAGTTTTCAAGATATCAAAGTTTCCTTAGGGTTTTAAATGTAATATAATACAACAGTCTTAGTAAAAACATGTGTAGAAGGTGTAGTGACCAAATTTATATCATTATCAACTAGGACAAGTCTGAAGTCAATAGACTCAATTACACTATGTTTTTGTCCATTTATAGTGGTAATGTTTAGGAATATTTTATACTTCTACATTTGATTTGTCATTTCCATAATTCTAATTTATTTTTATTTTCCTATCATTTATCTATCTAAATTAGACAAGTCCACTATCAATAGACTCAAATGCATCATGTTGTCTGCTTATAACATACCTATTTAGATTATATTTATAATCATATGCTTATTCTTGAGCCTATATAGTTAAAAATCTCACTAATTTTCACTATAATAAAATCAAAATATTCAAACAAAATTTTGTGCAATATAATTATATATCTTCTTAGTAGTTTTCAAAAATTATAGTTTTCTATATTTAGAAAATTATCAAAATAAAAATTGTGTATTATTGTATATCTTTAACATTCTGATATTCTCTAGTTTTACACCTATTATTACAAATAAAATTTATTATGTTTTATCAAAATAGGGTGAAAAAATATGAATAATCAAAAACATCTCAAAATATCATTACATACATCATCAACATCATAAATATTGCACTGCACCTCATAACAAGACTTGAGCATGGTTTCTTTCACTCTCTATGAGATTTATGTAAGGCTTATATTTCAAATGTCCTCAATGAATAAAGTGGGTGTTGTAAAATTGGGAAGATGATAACCCTCTAGTTTTAAATAATATATATGGGGAAGAAAATATTTTGGATGAAAAGGGTCTTCTATAAGGGAGGTTTTTCCTCCTATTTTTCCATAATTTGATTTATAAAAACCTAATAGGATAGAAGCTAGTATGTAAAAATATAATAGATAGATATGGATTTCAGGCATACATATGAATGTAAAATACTAAAAATGATTATAATGATTTGAAAATTGGCATTTTAAAAATAAGTACTCACAAAAAATGAATGAGTACTTATCTTTTTTGACAAACTATCTAATTGTGACTATATTCTAATAGTGGAAACAATGATGAAGTATACTTATGTTTCTTCTTCTTCATTAATTGTGTTTTTATTTTCCCAAGATTAGTTATATCAGATTTGGGTCAATATTGACTATTGATATTGACATGTAGTGGTTATTAGTGACCTCTACTAAGAGATGGGTCTGTAACAATATGGTCACCTTATACTATCACTAAAATCTATGTATGTGTAATGTCAAAATTTGATCATGCATACAACTCTAGAAATTAGCCTCCATATTTAAACCCTAAGTGTTCTTATGAAGGATATAAACCTAAAAAATAGGGAAAGTGAAATGTTCTAGGATAAACCCAATCACTCTCATTGATTATTGGTTTTTTACCTACATATATGATACTCCAAGGAGAGAAATCAAGCCACGTAGTTCTCACACTTATTGTGATTTTGAAATTATGCTCCTTCACTATATGAATGTAGATAATGATTTAGATTTGATATTTGATATGATTTCTTTGACTTGGATATAATATGCCTAATAATTGGATTTTGACTACTCATAATGACTGATTTGAAACTTGGGAAGAACATGGCATATTTCCTTAATGTAAAATAATGTATATATGTGTGGTAGATAAGTATAAATCCCCCTATCAAATGATACATTTATTTGTATATATATGATTCAAATTAGGTAATTTAACATGTCATAAACACACTAAATATATGGTCTAACCCTAAGGAAAATTTTGAATCTAAAAATAAGTCATTGATGGGAAAGGGTTAGTAACATCAAGCTCAAGTCAGTATCGACTGACAATATTAACCTAGTATGGCATTACTAACCCATGTGCGGGAGAAATGAAATGAAAATATATGGATGTCTATGAAAAATAGTATGCAAGTTTGAAATAAATAGTGAGGTTTTTATTGGCATGTAATAGTAGAACAGGAGGATAAAACTCATAAGGTAGTATTTAAGTGTGAGAGAATGGTGGGTTAGGACCATATTTATGCATAGTGAGGTTTTTATTGGCATGTAATAGTAGAACACGAGGATAAAACTCATAAGGTAGTATTTAGGTGTGAGAGAATGGTGGGTTAGGACCATATTTATGCATAAAATTCATTCATGGTAAATGTATGCCAAGATTGTCATTATCAAGTATTTAATACTATATTTAGTATCTTTATATGCCCCTATTTTATTCTAGTAATGTAATTTTGAAATTAAAATTAAAATGGTATACATGAGTGTGTACAATACACTTTTTCTTCAATAGTAAACTCCAATTTTATAGGTCACTCAATATAAAAGCCTACAAAAAATATGTAGTAATCAATGTTCATATATTGAAATTTGAAATTTTAATTTTAATTTTGAAAATTAAAGAGTAGAGAAGGTGTTTCCCTAGTGAAGAATTGGAGAACTATGCTTCCTTTCTAAAGCACATGGAGAGTTGGGATGATTGTGCCCTAAATTTTTATAACTATGCAAGCCATTGGGTTGGGAATATAACATCACACAATCTTAATAAATATGGGAATAATTACATGACGTGATATCCTAAAAATTACTCATAAAATAAAGTGGAACCACATAATGGGTTTTTTATAAGTAAGACTGAATAAACCATTTCATATCACTTATAGATTTAATTTGCATATTTTATCTCAATTTCATTCATTTTTTTTAATACAAAATAAATCCATGATCACAAGAGAATGAAAAGTATTCATTCCCACATAATTACCTTAAATTTACATATACCTTTTCACTCAAGTTCACTTAATGTATAAAATATGCATGATCGAAAGAGAATGAATAATGTTTTTGCCCCCCATCATGACCTCAATTTCAATAAGTATTAAGTGTAATGCCAAAAAAAACATTGAGATAATAAACTATACTATTGTGTATGCCAACGAACTAGTATCATTCCCCCTAAATATGTACCATATGATATAGAATGATATGCATATATATGATGATTATGATAACTTGTATCTAAAATATATGTAAATGTGAAAACTTATAAATCTTATTCTTGTAAATTATTCACATATTTCCATGTAGATGCGCTCAATTATGTATGAATATGTACTCAAGTATTTATAAACTAAGGGTATATGAATGACATATGTTCCCATAATATATATTAATGTTCCCATATATGTCATGTAATTGAATTCATCTGATATCTGACAAATTTTGAATCTATGAAATTTGTACTCTATTTTGATTTTTTTTCTTAGAGGCTTATGTATATTTGATAATCCCACTATAATTTCCATAATTTGAGATAAGTAATGTGTCTTGTAAGTTAATAATCTCAAAATAAGAGCTAACTATATCATTCCATGAATAAAGGTAACATCATGTATAATCATGTGAACATGCAGAGAGTATGCCATCATAGTAATGTATAGGTTGATCAAGTCATGTATGTAACATATCTAATGTAGGAAAAATAAGTGTCATGTATAGATAGGAGCATCAATGAATCATGTAGTAGTGATAGTCATTGAAAAAATAACTAAATAAGAACATAGTAAAGGTGCATGATATGAATCATGGCACCAATCAATCTGTTTCTCTAAATTTTCACTAATTGCATTCAAATGAGGAAGAAACTAAGGTTAAGAGGTTTGGGTTTGATGTTACCCAGATTTAGTGTGCACCATATCCAAGCTTTGTGGGAGCTCCTCTTTCGCTATGGAGGAAACACCTGCAGTAAGAATGAAACTTGAACAAAGAAAATGTTAGAAGAGGATATGGTGGACTGCCAAGCTACGTGTTCGATCTCGAAAGCGTAAAGCTCCCTAAGGGATGACAGTCCACTATTTAAAGAAAATAGTTTTGTAAAGGAAGAAATGATAAATGAATAAGAAAGAGAAAAATATATAGCACGTACCTATTCCCTGCAGTCTGTGTGTCACAGTCACTGACATCGATAGGTCTGCTAAGGTCGGTCTAGTAAATGGTGCTGACATCGATTGGGTTGTCGATGTCGGTAGGGGTTATTGGCTTTAGATGGCTTTTAGAGTATTTTTGGGGTACACAAGGGGTTTTCAAAAGTTTAGAGGTTGGTGCAGGGTTGAGAGAAGGTGAATGAGGTTTGAGGAAGGGTATAGGTGGAGGATTGGTGTGAGAAGGGGGTGAGAATAAGGGGAAGGCCTTTCAGCCCCTCCACGAAAGAAGTCAGGCCTCTTGATAGTATTTAGAAATATCAAATGGAAAATAATTAACAATGTATTCTAAAACACTAAAATGAGAACCATAATACTTAGCTCTATTAGGTGAAGAACCAGAGGTGTCAGAATGCTTATTCCCATTATGGCTGATGTTGAGGTCCTCGTACAATGTTTCAATCTAGTCTCTGGAATGACTTGTGTAGAGCTTCAATATCCAAGAGAATGATAGTTGAGTTCTGGTGCTTGAGGTCTCAAAGTGTGTGTGTCAATGTGCAAGAAGGCCAGGAAGCTCAATGTTTAGAGCTTGGCTTATGTAACCAACATTGGTGATCTCATCGGCATTGGCATAGGACTGCCGACGTCGACTATGGGTTGACCGATGTTGGCAGAGAGAGAATAGGTAAAAGGGCTATTTTTAGCTCTTTGCCCATTTCTCCACCAGCCAAGTGCCTTTTCCATTGGAGAATGGTCAAAACAAGGGCTTATGAGGTAGGAGAGTTGGTTAAGGAGTTAAGATGGGGTGAGAATAGGTCATGGGTAGTTAGGATTTGGTGGACCTAGTCTTAGGCTGACTCATAGGCTAAGAAATGGTCTTAGGGTGAGGTGTCTAGGTGAGGTGTCTAAGGTGAGGCAATTAATTTAAAAGTAGTTTTTAAATTAATAAGGTGTGCAAGTGTGGGTTAGGAGTGTTAACATTTAGAAGGGGGCCAAGGGGGGGTTGACATAATATTGGTGTCTATATTTGCCCCTTTTTGTCTTGTGGTTTGTTCTGACGAACTACAAGATAAAAATAGATGTAGGCTGCCCCAAGTATGGGATGAGGTATTCCCCCTCAAAGCGGGAATCGAGAGAAGGTAATCCAAAATCAAGTGCCAATTTGATAGGCAGTAGATGGGTAAGGTGAGGTTAGAGTGTGAATGTTGCAATAGTTGAGATTGCACATATACCACTTCACTTGATAGGTAGGTCAAATTGTCACAGGCAAGGTCAAGGAGGACTAAAATCAAAGTAATCAGTCCCCAGCTTATTAGTGGTAGCTGATTGGGTTAAAATGATCAAATCTGTAGCTCCAATGGTTGAGGAGGACTAAAATCAAAATAACCAGTCCCTAGTTTATTAGTGGTAGCTGATTGGGTTAGATTGATCAAAGTTGTAGCTCCAATGGTCATGTTCCAAGTATTCGAGATAGGAAGTGCTCCTAGAAAACATGAAAATGTCACAGATATTGGGGATCAACTTGGTCGCAATCCGACAATAGGTGTGAGGGGTGCGTATAATTTGCTAACTATTCGTGAGGTAGCATATGCAATCAAAACAACCAAGGCAAAGTTGTCTCAAAAGTGGTCGTGGTCTAAGGAGATAGTCACAATCTTTGAGGTCATTTGTCAAGTCAGGCTGGGATATAAGTGATCTCAAGTGTTGTTTGTTGTGGTTAGGGAGATGTATGTGATCTCCAATTTACCCAATGAGAAGTCTAAGGTGACTTATACAGTGTCAGGGCTAGTTGTTTGGTCATGATTTTAGGCATTTTTAGAGAAGACCTATGTTTTAGGTCACCGACAATTTTTGTGTGGATAGGTGGTGAGCCAAGGGTTCAGGGTAGGCAATGAGCCTAGGGTTTAGATAGTTGGTCCATTAGGTAGATAAATGAATGAATGGCCTAGCTAACCTCAGAAGACCCCATGTCAACTGAGTGCTGCCTACATAGCCCCTATTTTAAGGGCCTCAGGCCAATGTAGTTCTCCCAAAAGGGAAGAAGAGTCAAAGAGGTACATGCTTGAAATGATGAGTAGATGATGATGTTATAGCCTTTTCCATATTGTGTGATGGTTTATGTTGTAACATAGGTTATGTGGTTTTTCATCCTTAGCAATTTTCCATATTGGTGATGGTGTGTGCTAAAAATGAAATGAGTTTATTTATGCTTCAACAGGTTTCCATATTGGTGATGGTATATGCTTGACATAAATTGTGTTTGGTTGATAGTTTCCATGTGTATTGTTTTCCATAGAAACTAATGTGAATGGGTTATGATAATTTATATAACACAAATTGGTATTTGCATTAAATAAATCATGATGTTATGTTAGTGGTTTAGAAAATGTTTTGGTTGTATTTTATCTAAAACCTGTGATGTTTATGATAAAATTGAGTTGAATGTCAGGTTCATAACTTTATAGTGAAAATTATGAGATGACAATATGTGAGCATACAATTTTAAGACACTGCATCCTGAAAGATAAACTGGCACGTGATGAAGGTGTGTAAGAAGTGAAAGGCGTGTTGCTCTGTCATTGACAAGGACCATAATGATAGCATAGATAGGGTTTTTGTAAACAAAATCCCCATTCATGCATTACGTCATTGACCATTGGTGTTTGTTAGAGAAGTATCCTAATCACTTGACGTTAAGTGAGCTCAAAATCCCTTGGGTATTTTGGGGTAATAAGTGTGTTTATGTGATATGTGAGGATAGCGTAACCCTTTTTAGCAGGGATAATTTTGCCCCTTTTATAGGTGACCCTGAGAATGACTATAGGCAAGTCCATGACTTAATAGTTTGTCAGTATTTTTTTTTTGTTAGACTGATCAATGCGAGAAGTCCACTTGGGGATGTTGTTTTGTTTTGTGGTCATGTGAAGCTGATCGATGTGGAAAGCTTCTGAGAGGGTGCTATTTTTGTAGCAAAATTTGGGCATAGCCATCCCTCGAGGGAGTGGTCTATATTTTGCTTTGTATGTTTTGATTCCTTTGAATAGCTATCCTTTAAGGGAGCAGTCTATTAATTATAGCAATAATGCAACTGTCCTTCAAGGGAGCAGTCTACATTTATAGTTTATGACTGTTTAATATTTTATTAGGCATCCCAGTTTGTTGTTTTTTTTGTTAACTAAACTTTTAGTCATGGACTAGACTATAGAGGTTTAGGGTTTCCCTTTTATTAGGACAAAGCATTAATGCTTAAAAAAATGGTTAACTAATTATTTGTAAGGAAAAAGGGTTGAAAGGAATAGGAATGAGGATGACAGGGGTTGCTCAAGGGATGAACTCAAGTTAATCATCAAGTGAATGATTACTTGGTTAATAGTAGAATGGTTGTAGATGCAAGGCATTAAGGGGCTCAGGTTTTGGCTGGCCTTCGAGAGAAGATAGATGATAAGTGCCTAATCCATACTTGTGCATTATTATATAAGGTCCAAGCCAATTAGGAACAAACTTGTTGTATTTGCTTCTTTCCATATTGGTCATGTGTTGGTTTTCTTTAAGGATGAGATCTCCAATTTTAAAATCTCGCTCTTTCAAATTTTTGTTGTAGGCACGCTTGATGTAATCTTGGTAGAGATGAAGATGATTAAGAGTGGCATGGCTAGGAACATGAAGTAGGTTAGCATTTTGCTGGCATTTGATACAATGCCAAACATAGTCACTGCAGTCTTGGTTAAGAGTGGGCCAATAATAGCCCAGGCAGAGGATGCACTTTGCAACTAAGTTACCACTGAAATGTCTTCCACAAATCCCATCATGGACTTGTTTGATGGCATGGTCTATCTTAGTGGTGGTTAGGAATCAGAGAGGGAGGCTATTGAAACCTCATTTGTAGAGAAGACCCCCTAGCATGGTGTATCGAGCAATACTCTTGATAAAATCCCATCGTCCATTGCTAGAGAGGTCAAGAGGGATGATAGAATAAGTCAAGTAGTCAACAAGTTGTTTATACCAAACATCATGTTGGTTAGAGAGGTCAGGAGGAATTACCCCTAAAGATGTTGGTTGAGATGTGCCCAAGATAGAAATCTTGGGCTTTGGTGGTAGTGAGGGCTTGGCGAATGGATATGTCCAAGGGGTAGAAAACTACTCTTTTCCTTTATCCTTTAGGGTTTGGGACTTGGTGGCCACATTAATAGTGTTGATTTTGAATAAAGGGGGAGAAGGTGGTAGAGGGACCATAATCTCGTGTTGGGATCCCGATTCAAGTGAGGAGGTTTTGGAGGCATGGGATGGTGTCGGTAGTTTGTCAAAAAGGTGGTCAGGAGAATCCTTAATGAGAAGGGTGTCCTTTTCTAGGTGTTAGTGAATGACAACCTTAAGCACATTAAAACTCTCAGTATCATGCCTAGGTATGCGATGATACAAGCAGATTTGAGTGTCGTCAAACCAAGAAGGTTTTGATTTGAGAGGTTGGTATGGCTTAATGGGTGGGAGAAAGATGCTAGAAGATTGCAATAATCAGCATAACAGTGAAGCATAAGAACCCACTAATGGGTCTGTGCTTGTTGTTGCAGTAGGGGTTGACAATTTTTGTTTGAGAGTTATAGGGCGAATTTTTTATACCACCTTTTTGGTTAGTGGTGTGGCCACACGTGTAAATGGCACTTTCTCGATGAGAGGTGTCATATTTCTTGGAGGAAATATGTTTTTTATGGGTAGAGGGAGTAATGGAGGTAGTTTGTCTTTGTGAGGTGTTGGAATGGGGAGCACTCCTGTTAAAGTGGAAGGATGTGGACCCAAGATAAAGGGCAATGGTGAAGGTGGGGGAGGAGTAGACTGATGTGGTTTAGCATCCTTCTTTAGTATGGTGTAAGGACCACTACTGTGCGGGGTGAGGTTCAAATCTAACTTCACTTGTGGGTGAGTGAGGTTTGATATAGGGCGAACATTGAGAGATCTAATCTATTTTAGCATGGTAGACACTTATAAGGGTTTAGATTTAGACATGAAAGGCTGAGCTTCTAATGATTTAAAAGTGGAAGCCCAATCCTCATCAGAGATTTTGGGGCAAATCATCATGAAAGGGTTGGCAATATAAGGTGAAGTGAGATGTGTAGGATAAGGAGCCCTAAGTCACTCCCATAATGCCTCATACTCTAAGTTCTTAGAATGGAGGAATCCTAAGTTTTTTTCCAACCAAGAGAAGGGTTTAGATGACGTTGCATGAGGCCTTACAGTTAGTCCTTCAAAGGATTTGGGTGATTATGAGAGTGGAAACGTGTTGGATGTAGTGATCACAGGCCAAAGGCGAGAGAGAACCATCACCAGATCTTCCTCGGCCAAGGTGGGTGAGGTGGCAAGTTCTTCTCTTGGTAGAGAAGGGATTGAATAATTTGGCTCTTCAAGAGAATAAAGCAAAGGGATGATCATGCCTTCGACATGTGGTTTAGGAGCATGGAAAATATGATCCTCCATTGGTAATAAGAAGGATAAGGTTGGGGCCACCAGCGTTGGTACCATCAAAGCATCCTCCAATATGGGAGAGGTCAAAGTAGACTCTCCTACGTGTGAAAGGGGGTGGATGGAAGACTATCCTCCATCAGTGGAGGAAAAATAGGAGAGGAAGGCTCCTCTAAAGGGAAAAGTAGAGGGATGATGGCCCCTTCTACATGAGGGCATGGGGTATGAATGGAAAATTCTTCCAATGGTAGAAGAAGAGGGAAGGTGGCCTGAGGCCCTTAAAATAGGGGTTATATAGGTAGCACTTAGTTGACATGGGGTCTTCTGAGGTTAGCTTGGTCATTCGTTCATTCATCTATCTAATGGACCAACTATCTAAACCCTAGGCTCATTGCCTACCCTAAACCCTAGGCTCACCGCCTATCCACGCAAAAATTATCAGTGACCTAAAACATATGTCTTCTCTAAAACTGCCCAAAATCATGACCAAAAAACCAGCCCTGATACTGTATAAGTCACCTTAGACTTCTCATGGGGCACATTGGAGATCACATACATCTCCCTAACCACCACAAACAACACTTGAGATCACTTATATCTTAGCCCGACTCGACAAACGACCTCAGAGATCATGACTATCTCCTCAGACCATGACCACTTTCAAGACAACTTTGCCTTGGTTGTTTTGATTGTGTATGCTACCTCACAAATAGTTAGAAAATTATACGCACCCCTTACACCTATTGTTAGATCAAAACCTAGTTGATCCCTAATATCTATGACATTTTCATGTTTTCCAGGAGCACTTCCTAGCCCAAATACTTAGAACATGATGACCATTGGAGCTACAACTTTGATCGATCTAACCCAATCAACTACCACTAATAAGCTGGGGACCAGTTACTTTGATTTTAGTCCTCCTCGACCTTGCCTATGACAATTTGACCTACCTATTAAGTGAAGTGGTATATGTGCAATCTTAACTATTGCAGTGTTCACACTGCAACCTCATCCTACCCATCCACTGCCTATCAAATCAACACCCGATTTCAGTTTACCTTCTCTCAATTCCCACTTTGAGGGGGAATACCTCATCCCATACCTGAGGTAACCTACATCTATTTTTGTCTTGCAGTTCGTTAGAACAAACCACAAGACAAAAAGGGGAAAATGTAGACACCAATATTATGTCAAGCCCCCCTTGGTCCCCTTCTAAATGTTAACACTCCTAACCCACACTTACACACCTTATTAATTTAAAAACTACTTTTAAATTAATTACCTCACCTTGGACACCTCACCTAGACACCTCACCCTAAGACCATTTCTTAGCTTATGAGTCAGCCTAAGTCTAGGTCCACCAAATCCTAACTACCCATGACCTATTCTCACCCCATCTTAACTCCCTAACCAACTCCTATGCCTCATAAGCCCTTATTTTAACCGTTCTCCAATGGAAAAGGCACTTAGTAGGTGGAGAAATGGGCTAAGAGCTAAAAATATCCCTTTTACCTATTCTCTCTCCACCAACATCGATCAACCCACAGCCAACATCGATAGTCCTACGTCAATGCCGGTGAGATCGCCGACATCAGTTACATAAGCCAAGCTCTAAACATTGAGCTGCCTTGCCTTCTCTCACATTGACACTCACACTTTGAGACCTCAAGCATTAGAACTCGACTATCATTCTCCTGGCTAATGAAGCTCTGCACAAGTCATTCCAGAGACTGGATTGAAACATTATATGAGGACCTCAACATTAGCCATAATGGGAATAAGCATTATGACACCTCTGGTTCTTCACCTAATAGAGCTAAGTATTTTGGTTTTCATTTCAGTGTTTTAGAATACATTGTTAATTAGTTTCCATTTGATATTTCTAAATAATGTCAAGAGGCCTGACTTCTTTTGTGGAGGGGTTAAAAGGCCTTCCCCTTATTCTCACCCCCTTCTCACACCAATCCTCCACCTATACCCATCCTCAAACCTCATTCACCTTCCTGTAACCTTGCACCAACCTCTAAACTTCTAAAAACCCCCTGTGTACCCTAGAAATACTCTTAAAGTCATCCAAAGCCAATAACCCCTACTGACATCGACAACCCAACCAACGTCGGCACCATTTACTAGACTGACCTTGGCAGACCTATCGATGTTAGTGACTATGACACACAGACTGTAGGGGATAGATACACAACATTCTACTTTTCTATTTCTTTAAGTTATTTAACATTTCTTCCTTTTATAATATTTTTTATCTTTAAACAGTGGACTATCATCCCTTAAAAAAGCTTCATGCTTTTAGGTGTGGTGATGGGCATATAGGTTTGTTTGAGAGGAAAGTGTAAGTCAGTGGAGAAACGGGTTGACCAATTATGGGAGAGGTTGGTTAGGAATGAAAGGAAAGACTATGTTGACTATGCGTATGTTGCATTCTTGAGGGTCATTGGCCATGGTCTGAACATTGTTTTGACTTGGGGGATGGTTAGGAAATGGTTTCCTAAAGACATCCATGTTTTGGTTGGCTAGCGCATTAGGGTTATGCAAAATAAGGTCCCCTTTGTCTAACATGTCTTGAATAATGTTTTTTAGGGTCTTACATTTATCTGTGTCATGACCACTGACACGATGGTAGTTATAAAAGTCATTTTCCCTATACCATGTAGGGATGGCTCATGAGGGGTCAAATTGGATAGGTGGTTGGATTTGAGGGAGGTTGAGGACTCCTTGATTCACTAATTTATCCAATACAAAAGCATATAATTCTCCTATTGGAGTATATCATCGCTATTCATATCATTGTTGGAATTGTCTAGTGATGTTTTGCAAAGTGGAGGGCTCAGATTGGTTGGTTGTGGTAGAAGATGGTGACCTAAGGACCATAACATTCACTGATCCCTTGGACTTGGAGTGAGAAGAAGAAGATTTGGAAGAAGAAGGGTCATTGGCTTTTGTGTTGGTATTTTTGTTATGCAATTTGACCCTGTCTTCTTCGATTACGTAGAGTTCAAGCTTTTGGGCCATGGTGAAAGCTTCATCAAATGTGTAAAAAGTATGAACCCACAAAGTAGACGAGATGTGCTTGGCGCATGCTCTTGAAAAGAGCGCATTGAGCTCAAGTTGAGGTAGTGAGAAGGAGAGTTGGTTGATCAAACCTCTCCAACAGAAGACAAAGTCTGCTATTGACTCATCTTCAAATTGTCTAATGGAATAAAAGTCTGTGATGGAGACCTTCTTGGTAATATTGATTGAGAAATGATCCAAGAATATCTGAGTGAGTTGAATGAAGGTGAAGAGAGAATGACTGGTAATGGAGCTATACCAGTCAAGGGCGGCACCAAAAAGTGACAGGGAATGTGTGAAGTAACAACGCATCACCGTGCACTATGAGGTAGCAAGCGTGTCTAAACACTCACAAATGTTTTTTTGGGTCCTCTTTACTCTAAAACTGAGTAAATTTTGGGAGTTCCCACTGGCTAGGGTATGGTCAAATAGGAAATAAAAGGTGGATAGGTTCATTGTAGATTTGTTTGTATGAAAGAACACTCCTTGAACCTGAAATAGATGTCTCAAGGTTGGACATCTTATCCATCAGCATCTTAATTAGATCGGTAGATGGATTGGCATGAGGGGTACCCCTTAAGTTATAGGGTACCTAGAAGGTGTTGGAAGGGGCATATGACATACTTGGTTGCATTTGTGTAGGTGAAACATATTGATAGTTTGTCATAGGGGCCAATGTCAAGGCCACGGGACTTGTGCCACAAAGTTGGAGGGCACAACTTGACTAGATGCCACCAAGGGTGGTTGAATGGTGGCAACACTAGTTAAAGGATAAGTGGTCACTCTCATGTTTATGGGTGCAAGAGTGGATGGGATAGAGACAATCAAGTTTTGAAAAGGTGTCAAACTTGGTTAAATTGTTTGCAGTTGAGGGGGTACGGAAACACCAATGGAGGTAGGGAAAGAAAGGAATAGAAGGGGAGGCCAAATCCTAAACATTGGCCATGGTTGGGTTACTGATCAAGGTAGTGGCCTGAGTGACCATAGGTTGAGTAGTGGATGTTGTTGATATCATTGCCACTTCAACCAAAGAAGTTGGCATCCCATAAATAGGGTTACCCAAAGGATCTCACGTTTGGCTTCTAGCGAGATAATGTTGGAGAGCCTTGACGTTGTGGTCAAGGAATCTCTCAAAGTCTTGATCCCCTTCGGGAACAATAGGAGGTTGATCGGGGGTAGGTTGGATAGGAGTATGCTCGGTATCTAAAGTATACTCCATTAGATGACTTGGCACGAAGGGCGAAGGTGGGAGTGGATGTTGACTCATGTGGTCAACAAGGAATTTGGCTTGACTGCGTGTCAAGACCATCCAAGGTGAAATGGGTTTAGGGTCTAAAAACCATGTGTTTTAGTTTCAGAAAACTAGAATTTGTGTTAAACAGTAAGAAATTTGGGTTTTAAGCTTGCTGTTTGGAAAAAAAATTTATTAACAGTGACCGATGTCGGTTGTTTAACTGATAGCAATTAAAAATGTTGTCGACGTCAGTCAGTTAACTGATGTCAGTGAATTTTTGGTTTCCAATGTCAGTAGAGAAACTGATGTCAATTTTTGTGTAATTCCAAAAACACAAAAAATTGATAGTTTTTAGAAGAAGAAGATATTCTAAGTTATTTTGGACTTTAGAATGGTACGACCTTACCAGCTCAAACACTCAGATAAAAATAGAAGAATAGATGATTAGGCAAGCAACCTCTAAAATGTTAGATTCCTAGGAATGAGTTTTAAAGTCATGGTGGCTTATGCCTTAAGAGAATGTGTTGGGAGTTGGGCTTGTAGAACAGGTCCTAGAGAGGAAGTCTATGGCTAGTTTCAGGTTGTGTTATGGTGCTCAAAGATATCTGTGTTAGGGTCAGTACGTGGCCTGGTGCTAGGGCTTGCTCCCTTCACTTCACGAACCCAGAGGTAAGCTGGACTACTTAGCTAAAATATACCTTCCCTATAGTTTATACTCTGCCAGAGAATAGAGTGGGTCCTCCTCTTGGTGGTGAAATCCAAGTAGGATCACTAGGTGGGGTAAGGTATCCGCTAGGTGATGAAATCCTAGTTGGGCCTTGTCTCAAGTAATTTTATGTGTTTAATTTGAAGTGATTGTGGTTTGGTTGTGTCACATTTGTGCACTATGATTCATTCATAATGCTTTAATTACTAAGTGGGCTAAGTATGCATCCAAGCAAGAATGAAATGCAGTAGTTTTTAACCCAAATTAAAATATGTTATTCAAATGCAAACAAATGGAGAAGAAGTAAAGAGTATGAGTTTTTCACTACTCTATGATGCATGCAAGAAGTAACAAGAAGAAAAAGAGATGTTCTTTTTAACTTTTGCTAATGATTTCCTTTTGAAACAAAAAGATAGAAGAGGGGATGCAAGAAGAGAATAGTTTTCTAATGCATCTATATGAAAGTTTGTTTTTTTTAAAAGAAGAAGAATGAACCCAAGGAAAACTCTAAGGGTCCCACCAGGTGTGCCAGAATGTTTCTCTAAATTTTCACTAATTGCATTCAAATGAGGAAGAAACTAAGGTTAAGAGGTTTGGGTTTGATGTTACCCAGATTTAGTGTGCACCATATCCAAGTTTTGTGGGAGCTCCTCTTTGGCTATGGAGGAAACACCTATAGTAAGAATGAAACCTGAACAAATAAAATGTTAGAAGAGGATATGGTGGACTGCTAAGCTACGAGCTCGGTCCTAGAAGCGTAAAGCTCCCTAAGGGATGACATTCCACTATTTAAAAAAAAATAGTTTTGTAAAGGAAGAAATGATAAATGAATAAGAAAGAGAAAAATAGATAGCACGTACCTATTCCCTACAGTCTGTGTGTCATAGTCATCGATGTCAATAGGTCTGTCGAGGTTGGTCTAATAAATGGTGCCGACGTTGGTTGGGTTGTCGATGTTGATAGGGGTTGTTGGCTTTGGATGGCTTTTAGAGTATTTTTGGGGTACACAGGGGGTTTGTAAAAGTTTAGAGGTTGGTGCAGGGTTGTGGGAAGGTGAAAGAGGTTTGAGGAAGGGTATAGGTGGAGGATTGGTGTGAGAAGGGGGTGAGAATTAGGGGAAGGCCTTTCAACCCCTCCACGAAAGAAGTTGGGCCTCTTGACAGTATTTAGAAATATCAAATGGAAACTAATTAATAATGTATTCTAAAACACTAAAATGAGAACCATAATACTTATCTCTATTAGGTGAAGAACTAGAGGTGTCAAAATGCTTATTCCCATTGTGGCTGATGTTGAGGTCCTTGTACAATGTTTCAATCCAGTCTCTAGAATGACTTGTGTAGAGCTTCGGTAGCCAAGAGAATGATAGTCGAGTTCTAGTGCTTGAAGTCTCAAAGTGTGCATGTCAATGTGTGAGAAGGATGGGTATCTCAATGTTTAGAGCTTGGCTTATGTAACCGACGTCGGTGATCCCACCATTGTTAGCGTAGGACTACTGACGTCGGTCGCGAGTTGACCAATGTTGGCAGAGAGAGAATAGGTAAAGGGGCTATTTTTAGCTCTTTGCTTATTTCTCCACCTTCCAAGTGCCTTTTTCTTTGGAGAATGGTCAAAACAAGGGCTTATGAGGCATGGGAGTTGGTTAGGGAGTTAAGATGGGGTGATAATAGGTCATGGGTAGTTAGGATTTGGTGGACCTAGTCTTAGGCTGACTCATAGGCTAAGAAATGGTCTTAGGGTGAGGTGTCCAAGGTGAGGTAATTAATTTAAAAGTAGTTTTTAAATTAATAAGGTGTGCAAGTGTGGGTTAGGAGTGTTAACGTTTAGAAGGGGACCAAGGGGGGTTGACACAATATTGGTGTCTACACAATCTTAGAAATATCATTAATAAAACCAAGCTCAATAAGTTCATGATTTAGTGTCACACATAATACCAATGAATAAAAATAAAGGACATGATGATGTCATAATAAACAAGGCCAAGGGTTGCACATAATGGACATAAATATGTCACAAAAAAATACATAAATATGTTGCATCAAATAAGGCCAAGGGACATATGCAAATGACATAACAAATGTCCCAAACAAGGGACATAAATATGTCACTTAAAAAAAGGCCAATTTTCACACACAATAGACAAGTAATGACTAGCCTATCATACAATATTAACATCATTAATAAGGTATAGAATAATTAAATACTAGTATACACCACCTATATGTATCAATGTAACATCATAGTATCATATCATATCCATGTAGCTTTGTGTAAGATATGAGTAACTAAAAAGATGTGTAAATATCAATAGCCCGACATGTTATAAGGTTATATAAATATATAACTTATAATAGTGAAACCTTTGGATTAAAATACCCCTAGTATCAACATGGCCATAGGGTAGAGAAAATTTCAACATCTATATGTCCATGTATAATATGTATGTCTTGAATCACATTCATATGCCATAAAATGTATGTGTATAAAAATAATATTCCATTTACTAAACATGTAATAAATAACATATGTAAATATTTTAATCTAGTAATCATGTCATACTCAGGTCTTGATTTTTTTTATAATATTCTATTTTTATTTTGTATACTCAGGTTGGTCATAAGTTTAGTAAAAACCATGGTTTAAATGTTTAGATATATATTTTTTTAGAATATATATGTATTTTTCTAATATTAAATTTAATATATATTTAACTTGACTATATATCACTTGGGATATAAAATAATTGTGGAATATTTCGATCCCTAGAATTTGATTAGTTAAATAGTTTTGTCAAATGTGGATTGGATTAATCACAGGAGTTGAATGGTTTAACATAACTACCTCCTATCGTGAGTTAAATATTGTAGAGATTTTAGATCTTTTATTATGTGAAATCTATCATGAAAATTTTGACATAGAGTTACATAGTTATGACTATTAACATAATTAGAAAATTGAGGTAGATTTCTTTAGTCAATATTCTCAATAGAAATATTAACCAAAAAGTGAAGGAATTGAATAAAATAGTTTAGACAATGATTACTTATAAACCCCCAAATATATTTGATTATCAAACTGGACATCTTGTGTTTTTGAGAAAACAAGTTCTAGGTTTTCTAGCTATTGTATATAATGTGTGTTTTTATGTATTAATGACTACTTCATTAGCTTGATTTTGAGTCTTGGTAGTTTTTCTTAAAAACACTAAATCATGGTTTAGAAATTGTATAGTATTAGAGTGCCTACATGTGGTGCATATTAAGATGTAAAAAGTGCTCATATATATAGGGATTGTACCTATAGTTTAATAAATGAGCAAGTCATTAAGCTTTCTCAATAATAAAAAATTATAACATTTTTAGAATAGTCTCTAAAAATAAATGGATTTAAGATCATAATGGTTTTTTGGGTTCATTATTTCCTTACAAATGATTGTGTGACTATTAGTTATATATTGAGTACTTGTGTGCAACACATGTTTATGAGAATGTTTGGTTATGTCTAGTATTTAATGGCGTATTATGAATGTGTAGATATAGATATGTGACTTTGAATTTTGGTAATCAGTTTAAATTTAGGGTATACTCAGGTGGTATAACCTCGTAATTACTTGATTGTGATTAGGTAGGTAATCATTTGATTCTTGAAAGTGTAAGTTTGGATTGTGAGTTATTATGTAGTTGGGAATCTATGATAGTATGCGATATCATAGAGTAATATAATTAATATTAGTGTTGTACCTAGATGGTACATATTGTAACCATTATGTTTAGACTATATCTATGTTAGTTGATTTACTACATGCATGGTGGTTATTACTATGAGTAGTATGTGTTGTATCAGTTAGTATGACCTTGTGTATGCGAGCATATAATTTTGAGAGTGTATCATATGATAAGAGGGAATATTTTGTGTTTTTTTGGAAATTTTAGCTTGCTTGACTATGCCTAATTTTTTGAATATAATTTTGTGTTTCCATAAATTTAAGACTATCTCATATGATTTACTATAGAAAGCTAGTAGTTATGTCTTAAAATACTAGACTATGATAATATGGGTTATCATGGGGTATAATATGTTTGGGAACCAATTTTGGTAGTGAAAAATCTATAGTTAAATGTGTAATTACCTAGATGGTATAGACTGTAGTCATTATTTTTAGTATGGGATATAAATAATGTAATATTCATTCATACATTTGACAGAATAAATGTATGCTTGGTTACTCCTATGTTTAGCATATGATTTGATTGTATATGTGATTAGGATGTAAATTAAATGAATCTTATGGTTGAATTATATTTGATCAATCTGTATTGTTGATTCAAAATAAGGAGTATGATGGACTTCATTACCTTACTAGTCTCACAATGATAGATAAAGGTAGTCCAATCAAGTGGTGTGTATGAATTTGATTGATCTAGATCATTATCAGTTATTATTTTTAAAACTTTGGTCCAAAGTATGTTTAGTGAGATATTATCATTTCATGAGTATGATTCACTTATTTATGAGATATTTTACAATAGAATGGATTTCTATGATATACTGCATGTTTAGTTTAGAATCATACAACACACAGGTACTTTCTAGTCTCTCTAGATTCCCATGCCATCACTATCTACTCATCTTTGAAGGGAGGACCATTCCTTGATGGTAGATTGTACGGGGGATCATTGGTCCATGGTTGTTGTGAAAAAATTTCTTAGATGATGCTCTCCCTCCCCACAACAGTACTATTATTGAGACAACACTTGAGATTGCCATAGATATTGGAGAGTCCAGGGAACTCATGCTTTGAGGAGCCATGTATCTATATGTACATTATATTATATTATATATTTCATTGATTATTATCATGAATATTTGCAATTAATTATTATTTTAAATTAATAGTGGTGGTTGTAGACTTGTTTTAGATGTGGCTAAGTTAATGTAATTACTTTCTATATTTACATTATGATGTGTACCTTCATGATATTAGAGATCAATATTATGTGATGTATTATGCTTGTTATTATCACCTTGTGTATTTATTATGGTATCTAAAAATTTTTATGGTGTAATCTATATTTAGTATATGTGTTAAAAAAATCATGTATTTCTATGTCTAACCCAGCAAGGGTTGCTACATGTGGTATCAAAGCTAGGTTCAAACTCTAGGACCTAATGAGTCCATCCATTTTTTCATGTCTTGTGAACCTAGTGACATGAAGTGTTACACTGGTATTTATACTTGTGGTGTCTCAGTACAGAACCATGCTACACCATGATTGGAGTTTTTTAACATTTGTAAAATGTGTGTGGAACATTGAGTGGGTACCTTTAAGAGCACTCATACCCTTCTAAGATTGTTTAGGGGAATGATTTATCAAGTATCCCAATGGTGTTGGTTGTATAAGAGGCTTGGGTAGATGAGTAAATAACATAATTCAAGAGTTATGAACCAAAGTTTTCTATTATAATTTGATCACGTAGATCAAACACCTCGAGTGTGAGTACATCATTTTTAGTAATCAAGTTACCTTCGCCATTTGTGTTTTAAGTTGTGAGTGTTTATAAGTATGAGATGCTTCTCACTTAATAACATATTTGAGATTTAATTTTGTGTTTTATTTTCATTAATCCTAGGAATGGAAAGCCATATAATACCAATTTCAATAACACCTAGTGCAGTGGGAATTTTATTTTAGTAAGGTGTTGTTATTTTGACTAAAAGTTCTTTATGTGTTAGGAGCTTGTTTTGGTTGGCACCCTTAAGTTATGCAGACTAGGAAGGAGTGTAATATATCTTAGTTATCTTAGAATTTAATTTTTATTTATCTCATTCTCCTTTGATAACATTAAACTACTGAGAGGATTCATATGCTTAATGTTGACTTAGTGTTCTTTTAAATAGGAGCTTGTTTTGACATTATTGATTGATCATTTTCCTTGGAATTTCTTGGGATAAATGCCTTATACTTATTATTGAGAAACAATTGGTAGGATTTGATGAAATGATACATCTCTATGGTTAGTAATTTACTTCTTCTAGTTGAGGAAATAAATTATGATACCATACTTCTAGATTTGGTAAGTGGGAAGTATTTTGGCAACATTGAGTTGTGGTATCTTCCTTTACCTGATGAAGGTATGTAGGAGTTTTCTTTTGAGATGATAGATCCCTATTATTTGTTTGTGACTCTTTAGGTCACTAATTTATATTATTTGTGAATGAAAGACCATGTGGGTGGCAAACCTTGATCTATATATTAAATTTTATATTAAAAAAATATAAGATATTATACAACCTTGATTAGATTGATATTGTTCTCTTTTTCTTAATGAATGTTGTTTTGAATAGATATTTTTATACCTTTTACTGGAAGTGAGTATGGTATAGGAGATGTAGAACATCTTGTCAATCTAGGGTTTAGAATAAACCAATAAATTATTATGTGCTATTTGAGCAAGCAAGGAGATATTATTTCATTTATTCCCTTATAAGATTAAAGGAATGATATGATTCTTGGCCTATGTATGTTATGTTAATTATAACATTATTTCCTCTTAATCATGAACATAATAGAATAAGTTAAGCTGTGAAATATGATACTAGTATGTTTAACTAGTAGTAACTTAATACAATTTTGATTTGATTATATGATCTCTTTTGTTTAATGATGATACATCTAGAGTCATTTAGCATATAACTTTGCTTCCAATGATTTCATATCATTAAATTATGATTCTTTGAAAATTAAGATCATTAGGTCATGGTGACCTAATGGAAGAGTAGTGTATTAGGAACATGAGCTCTAAGTGATAGGATGATATCCTACTTAACATTGCATTGACTTGGTTGTTACTGAGTTAGATTTGATAGATGGACTTATTGAATCCAAGATTTGATAGGTAGAAATTGTCAAATTTAGTCATATGGCCATATACATGTATATGAGGAAACATTTATTTCTTAATTTTGGAAATATATTTCCAGTTCCTAGTCATCATCATACTTTTTAGGAAATCCATGGAGTAATGATAGTATTGACATGTTATACTATTAGGAGATACATGGGGTAGTAATAGTATTAACTTAATGCACATCATTCTTTTCTAAGTTTCCTAAATATTTTTGTTTGAAATAAGAAAAACACTCTCTAGGATAGAGAGATTTGCTCAGGGCTAGAAGATTTTGTGGAACTGTTCTTGGTAAATTATTTTGACTTGCATGATGATCTTATGAGCTCTTGGGAAGTTAGAAAAACTTTCACTAGATATGTGGGGACCCTTCAGATAACAAAAGTATTTAGACCTATAATATATGGGTTCATCTTGATGATTCTAAACCCTAGGTTAGTCATGACAGAATCAATCAAAATAATTTATATTCACATACCATGTTTACATAATAAGGAGATGTCATTGAGTAGGGCCTTGTGGGACTAATACTCTTGGAATAGTGAAACTTGATGAACTATGATGAGTTTTTAAGGTAATTTATCAATTATTTACTTAACTCAATATTATATACTATGTTATTTCTTTACTAAATAATGTTTTTATGTTTGAATGAGATTTATCAGGGGTGATGACTAGCTTTAAAGGGGAAGGATATGTGTAGCTAACAAATTTAGATTTGGTTACATTTCTGACTAAGCTCAATATTTTTGCTATTATAGGATAGTATAATGTTGCTTAAGTTAGATGATGATACATGATTACTTATTATAATTTGGATAATATATGTGGTTACATTTTAAGCATATTAATATATTATTTCAATTATATTATTGCTTTATGTTTATCAAGTGATATGATCTAATTACCTACATGTTGTGAGGTGGATGCAAGAGAATTCATCCATCGAGCATGTTAGAGGGAGAGCATCATAGGAGAGGGTGATGTAGATGGAGACATAGAATATATTTAGAGAGTTGGTGAAACCCTACACACACATAGTAATTAGTCATGATAGAAATGCATTTAATTACTCATGGTATGTTTATTAATTGCTTTAGAGTGTTGCTTTCTTTGGTTTATAAAATTATCTTGCATGTGGTTAAAAATGTATTTAGATTTGATTTATTGGACTGATTAAGATTATTAGTCTATAATGACAATTTGAAATGATAATTAATAAATATACTAATTATGGTAAATTTGAGAAAAAAGAAATAAAACCTTGCAAAGCTATAAATTTCCATTGATAAGAAAAGTAATAAAATGGAAAAGAGGAAAGATTTAAATTTATAAGAAAGATTTATTTAAATCCATTAATTTTAGGTATAAGAATAATAAAAAAGAGTAATATTTTAAATAATTAAAGTTGTGCCACTTTTAAAAAATAAGATATTTAAAAAAAGAAAAAAAAAGAATTCTTAAAGCAAGTAAAGGCTACGCCTAATATTAGGAAGAAAAAGAGATCATTTTTATAATTAAGGGGAGAGAAGGGGGATCGAGGGGATCACATAAAGGAGAAAGCATAAATGAAGGAAGAGGTAGTCCTCAAATCTACATGCTACATAGGTAGTGTTTTCAAATTTTAGGTGTAATTAAAAGTATATTTAATGTAAATACTTGAAAATATTAGAGCCAAAAATCTTATGATATTTTATAAATATTGTATATAAAAATATCTGAATCATGATAAAATTAGTGAATCTTCGATTGTCTATTCTCAACTCTAAACACTTGAAAATAATTATATGGGTTCAGTTGTTAAATCATTGAGTTGAGGTTTATAACTAGTAGATAGTTATAAAATCATAAGTCATATACCTTATGGTTGTACCACACAAAGATGGGTAATCATAGTTTACCTTATGGGAATGATAAAAATTAATAAAACTTGCTAAATTAGGATAATGAATGTAGAATGAATTGATAGCCTAGTGAGTTTCTAAACTAATTAAGTCAATGTTCAAAACTTGTAAATAAAAATAAATACTAATCAAAATAAAATTCTTTGGTATTTATAAAATCAAATTAAGTCATTATAAGGATGCATCCGTGTTTTTTTAACTATTTAAGTGTTGACTTATAAGTTCATTAAGTTTTTGGAGTTCACCTTGGACTAAATTTAGGTTGTGTGGCATCGCCAAACCTTTGGGTTATGACATTAGTAGTTGGGGACATCACCCTTTTTCCTATAAATCTATCCAATTCCATGCTTTTAATAATGATTTAACATAGGTGCCTATATTAATATTGATTGTAAACTATATAATACCAAAGTATGGTGATTTATAATAGTATTAATTATTATAAATCATGACATCTAGTTAGAGTGCTGAAGTCATCCTATACTTGATATCTATAGTTGATTTACACATGCATTGATCTAGGTTTTTAGCAAAAAATAATTATTTTTTTATTCTTGGGGCATCGTTGTACTTCAGATTTGGGTTTTTTTCTTTAGAACAAAACTTATCCTATTAAGGTGTCAACTTCCTTTGTATCCCTATATGATCTATTATTATTTAATGATTTGGATGTCCCCTAAAAAGAAGTGTCATGTAATATTTAATAAAAATAATAATATTATAATAACCTAATTTTATACTATATAATATATAGATGTATATATATATAACATTTTATATAATCAACAAAATATACACCCTACTATTAAAAATTTAATTATTATATTACAACGACCAGCCTGTATAACTGAATAAATAGAGTTGCTTTGTTTTCCTTATAGCAATATAAATAATGGCATCACCATTTAAATTTGGCCTTCTATATAGGGTATCACTCTATTTATCTATCCCAACCAACTTTGTTTTTAGAATAATGATATATATATCTTCTTTATTATAATGCTCAAGAGTTAAGAGGAACTATTGAAGCCATGACATATAGTCCTCTATCTATTGAATAATGGATATAATGAGTAGAAAATTATTCTTGGTATAGAATGAGCATGGTTATGTAATAATATAATTGGGAATAATATATTATACAATATAAAATATAGATTACATATAAGTAACTAACCTATTTTAATATATGGTAATATCAGTATCATATAAAATTGGATATATGTATAATAAAGTTATATGATATTTCAAGATATGTTATTAATATCTCATTATGATATATTTGTCAAGAGTTATATCATATAAATATTCTCTTTATATCAAGAGATTATTCTACCACTAGGGTTGGTCATAAATTTAGTACATAACATGGTTCATATGTTTAGATATATATTACATTATAATATATATGTATTTTTATAATATTAAATTTAATATATTTTTAACTTGACTATATATCACCTGGGATATAAAACAATGTGGAACATTTTAATCCCTGGAAGTTGATTGGTTAAATAGTTTTGTCAAATGTGGATTGTATTAATCATAGAATTTGACTGGTTTAACATAACTACCTCTTATCATGAGTTAAATATTGCAGAGCTTTTAGATATTTTTTTATGTGAAACCTGTCATACAAAATTTGACATAAAGTTACATAGTTATGACTATTAGCATAATTATAAAATTGGGGTAGATTTCCTTAGTCAATATTATGAAGAGAAATATTAACTAAAAATTGAAAGAACTGAATAAAATAGTTTAGACAATGATTACTTATAAACCCCCAAATATAATTGATTATCAAACTAGACATCTTGTGTTTTCAAGAAAATAAGTTTTGGGTTTTCTAGCTATTGTATGTAATGTGTTTTTCCATGTATTAATGATTACTTCATTATCTTGACTTTGAAGATTGGTAATTTTTTTTAAAATCACTAAATAATGGTTTATAAATTTCATAACATTATAGTACCTACATGTGCTGCATATTAGGATATACAAAGTACTCATATATATAGGGAGTGTACTTATAGTTTAATAAATGAGTAAGTCATTAAGATTTCTTAAGAATAAGAAATAATAACCTTTTTGGAATAGTCTCTGGAAATAAATGGATTGAATATCATAATGGTTTTATGGGTTCTTTTTTTCCTTGCAAATGATTATGTTATTATTAGTTATATATTGAGTACTTATGTGTAACACATGTTTATGAAAATGTTTGGTTATATTTAGTATTTAATGGTACATTGTGAATGCATAGATATAGATATGTGATTTTTAATGCTAGTAATTAGTTTAAATTTAGGGTATACCTAGAAGGTATAACCCCATATTTTCTTTATTATGGTTAAGTAGGTAATCTTTTGATTCTTGAAAGTGTAAATTCTTATTATGAGTTATTATGTAGTTAGGAATCTATGATAGTATGGGATATCATAGATTACTACAATTAATATGAGTGTTATACCTAGATGGTATATACTATAATCATTATGTTTAGACTATATCTGCATTGGTTTATTTACTGTATGCATGTTGGCTATTACTGTGAGTAGTGTGTGTTGTATTAGTTTATACGACCTTGTGTATGTGAGCATATAATTTTGAGAGCTTAGTTGTATAATATGCTAAGAGGGAATATTTTATGTTTTTTGGAAACTATAGATTGCTTGGTTATTCATAATTTATTGAATATAAGTTTGTGTTTCCATGAATTTAAGACTGTCTCATATGGTTTACTATGGAAAGCTATTAGTTATGTCTTAGAATACTAGACTATGACAATATAGGTTATCATGAGGTATAGTATGTTTGGGAATCAATTGTGGTAGTGAAAATTTTATAGTTAAATATGTAATTATCCAGATGGTATAGACTATAGTCATTATTTCTAGTATGGGATATAAATAATGTAAGATTCATTCATACATTTGATGGAATAAATGTATGCTTGGTTACTCTTATGTTTAACATCAGATTTGATTCTATGTATGATTAGGATGTAAATTAAATGAATCATGTGGTTGAATTGTATTTTACCAATCTACATTGCTAATTCAGAGTAAGGAGTGAGATGGAATTCACTAACTTACTAGTCTCAAAATGATAGATAAATGCAGTTCGATTAAGTGGTGTGTATGAATTTGATTAATCTAGATCATTATTATCATTTATTATTTGTAAAACTTTGGGCCAATGTATGTTTAGTGAGACATTATCATTTCATGAGTATGATTCACATGTTTGTTCAATATCTTGTAATAGATCAGATTTATATGATATACTACATGTTTAGTTTAGAATCATATGACACATGGGTACTTACTAATCTCTCTAGATTTCTGTGCCAACACTATCTACTCATCCATGAAGAGAGGGCCATTCCTTAATGGGAGATTGTGTGGGGATTGTTGGTTCATGGTTGGTGTGAAAAATTACTTGGGTGATGCTCTCCCTCCCCACAATAGTACTACTATTGAGATGACACTTGAGATTACCATAGATATTGGAGAGTCTGAGAAACCCATGCTCTGAGAGCCATGTATCTATATGTACATTATATTATATTGTATTTATCATTGATTAGTTTCATGAAGATTTGTAATTACTTATTATGATAAATCAATAATAGTGACTATAGACTTGTTTCAGATGTAGATGAGTTAACGTAATTACTTTTTGTATTCACATTATGATGTGTACTTTCATGATATTAGAGATTAGTATTATGTGATGTATTATGCTTGTTAATATTATCACCTTGTGTATTTCTTATGGTCTTTATATATTCTCTTGGTGTAATTTATATTTGGTATATGTGTAAAAAAAATCATGTATTTCTATGTCTAACTCAATAGGGGTTGTTACAAGACACCATATTATATAAAGGATACTCATATATTACACTTATAACTTGTGACTACCTATAATTTAGACATCAATCTAATATAGATGGTACTACACAAAGATTTTGACTCTAAGTTCATCTTAAAAACATGTCAAAGACCTCATTACTCTATGGAGCTAAGAATGGAATGGATAGCATTGTGAATTCCATATGGATAAGTAGCACTATGTGTTGGAGGGTATTATATATTTTCCATAGAATCCTTTCACTTTTTTTATGAATATTTTATATCATGTTGTGTGTATCTAAATGAGTGAATAAGTATCATTGTGTACACATTATCACTTGATCCATTGGTGATCATGTCATTTTGTATGATTTTATAATTAATATAGGATATTATGAATAATGAATGAAAATATGAATAATCATAAGAAAATATATCATCAAATGTAATCATATAATATTATGGTGAAGTGTTGATAAGTGTAATAATGGTTACGTTTATTGGGTGATATAGGTCATAGGTAGAATATGCATATTATAGGCACAATGTACTTATAAATTATTCTTGGTCTTTGGCATCTCATTCCTATGGAATTAATCATTGAATATTTTATACTTATGAATTCCATTATTCTTTGTTCTAGATTACTCTATAGAGATGCTCGAATCAATGGTTTTCTCATCAATAAGATATTGTATTTTATTTCTTAATTTGAAGAATTTGTTTATAGAATGTCCTATAATTTTATGATAGCAATAGTACCATTTATATCATATTTTTTGGTGTAGGTCTATCTAGATTAGAATGTTGAGGATAATGAAGAGTGATAATGGTTCACTCAAGTAGCTTCTGTAAAATTACATGATGGTAATTTTAAAAATTACGTATTCAATGAAGCTGAAAATTGGGGTCAATTTGTAAGTTGTGATATTACATTAATTGTAATATTTTACACTTTTCATTTTTTTACTTGGTTTGAGCTTGTATATTGGTTTTATTTAAAATTTCATTGAATTAACTATAGGATTAGGTGCATAATTAAGTTTTTTTTATGCTTTGAGATTAATATCTATGTTTTTTTATGTGTGGCATAACTCATAAAAAGATTTGAATATCATGAATATAATTGATTAATGGAGTGGTGAAAGCAATATTTTCTTGAATATGTATTGTAACTCAATTTATACCATAATATTACTTATGTTATCTAACATAGTCTTTTAATAAAGTACATAATGACTGATCGATTCATCAGACCCTTGCTTGAGTTTAGAAATTTATGTTTAAGATAGTTTATCATCAATGGTGATAGATAATTGTGTTATTAAAGGATATACCAAATGGTTTAATTCTCTAAATGATTGGAGTGGAAGGCCATATAACCATCATGAATCATTGTCTTTGAGACTTCTCAAGAATATTCTTGGTTAAAATTTGATCATTTTATGTGTAATCCAAGTATGTTGTGTAGAATGATGGAAGGTGATGTTCTATATCACCTTTGCCTTCATATAGTGGAAGCTTAAGAGATTCAAAAGCCTATAAATAAAGGATAAGATACTATATTAGGGGATAATTGGTTATGAATCAAGGCATGTGAATCTAGTGAATGACTATCTATAGATATACCTTACTCTAATTTTATCACCTTAACAAGTAGAATTGTAATAATTTACTCAAAAGAACATGAAATAGTTGAGGTTAGTGATTTAACATGTATATAAATCATAGAATGGGTAATTGTTTCTTATGTAGGAATAGGTATGGAAATATTTTGGAATTTATGTCACCCCCACACCTTGGGTAGATGCCACATATGTCATTGGAGGTATAAATGTATGAATAGTTCTAATAGTAGAAGTTTGAATACTTGATATAAGAGTACTAGCTCAAATGTACTATTTGATATCGTATAATTTTTCATAATATTCCCTAAATGTAGTAGCTTGAGAAAAAAAAATTGTCTCTTATGATAAATAGCATTGCGTCAATCTAATGTGGATTTAAGTTAATATATTTAATGAATTCTTGGTGGCATTGAGTTGGTTTATAGTTGTTGTTTCATAAACATTATCAATCTCAAAATTCATGATAATTCCATAAATAATGTGTGTTGAGTATTGTATAATACATAGAGGGAGTAGGAGGAGCAGAGGAGGTCACACATTCCCTTTGGAATCTAGTGGTAACAAAAGGAAACTTGGATTAGATGTTGCAATAATATGATTTAAGGAAAGCTTGGGATTGTTTTTTTTTTTTTAAAATAATAAATAACAGTATTAGTGTTCTTAGATTTAATCCATTTTATTATATTATTGATCAAAATGTAACTTAGCTAAGTTGAAAAATATGAAAAAAATACCTCCATGAATTACATTAAAAAATAATGTTCATTTATTATAGCCATAGGTAATATGTATTATTAGGGAATAATTATAAATTAGGTCCAAAAATAAAACTGTAAGGATGAAATATATAACCCTATAAGGATAAAAACCTAAGGGATACTTAATGTTTAACATGGTTTGATTATTGTACAAGTTCACCAAGGTATTTTACCCTAATTTGGTTTTAAAACCCCTAATAGGATAGAAACTAGTATGTAATTCAGATAAATATGATATTTAAGAAAACATCTGAATGTAAAATACTAAAACTAATTATAATCTATTTGAAAATTTTCATATGCTAAATATAGTAAGTACAAAAAAGGGATGGTACTTGGATTTTTTAATTAATTATCTGACTATGCAAATATTTTAATAATGGAAAATAGTATCAAGCAAGCAGGGTTGTGATTCATCCAGTTCAAGAACTATGTTTCTATTGACTTAGGACTAGTTCTGTTAAATCTAAGTTAGTATCTATTGATCAGTGTTGTGACACATCCAACAATAAGTAGCATTTTTTAGGTTCTATCTTTCCTAAAAGGAAGAAGATCTCATGAGGAAAATACTTTTCAAAGATCTAAATGTATAAGGTCTTGGTATGTTTATCTTCACTAAGTTGGTTGATGTGGACTATTCTTTTTAAGGAGACTATTTTATGAATTAATGTATAGGTTGTTTTGATTAAGACATTAATTAGGAGGTTGCATAATTTTTTGATAATACTTGTAGAGTTAAACCTTAGATAGAAATCAAGATCTCTTAGAGTTGCATATAAAGCGTATAACTAATTTCTTTACTAGTTTACCACATTCATCGATACAACAATGATAAAATGGTGATAAAAATAACATGACATATCAATCAAGATAAACATTTAATTACAAATTGCTTATGTTAATACCCAATCCCTAATCTAACATACTTATAAAAGATAATGCAAAAGAGCAAGAGTAAAGAAAAGACAACCTATTGTCATGAAGGTCAAGGTGATATTTTTTATTAAATGAGCTCCATTAATGATCCAAGCAATATTTTTGGTGACAATTCAGGTGAGGGTTCTACCCAATTGGTGGAAAAAATTTTGGGAGCTATAAATTTTGCACCATAGCTCTATTTGACTCCCCATTTGAATCATTGGAAAGCTAAGAATGAGGGGAACATCATGATATGTAATGAGCTCTACTCAGTGGGTTTTGACCCCAATAAACCAAATGGAAGTGCCCCAAATCTCAATTTTAATAGTATAGCCTAGAAATCATAAGTTTCTAAAAATAGTAATTCCTCAAATTATGTATTGTTGTAAATCAAGGAAGTCAAGCCACTTAATCTCCCTTGAGATTGGTGACCTTCCACATCCTCATCCTACCTTAAAATATTTATAAATGAATATGTAACCTGAAATGGAAATCAGACATCTCTTCTTAGAAATAGGCATATGTTTGGGTCTACAAATTGATTAATAAAACATCTCTTCTCAGAGATAGCATTATTACATTTGTATTGTTCTTGTTTCTTGAATTATCTTTCAACCAATTTTTTTGAGTTTTGGATCATTGGTATCAAATCAGTTTGTCTTGAGAGTGTATGATCTTGAGGTTGAGGTCAAGCTACAAGAAGCTTGGGTAGAAAATAATAGAGCTTCCAAACTATCCACCTATTCACTCCAAATGACCTAAAATGATAGACAACAATGAGACATCTGATATTGTCAAGGAAATGGTGAATGAATCCCTCCAATAGCAGCAAACATAGATGCTACAATAATTCACCCAAATTCTCCAACAAATATCAATGGAAAATTATAACTCCTCATCTACACCCCCACATCCTTTCAGTGCCCCAACACCCTTCACGATTCAGGTGAATTTTGATATACCTACATTTGAAGGAAAAATCAATGTTGATGTAGTAGAAAATTGGTTGGATCAAATTTCTTCTTATTTTTCTATAAATAAATTCATTTATAAAGAGAAGATCACTTTTGCTCTTTTAAAAGCATCATTGCTTGTCAAAAATTGGTGGAAAGTGTACAAAAAGAGGTTTAGTATAGATGATATTGGCCTTGAGGTGGAACCTACCTGGGAAGATTTCATAAAAGCTATAAAGGAAGAATACTACCCCATTGGAGCAAATGATGATCTGCATATAGAGTGGCAACAAATTTTCAAAGGTAAGGAATAGCTTATTCAAGATTACATTGACATTTTTCATTCACTATCTATGAGATTGGGCATCTAAGAAAGTAAGAAACATAAGGTTCTCAAATATCATGGTGGACTATAATGGTATATATGGGGGAGATGGAACTCTTCAATCTGGAAACCCTCAGTGAGGCATACAAGTTTTCAGTGAAGATTGAGCAGAAGCATGGAAGAATGAATATAAAGAGTCAGCCTCCAAAATGGAAAAGTGACAAAGAAGGTCAAACATGAGGCCAAAATTTGAAGCAAAAGGAAGGAAAATTTGGGAAATAGTGTGATTACCATAAATCTAGAATGCACTCCAAAGAAGAATGTTGAGCCATCAAGTCCCTAATTTTTAAGTCACAATCCTTAACATCTACTTCTCTGCCTCATACACACCTTGTAGTTGAAGAGAATGAAGTAGAGATTATAGATGTTGAGTTTAATGCCATCATTGTTTCATCACAAACCCATGAGGAGAGGCCAAATAACAAGGAAAGGTTGTTTCACTCTAAGTTATGGGTAAAAGGTAAGCCTCTACATTTAATTATTGATAGTGGGAGTCAAAAGAATTTAATCTCTACTAACGTTGTGAAAATACTAAATTTTTCTATGAATCCTCACCCAAATCCATACAATATTGATGGTTGAGTCTAGGGAGAAACCTTAATGTCACCCACCAATGTCTTATCTCATATGCAATAAAAACTTTCCAAGATGAGGTCTTATGTGATGTGGTCAATCTAGATGTTTGTGATGTACTCTTTGGTCAACCATTCATGTATGATTGACATGGAATCTATTAATCAAGAACTTAAAGGATCACCCTCACTCTTGAAACATGATGCTATAGGGTACTAGAGGTACCACCTTCTACATCTGTCTCCCTGATTAGTGCCAAGAAAATCATTCTCATGGTGGTCAAGCCATAGGAATCCAAAAGGGCCAATGTTGCAGACTTAACTACACAAATAACACAACAATAAAATAAAATAGATACCAAGATGAAGAATTTTATGACCTTCCATCCACAGACTGATGGTCAGATAAAAATGGTGAATAACTGGGCCCTGTACAGCTCCATAAAGCAAAATGCCATAAAACACAGTCCATTACAAGTATGCATCAGGAATCAAATAAAAATACAACTTCCACACTTGATGAAAAATATTGATGCAATGGGGACCATTGCTTCTCAAAGAGGAAGGAATGATCCAAGCAATATTTTAGGTGATAATTTAGGTGATGGTTCTACCCCAATTGGTGGCAAATCTTTTGGGAGCCATAAATTTTTCACCATTGCTCCGTTTGACTCCCCATTTGAATTTTGGGAAAGCTAAGAATGAGGGGAACACTGTGATATGGCATGAGCTTTTCTCAATGGGTTTTGACCCCCAAAAACCAAATAGAAGTTTTCCAAATTTCAATTTTAGTAGTGCATTCTAAAAATAGTAAGTTTTTAAAAAGAGTAATTCCTCAAATTCTATATTGTTGTAAATCATAGAAGTCAAACCACTTAGTCTCCCTTAATATTGGTGACCTTACACATCCTCCTCCTACCTTAAAAATGTGTATAAATGAATATGTAACCTGAAATGGAAATCAGACATCTCTTTTCAGAGATAGGCATATGTTTGGGTCTACAAAATTGATCAATAAAACATCTCTTCTCAGAGACAACATTATTACAATTGTGTTGTTCTTATTTCTTGAATTATCTTTCAACCAAATCTTCTAAGTTTTGGATCAATTAAACCAATATTTTGTTAAGCTAAAACTAACACAACTCAACTAAAGATAGTGCAAGAGTCTGGGGAGAATGACTATGAGAAGGAATGGGCACAACCACCATAAAACATGTGTATAAAAATGTCCATACACAATCCCAATAGTCTAAAAATACCAATATTTCCCTTTTTAATTAACTATCAAATCCCATATAATCACTAAAATATAAACTTCACCTTATCAACAATAAAACTTAGAAAAAGCAGAGAAGTAGAACTAATCTATAAAGCTACAAAGAATCATTAAAAAAAGTGTATGGTTCTCTATGTCCCTTTTATAATTCATAAAGAACCATCTAGGTACAACAGTCTCTAATCATAAAAAATGTCAACCTTGAGAAAATATTTTTAATTATTATAAATATGAGTGAGAGAGAGAGAGAGGTTCAAAATTAAAAATTAAAAATGGAGACAATTCATGCCCTTTATAGAAGTAGCTAAGAATTTAATGTAGATTTAGAAATGTAGTTAAGAACTCCTACTAGACATCATGCTATTACAATAATGGGAGTAAATTATATTTACCAAGTGTAGTTTGAAGTGGTTGATCATATCTTGGGATCACCACTCAAATTTTTCTTGTACCATCCTTGTAATATAAAATTATAATTTTCATGGTGGATTTATCCATAGTGCTTTTTTGTCTTTTTATTAAATGTGCATGCCATGTCCAAGTTCAATGTTATCACTTAGTATATCTTTGAATTTTGATTTTCATGATCAATTTCACCATTAAGACATATTTTTAAATCAATATTATAGGTTAGATTGGACACCTAGTCTAATTTTAGGTTTTGAAGGTTTTGATAGCAAGATGGGCTATCAAATTAAAACTAATGTCTTACTAATGTTACTATTGGTGTGACCTTTGTTATCAAGGTCAAGCCATGTGTTTTCTTTATGCTTTTCCAATATTTTATTAGGGTATATATGTTTTGACTATCCCTTCAACCATGGTAAATCAAGATTTTTCCATGTGGTGTCATCCTTCTTACCTAGAGCTTAGATGGTTTACCTAGACTTGCACAAACTACTCTAGGTCTAAGGAGTAGTGGTATGTTGCTATGTGGCTATATTATGCTAACTCAAAGGTCTAGGGTATTTTGTATTTATATATAAATACCAAGGTAGTAGGTCACTAGGATGGTGCCATGTGGTAGCATACTGCTAATCTGCTTGTCTGAAAAGTCTTTGCTTAGATGGAGGATCTTAGGCAAATATTTTAATTAGTTAAGTCTTACATAATGGAATAAATATTCTAGTGGATTTTATTAGAGTCTATAAACTTGACTAAGTGTCAAAACACTTTTTAGATAAGGTTAGAGCCAATAGGAGCTATGAGAGAAATGCCACGTGGCATTGGGGTCAATTTAGGCACTTACGAGCAGAAAATGAATAAACACAATTAGAAACCTCAAACTTAAAAGCTAACAGTTGCCTAAGTTTTCAAATTATAATGACTAGATCATTTTAAATGAAAGCATGTAGAAACATAATAAATGGAAGCCATTTTCATAAAATTCAAAGATGACTCCCAAATAGAGTTAGACCATTTTTATGAAATCTACTAAGGCAAAATTTGAATATAAATGAATATTTAGTCAATTTAAAGTAGATTGAAGTAGAAATAGATTAAAAAAGAAATAATTTAGTGGAATATGCTATCCCCTTTTTAGAATAATCTTAGTAAAGATTTAACCCATTCATCTAAAAGCAACTAGCCAATTCATATTGAACTAAAGTGGAAATGGATTAGATTGCCAAGAGAAAGACTAAAAACAATTCCAAAGATGTCAAATAATAAAAGAGAGTCCCCATTTTCAGTTAAAAATGGGGTGTGTTCTATGAGCAACAATAAATGGTGATTCATGTTAGGAGATATTCCCGAGTATCTCAAGAAATCAGAATCTCTAATTTTCATTCAAACACAAACATTAGCTACAACAAATATTCACAATAAAGTCAAAATGTGATGGCACAAAATTCTATTCCAACATATAACATACTAAATTATAATCTACCCAAAGACCATCAATGTGTGATTTATGTGATTAATTCAATTATTTTATAAGGACACACAATATATTAGATTTGTCTAATTGGTCAGCACTGCTGAAAGGAGAAATGATTTTACATTTCAGATGGGGGAAATGGTATGGGCATTTCTCTATTGTCATTTAGGCATCTATAACCCTAACAAATATACCTTTTTTCCCTTACTAAGGCTTTCTCCACTAATAATAGGCCAAAAATCCTATGGTGGAGGTTTCCAAGATCACCCTTTCTAGGAGAACATTCAAATTTTGCATTTTAGCTCAATTGTTCTTAGAGGATATATTTTTTCTTGTCTATAGAGGGTTGGGGACCAAGCCATAGGTTTAGTGATAGTTAGTAAGTACACAAACAATTAAAACAAAGTTTATAAAATTAGAGATGTATTATGCCTCATATTTTCTATTATGTGCATTTGATAATCTTTAAAAGAAGAAATGAAGCCTTTCTAAATCCATATGTTCTATTATAAATTATCAACCTTCAACATTATAATCATAAAAATAAATTGAAATAGTTCAAGTAAGTAATTGAATAATATTTTAAGCATTTTAAGCAAATGAATGCCATTGGTGTTATTCACAAACAACTTGCCCATTCATATTCCTTTATCAATTAGGGGAACCCTTATCTCAATATAGTAGGTTCAACTCAAAAGAGGTGCAACTAGGCTGAACCAAGTAGGTTAAAAACCAAAATAGATAAACACAACAAACCTACACTAAAATAATAGATAGGAAGGAAATCGAAAAATAAATCAAAGAAACCACAAGAGAAAATAGTTATAGGGTTTTTCAAGCCAATCAGGCCTAGAAATAGTGCTTGAGGAATTTCCCATTGATGGGAAATAAAACAACCTCACTATTAAGTCACCTTAGGTGGAAATCATTCTCACCCAATACTTTAGATATTTGGTAAGGATTTAACCCTAATGTATCAATTTTTTTATGTTTCCCATTTTATTCATTAGCCTTTTCCCATATAAGGACAAGGTTAGAGATTTTAAATGCTTTCATTTTAGATCATTTGTCAAACCAGCATTTGATAACCTCTTGATGTCTACTAGAATATAACAAGGCTACATCACATTTTTCATCCAAGTGTATGAGATTCAAGAGGTGAGACTCCATTTAATCATTTATTTCCAAGTAATCCTTCATAAAAATAAGGTAGAGATTATTAAGTTGATTGTAAAAATAGGTTCTTGGACATAAACTATATGGTAGGGAGAAGTGCCTCAAATAGTTTCATTTCTAGTCCTATCAACTCATAATGTGGATTTCAATTCATTATGCCAATTCCTAGGATTATTTTCCAAAATATTTTTAATTATGCTTATCAAATTATTATTTGTGGATTCATCTAGCCCATTCCTTTGTAGTTAATAATTAGAGGAAAATTTTAGGGTTACCTGATGACCGTATGCCCATTCTAAGAATTATAAAAAGGAGAAGGCAAGTCCATTATGACATACTAGAGTATAAGGCAACCAAACCTGGTGATAATGTGCTCTAAAAATTTAATGATTATGTCAATTATGTCATTTTTAAATGGTTGAGCCTTATCATAATGAGTGTATTAGTTGATCATAGTGAGACTAAAATTATGGCTTATAGACAAATTTTTGTTGATTACACCCATAAAGTCTAGTCCCTGTTATATGAAAGGTTGAGCTTCAATTAATGGCCATAGAGGCATTGCTAGAGTGCACTCTCTATGTGTAGTAACCTGATAGATATGGAAGATCTAGACATGTGCATGTGCATATTTGAATATGTGTGGCTATTAGTATCTAGTTCTTAATATTTGGTGGGTAATGGAATTTGTTGATCCATTCCCAATCTAATGCTTTCCATGGAGGTTACTAGGCACATCCATTTCTTATTCCTTATCAATACATCTCAAATAGATGCCCTCATGGTTCCATTTATAGAGTACCCCTATTTTGATCATAAATTTTCTATTTTTCATGTGCAACACTCTCCTTTGCATGGAATTCAAATGTTTGGGACACACTATTTAGTAGGTGGTGAACCACTTCCTTGTACCAATCATCATTGGTAATATATTTAATAGTGTAATGTTGTCAAGTGATTTGTAGATCTAATTTGACCATCTTTTTGCTTAGCCCCTACCCTCTCATAATTGTCATCGATTAAATCTCAAGGTCTAAATCTTGAAGGATGTTCATCCACTTGCCTCTTAACTCACCAAGATCATTTTGTACCAACATGGATTTTACCACTAGGTCAGACACAATAACAAAGGTTTTGTTGTGTATTATGTAATTCTATGCTTTCTTGATAGCCTTGATTAGTGCAAAGGCTTGCTTATCCATAATAGTGTATCTAAAATATACATTTCTCAAAGGGGAGATCATAAATTAAATATGTTTCTCATCTTTAGCCCCTTTTCTCTATGTCAAAATGGTAGTGGTTGAATGTTCCTAAGTGAAGGAGTAAATATAAAAAGGTTGAGTGTAATTAGGTTTGATAAACACTAGTGTGTGCATAATTGCCTCTTTGATTTGAGTGAAATTTACTTATCCATTCAATTTTAGTATCCTTATTGAGCATGATATTCATAGGCTTAACTATATCAAATCCATAGATAAACTTCCTCACAAAGTTAATCTTGAAAAAAAATGACTTTAGTTATTTCTTCATGTCAGGTAATGGGGTTTTTAGAATATCATCTATTCTCTTAGGGTTTATTTATATTCCCCATTCTGAAATGACATGGCCTAAAACCTTTCCCTCAATGACTCCAAATATACATTTCTTTGGGTTTAAGGAGATCTCATGGTCTTTATACCACTGTAACACTTTTATCAAGTCCTTTACATGATATGTCCTTCCCTTGAAGAAGTATATCATATCATCCATGTACACAATGATACACTTACCCATGAGGTCTTTGAATGCAATGTCCATCACCCTTTAAAAGGAAACACCCATGTTAATCAAGCATAAAGGCATTCTCTTATATGTGAAGGTGACCCACTTGGTTGTGAAAGTTATCTTGATTCTATCCTTATAATTGAATACCACTTTATTATAGGCTAAATACCCATCAAAGAATGACATCATTTGGGCTCCATTCATAATCTACAACACTTCATCCAAGGCAATGGATAGTTATCTTTTTTAGATGTTTTTATTAAATTATAGAAATCAACACAAATTCTAATCTCCCCATTATTTTTTATCACTGGTATAAAATTTTCAACCCATGTAGATGTCTTACTAGGAAGATGATCCTCATTTCACTTATTTTATATACTTCTTTAAAAATCAAGGGCTCTAGTAGTAGATTGATGGGCCTTTGTCTTTACCTAAAGGGATTAAATCCAAGTATGAGGGGGATAATTACATCAATATAGAAATGTTGAAGAACTTTATATCTTCATAAATATAAGAAACAACATCTCTAAAATCCTTGAGGGATTTTATGAAACCTTGTTTCTCTTTTGGGATACAGGTGGTGCCTAGAAGCACACTTTTCACATCATTTGCATTACCTATATTACACTAATCATGTTACATGCCCTTAAAAGGGGTTGATTCCTCCTTTTCCCTATGGTTATCCATGTTGAATATCCTTTCAAGTGAGACCATTCATATGGATATGTTGTTTGTCTTCAAATTCAAAGTCCCATCCTCATCTAGTTCAAAGTCTTCTCAACCATCTTCATCAATAATTTGATCAATGAATACATCTGTATTGGTGATGAAGTATAATATGTGTTGTTATCATTGAAGAATTAAAAATTATTAATATTATCTAGAATTTAAGGATATATATTAGCTCCATTGAGGATATTCTCATTCTTAAATTGGTAATGGGCTCCAAAGTGCTTAAAATAATAGCTAATACATCATATATATAGTTATTTTATCTAGGTAGAGTCTGAGTTCCAAAAGAATAAAATTATTCTACCATGTTCTAGACACATTTATGATACCTATACATGCATTTTTCATTACATGAATACTGGCTTCTCACTTGTATAACCACCAATTCGATATTACCCAACACTAATGTTTTTCACTTTCCTTTCAAGGGCAAATTGGAGTCTATGTACCAACACCTCATACTTGGCCACATTATTGTTATAATAAAATCATACGTGGTATGCAAAAACATAATATTTCCATCTTAGATTGATTAATTTTATCCAAGAACCACATCCACTCTTAGATTTGGAGACATCAAATTTTAAGGTCCACAAATCAGATTTTGTTGTGCCAGAACATGTTGGTGGTCTTTACAAGGGAAATGGTGTTACAATGTTAATCTCTTAGTGTACTTTATCATTCATAATTTAACATGTTCTATGCATTTTATTTAGTTAATTCCTTTTAATTGATGAAGATGTTGTGGATAATTCTTTTGTGGGAGGAGAAATAATGATGTTATCCATAGTGATTGTTTCATCTTATGAAGAGCATAAAAACTCTTCATTTTGTCTTAAATAATTAAATTTCAAATTCTCACATGCAAGATCTCCATTATAAAATGAGACCATCTCTAATGCATATTATAATTCCTCTTCATCTAATTGGTCCAATTCATCTAATTCTATATTTTATTTCATGTTGAGCATGTTGATAGAGAGTCTATCATGGGTCCTTTATTCCTTATCAAATTAGTAAAATCCCATTTTTTATTCTTTATAGAGGATCTCATTTGTTTGGTTATACTCAGTGATCATGTGTGTCATCTTGGATTCTCATTCAATTCTAATCTCATTAGGTATGTCATGCCATGGTAGCCACATGTGGTTAATTTTTTTTCCATGTAACTATTGAGTGTCCTCAATTAGTCTCAACTCAATAACATGTCTTAAGCATCTAGGATATCCATCACCTGGATATTGATGAATTATTGAATCCTTGGATCTGAGGCTAATTACATGTGTATATGATTTAGTTCCCCCACTACTTTCACATCTATTTTTATAATTAGACAACCTTTCAATTCAACATTACAAGTGTAAGGCCCAAATATTGTAAAATAACATAAGTCATGACATTCTTGGAGGCACCTAAATCAGTGAAGCAATTATGTAAACTCTTCTCAAAAATCCTAACTATTAGGAGAAAAGGAGGAGTCTATTTTTTATTTATATAGAGAAACATGAGCATAATTTTTTAATTAGCTTCTTTCCCCTTATTATTATAAAATTATTTAAGCATCAGTTCTCTCTGATTAGAAATTTATAGTAGGTTAAGCATAGTTATATTAGCTTTAGTATTTTTGATGTCTTCAACAATATTATAGCTAAGTTTAACCTTTTCCTATTGTTTATTTTCTGGGGTATATGTAACATAATTCTTAGGCTGATAAGAAGTGGGAGGTATTTTAGGTGGAGGAGGATTATTACTAAAATTTACATTGGGTAAGACCTAAGTATTGCTCAGAGGAGTAGAGGTATGAGTTAGTTGATTTACTCCTCAACTGGTAATTATTTCCTCTTTTGAACTATCTAAATTTTTGGACTTTATCCAAATTATCTTTGGGTTCATTTTCATCCTTAAATGGAAATTCATAAGTTTCCAATACTAAAGTCATGACCAGGTTCCCTCCATCTTGGTTTTGACTTTCATTAAGAGTGGGCATGATTTTCATGTTGTCCATCTCCTTTTGTAAGATGTTTGAGTTAGATATAAACTTATCATAACTAGTTTATTCATGGTTAGCTATGTTATGCACTCTGCACCAAGTGTCTAAATCCAAGTCTATGAAATTCATAGAATGGGAAGCATCATTACTATTTTGATTATCATTATCAAGAGGATTGGGAACATTCCCATTATTAAATCAGGTATTCCATTACCTATTAGACCTCTTAAAACTAAAATTTCTGCCCTAAAGTGGGTTATTTGCATTCTAATTTGCATGATTATGTCCCTATCTTCATAGATTGACCACATAATTAGATAATTTTTGAACTATTTGCCTCAAGTTTCTTATTTCAGAGTTTGGGTCAGTTTTGGGTTGGCTCACTATTTGAGGTTGTGGGTTAGTCATAAGTGCACCTGCATTAAGAATGTAGGAGTAAAAATAGGATGATGGTTATGATCATTATTAGTAGGTTTCTAGGTATTCAAGTATGGTGAAACTACATGCTAAGTATTTTTAGAAGTAGCAGACCTACTAGTGCTCAGTATGGTAGTGATGTTATTTTATGCCATTAGAACTAAATATTGGTTGTTCATCTAGGGAAATACTTTCTTGTGAGGCACATAGGGCATACCAATAGGCATGTATTTAATTAAAGTTGGAGCATAGACTAGGCCATGGGATTCATGAGTGGGGTATACATAAGGTCCCAATTCAGCATAGGGATATAACTATACACCCTTGGTTTTCCTAAGGATGGTAAAGTACCCACATTATATCCTTATGGTACCATCTTGTGTTCTATGTTCATGGCCTCATTATAATCCAATGATAGAGAATATAACATAGCTAGGGTCCTTTTAAGGAACAAAAACATCAAATAATCTAGGGCCCTTAAGTGCATATGGATGGCTAGAACTTATGCCCATATGTATGGGTATTTCAACCTTTGATATATCTTGTGAAATTGAGAATTTAACATTCTCATGGGTTCATTTGGATCTCTTTTAGCAACTCCAAAATGATGATATAAAATGATAGGGTCAATGGTAAACTTAAAATGGTTCATGAAGATGGTTTCTAGGCCATCCCAATAAGTAATAAACACATGGGGTAAACCTAAGTACTAGGCATATGTGTTTTATCCTAAGGAATATGGGAAAAATATATAATCAACATCATCATGTTGAACTTACATTATGATTAGTTCATCCTTAAAGTCTTGAATATGTTCATATATTGTTTGGATGCCTCCAACTATGAACCTGGGACAAAACTTGTCTAGATTTTTGGATAGATCATGAACTATGCCTAGGATAACCATAGGAAAATAACCTCTTTTCCCAATCAAGGCCATGGGATTGGCCATTGGTATATGTTGGGAAACCATGAATGGGTTATCCAAAAGGGGGCTTGCAGTTGTAGGTGAATTACTAGCTAACTAAATGGGTTTAGCCTTATCTTTTCCTTTGTTATCTCTCTATTTTGGTATTCTATGATTAGTAAGTACTAATATCTCAAAATTTTCCTTAGAAAAATTTGATCAAGTGTTTATCTTCTAAATTTATATCTTAAGAGATAGTTTAGCTCAGTGGAATCTAAGGTTTCTAAAATGTCTTAGTCCAAACTTTGATTGGAAACATAACTCATGGTTCATATCACTCTTAGCACTAAATATATTTATTGGTGTTTTAATATAGACAATAATAGTCATGGTTTTCTAGGCTTCACCTTTCCTAAGAGAAAGAATATCTTGCAAGGAAAATGCTTCCCCAAGGTCTAAATATATCAAGTCTTAGTATGTAGATCTTCACTAAGTTAGATAATATGGACTATTAATTTTAAGGGGTCTATTTTATGAATTATGGTGTAGTGTGATTTGAGTAATATATTCATTAGGAGGTTTCATACTTTCTTAATAATAATTATAGATCTCAACCTTGGATTGAAATCAGGCTCTCTTAGACTTGCATATAAAGAGAAAGGTTGATTTCTTTACTAGTTTACCACACTGATAGATGTAACAATGCTACAATGGTGATAAATAGAACATTACATAAAAATCAAGATAAAAATTTAATTATAGATTAAGTTTTTTGATAATAATGTGTACGCATTATTTATACAATGTGCATATTATCAATAACACATGTGTTTTTGATAATATACCTAAGTCATCATATATCATGTTGTTATGATATATGATTATACTACCTAATGAAAACCTATGTTATATTATTATTCTAGGGTTGATTTACCCATATATTACATCTTATATAATTGATTGAGCCATAATTTAGGTTCACAAGGATCATTTTTATCCAAATCACATGTTTAATTGCATCAATTTATTAATTAGATTAGATAATGACTAATTTAGGCCCAGATCACATCTCTAATTTCACCAAAAGACTATTTGGATCAGTTCATGACTAATTTAGCCCCAAATTACATCTTTCTTTTATCTAATTAGGTTGATGGGGCTCAAATTAGACTGAATTTATTTCTTGATTGAATTGGTGGAATTTTTGCTTTATTTTTTTATGATATTGGGGTTAATTGACCCTCAAATTACTTTCATATAGTCAAAATTAGGCTCATGGGTTTCTATTTCATCTAACTTGCATCAATAATTATAACAATGGACTAATTGGGTAAATATGTCAAGAAACAAGAGGTAACTTATCCCTAGAATCACATTATAGACTTATAATTAGGTTGAAGGGGTTCATATTGGCCCCAATTAAATTCATGTTTGCATTTATAATAAAATTAGGGTTAATTAAGCCATATGATGCATCGTATAAGGGTCAATTAACCCATAAATTAGGTTCACATGGCCCAATTTTTCCTAAAACAAATCCCTAATTACACCAATGAACTAATTGGATCAATTCATGATAGAATCAAACCTAATTTATCCCCAAATCATGTCTTGATCTTGTAGTTAGGTTGAAGGGGTGAAAATTGGCCCAAATTTCCTTCATGATTGAATTAGTGGACTACTTGATCTATTTTGTTATGATATTTGGGTTAATTAACCCCACATATTACATCCTATATAGGATTACTTAGATTCATGGGCTTTAATTTCATCCAACTTGCATTAAATTATAACAATCAACTAATTGACTCAATATGTCAAGAAATATGGGATAATTTAGCTCTAAATCACATCCTAAAATCAAAGTTACATTAAATGGGTTTATATTGGCCCTAATTACCTTCATGTTTTAATTTGTGATAAAATTAGTGTTCAGGTTTTATGTTTGTAACAATTGACTAATATGGTCAAATAAAAACCAATATGCTATCTCCAAATCAATCTCTTATATCATAAAAAATATAAAACTTTCTTTTAAAATTTTTTTATAGATAACATGTTACTCGAATATAATCCTCATGACACTTATAAAGTGAGATAGGTAGACCAATTAATTCCTCAAAAATACTAGTGTATGTTTCCATTTATTCATGATTATTATCCCTTTACTATATAAGAAACATTTACAGTGATAGTTTCATTCCAAAATATGTTGAAGCACAAATTGGATAAAATCCTATGGTTTTACCTATATTATGATTAATTGGACACTACATGATTTGTAAAGTATGTAAGAGTACCACCTACCATGGTTATCTCTTCCTTACATTGTCATAGACCCTTCCAAGTACACCTAGGTTAGAAGTGGGTACATGATATGCATGGGCCTATTCATCACCACACCCATGCACTATTAACTATTGGTCATTTAAGTTCCTTTCACCTTCCAAAACATGGTTTTGAATAAATAGTCTCTTACCTCCAATATAATTCATATTTATTTTTCTTGGTCATTTATCACACGCAAGCCCATTCCGCACTTATCCTAAGCACTATTAGACATAAGCCATTCATGTGCCCTTCACCTTCCCAAGTAGGTTTTTGCATTTAGTCCCATCCCTTCCCATTTACAACCTCTTTATTCCTCTTAGTAATTAATCACATGGATCTATTCATCACAATACCCCAAGTATTATTATCCATTGATTTTCCATTTATCCTTCACCTTCCAAAATGAAGCTTTGAATTCAGTCTCATCCCTCCCATCTACATCCTCTTTATTCATTTATCACTTTGTACTTGCCCAGGCCTATATCTCTCACATTCGAAAAAACCTAGTCTAATTAAGGAGGTAAACCTTAAAACCAACTTTATTGTTAATGTAGACACTTAATTTTATTATGGATGTAATATTAAGCATTAAAAACTACATTATTCTAAGGTACTAGTATTTTTGTCAATTAGTAGCCTGGATTAAGCTCTTGTTAGATTATTTTTTCTTTGTGATACTGGTTGTCTCGTGTCATTTTACCCCTAATTAGCTCTCTCTTTCCTCTTTATTTCCCTAATATTTCCTTATATTTATAATATTTTCTCCAAAAACATACACTATGTGGTTTTGGCCCCAAAAGTGTATCATGTATGATTCTATGGGTGGGCCCTTTTGACCCTTGTTTTGGACCTCTTATGTTGTGTGATCTTGGTTTTTTGGATTTATTTCTTATTGCATGCTAATAGAGTCCTAATTTGAATTTTGTGAATTCTATAAATAAAACAAATGTATTAGCATATAGAACATTGAATAGATATACAATGAATGTGGGAAAGCAATCAATTTAAGAATTTAGAGTAGTGATTCAGAAGTTTAAGGAAATGTGACTTGAATTCATTAGTGAAACATGCATGAATTTGAACATGAAAATTAATATAAAGTACACTCTATCATCATTGGATTACCTCACTGACATTATTTATACTTGGTTCATTTCTTAGTATATAAAAGGATTTGATCCCACATTGTGGTAGTTACATAAGATGATTTGAATGATTGATATAAGAAACTAAATAAATAAACCAAAGAGTTGGACATTTTTCTAAACTTATGTATCATACTCATCACTTGAATGATCAAAATAATAATGAGTGGGTTAGTACAAAATTCATCAAGAATGTCATCTCTAGGAACTGATGAACTGATCTTTTAACATGGAGTTGTTTGCATAACATGGAGATAAGCACTCTTTTAATTCCACTTCGATTAGTTTTCCTATGGTAAATACTCCAAATTTCATACTCATATCAAAAAGTATGGGTAATAAATGAGTGGAATAGGTGAATCTTTGTTTGGATATCTTTTTAAAGTATAAAAACTATCAATTTTGATCCTAAAAATTATATGGTCTACCAATTAATATGAATGCATAAATTGATAAACAAATGATATTCTCATCATATCTTGTTTTCTATAAGTGGTACTCACTCTTTGGATAAGCATTGTACCAAAATTCCTCAATAGTATTTGCTTATCAACTATTTTGATAGAAATTAAATAGCCTTTTTACAATAATTAAATTCATAATATACATTTATTATAGTACTTCCATTAATTCTAAAATGTTTTCAAGTACTCTTATGTACCCAACATAAATTGAAAAATTTGAAAAATTGAACAAAATTCACAATGAACAAATTAACATGAATAAATTAAACTTAAATCACTCCATGGTGCTATGATAATGTAATGTGTATGCATTACATAATGCATAGACATTATATAATGTGTATGCATTATATAATTCATAAACATTAAATAACATGAATGCATTATGTAACGTGTATGTGTAATTGATAGTTTGAATTCAAAAACAAGCCTTTTGTCAAAGAAATGGATTAGATTCCCAAGCCAAAGGCTTGGACCTATCAACACACTATTGAATCCAAGAATTTTGATGGAAAAAAACAAAATTCAACTTCGATCACCAAATACATTATGAATTTAAATGAGCCAATTTATAAATTTATTACCACAATGACAAGAATGCTCTCATATTTACAAATATATGATTTTTATAATTTTTGGAATATTTTAAGGTTTCAATCCATGTTGATTTATAACTATAGATTTTTAAGGCCACTACATGCCAAAATTATACATGCCTATATATATATATATATATTTTAATATCTTTTTTTGGTTGATCCAAATGCATAAAAAAATATATGGTTACAAACTAGGACTAATTCTACACACATGAAAAAAACTAGTTTATTTTTGAGGTAATTAAGGGGAGCACACAACCAGCTATCCATTTTTAGTTTTTAAGATCTATTTAATTTTAAAATTAATTAAAAAAAACTATTCATCAAAAATTTATGAAACAATATAGGCTACAAACTAGATGATCTTATCTAAAATTTCACTAAACTATTTTAAACAATATTAAATGATGCTCAAAAAATGAGGGACTGCACGATCGACTATCTACTTTATTTTCCTAAAAAAGGAGTTCTTATTCAAATTTTATATGTTTAATCTAATTATGCTTAACCATTTAAAAATAATAATGTTTTATAAACTAGACTCAAAATGATATAATTCATGTTTTACACCATCCTCAAATTTTGAGTGTAGACATATCAAATTATCTACAGAAGTTCAAAATTTTCAATTTTCAAGAAAAACGTGTTCACAAGTAGGCCACTTTTTGTCCCCCAAATTTGTTCACTTACCCTCTTATGTATTAGATTACATGATTCCTCATAGGATGATCATGGAAACATTTTTGTTGTGTCCATCTATAGTATAAGATCAAGGTCTACCCAAGGTGATAGATATGTTAAGTAGAGGTGGGGGTAGTATCAAGGGGATATGAACTAGGGATCCCTTCATAGGATGTTTCAAACACACACATGTTTGAATAACCATAGGTGATGCCTCAAACATGGATTGTGTGATGGTGTTAGAGAGTAAAAATATGGTCTCTTGATTTTTTAGAGGGAGAGATGGCCAACAAACTTTAGTAATTCCAAAAGAAGGATCATAGAAACAAGGATGATAATGTCCTCGATGGTCGATGGTATGGGATGATATTCTTTACAAAGGTTACACATCCAAGTATGAAATGATGTTTTTAATTTGATCACTAAAATTTATAGATATACATAACATGTGATATTGAAAGCTACATTTGATTTATATTTGTATATCTTGAAATGATATTAAGTTTGGTTTACTCTTGTAGATGTGATGGAGAAAATGTAGTGATATCTATGATTGAGGCCACACACCACAATATATTAAATGTCATAGTGCTATACCATGACACAATGGGGATTTTAGATCCAATATAAACATATAAGGGATATCACATGGGATATTTTAGATGATATGGATAATTTTCATGGGAACTTCATCATCAAGGCCAAAATCATAGTCTTTTTAATTCCTAGTGCTAATGATAAGAGGAGAGCTTGTGGATTGGCAGTAGGCAGCTATGGCTGATGAAGATTTATCTATCAAGTGGTAAATATACATGGCTAATATAATACCATTTGTTTGAAGAGAGTAGGCATTATCACCTTATATTATTATGTTATATTAATAAGAGACCCAAACATAGGGAGAATATAGATGATTATGATTTAGGACCAATATCTTAGCATTATCTCTTACAAAGGCTAGAGATAATATGTATTAGAAGACCATATCTCCCCTCTTACCTAAGGATGAAGGCTTCCTTTAGCCTCCTATATATATATATATATATATATATATATATATATATATATATATATATATATATATATATATATATATATATATATATATATATATATAATGATTTAGGACCAATATCTTAGCATTATCACTTACAAAGGCTAGAGACAATATGTATTAGAAGACCATATCTCCCCTCTTACCTAAGGATGAAGGTTGCCTTTAGCCTCCTCTATACATACATACATACATACATACATACATACATACATACATACATACATATATATATATATATATATATATATATATATATATATATAATGATTTAGGACCAATATCTTAGCATTATCTCTTACAAAGGCTAGAGACAATATGTATTAGAAGACCATATCTCCCCTCTTACCTAAGGATAAAGGTTTCCTTTAGCTTCCTATATATATATATATATATATATATATATATATATATATATATATATAACTTTTATTTGTTCTTGGATGTATATGAGATGTAGAAAACATTTCATCTATATATATCATTGTTTTTGATGTGGGAATTGTTGACCTAATATTTAGTATAAATAAATTTATAACATGGTTGTACGTGATATCATGTTTTTATGTTCTATCTCATATGTTACATTATTTTCAAATAATTATAATAATTTGAGTGTATGTGAAAAACTAAGTGTAAAAATTACCTCTAAATTAAGTAGATAGATAAATATGAAAAATAAAAAATTTACAATAATATAATAAGAAAGACTTAAAATGTAAATAGATATAAAAAAATCTAAATTCAACATAACATGTATAATTATTGTAATTTATAATATAAATATCCAATGTAAGTAGATAAAGGAAATCTAATTCAAAAAATGATAAATCAACATAACATGTAAGTAAAGAAAAGGTAATCTAACAAACAAAAGATATGAAAATAAAGGCTGAAACATATCCAATGTAAAAGTATACCAAAAAATAATTGAAATCAAACAAAGGACATGTAACCAATAAAAAAATTATAAGATGATTGTAAAACATCCAATGAAAATATATAATAGAAATACAAGACCAAAAATGGACGTGAAAATAAGTATGGAATGATTACAAAACATAAAATGGAAGTAAATAAAACAAAATATAAGGCAAACATATGATTTTAGATAATCTAAGGCAATGAGAGTAACCACCAAATTAATTCTTTCACTAGAATGTATCGTAGGAAGACATGACTATATAAATCCATCACTAATGTGATTATGATGGTGAAAATGTGAAGGTAATGGGCATTTGTGAGAAGTGTTTGGTTGTATTCCCAAAGGTCTTACCAAGTAACACACAAATTCAAAAATCTAATAGGCATAATAATGAGAGATATGAATCAAATATGAAGTAGATAGATAGAAAAGGGACCAAAAAAAGAGGGGGGAAATTAGCTAGCAAAAATATCCATCAAGGGGATATTAGAAATGATAAAATGGAATATAAGGAGATAAGGCTCCACAAATGGGATGTAAAAATACTTATCAAAGACAAGACACTCTAATCAAGTGGGCAAGGCTAAAAGCATTTGACATAAATAATTTATATAACTGCACCTACTAAGCATAGAGTTTGTGACAATAATTGAATTATATATCATCCCATGAAGGCTAAATGCATGAAAATGTAAATGGATCCTACCTTCCCAAAATGATTTCCCTGATCTATAGGACCCTAATGAAGCCTTTATATAACTATGAGGATTAGTTACTAGCATGAGAAAGTAGATGGAAATAATGGATTTTAGATATTTCATGAGACCAACTATGTATTTTAATATTCAACTAATATATGGAGATGCCAATGATATGATAATGTATTTTAGAAGACTAGAAGACCATATCTCCCCTCTTACCTAAGGATGAAGGCTGCCTTTAGCCTCCTGTGTGTGTGTGTGTGTGTGTGTGTGTGTGTGTGTGTGTTTTATTTGTTCTTGGATGTTTATGAGATGTAGAAAACATTTCATCTATATATATCATTATTTTTGATGTGGGAATTGTTGACCTAATATTTAGTATAAATAAATTTATAACATGGTTGTACGTGATATCATGTTTTGATGTTCTATCTCATATGTTACATTATTTTCAAATAATTATAATAATTTGAGTGTATGTGAAAAACTAAGTGTAAAAATTACCTCTAAATTAAGTAGATAGATAAATATGAAAAATAAAAAATGTACAATAATATAATAAGAAAGACTTAAAATGTAAATAGATATAAAAATATCTAAATTCAACATAATATACATAATTATAGTAATTTATAATATAAATATCCAATGTAAGTAAATAAAGGAAATCTAATTCAAAAAATGATAAATCAACATAACATGTAAGTAAAGAAAAGGTAATCTAACAAACAAAAGATATGAAAATAAAGGCTGAAACATATCCAATGTAAAAGTATACCAAAAAATAATTGAAATCAAACAAAGGACATGTAACCAATAAAAAAATTATAAGATGATTGTAAAACATCCAATGAAAATATATAATAGAAATACAAGACCAAAAATGGACGTGAAAATAAGTATGGAATGATTACAAAACATAAAATGGAAGTAAATAAAACAAAATATAAGGCAAACATATGATTTTAAATAATCTAAAGCAGTGAGAGTAACCACCAAATTAATGCTTTCACTAGAATGTATCGTAGGAAGACATGACTATATAAATCCATCACTAATGTGATTATGATGGTGAAAATGTGAAGGTAATGGGCATTTGTGAGAAGTGTTTGGTTGTATTCCCAAAGGTCTTACCAAGTAACACACAAATTCAAAAATATAGTAGGCATAATAATGAGAGCTATGAATCAAATATGAAGTAGATAGATAGAAAAGGGACCAAAAAAAGAGGGGGGAAATTAGCTAGCAAAAATATCCATCAAGGGGATATTAGAAATGATAAAATGGAATATAAGGAGATAAGGCTCCACAAATGGGATGTAAAAATACTTATCAAAGACAAGACACTCTAATCAAGTGGGAAAGGCTAAAAGCATTTGACATAAATAATTTATATAACTGCACCTACTAAGCATAGAGTTTGGGACAATAATTGAATTATATATCATCCCATGAAGGCTAAATGCATGAAAATGTAAATGGATCCTACCTTCCCAAAATGATTTCCCTGATCTATAGGACCCTAATGAAGCCTTTATCTAACTATGAGGATTAGTTACTAGCATGAGAAAGTAGATGGAAATAATGGATTTTAGATATTTCATGAGACCAACTATGTATTTTAATATTCAACTAATATATGGAGATGCCAATGATATGATAATGTATTTTAGAAGACTAGAAGACCATATCCTAGAAGATAATGTAGGTTGTTTTGCTTTAGGATGAAGCACAACAATGCACTATCAAATTTTTGGGTAGTGTGTGCAAGTATATGCATAATCATGTCATGAAAATAAGTACACCTAGGAGAAGTTGACTATAATATATGTGTGTGTGTGTGTGTGTGTGTGTGTGTGTGTGTGTGTGTGTGTGTGTGTGTGTGTGTGTGTGTGTGTGTGTGTGTGTGTGTGTGTGTGTGTGTGTGTGTGTGTTTTATTTGTTCTTGGATGTATATGAGATGTAGAAAATATTTCATCTATATATATCATTGTTTTTGATGTGGGAATTGTTGACCTAATATTTAGTATAAATAAATTTATAACATGGTTGTACGTGATATCATTTTTTGATGTTCTATCTCATATGTTACATTATTTTCAAATAATTATAATAATTTGAGTGTATGTGAAAAACTAAGTGTAAAAATTACCTCTAAATTAAGTAGATAGATAAATATGAAAAATAAAAAATGTACAATAATATAATAAGAAAGACTTAAAATGTAAATAGATATAAAAAAATCTAAATTCAACATAATATACATAATTATAGTAATTTATAATATAAATATCCAATGTAAGTAGATAAAGGAAATCTAATTCAAAAAATGATAAATCAACATAACATGTAAGTAAAGAAAAGGTAATCTAACAAACAAAAGATATGAAAATAAAGGTTGAAACATATCCAATGTAAAAGTATACCAAAAAATAATTGAAATCAAACAAAGGACATGTAACCAATAAAAAAATCATAAGATGATTGTAAAACATCCAATGAAATTATATAATAGAAATACAAGACCAAAAATGGACGTGAAAATAAGTATGGAATGATTGCAAAACATAAAATGGAAGTAAATAAAACAAAATATAAGTTAAACATATGATTTTAGATAATCTAAAGCAATGAGAGTAACCACCAAATTAATTCTTTCACTAGAATGTATCGTAGGAAGACATGACTATATAAATCCATCACTAATGTGATTATGATGGTGAAAATGTGAATGTAATGGGCATTTGTGAGAAGTGTTTGGTTGTATTCCCAAAGGTCTTACCAAGTAAAACACAAATTCAAAAATCTTATAGGCATAATAATGAGAGCTATGAATCAAATATGAAGTAGATAGATAGAAAAGGGACCAAAAAAGAGGGGGGAAATTAGCTAGCAAAAATATCCATCAAGGGGATATTAGGAATGATAAAATGGATGATAAGGAGATAAGGTTCCACAAATGGGATGTAAAAATACTTATCAAAGACAAGACACTCTAATCAAGTGGGCAAGGCTAAAAGCATTTGACATAAATAATTTATATAACTGCACCTACTAAGCATAGAGTTTGTGACAATAATTGAATTTTATATCATCCCATGAAGGATAAATGCATGAAAATATAAATGGATCCTACCTTCCCAAAATGATTTCCCTGATCTATACGACCCTAATGAAGCCTTTATCTAACTATGAGGATTAGTTACTAGCATGAGAAAGTAGATGGAAATAATGGATCTTAGATATTTCATGAGACCAACTATGTATTTTAATATTCAACTAAGATCTGGAGATGCCAATGATATGATAATGTATTTTAGAAGACTAGAAGACCATATCTCCCCTCTTACTTAAGGATGAAGGCTGCCTTTAGCCTCCTGTATATATATATATATATATATATATATATATATATATATATATATATATATATATATATATATATATATATATATATATATATCAGGAGGCTAAAGGCAGCCTTCATCCTTAAGTAAGAGGGGAGATATGGTCTTCTAGTCTTCTAATATATATATATATATATATATATATATATATATATATATACATACATATATATATATGTAGGACCAATATCTTAGAATTATCTCTTACAAAGGCTAGAGACAATATGTATTAGAAGACCATATCTCCCCTCTTACCTAAGGATGAAGGCTGCCTTTATCCTCCTGTGTCTGTGTGTGTGTGTGTGTGTGTGTGTATACACACACACACACACACACACACACATATACATATATACATATATAAATATGTGTGTGTGTGTGTGTGTGTGTGTGTTTTATTTGTTCTTGGATGTATATGAGATGTAGAAAACATTTCATCTATATATATCATTGTTTTTGATGTGGGAATTTTTGACCTAATATTTAGTATAAATAAATTTATAACATGGTTGTACGTGATATCATGTTTTGATGTTCTATCTCATATGTTACATTATTTTCAAATAATTATAATAATTTGAGTGTATGTGAAAAACTAAGTGTGAAAATTACCTCTAAATTAAGTAGATAGATAAATATGAAAAATGAAAAATGTACAATAATATAATAAGAAAGACTTAAAATGTAAATAGATATAAAAAAATCTAAATTCAACATAATATGCATAATTATAATAATTTATAATATAAATATCCAATGTAAATAGATAAAGGAAATCTAATTCAAAAAATGATAAATCAACATAACATGTAAGTAAATAAAAGGTAATATAACAAACAAAAGATATGAAAATAAAGGTTGAAACATATCTAATGTAAAAGTATACCAAAAAATAATTGAAATCAAACAAAGGACATGTAACCAATAAAAAAATCATAAGATGATTGTAAAACATCCATTGAAATTATATAATAGAAATACAAGACCAAAAATGGACGTGAAAATAAGTATGGAATGATTACAAAACATAAAATGGAAGTAAATAAAACAAAATATAAGGCAAACATATGATTTTAGATAATCTAAAGAAATGAGAGTAACCACCAAATTAATGCTTTCACTAGAATGTATCGTAGGAAGACATGACTATATAAATCCATCACTAATGTGATTATGATGGTGAAAATGTGAAGGTAATGGGCATTTGTGAGAAGCGTTTGGTTGTATTCCCAAAGGCCTTACCAAGTAACACACAAATTCAAAAATCTAATAGGCATAATAATGAAAGATATGAATCAAATATGAAGTAGATAGATAGAAAAGGGACCAAAAAAAGAGGGGGGAAATTAGCTAGCAAAAATATCCATCAAGGGGATATTAGGAATGATAAAATGGAAGGTAAGGAGGTAAGGATCCACAAATGGGATGTAAAAATACTTATCAAAGACAAGACACTCTAATCAAGTGGGCAAGGCTAAAAGCATTTTACATAAATAATTTATATAACTGCACCTACTAAGCATAGAGTTTGGGACAATAATTGAATTATATATCATCCCATGAAGGCTAAATGCATGAAAATGTAAATGGATCCTACCTTCCCAAAATGATTTCCCTGATCTATACGACCCTAATGAAGCCTTTATCTAACTATGAGGATTAGTTACTAGCATGAGAAAGTAGATGGAAATAATGGATCTTAGATATTTCATGAGACCAACTATGTATTTTAATATTCAACTAAGATATGGGGATGCCAATGATATGATAATGTATTTTAGTGTAACTTTCAGTTTTGAAATATATTTTTCCTTTACAACTTGCCTTTTTATTTTTATTTGCTTTTTATTTTTGCTTTGACATCCTGGATTCTAATTTTTTGGATTTTTCTATTTTCCTCTTCGATATGGATTCAAAAAAATAAAAAAGGGTTCTAAATATGAATAACACAAGAGATACTATACCTCACCACTAAAAAAGATAACCTAAGGACCAAGAGGATTCAACACTTATAGACCTATACTTTAGAATATAGCAAAATCTTTTCTTCAACCCATGTGTGCCTCAAGTGAAATATAGGAAATGACGGGGACAGTGAAAGATTCTTAAAATGTAAAGTGGCACAATGGATACATGTTAGTAATTGATCACAAGAAAGGATGTTATTACATCAAACATACTAATCATAAAAGGACCAATAAGTACATGAGAGCATAAGTCAAATCACTTTAAAATTTCATAAATGATAGGATAAGCCAATCATGGGAGGAGGATATCAAATATGGTAGTAATATTACTAGATAATCCATGTCAACCTATGATATGTCTAACACTAGAAAATATATTATTAAACCCCAAGAAGGGAGATGATAAACTTGAGAGATAAGGATAATAAAATAAGCTATCAAATATTTTAAGGAGGAAATGGTTGAATAAACCCAAGAGGGAGAGACTATAAAAATAATTTACCAATGATTCTAAAATGAGTCAATGGTATAATAAAGCTAAGAGGGAAATAAATATAAAATATAAGTTACCAAAGAGTCTAAAAATAGTAAATGGTTGAATAAAACCAAGAGGGAAATAAAATAAGTGATATAAATTAAATAATTTGAAAGTAAAAAGATGATTCATGAAAAGTAAAGAGTGAGAAATAATCATTTAATACTATATAAGACATTATAATAAATGGAGTATATAATAAGTATATGACTCCTCATAAATATCTTGGAATATCATTACATGTATCATCAACCACATCATAAATATCTAACTATATCTACTAGCATGCTTAAATCATTATATCTTATACTCTTTTTAAAATACATGCAATTACAACCTTTTCGATACCCTTGATAACGATAATAGGGATGTTATAATTGGGAGAAAATTAATCCTCCAACTATGAAAGGGGTAAGGGGAAGAGAATATTTTGTCCTAAGTGGATGTTTTTTCTATAGGGAAGTCTATTATTCCATCCTATGAACTTGATATAATGGTCACATAGGATCCTAACATCCCTAACTCTTAAAATTGTGGATATGTTTCTTATAGGCTTGACACTCTTCTATGGAGTGGGATAGACAATGATGCCAAATATAATGATGCTCCCCTTTCTTGCATATGTATGTGAGAGTTGTCTTTGGAATTATAAAATCTATCTAAAGAAGAGAAAGTGGTACCGCATAATGATGGATCTCTAAATACTATTGAGAATTCTAATGTTATATCATCTATAATCTGTGTAATTTATAATAAAGCTTTGTAAATATTTTTGTATGATGGGTATAACACTCATTCTAAATATAATAATGGTTTCCATTCTTGGGGATGTATGCAAGGATTTAATTTTGATGAGGTATATCTATATGATAGGGAAATTTAAGGCCTCGATATGAATTACATCTAAATATTTTTGAATGTATTGATAATTAGTCATATAATGAGTACTAGTCCCATGAAAATCAAAAGAGAACCTAGGTGGAAAAAATGAATGATGACTTTTTCTAATTTAAATGTCTCTTATATTATTTATGGATCTTGACCATATGTTCTAGGGAATTTTTAAATGTAAAAAAATACACTATTTAATGACATCATAATTCTTCCATCGAAAGCCTTGGTGTTGATGGGTGTGGTTTTTGAGAAAATATCTAAGGAGGGAGAATATTTTTCATACTAAGAGACCTAAAAAAGGAGCTAAATTAGTATTATGATCATCAGATACACCAATAAAAATATCTAAAGGAAGGAAATCATTATGCATTTTAAAATAATAAATATTCATCATGTTAATGATAGAGTTGAATAATGTTTGGTTATGAGATTTTTGACGGGAAGATTTATAAAGTAGGATTTATGTATGTTTTTATCGAGCATAGCCAAATAAAAAAATTATCTAATGCATACTCATTTTTATAGTCGAGAGTGTTAAAGTATACATTAATGGATTTGATCACAATTTTCTAGAATGATGAGTAATAAGATATTTATTTGGAATAATAGATGTCCCATTTATCTCATCATTTATCCTCTTGTGAGAATGGGGTTACAAAGTAAGATTAAATTGAGCTATGACATAAGGAGGAAGATCATAGGTTTTGATTTTAAGTTTAATCTCATCATGGACATAATTTTCAAATTAATAAGGTTGGGTGGGATATTACCCACAAGCTCAAGGTGACCACTATAATGTATATGGCTAAGCTTGAATTAACCTATTTCTATCTTAGCCCTAGATAAATCCTAAAGCCTTTACCACACTTTTTAAGTCATTATGTAGATGACAGACAATTACAATTAGCCAAAACATAGTCCTAGGATATCTTTCTCATATCCAAACTCAATTTGCCCAGTAGTCTGCTAGGTGGACATTAGTGCCACATTTAGGTCACTACAACCACATGACACTAGTGTCCCCAACTAAGCGCTACTATCATTTTCACTAAATCTCCCAAACAGATAATTTTTCAAATGTGTTCCCCTCTTAAAGTCAGCCTAAGCAAATTTTACTATCCAAACAAGCTACATATCTCTATAAACACAAGTCTATTTGACCTTTATTCACTAAATGGAAAATAGATGCAAAATTCTATTCAAATAAAAGACAAGTTGAGCAAAATTATGGTATTTCATCGTTATTCTACCCTACTTATACATACTACCATCTACAATATCCCTAAACCCATATTTCAAATATTTCAAAACTCAAGCACATTCAAGGCATATAAGTCCACTCTCATTATAGCATTCACTTACACTTGCATCAAGCACTAGGTGGGAGAACTATATCAAGATTGATCCCTCTTCAAAGTATTGGTATGTTTGTAACTCTCTTCATAACAAGGTGTTGAGGATGTTTGGCCTATCTTACTAATGAACATACAATTATTGATCATGACATACTTATAAGAAGGATTAGGGTTTGCACACTAAAATAGGTTTTTTAGGCATAACATAGAGTTATAGATTTCATGCATGTAAGAATAAGACCTAAAAACATAGATGTAGGTGTTTCTAGACAATAAGAAAAATCTTGCAAAGGGGACACTAGCACCACTTTGAGGACACTACAATAGTATGGCATTATTATCTAGGTGAGGCATTACTATCTAGTGAGTAAACAAACCTCAAAATCCTATTGATAACACTCAGAACTATCAAGAACCTAGTTTTTAGAATCAAATCATTTGTGATAGTCACTTTCTAGATAATTATATATTTATGAATATTTATTACTATTTTCAAAAAGTCAAAGAAGGTTAAAATTCATAAAAATTATTACATATTGTTTGATTGGTTTAGACATCTCATCCCTTTAATCTAAACATAGGATTTACATATTTAAACCTTAAAAGGTTAAATTAACTTACTATATCTAGTGAATTTTCTCTCTACTTGTTTTAAAATATTTATTGTTGATGAGGAACTTGTCAAACTAAAAAATTCTTTGTGCCAATATTATTTTTTAGATTCTTCGTATAGCTAGTGAATCAACTCTTTATGCCAAAACTACATGGTCTTATTTTACTTCCAACAACTCTATGAAAATGTTCTAAACTAATTCTATTGCCAAAAATAAATGCTCTCAGATTAGATTAAATATCTTCTTGAGTTTGACTCAACCAATCTATATTAGGCTGAATAATTGGAGCCTAAGGTACTTGGATGGTCATAAAAATAAATTTTAATTATATAAAGTCTTTGAGTAGCTATATGAATTACTCTTCATGCTTGTCTTCTTGCTTATCTTTTGGAAGTAATTTTAACATTTATTTGAATAATATTTTCATGATATTCTTTTTGTGTTGATAATTATTATAACAGTGTTGAATTGAACATAACTTATTTTATTATCCCAAGCTAGTTATCAAAGACTTGAAGCAATATATTTTTCTATTGATTCTATCCAATTCAGACTAGGTTGATGATCAAGATTTTAAATAGACAAAATGGTCACATTTAAATTTATTCATTTTGAGCTAGTAAACAAATTTTACGAGATTCTCTATGTGAAATAATCCTTTCTAATGTTTATGCACTTTATAACTCTTGGTTTAATATTGTGAAGATGATTTTAAAATGAGCTAATGAAACTTTATTAGAGTCTCAGGTAATCTATCTAATATATAAAATAATATCTAACTATGTAGACTATTCTAAATCTAGTTAAATTTGATAGAGTGGTATTTAGGTTGATGTTAAATTCATATGGACCAATATCTTAGAATTTGGGTTGTATGAATGTTACAAATACATACCCCATGGTGGGCACCAACAATTATTGGCATGAAAATTTGTTGAGATACAAATAAACATTTTTCATCAACAGTCATAGGACAAAGTTACTCTCTTATTATTAAGTAGAGTTACCTTTATTGAAATCCAAAATGATGCAGTATAATAGAATATTTACAACAAAAAATGAGTTTCATTAGGGTAGTACTTTTAACCTAAAAGTACAAAAAGGTTGGAGAAAGGAATAATGACTAAGAGGTTTAAATGGGATATAGATATTTTTTGAAATGTGAGAAAGATAACATAACCAATTATCCAAATCCAAAAACCTATTTAAAATGTCAAGAAGTTTAGTATATACTTTATAATGTAAAACCTATCTGATTCAGTGGATAGGAAGACATATATACATTTTTAGAAATTCTAAACAAACACCAAAAGAATCATATAACTTATAATGGTAAATATTAATCATTCTAAATTTCTTTGATGAAAAGTTAATAATTTATCTCTAACTCCACCTAGATTTCTCCAAGATGAAATTAATGAATATAGGTTTAAACATAAATACTATAATTAAATTTTCTTGGTATCTAACTATTTTGTATCAACTATGACAAAATTATAAAAAAATATTTGAATAAATGCAAATAATAAATTCATACATTATCTACATAAAACTCTTTAAATGCAAAGTTTACAAAAATCTCATTTGTATTGATCTTCGATGGATTGCAAATATAATTTCCACCTTCAAAAGTTTCTTCATAAGTTTCTAACTATCAAGGCTCCTAAAAATGAGCCCCTAACTTATATTTATAACTTGAATTGGGTGGTTATAATGCATAACCACATTTTATACATATTTAGAGACTTGTAAAAAAACATTAGTGAATTTTCACAACTTGAAAACTTGTAAAAATGTGTTGAACAATTTTCACAACTTGCACTAATTGCTCTAAGGTTTTTACAACTTGTAAAAGTGTGTTAGCAAATTGACATGACTTGAAAGAGTTTAAAATCCATAATAACCTATATGAGGGATCTACTTCCCTTAATAATTAATATTTTTGATAATGCCATTGTGTGGTTGTTAAGAATTATAATTATAGTTCTCTCTTTACCACTAATGGATTAATGTTACTCAATGAATAAAGAAAAATTAATTAAATTATAACTATATACCTTAAAATATATTTACATATCATAAATTGATAATATTCAAAAATGAATTAAATAGGTCCTAGGCTTCTTAGAGAGCCTATGATCCCTATCCTATAGGTCTTCTAGAAAACTTACTCTCTTAGGCCCTAACCTAGTTGGTAGGTATTGACCTATTTGGTGGAGTAATTTTAAAGAAAGGTGTTTAAAATTTATTTATTGAAAGGAGTCACATGGGCTTGTAAGAGAGGGTATTCTCCTATTTTGGTGAGAAATAATAAAATAATAAGTGAATAAAATTAAAATAAAATGATAAAATATTACAAACAAAGCTATTTACAACTTGGCCAAACCAACTTAGGGTTATGTAGTTTCATTACCTTGCCAAGTAGTTATCTCCATTATTGCATTTGTTTGGAGATCCACCTATCTCTTGCCAATTTCTTTCCTCCATGGATGATGTTACTACCAGGAGAGACAACCAAGGAGTGAAGAAGAAGAAGAAGAAGAAGAAGAAGAAGAAGAAGAAGAAGAAGAAGAAGAAGAAGAAGAAGAAAATGATCAGTGTTTAATAGGCAAGTGGTTTCTCCCTCATAAATTAGTTTTTCTTTTTCTAGATTAATACATATGAGTTAAACAATGAATAATAGCTTCATCTTGATTTAAATCAAGTTTTTTAAGGTGTGTTGTCAAGTTTATTCATCAAATCATTGAGGTTTTGAATGAATATTTTGATAACTTTTTTGGTTGATTTATCTCCTTAATGTGTGTGTGTGTGTGTGTGTGTGTGTGTGAGAGAGAGAGAGAGAGAGAGAGAGAGAGAGAGAGAGAGAGAGAGAGAGAGAGAGAGAGAGTGATACTCTCTCTCTCTCTCTCTCTCTCTCTCTCTCTCTCTCTCTCTCTCTCTCTCTCTCTCTCTCTCTCTCTCTCTCTCTCTCTCTTACTCACACACACACACACACACACAGAGAGAGAGAGAGAGTATCACTCTCTCTCTCTCTCTCTCTCTCTCTCTCTCTCTCTTACTCACACACACACACACACACACACACACACACACATTTTAAAAATAATATATATGGAAATATATATATATTGTATATACATCCATTATTTTTTTATTAAAATATATATATATATATATATATATGCACATTCTAGACATATATTAGTTATTTTTAAAAAATAATAATAAAAAAAGTTAAGAAATAAATATATACATATTTATGTGGTGGGGGGTGGTGTGAGGTGCGAGATGGTTGAGCTGTCCTAGCCCCCTCCCATAATGAGGTGGATAGCGCAGTCAGCCACCCCCAGTCCCAGTAGGCCAAGTCGATGGCCACACCTAAGGCTAGATACTGACTATGGGTGACTGGATAATTTAGTTTATTATATATATATATATATATATATATATATATATATATAAAATATAAATGATAAAAAAAACTTAATAAAATAAATGCAACCTTTTTCCCCGTTTATATATATATATATATATATATGGATTTATATGTATTTAATTATACATAAATATATATATATGGGTTTACATGTATTTATTTAAATATACATATATTTATAATTATATACAAACTTGAAAGTGTGATTATATCATATAAATATGATTCTAGTTTATATAAATATATATATGGGTTTATACATATTTAAATATACATGTATGTATAATTATATATACAAACCTAAGAGTGTGATTATATCATATAAATATGATTCTGGTTAATATAAATTTGTTATTAACTATAAAACAAAAGTGTGGTATTTAATATATAAATATAATTTTGGTTATTGAAAATATATGAACATATACTTAAAGACATGTATTTACTTAAAAAAGAGGGTACAAGGAAAATATTTGTCCAAAAGAATTACAAATAATTAATTTTATATACATGTATACACATCTTCAAATATTGGAAGATAATGAAATTCTAATGACAATTGGCCTTCATTTGGAAGCATAAATATATATAAAGATTTGTCAGCACAAGGTTAAAAGTACACAAGTAAAAATACTCAAACTTTATGCTACTTTTGAATAGACTTGGGCATATAAATATTTTATATTTAAAGTCGTAAAGTTGAGGTTTTAAATCTTACAATTTAGTCATGAAATTTTGAAATAGTAGTAGAGTTGATTCTTGTTTTATTGAATATTTGATCGATTGATCCTTTGATTTTCAAATTGAGAAATTTTTACGTGAAAACTAACATGATTAGCCTCTATTATAATGTTGATAACACATGTTATGGGAACTTAAAAAATTACTAGTTAGTAAGATTTATAACATTCAATCCACTTGCACGTAGTGTAAATACTTAGTAGTTTTATTAGCAAGTTGTTTTTATTAGCGTAATAAAATTAATATTATTTATTGATTGGGGTTGGGTATGGTTACCAATAAATCTATGTCATGATGTTAAAGTGTAATGTTTTATCTTTATTTTTAGATTACTTGTAGATTTATCATAAGAAAATTTTATTTAATTGATAGATTCATTATCTAATTCATTTATTAATTTTGGAAAAAGAATAGTATTTAAGGGAGGAGGAGTCACTTGCTCAGATTTTAGCTGATCCCTTTCTATCTATGTCATAATGGAGAAAAAAGGAGATCCAGTTCACTTGTTTACAAAGATATAATTTATTGTTGTTAGTATTGATGTTGTAAATAAAGTTATTGTTTGGTATTAGTTTATTTGGAGATTATAATAATGTTGTTGTAACCTAGATTATAAAGGGTGTAAGCATTATTTAGTTGTAATGGATTGTATTTTTATGATAGATAGTGCTCGTGTTGGCATGATTGGTTAGAGCATTAGTGTAATCTTGTAATACTTCCATTTTGATATTGTTTTAAAAATAAAGCTCCTCCTATTTCACAAATAAGTTTTATATTTATTGAAGCCCCATTTTGGGACTGACAATTCTTAGAATCTTTATAAATTTTGATACACTATAGGAAATCTTTGTTCAAACTTCACTCTAGATTATTGGTCTTTTGAGTCTTAGAGCTATACGCCTAATATGGATGATTGGTAAATGGGAAAATTATGTATTCAAGTATTAGATTTTAATTGTTATAGTCATGGATTTATAATGAAATACTAATTGTGAATCATGTTATTGCAATAAAAAATAAGTAATTTGACAAATAAAATTGGAAGAACCATAAGTGTATAGATCTAGATTTATCGTACGCTCAAAATGAGTAATGTAATAATAATTACCCAAAACATTTCACAAGGATTTATCTTTATCACTTAATCATAAATTGACTTCATTAGTATTGAAAATATAGAAATTAAATTAAGCTACTTAAGTTGAAAATTTATTTAAGTCACCTGGTATTTAACTCAAGTAAACAATTATGATAGTTAACTGGCATAAATGGATATTTGAAAGCTATACCTATATCCTGATATAATATGATTAATTGACTTGTATCATTTCACCTCATTTGGTTATTCTTCAGATAAACTATTTCTAGGGGCAACTGACAAAATTAATCACTTATTGATTTAATTTAATTTCCAAAACCCCTTCACAAACGCTTGGCTAAATGAAGTTAGAGTGATATCATCTCAAATTTGAGGGTTTAAATAATTTATTATTATTATATGTAAATTAACATCGGTAACTTACGGTAACTAAATATTGATAATTCAATATTTTAATAACTCTTTTCCAATTTTTTTTTTTTTGTTGTTCTGATTTTAGTCTACAAAGTCATTCCAGAAATAGGTTCAAATTAACAGAGTAACTTGAGATTTTTTGCAAATAAAAATTTTAAGCTCTTTAATTATATCTCTATAATTAGGATTTTGAACCATAAATTTTCCATCTCATTTTGATATCTTTTTGTGGATCCAAGTCTAGAGGCATTTGGCAATTTTATGCAGCTGATTTTCTTTTACATCCTACGAAGTCATTTCAAATTTGAGATACCAAAAATAAATATAAGAATATTTAATTCAAACTAAAGGTTGGTAGTGATTATTTTTATCTTTATATTTATACATCAAATTTCATTTAATAATTTTGGATGTTTTTACTTTTTTTAGTGAAATGAATCCGAACCTAGTTTATTCAAAAAATTGCTTAGTAGAATAGTTTTCTATGTTAAAACCCATCTGGAACACCAAGTTATTTTAACATTTTAATTGATGGAGATTATTTTTTTAAGTTATTAACTTGGTATATTGTAGATAATAGAATACATTATAACTATTTAAAATACTTTTCACCTTGTAGGGGTATTTTATCCATCATCATTTGATAAGCAATTTGATAAAATTGTAACTTGTTTGTGAGGGGAGCTAACCAAGTCTAGATGCACCATGGTTGGGTAGTTCCACTTCAACACAAATGGTTAAACTTGAATAATTTTCTCATGAGTGGTACAATGATTGTATTTAAGGTTAGACTAATTAGGATTTTGATTGCTTATGTAGTTTTATTGTGCTTACAGTTATAGTCATAGAGATAATGTGTCAATAATCCATTAATGGATCATGTTACATACCATTTGGGATGAGCTTAAGTATTAGTATCATTATTCTAATCTATGCTTGATATTATTTGAGTATTAAACTTGAGTATATACTTACACTCCACATCTGGTGTGGTTAACATAGCTTGGTTGTAGTTAGCTTGTTGTATTCTATTATGTACCTCCCATTCTGAGATAGAAGGTGAGTATATATGTCACATACCTAGACTATGCTTATATACCTTTAAGGTTGACTATACTTATGTACGTGAGTTTATAATAGATGCTGATGTAGAAGCATCTAGAATAGCTTCATGGAGGACAAGTTGAAGCCACCAAACATGCAAGTTCAAATGATGTTCTAGTTAAAGATTTGAAATTAAAATTCAAATCTTGTTTCCATCCAAAATGTTGTTTTCAAGGAGGAATAAATTTAATTGTTAAAGTAGAAGTGGAAAAGGTAAAGACAAGGTGAAAATATCTCTTACGTTGGAATCCAATCTTATGGATCAAATCAAGGGAATGGTTGAGATCTTCTAGCCAAAGGAAGTTTTTAGAATATCTTTCATAAAATTAAAATGTTTGTTAGATAGTAAATCTTATTTGTTAGAGCCAAGTTGGTGTAGGAGGAGGAGAATCTTTCAAAAAGAGTAAAAATATGCATTATGCTAGAGGGAAGAAGAGAGATAAATGAAGAGAAAAGAGAATAAGGATCTCTCATGAAAGATAAAAGAGAGAATGAAAATATAAGGAAAGGATAAATAGTGAGGGAGGACCTCATTCAAGAATGTAAGAGTGAAAAGGAAAGAGGAGAGTGTATGTAAAGACAAGGAGGTATGAAGGAACAAATAAGGCTTTGTGAAGCCATTGGTTATTGAGTATGGGACATTGAAATGTTTGTATTGTAAATATATTATTTTATTAATAAAATTTGGTATTTTTTTCTCATGTTAATAATATTCAAATAGTGATGTCATTTGTAGAAATCTAGTTCAAATAGTGAACAGGAATATGTGAGTGTGTATCTGTATCTCCTTTAAAGCATAAAAAATGTAATGAGTATCTATTGGAATAATACTACCAACTATATACTTTATATTTTTTTTTAGAGAAAAATTTAAAATCCATGAGAGGCTTTAATATATTTGAATTTGTGTGAATCAATAAATAGGGTATGAACAAGGTATTCAAGCTTAGACACAATCCACTGTTCAAGGGAGATCAACGTGATAATTCTTACATGGGGATTATAAGATCATGGATATAGATTTATGAGATAATAATAGACCCTAATGAATAATAAATATGCCTTAGAAACCTTTTAAATACTTTAAGATCCCCAAAGTTAACTCTCAAGCCTGTAGATGATTGTGCACAAGTAGTTTAAAGGAATTTGTGGTTTGTTGACCAAATGAATTTAAAGAGACATTTTATAGTGAGAGTATTTTATGTAAGGAAGGTAAAATTAATTAAAACTTATTTACACATATTAAAATAAAGGTAAAATGTAAACCTGGAAGTATAATATTGACTGTCAGAAACCTACAGTAAAAGAAACTTGGATAGACCTTGTTTGGGGAGAGCAGATGGTCTTTATGACTTGGATAATGAAATTAAATTATGGAGGACATATAAAAATAAATAAATAAACCATATTTAACCCTTTAAACAATATGAAACACTCCCATTTGCATTTAATAGGCTCTCAGCCTGTACAAGATTGGGAAAGCCCTAAAAGTAGGGTTTATCCTCTAAAATGAGTTTCAACCCTTAAAAATTATTTAAAATTTGTAATATAACCCAGTATGATGTTTAAAAACTATTTTAAGTGGTTTTAAGATGGTACAATATCTATAAGTATGGAAAAGGTTAATTTCAAAGTGAGTCCTAGGTGTATGCAAGGAGAAGGGAGTAGGCTAATATAGGAAAAGTGGTTTTCTCCAAATACGTTTACTAATAAATGATTTATTAACCTATAAGGAGGTAATGGGTATCTAAAAATGTGATTTTTTTGGCTTGTAATTCTATATAATGATCATTACAAGGAGGTTTTCATGAAAGGAAGGCTAATTAGAGCATGGCCTAAAGAAGGAAGTACAATTCTGTAAAAAGTAACCTCATGAGATTCTTAGGTATGTTATATAAGGGATTAATGGGTATCCAAAAAAAAATTTACATTGATTATTGAGCTAATGATAAGAAATATATGGTTAAAAATTAGGGTTTACAGGGCTATAAGGAAGATAAACCAGCCTACAGGTAAACTAAGAGTTTTAAGCCTTCTACCTAAGATTGAATGATTTTAATGGATCTATATAAGAATGTTAAGATGTATGAAATGTATCTATGAGTTTATATTGAATCAAGAAGTTGTTTTTCATAAATAAGCATTTGAACTCATAAGCAAGGTTTATAAGAGATGCCTATGGGTTAACATTAGATTTTGGATATGAGTGAGTTGGCTGAGCTAGGGTTGAATTAGTTTGGTATCAGATCTTGAAGATCTTGGGATTTTATAATTTGTTGATGGTGATTACTAATAAGTTTCTTCAATATTTTGAAGAAGGATCAAAATACTAGGATGCAAAAGGCCTAAGTGAGATCCAAGAAATTATCAAAATACTAGGCAAGGAGAAAGGCTTGGGTGAGACAAGTACACCAAAAGACTAGGGTGAAAAAAACCTAGGTGATGACCTAAAGGGATCAATAGACAAAGGTAGAAAATACTTGGGTGAAGATCTCATAGATGGAGATATTGTTGAGGACATTGTAGAGCACTAGAGTACATGATGGTACTAAGGAGAAAGAAAGCATCCAAAAAAAGAGAGGTATGACTAGTAATGAAATTGATAAAGAGATTTCTAGTTTGAAGAGATATTTAGCTAAGTTTGTAGATAAATATTAGTCGTAGATGTAGATGAATAGGCAAACATGGGTATGGACAATGAGGAAGAGGTTGAATTGGTAATAAATCTCCTAATGAAGAGGAGAAGAAGGCAAAAGGAGATTACCAAGAAGAGAGAAGTCTATAGAGGCTTGAAGAAGATAAGAAGGTTTAAAAGTGAGAAACAAGATGAGGAAGATATTATGAATAAGGTTCTCATTTTGGAGAACAATAAGAGATAATAAAGAGAAGATGAAGTGCCAGGAGGAGCACTTGAGAATATGAGAGTGTTGGTGAAGAAAATACTCATATGGACCTTGTGGTCTTTTGTTTTTATATCTAATGTTTTATTTGAATGGGTAATTTTAGGTATGAGTAGCCTTATGAAGGTCAAAATAATAAATAATTTAAATAATTAAGATAGGATTGGTACAAGAGGAGAAACCAAGTGCACAAGTGAATGTGCAAGAGAGAGAAGTAAGTGTGTTGTTGTTGTTGATAAAGGAGAGATGCATTAGTTAATGCATAAAGAAGGTGTTGAGGACCCCATACAAGAAAGGGAAGATATGGAATATGAGGATGAATTCCATGATGTCATTGAAATCTAAGAAGAGGTAAGAGAATAGCCAAGCATAAAGGAATAGGAAAGTACAAATAATCAAGAAGCCATGCAAGTCAAAGAAACCATAGATAAGCCCATTAAGGAGGTAAAGGTGGATTCAAAAGTTGATTTTTCTTATTTTCATAATCATGGAGTTGTTGATATACAATTTATAGAGGAAAATAAAAATATGGAACTCTCAAAATAAATAATTAACCATGGATATGTGATGCTTAAGTGGTGGAAGAAGCAAACTCCTAAGCAATAGGAAGTTTGTGGCACAAGAACATGGTTATAGGATGCCTAAATGGCTTGAGAATCCAAATGATAAGAGAAAGAATCAAGTATGGGTACCTAAGAAGACAAAGAGTGAGGATGTATGTGAAGAGGATCTTGAATAAATGAATCCATGGAGGGGGATGGAAGTTGATACAAGCATCCAAGAGAATGAAGATGAGATGGTAAGTATGGAAGAGGCATTCCATGAAGGAAAGAAGTTTGAAAGGCATACTAAGGAATTGAAAGGTAATACAATTGTTTGAAATTAATTGGATGATGATGTTTTTGAATCCTTTAATGATCTTTTAATGAGAAATGAAGAATGGAAAGTGTCTATGTGGAATAACGTGCAACAAGGAGAGAGTTCAAAATAGATGAATGATGAGGGAAAAGGTGAGCATATAGACAAGAAATTCCTAATTGAAGGCAAAGGACAAACATGATGGTTTCAAGAAGAAGATGAAGAAAATAAGGAGACAAAAGGTAATGGTGTTTCAATTGTATTTTATAAGTTTACTGATGAAGAAGCTGGTTTTCATGAAAACAAGCCAATAAAAAATGAGATAAGGGGTAAAGGACAAGTAATCCTTAAGAATGAAGGACCCAAGTTTGAAGAAGAGAATGGTGAGATAGATGAGACATCACTAAATGACGAGTTGATAATGTTGGAATAACTCTTCAATTCTTCAAGAGGGTTGTGTAAAGGTACAAGCCATGATGAGAACACCATTGATGAAAGTGAAGAAAGAAAAGAGCACACTAAAGTGGCAATGGAAGTTTTGATCAAGGAATAAGAGAGTGAAGGAATCCAAGAGACTTCATTATCTCAAGATTTTTCTAAGGTGGATTTTGATGTTTTGTATGCAGGGTTGGAAGAGATGAAGATAGATGAAGTCCATAGTTTAATGGATAAGCTCTTGAAACAATAAGATCAAGAAGATATTCAAGATGCATATGAAGATGAAGAAGCATGGAGATGGGAGATTGTAGCTAAAAAGGAGATGATAAGAAGGATATATCAAAAGAGGAAGAAAATCAAGATGAAAGGCAAATATTATCTCAAAGAAATATAAACTCAAGTAATGCAAATAAATCAATGGGATCCAGGCATACATTGAAGATAAAGGCGTGGAGGAAGCAAAGACATTTGAACTAAGGTTCAAATTCTTTCTAGAAGGAGAGTATGATGCATGAGAATCTACAATAGCTTCATGGAGGACAAGTTGAAGCCATGAAACATGCAATTTCAAATGATTTTCTAGTTAAAGAGTTGAAATTCAAATTCAAATCTTGTTTCCCTCCAAAATGTTGTTTTCAAGGAGGAATAAATGTAATTGTTAAAGTAGAAGTGGAAAAGGTAAGACAAGGTAAAAGGATATCCTACATTGGAATCCAATCTTGTGGAGAAAATCAAGGGAATGGTTGAGATATTCCAGCCAAAGGAAGTTGTTAGAATATCTTTCATAAAATTAGATGTTTGTTAGATAGGAAATATTGTTTGTTAGAGCCAAATTGGCATAGGAGGAGGTGACTCTTTCAAAAAGAGTAAAAATATGCATTATGCTAGAGGGAAGAAGAGAGAGGAATGAAGATAAAAGAGAACAAAGATATCTCATGCAAGGAAAAATAGAGAAGGAAAGGATAAATAGTGAGGGAGGACCTCACTCAAGAATGTAAGAGTGAAAAGGAAAGATGAGATTGTATATAAAGATAAGGAGGTGTGAAGGAATAAATAAGGCTTTGTGAAGCCATTGTTTATTGAGTATGGGACATTGAAATGTCTATATTTTAATTATCTTATTTGATTAATAAAATTTGGTATTTGTTTCTCATGTTAATAATATTCAAATAGTGATGTCATTTGTAGAAATCTGGTTCAAACAATGAATAGGATTGTGTGAGTATCTGTATCTCCTTTAAAGCATAAAGAGTGTAATGGGTATCTATTGGAATAATAATACCGACTAGATAATTTATATTTTTGTGTAGAGAAAAATTTAAAACCCATGAGTGGCTTGAAGATATTTTAATGTTGTGTGAATCAATAAACATGGTATGAATATGATATTGAAGCTTAGACACAATCCACTATTCAAGGGAGATAAATGTGATAATTCTTGCATGGGGTTTATAAGAGAATGGATATAGGTTTATGAGATAATAATAGACGTTAATGAAGAAGAAATAGGCTTATAAACCTCTCAAATACTTTAAGATCCCAAAAGTTAACTCTCAAGCCTATAGATGACTATGCACATGCAGACTAATGGAATTTGTGTGGTTTGTTGACCAGATGAATTTAAAGATAAATTTTAGACATGAGATAATGTTATGTAAGGAAGGTAAAAGTCATTACAACTTATCTACACCTATTGAAATAAATGTAAAATGAAAACCTAGAAGTATACTATTGACTGTAAGAAACCTATAGTAAAAATAACTTGGACAAACCTTGTTTGGGGAGAGACAAGGGTCTTTAAGAATTAGATAATGAAATTAAATTATGGATTACATCTAGGGAGACCTAAATCACCCATTTATAACCCTTGAAACAAGATAAAACACTCCCATTTTCATTTAATATGCTCTCGGCCTATATAGGATTAAGAAAGCCCTAAAACTAGGGTTTATCCTCTAAAATGAGTTTCAACCCTTGAAAATTCTTGAAAGTTTGTAATATAACCCTTGATGATGTTTACCAACTTTTGGAAGTGGTTTCAAGATGGTATAGTATGGATAAGTATATAAGAGGTCAATTTCAAAGTGAGTCCTAGGTGTATACAAGAAGGGAGTAGGCCAATATAGGAAAAGTGGTTTTCTCCAAAGAAGTGCACTAAAAAAATGATTGATTCACCTTTAAGGAGGTAATGGGTATCTAAAAAGGTGATTTTTTTCTTAGAAGTCTATACAATGATTAGGACAAGGAGGTTTGCATGAAAGGAGGGCTAATTAGAATAGGGCCTAAAGAAGGAAGTACAATTCTATACAAAGTAACCTCATGAGATTCTTAGGTATGTTATAGAAGGGCTTAATGGATATCAAGAAGTGTTTTTAAATTCATGATTGAGATAATGAGAATAAATATATGGTTAAAAATTAGGGTTTGTAGGGCTACAAGGAAGATAAACTAGGTTATAGGTAAACTAAGAGTTTTAAGCCTTCTACCTAAGATTGAATGATTTTAATGGATCTATATAAGCGTGTTAAGATGTATGAAGTGTCTCTATGAGGTTAGATTGAATCAAGAAGTTTTTTTTCATAAATAAGCATTTGAACTCATAAGCAAGGTTATAAGAGATGCATGTGGGTTAACATTAGATTTTGGATATGAGTGAGTTGGATGAGCTAGGGTTGCATCATTAATCAAGGCACACTTGAGTGTGATTATGTTAATAGTTAGAGTGTTTTTTCATGTGTATTTAGTGTTACATAAGATAATAAAAAAACAAATTATAAATATTTTATGGGTTTTACTTGGGTAAAATTTTGGGCATTACATTTTGGTATCAGAGCTTGGGTTTAATACTTGGAGATCTGGGGAATTGCATTTGGTATTTGTGATGAATTTGTGAAACTTATCATCATAATATTTATGTTTTTTTATACTCATAATGAATTTAGATCTTAAATTGAACTATGTGACCATGTTGTTATTGTTGGAGTAAAGTTACCTTGGGTTGGATCATTGACTTCATTGGTATGTCTATACTTCATGTTAACATTTTATATAATATTTTTTATGTGATATATAATTATTTATATAGGATTGTGTTTTAATGTTGTATATAATTATGTATTTATTATGTATGTACTTATGAGGTATCATCATCATAATGCACTTCCTTAGTATTCTAGTATTTTGATTGACACCATTTTAGAGTTGGTCTAGAAGATTTGTTTTTTATAAGTGCTTGTTATGGCTTGAATACATTTACATAATAAATTATGTTTGTATATACTATGATTTGAATATAATTAATAATGTAAAGCCTTCTTAAGATGTATCTTGTTTTGGTTTCCAACATCCAAACTCCTTGTTTACCTTTGGCTAAGAATTAATTATGCACATGTTGGTTTAGACTTATTAAACCTATCAAGAATATTAAGGTTAGAGTTTGCAACATTTATATTCCATTAACTTGATTTTAAGTGTATTTATTAAATAATAATATTATATTTTTTGATTTTGAGGATCATATAAGGAGTCTACAATAAAAAATTTGAGACCAGAAGATCCATTGTGAGGGAGTTATTTCATTTTTACTATTTTCCATATAATTGGTCTACAATCTACTATTTTTAGATTTTTTAAAATTTGTTTACATTTACAAAAAATTAAAAAAATATAGCTTAGGTCTATTATTTTTGTTTTGAATTGAGGTTGAAATAATTACCAAATTTCCTGGTCAAAGTTGAGTCAATAGTGAAAATTAGGGTGGATATTGGCAAGGTTATTTATGGTAGGACCGCATACTAGGGGTAGGGGAAAGGGTGATGAACCTCTAGGGAAAAATCCTAGAAAAGAATATTTGGATTTAAAAGGTGGATATGTGGTTATAGTATTTTATACAACTAATCATAAAGTGAGCCAGCTAGAGTATGATATGCAAGGCAAAAAATCTCATATACAAGGGTTGCAATCATAGATGATAAATAAAGTAGATCAGATCAATCAATGCTTGAATGATCTCATAAACAAAATTGATACAAATATGAATGTTTTTCAACATCCTCAAAACTAACCATAATTTTTTAATACTCAAGCCAATCAAGGTGGATATTGGGTCCAAATATTTCCCAACCCCACTTGGGTGGATCTTCAAGCCACTTCGAGCCAAATCCAAATACACCACATGCATGACATGTGACTCTAATATTCAAAATGAATTTTTTTTATGGGAAGTATCCCCTTATTTACATCAACCAAATGGATAATTTTTTTGTTGTACATCAGATTTCATGTGGACAAAAAGTGGTTATGGCATCCTTATATTTGGAACCAAAATAGTTTATTTGGTATCGATGGATTTATGGTCAAAATAAAAATAATGGTCTTACTATTACTTGGTCAATGTTAATGAATTAGATAAAAATGCACTACCATCATAGTGTATTATAAAACTAATTTAACTAATTAGTAAAGTTACAAAAATTAGGTTCAGTCAAAGACTATATTCAATAATTTTAGAACTTATCTTTGAGGGTGGATGATATCTCAGATGACAACATGATCTCTTCTTAGGTGCTCTCAAGTATGTAATTCAATTCGATGTTCATATGATTAATACATGCACTATATCTAAATCCATGGTATTTGATCATAGGGAAAAGGTAATAAATATGGTTAACCAAAGGGATTTCACTACTACCGAAGAGCATTTGGGTCTTGCACAAACCTTTCTTTAACCTACAATATTTACTCCTCACCAAAGTATAGATAAATGGATAAACAAATTATGTTTTAATTATGATAGAAAATGGAGAAAAGGTCATAAGTGTGTTGAGAATAAACTATTATATAATGAAAGGGCTAATGATGAATAAGCTGATGTGACTAAATGTCGTAAAGAGGAAAATATGCCCAACTTAGATTTTGATAGCATTTTTGCATTGCCATCTAGAGTTGTTAAATGTTGAGGTAAAAATTATTTTAAATTGAGGGGTCATGTTAATACCTTAACTATGACACACTCTTCATTTTTATTTTCATTCATTAGTTGATTATTACTTTAGGTTAACTTATCAATATGTAAAAGTGGGATGAATGGGTGTAACTCTCCCCATTCATTCTATATATAGGGATGAGTGTGGCTCACTCAAATCAGGTTACATATGAGTTATATCTTATTTTAAGGATTTGGAGGTTGCCTCCTAGAAGTGTCTTATCATATATTATGTTATATTTTAGTTATATTATGATTTATTGTTTTAATTGTGAAGAAAGTTCATTACACTTCCTTTTTTTCTCTAGGGTTCCTATGTTCAGTAAGTTTTAATAGTTCAAAGTTAGTCCCAATAGATTATGATTTGATGAGTATTCATCTATTTTTTAGTGTGAGTATCTAAATACATGAGCATGTGTGAGGTCTATAAAATGTTCAAGTTTTGGATTTTTACTAAAAAATTAGTTTTTGGTTAAAATATATTGGTGGCCCTCCTTTTAATGCTAATTTATTGATGTGTATTTTAAGCACACAAAGGGTTGGGAGAAGTGTAAAGGATGACTGCAAGATCAAAAATAGATGATAATTTAAAATATTTCATTCAAATCCATCCTTTTAGGACCAATATGACAACAAGTTGGAAGAAACATAAAGGAGGCCCAAAAGACCAAAATGAATTATATCTTAAAATATCTTGAGTAAGCTCTAATTATAGCATCAATATATTGATGGGTTTTTTAGCACACCAAATTAGGAGGGATGAGGACCATCCAACCTCTCCTGAAAAATTATATGAAATATCTCAAAGGTCTATATCTACCAAGTCTTGGTGGACTAGATCTCACTTAGTTGGAAACTATTTCATATAAAAACCTTTATTGGTTTTGGAATATTCTAATAGCATTTTAGTACTTAAAAAATTGGAGGAAAATACTTTATATTTTTTTATGGGTTTTGAACATATTTGTAAATGATAACATATGCATTCGTTCAAAAATAAATTAATGGATCACTTGCAACAAAAATAAACAAACATGCATTTTTTACTTTCTCATGTGAAAAAAATAGTTTTGATGAGGGTTTTAACTTGAAAGAAAAATAACTAATTTAAGTTTGTTCATTTCATTTAGATATTTAACAATGTCATAATAAATAATATATGGATTGTTTGCAATCAAAATTGACATTAAAACAAATTGTACTTAAAATTTATTTATGTGTTGAAAATTAACTTTTAAAGGGTTTTTTAATGACAAGAATATGACTTATTTGTATGTTCATTCATTCCATTATATTTACATTCAATAATGCATTTTAAATAATGAAAAATATCTTATAATCAATATAAACTAATAATAACAAATTGCATTCAAACCCTAGATCTAGCAACTTATTAAAAAATAACAAAAGAGAGGGTAAGAAGAAATAAAAAGCTTGTGATATTATAAAAAAATTGATCCACTTGAATAAAATAATCCATAAAACCAATCCTTGTATTATCTAGTATTCAAAAAACCAAGGTGAAAAGAGGGTGCAAGAGTTTGAGGAGATAAAAATTTGAAAGAGAAACACAAATCCACCATATTACATGCACAAGAAATGATAATATTCTTCCATAGCTTCAATTAGAATCCATAGATCCACATGAGTATCATAATAATATAATTATTTACAATCTGAATGAGCCCAAATTTTTCAAGCATAATTGTAGGATAATAAATGAGAGGGATAAATTATACTAAAATTTTATACAAATATTGAAGACTTTAAGTGTTTTGGAGAAACAAAAAGCCAACCCTTGGAATGACTGTAATAGGCCAATATATAAAAAAAGATATCTCCATAAGGAAATGATTTCCCTCCAAAAGTAATAAGGCACCATTAATGTAGCCACCAACTCACTATCTCACTAGATGTCATGTCACTTTCCCTTAATGTACTTTTATAGCTTTTAAAAAGATAAAAAAAATTAAATTTTAGTAAATTAAAACTCCCAAACCAAATAGTCAACTTATAGGGCTCATAATTAATATCACATATATTTTATTGAAACTAAAGGTACCAAAACATTTGTGATGGATTCATATTTATAATGGTTTAAATGGTTCAAAAAACTAACACTCGAGATAAAAGTTATAGTCAAAACACGAACTTGAGTTCCAAAATGCCTTGACCTATTCGGGTTTAGGAAAATGTGTGATCAAGTCATTAAATGCACTTTTTCAAATTTTAAAATTCCTAGACTTAATCTATAAAAATTTATAATTATATCTAAAAAATAAAAAAATGTAAATCTATACCTAATCTCATAAAAAGTTATGGTTAGGTCTAGAAAATCAAAATTTTCAATCCTAGATCAAATCTCACAATTTTTTTTGGTTAGGTCTAGAAAATCAAAATTTTCAATCCTTGACCTAATCCAACAAATTTTTTTTGTTAGGTATATAAAATTAGAATTTTAAATCCTATACCTAATCTCGTAAAAAGTTCAAGTTAGGTCTAGAAAGTGAAAATTTGAAAACATATACCTAATCTCATAAAAAGTTTCCATTAGGTCTAGAAAATGAAAATTCAAAAACATAGACCTAATCTCATAAAAAGTTTTGGTTAGTTATAAAAAATGAAAATTTGAAAACATAGACCTAATCTCATAATTGTTTTTAGTTAGGTATAGAAATTGAAAATTTGAAAACATAGATCTAATCTCATAAACGTTCTAGTTAGGTTTATGGAACTTAGGATTTTTAATTAAGACCAAATAAACTCTAAAAGTCCTGATTACAACCAAAAATTGACAAGTTGACATTTGAAGACATAATGGATAAAAACATGATATTAACATCAAAAGATGATAAATTTGACTTGATATACCAATTTGGGAAACAAGGCAAGTTTAGCTAAGGAAGACCAAATTGTGACCTAATTTAGAGAGATTTTGCAAGTGCCATAAGTGCATGCAAAATATATATAAGGACCAAGTGTAAAATACAAAAATTACTTGAATGAGCTTGGTAATCTCAATATGTTAGGTTTTTTTTAATGAAATAACACTCAAATTGAGATAATATCCCAAAGGGGTTCATAGAGCTAAGTAAGCTAAACTTCAAATGCAAATTGGGAGGGCTAGACTTCGTCTAGACACTAAGTATCTTATATGAAAGTTTATCAAATGTATGTGGTAAATATAATGGTGATAGTTTTGTTACATAATTAACAATGCAAACTAAGCCTATCTACTAAGGCAACTTGAGATTTTCAATACCAGTAAGTGGTGAGCACAAGTGGGAGTAGCTACAAAAGTAAAAAGAGGTTCCTTGATTCTAAAAAGAATTAGGGAATGTTGTGAAAGAAACAAAAAAAGTGTTAATTGAAATATGATATAAAATTAGATATAATTCAATCTCTCCACTACTTAAAACATCCCACGTGATTCTATATCAACTAACTATTCTAAAAATTGGTTATTAGCAAAAACATATTTAAAATTTTATCACCATGGTTCGACCTATGCTTCTATATTTATCTTATTTAAATTCAAAAATAATTTCATATATTTGTATTAGGTAAATTATAATGCTTAGTGAAGGTCTCATGTCATTATATTCCTTTGATATAATGACATGCATTATTTTAAGAAAAGAAAGAATATGTCAAATAGCCAAAGGGCCTCATACCTTTGATTTGATAAACTCAAGCCATCTAATAAATTCAGGTTTAAAAGTCAATACTTATGCCTAAATTTACATATATTTGGGCCCATAGACAAACTAATAGTTAGAGGCTATGTATATTTGTGAATTATTTCAAAATACTAAATCTTATGCATACTTGTCAAATACCTCACATTGTTATATCTCCTTCCTAGAACCATGAATCTATTTGATTTTTAGAATTAAGTTTATGGAACATTAAAAATTTACACCATGAAAATAGATCATTATGGATCACATAAATAAATAATTACATATAACTTTAAAATGGCAAACTTAAAAAAAATTGTGACACTAATTAGATTTGCATATATGTTTCATCCTTGCATATAGTAAAAGTTAGGTGAGATAATGATAAAAAGACAATTCAATTTATTATTTAAAAAAATAGGTGGAATTTAAACTCAAAATTTATAAAGATAACATGACCAAAATTATTTAGTTCAATCTAAGTACTTAAAAAGATTATTAGCAGGAGGATAAGCCATGCTGTGTAATTACAATAGGTTATTGTTTTGATGTTCTTAGGATATATGTGACCCTAATAAAATAAAATTATTGAATAAATCAAATTCCTTAAGATATGAAATAATCACATAAATATGAGTGCAATTAACTAAATATAGTAAATTTCTATTTTTTGGAAATACTCGGAGGATTGTGGACTTATCTTGTATCAAATGAATGAAAGTTTGTGATAGCGATATAATAATCTATAATGAAATAATGTGGGCCTAATAATGATCAAATTTATAAATAAATAGTCTACATGTGATTGGATAAGTCTGCAGCCCCTAGACACTTATATAGTGTGATCATGTCTAATGTACTACATAGTTTTCCACTAAATTTTTACCAATCTATGATTATGTCACCCAATTCATGTGTCTAATAAGGATACTTGTGTATTTTAATGTCTATGAATCCACATGAATAACCATTTTTACCTTCTCTCTAATTTAAACCATAGCTATGCACTATAAGCAACTGCAAAACTAATAAAAATGGTGAATGTGAAGGATTGATTTAATCGTAGCCTCCCCACTATGACTAAGTGTTTCCTACATATCCAATACTCTAAAAATTTAAGTCAAACCAAACATAGTTTTCCCACATAGTTGACTATGTGAAATCATGTGTAATATTAGTATGTTGTGCAATCCTAGGTATAAATTTCAACACTTGAAAACCCACAACTTAAGTAAAAATGGTATTTAGACCTAGTTAAAGGATTTATCCTTTGAAGGGTTTTATATTTTTGAGCTATTTGGTAATTACTCTCGATGTCCATATATATTTATAGTGAGTGTTTGATTGATTTATAGATGGATAAATGTTTAGGCTTGATATGATTATATACCTAATTCTTTGGGAGATTTATCTAAATTGACATGCAAAACATGTGGATTAACTCATATGAAAAAAATTAATTTTAGAAACTATTCATTAAAGGGAGTGGGCACATGTCCACCTTACATGGATAATCTCATGATAATAGCCTTATTTAAGAGGAAAAAACCTATCTAGGAAATAATAAATTTGAACTAAACCCATGAGATAATTTGAGAATGATATTAAAATAACTGGATAGAGACTAAGAAAATCATATGTAATAAGAATGAAAATTTGGAAGGGTTAATGATGGGTATATCATTGAAACATTGTAAACAGGGCTCTTCTAAATGTTGACAAAATATATTCTTCTGAAATTTGGACAGTTTCCTAGACAGTCACATCTGGTCCTCTTAATGAGTTTCTTTATGATGCATAGTCATGTAATTTACTTGTGCATTTGTCAAATGATGAAACTGTTCTGGACTGTCTGTATCCTTTAATCTTCAAATGAATTAAGCCATAGTCATACACCATACTTTATAGTTTTACATCTATGAATATTTAATAGGTTCTACGAGAGAATCCAAGCTATCATTCTATTGCAGAGGTTCTAAATTATCACTTTAACCTCTCTTACCTTTCCTTCACTGAACCTTTCAATTCCCAAGGCAACACGCTTCCTCTCATGGGAGAGGTCAAGAACATAGACGAAACTGAAAGTTGCCTCTGTCTTGTACTCATTGCAGAGAGAGACTACCAGATAACCAGTAAAAAGAACTTCTCAATCTCTTTTTCTCTCCTTCATATGTTTGATAATCAGGCTGATGTCGAACTGCAGACACATGAAGACCCTCTGGAAGTAAGCAGTTGCAGAGTGACCCAATTTTTGCAAGTCGGTTCACCCAGCCTTGGATTGAGTTTCCAATCAATCTCAAACAAATATCATTACAGAAGTGGTTACAGTTCTTGGCAATAAGGTGGTATGTATCTCCTTTGTAGTTTCCAGCAAGCTGCTCTATGAATTCTCTGAGCTCATGAGGACTAAGAGTTGTAGACCCAATAAATATTGATTTACGAAATGTAAATCCTGGGCACTGACGAGGCTCCACCTCAAAAACACCACTTGTAGGATAATCGTGTGCCTCAAATGCATACTACACGCCATGTATGTAGATTGTTCCTTAGCGTCTCAACTGAAGGTAAAGACCGCACAATAGCATTCAATCTTGCCATTCTCTTTGTGCCAAGGGCAAGACACGTAGTGACAATAGCTGATCTACCTTCTAGAATCAAAAGCAACAGCTAATGTCATCAATCTAGAAATAATGGATAGCTCCATGCAAAATACCACCATGATCTAGGGTCATCTTGATCAAATGGACTCCCATTGGTAAATGATTGCATGCCCCTGACTCCAATGATTGTACACCTCCTCTAACAGTGCATTCAGACTAGCTAGTTGGGGATTTGAGAGGAGACAAAATAATAAGAGGAAATAACCTCAATTACTTCTTTTGTGAATGTTTTTCCAATTCCTGATATACCAATCAGTACCGTCAGCTTGATTGTCCTTCACAAGTCTGTCTAAGAGTTCATTATAAAATTGGTGACCTTTTCCCCTCTAGCCCAGGTCTGCATTCTCATGAGCTCTACAAAAAGTGAAATCATTTGTCCTTGGAATAAAATAAATAGATGTGTACCATACCTTTTACAAATAAACTTTTCATAGATTCAGGCTTCTTATTGTAACAGAGAGACAAAACTACTGTTTGTTGTAATAGTTTCCTCTGAACGCTCTGGATTTCTGAATCCGTGGATGTGCAAACTCATTTTTTTTTTTACTTCTTCAACAATCACCTCAAGGAATTTTGAGTCATTTGTTATTTTCCACGGAGATCTCCTTCCTAACCTTTCTACGCCCCCTTTTTCTTTTTAAATGAATCTACTTCTTTTTTTTTCCCAAAACCTCTTCTCTGACTATTACGCCCATATTGGGCTGAGGATTAAAAACAAGAAATAGTTTTAAATTTACCAGGATATTCTAATATGAGAAGTTATCTCCAATGTTATCTTACATGCCCAAGTTGAAAGATTTCAACCATTCCCCTCATTTCCTCAACAGCTCAACAATAATTTTTTTTATCCTTTCACTTTTTACAATTACTCCTCATTAACACATTTGGAGGGAAAATACAATAATTTGGATTTAAATTCAATCATGGCTAACGTAACTATGTCTTGCCTGAAAATATATCTAGATGCTCCTGCATCAGTTAACCCCGTATAAGAGTAAATGTCTATGAGGAATGGAAAATAAGAGTCATGAAATTTATCATAAGTCAAGTATAACAAAGGTTAGTGAAATTAAACATTATAATATGTCTAATACCAAATATGAGTGTCTACATTTCCCCCTTTTTATTCTAGTAATGCAATTTATAGATTAAAAAGATGTAATGTGATACCTTAGGCTAACCACAATCAATTTACTCAAGTATGTACTATGTTATGCCTTGATCCATGCAAACCTAAAATGAAACATGTAGAAATTAATTTTTACCTATGATGTAAAATTAAAAGGTAATAAAATTGAAAATATGTAAAAATGAAATATTGAGGAATGATTATACTTGTATGTAAACTAATTTTATCTTCTATAGATAATGGATAATGGTGTGATAATTCCCTATTGGATATGCCTAAGTAAGAACATGTGTTGAGTTAAATAATCCCTAACCCTCATTTGAAATAGAAAAGTGCCTAGAAGTTATGTTATGCATAACTTCAACCATGTACAACTCAAATAAATATGAGTAAATCTAATTCACTATGTATTCTAATAAATATAATAATTTCTCAAGTAATTATTGAGAGACTATGTACATTTTATGAATTATCCACTGTAAATGGATTATATGATTTAATATAAGTAGTTCTTGAGTGTAATTTATTTTTTGAAATTAATTTGAATAATACTAAGTAGATAATGGCATGAGTTTCCATTTCATTGGTAATATGAGTAACTTGATTCATATAACATGTGCTAATATATCATGATATTTAGGAAATTTTGAACATATGTCACATATATGCCTCCACTATAATAATATATGTATTATGAGTCATGATACATGCAGTAATTTGAAAACATATATGAGATATCTCATAATCATGTAACATATATGATATATTCCACACATATTCCCCAATGCGAGTCATATATGTCAAAATGTGATAAAAACTTGTAATAACCTAAAGTAATTTTTTCCCAAAAATGTAAATTTCAATGTCTATGAAGGCTTAATCTATAATACAATTCATTGTGTATGACCCCCTTTTGAGGTGAGTAATGAAACATGTAAATTAATTATCTAAAAATATAGTAGTTAAATACATCATATCATATAAATAATATGTAAGAATTTTAACTCATATAATAATATGTGGAAAAAATTTCATCTATAGACACCTAAATTTGGTCATGAATACGTGATTATATTAGTTTTGGTCTTATTTAACTTTAAATAACTTGTGCACTTAATCAAGAATTGTTTTTCCACTTCACACTATCTTAAGAACTTGAATGGATCTATTCTTTCCCAAATTTATATTTAATGCCTAAAAAAATGTTATAATAATTAAAACCACCCCTAAGCATATGTTTTGATAGATCCAAACCTAAACTTTGCATGTTTCACTAAAGGAAAAAAATTTAGTAGGGGACAAAAGTGGTAAAATTTCATGTCCCCTATGGCACATTTATATCCTTGGTCTTCTAATTTTCAAATTTTAAATCAAACTCTCACTTACTTTGTCATCTATGTTTTTAGGATTCCTAACATGTGGTTTCCTCTTTTGGATTGATATAAACTCACACTTAAGTCACTTAATCTATCACTTAGAAATATCAATACATAGGAATACTTACATTGATGGACATTGAGTAAATATTCCATATTTTTTCCAATTCTAATTATAATCACTTGATGTAGTCATTATCCAAGTCCAAAACATGTTTTTTCAAAGCCAAAGAAAAACATGATCAAGCATTCAAGCCATTTGCAGATACATTCATATATTCAAAGGAGTAAAATTGCATAAAACACTCTAATTGGGAAAAATACATGGTTTTAAATTCTCTCTTCAGAGTATTGTATATGTAGGAAGTGTTAATTCATCACGGGGGTGATTGGGGCCACCTCAGTCGATCACACTCTCTAATTTTTCTATTTTCAAGTTTTCAATTATTGCAAACCCTATTAAGGTTTCAAATTTATAGAATCCATGTGTAGGATTTATTCACACTTTAAAATTTTGAATATGGGCATAAAGACCTAATTAAAGTTATTATAAGGGATCATGACCTAAGTTCTTATTTTTGTACAAAATTCAAGACCAACCAATTTAAGTCAAAAGTGGCAGTTAGTCTTGACCCAAATGGGATAGTCTTGACGTTCTTCACTGTTGATCACAACTTCTGAGTACTTGCAGAGGTGACTACTCTTTTATTTATTTAGTCATTTTTCAATCAATACATTCAAATGTAAGATAAAAAATAAGTTTTTCATTTAATTTTATAATTAGTCTTCTTTTGATTAGTTGTAATTTGTCAGATTTAGTCTTTTACATTCATTCTTCTTGTCACAAATAAATTTCTAACATTTTGTTTTATTCTATTTAGTTTATCTAAATTAGGGTTAATTCACATATTAATCCAAAATTTTGAGAAAATATTGGTGAACCTGAGTTAGTTACACACCTTTATTGGTGAACCCACTTTTCATTTGAGCATTGCTTCAAAAACTTTATCTTAGGATTTAATTAAATTCCTAAACATTTAACATGAAAATATTATTTTCCAATCTTGGATCTATTTTTGACATCAAAGGAATTTGATTTCTAATTTGGTTATAATTTATGACACTGAAAACACTTTATTTTGACCTCAAATTTTATATCTAATATTGAAAGCACCTTTTTTAACCTTAGATTTCATAATAATATACTATCCTCCATACACAAATTTTCCTTTTGTTTCTAGAATTTGATTTTTGGTTTTTAATTATAATATATTTTCCATATTTCTTTTCTATGGCACCTAAACAACTTTATTGTAATATTCCTTTAAGGAAAAGTTATAGTTTAAGTGGGGTCCTTATTGATCACATTCAAATCCATTTGACCACAATTAAAATGGATTCATCTAATATAAGAAAAAGTTTACCTATGTTTTTATGAATAAATTTCTCCAAAATATTTTCAAGAAGATAATCATAATGAACAAATTAATCAAAATGATCATAATTAATAAGATACCCATGAAACTCAAATAGAACCCATCTTGATGAATTCAATGGAGTAGATCAAGCATAATTCCAATATTTATCCATATTTCGAGAATCACTTTGTCAAATGCCACAAGATATTCCTAAAGTTATTGAATCCCCTTTAGATTCTAAAAGTGCACAAAAAGTAAAAGGTACTAATTTAAATGCACAACAAGAACCTCTTTTTTGCATTATAAACCCTACCATAGGTGTTTTTACTCCTACTATTGACATTGTTATTACATATACATCTTTAGGCTTAGATTTAACACAAGGTTTGTAACATATATCTATTCCTATGCATAACCAAGTGACCCATAGGGTAATTTTGATATATACACATCCTAACCTACCTTACCTTATACATAAACCCTTGATCAAACTATTATATTTGAAACAACTCCAAGAAAGAAATTGAAGTTCCATATCAGAGTACGGATTCAGATGCATAATGGATCCAAACCTCACTTGCTAAAACAAGTGATACTCACTTATGTACAACTAGAAAGGTTATACTTAGCATTCAATTCCATAATTGATTCAAATAAACAATGACATGGGAACAAATAAAACATTGTCATAGTTGATAATCAAGCAAATATCTAGCATGCTAAGATTCATTGCAACTAGCTATCAATTTGAATACATGCAGATTAAGCAAAGTCTCTAAATCATAAAACAAGATATCATTTATGTAAGGATATCTTAGTAAATTTACAAGCATGTTTTCTATGATCTAAATAATTTAATGAGTATTTAATCATGTTTTAATTCATCATCTTACATACAATGATATAATGACAACCAATCATTAGATTGATATAAATGATTCCATATTGGTAAATAGACAATGTGATAGAACAATCAAAAGAGGAATAAATATAACCAATATGCCTTGTATCCAAATGTTTAATCCCATATGATAATTTATATTTGATCAATCATTGCTTTTATGAAGGAAAATCTTATTAACCAATTCAACCTTCACGCTCACATTAACATTTCTAGACATATATATAAACTAAAATTTATTACAAAAAAGCAATAGTTGAGGTAAAATTTATCTTAAAACCAAGGAGTTTGGTAAGTAAGTAATGCCTAATATCATTCAACATGATTGGTAATGTATTTACCATAATAATAAATTCAAGGTAAATATGCATACATTAATTTTCCAATCAAAACCAATGTGGTATAATAGTATGTTTCTCATAAGCAATAGTACATCTTAGTCAAGCATATAACAGGTTACAACATGAAATAATTTATTGAACACACAAACATCAAGGTTATACATGAATTAAATACACATGTCGAGCTCACATCAATATCAATGCATTACTCAATGGGAAATTTCAACCAATAAGAAGAAAGACAATATGCATATTCAGCCCATAAGAGTGGTATCCAACATATCTATCTTGAGCCCATTCATTCATATAATCATATAAGCAAGGGAATGTATGTATAACCTTACTATTATATTCACATTGCAACCAGTTTAAATTTATTTATTTCATCCATAAACTAGCAGTTTAACCCAACATTTAAAATGATCATACTCTCATAATAGGTAGCCTTAACAAATTAAACAACTCATAAACTTATTTCAAAAAGTAATTAAATGGAGATTCAATAGATAATAACCAATGAACAATGGAATTGCTTAATAACAACATACATACCTGTGTATGTGGACTCACAAGTCCTAGGTGTGGAAGCATAAATTTATTTACACATTTCATAAATGCATGGCTACTATCTCATATAAATGTGTTCACAAATACCATAGACAATTTGAAAAATCCCATAAATCTCCATTTCTATACACATAATGGCAACCAACTATAGGATAGTTCCATGTTCTATGATATACTAAGAGTAATTACGATGTGTATAAAAGAACTATAAGCATACACACACACACACACACACACACACACACACACACACACACACACACACACACACACACACACACACACACACACACACACACACACACACATTCAAGGAATTGATTAAATAACTCCTCAATAGCTATCATAAAATTTAAGTTTTCATCCTACTAATAATCTAAGCTAGCATACTCTAGTATGCTCAAAACACCAAAATAAGTAATATATTTTGCATACACAATTCTCAACTCAAAGTACCATGATTACACATTTAAATAGAATACATATGAAAACTCTATAACGTTGCATAAGGAATAACTTCCACTCTTATAATGGGTACAATGTCATTACCATATGATCCATGATGAAGATAACAAGGTAATACACTAGCACAACATTAGCAATTGATAAACATCTATCACTCCAATATAAAAATCAACTATATCTAAATGATCAAATTCAAAAATTGAAAGCAAACCTTCACATGTTACCTCATGCTCAAAATTATGACTTTTGATCCTTATTCCTAAAGGATCCCTATCTAATCATGGGGTTAGCATGCCAAAAGTCAACTATAACTAAACCTAAATCTAATGAAAGTAAGTACAATTGCATCCACTAGTCATGCTATATGAAAGTAATGTAATATCTATGATAATAAGGAGATAAAAAACATGTAATGGTCATTACCAAATATTTCATACCTATCTTCAGAGTCATTTTAGAATGGAGTAGCAGAAACCAAAATAGACAAACCCTCCCAACCAGCCCTATGAGCCCAACCATCGATGGCCCTTACTACCCCAACCATCAGCTAGATGGTGATTTTAGCAAAAAAGATCAAGGAGGAATTTCATATCAAGTTGGATTCTGAAACAATGGACATCACATCACAATAACATAACACCAACAAAAGAGACCATCACCATTCCTAGGCAAGATTAAAATAACCACCCATCATTGATATAAATTAGAAGAAGGAACAACCATTTACAAGTTACCAAATGATATAAAAATGGATTCAAAATTAAATCCAATTATATAGATTCCAATATAACCAACTTGGATCCCCTCCAAATATGTGGTCATCTCAAGTTGCTCCAACTACAATTATAACCTAGGCATACAAGCATACCAGTTAATGCTTTGTTAATCAAGTCTGGTCTAGGAATGGTGATTCAAAAAGGGTACACTTCACATAGTCAAAGACAAAAAATATAATGTATAACTCAACCATTACACTCCACCAAGTTAAGATCCCACAAATATAATCAACCAAGCATGATAATCAAGCAACTTAGCCATATAACATTCTCAAAGCAACAATTAAGGATTCCAATAATCATTCAAGATAATAAGTTAATTTTAAGGCTAATGATCGATATAAAAGGTTTGGGAGATTAGTATGATGTCTCATATCCTCATATTATCTCCAAATATTAACATGATTGGGTTACATGGGTTATGGAACATCAAACCATTTAAATGGTTAAATTAAGAATCAAACCCCTTGTTATAATATAATAATGTTAATAGGGTTTTTCCCCTTTCCCATAATTATGCAATATGCGAAGCACATAGAATTCTTTAATAAATCTAGAATAAAAACATATTAAGAAAAATAAACACCCAAGACACTCCACTCCAAACCACATGCATATTTTTATAATTGGATTGAATTATTTAGGGGAAATGATTATTCAGTTTGTGATAAGGAAAGAACCACTCAATATTTCACATATAATTATTCAAATTAGACCCAAATCATTAAATAAAGTAATAAAATAAATAAATTCTTCCCAAACTAAACTATATATATCCATATGGCCAAATCATGCCATTTCATATACTTATACATCCTATTCAAATAACACCCTAGCCTAATTCAATTCATGGGAATATGTTAATGATGAATAAAACTTATCCCTTTTATGTTTAAGAGGCTTAAATCAATTTTAATTTGATTTTAAACAAAAATTATAATGTCTATCCAGAACCTATAAATTTCATTTCAACTCATCTCTTTTGACAATTGAGAACTAAGTCAACCTTCCACATTGGAAGATTAAATAAATATTTCAAAATAGTATTCTACCCATATGCTTGGATAAAAACCCAAATCAGTTTGTTTAAAAATAAAAGAATATAAAATAACATCAAACCAAGTCTACCTTAAGAATAAGTATTTCCCCATTTCAATTTAACTTAGCTTAAAAAAATATAATGATAATAGTAAATCTGACATAAAGCTTTAATAAATAACCCAAGTTAATTTTTCCCAAATTTATACATGAATTGACTTCACCAGATAGATGGTGACTCAAAATAGGGTATGACACCCCAACAAAAATACACGTAGGCCAAGAGGATAGAGAAGAATATACCAGAAACAATTATTAAGTATAAATATGGTTGATATAAGAGCTAGGATTCATTATACATATCTAGGGATTTATACCAACATTGAGGTTGATTTATTATAGCCACATCGTGGCACTCCCAGATTGAACAAAAATTGATTTATATAAATGATAATATGAAATACACTTAATACTGCTAGTCCATTATACATGGTCTCCCTCAAGGACATAGTTTCTTAGACTTAGAACACTCAGTTAGGTTTAGATATGTCAGGTTCAGTATTGTGAAGTCTTGAGGTTGAAAACTAAAACAAGAATATATAATGAATTTATGCATTCCTAGATCAGGTATATGACCAAAATAACATATAAGAAAATAAATTGCCTTTAAATCCCCTTTTTCAAGTTTTTATTCCCAAGGAATCATGGATATGTGTGTGTGTGTGTGTGTGTGTGTGTGTGTGTATGTATATATATATATATATATATATATATATATATATATATATATATATATATATATATATATATATATATATGTATATATATATGTATATATATATATATATATATATGTATATATATATGTATATATATATATATATGTATATATATATATATGTATATATATATATGTATATATATATATACATATATATATATATATATATGTATATATATATATGTATATATATATATATGTATATATATATATATGTATGTATGTATGTATATATATATATATATATATATATATGATTTAAAATAATCAAAGAAACTTATTCATTTAATGCAGGGAAAAGGAAACCCAAATGATGTCAACAGGTTAAAAACTATATAGGCAATACCTTCAACAGTGTAAATCGACCCATAAATAAGATTGCAATGCCTAGATAAACTTTGAGCCCCTTCAAAAACTAGAACTCTCTCCTATGTATTTTCTTCCCCATTTCCTTAATTTTTTTCCTTCCCCCTTCTCCATTATTTTCTCCTTCCTTCCTCTCCATGCGTCCCTCCTACCCCTAACTTTCCTTCCTTATCCCCCAACTCTCCATACTCCCCTTTAATGGAGAGAGTGAAAATCTCCCTTTTTCCCCAAAACCATTGACCCATCCCTTCCATGTAAAACTCAAAATGAACTGTCACGTATGACCTTTTCAAAAATTCAAGCTAATAAGACAATACAATATTGAAGGTAAGTAATGACCATTAAAATAATAAAATATATATTATTTTAATTGCTAATAAATATTTAAAAGACAAAAAATAGAAAGGGAAAATAATAATAATTAAAATAATGAAATAGATATTATTTTAAATGTTATTAAATGTTTAAATGCCATAGTGGCAAATTAATCGATCCATCGACACTTATCTAGTCACCCAAGTAATGAATCACATGGAAGGGGTGCCATGGGAGGGTAGGTCTAGGTAGGTCTCTTAGGGAGTTTGAGATAAGTGAGGGAAAGTCAAGTGGATCTAGGGTGGTGAAGAGTATGTAGAGGAGAGAGAGAAGGGGAAGTTCAAGTGAACAAAAATAACACCAAGCCAACACATAAGAAATAACACTAATACAACATAATACAAAAAATAACCGTAACAAGGTATAATAAAATATGACTACACGAATGCATAAAAACAACTGACCAAAGTCATGACACTAATTAAAAATATCAGGTTACCTATCAAAACTCATCTGACTACTCAGAACTACTCTACTACAGTAAAACCAATGCCAACATCTAGCCTAGCTCATAATCAACACTATAACCATCAAGTGTATACATCAATAGTATCTGATCCTAAAAATTTATAAAATGATAAAGTAGTAATGAACTGTAATCCAATATCAATTACATCAAGTAGTCCATACATCAACAAGGTATAATTATAAATATGATAAATACATCACTACAATCAAATATGATAGCATTAAAATCTAACACTCTGATCTAGCTAAGGGGTTACAATAGTAACTATACACATGATATATCAACATGTAAATAGTCATGTCAAGGTGCACAAAGGAAGAGTCATAACATCCTCATCCTCTTAGAGAGGATTCATCTTGATGATCATATCAACAATCGAGGACCCAACTGTCCTTGGGCACTTTATCACTCTCTTATAAAGGTTTCACTACTCAATACTAATATTAACTAGAAAAACCATTGGTTTCAATATTGGTAAAGTAAGAGGATGAAATTACACCATATAGGTAATATACATTTCTATATTCATCACAAATTATAATTATATCTCTGAATGTCCTTAATCAAAGCCATAAAAAAAGTCTTATCGACTCATATGTCATTTTATGACACTAAGAGAATAATAAGGAGTTATCATAAGTCATAGCAATAGCAAATGCTCATACACATACCTCAACTTAGAGTACAATTCCATGTTTATGATGTACATATCATTTATTAACAACTAAAATAGCCAATCATAATGTTGGTAAAAGGTCTAACATCTCTAAATATATTCTTATTTAACATAAACCCATAGTATACCACCATTATAACATAATTATTAAGAAAACTATTAAAAATTTAGCCATCTGTATAGGCATGACTTTCTAAGTTTTAAGGCAAACATCATTACCAACATGGAAACAAATTTTTCACACATTGACAAATGCCAACAAAAGCTTCCATTACCATCTAAGCACACCTCTTTTAGCTAAACATTTGTGAAATATAGGCATATTTAACAACTTTTGACTATCTAGATCAAAATTTTTCTAGAGAACAAACCACTAGATATATATCCCTCTTATTAAGAGGAGAATATACCATAAAAACATGCAATTTTTATGACCACAATTACAAATTGTATAATCCCATCAAGATTTTAAACATATACTAAACTAAAAATAGTGTTATTACCAACACACATTATGCCTCACACATAATTTAACCAACATTCATCACAAAAGGTATAAGATAGTAACTTATTTTGAATGATTACTTCCAAACCAATAAATACCATTCTAGGGGTAGTGTAGTGTCCCACACTATCCACATTGAACAATAAAAGAAGCTAACCCAGGCCCTTACATGCAACCCAAATGTTTACTGCATGCTCTCCAATCAACTTTGTGAGCTCACACGATGGTTACAAGAACCACAGTTCCACCATCTTATTGCACTTACCTCATGGAAATAAATAGAAAATAAAAGAAAAGAAAGGGTAACCAAAAATACCAAATCTACCTGATCAAGACTTAAATGTTTATTTTGAACATTAAAATAGTATACTTTTTAGTCATGTATACATAATACAAAAATTTATTCATACCATAATATATGTCTAACAGGTATAACAAGATAATACCTCAATCACAACATGTTTACATATACATACCAACATATGCTTGCATTTCAACAAGTAACTCTTCATTGATTTGCATAAATGTCCACCATGTATGACCAATTGGTGTTTCACATGGCTTACACAATAAAATTTAACATAGGTTATTTTAACAACAACTTCCAAGAGGTGGCTAAAGTGAACACTTAACCATAAGGTGACCATTATGTAGGAGGGTACCATGGCCAATATGTGACTCTCATGGTGCACACTTTGAATGAATCAGGCGACTTCCTCATACAAAGGGGTGGAGTGGATTTTTAACTTATGAGAGACTCCATTTTGTATCCTATACCTAGTCTAAACCATTATGTGAATAGTTTCTCTTTACCCTCAACCTCATACTTGATCGATGTTTAGAACTAAAATAATGATGCAGGATTACAAAATCCATCATAACACTATACCCTAGAATCCTAAATGAGAGAGTCAACTTTTAAATATATATATATATATATATATATATATATATATATATATATATATATATATATATATATATATATATATATATATAAGTTCTTGAATTCATAATTTATAATTTAACACCACAAGGTCACATATATATAACATAATTAAAACACAAGGATAACTAATTGGATAACATAAAAAGTTCACATATTCCATGAAGTTAAGCACTTTCACACCTCACAAGGCTTATACAATAAACATGTAACAATGTATGTGAATGAAGAAGTAATGTAAAATAATACATATTCAGGTATAGGTAACTATGCCAAGGTATTTTTACACATTATAGTAGTCAAAAACATAGGTTTATGAAGCACAAGGGTCCATGAATCTCCATCAGCCCACCTGATGTTAGATTTCATCCAAAAGACATTAGATGCCCATAAAATGATATCAGATAATCAATCCCCAAAACTCTTAACTTGATCATGCAAGTTAATCACACTCACCCCATCAGGCCCTCCAAGCTTGAGACATACCCTTGGACCTCCCAAGATATCATACCTCATCCTCATTAGATGGCTTGCTTATGTAAATGATCTATGGACATCTAGGCATTATCTTAAGATTCCAAAAATAAGCTTAATCATGATTTAACTAATTGACTCAATCCAATCATGTTAAAGGTCAAATGGTGATGCTTGTTTATAATATAATATTAATTTGGGAAAGGGTGAGCTTAGTCTTGGCTCAAAGAGAGTACCATATCACTATTGTGGGAATCACAATTCCTCACAATCAACAATTTTAATTAGAACTTGTAATAAACATCTTCATAGATTTTAGACATATCTAATGCCTTAATAGACATCCTCATAGGTGTCAAGATGAAGTCAAGTATAAATAGACATCTCCATGGATGTATAACTCATCCAGGATCAATCAAAATACACATGGAATTTAACATATCCATGATTAAAATATATCTCATAGACATTAAACTAATCCATGATCAAAATAAACATGCCGAACTAGCTAACTTTAGCCCATTTTGGAGTTACAAAGCCACTTGATTCACCAAATTAACTCCAAATAGGCCAACATGGTCAATTATAACTTAGCCAAAATGCATAATTTTTTTGTACCACATAAGCTTTCCTATTTTTAAGATCCATAATAGCTAACACTCATCCAATTAGAATACTTATTAGACAATAAAACCTCTAAGTATGATTAAAATTCCATTACCTTGGATGAGCCAATACCTCCTAAGTATTATCATCACAATAACATTATTGCATTACTATCCCAGTCATGTATAGTGACACCTTGGCCAAGACAAAATATATCGCTACTTACCACAACTATTACCATAATGTTGTTACATGAAACTTTATATATAATAACTTATTATAATAAAAAAAATAGGGAAACCTTGTTATCTATAACCAACTCACCTTATGGAGTCATTTCCACTCCACTAAAACCATATAAGTATGAACACTAGTTAGTACACCCATGCAAGTTCATAGGTTCTCAACAGCTCAAGGTAATCCTTTACATGAGCAAAGATCTCAATCCTTGCCAATTTGCCTAAGAATTTAGTGTTTTTTTCACCCTATTATGCCCTCTAATTTTATCTTGAACCCTTGGTCTTCCTTAGATCATAATGTTCCAAGTATTTAAGTAAGGTTCACTCATACAAGCTGACCATAGATACTGGACATCATTCCCTTAATTCTAAGAGTGAAGCCTATATCACCTAAATCCCATTGAACCACCCATACAAGTTAATGGTTGATAGATGAGACTTGCCCTGATGCAACAAAATTTAAGAAGGGTTAACCCCAACCAAAGCTAGAGGTGATATCAACTGATATGGAAGAAATTCAAATTCCTTGGAATCATTTCTTTCAAGAGATGCATGGAATAATCTAATAGGAATCATTTACAACACAATACTATATCCTTCAATCTAAAAGGCTAAGTGACTTGTGAATTATTTCACAATTCTACCTGATTGGGACAACTCCTTGGTTACCATGTAGTAACTCTACCAATCCCAAAGTTATCTAGAGTAGAAACACTACTATGATACCAAATGAAATAAACCTAATCTTTTTTGAAATTACATATCAGATGTTATGCATTCAAATGCATAATGGACCCAAACCTAACTTGCTAAAGCAAGTAATACTCACTTAGCATATTCATGTATGTTCAGCCATAAAGGTTATACTTAGCATTCAATGCCATCATTGGGTCAAATAATCCCATGATATGGGAATCAATAAAACATTGTCCTAGTTGATGATTAGGCAAATATCCATCATGTTAACATTCATTACAACTAGCTATCAATTTGAATACATGTAGATTAAGCAAGGTCTCTAAAACATACAACAATATATCATTTTCATAAAGATATTTCAATCAATTTTTAAGCATGATTTCCATGACTAAATAAATGAATGAGTACACAATCATGTTTTAATTCATCATATAATAGACAAAGATATAAAGGCAACCAATCATTGGTTTGATATAAATTGATTACATATTGGCAAATAGATCATGTAATACAATGATCAAAAGAGGAATTAACACAACCAATATACCTTATAGTTAAATGTTTAATCCCATATCATAAGTTTTAGATTAAGGTAAAAACAGGTTTTGAAGGGACCCCGAAACCCTGAAACAAAGGATGAAAGATATAAAAATAACGTCCACAGGTGAAACCTTTTACCTACATCTAAGAAGTATCAAAAACAAGTTTTATAGCGACTTGAAACCACAATTCAAGAACATCAAAAGATAGACCCCAAGTTTTACAGAGACCTGGAAACTCATATCCCATATCATAAGTTATATTCAATCAACCATTGCTTTTAAGCAGGAAAATCCTATTAACCAATTCAACCTTCACACTCACTAACATTTCCAACCATACATATAAATCATAATTTATTACAAATAAGTAATAGTTGAGACACATTTTCTCTTACAACCAAGGAGTTTGGTAAGGAAGTAATTCCCAATATTGTTCAACATGATTGGTAATGTATTTACCATAAGAATAAATTTAAGGTAAACATGTATACATTAATTTTCCAATCAAAACCAATATGGTAGATTAATATGTTTCTCATAAGCACCAATATTTCTTTTCTAAGCATACATAAGGTTCTGACTGAACCAATTTATAGAACACATAAGCATAAAGGTTATACATGAATCAAATACATATGCCGAGCTCACATAAACATCAATGCATTACTCAATAGGAAATTCCATCCAACAAGAAGAAAGATAATATGCGTATTCAACCCATATGAGTGGTATCCAACATATCTATCTTCAACCCATTCATTCATATAATAATTTAAACAAGTGAATGTATCATATAACCTTACCATTTTATTCACATTACAAGTGGTTTAAAATTGATTTCTTCATTTATAAACTAGTAGTTTGTCCAAACATTTAAAATGATCATACTCTCATAATATAAATACATTAACAAATTTAAAAACTCATAAAATTATTTCATAAAGGTAATTAAATGGAGATTAAAGAGATAAGAACCAATCAATAATGGAATTGCTTAATAACAACATACATACATGTGTATGTGGACTCACAAGTCCTAGATGTGGAAGCAAATATTTGTTTACACATTACATAAATGAATGGATAATATCTCATCTAAACTTGTTCACATATACCACATACAAGTTGAAACATCCCATATATCTCCATTTCTATACACACAATGACAACCAACTATAGGATAGTTCCATGTTCTATGATATACTAAGATTAATTACCATGTGTATAAAATAAGTGTGTGTGTGTATATATATATATATATATATATATATATATATATATCATAAAATTTAAGATTTCATCCTTCTAATAATCTAAGCTAGCATTCACAAGTATTCTCAAAATACCAAAATAAGTAATCTATTTTGCCTACATAATTCCCATCACAAAGTACCATGACTACAAATTTCAAGAGAATACATATGAAAACTCGATAAGGTTAAATATGGAATAAATTTCACTCTTATAATGGGCACAACATGTTACCATATGATCCATGATGAAGATAACAAGGCAATTCACTATCACAACATTAGAAATTGGTAAACAACTATCAAAGAAAATATAAAATGCAGGTATATCTAAATGATCAAATTCATAAATTGAAAGTAAACCTTTACATGTTACCTCACACTCAACATTATGAATTTTACTCCTGATTCCCAAAGGATCCCTATCTAATCATAGGGTTAGCATGCCAAAATTCAACTATAACTAAATAGAAATCTAATGAAAGTAAGTACTTACATCCACTAGTCATGTTATACAAAATTAATGTAATATATATAATAATAAGGAGATAAAAAAACATGTAATAGTCATTACCAAATACTTCATAACTATGCATGAAGTCATATAAAAATGGAGTAGTAGAGACCAAAATAGACAAACACTCTATCGATGGTCCTTACCACCCCAACCATCAGCTAGATGGTAGTTTCAGTAAAAAAGATCAAGGATGAATTTATGAGAAAGTTGGATTTTGAACCAATGGACATCACATCATAATAACATAGCACCAACAAAAGACACCATCACCATACCTAGGCAAGATGGAAATAACCACCCATTATTGATCTAAATTGGAAGAAGAAACAACCATTTATAGGCTCCCAAATGATATAGAAATAGATTCAAAAATAAATCCAATTTTATAGCTTCTGAGACAACCAACTTGGATCCCTTCCAAGCATGTGGTCAGCCCAAGTTGCTTTGGCTATAAAGTATACCCTAAGCATACAAGCATACCAATTAATGCTTTGTTATTTAAGTCTGGTCTAGGAATGGTGATTTAATAAGTGTACACTTCACATAATCAAAGACAAAAAAAAAAGAGTATAACTCAACCGTTACATGCCACTAAGTCAAGATCCCATAAATAAAATCAACAAAGCATGATAATCAAGCAACTCAACCATACATCATTCTCAAAGCAATAATTAAAGATTTCAACAATCATTCAAGACAATAAAACAATTTTAAGGCCAATGATCGATATAAGAGGTTTGAGTGATCATTATGAGGTCTCACAACCTCATATGATCCTTGAATATTAACATAATCTAGTTACACATGTTAAAAAAACAACATACCATTTAAATGGTTAAATTAAGAATCAAACCCCTTGTTATAATATAATGATGTGAGACTTCACTCCAAACCACATACATATTTTTATAACTAGATTAAATTATTCAAGAGAACATGATTATTTGATTTGTGACAAGGAAAGAACCAATCAATATTTTTCATATAATTATTCTAACCAAGTCCAAATCATTAAATAAAGTATAAAATTATTCCCAAACTAAGGTATATATATCCATATGGACAAAGCATGCCATTTCATATATTTATATAGCTAATTCAAATAAAACCCCAGCCCAATTCAATTCATGGGAATATGTCAACGATGAATAAAAATCATCCCTTTTAAGTATAAGAGGCCCAAATTGATTTTAATTCAATTTTAAACAAAAATTATAATGTTGATCCAAAACCCATAAATCTCATTTCATCTCATCTGTTTTGAAAATTGAGAACCAAGTCGACCTTCCACATTGGGAGATTAAATACATATTTCAAAATAGCATTCTACCCATATGCTTGGATAAAAACCCAAATCAGTTTATTAAAAAATTAAAGAATATAAAAATCCATCAAACCAAGTCTACCTTAAGAATAAATATTTCCCCATGTCGATTTAACATAGCTTAGAAAACTATAATGATAATAGTAAATCTAACATAAAGGTTTAATAAAGAACCCAAGTCACCTTTTCCCAAATTTATAAATGAATCAACTTCACTAGATAGATGGCCACTTAGAATAAGGTATGACATCCTAACATCAATACACGCAAGTTAGATGGACATGGAAGAATAGACCAATAGTAATTATTAAGTATAAGAAGGGTCGATATAAGAGCTAGGATGCATTATATATACATAGGGATTAATAACAACACCCAGATCAATTTATTATAGTGACATCAGGGCACTCCTAGATTAAACAAAAACCAATTCATATAAATGATAATATGAAATGCACTCAATACTACTAGTCCATAATGCATGGCATCCCTTAAGGACATATTTTCTCAGACTCAGAACACTCAGTCAAGTTCAGACATGGTATGTTTAGTATTGTGAAGTCTTAAGGTTGCATAATAAAACAAGAATATATGACTAATTTATGCATTCCTAAATAGCGTATATGACCAAAACAACATATAAGAAAACAAATTACCTATACATCCCCTTTTTTCAAGTTTTTATGCCCAAGGAATCATGGTAAAATATATATATTGGATTTAAAACAATCATTTACATTTAATAAGATAACTAGCTATAATCAAAGTAACTTAACTATTTAATACATGAAAAAGGAAACCCAAATGATATCAATAGGTTAAAAACTAGATCAACAATACCTTGAGTAGTGTAAATCAACCCATAAATTAGATTATAACCCCCAGGTAAAAGCCAAGCCCCTAAAAACACTAGAACTCTTTCTTGCATATTTTCTTCCCCCTTTCCTTGATTTTTTTCTTTCCCCTTCTCCATTATTTTTTCTTTACTCTCCACACATCCCTCCACTTACCCCTGACTTTCCTTCTTTCTCCCCCAACTCGCCATACTCCCCTTCAATGAAGAGAGGGAAAATCTCCATTTTTCCCCAAAACTATCAACCCATCCCTTCCATGTAACCTTCATCACCGAAACTCAAAATGCACAGTCAAAGATGACCTTTTCAAAAATTTGAGCCAATAAGCTAATAAAATATTGAAGGTAAGTAATGACCATTAAAATAATAAAATATATATTATTTTAATTGCTAGGAAATGTTTAAAATCCATAGAATATAAAGGGAAAATAATAATAATTAAAATAATAAAATAGATATTATTTTAAATGTTATTGAATGTTTAAATTCCATAGTGGTAAATTAACCAAGCCATCAACACTTATTTAGTCACCCAAGTAATGAATCACATGGAAGGGATGTCATGGGGGGTAGGTCTCTTAGGGAGTTTGAGATAAGTGAGGGTGATTCAAGTGGATATGGGGTGGAAAATATTACATAGAGGAGAGAGAGAAGGGAAAGTTTGATTAAATCAAAATAACACTAAACCAATACGTAAAAAACAACAATAATACAACATTATATAAAAATCAACCACAACAAGGTATAATAAAATATGACTACACAAATGAATAACAAAAACTAACCAAAGGCACGACATTGATCAAGAATACCAAGTTACCTATCATAACTCATCCAACTACCCAGAACTACTTTTCTACCCCAAAGTTGATAATTGCATCCAACCTAGCTCATAGTTAGCATTGCAACCACTGAGTGTATATATCAGTAGTATTTGATCCTAAAAATTGATAAAATTATAAAGTAGTAATGAGCTATAATATAATATCAATTACATCAAGTAATCCATACATCACTAATGCATAATTATAAAGATGATAAATACATCACTGTAGTTAAATATCATAGCATCAAAATTAAACACTATAATCCAACTAAATAAGGGGGTGCAATAAACACTATACACATGCTTTATGAATATTTAAACACTCATGTCAAGATTCACAAGGGCATGTTCATAGCATCATTTTTACATGATAATATGTTATAGTTAAAACAAGGTATACCAAATGATATCCAATCATTGGAATCCCAAGATTTACTTCATAATATGCTAGTATCTGATATTACATCTAATTTTTTAACTAAACCATCTATATCTCCTAAACTTATACTATAATAGGGTAAAGGAGACCCAAAAAAACATATCAAATATTTTCATGTAGTATGTTTGGATTATGATTTTAATGAAAAATTTATAACTAGGTTATTACAAATAAGCTTTAAATATTACACCTTGTGTTAGTTTTATGATCTACCTATTATTTTAGCAAAAAAAATCAATCCACTAGTAGATCTATTTCTTAAACATTTTTCTATCAACACTAATGAAAATTTTTCATTTTGAAAATTACTAATATTAAGCAAGGAAATAATGAACCTATCAATGATTATGTACTTAATTACAAGATCATGCTTGCCAAAATGACTAACACATTAGTAGTTAATGAATTAAAATTTATTTTTAAATAAAGTTCACTTGCACCTTTGCATGAGTAAATCATTTTCAAGAAATTCAAATCATTTGAATATTTTTTTATCATAATAAGGGAAAGATAATTCAAGATTCTTAACTTGAACAAGCTCAAGTAGGCACCTACATCTGCTCTAACTTTCATAATAAAGTTTCAAAGTAAACCATGTTCCAAAGCTAAGCCAATAGATACTAAAGTTGATTCAAATATTAAAATTAATATTATTTCTCATCCTACAAACAAGATTATTTTATTAGATCAACCAAGGAGAAAATTTTATAAATTTTCACAACCACCTCATAAATTACTACAAAAGTTACTTAAGTGAAATCTTAATACTCTACCTCTGCCATTTGATATTGATATGAGTAAATTTTAAAGTAAGTATTTTGTTAAAAATGCATATTGTGATCACCATAAATGCAATGGTAACTCTACTAATAGATGTTTCAATCTCAAGAACATTATTCAGGATCTTATTGAAAATGTTTTCATTAAATTAGGAATTACTATAGAGGAAATTGAGCCTCAAAAAATTAAAATGATAAGTTTAATATTTTTAGTGAGCCATTTCCAAATCATAATACAAGTAAAGATAATTCAATAGTGCACCATACTTACAATGCTTATCCACCACTTGAGTCATTTTATCATCCATTAGATGGAATTATTTATAAAATTATTCAAACCAATTCATCATGTCCTATTACTGATAGGACCAAAACTCCCCAAAGCTCTGACACAACTTGTCAGATTTAAGAGCACACATGATTACCATTGTATAAGCAATTAAACATGCAGAATAACCAGAAGAACAAATAACTATCAATGAGAAAACACACAGAATATGAGAGGTAACACACAATTGTATTCAAGTCATTACAAAGGAAATTACAATAAGGAGATCACACTCTTCTTCCACCTCTGTGAGGCTTCCTCCTCAAGGGCTCCAAGTAATCTTCCCACTTGAGTAATCTTATCTCATAGGTCACAACACACATCTAACACAAGTTGTTGTTCACCTCATTGCACATCTGTACAATCGAGTACACAACCGTACTCCAAGTAGATCTCTCCATGATCCTGCTGATGTATTATTGTCACCTTGGATCTAGCTCCCCCGCCAATCTCCTTTCTAACCCTCGCATACACACATCCCTGCATATCAAACCTGATCTTACTTATACATACATGGGGAATCCTACATGATTCCACCATGGGAAGAACTCTCCAAGCTTCACATAGCTCTTCTCCAAATTCTCCACTTAACAATACAGCCCATGAGTCTATTATATAGATCTCATGCATACACAAATTAGACTTGCCGCTCAAGGCTTCGAACAAGCCTTTAACATGCAAACTCCGTGTTCACTTAACTGACTGTTCATCAACAGCAGTTTAGACCGCCACAGGCGACCGACGTCGGTCCCTGCCTTCCTGGAGGTGACCAACGTCGGCCGATCTTCTGTCGATGCCAGTTTCCCTTCTGCGTCCCCTGACCTTCATCGGTGTGGCCTACCGACGTCGGTGACTGCATATGCTAAAAACCCTCCTATTTGCCTTAAGGTGTAGCTTTTAGCTCCACACCCTAACAATCTCCCACTTGGAGATAAAGAGCTGCACCTGTACCCAAAACCAGTACTCTATCTAATCTCCATCCTGGCTTGTATTCCTCTTCAAGCTCCCACTTGAAGACAACCCACCACACTCCTTATGGTGTTGAACCTGTGCCTGATTTTCTTCATTCTCATTATACCATCTTCTGCCTTGCTATACTCCCACTCAAACAGCAACCCATGTGAGTAACCTGTAATCAACAAACACTTAACAGATCTGGGCCATCTGTTAGTCAAACTCACTCTGAGAACGTCCAACCTAGCTCTGATACCAATTGATAGGACCGAAACTCCCCAAAGCTTTGACACAACTTGTCAGATTTAAGAGCACACGTGATTACCATTGTATAAGCAATTAAACATACGAAATAACCAGAAGAACAAATAACTATCAATGAGAAAACACACAGAATATGAGAGGCAACACATAATTGTATTCAACTCATTACAAAGGAAATTACAATAAGGAGATCACACTCTTGTTCCACCTCTGTGAGGCTTCCTCCTCAAGGGCTCCAAGTAATCTTCCCACCTGAGTAATCTTCTCTCATAGGTCACAACACACAGCTAACACAAGCTATTTTTCACCTCATTGCACATCTATACAATCGAGTACACAACTGTACTCCAAGTAGATCTCTCCATGATCCTACTGATGTATTGTTGTCACCTTGGATCTAGCTCCCCCGCTGATCTCCTTTCTGACCCTCGCATACACACATCCCTGCATATCAAACCTGATCTTACTTATACATACATGAGGAATCCTACTTGATTCCACCATGGGAAGAACTCTCCAAGCTTCACATAGCTCTTCTCCAAATTCTCCACTTAACAATACAGCCCATGAGTCTATTATATAGATCTCATGCATACACAAATTAGACTTGCCGCTCAAGGCTTCGAACAAGCCTTTAACATGCAAACTCTGCATTCACTTAACTGACTGTTCGTCAACAGCAGTTCAGATTGCCATAGGCGACCGACATCAGTCCCTGCCTTCCTAGAGGTGATCGATGCCGGCCGATCTTCTGCCGATGCCGGTTTCCCTTCTGCATCCCCTGACCGTCGTCGGTGTGGCCTACCAACGCCAGCAATTGCATACGCTAGAAACCCTCCTATTTGCCTTAAGGTGTAGCTTTTAGCTCCACACCCTAACAATTACTACTTTTTATGATAGTGAAATAGTTGATGATGATTATGATTTACATGATTTATGTATACAAGATTATATTGATAATCAAACCCATTGATAATATGATATTTAATAATGGATCAAGTGAGAATGCATGCACAATGAAATTAATTATTTCATTATTTACACATAAAATGATAATAAGCAACATATAAAAGTTTCAATACATTCAATGGATAATAACAAACCACTTTATGACATATTGTGTTGCCTCTTTAAGTGGGTGTTACTATACTATCTATGCATTTTTTAGTTTTAACACAAAATGGGGACTTTGGTATGATATTGGGATGCCTTTGGATGAAAAGGATTTGTGTTGTACTTTTTACAATACATTGATGTGTAAAATACCTTCATTGTAATCAAGTTGTTACAATTTTAGGAATCAGATATGATTACCCTGGGTAATATATGGTACCTCCTCTACCCCATCCACTACCACAATTCATTGTTACATCTATGTAAAAACAAAGAATAATTTTAGTTGTTTCACCTAAGAAAAACATTTATATTAAACTAACTCATAAAAAGGTGTAAAAGGTTAAAAATAACCAATGTAAAAGAAAGATTATAAAAAAAAAAATCTAATTCTCAACAAAAACCATCACATGTAACACTTTTGAAATTGGTGATTCATATAGATCAACATGTTACATAAAATGCATAAAATTTGGCACAATATTTTAATATTCCTTATCATATTTCACATAATTATTCATTTATTAGAGCTACTTCTCTTCCATATGGTTACACAAGTAGTAATCTAGATATATTTTTTACCACACATGATACATTTTTTGATTCTGATAAATTCACATCTAACACATTCCATTCATATAAATTAATTAATTTACCAATTATCACATATTATTATTATTCTCATATGGATTGGATCATTGTTGGATTTTTTTATTATCAAATATTATAAAATTTAAAATCATTTACATAATTCAAGAAAAACAAAAAACATTATACATAGCTTCTTGACTATTGCATCATGTCTTCCCTTGATTACATATGCAATAAAATTGATCAATTATTTTAAGACCTTGATTATTAATAAACTTTTGGCCCCTTAGCTCTTATTTTTCACTTTCTATATCTAATAATTCAAAATAGGGATCAATTCTACCATTTCTATGAGTTATTTCCATGTTTCACAATCTAGATTGATAATATTACATTTATATCAAAGTAAAAACTAACCAATAAGGGTCAAGAATTTTTATAATTACTAACCTCAATTGTATGTTATTTTCCTATGCAATTTTTCCCTATAAATATAAAATAGATTACACATAACCTTAATATTTCTAATTTTCAAATATTTCACTTAATTTTAGTATGCAAAACAATGATTATTAGTGCAAAATATTTATTTTTTTGAACTATATTGTTCATAATTAATACATTATTAAAAAAATTTAAACTTGATGAGATGAGGATGTACAATCTTTCTTCTGAATATATATAAAATCTCTTACATGTTTTTAAAAGTTATAATTCTAATACAATGGGGGCATCTTGTTCATATATGGCCATGCCATAAATTTCTAGTGCATTCTTCATATTAGCACATGTTGTGGATTGTTTATAAATATCCTTCTCCTTTCTTATTCTTTTGAACCCTTGGTAACCACTAGTTCTATTGTTCCTAATTTCAAAATTCATAAAGTATTAAAAAAAAACAATATTTCAAATATACAAAAACATTCAAATATTATAAAAATATAAAATCAATCCATGAGCATGATTAGACATTTAATTTATATATTTTTTCATATGTTTTATATCTCATGATCAATATATATCATATTATTTTTCTATCACACATACATTTCACTGGTATTCATGAGTGTTATGTAAGACATACATATTTCACATGGATTAAGGTCTTGGACTTGCCTCTACCCACTATCCTTACTGAATTGGGGGAATTTTATCTATAGGTTATAGTATTTTTAAGTGTTATCATTCTATTACTCCTATATATATATATATATATATATATATATATATATATATATATATATATATATATATATATATATATATATATATATATATATATATATATATATATATATATATGTCTTGATAACATATCTATCTTAAGTTTTGTACATAGATATGTTATGTGTTAGGATATGATCACATTACATATAAATGGTTTATACTACATTTCTAGTTTTATATTCCATTGATGATATTACTTGTATATATTAGATTAGATCATGCTTCTATATTATGTGTGTCCCTTGGATCTTGTGTGCAAAATTTCTTTAACAAATCTATGAGATTTGGTATGTGTGACATTTAAACATGCCATTTTCTATTAGTCCAATCCTTGGCCCTATGTTTTATGTGACATTTGAACATGTCCTTTATTTGTGACATTATTCATGTCTTTTACATGTGGACCTTGGCCTTATATGTTCAATATATAATTCTATGACATTTAGACATGTCCCTTGTATGCGACCTTAGGCCTTATTTTATGACATTGTGATTATTGTGTTTGTTGAGATTGTTAAGTTTTATGAGTTTGATGATCTATATTATACAAAAACTAATTCATAGAATATAATTATACATTCTATTACTATGAGCTTCAATTATACGTTCTATAGGCCTTGATGCATATGTTACATAACTAAAATGACACATATCTTACTATGCTAACATACTTTTCAAATATGCAACATTATTTAATGATTACATCTTACTATGCATATTTTAGTTAATTTTTATTTTGGGATGAGTGAATTTTAGGATAAATTCCCTCAACTCAATATGGATAATTTTAGTGGGATTCTCATACCTTAAATAATCCTTTTCAAAATCAAAAATATAGTTTTGGTACATAATACACTTTTTAAAGTTTGTAAAATGATTCAAAATTTAGCGATTGCATAGATTATGGGGAAATGTGTCATGCAGATGCATTAATATTACAAGATCATGTAAAAATACATAAATATTTGAGTACATTATATAGGTTCATGCACAATTTTCAAACATAATTTAAAATTTACATCTACATACAAATATATATTCTAAATTTATCAATAGGGGCATGATACAAACTCATGCACATTATGTTATTTTTCAAAATTTTCAATACTATTTTGTAGCTATATATATGGTATAATCATGGATATTATTGATTATCATTTTATTATTCATTTAAAAACAAATTGGTAATTGAATATATAATCCATCTGTAGTGGTTGATTCAATTAATTGCATAATGCATAACGTAGAGGTTTATTTTCCTTTAGCATTATGTTTTTGAATCCTTTATGGATTTCAACCAATTTCATGTCTTGCGGTTAAAAATACCAACTTATTTAAATTGAGGTCTCTGCATCCCTCAATGGGTTCCATTTATTAAATATGAGTGCATAAATAATTTGGATTGGTTGCCCTCAAATTATCCATTAGTTCAACTAAGGAACCAACTTCTACAATTGCTTCATAGGAAGCACTAATTCTCAAATGATTTAAGGAAGCATAATCTCCAACCAAAGTCACAAGAGCAACAATTATTTCACACATAAATGTGTAATCCTTCATTTTTATTTTAAATATTTAAAATTTCAAGTTACATTTAAATTTTTAGTTTCACATATGAGCTTTAAATACTTTTGTATAATTGTAGTATTTTCCATGAAACACCTTGCATTATTTGGAGCTTATCCCAAAGGCAAAGTTTGTTTTATACACTAAGGTAAAATATTTCTTTTAATATCATAATTTAATTTCTAGACTAAAATGGGAGTGGGTTAGGGTGGGGTGGGGAGAGCATAAATTTAGACACCTAAATCTGGTCACAAATACTTGATTACTATCAGTTTTGGCCCTATTTTATTTTAATTCACTTGTGCACTTAATCAAGACCTATTTTTCTACTTGATACTATCCAAAGCATTTGCATGGACCTATTTATTTTCAAAATTTCTATCCAAAACTTACATAAATTTTATAAAAGATAAAAACATCCCTAATCATATGTTTAGATAGATTCAAACTTAATATTTAGATCTTTCCCTAAATGACAAAAATGTTTAGTAGGGGATATATGGGGAAACATTCCTATCCCCTATGGGAATTTTTTGTTGTGGTATTATAATGGTCAAATTTTAAAAATTAAAACCTCCCTTACTTTTTCATTTGTGTTTTTAGGATTTATAGTATGTGATTTCCCCTTTTGGATTGATATAAAAGCACACTTAAGTCATTTATTCTATCACTTGTATATTTCAATATAAAGGAATACTTACATTGTGTTAGATTGATCAAAGCTTTCTTATCCTTCATAATTATGATTCTAATCACTTGAATTAGTACTCAAACAATTCTAAAACCTATTTTACCAAATCCAAAGTAAATCATGTTCAAGTATACAATCCATACCTAGATGCACTCATATAGTCAAAGGAGAAAATAAAAAAACATTCTAATTGGGATAAATATGTGGGATTGAATTCCATCTTCAAAGTATTGGATACATAGGAAACATTCAATTATCATGGGGGTGATTGGGGTCATCTCAACTTATTACACTCCCCTCTTTTTTTGTTTATAAGTTTCAAACATTTTAAGCCCTATTAGGTTTTAAACATTATATAAGTGATTTGTAGGTCTTTCACACACTTCCTAATGTTAAATTTATGCATACATACCTGATTAAAGCTATCATAAGTGATAGTGACCTAATTTTATGTTTTTATTCAAAATTCAAGGCTGACCAATTTAGGTCAGAAGTCGCAGTGGGTCCTAATCTAAATTCTTCACTCTCAGTCAAAACTTATGGGCACTTGCAGATTTAGCTCTTATTTTCTTGATTTAGTTGTTATTTATTAAATACAGTCAGATCTAAGATAGAAACAACTAATTTTTTCATTTCATTTCATATTTAGTCTTTTTTTTATCTATTGCACTTTATCAAATTCAATCTTTTAAATTCAATCTTCTTATTATAAATCAATTTCTACCATTCTTATTTATTCTATTTAAATTATCATAATTTGGGTTAGTTTACATATTAATCCAAATTTTTGATAAATCATCATAATAATAATAATAAAATTATGAGTATATATGAGACATGTACTCTAAGCATACAAGTATTATGTAAAGATAGATATACCAATATAAAATACAATGAGAATCCATAAAGTACGTTATCTAAAAATATATAACAAAGTCATCCAAGATGTCATGTCCATGATGCACACAATAAAACACATGCAATAGCACTCAAATTGAAAAAAAGTCTCATTTACACACAATTAATAATAAAATGTCAAACAAGGCTAAAGGTCACATTAAATTATAATCTCACACACCCAATAGAAAATTTATTGTCAGACATACAATGGACAATCTAATGTCACACACACAATGGGAAATATAATTTCACACACACGATGTAAATCATAATGTCAAAAACAAAATGGGAAATTTAATGTTATACACTCAATGGAAATCATAATGTCACACACACAATAAATAATCTAATGTCACACAAAGTCAAATAGAGAACAAGTAACAACATCAATAATGCATAGAACACGCAAGGCTAATCTACACAATCAATGTATGTCATAATCGTATTGTAATTGAGAGTGGTTTTGTTTTCTTGAGATTTTACAAACTACAATAAAAATGGATCTCTATAATTTGATCTAGTGTAAATGTTTTTGGACAAACTATAATAAAATTTTAGATCTATTAGTCATAAGGCCAAAAAAGTGATCTAATTTTTGATAAATAATGCTATCATATCTATTTATAGGTCAAATGGAAAGAGAGAACATTTTTTTTACTGCATAATTTCCAAAAAATGAGTTTTGTAGAAAAAGAATTGAAACTAAAAAGGAAACTTGCACAGAGCTTGACATTGAAGACTCAAGTGACATATATTATTATTAAAATTGATCCACTAGCAACATATTATGCATACACAATTATAATAGAATGCTACACATAAAAATCACTAATGCATAGTACAAGTAGTAAGGGTCTACTTGTAATGATGGACATTTACAAAATAACTCCAAATATTACCTCTGATATCTAATTGGGATGAATGATGAGGTGATTTTGATTGTCTCAAATATATTAGACATAATGATGAATTATGATTTAATCCTACAATATCTAAAATATTCCTAAAAAAATAAACTCAAGGAAGAACCCCCCAAAATATGGTACTTATTTTACACTTTCTAATTCTCAAGATCATCCTCAAAAAGATATAAGAGAAGAGCACACTTAATGTGTTAAAGGAATACTAAATCTATATATCCTAATAGGCTACCTAAGGCACTCAACCTAATCTATTACCATGTGATATTTGGCTATAGATAAACTAACAGGTTTCTAAAGTCCTAATGGAATAACTCTCAACTAAAATATCAAAATTGATAATAATAAAATTATTCTTATCAAGGATGTAAAATCATGTGTAATAAGAAATTTATTACAAAAATGAGCTTACAAAGTGAGTATTTATGGAAAAAACATATTAGGTGAGACATAAGTAAAAAAACATAAGTAAACTTAACTAAAGGGGTGTGAATGAGACCTAATAGTGAAACTAGCTAGGTAAATAACCTTGTTCACACCAACATTGGAACTAGTTTGAGAAATAACCTTGTTCACACCAATTTTTTTATCAATCAAGACGAGTTTAAGCTAATAATGGATCAATAATTTTTTATTTATAAGGAACATTTATAAACTTATATTTTTATTTGTTTTACTACCTTCCTTCTTAGATGTTGTCAGGCTTATCAGACCAATTGGACACCTATGTCACCTTTAAAATCTAATGTATTTCAATATTTTTGGAGGTTTCAGGAGTTTTAAAGGTTTAAAGTTCCAAGTGTACTATTGTTTTCCATTATGACTTCCCAAAAATAATGAGAACATATAAAAACTATGTATATTGGATCCAAAGTTAAACTTTCAGGATCTTTGGTAACTTTGGAACCTACTCATTCATTATTTTATTTTTGACTAACTAGTTTTGATATTGCCAATGAAATTAATAATAAAGAAAAGTAATAATTTGATCTATAATTTTAATCAAAACATCACATCATCCATGTTATTATTAATATCATTCATCTTGTCTTGTTACATCCAAAGCAATGAATACCATCTTTCTCTAGTACAATCAATAAATGAATATGACAACAATTTAATTTTATAATTCAAATCCTCTTAGCATTCTCATTATAAAACTTTATTACATATTTAAAGTACCATTATCAATTCATATCCCATCATTGGATGAATTATTGCTCACCAAAATATCACAAATAATATCATTATAAATATCCAACATTGATGCATGTATTTTATAGGTCCATCCTTTTGAGGCAAGAATTTGGTTTTTTTTTGAAAATTTGTTCCAGAGACATTAGTATGATACCATTATCAGTTTCAACATATGTTTTACTTATCATTTCATGTGTTTTTCCTGATCTAGTTTGTCTATATGTAAAAATACATACCTTGTATCAATCTAAAACACTTTGGATTAAGCCAGGGTATCTCAACAAAGACCTCATCTTTCCTAGATTGTAGATCAAATATATTATCAAATACAAACAAATTTTTCTACCATGGACCTTGTATCATATCAATTCCTCAACCAACAATCTCATACTTATATTTGTTCTTATAATATTTTAGGTGTGTGGCTAGGGCTTTTCCACCTTAGTCATGTTTTTATTCTCAATCCATTATTAGTGCTGAAAAACTAACATTACTTATAAAAGCTTCCTAATTATATGCCATTATAATTATTACATTGATTCTATGTCCTTGAAATTTTTATCTTTTATTTGTCTCAAATATTCAACCACATGTTCCTTCTAAATAACATTGTTTAATGGTTGTCTTAAGCATAATAGTGTAAATTTTTAAATATTTTTGGTGGCATTATCAACACAGTTATGAATACCTTCCATATGTTTCATTTTGAAAATGGATATTTTTATGGAAAATAACATAGCCAACCAAATGCCTTGCAATTGCAAGAGGCCAAAATAGGGAAGCAAAAAGTCACTACAATGTCACTATTGCATTTATTGAAAATAAACACATAAAACATAAATAGAAAATGAAAACAAGATAAATTTAAGAAAACCAAAAGTATTTACAAGGATATATGAAGAACCAAATGGATATACAAACCCATTAATGTGTTTATAGAAGTACAATCTTAAATGAGACAAATTTAGATGAGTAGGCAATACAAAGATTTTGACTTAACTTGGGATGAGACAAAAAATTGACCATATTTTAAAACTAGAATTTTGTCCATATGATAAAGTTTTCTCCAGAAGGAAAATAAAAAAATAGTACCATGACATGAAGGTGGATGGAGAAAAATTCAGCAAACCCTTTCCTATTTAGAGTGGGGAATGTGGTTGAATCTAATTTTTGTAAGGATTCTACAAGAACTAACACAAAGAGATATTCAAAACAAATAGTTTCAAGCATAGGATCATTTATAACATTTTACCATAAAGCTACTTATATTTCAATTTATTTGAGAAATTGGAATGTCTCATATTTAAGTTTCATTTATATCAGGAAATAAATTTCTTCTGGTCCATCTCCATACTCTTCAACTATCCAAGGATATATTTGTAAAATTTGAAAATCAGATTCAAATTGATATTTTGTTTTTATTTCCATTTTATTTATTATTGGGTATTATTCATGCACATAGTATTCACCTTTTATAATTATTTACTCCTTTATTTTTATGTGTTTTATATCAAGCTCCAAAATGAAAATTTCCATCAACAAAAGCTAACATAGGCAAGAAGAGTCAAATCTATGAAGATCATATTTAATCCCTTTAGTAAATTGTTTCATTTTTTAGTAAGAGTAAAGTGTTGGTGAGGAGTTAATTTTTTTTAATTCCTCAAGGGAGATTTTATTATAAGATCCTTCAAATGTTGAAAAAGTGGAGCATCCCGTTAGATTTTTTGATTCTGTAAAATAATGAGCATTGTTTTCATAGGAAGATGAAAGACTATTATTATAATCATAGAGAAATATGTTTGAATCATCATCATTGTATTCACAATGTAAATGATACATTTTAGAAACTTTTTAATTATGAAATTCAATCAATAGTTTCATAGACAAATATTGCTTACTAAAAATTATGTAATTGATACAATCAAGAGATGTTGGCAACATTTATTATTATTATTGTTGTTGTTGTTGTTGTTGTTGTTATTATAAAAAATATATGTATGATTGATAATTTTATATAAAATTAATATCTATGAAGGATTTAATCCTTCATGGTGATTTAAATCCATTGTGCATCTATTATTTATGGTGTTTGGAATAGATTTTATATCAAGTCTCCTTAGTTTCTTAGATAAAATAATATCATATTCAATATGTACTACTTGTTATTATGCATCTTCCATATCACATACTTTATTTCTCATAAAGATTAAATAGTTTTATAGATGAATGGTAGTAATAAATAAATAAAGTTAATTATTGGGGCCTGGTTGATTGACATGAGGAATTAATGCTAGTAATTTGTTAAAGCATACTACAAATTTTATCATATTTTCTTTTTTATTTCTTCCATATTTAGAAAAACTTGGAAAACATTGCAAATACATCCATTGATAGTTAAAATATTATGTGTATATATATGCCCCGCTCAAATATCATCACGTATCACTTAGGTGCAACATGGGATGGTGCTTCAGGAAAAGAACATAGTAACACACTATGTTGAAGCTAAATAAATTGTAGTAAGGAAGAAAATACAAAAAATTACTTACCTTAGTGTAGTAGATAAAAAATTTAAGGCAAGAAATGTGAAGGTGTCCAATGTAGGTAACATTAGGTGAACCTATATAAATAAGCAACAAAGAGCAAAAAATCAAATGTTTTTTTCAAAATATACATGTAACATGTGAAAATATTCTCTAAGATGTCAAGATTATAGAATATCTTATAGTTTGAAAAAATAGATAGTAAAAACAAAGATATGATCAAAAGATAGAATCCGGTGGTAAATATTTGATAGGTAAATAATTTTAAATAGTAAATATAAATAGCATGAAAAATAATTCATTTGTTATTTTTACTATTCTAAGAAAATAGAGCTCTGAGAGAACTAGTTTGAGACCACAGAGCCCTCATGGTGAGGATGTGATGGCTAAGATAGGGAGCATGCATAGTGGTCGTAATGAGTACAACACAAGTAAGTAATGATGAATTTTAAATTTTTGAGTATTTTTATTTGAAATTGAACTATATATAATTGATTGGTAGGCAAAATCTAAGCACTAAAACTAGACTTAGTAAATTTTGAGGTAGACTAAGGGTATAATGAGATACTAGGTAGGAAAATGTTATACCAATAAATGCCTAAGGCATTTATGGTAAATGGTCAAAAAATCACCATTGTGAAGGAACATAGTCAACCTAGTTAACTTAGTCTATAAGTCAATCAGAAATCAAGGGGCCGACTGTGTAGCAGTGGGTTGATTTAATATTCTAATGGGTGGTTGAATACATATCAAAGGGCTAACTTAGTTGGTAGAATAAGGTCAATATAGTCTACAAAATAGGGCTGACTATGTACTACAAGGATAATTTAGTATGCTAAAATTGGAGGGTTGATTTAGTATAAAATAGACCAATCTAGTTAAAAATGATATGGACTAATTTAGTATCAAAAATAAGGTATAATATTGATTTAGTATTAAACAGGTCAATTTTGAAGGAAAATAAAAAACATGAGAAATTAAATCAAACCAGCTGATTAAGTAGTTAATTTTGATTTTTTAATAATGTATTTTAATTATTTATGATATGGAGATTTGATATATCTTTTTTGTTTCATATTTTATGGAGACACTAGAGATATTAGTGCCTGATAGATGCATCTTGGATACCAAATTTGTTGGATCATTTGAGTGGCATGGATAGAGCATGACTGGTCACATTGGGATTTAGAGGTATCATAGAGATGAGGTGAATCCCACTGAGTGTTGAAGTCATTATCATGTTCCTTAGAGCATGGGAATAGTTGACCAACACTTTTCTATGGGTGGTAGATGGGGATACCATTAAGGTGGGTATCACATTGGAGGATGTCCATGCATTACTTGGACTACCTATAGGTGATACATCAGTGATCACTAACACACCATAAGATCTAGATGAGAGATGAGCATTAGCCTAGTGGGAAACATGCTTAAATAGTATATACCTTAGATTAAGGGTGAATTTATTTGATGTATAAATTATGAACATTCTAAACATCCAAAATTCAATGATAGGATTTTTGACAACACAAGTGTTGTGTCTCAAGTTAGATGGTAAGGTACCATTTTATGTAATAGCCTTTTATTAATCAATACTAGATCAGAGAGCACTCTATAATTTTGGGGTTGTCATTTAGGTCTAGCTCATGAATATTATGTATGAGATGTTATCTAAAGGGCATAAGACCATGGGGCCTATGTTTTTATTGAGTGCCTAAATATTTGAGAGGTTTCCCATGTATCATCCAGCTGGGTTACCTCATGTGGTTGATGACAGGTTGCCTCAAGTCATGTGGTGGAGATAGGATCATGTATCTAATCTCATGCCCCACATGTCAACTCAACATACTATCACATGAGGAGATGTCATGTGGTATTTGTATACACATATTACTACTGTGTGGCCTAGTTGGTTGACCATTACTATAGGGTTAGCATGGGTATAGATCACAAGACACTAAACCTCATGGGTAGAGATAAATCCAATGGCATGATTTCTAGGATAGTTTAGACTCCCACACTTATTCACCCCTCTAGTAGTGTCTACTTATTATACATGACATACTAAATATCTGAGGGGGAGAGGAGGAGGAGGGGTACCAATAAAGATACCCATGATCAGGGCATGATGTGTTAGACCATGGACTGTTGAGCACATCAGTAGGTAGAAGTGGATCCAATAAGGAGAGACTCCATGAATGTGGATGTTTGTGCACAATAAACACCATAATAATAGAAACCACTATGAACTCATTAGAGATAAAGGCACTATCATTGAGAGTAGGTGTAGGTGAGGGATAAAGCATAGGAGGGACTGAGATCCACTCTAGGACATAGTTGGTCCATAGATGCACCTATGAGGAGAGGATCATAATGTGTTCAAGTAGTGACTCATGGATTTTTAATGGTGTAAATTCAACCCATAAAAGAGGTGCTCAATAGATGAGTAGATGGAGAGATGTTGATTGGTACATGAGTAGATAAAGAGACAGTGGTTGGCGACACCAACACTGGTGAGAAATATTTTAATTTTTATTTAAGCTTTGATATATAACACTAGTTGCATTATGATTATGGTAGATAGATGATTTTGATATATATATGAGATATGACACCTATCTAGGTTTTAGTTTTATAGATTTGATGATAGAGGAGGTTAGATTGGGAGCCTTGATAGTGATTGTGCATCATTACATTTTAGATAGGGTGTTGGCTCCATACAACCCCACCACTCTATATGTTCCTATGGTACCATCTTCCCTAGCCCAAGCAAGTTGGTTTAGATTTGTGGGGGAGGCCACAAGGAAAATTTAGGCACACATGGATGGATTACAACCACCAGTGGGGGTGGGAGAGGGAGAGGTATAGGCCTAAAAGACCTTAGCACAAGATAACAGAACACATGGTTACTACTATCTAGTTTGGATAGGTGTAGGCCTAGGTGGCCAATCTATAGGGATAAGTTACAAGCTTGAGATATCAAATTGATTCATTATAATGTACCAATTAGAGGGGATAGTCTTAGGCATCTATGAACAACATGGCTATGCCACAAGATAGACATGATAGAGCCCATCCTTAGTGATGACATATTTGTATTTTATATTTTATATAAAACACATGATATATATATATATATATATATATAGTTTGTATTGATATTATGAGTTTTAATTTTTTATAGATGTGGATGCATGGATATATTTATTTATAGCACATGTATTTATCTTTTGTTGTATATGCAATGGGAAATATATGTTGAGTGTTTTATTTTAAAACATTATATGACACACATTCATGGTTAAAAAGAAAAAAGGTAAAAATGACTTGGAAAAGTATAACTAATAAAAAAAATGTATTACACACTATATCGTGATGGGAAATGGGTAATAGAAAAATATGAATAAATATAATAAAATAAATATGGTAAAAAGGGATAACAAATGTTTTTAAACCATGTAAAATATTTGCACCAAGTTAAAACAAGTAAAATCACACTATATCACATTGATAAGTATGAAAATAATGTAATAAGATGGAAGAAACATGAAAATCAAATGGTATAAGAACAAAACAATTAAGTCAATCAATCATACTAAATCACATTGGGAAGTATAAAAAGAAAGACAAAACTGGAAAATTAAATTAAATTGATTGCACTAATTCAAGTTGGGATGTATGAAAATTTTAATAGAATGGTTGTAATCATACATACAATAAAAAAATAAGAAGATAAAAGTGAAATAGTATTGAATTAAGCATAAAACATACTATATCAATATGTAAATCATGTCAATGACACGTAACTCATAATCAATCACTATTTATCTCAAATTTGACACATGTAATTTCATTGTGACTTGGGTATTGGAATATTTTGTGAAGAAGGCCTAGTTCTATCTATGGTCTTACATTGTAACTCACAAAAGGAACACCAATGAGGTGGAAAAAACTATGAGAATAATTTTAAAAAGGATTTTTGTGATGTGGTAATTTGTGAGGAAGGCTTGGTCTTATCCAAGGTCTTACAATGTAACTCATAAGTAAAACTCTTAGGGGGAGTGATCATCTAAAAAAATAATATTTCTCAAGGGTAAATATTAAAAATGTTTTAAATGGAAGATGGAATGTAAAAATCATAACATAGGCATCTATAAGAAGACCTTGTAAAATATGAGGCACACTAAGTAAATAGGAAAGACATTAAGTGGTTAGTGACCATCAAAATACAAAAGATACCTGCTCAAAATAAGCACAAAGATGTATAAGAAAATAAGTGAGATAATAAGATCAAATCATGTTATTTATATGAAAAATAAAAGTAAAATATACTTGCCTTCCCACAACATGTTCCCATTCCTTAGGATCTCTTATAGATCCATCGATCTACTATGAAGATTGGGTACTTGTGTGAGAAAGTAGGTAGCACTAAAAGATTTTTTTATTATCCTTTCCGAATCTACTAGCCTACTACACCTTAATGTACGTTGCCTCTATCATGAGGCCAACTATGGAGTTTTATCTTTGATTATAAAAAAGAGATGTGCTATGAATAATGTCTTTTAGTGTGATTTGACTTTTGAGATTTGGATGTTTCCTTTTGTATCATTGTCTTTTGTTTGAATGATTTGGATTTTAAATTTTTATGTCTTTTGAGATTCTTCCATATGAATTTAGAATAACCAACATGAGGAATAAAAGTGATACATGCGAATGAGCTTTAAACTTTGGCTAAAGGAATCTAGGTATCCAAAGACATGACTGACTAAACACTTAACCTTGCCTATGAACCAATATGTTATATCAAGTTTAAACCATGTGTATGCTTAGTTTATGAAATAAAATAAGGGAGTAAAGGGGGATCAAAAGTGGATTGGTAAGAGTAGGATTATAATGAGATGACTTGTTTACTAACTAGTCACATGGTAAATAAGGATTACTAAGTGGGTCAAGGTTGGTATAACCAAGTAACAATAATAATTATCCATGTTGTTGAGATAAGGTAGAAAAAAAACATTAAAAAACACAAAAACATCCATGAAAAAGAAATTAAATCCTAAATATAATAATGTAATCATGGAAAGCATGAAAAAAATCCATAATAACTATGAAATAAATGAAACCATATACAACATATAATGCAAAATATAAATCTCCATGTAAGATAGATAAGTGGAGTAAAATTTGACACACAATCAAATGATATAATATATAAATAAAATTTGATCACGTGTCTAATCCAAAATCATAGTGAAGAGTGAAAAAACATCATGATTTGTTCACAAATACTAGTAAATATGTCCACAAATATTATCCACAACATGTGATATATCTCTGTGAAGTTGCATCCTAACTGCAACAAGAGTCTCATCTATCCTTAGGGAAAGCTGTGAAAAGACTTCTCATCAAATATTCTCAAAAGAAAATGTAGGTATAGCTAAACGATCATGCTCATGAGGGCTCTCATACATAAAATACTCAAGAAGGGAAATACATTCTAGAATAAGAATGGAAACTATGGGACAAGAAGGTGGCACCATCGGTGAAGAAGGAACTATGGGTGGGGGAGAAGATGTAGGCAGTGTAGGAGCTATAGGAGAATAAGGAAGCACAGGTGGAGTGGGATCCATAGGTGAAGAAAGAGGAGCCTTCTTATGTGGATGACTAGTGATATGAGGAATAATGGGTGTAGGAATGGTCATAAGGTGATCATGAATATGCTACTAAAGGATGTGACAAAGATTAGTGTGATTAGTACTGCATTGGTGCTAAAAATAATATACCTCTCCATATTTTGGAATATACTCAGGTAATAACTTGGGAGGAGGTATAGCCTTGTCTTTCGATTGAGGAAGGGTAGGACATAATGTGTCAATATATTATCCAATATTTCAAAAATGGGTGGAAGAATGATTATCTGCACCATAGAAGAAACAAATATGCTTGTTAGTAGACTTTAGGGGTCTACTAATAGAAGGATTATAATTGGCAATCTCTAGTCTAATGACTAGTAACTCTATGAATATTATAGTAAGGTTGATCAACACATTGAGTAGGAAGGGGATCAAGCTATATCAAAGGAATAAGGCCATCTCCAATGGGAGGTAGGGCTAGTTGAAATATTGGCTTAGGTTCATTTGAAGGAGAATGAGAATCAGATACAATATGAGGCTTAACTATAGGTAGAATAGGATTAGAAACTAGACTATGCTCAACTAAGGGAAAAATAAGATACATAAGGGGCTTAAGTACAATAACAAGCAAATTTGGGGAAAGTAAGCTATAGGGATCCTTGTACCAATCATAACATGATCCATGAACATGCTTGTAAGAGGCTCTACCAAAATTAGAGGTGTGCCATGTGAGCACTTCATCTCTATCCTTCAAAAAAGAAGAATGATGCTATAATTAAGAACTATACAAGAAGGAATACGATAAGATGAATTGAAATACTAAAACAAATAAAAATGGATAATCTTGACATCTCTAGCCTAGACAAGTCCTCTTAGAAGTGGATTATCTAAAGTATAACCATCATCATAATCAGGTGTATGAAGTTTGATGGTGTAGGTAGGTATAATATTTTCATCATAAGTGGCATGATAAATAGTATTTTGGGTGTTAGTTAATACCACATGTATGTCATCGATAGGTGGTTGATGGGAATGTGGATTTTAGGATAGTGTAAATTAGGAAATTAGATGAAGAGATAAATATGAAGTTTTGATCTTGAGGTTTATTTCATAAAGTTCATCATCATCATCATAATATAGGAGGTTAGGTGGTATGTTCCTGATGAGTTTGGGGTGACCATGATAACATCAAGTAGAGTTGATGGAAAAATTGAAACATTGATATTATTTGAATGGAAAAATAAATAAGGGTTCAAGGGTTAGAATTTTGAATATACCACATTCTTGGAAGTGTTCAAACTTCTAAGGGTTTGTGTCTCTTTGAATCTGATAGATATCACCATTATGGGGAAATTTGACACATTAGAAGGTAGAAGAGGTGATAGCCCTCATGCATTGAGTCTAAGGCCTACCAAGTAATATGTTATAGGAAAGGGGAAAGTTAAATATCATAATATTCACTCATAAAATGATAGGATGGATAATAATAGGAATCCACATATAACCTAAAGGAGGCATTTGCCTTCTATCATAACCTTTTTTACTAAAAAATAGGGTAAAATTTTTATTGAAAGCTAGAAAAATAACAATTACAAAGCATTATCCAACTCAACAAGCTGAGTTAGTTTCTTAGATAAATCAAGGGTCAGCATCATGTGATCTGAGACATTTCAGGGTGGACCATGCTCAGAGGCCCATTTAGCCAAGCAGTCTGCTACCCCGTTCCATTCTCATGGGATATACTTAAAAATCACAGAATCCAAGAATTGGTAAGTTGAAGCACCTGTTGCACTATCCCTGCCAAATGCCAATCAATCATCTACAAGTTTTGCTTGTTCAGCATATTAACTACAACCTGCAAATCAGATTCATAGATGATATTATGCCAGCCAAGTGAGCAGCACTGTTAAACAACCATTAAGATTGCGAGAGCTTTCATTAGATTATTTGTATAATGACCTTTATGAATTGAAAAGAAAAATTGCATTTTGCCTGAGCTATCTCAGCCTATCCCACCAACACCAGCTGGTCCAAGATTACCCAATGATGACCCATCAGTATTGACCTTTAGTGTGCCAATAGTAGGAGGTAACCAGTGACCCATCCGGTTAACAGGGTGCAATCCCTATCGACGCCCATGCATAGGTGAGAAATGGGTGAATAAAGTATCACTTGGATACTCTACCACATTAGCAAGTCATGCCAAAATCCTAGAATCCACCAATCCTAGGTCTGTGACTCCTTCACACTTAGCATGGATAGTTTCTAGAATGGAGTTCACAATTTCCCCCACAGGCTTTTGAGCTCCAAATTCACATTCTAAAAAATCTGCCTGTTTCTCTCAAGCCACAAATTCCACAAGATAAAGGATAAACCGATGCACCATGTCACCTAGAGAGGCATGGCTTGAGAAGGAGGGTGGCCCAGTTTGTTCCAGAATTCCATCAGAGAGACCATGTGCCAACAGGGGCATTCCCACACCTCCCACCATCAATGCCAAATTAGTTTGGCAAAGGGGCACTGGAAGAACAGGTGGGAAATGGTTTCTTCACTGCTACGGCATAACACACACATTGAAGGCCCTTGGAAGCCTCACTTGCATAGGTTGTCCCACGTGAGACATCTATTTTGCACTAGTATCCAGAGGAAAAAATTACATTTAGGCCAGGAGTAGCTGTTCCATACCTTTTTCCCCTAAGAGATCATCCCTGCACCAAAAGGTTACCTTGTCAAGACCTGGTACCCAGATGAAATAGAGTATTTCCCAGAGGGATCTCCACCCCATGCCAACACATCCTTGTCTTAAAGAAGTCTACACTCCTTAGAGGCTAGAATCTGCGTTGCTTCTAGTCGATGCTCCATAGCCCCACTTGGCGGCCAATCCGAAATGTTCTTCCATCGATAGCCCACCGCTGGGCCCATCCTGAAAGTCTCCTTATAATGATTAACCGTATTCCATCTAGCAGCAAGCAAAGAGTCATAGAGTAATTGTAAATGAGGGTGAGAGGATAAGAGAGGGGGAAACCCATCATAGGAGTCACTCTAGAAGAGAGCATTTGTACCTCTATTGCATATCCAAAAAAGGCTGTGTTTCACCAAATGAGCTCCACGCTTGAGAGTTTCCCATACCAGCGACCCTCTTCCCTCTAAAGGGAGTCTTGAGATATCCACTAGGTCAGTCCTCAGATAATACTTGAAAGCTAGGATACGAGCCCAAAGCTGAGCTAGGTTGGAGCACCATCGCTAATAAAGTTTGGCAGCAAGAGCTTGACTACACAGGATAGCAAAGCACAGCCCCAGGCCACCTTCCTTTTTCAACTGACAGACAGTGTCCCAATTCAATAAGCTCTATTTAGAGTTTTGCAGATTGCCACTCCACAAAAATTGGTGAGACGGAGCATTAAATTCCTTGAGAAAGTACCCTGGGGTAGCCTGAACCATACTATAATAAATCGAAAGGGCCTGAATCACCGATTGTAGTAGTATCATCCTACCAGCCATAGAGAGCCATCTATGAGTCCAATGATTAACTTTCTATCTAAGTTTATCCGACACATTTTGCCAAAAGAGCTTCGGCTATCTCCCCACCATAATGGGGACTCCTAAGTAGGTGAGGGGCAGAGACTATAGCTGTAACCTCAGGATAGTAATGATCCTCCTCTGGATAGGCTCAGGAGTGTTGAAAAACACTATGGAGGACTTGTGATCATTAAGTTTCTACCTAGAAGCTGCAAAGTAAGTGTCTAGAGTGAACCTAAAAGCTTCAACCTCCTAGATCCATGCTCTCCCCACCAGAGCCGTGTCATCAATGAATTGGAGGTGAGATAGAGCGGGTACTCCTTCCCCCCAATGCCATCCCTAAAGCATATGCTGAGAAGTTTGGGCCTTAATAAGTTGCCCAAGTCCCTCTGCCAAAATGATAAACAAATATGGAGAGAGTGGGTCTCCTTGCCAAAGTCCTCTAGAGGTGCCAAATAGCTCTAAGGGTGCTCCATTGATCAAAACAGAATAGGAAGGGGTCATCACATAGCTAAGAACCCAACGGATCTAGTCTTGGTGGAAGCCAAACGCCAACAAGACTCTCTGCAAGAAACCCCAACTAACCCTGTCATATGCCTTAGCCATATCAAGCTTGATAAACATTGCTTGTTTCTAGGAGGTACTCATGGAATGAATAGCTTCAGTAGCTATAACCACTCCATCTAAAATTTGTTTTCCCACCATGAACCCCCCTTACTCCTCAGAAATGACAACAAGAAGGTAGATTTTAAGCCTCTCCGCTATGAGCTTAGTAATGATTTTATAGACAACATTGCAAAGAGCAATGGGTCTAAAATTTTCTAACTGATTAGCCTGTTCTCTCTTTGGGATGAGCACAAGAAATGTAGTATTCAGAGCCTGAAGTATTTCTTTGTTGGAAAAGGATTCTTGGGCTACATCCAAGAAATATTGCCTAATAACATCCCAAAACTCTTGAAAGAACTCAATCGGGAATCCATCTGGACCTGGGGCCTTGCCTTTGTTCATGCCAAAAACCACACCCTCCAACTCGGTCTCACTGATTGGCCACATTAAGGAATCATTCATTGCCAAAGTCACAACAGAAGGAATGCAAGATAAAACTATCTTTTGTGAGCTCATCAGGGGGAGTATCCTTTGCAAAGAGATCCAAAAAGAATTGAATAGCTTCCCTAGAAATATCTTGGGATGAAGTTAGATGCCTGCCATCAGGAGTAATCAGGGAAGAGAGAAAGCTCTTATTGCATCTGTCTTGCACCGAGTTGTGGAAAAAGGCCATGTTCTTATCCCCCTCCTGAAGCCAATCGATCTGAGCCTTCTATTTCTAGTAAATTTCCTCCTAGAGGTCCCACTCTGCTAAGACCGAAGAGGCTTATAACTCATCCAAATGAAGAGCTTCAGACAAGCCATAGTCTCAGATTTATCTGGTGATAATGTCTAGTCGATCTTGAGCTCTCTTTTTCATGGCGTGCAGATTGCCAAAGCCATGGCTGTTCCAAAACTTTAATTTTCTTTTGACATAGTGGAGCTTCTTGAAAAAGGAGTACATGGCCATACCATAATTTGGGCTTCCTTGCCTCCACCAAAGGGCCATTAAGTCATGGAGGGAAGGTTCCCAAAGCCACATCAATTGGAATTTGAAGGGGGGATTCTTGGGAGCAGCTATGTGACTGGTAGCAAGCTTGATAGGCCAATGGTCGGACGCCCGCCAGTCAAGGATTTTAGAAGAGAGGGAGACAGATCTAGATTTCCAAAAGCAGGAGACAAAGAACTTGTCCAGGCATTCTGATATAGCTACCTCACCAACCCTTCTATTATTCCATGTGAAAATCCCATTAAGGGGTTTAACATCAGAAAGATGTAAGGAGTTAATATTTTGCCAAAGAATCTCTGAAGAAGGTCCCAATCGAGCTACACCTCCACTTTTCTCCTCCAGACTGAGAATAACATTAAAATCACCAGTAACAATCCAAGGTAGGAAGGGGTGGAAACTTTTGACATATCAAATGTGGTCCCATAGCTTGATTTGACCTAGGAGGTTGATAGGAGCATACATGTTAGTGACCAAAATCAGCTCCCCTGTCTCCAAGGAGGAAGCAACCATTGAGAGGGTGGATATGCAGGACATCTAGTGAGTTGGCATAATTTTCCTAGGATTCCAGCAGACAGCAAGCCCACTCGAAGTCCCCTGGGTGCCAACACACTGGCATTCACCAAGAAACCAAATATTAGGATAGCAAGTGAATAGAGAGTCAACAGAGAGTTTGGTCTCCTGAATACAAAGAATATCAGGAGAATGATCTACCATCAGCTTATGAATAGCCTTTTGTCTAGGGGCACTATTCAATCCCCTTACATTCCATGAAAGAATAATCATTGGGAGGAGGGAGGGAAGTGCTCATCCAAGGTCTTCACCACTCTGAACTCTACCAGAAGGTCTCCTGTAAGTTTAATTCTATCTTGATCCTTCCTACATCTTGCTTTGGAGGGTGTGGAAGAAGAGACCTTCTTAAAAGGTCATTACATTAAACCAAGAGCAGGTGAGGACCCATTTTCTTTGTTCGGAGCCCCCACATCTTTTACCAAATCTACCCAATGAACCTCTTTATCCTGTGAAGTAGGTGAGATCCCAATGGTTTTAGGTTCTGGGACAATAGGTACCTCCAAAATCTGCTGAATGACCATATTTTGGGATTTGCTGGCAATCAAGCTCCTCTCCTCTAAATCTAGATTCTCACACTACTCCACTACAAGCCCACCCTCTTCAATAATCATGTTTTCTAGAGCTTTAAATCGATTAAAACTAGCCTCACCTTGCCGGTCCAGATGAGATCGCTTCTAGCCACGTCCCCTAGTTCGGTGTCAGACTGAGATAAATCCTTCTCTGTCAGGTCTAGAAAGGTTGGAGGGGCCCTATTCTAGAAAGGGGATAATCATAGGTGTTTTCCCTTTTGCTGTGCTATTAGACTGACCATTCTTATTAACAAAGACCTTAGGCTATCCATTTCCCCTACTTGTATTGGCAGTCCTTGTACCATATGATCTCTCAGGAATATCAGCACCTTTGGGCGCTTGCGGGCATTGGCGCATCAGATGCCCATACTCATGGTAGATTCGGCATCAGAAAGGGATGGATTCATAATCCACTTGTTGTATCCAAGATGAAGAGCCCAAACAAATCTCAATAGAGTCTGGTAAGGGATTATTTATATCTATGTCAACACAAATTTGAGCATAGGTAATAACCTTCCTGTCTAGAGATTGGTGGATGATTGCAGTTGGTGTTCCAATCATAACAGCAATTTGTCATAGGATGTCTTCTCTCCAGAATTCCAGAGGAAGTCTAGGTAGCTGGACCCATACTGGCACTCGAGATGGGAGATCTTCAGCTAAATTAAACCCCACATGCCAGGGTTTTATGAAAATGCTGATACGATCATAAAAATATGGACCTACCTCGAATATTTGATTCCTATCAGAGATACAAGAAAAATTAACCATGAAATAACTATTACCTACCAACATGATGTCAAAATCTCCTTCAGTCTACCATGACTGGCGAATCCAGGCATCCAGCACTGACACAAAAATGTGAATTCCCAAAAATTTGCAGATTAGTGCATGAGATGCCAGATAATCCACACCGTCTTTAAGAATTTCTGAGGGGATGACCAAAATAGGTCTATCTTGCCTGCATAAGGAAAAATCTGTTAACTGGGTTTATCCCCAACATAATACGCCTCTTTCTCAATCCCCTTTGAATTGCTGTCAGTGACTGGCCGCCCATCTGAGGGAGTACCCGTGCACAACAAACCCTTTGAGTTCTCACTCGCAGCCATCCTATCCTTCAACTCCTTATTTCTCTATTTTCCTTTTTTCTCATTATTTATTTACTTTCCCCCTTCTATCATAACCTTAACATGTACTATGTGTGGACTTAAGATTACACTCAAAATATCCAAGAGTTTTAATGAATTTAAGGGAAGTGACTTAATTACTAAAATATTCATCAATCAAAGCATGCTTTACTTGTATATCACTAATTTGAACACTTATAAATAGCAGAGGATCATCAACATGAAGCAAAATCTCATCTAAGATCATGGAAGAAATAGGAAATTTTAGGTAAAGATAAGTGTATATTGTTTCATCAACATGGATAGACATCTCTTCACATTATTTTAAGATAATATCTTCAAATCTGGATAAGGTATCTTCACATCTTACTAGGGGAGGATGAGGGATGTTCATTTCAAATAATAATTACATCAGGACGTTACAATGATGCAAAGAAGTTTGCATGAGTTCAAAAAAGGGTATTTGAGATGGGAGATTGGTAATTTCCATGATAGGGTCCCATTAATCATAGCCCATGAGGGAACTACTAGATATAAGTGCATAATATTGGAGGAGCTCCTAGTAAGGAGGAGTAGAATTACACTAAAACTTGTGTTGATAAGATGTGGTTAGTTTAGTTGGGATAGTTAATTTTCATATATCTGGTGATTGATCTGAATAAATTTTATTAGAAGGTTTAAGAATGTTGTTGATAGGTTTAGATGTTGGGGTAGTTGTATAAATAGTATGAGAGGCATTATCCAAATTAGGTGTTGGAAGTGGTTCATGGAAAGTAATAAGGTCCTCTTGCCCCAACTCTATTAGATGAGATGGGGAATAATCCTGGATAACATAAATTTTTTGGGATGTTTGGTACATGTGTGTAATATTAAAATCAATGAAAGAAACTACCCTTTGCACACCATTCATATTTATCAAATTCTCTTTAGGATTTGGTCGATAAGACTTTGAATGTTTTTAGAGGAAAGAGTAGGCTTGTCATTGTTGTATTGATGATTAGGAAGAGGATTTTTATATGTGGAAAGATGAGAATTATCCTGGTTCAAAGATTGATTTTTGTTTTATGTTTTGTGAGATTTAAATGCTATATCATAGGCTTGTTGGAACTCAAAAATGAGTGAATTTTGATCAAATTTTGGTCCTAGAATAAAATCCATAGCTAGATTACATAATTTCCTACAAGTATCATGAGAGTGGCCCCAACTTGCATGAAACTAAAAAAAAATGTTTGGATCTTACATGATTTTATAGGATGAGTGGGGTCAAGATCTAGTGGTATAGGCCTTGGTAGATGCTTTTGGAGCTTATCTAAGGATAATGGTTTATGAATATTAATGCTTTTTATTTGATAAAATTGATGATTATGGGTGCTTTTTATAGGGGAGCATGCTCCATAACATTATTAGGAGTGATGGATTGAATATTTTGAATGGTATCATAAGAATCAGTGACACCATCAGTAGTAGCATGATGATTTTTATTTTTAATGAGCATGTGAGTGCCCATAGAAGATTGGGATGGTTTAAACTGGTGCATGAGAAAATATTGGTGTTTGGCTTGGTCAAGGGCTTCTTCTAATGTTCTTGGAGAGAGATTCCTAACCTAATATTTCAACTTGGGATAAAGATCATCCATGAATAGATGAAAGAGATTATCATCTTCCATTTTATTCTCACACTTATTAGATAAGGTCTTCCATCATTTGATGAAATCTTTTGTTATTTTAGTTTTAAGTTACTTGTAATTGATAAAGTGAGCCAAGGTATTCTCAGGGAGGTCACTAGTTTGAAAATTCTTGTACTAGGGAATTAACTAAATCTTCTAAGTTAGTGAAATAATGGGATTTGAGTTGATTATACCAATCTAAATCATATTCAAAGAGTGTTTTCACTAATATCTTGGTCATAGCGAAAGTGTTGAATTTGACCCAATATTTGTAGATTTTTCTAAATGTTTTTAAATGTAAAGTAGGATCAATTGACCCATTATAAATAATGGTAGGTGTGATACCTCATATGTCTATATTAAAAATTTGAGGTATAAGAGGTTCATTTTGAAGATGTTTAATCATCTTGTTAATAAGAGGTGGTTAAGGAATGAGATTACCATGGGAATCCCTAAGGCGGGGTGGGAGGGGGGATTTTGATTTTATGCTCACCATGGAACCTATTGAGGTTTATTTTTAAGATGAATATGGTGATTCTACATTTTCATCATTTGGTTGGCATTATTAATTTTAAAAGGGTTCATTTGCTTAAGGGTTTGTAATAATATTTGATGGGTTTGAGTGGTATTCTGACTAGTTTGCATGACATGCAAAGCAATAGCATTAGTATTAGTGGCATGGGTTACACTATGAGTAGTGGCATGCATGGCACTAGTGGCTTGAGAAATATTGGTAAAAAAAGAGGCACTAGTAGCATGATTAACATGTAGTGAAAGATGTACTAGTAGAAGGATTGGCATTAGAATAAAAATAAGAACTAGTGGTATGATAACCATTAGTCACAAATAGTACACTAGTGGAATTATTAAGTAGTAAAAGCTATGGAAAATGCCCACTAGATGTTGAACCTATCATGTTAGTAGAGATACTTGGTATGGATTTGAATAAATCAAAGAAGAAGAGGTCATAGTATGAGAAGGATTTAAGATAGAAGGGAGAGGTTGAGAAAAAAAAGGTATAACCCCCAAATCCATGAGAGAATGTAGGGTAGGTTGAATGGGGTTCTTCTACTTGACCACTTATCATGAGATTGTATATAGTTGAAGGGTCTTTTCCCCTTTGTTGGGGAAACTCATTGATGAATAAAAACATTTTGGGAGTCTACTCTAACTATAATTGATCTTATAAGGATAAAATAAGGTTATGAATTAATGATGAATGAGGATGAGTTCCACAATTGGTAGTGCAAGTGGCCACATTCACATTACTTTCATATAAAGTGGAAGCCACAAGCTATTTTTGGGAAACCTATTAGGATTTTTAAATTTCATCATGTTTGTTGATTTCAACTTTGTGTTATCCTAAAATAAGAAGTTCATGATGAGTGATAGAGGCTAAAGGGGTAATGAAAACATAAAATTAGAAAATAGGATACAGAGTTAAATTGGTCGACTATGTTCAGTAAATTAGGGACAAAACAAGAAGACAAGGATACACAATCATGTACATTGATAATGTATTGCTGAATAGAGATCTAGATAGGGAGATAAGGATACATATGCATGTAGATAAACTATGTATTTTTGAACATATATTTGAATAGGTAGATAAGGATACATAGCTGTGTAGGTCAGCTATGTATTACATGAAGGAAGGATAAATAGTTTGTAAGAGACTGTATTGACTAGAAGGATAGTGTTCTAAAATAGGGGAAATTTTTGTAAGATAATTTTGAATAAAAATAGAAAGCAAGTACATAAACAATTAGATCAATGTGACTGAACCAATTAGAACACACATCATAAACCTTGCATCAATGTTGGTCAATGCAAGTTTTACAATATAACACATAATGATCAAAGAACAAGCAATACCTAGAAGGTAAATGCTAACTATTTGGTAATACTAAGTGTTATTAAGTTATAATGAAGTTTAAAGCTAATGTGTTAGATAATCTGGCTAAAATAAGGAACTAGAAAGCAATCTAAGGTTGGTTTCAGGTCATTTAGACTAAAAGGGATCTATATTGGTGATGGTACTGGCTTGGTATTAGGGCATACCCTCTTACTTCACAATCCCATAGTGATAAGGGTGTCAGGTGATTTTAAAATATATACCATCAACTAGGTGTTTATACTTGGCCATAAAACCAAGTTATCTTCCCCCTTGGTGATGTAATCTAAGTGGGTAGACCTTGGAAGACAAATGTTTAATTTTTTTTAATGTAAAGTGATTTGGTAGTGTGTGAAAAAATAAAAATAGTGTAACTAAAATAGTAATTTGAAAAACCACTTATTTAAGCTATGTTAGTTACTCTAAGAATGAAAACAACTGAAAAGGAAAGGTGAATTAATTACTAGTAGATATAGGTTAATTTATTGATTGAGAATAGTATAGATTCAATTTAGGCAACATTGTATGAAAATAGTATAGAACAAAGTCAATTGGGTTGATACTATTCTACATAATCAAATTCTATAAAAACATAGTCAAATAGGTCAACTATGTCTTCTAGATAGAAGACAAATTACATAACTATGTCCATTAGGTCAACCTAGTTGGCTGTAGGAATGTAATTTTATAGACTATAAACTTGTGAAAAATAATACTAAAATAAGAACTAAAATGACAAAAAGATAAAGTAAGGAACCTTGATGTCCTTTAATACATTTTAGATTTCAAAATTTTATGATATGATGCTCAAATGTCGATTTAAAACTCTACTAACTAGGTCGACTGGTTAAACCAAGCTTACAAAACCCTATATGTTGAAGAAGAAATACTAAATAGAGTTGACTAGTTAGACTATGTTTACAGACCTATATGTTGATAGAATATAATAGAAAATAGAGTCAATTATTTCAACTATGTATGTGAATCTAGAATTAAATAAGAATAATATTCTTAACTATTCGATCTAGTAACCTGTATTTGGCAAATACCTACACATATAGAACATAGTTATTTTAAAGTGATTGTGTGTTAAACCTTCACACAAAAATTTAGAAATATACCACTTCATTTGATATAGTATTGAAAATATATAAAAATATAATAGGATGACAAAAATTATGACATGAAAGAAAACCTGCAAGGGTTAGATTCGTGTCAAGTTCTCCAGAATGTATGAAAAGGGAAATGCAACTGATTTATAAATCAATCCTAGCTCAAAAAAGATAAATCCTACTTACACTTCCAATTTTTGATACACTAGATATTTAGTGTCATGATTAAGATGAATCCACTAGACCTATCTAAGAGATATCTTACTTTAATAAAATCATTAGGGAGGGTTCCAAAGCCTTCAGTCAAGAAAAACTATGCAATAAACCTAACTAGGTCCTATGTTTTCTTATTCATAAAAGTAAATTACAATTAAATTAAAAATATAATATAGTGATAATCAAATCTTGTGGCATAAAGTGGGGGTAATAAAAATAAAAATTAAATATACATATAATACATATACTCACATCAATGTATATAAAATCCTAATGCATGGGAGAGAAGTAAAAATTCAAATATATCTACTCTTATAAAGGAGGAACAAATTTAGGAATACTTACCTTTGAGGACAAACCCTCTAAGCCTCAATCACTTCCTTAGCCAAGGTGATTTTAAAGAGTTTGTTTTGGTATGTAAGGATGATAAGGATAAATCAGATCTGGGCTACACAAACTATATATGCATCTGAAAGACTTATCCATAAGGCAAGATCTGTATCTCCAAATAAAGTATTGGAACCCTAAGCTATGCTCCTCAAGTATAATGGTGGATAAGAAAATGAATAATATATATTCTTCTTCTTATCTCCTTTTAATAAATGATGAAATTAGTGTGTGTGTATATAGCTAAATCTAACCCTAAACTTTTTTGAAATTTTAGTTGACAAAGTTAGCCCAATCGACTATGTATCATTATTGACAAAAATAAATTAGGCTTGGTCTACGATGGCCAAGGGCCGACGTAGACCCTGAATAAGTTTTTTCAAATAGATTATAGGGTTGATGGGGCTGAAAATGTAACATAAACCATTATAAAGGGTTTTTAGGCTAGGGAAGGGCTAATGAAGGTGGAAAATGACTAAAGGAGGAAAAGCTTAAGGTAGTGTTTATAGGATATGTTTGTGTAGATAACAAGTGGTAGTATATGGAAAACAATCCGAAAAAGCATCAATGGTCTACACACCCCTTTCCTAGTGCACCCTTTAGGGCATACACTCAAAGAGATTAAGACTTAATGGGTTCATACAAGAGAGAAAACATCAATAATTGATAAAAGTTTTAAAATATTATGTATACAGTCTTCAACCCATGATGATGTTTTTTAATGCAAAAATTATATTAAAATATAAATATAATATAATTTATATAAACATATGATTAAAATTATAATTTATATTATATGAAATAAATAGACAAGACTAATTTATAATTTATTATTTTTATATATATGCTCAAAGGGGAAAGTACTAAAGAATAATAACCTAGCTAAAACTCAAATTTGAAATACTTCTATAGAGACTATGTAATAAACTATGGGATATGTCACTTTGAATCAGAAATAGGGATATACATCTACCTAAGATAAGATCATGATATTAAGACAAGTCCATCTTAAATTAGTGCTTGTAGTGTGCATCAACATGTACTAGTGATTTTTCCCTCTATGTGAATTTTGATTAGTACACCTTTTCCTATAGGTCTTATGTATGTGTTCTAGAACTCTTGATCCATTGTATAAGTCATTATGTGCCATATTCTTCAATTGAAACCCTACTTCAATGACAAGGATGAAAATATGTAATAAATGGGAAAAAGGATTAGGGGATAAAGTTGTGCTTGACCTTAACACCCCATTAGTTTTAGCACTACCTACATACCAACACTCTAAAGAGGAATCAAACTCCATGTAATTCTCCCATGTTACATGGTGTGTGTGAAATACTAATGTAAGGTTATATGTTTATGTGATCCTAGTGTGACTAAGTGCTTGAATAGTTACTTGTGACCTTAATTATATATTTATACCTAACTCAAGGATTATTGGGGTTTAATGACTCAATATTGGGAAGAATAGGTAATTTCCTCTCAATGTACAACTAGTTAAATATGGCAATTTAAAATAATGGCAACCTCCTTTACAAATGGATCATATTATGATTATATAGTGTAATTATTTTGTAATTACTTGAATGGGACTTGTGAAATTTTTGAGATAACTCATTTGTATTAATCTTACTTTGATAAACTATTTTTTATTTGGTGGGAGAATTAAACTAGTAACTTTAGATATTACTAGCAAGCGAGATTGTCCTAAAGGAACAACCTTGTCTAAATCCTAGAGACACCTAAAATAGAAGTGTGAAATTTTAAAATAGTGATTCTATGCTATTTATATTAAGGATTATTAATATTTAACATCATATTTGTTTTGAGGTATAGGGTCATCTGCAAAGAAGTAGAGGAATAGTTATTCAAAATCATGGAATTGTATAGGTTAAGCATGCATGAGGAGTGGTCACAAGTGAATTATTTTAGAATTAAATGTTAATTTTAGTAATTTTAGATGTTTTATATCACCACCATGTACCTAATCCCTATATCTATTTTTTAATATTGTAATGACTTTAATTCAATAATATCATAGTTCTCTCGACTCTTCTCTTCCTAATTTTTCTTTTCAAATTCAAATACAAATGTCTTCCTTGTTTACATAGTAACATTTAATATATTATTTTATTCATAATTTGAGTCTAATCCTCACATATTTTATATCATTCTTTTTATATATGGTAATCACAACTCTTTGCTCACCATTCTCTAAGCTCATATAATGCCATTTGAAACACATATCAGCTTAGTTTTCATAATAACATGGCCTACCCAACAATGTGGGATATTTTTATTCTTTATCCACTTTTATCACTTCAAAGTATAATATAAATGATATATCCAAGATTTATAGATCCATTTTGTGCAAGACCCTAGTTGGTCTTGACATTGTTTATTTTCTATGAAAAACATGTTTTTTGAAGGCTATAATGATGACTTTCCCATTTTCCCTACCTCTTTTTATCAAAACTTCACCTTCATGCCTGTATCTATTCAAGTATATTTTTTATTTCCCTATTATTTATCTTGTAATCAATGAATAACTCCCAATCACACATTTTACTCTTTTTGAAGCACATTCTTATGGTATTTCTTAAACTAACATTGTTTCCCCACCCAAATTTTTTGAAATTAATGATTTCAATAATGACATTATCCCTTATTATTCAAAAATAAAAATAATTATGTGATTTCTTCATCTTCATACTGATGATGATTTCTTATCATACTTTCCCTAAACTTTCCCTTTATCATGTGCATAGTCTGCATTTCACCCTATATATTCCTTATCATTTCTTACATTTTTATCAAGATGTTATCTTTTGTGTGTGCATATGGATAGGTATTATTTTCAACCTTCTGACTCATTTTAAACTTCCCCTTTAAGGCATTGGTTTGGCTAATGTTACACTTCTTATCTCTATCCCACTTGTACCAATCATGTAAACTTTAGGATCTTCACCATCCCTTTCATCAGTTACACTTTGTGCCCAATCCTATTTTTGGGCTCCAATTATAATAATTATCACAACCTTATACAATTTATCACTTTTTAATATATTTTTGAGTAATTTAACATAATGATACATCTTGTCATCAGCCTAATAATGTATACAAGTCAATTAATTTATATAATCCCTTTAGTAGTGGCCTTTGCCACATTTAAATGGGTAATGGGACCATGTCCTTTTCATATAACTCCTCCTTCATTCCCATGATATCTTCCACTTTAATTTTAATCTCCACCTTGGTTTTGTAAGTAACTGTCACCTTGGTTTTGGTTAAAACCCCAACCTTGAGCTTGGGCATAATTTCCTTTGTTTTTATAATCACCCTAAGTTTATGGTTGTGGTGTAGTGTTATGGGTGCAATCCCTTCTCACTCACTTGTTTTATCATATAAATCACACTTAAATTTTTTTTGGTATGTGTATTTGTATGTAAAATTTTAGTAACAAGAGATATTAATTTTCTTGGTGCACTATAAAAATATTGCATGTCTCTTGGCTGCATTTACATCACATGATAATTTCACTATATGCACTTTATTACTTATTTAATTACATTTATTATGTCCATCCTAATCAAATTCAATGCACCATATCACCTTTGGTACTTCTATTACACTCTTAGTTGATAATTTTTTGAAATGTGGTCAATTTCAAAATATCTACCTTCAGAATTGGGTATATCATGTTATTTAATTTCATATCCACTTTGATTATAAGAGTAAAATATATTATTTATCTCACTTAAAAAATAGTTTTCATCACTAAATACCTTATAAATGCTTATAAAAATCCTCGAAAAAATTAGTATGCATGTTGTAATGAATGTATGTCATACAATAGATTTTATAATAATGTTTTAAATTTTACATCATATATGTGCACCTCTCATTAACATCTTGATTAATATACTTCAACACATATATACTTTTTTGATCAATAATGGTATGTGTAAATCCCTTAAAACATATACCTTCAATCCATCAAATTTGAACATCATTTGGTTAAGTTCAAACTTTCAATATGACGTGTGTAGGATCTATAAAATCCACCACAAACTAGCTTTCCTTTCTCTCTAGTGTAGTCACTCTATTTGTGTGCCATGAAATTTCACATTTTTAATTTTAATCCATAGAATCTATGATTCTACGATATTCTAGTAGTGACTTTGACATATTTTAGTAAAATGTTGGATGAACTATAGATTATTATTATATTTATTTTTCACATCCTCTAGAATTTACACTCCCACCATTCTCATTAGTTTATATCAACCCTAAATTCCATTGTGTTTTACCTCTTTGAAATATAAATATAGTGTTCACTATTGGTATTCTCCCTTTAGGAAATATACTTTGAATTCTATGCTTTCTTATTAGCACTAAAACACTCATTCTTACACTTATTTGTGTGATTTTTATGCCTATTTATGCAATCATTTTCTCCATTAGACTATTGAACATGTTTTTTCCATGATTATACCCTCACTATCTTGTAAATCAAATTTTTTAAATTAAAACATAGATAATTTTATTTATTATTAAAACTATAAACACATGTGGGCTTTAGTTTCTAATAATTTTGAATTTGAGTCACCATCACTAATTACACATTCTACCTCATCATTCATTTCATAATTTGATATATGTATTTATTCCTTTTATGGATCTTATTCACTTTGGTAATCCTACATGTGTAGGCTTACAACCTCATAAGAACATATCTCCATTTTACACAACCCAATAATAGTCCTTCCACACTTATTATGAATCCCAACAACATATAACTAATTAGTCCCTCATGTATTATTAGGATCCTTACAAATATTGCATTATATCTACATTTATTATACCTTCACATAATTTTTCAACTCTCATAAAGAGACACCATTTCACTAGGAATTTATTATTATCACATAATATTGTACAAAATCAATCAACTCCTTATAATTTTCCTATCTCTTTCACTTGTTTGACTATTCATCCTCATGCGTATAATTACCTAATATCCCATGAGCATATTGATCAAGTCAAGAATTTGCTCAATGAATAAGCCTCTATTTTCCCACATAAATTAAAATTATGCTTCCTTTTGACATGATTACATCAAAAAATATAATTCTAATAGATATTTATTGAATGTACCTCTCCACTAGATTCTCATAACTCTTTTCCACTCTTCATATAAATATTTCAGTTGAATTATGTAATCATAATTCTAAACATATTTATTCAAAATTGTATTTTAGCCTACCACATATATTGTTAACCATGTATGAATGCATTATAATATCTCACAAAACAAAATATCGTAAGGATCACTTGGGATATTCTTCTACAATCACTTCTTAAATTTTAAACTTTTACTTTGACAACATCATTCATAAATTCTAAATATTTTACCTCAAACCAAGCCTTGATGCACTATAAATTAATTTTACCCACCACATTCAACAATGATTTCCTTACTCTATTAAGAAAAGGTATCAACAATGGAACCAAAAATTGTGTTTTTTCTTGATCTCCTCAAGCCCTATGCAAGCTATATCATGCACAACAAATATAATTTATGCCTAAGGACTTAATAATTCACCCAAGGTACATCAAGATAACATTGAGAACCTAATTATGAGAAAACAAAAATACATGAATGATCACATTATATTTACATAAATCCATATATCACACAAACATCATCTAGGGAAATTAATAGCATAATAACAAGGTACACTTCATAAAAATAATCCATAGTTCATTATCAATACTTCATCTACAACTAATACATCATATATTTATCTCCTTTAAAGGACTACTTTTACACATGAGCCTTCTACAAATATTATACAATCAACTCATTTAAACCCTAGATATGTCAAGTAGCATATGTAAAATTTCCAATATATATTGATATATAAAATAAGAGACTAAGGTCCTTATTTGGTTTTCCCAAACCCCTTGGACTTCTATCAACTATTTATAATTTAATTTCTTTTCACCAACTATCATGCCACCCATCCTTCACATTTATAATATTCATTCTTCAATAATTCTACATATCTTGTGTAGTGCCACATTCCATTACTCTCAAATCATATATTTTTACAATCTAGATCAACTTCTTATAATCCACTTTCTCCATATCTAGATTCATATCATGAGTCAATGTCTCCTTTATTTTTTATCTTTTGTATTTGTTTCCAAAGTGAGTTTATTCATTTGATGTGTTTTTTTTTAACTACATGCTATACATCATAGTTCCCACTTAACCTATTATTTATCATGCATATGATCTTGAATATGTACTTTACAAGGATCTAAGAGACTTTGGCACATCTCACTCATACATCAAATATTAAATAGTCTTTCTAAGTTTTCCTTAGGTTAATTTTAGGAACAATGGCATAGGTTGATATTAATCATATTATTCATATTCATATTTTTGCTCTTCATATTTTTCATCCTATTCATATTCATATCCATATTTTATTCATCAACATCTCCCTTTAAAATAGGATTTAGCTAGTTGACATGTCCTAATATCTCTCTATAAACTAGGATACAAACAAGAGATCATAACATAGAGCCTATGTATACTTGGATTGTATAGTGATGATACTTGAGGTGGTCATAGATATAGAAGAAGTTAATACATGATCAATGTCAACGGTATAGGGTTACAAAGCCTATGCCTAAGATATAAGGTATAGTTATAACTATATCCCAAGGTAAATCAATTATATAATAATGGTACCAAATGGGTATCAAAGGTATAGTAATGAAAATGAATGAAAGGAACCAATATAAAATGGTAACCTATATCTAATTTCAGATATAAAAATACTATCTTTGGTAATTGACAATGAAAACCTTGACACACATTTACAAATAGGAGTTAAGCACTCAAACAAGGTCTTAATCTACCATTTTATTGCACTTTCATGCTACCTTATGAGTCAACTCTTCCATTTTACTAATATAAACCTATGTGAATTTCACTATTTGTTTCAAACCTTCTAGATATCCTATATATAAATATTACACTCTTAGTTTAGTTTGCCTATATACAAGATAATTCTACTAGATATAGTAAGTATCATTATCTGATACTGACTTGATTTGGTTAGTACTAAACTATTCCTAACAATGACTATTTTAAAAAATAAAACACATATTTAGGTTTGTCCCATCATCCTAGTGTGTCAGTTATATGAGGAATTATTAAATTGGATATATATATAAGTAAATCAAGGTCTCATTTAAAATGGACTTGGAACTTATTAGATATACATCACAATGAGAAAATATTCCCTATTCTTCCAAATTTTCAAATCTAACACTCAAAATAACAAGCCAATTCTAAATCATTTGAAATCCAAGTCAAATTAAGTATTTTCAAGTATTAAATCCACATTATTATTGAAATAATTCATGTATAGATATATGAAGCAATACACACAAGTAAAATCTAGAGTGACATGAATAATCAAAGCATACATAGTTAATAGTGAACTATTACATAGGAATTACCATGGTAAAACCTCAAAGAGGTAAAAAAAAACCAATATGATATTCATATATTTGAGAAACCAAATCACACCAATACATCAACTCCTCCTCCTCACTTCTTCAAAAACTTTCACAAAACTCTTTTCATGATTCAATATCTTCACACACTTTCAAAATAAGGGTAAAACCCTATTTATAGTGAAATGTGAAGGGATGTGACTATTGTAAATAATAGTTCCAACCATCCTAAGAACATTTTAAATTACCAATAATAATAAACAAGTATGTTTTATTTTTACTAATAAGTAGTAAATAATTTATGTTTTATTATTTATTTACATGATGTTGTTAACCCATGTTAATAAATAATAAATCATTATTATTTAATTATTTAAAACGTGATAAGGGTCTTATAATTTCACCACTTAGACATTAAATTCTTTAACACTCCCCCTTAATACTAAGTTGATAAATGTCATAGTCACCTTAAAAAAGAATCATAACCAAACATCACATTTTGAAACAAAAATAATTATAATCCATAAACTACTTGAAATTAAGTTTAGTTTAGCATGATTGTGAGACTACATCTCATAGTTTCTTATGAATAATCACTCAACATACTTGGATCCTTTTATAACATAAAGACCTCCATTAAAAAGTAGGATTTTAATGTATTGGGGTAAAAAATTAAAATTTCCACATGAATTTTACTTAAATTACAAAAATTCCACATGAATTTTACAATGTTTTATAATAAGAATAAGTATAAAGAAGGATAAGAAACTCATGGCTATTAGGAAGTGACATTGTCATGTACACTCCCTCTCAATGGCAAGTCTGAGAGGCCCAAAAATACATGAAACTAAGAAAAATTGGTAGCACCAAGTGGTTTTATAAATATATCTACCACAAGTTCATCTATAAGATAGAACTACATATCTATATTTCCATTTATAACTTTCCCTTGGATAAAATACACATGAACTTCAATATTATTAAATTATTGTTGTGTACCTACACAAAACTTAAACACATATCCAAAAATAAATTCATGATAGAATAGTATGGTTAGAATCAAAATAACCACATACATAAAAATATGACATATGATTTTCTATGGTAAAACACATTTAAAAAATCAAGTCATATTTTAGGAAAATAAGTTCACTACTTTGATTACAAAGTTTGTGAAAAAATATAAATTATTATATGCAATTCATTATTGGATGTCTCCAATATTGACAAGATGGGCATCCCAACTATCATGTGATGTTCATACAATAATTTACTAATAATATGATACTAAGTTTAAATATTAGATATCCTATTAGAAAAAAATCATTTTATTATTTGAATTTTATCAAAACTTTGTAAGTTTGATATGCTTCAACAAAATAAAGATATACCTCTCATACATCAAATATGGATAATTTTAGCATAAAATGTCATGATCCAATCAAACAAATAAGACATTGAAACAAATAATTTCATAGATGTATGAATATGATGCTCAGTAAAGTAAATGATAAAGAGCCAATAATACAAAATCCATTTACACTTTGCATTTCATAACATATATTATAAAAAAAATAAAACAAATAAATATGTTAGCATAACGAATTAGATGATAAAATCATCAAATGATAGTATCTAATTAATTAAAACACAAAAGATCCAAAGTCACTGAGCATGATCTTTTTACCAAATGTAATAACTAAACATAATCATCTTGTCAAATTAAGCATGATGTTATGCATATAATATATTTTAATGTTGATTGAATTGAAAATAATCATTATATATATATATATATATATATATATATATATATATATATATATATATATTCATTGATTTAACATCTAAGAAAAATATATCTATTACAATATAATTGTAATATATATTTTTCAAGAATCAATACTGAATCATTTTACTAAAAAAACAACGTAGATGAGACACTTTCAATATAGTTAGTATCTCTAAAGTAACAAAAAAATAGATTTATCAAATCAAATGAAATTCTATAAGCATATATGTATAAAAATTCAAAGATAAAGTATGGATTATATTCATAATATGCACATAAGTATTCAAGGTTATGACCCATAAGAACTAGGAGGAACATTTGCAAAATTCAACATTGTTCTGATCATCTCAATAATGGTACAATTTTTCCTTTTAGTAATACAATATGTTGAGGGTAATAGGGAGTTATTGAGTCCATTTGAATACCACAACTAATGAAAAAAGAATCAATCTCTTTACTAACATATTCATCATCATTATCAGTTATTAATCTCTTAATATAAAAATAAAATTTATTTTCAACACTAGTTTTAAATTCCTTAGATTTAAACAACACATCATATTTATTTTTAATGAAAAAAGACTAGATAATTCTATTATAATAATTAATAAAAGTAACAGTATAAAAATAACTATTAAGATATACAACTTCAATAGGTCTTACAACACCACTATGAATCAATTCTAAAAGATGCAAGAAATTTGTATGATGTTTCTTTTGAAAGGGGTTAGTATGATTATCATGTAAGAAAACCTCACAATTTTCAAGATGAGAAGGTATATAAATAAGTATAAAAACAATATTATGAGTAGACGTATCATGTAAACTTATAAAATTAACATATCATAATCTTTCATGCCATAATTAAGATTCATTCTTATTATGTGATGAAAGAAAATATGGAAAAAAATGAGAGAAAATGTATAAACCATTATTTTGAACGCATTCAACAATTAGAGACATACATTGGTTTATAATGGACCATTTATCTTTAAGTAATGTTATAATTTAATTATCATTAGTAATTTGTGAATAAAATAACAAGTTTTTTTTCAATTTTTGTACATAGAAAACATCATTAATAATAACATTTGAAAATTTTGTTTGTCCTTCCTTAGTTGCTTCTAAAACTAAATTATCTCTTAAGTAAATTTTTTTAGAGAGATATCTATAATCACACAAAATATTAGATAGACAATTAATATGGTGTGATGAACTGCTACATAAAATTCATTCATTTTTATTTGAAGCAAATAAAGTAGGCTACAAAGTAATAACATTTCGATCCCAATTTTGATTCTAATTAAAGTTTTGATTCTTTTTCTTATTTTGATTATATTTATTCCCTTTTTTATTTTTGTAAATTTTATTATCAACTCTATCTTTTTTATATAACAAGTTTCTACTTTATGACCAAATTTACCACATAAATTATAATTCTCATTAAACTTAGGTTTATGATTCTTATTACTAGATGTCTTATTCTTATTTGAGCTAAAATAAGGATTAGGGTTATATTTCTAGTTTTTATTGTTATAAAAAATAGTATTTAAGGTGAGAAGTTCTTGAGTGGCATTGTCTTTAGAATCAAAATTGGTCATAACTTACTTTTATTGAATCAAGAGAGTTGACAAGGTGGTAAGGTTAGAGATATATTGCTTAGTTTGATGCTTAGAATTCAAAATTGAAATAAATTTTTTAAAATTTTCATGAATAGTTAGTTTAATGATAAAATAAAATAATTGATCTTGAATCAAATTACAATTAAAATCATCTAACTTATATTTAATGTTTTTAATTTTAACAAAAAACAATCATAACTTTTCATCATCTTTCATAGGTGTAGTTAGAAATTCAAGGATTAACTTAATAAATTTTTAGAGGTGAGTGCCCTCGTACATGGATTAAAGGAGTTTCCAAGCATTTATATAAGATTCCTAATTACCAATGTGAAGAAAGAATTCATCCTTAATAATTTGCAAGATAATAGACATAGCTTCCTATAATATTTGTTGAAATATATTAGTAGGCTCAGGGGTCACATGTCATCCAAAAGAGGATTTTTTATTCCCAAAAACAATATTCCATAACTTACGAGTTTCTAAATATTATAGTTATTTTTATTAATCATTTGTGATTTCTCTAAAATAAAATTAGGCAAAGCCATAGCTTCCCTTTAAGAATGATAAAAAATAAATGCTTAAAATGAATCCTTTTTATTGTGAATTTTAAATTTATTTAAAATTAAAAATAGATTGAAAGTGTAAACACACAATTATTGATTAATTTAATGCTAGACAAAGAAATAAAATTGCAAAAGATTGCAAAAAAATAATGTGTTACAAGTGTCATAAAAATGTGCTAATATAAGCATAATTATTTTAAACAAAAACTTTTTAATAAGTTTCTGAACTATTTTCAAAAATAAAATGAATCACACATGCAACTATACTTAATTACATAATTTAGATGCCAAATAATTCAAAAAATTAAATTAGAGTTGCATTAAATTAGGTGTCAAAAGAGTCATACTCAAAATAACTACCTAGACACTATTATTAAAAAAAGTTATAAAATTAATAATATAATATTTCAATAAAAATGGATCATGTAGATGTGTTCAGAGGGTGTAAATACCTAGGGATCAAATGGTTACATGATTATGCTTGTAAAAATATTCAATAGGTCTAAAATTGAACAAAAGTTGACAATTTAACTAGGGTTTTGAATGCATGAGAAAAGTTTGCACACAAACTAAAAAATAGAATTAAATTTATAAAATGAATTTGACCAAGTAAAAAAATATTGATTTTAAGGGGTTTTGGAATTGGGACCTCCCAAACTACAACATTTTAGCAAAATTACAACCACCAACCCTTCTACAAACCTTCTTAAACATTTACATACATTAATACATATTTAAACATTTGTTTTATCTTATTTTTATTCTTTAAAAATTAAAATAAAATCAAATATATAAAAATATTTAACCATGCATGTAAAAATTTTAAAATAAAATTTAATTTTTGGTTTTAAAACTCTTAAATGAATTTAAAGATGGGGGCCACTAGACTTTGCATGGAAAATATATTTTTGAAGAAAAAAAGTATTTTTTAAATATTTACACAAACTATATAAAAATATATATTTACCTATAGCATATCATGGCACATATATGGCTCCAAGGAGAGCTTTAAAACTCTCAGTGCTTAAACCAAACCACTAACACCTTAAAAATTTGCCAGTGCTCTTAAAATGCTAAAACTTAGGCAGTATGATCTTCAAAATTCAATATTTGGTGAAGAATTCATATATTTCACTCACCCATACTAACTATAGAATACTAGGCTGATTGGAAAAAATAAATGGAGCCATAAAGGCTTCCAAAAGTCGAGCAGATATTTTGTTAGGGATAATAATTGACAAAACAAGATTCAAACACAAAAAACCATTACCATAAGCCTGTAGAGTAAAATTTTATGATATTTTGACTTGCTCAGGGTGATTATTTTTTCCCCTATAGAAGTCATAGGAGAGACAAAAAATTTGTATAGACCACCAAAAATCTTGAAATTTGTTTCAATCTTCTAGGTTTTTTCCTAATAAAGAAAGAATTTTAAAAATTAGATTTTGACTAGGAAATTAATGTTTTGAATTTTCCCACACTGATTATAGCACCCTTATGACTGAGAAAAAAATTAGTGCTTGAAAAAAATATATCTAATTTAAGAGGGTCCTTGAAAATAATTCTAAGTTGTTTCGAAGGAGAGATAGACCTCTAAAGTAATCCAAAAAAATTCTTCTCCCTCCTTGCTATACACATGTTTGAACTAGGATTTATATAACACACACACACACACACACACACACACACATCAATTGATAATATATATGATATTTTTAATCACATACACCCTATTGGCTCTGATACCATGAAAGAATTCATGTATAGATATATGAAACAATACACACATGTAGAATCTAGAGTGACATGAATAAGCAAAGCATACATAGATAATAGTGAACTAGTACATAATAATTACTATGGGAAAACCTTAAAGAGGTAAAAAAAACCCCACCAATGTGATATTCATATATTTGAGAAATAAAATCACCCAAATACATCAATTCCTCCTTCTCACTTCTTCAATAGCTTTCACAAAATATTTATTCATGCATAATTCACGATTCATAATATATTATCTTCACACACTAAAATTCTTATTTATAGTGAAATGTGAAGGGATGTGACCATTGCAAATAGTAGGTCCAATCTTCTTTAAAATATTTTAAATTGCTGATAATAATAAAGTATGTTTTATTTTTATTGATAAGTAATAAATAATTTATGTTTTATTATTTTTTTATATGAGATTGTTAACCCATGTTAATAAATAATAAATAATTATCATTTATTTATTTAAAATATAATAAGGGTCTTATAATTTCACCCATTAAATAGTAAATTTTCTAATAATTATATACATATATATAGAGAAGGAGCATAATTACATAATCACACTAGGTGGGAGAACTATGCGTTACCTTTTTTCCTCTTTGGAGTATTGTATACATATACAACATCCAATAATTAGATAGGAGTGATTTGGGTTAGCTCATTTTGTTACATTTATCTATTTTTTGTATGTTTCTATCCCTCATTAGCACACATAGGGTTATAAGGCAAAGAAGTCTAATTTTTAGAGTTACGTGCATCATCAAATTTTGGGATCATAAAAAAAGAGAAAAGAAATAAATTCTTATTTTATTATATAATAATTGTGTCCAAACTATACATAAGATAATACTACCCAATATGTCATTATAAACCAGTGATATTAACCCGATCCTATCAAATTAATCAAACACAAACAACAAATCGGTTTTGGAATTGAATGAACCATATGTATACTTATCTTTGATTTCCATTTTTAGAATACAATCACAGTCACCAAAAAAAATTATGTATTATGATGTCCTTATTACTTTATATATTTATCATGTGCCCTTTGCAAATCAAAAGAATCAATACAAATATTTTACATTCATATGTATGCTTGAATGTCATATTTATTAATCTGAATTAAATTTCAAAGCTCTATTTTAATTATATTAATCTCACCCATTAATCCAAATTAGGATAAAACATATTGGTGAACCTATACACATATTGAATACTAAAAAACTATATGTTTTCTCCTAAGGTTTCATCCTTCTATGGTTTTATATTTCATCCTTATTTCTTACTCATTTATGTTCCCTTTGATTTGAGGCTATCCTTCTATTTTTACTCATTATTATTACAATGTTTTGTATTATTTATATGTATGAATATCCTAAAAATAATAACAATTATCATCTGGATGCTTCCACTATTATTTCCACCTCTTCTCAAGGTGGTGTTAACTATTTTCTCTCTACAAAGGTCCATGATACTACTATCCCCAAAAGGTAAAGGGAACCTCAAGGATAACCAAAAAATGAACAACACTACATATAACATTATTTTAAAAGGAAATATATAATTATAAAGGGTTAATACTCAAATACTTGGTAACAAAATTTTTTGATGAATGAATTTGACCCTTTAGATTGAGATGTGTGCAAATGTTGGGGTACACAGGACAAGGATTAGAGAAGGTACATTCCTTAGCAATGATGTGGATCTTACTTGAAAATAATTGGATTACAGAATGACAAGAATTAGAGAATCATTACTAAACCTATTATGTATCCAAGACCCTATTTTCCTTTGTGAGATATTTATTAAAGATGCACATTCATTATTTCAAGTCACGCTTCATGATACCTATTATGTGAGACCCCATTTTGACATCACTCCCTATTATATATTTTGTTACATATTTTGTGGAATTGATGGATATATGTTAGACTATTTGTAGGCAAAGTGTGCCCACACTTTATATTTTGATGAAATTATGGACATTGATTATCAATTTGGTAGATTTTAATTGTATGCATGACTATTTATGTGTGGATATACCTTGTTATTGAGATGTTGATATTAAATGGCATGATATTCTATTTTATGAATTTATAGTTGATTATATTGAACTAACCAAGATATATGATTGTCTTGTAAATTTTTTATAGTGATAACTATATTAGTTCATATTATTCTAGATATAAATTATCTTTTCATGGATGTATTTGATGTTTGTATTGAGTGTACAAATTGTATGAGGCCAAAGGTAGTATTAAGAGAGACTTGTAAGGGACTAATGCATGCCTTTAGAAATAATATTCACATCTAGAATCACCTAAAACCTTTAATCTTATACCCCCATTTCTTTTCAATTGCTAATTGTATCATTTTGTGTCTTTTAAATTATTTTCTTTATTATTTTTAAATTTTGGTGTTATGACTTAACCTCTCTTCTAATTTTAATCACCATATACCTATTTCAACCCTCAATGAGTTTATTTAACCTTGTTAATGGTTGGGATGACCTACAAACCCAACCCATATGCTCAAACTCAGATTTGTCTTTCTAACCATTTTTTTTCTTGAGTAATTGACAAGTAAAGCTTCTCTTACTAGTCCTTTTTGGATCTATACATATACCCATTGGGTAAGTGGGGTTTTCAAGGCACTTTTACCACTTTTTGGTCATAAAAAATCCTTATTTATGGCTGAAATTTTACTTTCACAAGAAAACCTCTCTTTTTGAATTAAAAAAAGTTATGTTATGTTTGTAAGTGCAAGGAACACACATGTGAGTGTGTAAGGGAATTTAAAATATTTGTAAGAGAAATTTATGGAGGGAAATTACATATTTGGGATGAGTATGTCCATGTGGCACCATCCTATTGGTAATTTTTTTTGTCTTCTTATTTTAAGGACCTTCTTTTGGTCTTTTGGGGTTATACATTTTGGATTGTTGGACAGCTGGGGTGCTTGGAGAGAGGCTCTTAGAAGTGTCAAATGGAGCTTTTGGTTGAGGTAGGTATTTTTTATTATACTTGAATGATTTCTCTTATCTTATTTTTCTTGAATGAATCTCATCTAAAATAAAATGAACAAATGTTTTTATTAGATTTGAGGCCTTATTCTTGGATTCTTTTTAAGTTTTTCACATGTGTATGATTTCCCTATTTTATCTTTCTTGTTATTTTATTTCTTTGTCATTGTGTGAATGTTGGGTATGGGATTTGGGAGCAAATTTATGCCACCCATGTGGGGATTGTAATAATTATATATATTTTGAGAAAGAGATTAGTGCTCTTGCTTATGGATTATTGGACAATCCCACTCTAGCATCAGTTACATGAACTTGCTTATGAGAAGTGAAACCTTTTTATAAGGGTGAAAATACACTTACCTTGATGAGATATTGGAGGTTTAAGGAGGCATGATGTATTATGGGAGGTCTAAGTAGGTAAATTATTGCTTGATAAATACTATTTTATTTGGTTTTATAAGCCTTAATTTTATTGATAAACTTATATGACAAAGAAATCAAGATCCCTCTTCTCTTCTCTTTAGTGAAGTCCTTTTTGACTTTCATGTTCTTTGTATTTCATTTGTGAACACCTTTTTATTTTTTTTCTCTTTATCATTGACACCAAATCATTCCCCTTTCAATCTTATTCCTTATCAATATGAGCTTGTGGCATTCCTCTTTCCCTTGGGTTCGGGGGAGGGCATATAATGATGCCTAAAGGATGGGTGGTCAAGTACCTTCCTTTGGCCTATTTTGATGTTTTCTTGTATTATTATTAGATATTTACACTTGTGTGTAGGTTACGTAGCTTGGATCTTATTGTGGCATGATAATTTCTTTCATATGTTCTTTTGGCAGCCAAAGTCTTTCATGTTGTGGAAGAGTTTCTACTCCATTGTGAATAATTATTTTGAGGAAGGATATTTTCGATAAAATATTTTAAAACTTTTAGCCTTGAAAATATCTTTTATGGACTCTTGTGTAAGGGTTGTATAGAGATAACAATTTTAGACTTGTAAACTTAAGACTTATCTCTCCTATATCTTGTTGGGAAAATTATAATCTTTCTTGGAATGAATACTTGTAGGAATGTTTATACCTTTCCTCCATTTATAATTATTGTTATCAATATGTAAAAATAATACTTGTTGAAAATATGAGTATGAGTAAGTGTATGTTCATTGCATTATTTTCTATCTTAAGATTGTTCATATGTTTAGTTAAATGGTAAAAGAGTCTTAATATGATGTATAAGTGAATATGGTGAATGAAAAGTGGTGTTGAAGCTATCCTAATAGCATTTGAATGTTATGCATACTCTTGATAAAAATGGTTGAATAGTTTTAAAAAAGAAAATATATTACTTATTTTTTCCTTCATTTGAATTCAATAAAAGATTATAACTACAAATGATAAATTGATCTCTTAAGTTGTATGATATTTGTTGTACTCTTCTCTCTTTACTTTTCCATTTTCTTTATTTGAGAATTGGAATCTATAAGTGAAAATTATTAATATAATTACATTCACATGACAAAATAAGTAGTACATTCATTTTAGAATGTAGTGGATTGTCCAAAATAATCTTATATTAGTTTATGGATAAAAAATAAATTAATGAGAACATTAGTACCATTATATTAAAATTAAATTGTTTAAATTTTAATTGAGATAAAAATACACATGTAAATTTATGTTATGCATTTAAATAAATAAATAATTTACATATATGCATATTTATATTTTAATAAATTTAAAGTTGAAAAAAAAAGATTACTTAAGTGTGTGTGTATATATATTATATATGCATTGATATATACACTTGAATAATTAAATAGTTAAAAATACTATATAAATAATATATTCATTTTAAAAAAAAAGAAAAAATATACATAGATATATAAATGATTATACACAAGTTGGTATATAAAAAAATAATTATATATCTAATTTAAATAAAATTTATATTTAAAATAATATAAAATAGAATATATTAAAATGAATTTTAAAAAAATAAAAAAAATCACTCAATAAATAAATTAAAAATAATAATAAAAAATTAAGAAAAAAATGAAGAGAGGATGGGGGTGGGGGTGGTTGCTATGGTAACCCCCCTTCCCCCCCACAAATCCTCACTTTATAAGAAAGAGGGAGGGACAGGTGGGAGTGGGGGGATGGGGGGAAGGTGAATGGGGGGTAGCAGAGGGTGGGGTTTGGCTAGTCGGTCATCCCCCCCTATCCTATTTGATTTTGGGTAGCCAACCCCCTGTAGCCTGTGGTCACAGATGGGGGGAGAGAGGGGTTTGAACAACCCCCTATCTTATTTGATTTAGGGCTGATGACCCCTAGCTATAGCTATGGCCGTAGACCATAGGCTGCAGGGGGGTCAGCCACCCCCCTAACTATTATCTTTTAAATAAATAAAAAATGCATTTAGATAAATAGATAGATAGATAATATATATGTGTGTGTGTCATATATAATATAAAATAAATAATATGATAGTATATTTAAATATTTATATATCTTTGAATATTTAGTGTATATATAACTCTCTCTCTCTCTCTCTCTCTCTCTCTCTCTCTCTCTCTCTCTCTCTCTCTCTCTCTCTCTCTCTCTCTCTCTCTCTCTCTCTCTCTCTCTCTCTCTCTCTCTCCTCCTCTCTCTCTCTCTCTCTCTCTCTCTCTCTCTCTCTCTCTCTCTCTCTCTCTCTCTCTCTCTCTCTCTCTCTCTCTCTCTCTCTCTCTCTCTCTCTCTCTCTGTGTGTGTGTGTGTGTGTGTGTGTGTGTGTGTGTGTGTGTGTGTGTGTGTGTGTGTGTGTGTGTGTGTGTGTGTGTGTGTGTGTGTGTGTGTGTGTGTGTGTGTGTGTGTGTACTTATAAACTTATATTCAAAAAAAATGTATATATACATATCTTTAGGGTATGAGATATCTTCTTCAAGCTCCTCCTCTTCAAGCCTCTAATCTGTAAATGAAACAAAACAAAATAAGAGTAAAAAAAAATTTAGAAAAAGTTTTTATTTGATTACATAAATAAATTAGGGCAACACTTAGAATCCATAAATCTTAGGGTTCAACATCATTTAATCCTATGGCTATGATTTATTCCTCCACTTACAAGTGGGGTTGACTTTATTTTATTTTAATTGATTTAAATTATTTAATTCTACATGAAAGCTCTCCTAGATAACTTATCATATAAACTATTTTTCTTGGATGTAATTTAATTCTTATTGCAAAATAATAATTTGTAAATGACTGTTAGTAAATTATTTACTTGTGGGTAACTTGGGTTAGATTAAATTATTTTATTTTATTTGACTAGCTTGGTGATTAAAACCTTTTGATAAATTAATTAATCCTTTTCCACCTAAATGTTTACATACAGAGTTATTCGAATGGATTTTAGTAAATGAAATTTAAATATTATTTGTTAATTAATTAAGTTAAATAGTATTAATTAATTTACATAAATTGATTAGCAAATTCATATAGATTGAAAAAAACTAGTTAAACCTAGTGATCTATATACTTGATCCATAAAAGTGAATAATAAATATTATTTTTAAAGAAAAAAATAATTTTCTTTTTAAAGAATTAATTAGCATGTATTTTTTGGCCATTATATTTTGGTATCAGATCCTATTTTAAAAACCAAGACCTCTGGGTAGATATTTTATTAAACTTCTTCTTCCACAATATCCTAATGCTCATCTTATGTTTATGTAAGATGAAACAATAGAAGGACAAATGTGTGGTTCAAGTGTAAGATGAATGACCCCCATCCCCTGAACCACCACTACCACCCCATTTGGTAGACCATGGAGCTCATATTCTTCAAGCCTAATAATATATGATGGGGTACTTCAGGAGAGATTACTTGAGGTTAGGGAGGAGGTGTAGAGACACTCCCCACCCCCATCATAGGAGGCCTATCATCCTAGAGAGAGGTTGCATAGTCCATCACAATAATGAGTAGAGAGGTATCTTTCACCACATAGGGAGAGGCATAAGGAGCGTCAGCCACCCAAGAGTGACCCTATGTTATCATGCAAGACTTTTTGAGACTTTATCCACCCAAATTTCATAGAGAGTGAGATGGTTTTTTTGTAGGGGTATGGATTTTGAGACTAGATAATTGATTCAATTTGTAGGCCTATGATGGTAATATCAAGGCCTGATTTGTTATCCTCCTTCTCAAAGATTTAATGATTAATTGGTAGAGTAATAAGGAGTTAAATCTTTACTTGGATCAAGACTTTATTACTCGAGAGATTTTTTGAGGAGCCATTTCATATTTGATACTTATCAAAACACTTCACAAATAAGAAAATTAAGGAGTTAGACAACCTCTAATAGGGTATTTGTACTATGGCTCAATATGAGAGCCAAATTTTGGACTTACTTTAGTATGTTTGGTTTCTTCAAGATGATAAACTCCAAGGCATATGGTTCATCAAGGGCCTAAATGCATATATAGTTGGAGGAGTTCATCTTCCCTCTCCTCTGACCCTTGAGGTTGCTATGGAAAAAGAATATTTGGTAGAGGAAAACAAAGGGAAATAATAGGAGGCTAAAGAATCCTTGTGGGGCAAGCTTAGAGCCTAGTGAGACTTTAGATCATTAGGAATGTGTCCCCCACCTAGGGGTAGATAGAGGCACTCTCATTTCTCATCACAGCCTCCTCAATAGTTTCATCATCATTCTCAATAACACACTCAACATTAGCACCACCACCCTCCACAAGGCTCTTAGAGAGATAGAGGGTAGGGTGGCTAGGGATAGAATAGAGATAGGAGATTTTCTAGATAGGATTTAGGGCCAACACTAACTCAATAGTCTTATTATTAAGGGCATTCAATATATACAGGATTAGGTTATCAGAGGTCAAGAGGAATGTAAATGAACAAAAAGACCAAGGGAGCATGTTTATTGTGTGAAGATCCAGAGCATTATGCATGAGAGCTACCACTTAGAGATTTCATAATTGTCGATATAAGGCCCCTATATCTTATTAGACTATTGGCAATGTGAGATGTGCATATTGCATGTATGCATCATTAGATAATTAGTAGGTAGAGTACCAAGATATAATGATTGAGACTACATGTATTATTCATAGGATTTCTATATTAGTGTTATTTAACTCAAGAGCTTATGATTCCTTTATTATTCCATCCCTTGTGGATCATTGTGTCTTGGTGACATCTAGGTAGGGTGACCGTTAAGATGTTGAGTTAGCCTTTGGGGCTAGGATGATAGTATACTCTTTTATTAGTGGTTACACTCCTTACTTAGGCACCTTCACCACCACTCTCAATATTCATATCATACCCTTGGGTTATTATGATGTTATTTTGGGTATGGATTATCTGGGGGCCCATTGAGCTAAGGTGGATTATCATAACAAGGTTATCAATTTTTGTAATGACCTTGGGAGTGTGGTTACTATCACAAGGATCAAGAGACCCATATCTCTTCATGTGATTTTTGATATGCAACTTAGGTAGAGTGAAAATAAGTGATGTCAGATGTTTGCTATCATAGTTAGTTATAAATTAGATGAGGAGAGTTCTTGAGTGACACTTGATGACCATCCTATACTCTAGGAGTTTTTAGATGTGTTTCCAAATGAGTTTCTTGGATTACCCCTTTCGAGGGAGATAGATTTTAGGATTAATCTTGTGCATAAAGTAGAACCTATATCTAGGGATACCTATAGAATGAATACACCTAAGATTTTTGAGCTCAAGATGTAGTTGGAAAAACATTTGGAGAAGTGACTCATTAATCTAAGTGTTTCTTCTTGGGGAGCACCCATGATATTTGTAAATAAGAAATATGGTTTCCTTTACTTGTGCATCGACTACAGATAACTAAACAAGGTGATGATCAATAATCATTACCCCCTATCAAGGATTAATGACATATTTTATTAGATGAGAGGGGCAAAGGTATTGTCTACAACTTATCTTAAGTCAGGGTACCATTAGTTAATGATAGAAGAAGTATATATTCATAAGACCACATTCCATACACACTATAGGCACTATGATTTCATAGTGGTGTCATTTGGGTTGACTAATGCACCTAAAGTATTCATGAGTCTTATGAATAGTGTATTTAGGACCTTTTTGGATAGGTTTTTCTAGTTTTCCTTGGTGATATATTGATATAGTCTTAGAGTGAGGAGGAGCATGTGGAGCACCTATGTTAGGTATTATATATTTTATGGGAAAGAAAATTATAAGGGAACTTGAGCAAGTGTTATTTCTTCTAGAAAAAGGTTTAGTACTTGGGTCATGTCATCTTTGGTAAGGGGATCTCAGTAGACCCCTTAAATATTTGAGTGATTATAGAGTGGCCTATACCCACCAATGTAATAGAGGTGTGTAGTTCAATGGGGTTGGCAAGGTATTATCATCAATTTATCCAAGACTTCTCTCAGATAGCACACCCCATCACTTTCATTTAATGAAAAGGGAATAATTTCATTTGGTCATAAAAGTATGAGTAGTACTTATAGATGTTGAAAGAGCATCTAACTAGTGCACCAATCTTAGTAGTACCTAACCCATAAGGTGAATTTTTGGTGTGTATTGATGCCTCCAAATTAGGATTAGGAGTTTTTCTCATACAAGACAATTAGGTCATTACCTTTGAATCTTATAATCTCAAGGATTATGAGTTGAACTACCCTACTCATGAGCTTGAATTAGCATCAATGGTTCATTCACTTCTTAGATGGTGACATTTTCTCCTTGGTAGTTGGTTTGTTTTGAAGATAGAAAACTTGAATCTTTAGCACATATTCACTCAACCTAACCTTGATGCTTGCTAATAGCATTGGATGGAGTTCCTTTATGAGTACCACTTTGATATTTAGTATATCAAAAGGAAGGATTTTTTTTTAGTAGATGCCTTGAGTATGAGGTAAAATGAGATTTTGATCATGATTATCTAGTATTCATTAGAGAGCACATGACATAAAATTTTAGTCTTGACCTTTTTCACGGAACCAAGAGGTAAAATTCTTGAACTACCTAGGGATAATCTCTATTGGTAAATTTTCTAGATGTTAGAGTCATAGAGGGCCCTGAATGGTAGGGTTGTGGGTTACTCTTTAGAGTTAGATGGTATTTTGAAACATAGAGGGTGCATTTATATGCCCATTATTGGTGGTATATGAGACTTGATTTTGTTAGAGGCCCATCAAACCCCTATTCATCATACCCTTGGGTTAAGAATATGAATGCTTAGAAAGCTGTATCATTGGCCTTGATTATGACATGACATTGTAGAGTTCATAACATGATGTCTTGAGTGTTAGCAAGTTAAGGTAGAACATCAACATCCCATGGGCCTTTTATATCCACATGACATACTAGAGTAGAAATGGGACACCATTTCTATGGATTTTATTGTTAGTTTACCTATCTCTTCCTATTTCCATGACACAATCATGGTGATAATGGATAATTTGACCAAGGTGGCCCATTTCTCTCCAATGAAGACCACTTAAAATACCATGGCTATGTAAACTGTCTTATTAGATGGCATTGTTTGATTACATGGGATTCTTAAAGTATACTTATAAGTTCTAGACTACCCTTTAGAGGGAATTGGGCACTTAGCTTAACTTTAGCACATCATATCATCCATAGATAGATAGACAAATAGAATGAGTCAACCAAGTGTTAGAGGAGATGTTACACATGTACATGATGGATCAAAAGTCATGGGAGGACTATTTATACTTGGTTGAGTTTTCCTACACTAATAGTTATGATAATTCCCTTAATATGGATCCATATGAGGCTCTTTATATCAGAACATGTAGGACTCCTCTCATTTATGACAGCCTTGAAGATAGGTTTATGATTATATTAGCTATGCTATATGACATGGAGCATCAAGGAATCCTCATTTGATAGTGCCTAAAGGAGATGCAAGATAGACATAAGAAGTATGCTTATGAAAAGAGGATAGATCAACATTTTACAATTAGGGACAAGGTCTTTTTTTGAGTACAACTAAATAAGATCTTGATATGCTATGAAAAAGGATCTAATCTTGCACCCCATTTTTTAGGTCCCTTTGAGATCTTGGAGATAGTGGGACTAGTTGCCTCTCACTTAGATTATCCACTCAACCTATCTCAAACCGACTATTTTTTCATGTTTTACTTTTGAGGAGATATGTTCCATATATTTATTATGTTTTGGATTGGATGGATTTGTAGTTTGAAGGGGATGGATAGATGATATTGGATCCCATACTTAATTTTGCTTACTAGATGCTGGGTCTTCAAGGTTGTAATTCAGACTAGGTCAAGGTCTAGTGGGACAGATATGATGAGTCTCCAGCTACTTGGGAGGATGCAACACCCTTGCAAGCCTGGTATCTATATCTATTCTAGTGACTTCTAAGAGGAAGTATAATTTTAAGGGAGGGGGATGTGAGACCCCATTTTAACATCACTCCCTATCATATGTTTTGTTACATATTTTATGGACTCGATGGATATATGTTAGACTATTTGGAGGCATGGGGTGACCACACTTTATATTTTGTTGACATCATGGACATTGATTATTAGTTTGGTATATTTTATTTTTATGTATGGATATTTATGTGTGGATACACCTTTTTATATAGATGTTGATATTAAATGGCATGATGTTCTATTTTGTGAATTTATAGTTGATTATATTGAACTAATCAAGATATATTATTATCTTGTAAAATTTTTTAGAGACAATTATACTAGTTCATATTATTTTAGATATAAATTATTTTTCCATGGATGTATTTGATGTTTGCATTGAGTGTGAAGGTTATAGGGGATAAATTCAAGATTAAGAGAGAGTAAAACATGACTTGAGGAATCATATGTACATATAAAATCACATTAAACATTTAATCTTAACCCCCCTTTCTTTTTAATTGCTAATTGTATCATTTTGTGTCTCTTAAATTCTTCTCTTTATTATTTTTACATTTTGGTGTTATGACTTTACCTCTCTTCTAATTATAATCACCAATATACCTATGTCAACCGTCAATGAGGTTATTTAATCTTGTTAAGGGTTAGGTTGACCCACAAACCCAACCCATGTGTTCAAACTCGGATTTGTCCTTCCAACCACTTTTTAGCTTGAGTAACTGACAAGCAAAACTTCTCTTACTAGTCCTTTTTGGATCCATACATATACCCATTGGTTAGGTGGGTTTTTCAAGGAACTTTGAACACTTTTTGGTCATATAAAGGCTTTATTTATGGCCTAAATTTTTATTCCATAAGAAAACCTATCTTTTTGAATTAAAAAAGTTGTGTTATGTTTTTAGCAAGAAACACACATTTGAGTGTGTAGGGGAATTTAAGAGATTTGTAAGAGAAATTTATGGAGTGAAGTCTCATCCTTGGGATGATGATTACCATGTGTTACCATCCTATTGATCCTTATTTTTTGTTGTCTTATTATTTTAAGGACCTTCTTTTAGTCTTTTGGGGTTTATGCATTTTGGATTGTTGGAGATTTGGGATGCTTGGAGAGAGGCTCTTGGAAGTGTCAAGTGGATATTTTGGTTGAGGTAGGTCTTGTTCATTTATTTTTTTTGTTATGAATGAATGATTTATCTTCTCTTGATTTTATTAAATTAATCTCATATAAAATAAAATGAACAAATGTTTTTACTAAATTTGAGGCCTTGTTCTTGGATTTTTTTAAACTTTTCACTTGTGTATTGTTACCATGTTTTATCTTTCTTGTTATTTTCCTTCTTTGTTGTTGTGTGAATTTTGGGTATGATATTTTTGAGAACCTATATTCCACCCATGTTAGGATTGGCACAAGTGAAATTATTTGGAGAATGGGAGTGGAGCTCTTGATTATGGCTTATTGTACAATCCCACTCTAACCTTAGTGGCATGAACTTGCTTATGAGAAGTGAAACCTTTTTTATAAGGTTAAAAATACACTCTCTTTTATGATATATGGAAGGTATAATCAGGGTTATGTGATGTATAAGGAGGCATGATGTATTATGAGAGGTCTAAGGAGGTAAATTAATGCTTGACAAACATTATTTTATTTGGATTTGGAATCTTTGAGTTTATTGATAAACTTATATGACAAAGAAAGAAAGATCCCTCTTCTCTTCCCCTTAGTGAAGTCCTTTTTTAATTCCTTTTTCTTTGTATTTTCTTTTTGAACACCTTCTTATTTTGTTCTCTTTATCATTGATACCAAAACATTGCCATTTTAATCTTATTCATTATGCATATGAGCTTGTGGCATGCCTCTTTTCCTTTGGCTTGGGGGAATCTATGCATTAACCTCACTTAGTTATGTTTGCATGTAATTATGACTAAAGGATGGGTGGTAAAGTACCTTTATTTTTCATATTTATATGTTTCTTTGGAGTATTATTGGATCTTAACATTTGTATGTAGGTTTTGGAGCTTTTAGCTTATTATGGCATGATGGTTACTCTCATATGTTATTTTGGAATCCTAAGTCTTTCATGTTATGGAATATTTCATAATCCATTGTGAATCATTGTTTTGAGGAATGAGATTTTTTATAAAATCTTGTTAAATGTGTATCCTTGAGAATCTCTTTTATGGACTCTTGTGCAAGGGTTGTATTGAGACAATGATTTTAGCCTTGTAAACTTAAGACTTATCTCTCCTATATCTTGTTGGGAATGTTTTAATCCTTATTGGAATGAATATTTGTAATAATGTGTATACCTTTCCTCCATTTATAGTTATTGTTATAAATATGTAAAAATGCTACTTGTTGAAAATATGAATATGAGGAAGTGTACGTTCATTTTATTTTTTTATATCTTAAGATTGTTCATATGTTTAGTTAAATGGAAAAGACTTTTAATATGATTTATAAGTTAATGTGGTGAATGAAAAGTGGCATTGAAGCTATCTTAGTAGCATTTGAATGTTATGCATACTCTTGATAAAAATGGTTGAATAGTTTTAAAAAAGAAAATATATTACTTGTTTTTTCCTTCATTTGAATTCCATAGAAGATTATAACTACAAATGATAAATTGATCTCTTAAGTTGTATGTTATTTTTTGTACTCTTCTCTCTTTACTTTTCCATTTTATTTATTTGAGGATTAGAATATATAAGTGAAAATTATTAATATAATTGCATTCACATGACAAAATAAGTAGTACATTCATTTTAGAATGTAGTGGATTGTCCAAAATAATCTTATATTAGTTTATAGATAGCTACTAAATAATTAATAATATTAGTGCCATTATATTAAAATTAAATTGTTTAAATTTTAATTGAGATAAAAATACACATGTAATTTATGTTTTACATTTAAATAAATAAACAATTTACATATACGCATATTTATATTTCAATAAATTTAAAGTTAAAAAAATAAGATTATTTAAGTGTGTGTGTGTGTGTGTGTGTGTGTGTGTGTGTGTGTGTGTGTGTGTGTGTGTTGATATATACACTTGAATAATTAAATAGCTAAAAATATTATATAAATAATATATTCATCATATATATAATTTAAATAAAATTTATATTCAAAATAGAATAGAATAGAATAGAATATATTAGAATGAATTTAAAATAAAATATAAAATAATAAAATAATAAATAAATAGATCAATAAATCAATAAAAAAATTTAAGAAAAAAATGAAGAGAGGGGGGCGGTGGTTGTGCCCCTCCTCGCCCCCTACCCCCTCCCCCCACACAAACCCTCACTTAATTTATAGGAAGGAGGGAGGGGGTGTTCAGCTAGCCAGCCATCCCCCTATCTTATTTGATTTGGGGTCGATGGCCACCAGCCGCGGCTGTGGTCATAGGCCATAGGCCACAGGGGGGGTCAATTAGTTTCCCTAACTATTATATTTTAAATAAATAAAGTTATATATATATATGTGATAATTATATGTGTGTGTGTGATATATAATACAAAATATTTATTGTTTATAATATACTTAAATATCTTTAAATATTTAGTGTATATATAAACAAATATATATATGTATAAGAATATTATACACACACACACACGCACTCACGCACGCGTACACGCACGCACACGCACATGCACACGCACACGCACACGCACACGCACACACACACACACACACACACACACACACACACACACACACACACACACACACACACACACACACACACACACACACACACACACACACACACACACACACACACACACACACACACACACACACACACATATCTTTAGGGTATGAGAGAGCTTTCCTTCCACAAGATCTTCCTCCTCAAGCCTCCAACCTACAAATGAAACAAAACAAACTGAGAGCCAAAAAACTTGAGTATTTTTTTTATTTGATTACATAAGAAAATTATGGAAACACTTAGAATCCCTAAATATTAGAGTTAAAAATCATTTAATCCTATGGATGTGATTTATTCCTCCACTTACAAGTGGATTTGACTTTATTTTATTTTAATTGATTTCACTTATTTAATTCTCCATGAAAGCTCTCCTAGATAACTTATTAAATAAATTATTTTTCCTAGATGGAATTTAATTCTTACTTGAAAATAATAATTTGTGAATGAGTGTTAATAAACTATTTACTTGTGGGTAACTTAGGTTGGAATAAATTACTTTCTTTTATTTGACTAGCTTAGTGATTAAAACCTTTTGAAAAATTAATTAATCTTTTTTCACCTAAATGTTTACATAGAGAGTTATTTGAATAGATTTTGGGAAATAAAATTTAAATATTCCTTGTTAATTAATTAAGTTAAAAAATATTAATTACTTTACATAAATTGATTAGAGAATCATATAGGTCAAGGATAATCAGTTAAGCCTAGTGGTGTATAGACTTAGTCTGTAAATGTGAATATTAAATGTTATTATTAAATAAAGAAAAGTTTCTTTTAAGGAATTAATTAGCATGTGTTTTTTGGGCATTACACATTACAATGTATTTTTTGGGTTAACCTTTGATACATACTATGAATGTAAAACCACCTACATTGCATACATGTGTTAAATTTACACATGAGGACATATATATACATGTCACGTAGATGAGGATCATTTCATATATAATATTTCAACTTATATATAATGGTACGTAGAAACTAAATCAATGGTACAATCCAAGATATATCACAACATACTCACCAATTGAACATAATAGCTCCACCAAATAATTACCATGACCTCCCCATGTGATACTAAGTATAGTACTCAAATATCAATTAAAGATGCCTACACCAAATAATTATGATGGGAATGCATATTTTTATTATCATTATATTATGGATAATAATGAAAATAAATGTTACAAATTGAGACATAAAATAAAATACCCTAACATCAATATTAAGATTGCTACACCTTTAGGAGAACAAAGGTGACAAATGGGTAACCATTATATTCCATATCATATCATGATCACTAATAATAGGTTATACATACATACATATATATGTATGTATGCATATATGAGCCACTTTGACATGCTAATAACAAAGAATATCTTACAATACACACTTAGATTATATGTCCACATTCATATCTTAATATACACAAAATACATCAAATATTTATGATATATGTAACCAATACAATGGGGAATTATTACCATTAGACACATGACCTCTACATAATTGATTTTAGTTGAAAATAACACATATCATTCTACAAAACATATTCATGTTTGTCTGATGGATTATGTTTGGTTATCCTTTTATCTTGTCTATAGACACACACATCAACCATTTTATAGACATTATATTTGTTTTTATTTTATTATTACATTGTCATTGTTATCCTTATCCAAAAAATCTAAAACAATTATCCTCTATTACTCTATATTTCATAGCATTCCTTGTGTGCATAATTTGTACTAAAACATAACATTCCCATCTTATTGTCACTTATGGTAATTTGAGTCATAATTGACTATTGATATTTTATATACTTATTATAATTGAACTAATTTTTTTTTGTATTCATCCTCATTTCTAAGAAAAAAAATCCATAATATACATAACATTTGACAACCATAAAAAAACAAAATGTATTTAGCATGAATCTCTTCACTCACTCACACACACACACACACACACACACACACACACACACACACACACACACACACACACACACACACACACACACACACACACACACACACACACACACACACACACACGGCATTGTGCACACACGAATCACTATAGAATTACATATAATGAAATGAGGATTTAAATTCATTCCTTTACATCCCCTTCCACTTCCAACATATATTTGAGCCATGAATACAATGGGAGTGTATAGATTTATCTCACTTCCTCCACATAGCCATGTTATCACATTTAGTGCACACTATAATTCACACATGATGTGAATTATTCATATCCCTCTAATTATTTAATATTCATAACCATTTCCACTTGCCCTTATTTTTAAAATTTAAAAAATTAAAAATAAAACAACATTCAGATATTCATAAAATCCAAAAATAGGACTTGAGCATGACATGATCCTTAGTTTACACTCCTTATATATTTTATTTATATCATGTTTGGTATATGGAATATTTTTTACATACACACATGTATCTACATTTATATGAATGTTATGCAGGACATACAGGTTACACATGGACATATAGATGTTGGTTTTCCCTCTACCCAATGGCCATGATAATATTGGGGGCATATTATTCCATAGGTTCATTATTACAAGTAATGTCTATCTATGACATTTGTACCATGATATACCTACATTTATTACATATTACTTTCTAATTACTCATTTTTTACATAATGATACATGATATGCCATTATAATGTAAGTGGCATTGACATATATGGATGGTGTAGACTAGTTCCTTATTTTATTACCCATTGATGTTATTACTCTTTTACATGATAAACTACTTTATTTTTGAAGTTTTTGTGTAAATTGGTCTTTATTGATGAAACATCATTAATGTATCTTGTTTGTGATAATTTTATGTTCCCTTGTGTGTGGTCCTTAGTCTTATTTGTTGTGATGTTTTATGTATCTTGTATGTGGCCCTTGGCCTTATGTTTGACACTAACACTTGAACTTGTTGAGATTTATGGCATTGATAAGTGCCTATTTCATATTATCAATTAGTTACACTTATACTATGTGCTTCATATATATATATATATATATATATATATATATATATATATAGAGAGAGAGAGAGAGAGAGAGAATACACTTGCATGACCTGCATTCCATATGTTACATGCATGCCTTGATTGATATATACATTCTTATGATTCCATATTCTCCATATTATCAATTGATATTACATGATGTTATATTTATATATGACACCATGATATGATTAACTCTTATTTTGAGATGATTTATTCAAAGGATACATACCTCATCTCAAAAGGAGGAATTATAATGGGTTTGTCATAGATACATAAGCCTTCATGAGCATAAAATAAAATTAGAGTAAAAATATAAAAATATTCAAATGGTTTAAATATCAAAGTTTTAGATACATGATAGATATGGGCACATTGATTTAAATCAGAGAGGCATATGCCATGAATATATACCCACTTTACAAAAACATGAGTATAAATTTATACATACTTGGGTGCATTTACATGGGCATATGCACAAAATTTTATGGGAATATGATTATAGGTTTTCACATACACATACATTTGATATATAGGTTCTTGAATTTATCATATAAATTCATAAGATTTTATATTAGTTGGTACAAATTTGGGGGGCATAATACTGATTCATATACATACAAATTATCATAGTTTACAAATGGATGAAAAAAATTTATCATTCCACCTCACACTTATTATATTTGTGGTCATTATGGGTGAATGGACATTATCTATTATATTTAAATCATGTACTTTATTCTACATCCAATGAAACTACATAATCAATCTTGTATTCATGATGGGGACATGATCATTGTTCATTCTCTTTTATCATGATTTGCTTTACATGGACTAAACTTGATCAAACTTAAGAAAAAAATAAAATTGAATATATAATCCATCTATAGTTGTTTATTCACTTAATTTGAGAAAACTTGGAATGATGGTTCTCTTATTTACCTACATAGTTATATATTTTAGAAAACTTGGCTTGATGGTTCTCTCTTTTTCCTACATATTTATTTGGATTAGTACATTGTATGTTTTCCCCAAAATTCATGAGGGGTGGTCAATGTTTAATTTGAAACCTAATATCATACATAATTACATAAATTTGGGTCACAATAACCCCAAATATCTATGTGCTTCAATAAGGAAGCACCATCTTTTCAATTCTTCAATAAAACACCATCTGCAAGAAATTATAGGGGAAACACGTTTTTCACCAAAAAATTGGTGTACTCTATCCCTTTTTATTTCAAAAATTCAAAATTAAATTTTATATTAAAATAATCACTCTATGGACATTTAATACATATGATTACAAGTTTTGTTAGTGAGTGACTTGCATAATTAGATCTTCATACCAAATAAAATGTGTGTTGCACTACACTCATGCACATTTTGTCATTTTAATCTATATATTTCATTACTAGAATAAAAGGGGGAATTTATAGATATTAAAATTTGGTCTTCAATACTTGAAAATGATAATATTGACCCACATTGACCATACATTACTTCAACACTCAAATAAGGTCCTAAAATTGTATCCTCTCACACTTGCATGCCATTTATGAGTCAACTTTATGTTTTGTTGTTGAAAACCTACAAAAATGTCACTTTATTTCAAACCTAATAAATATTTTTCATATAAATCTCTAAACTATTAGTTTATTATGAGTATACATAGGTTGGTTTTGCATAATATGGTCAGTATCATCATTTAATACTAGCTTAATCTAGTTGGTACTAACCTACTCCTAATAATAACTTTTTAAAAAGTTCTACTCATCCTTAGATTCGATGAACCATAAACATAGTTTTTTGGTAGCATGTGGAATTATTTAAATTTTATCCATGTATAAATAAATCAAGGTCTCATTAAAAATGACACTTATCGAATATACATTTATAGACTATTACACACTAAGCAAATATTCCCTATTCTTAAAAATTAAAAACCTATCACTAGGAGTAGTCAAAAGATAAGTCTAAACCACTAAAAAACCAAGTCAAATCAATAGTTTTATAGTATCAAATCCATATCATTATCTTTATACATATAGCAAAGGAGTACAATTTTACCTTCCCACTAGGTAGGAGAATTATGTTTGGCTTGATTTCCCTCTATGGAGTACTATATATGTAGGCAACATCTAATCATTAAACAAGGGTTATTAGGGTCAATTCAAACCATTACAATTCCACCATTTTTGTAGGTTTTTATCCCTCACAAGCACACTATGATTTTAAGGCAAAGGAGACTAATTCCTATAGTTGTGATCATCATCAAGGTTTAGAATTAAAAAAAGAGAAAGAAAATATAGTTTCAAGTGACCATACAATCTATTTTAACTAATCCATGTGGGTCATTACTAACTAGTAGATTAGTATCAACTAGTGATACTCACCTAATTCTATGTAACTAACCCAACGTAGTTAGCAAAACAATTTTAAAACTAAATGAACCAAATATTTGATTATGTTTGATTTTTTACTTATAAAATATAGTCATTTTCAAACAATCAACCCCAAAATATAATTATTGTGACCTCCTTAGTACTTATTATATTTAGCATGTGCCCTTGTACAATCAAAAGAATCAATCTCAATATTTTAAATTCATATGTATGCCTGAGTGTCATATCTATTTATCTAAATTGTATTTCAAAATTATATCTAAAGTATACTAATCTCACCCATTAAACTATTAAATGGGAATATGGTAAAGTGGTAGACCATAAGTATATTATTTATAGCTTAAAGTGTAATGACAATCCTAAGTATAACTTAAGAAAGGAAAAAAAATGCTTACTACTATAATTATATGCAAAGAAGATATATATGCTAATTAATTAAAGGAAAGAGAATAATAATAGAGATACTTACCTTTAGATTGACTTTTTAGCACATCAACCTCCACTTTGGATCTAGTGGAAATTTTCTACAAATGTTTTAGGATGAATACCTCAAATAGAAAGGATGAAAACCTAGTTGTCCTTATTTTTAGAATCCAAATACTTTTTGGAACTTCCTTGGTTCAAATCCTCATATTGAGCTTTAAATATCCTAAGCAATACTTGACCTCCAAGAATAATAATTTAACCTCTAACTTCCCCTTTTACTACTTAAAGGTATAAATGTGAGTGCAAACAAATCAAATGATTGTTTTTTGTGTTGAGGATGATAATTATGACCCCCATATATACATATCCAAACTTATAAATCACTTGAACTTATAATTTGATAGTATCATCCATGTCGATAAGTAAAATGGGTGTCAACTAACCCAAAAATATATCAACTAGGTTGATACATTTAGGATAGATAAGGATAGACTCATAATTGTATTAGCTAGACTAATATGGCATAAGGATACATAGGTAGGAAAAAGACTATCGAATGGGATGATAAAGTAGGAATACATGGTGGCTAGAATAATTGGGATAGGGAGATAAATAAGGAATACAAAGAGATACTTGTAAGAGGTGTGATATGATTTTAAAAGACGTTCTACCTTTTCCTTATAATGTTATTGATTTTGACTACTTTTTTATTTCTTTTATTGGGTAAGAGTAGAAATATGGTGAAAAAAGGGGGATATAGGTGAACATGATTTTCTTAAAATTATAAATATGAACTTATGTATATAATTTGATATGGCTACACTCAAAATTTGAAGTAAGAACATGAATTATTGAATTTTGAGTCTAATTTCCAAAGCACTTTTTTTTTTCAAAATAGTTAAGTACAACTAGGTCAAACATCTAAAATGTGAAGAGGAAGTCCTATTTTCTTAGGAAAACAAAGTAGATATATATTCATGTAGCCCCTAATTTTTTCAACGTCATTTAATATTGTTTGAAAGCCTTTGGTGAAAATAAAGATAATATCATCTAGTTTGTGACCTATATTTTTTATATAAAATTTTAATGAATATTTGTTTAATTAATCTTACAAATAAATAGATCTTGAAAATTAACAAAAAAAATGGATACCAACTATGTGGCTCCACTAACTACCTCAGAAAAAAGTTTTTTTTGAATGCACATAAAATTAGGACTAGTTTTTTACCATATTTTTTTTAACATTTTGATCAATGAAAAAAATATACATAAACATATATAGGCATGTATATTTATGGCATGTAATGGCCCAAATAGGATATTATTAGAAATCAAGATAGATGAAAACATTAAAATAGTCCAAAAATAAAAAAATCATATATTTGGAAAGAGGAGAGCATGGTTGTCATAATGGTAATAATTTTATGAATTATCTCATTGAAATTCATAGTGTATTTGCCAATGGAAGTTGAATTTTCTTATTTTTGTCAAATATCTCAAATCCGTCTATGTCTTGACATGTCCAAGACTTTGGCTCAATAATCCAAGCCATTTATGAGCCAAAAGGATTGGTTTTTGAATTCAAACATAACATAGTGCATACACGCTATATTGACATAGCATAAAAAATGAATTTATTCTATGTATACATTGACATAACACAAAAAATGAATTGAGTCTATGTATACGTGTTTATATTCATCTATGTATCTATTCACATTTATAAATTTTTTTTGTAAAAAAAAATTTTAAAGTGGAGAGTGTCATTATATACACTACCATAAAAAGGACATAATGGATCTAGTGATTCAATTTTGGTGTGTTTGTGATGAGTCCATTATTTGACTCATTATACCCACATATTGGCCCTATTACACCTATTAACCTACTATCTTGGGTTGAGCATAGCATACATTTTATGACTTATGTTTAGTTTGAAGTAGGAAATAGGTACTTATATCTTAGTATGTGTGAATCTATGTTTCTCAATTTTACCATCATATTATAATCTTTGGCATGGTTAGTCCTCAAGTTTTATATATACAATTAGGATATTACTTAATAATCGAATGCTAATACTTTTTAGAAAAGAATATAGAACCTAAAAGACAAGTATGGAGTATAATGAAGCTTTTCTATGAAGCTCCAGAGTTTGACAATGAAGCTCTATAGTTCAATAGTGAATCTTTGGAGTTTGATAATAATCTCCAAAGTATTCTAGAAAGATCTAAAATACATCACAAAATTTTGGAATACATTAGCAAAGCTCTTGAATCATTCCCTAAGCTTTTCAAAGGCACTTTTGACCATTTTTACATATTTTAAGATATTTATAGGTCATTCTTCAAAATGATGGATACAGTTACTTTTTATAGCATTCTATTTATAGATTTTCCACTTATAGTATTATCTATCAGATGACACTTTAACTCTTGAAAAGAAGTTGAGTTACTAGATCTAACTATTGTAAAAGACAAATTGATGTAGCTAACCAAGTAGTTATGCATGCAATTATGCTCCCCTTCTTTCTAATGTTTCTCCTTGGAATGTGGGAAGTCAACACCATTTTTACATTGTGTGAATAATTTAGATCACATATATTATCCTATTAGATTGTTAGGTTTGTTCTTGTATTTTTTTATAATAGTTAGACATGTGTGGGAATAAGATAGCATGTTCCTATTGTTCTAAGTAAAATAATTAGAGAAAATTAGAGAACATCAAAAATAGAAACATTGTAATCAACATATCTATATTTTGTAATATTTTCATCAATTAATGAAGTTTTGTAAGTTCTTTAAAGATTGAGTTGATTCAAATATTATCCAAGGGAGATTAAGGGCCCACTCACCTAAGCAACCAAGATTCTTGTTGGTATTTATGTGTTTATGTCATTTTTTATTTAATTATATTAGTGACATTTATATTTTAAAGTGTGATGTGTTTTAACTATAGGTCTCTTCAATGTGCACATTTATTTACTATTACAACACTGCTATTAATTTTATTTCATTATAAGTAAAGTCACTTCTGGAATCTCATCACAAGTAAATTTAATTATACAATTATATTAATGTGTGATTTCTTTTATCAACAAGTGTGTATTTTCATTTCAAATCAAAGTGTGTTTATTTTAGCATCTTGATACTATAAGCACATTGATTTCAGGTATTTATATAAATTTAATTCTAGTTGAGTAGGATATAAACTTAGGATTAATTACCACAAAACTACCCAAAAACATTAACAATTATCAACCAACCATGTACCTTATTAAAAATATTTTTTGGACATCGGACTTGGTTTTAATGACATCAACCAAAGAGTTGATTAAATGAAGGGATAATGACACCCATCATTCTATGCCCATGACTATAATTTCTATAATATAAAACATGATTTAGGGTTCAACTAGGTCTAGTTTCATTACAAAATAAATGAACAAGTTAATTATTTTAAAGGTGAAAAATATTATGGCCAATTTAAACCCCTTGAATGTAACTATGTGTATATGATGTGATTTGAGGTTGATTTAGCTTAGATTTCCTAGCATATCGAGTGAATTAGTGCAATTAGTTATGTAATTTGAATGAAATTTATACTCATGAACATAATTTTGACTATAAAGGATTTAATTCTAAGTTGTCGAACCTAATGTCATAAAAAAATTAACCAAATAGTCTATTGGTTGAATCCAAAGGCAATTGGGGTTAATTTAATCCCCTTCAACCCAATAGTGACTATAAAATGTGAGTTGGGGATCAATTAGCTCTAATTTCATTATATAATGAAGTAAATAATCATTTTATTTAATGAAGAGTGAAAGTTACATGTATAAGATGTGGTTTTAGACTCAATAAATTCCTATGTTATCATATAATGAATGAAATAGTCAATTGGTTCAATTATGGAGGCAATCGGGATCAATATGAGCCCATTGAACATAATTTCAACTATAAAATGTGATTTGAGACTAAATTGGCTTTGATTTCATCATATATTAAGCTAATTACTTTAATGGTGCAATAAATGACATACTTTTAAAAAAATAGCCACATGAACCAATTTTCAATTGTATATGATGTGATTTGGAGTGAAATTGACCCTAATTTCATCATATAATCAATAAAATAGTTGATGTATTAAATCAAGGAGGAATTTGAGGCTAATTTGAACCCCTTCAACCTAACTACAAGATTAAGATGTGATTTAGAGATAAACTATCTCTAATTCCATCATGAATTGATCTAATTAGTTAATTGGTACAATTAGAGATGTGATTTGGGGTAAATTAAGCCTGATGAACCTAATTTATGGTCAATCAATTATATAAGATGCAACATATGGTTTAATTGGCCCTAATTTTATTAAAAATTTAAACATGAAGGTAATTATGGATAATTTAGTCCCCTTGAACTTAAATACAAGTCTAGGATGTCATTTAAGGCTAAATTATCTCATGTTTCTTGACATATTGACCCAACTAGTCCATTGTTACAATAAGTTATGCAAGTTAGATGAAATTAAACCCCATGAAAATAATTTTGACTATATAGGATGTAATTTAGGATTCAATTGACCCCACTAGCATAAAACCCTAAATAAAATGGTCCACTAATTCAACCATGAATTGAAATTGGGCCAATTTGAGCCCTTTCAACCTAATTATGATTGTATAATGTGATTTGGGGCTCCATAAACCCCAATTTTATCATAAATGCAATCATAGAGGTAATTGGAGGTAATCTAAACCCCTTGAACATAATTTTAAGTATAATATGTTACTTGGGGATAGTTAAAGCTAATTTTAGTTAAATAGAATGTGATTTGGACATCAATCAAAAGGCAATCACACCAGATACTATTTTAATGACATAGTTATATGATATATAACTATGTAAATATATCACAATTGTGTTATGTTCATAATACACAAAAATTCTTCTTTCAACACCTATTTTTAACCTTAATCAAGAAATATGTCCAAAAAACATCCTCTGCATCATTTTATGCCCTGCAAGTCACATACAAAAGCTATCAAGGTGTTTTTTGGACCCCACATTCAAAAGTTATTAATTTTATAGTCATGGGTGATGGATCTCATTCAAATAATAGGATGAAGTTAAAGCAAAAAAAATTAGAGAAATTATAATAGTTGAGATAAAAAAAAAAGAGGTATAAATGCAATCATTTCTCTCAACATAAAGTATAAACATTATCCCTAATGAACCAAATGTAATAGATAATGATGAATTGAATAATGATGAATGTTTACCTAAAAGTCCAAATTATCTTGTAAGTCCACATTCAAAGTATAAAGTTTTGATTTTGTTGATGATGAATCTATGTATGATGATTTACCCCTAATAATTAATAAAATTACATGAAAACACACTATGATGAAAGTAACAACAATAAAGAATTCGTTGGAAACATTAAATAGTGAATGTAATAATGAAGAAACTAGTAATGAACATAATGATTTAGACACACCCTCTTAAAAGATTCCACAATTAATAATACCTCCAAGGATTGTGTGTAGAAAATAAATGTACTTAATTGAAGTTGATGAAAACATTTTGAAATGAGTGCATAAAAAAATGTCTGAAAAATATTCAAGAATACCAAATGAAAAAAAATGAGATATTTTATTTGGAAATTAGAATTTGATAGTCAAAAATGTCAATTATTTATTTCATTTATGAAATTGATTAAGATGAGACCTATAATGTACACACTAGGAATAAGAACATATAACATGGATAAGGAAAACAATGAAATCATTAAAATCTACATGATACATATCACACTATAGGCATGACATCATGCCACAAATATTTCAATGGTGTCTGATGTATAATTAAAACTTATGCAATAAGTGGTCAAATAGGGATAAAAAGATTGATTTTAAAAACTATTTAATCACTAAATATAAATAGTAAAAAATAATAATGAAAATAATTGAAATATGTCAAAAACTTAATGATGCTAATACTAATGAACTCTAGGCATTCTTTAGTAGACTTCCATGAAAGGAAAAGGCTATAGTTTATGCTCTCAAATATTTACTTTCACAATTTTGGAAAGATAATACAATAATTTCACCCAATACAAGATATGTAGTGTAAATAAGATTTGGTTCTCATAACCATGAACTACATCTAAAACATTTCTTGGATATGATCCTATATGCATGTGAAACTAATTACTTGACTCCTCGAGGTCAGGTTGAGGTAGCCAATATAATGGATAGGGTATGTATTTGGTTGGTTGTTAGGTGGAATGGGATTCAAAATGGGTGGTGGGAATGGGTTATCATGATATAAGCAAAATACCTCAGCAATGCCTTGATTCTTATTAAAGGTGTCAAGATAAGCTAAAACATAACTCCATAGTCCTTCAATTTTTGAGATCATAAGAAGGCAAAGGTCTTAGTCAATTCTAGGACTATGTAAATGGGGGATATCGAGCTGAATGAATCGTGGGAAAAGGTCTAATCTATCAAGTTAGTTATGCCCAGTCAATGTCATCCATGAAATTTTAATGATATAAGATGAAGATACAATCAAGGAGAAGGAGGTATGAGTGGGAAACTAGGTCTGAATTATACCAATGTCCTATGTTTTAAGGAAGTATGATGATGGGTGGATCAAGAATTCATTCTTATTCATCCAAGGTACTCAAGGAGTCAACAATAAGGTGAGGAATCAAGGTGGAATGGAAAACCTCATTCCTTAGCTCGATGTTAATATAATAATGTATGAAAACTATGAAACTAGGAATTCTAACCCTAGGGAATAAATTGTGATGGATAAAAATAGGTGTCTCGGGAAGGGTCATCCAATGAAGGTTAGGCAAAAGCTAAGGAAAAATCATAGGAACATGTTTGGGCAATGGATTACTATGTATGCTTGTTGTGATTTTTAAAACAAGGATTTGTATAAGATGCTTACATGTATAATCAAGACTTAGATGTAATGCAGATTATTACATGTATTGGCAAGGTTTATAATGAGATCTAGGTTTATGTGTGATGGCAAGGCTTCTTGACACTATTTTTTTTGAGGTTTTGTTATTTTTGACTTATTTTTGAGTTTTCTTGAGTTTATGGAAGTAAATATTTGCTTATTATAATTTTAATGATGAAAGTAGATAAATGACAACATTAAAATTAAATGAAAACACAACTTCTTTTTACCCTTTTTCAATGATTCACAATGCATGTAAATGAAAGAGAAAGAAACCTACACTATTATGCAAGGTGCTGATTTTTCCTATATTTATCTATATACAAATTAGGTAGCATTATTTTTATAATTTTTTATTTGTTTGTGTGGGGTGGATTAATTATTTAAGCTAGGAATTCTAAATATGTAAGAAATGAAAAAATAAATCTAATCTAAAACAACAATGTCACAACACTTTGTGTTAACTTTCTTTATCTACGAATAAGTTTTTCAAATGATTTGTTAAAGAGAGATAAAGATTAAAAATTATGATTTTCTATTTTTCAAAAGAGGACAACACTTTTAATCTAAAAAATCAACAACAATAAGAGATACTAGATCTATTTGTGTGCCTAATGTTGTCTAAGTTCTTGTGATTGACTAGTTGGTTGTTTGGAATGAAAGAAACTTGTTTTGATCTTTAAAATGAAATACTATGTTGGCTGGAAATGTTTTGAGAATTCACTAAAATCTTCCTATGAATGTTTTATGATTTTTTTTTTAATAATTTATAGAAGACAAACCTATTAGATTGAAAACCTATTGTAATGCAAACACAATTAAAAATAACTACTTTTTGATAGCAAAGACAATGAAAAGAAATAAGTTTTTTTCCCTATCAAATTTGATCTTTTATGGACAAAAAAATTAATCTAATGCAATAAAAACTATATAATCTAAATATAAGAAATAAAAAATACTATAAATTAAATAAAACTCCAACCTTACCAAGGTATAGATCAGTTGAAATGCATGCATTATGTTGATAAGAGGATCCTTAATATGCTAGCCTCTTTTATCTTTGTGTGAATTATGAGAAATATCTAACTAGAGGATGTACAATTTCTAAATGGAGAAGGATGGGAGACACAACCAAAAATGGAGAGTAGCTAAACTGAGGCTTATTAATGTTTTGGTTTACAAAGATTAATTTGTTAGACCAATAACACTTCTTCACCTATGATAATATAGTCAACATAAAAACTATAGAGACTAGATTTTTAGTCAATTATAATAATACTATGGATGTAAGAGATTCAAAATATCTTCTAATGGTAATTTTTAGATCTAAAATCAATCTATAAATGGCCTTCTTGTAGAAAGAGTTGGGAACTTGCAAGAGGGAGTTTAACTAAGTTCAACTAGGAGTTTAATTTGGGAGGAACTCAAAAATGACTAAAAATAGAAGAGGGGTTGAATGGGGCCTAATTATAGGTGAACACAAGGTGATAAAATTAAGAAACACAACATTAAAAATGAAAAACATGTTCAAACTGAAGTTGTGAGAACTAATTTTGTAAGACATGAAAGTTATGATAAAACCACCCATATTTATAGGGATGGTTATGTAACCTCCACCTTAGAGGACAAAAATAACCCTCTATATTAAAAAAAATGCTCACATTTAAAATTAAACCACCCTTATATGATGGGTTCATTAAGGTGTTTTACACAACTAACATGATGAACCCATCATGGATAGGGCAATTTCATAACTCAAGAGAGATATTTTGTCACTAAAAAGCACAATTCCATCATCAATATGGGATTTTGAATAAAAGACCAAGGGAAACTACAAAGGATATAAAAAGGGGGTTTCATGGTGGTTAGTTGAAAGGAGGGAGAATAGGGGAGGGATGTTTAGATATTTCCCATTTGAGTGTAGTTGGGAGATCATTACATCATCATTGGACCTGTTGTGTTAAATATATCACACTGTGTAAAATTTGGGTGCATATGAAACCAAACATAATTGAATTTTATGTTTTTAAAAAAACATCCACAAATTTATATTAGTCAAAGTATTTTGAGATGGCCAAACCATTTTATGTAAAAATAAATCACACACATACACCACTTATTGTAGGCAACATGCTAAGTTTTGAACGAACTATGGTGTTTTTCATCATATACATTTTACTTTACACACTAACAACATTTTTTAGGAGTGTGGCATAGGATTTCCACCAAAATAATCTATGAAATTTATTCTAAGCATTTTTTATGAAAAATTAGATGGAAAATTCTCTTATAACAAAACATGTTTGGATGTTAATTGTAGCATTTGTGGTGGATTGCCAAACCTATAAAATTGCATTTATGAGGATAGCATAAGTGAAATAGGATAGGAATTAGTTGGTTTGAGCCAATAAAAAGATATGACTTATCAAGTACAAGATGTCAAATAATCTAAAATGTGTGAGCTTATTACAAAATAGATACATGTTTCATAATTTATGGTTAAATTCATAGAGAAAATTGTTTATGAGTATTTAAGGCACACACATAGGACTAGATGGTTGGATGAACATTTCAAGATAATAAAGGACACATTCCCATTTGGTTCTAATGTTTAATTATTCAAATTTAATAAGAATTACATAATCAAACCAAAAATAGAATTTTAGTCATAGTATTATAACTCAGTACATATTTCCATATTCATGCATGCACCTTAAAGTATAAAATAAGATCAAAAAATATTAAGAGAATACCATTTCTATGTCAGTGATGACCGATCACATTGTACAAAGTGCATGTAAGGTTATTTTGAGATGTTCTATGGAAATTTGACTGAGAGAAACATTAATTTCAATCAACATTACATTTTGTCAAATAATTGCACATCACAATTCAAGAATGCATAGATGGTTTATGGTCAAGTAGGATGCATGTTACCACTGGTATAAAATATGTTTGGAGTTTCACTAAGGCTAAACATGGAAAAGGATAGCATGATGGTGATAGATCATGTGTAAAAGAGTCATTACAAAAACTTACCAAAAATAATTCATTGTGCCATTTACTTCTAAGAGATTTCTAGTTGTGGATTCCTATGACCATTTTGAGTGAGAAGTTGTTGATGCCTAAATGTGTACCATAGGTACCTAGAGTGTTAAGAAACACTTATCATTTTACAATTTAGAGAATTCAGTACATAAATTATAGGTTGTGATAATATTGTTATCTATCAGTGGAATAAAGGCATAACAAGTGACTATTTCACAATATTTATATTAGTTGGTGGTTAGAAACCACCATGACCAAACAATAGATCTATGTAAAGTATGCAGTAATTAGGCAAAGAAAAATGAATTATGATCAAGAAATAAATTAATAATTAATTTAGAATAGATATTTATAATGATAAGCTAAACTAAGGTGATCCAAATCAAAAAAAGAGCAAAAGGAAGGATAAGGCAAAAAGAAATATTGTTGATCTTCATTCCAAACATTATGACAAAGTTTATATTTCATCCAAGCATGCATTTAAAACCTACATGTGAAGTGATACAACTTATCTCAAATCACATCATACATCAGGAAAAGTTCTAAGGAAGGTATGGAAAGATGTAGATAAGAACCAATCTCACTTTAAATATTTACTCTTGCAAGCAAACAACATTGGCCCAAATGCAAGAAGAACAAGAAAATGAAATGAACCTAAGAAATTTAGTCAACCTATAATTGGCATAATTTAACAAATTTAAAATCAAACTTACACACCAAGAATTGATAATAACCATTCAAATCTATAAATTATAACAAGCAAATGAGAGAAAATCCATGATAGTAAACACACAGATAAATATTGGACAATCTTTACAGAATTCCTTACTTGTATTGCTTGCTTCAAGTTTACAAAGTAATTTTAGATCTAAAACTCCCTCTCCCATTTTTAAAAAATACTGATACTACCCCATTTTATATAATGCCAAAGCAACATACCGGTCAATCATGTTGACAACAAATATATAAAAATAAGGACAACTATCCTTTTTACAAAGTTTCTAGAATACACTAGATTTTTCCAAATGATCTGACCTCTAGGAAAATGTGTTAAAAACTAGAATATTCATTTACAAAATAATATTTTATTTTTGAATATTACAAAATTTACTAAAAAATAGAATATTTTTGGCTGGTTAGTGGGCCCTGTGTTGATGAAGCCCCTTATTGCTATTGAAGAATACTCATGGTTGTCTCTGCATTGAGCGACTATTTGTTTACTTTAGCTCAAACATATATTAAAAACCAATAAAAAATACTAGTTTTCATTTAGAAATTTACATTAATTAAAATATTATAGGTTGCATAGCCTTACCACTGAACTATTGGGACCCTCCATTTAAAAGCCATTAGCGTTGTTTGCACTCCTTGAAAAATAGTAGAAACTGCTTTGGAAGGAAAATTTTGCCATGCTTTGTCACATGAGTTTAAACTTGGTAAAAATGGTCTTGGCATAAAGGTGAACAAACTCATTTGACCATTTCTCCTAAAACTATAGTGCTTGTGAGATATGGCCTCGTCAACATGCTCACTAAGCTCAATTTAGACCCTGTAAAATTGGCTGTGGAAAATGCATTAGAGGGCCAATTTTAATATTTGTATATTTTCTCATGCTTCATCACATGAGATAAAACTTGACACATATGATTGAGGTATGAAGATGAATAAACCCATTCGACCATTTTTCTTGAAGCTTCTGCACGTGAGAGATATGACTACACCAATATATTCACTTATCTCAATTTGTACTCCCATTTGACATTCATGCAGATGTATTTGACATCCGTGTAGACATATTTGACATCTTGAAGACCATCAAATTTAATATCATGTAATTTTTTTAATTGGCTTAAATTTGACGTCTATGTGACTACCATATTTTTTCCTAAGCTTAAATTTGGCATTCACGTAACCATCATTTGACATCCGTGAAACCGTATTTGACATCTCAAAGACCTTCACATTTAAGCTCATGTATTTTTTCAAGGCTTAGATTTTATGTCTGTGTGACCATCATTTAATCTTCACATGATCGTCATGGTCAAAAATGACTATGAAAAAATAGTAATTTTTTTTTAAAAGGCCAACTTTGGATCTTCATAACTTTTTGATGCACTATATTACATGAGCTAAAAATTAGCACGTATGATCTAGGTATGAAGATGAAAAAACCTATTTGATCATTTCTCTTGAAACATCCACACATGTAAAATATGACTCCAACAAATTTCTTATTTAGATTTTTTACCATCAGGCTAGAATGTCTAGATAAACACAATGAGAAACTAACTAAATAACATGCACTTCCATACTTACTCCAAGTACTCTTAACACCCTATAGGGTCTCTAAAACTTATCCATGACCTTTATAAATTGATAAATGACACTTTAAATGAACTTATTTAACTTGAATTTCTATAATTCAAAGGCTATTAAAAGGCCAAATTAAGATTAAATCATGAAATTTAGACACAACTTATTCAAGGAAGCCTCATCAAACCTGTAACCTAAAATATAAAGAAAAAATGCTAACAAACTTGGATAGAGTCAAATCAGAACCATAAACAAATACGTTAGCCAGACCATGGTGTGGATGAGTTTCAAAATAAAAAAATAATGAGTGAACATGCTAGTGACGTTGATCAAGTGAATGTACAAATTTGTACAATTTGACATAAGGGTCCTTGTTTTCTAAAAATGGGGGTATTTTGACCTCAAAAAATGGAAACTTCCAGGGGAAACATAGAAATATATTAAAATTTAGAGACTCTAGTTTAGACTAATAATTAAGCTACTTATTTCATTTGATTAGGCACCATCATTAAGATCAATTCATGATTAAAAAAAATATTGCATATGAAAAATGAGGATCAAATATCAAAACTCATTCATGTTGCGTGTGCTCTTTGATTCCACTTACTGATTACCAAAATATTTAGAGAACAAATTCTAGGTTCATGGCTTTAATCATTAACACTTAATTTTAGTGTGTTTGAATATTCAGTAAGAACCATACTTTTCTTAGGCAAGGCTTATAAATTGCTTTGCTACCAGATATGCATCCATAGCCTAACAAAGATGCCTTTGGCTTTGCCCACAACCTTGGTCCATTATCATTTAGGCATCCATAGCCCTTTGGAGATTACCAAAATCACCTTTGCTTGAAAAGCTTTTTATTTTACAATAAACTCTTATTTTTGTATTTTTTCGATCATTTTTTTGGCCTTCCATCAATGGTTGGGAAATAGGTTAGCTAGATTAATGGATTTGCTCAAGTGTTTGAATTTTAGACAATCCTCTTTGATTGTAAACTTTATCTCAAGTAATTAATATTTTTTAAGTGCAAGTAGGAGTATGTTCTAATAGTTTAAGCTTCATCCTACATGTTGAATCCTTCTCAAAACCAGGGTTAGATCTGAATAAGGTTTAAAATTTCAAGGAATAATTAATTTACCAACCAGTCTTTACTATTTTCTCTAAACTAAAACATCAAGCTCACATTTTGACAACCCATGATCAACAAATGTTGAGAAGTCATACCTTAATTTTTGACCTGTGAAGCTCTTGAGCAACCTAGATGAAACTTGAGATGAAAATTATTCAAAAGGACTTATTTATAAGCAAGGAATAAATCATAAAAGATAAATAAATATGTAAAAGTGTTATATACAAACAAGGGATAGGAAGGAAAAACAAGAAAGAAAGAATGGAAAAGAAACTAATATAGGCCCTATACTAACTCAATAAAATACTTACCTCTAGGATCAAATTGAAAATTATTTAGTTTACTACAAAACCTTAAAACTTGAGTGTTTTTTGATGGCATCTTCCTATAGATAGGGGAATTTAGACACCCAGGTCTCCTAGATGGTGTGACTTGGGCTCCCATATTCATTCTCAAGTACATGGATCAAATATATGAGTCTAAAATCCAACCATCTTCCTCCCAAATCCTTCTAATTTATAGTAGGAATGCCAATTCTACTTCATCTATAGATAGGTATTGGCTTATATCATCTTCACTCAATAATTATAGATCAACTTCCATCCTCAAACTGATGTCTTTATTAGGTTTTTTTGAGGTGGGATTGGACTACCAGTATTTGCACAAAAATCTTCCAATTCATTCCAAAAACTTTATTCATCCTAATCAAATGAATGACGTCTATCTAGAATCTCATCATGAGAAGCATGTTGGTCCCATACTACTAACCTCTTGATGAAGTCACATGATAATTCCTAATCTATTTCATGTGCTTCATCTTCATCTTTGGTGAAGAGGGGCATCTCTTCCATCTAATTAGGCTTTGGTTTGTCTTGGTTTGGTTCCTCCAAAATAATACCACCTTCTAGGAACTCTAGATAATTAGTGAATTCTTTAGATGAAGCATCCATGTGTTGTCCTATTCTATCATCTACCATCTCCAACTCTTTGATTCCATTTAATAAATCATGGAATGACCTCTACCAATGATCATCTTCTTTCAGGGGTATTCTCCATTTTAGAAATAAACCTATGTGGGTTCTCTTTATGGATGCCTTCTAAATAAATATCATCATGTACTTGATCCATATACATTTCCAACAACTCTTCCTTTCCATCTACAGGTGTACCAATGATGAAGTCTTGTTGATCTTCAATTTCAATCTCTTTTACATCTTCATTAATACAAGTTCTCTCAGATGCAACTTCTTCAATTGGCTCATCTTCATCTTTATCTTCATCTTCATCTTCAAATGAGAAATCAAAGGCATGTATGAAATCTTGAGATGCTCCTACAAAACTAGATGTTCCTACAATAAAGTCTTGATTAGGCACAACTTCAGAGATTTCAAAAATATTACAATAATCAGCCACAATAATATCATAGAAACTTATGTGTAGGTCTTTTGATGATACATTATTACTACCATGAAACTAATTTGGAGGCCTATCAAACCTTCGAGAAGCATAGCTTCTGTCATAGTCTTACCTTGTGTTTCTTACTTATTCTTATAACTAATAAAAGTTAGTTCTTAGTTTTTGGATCATTTCTAATATTATGTCATTTGAATTTTTTGGTGTCTCAAGCTCATGAATTATAACATTATTACTAGTTGTGGGCACTAGAGTTCTATGATTTTGTAGATTAAATCCACTTATAGTTCTATTCAAGAACTCTAGGTGTTGGCCAAGACATGTATGAATCAAGGGAAAAAGGTTTTAAACTAGTGTTAAATTAGGTATACTAGGGTTGTCATTCTAGATGGGCCAATTTAAATTGGAATTAAGCATAGAATATGCCATCTAACCTTGTGGTTGCATTTGGTCATTTATGATTATAGATTCATAGTAGGCCTGAGTCAATGTGTTTATGATTGGAAGAGACCTTTTAAAGAACATGGAGGTTATGGGATCCATAACATCCTTATAAATATCTAAGACTAAATCCTCATTGGGTCTATAAGGAGATGTAGTTTTATTAACATTTTTTGGAACCAAGCGTTAAAAGCTTCGATGGTTTCATTAACATCCTTTTTAATTATGGTGAACTATTGATACAAGATATATGGACTAATAATTTTTCCAAAATGATCAATGAAGATATTATTGAATTCATTTCATATACTAATGAAATCCTCTGGAAGGTTAAGAAACCATTCATAGGTAGTATTTTTAAAAGTAAATAGAAATAACCTACATGTTACATCTTCATGAGTCACATTTAATAATATTAATACAACTTTGAAAATTCTAACATGTTATTCAATAGTGACAACATTATTATTACTAAAAGAAGGAAAATATATTTCAATATTTTGCGGAAGATCATCTACCATACCTAGCATGTTGATTTAAGAACCACCTATCCAAGCCATACCTTGAATACACGAGTATCCTGAATTGGTGAAGCATTTGAGACTATGGAAATTTTGCTCATCTAAGCCTTGCCTTGGATAATTCCAGCTTGTGGCTTTGAATACTATTTAAAATATGATGTGTCAAATAAATATGTATAAATAATAATGATTAGATTTGAACATTAAGAAAAAATTTCAAAGATTCATATAAAAAACAATAAAGGACAACACTCTTTAACTAAGTGAGTTTAAATAGGTGTCCAAATACACTAGTATGAACGATCCTTACATGTTCAATTCCAAATAAACTCAAATTTTCAAATTATTTATGAATATTTGATCAAAATAGTTATTACTAACCTCAAAACTAGTTGGATTCACATATCTAAAGCTATCTTTACCATAACTAAGCATGTGTATTCAAAGAATGTCAATCTTTGTCTAAATAAACCCAAAAATCAGTCTAAAACTATGAAGATGACCAATCTTTATACAATTATGATAAAATAGACACAAATATGTAAATAATATATTAATCTTTGATCAAAATACACCAAAACCAACAAATATCCTATTAATTCATAAAGATTTGTTGAAGGCCCTCCTTTTAGCACTAGTGAAAGTTCCTCTTGTTGATGCCTAAATGTGTACCATAGGTGCCCAGAGTGTTAAGAAAAACTTATAATTTTATAATTCATTAGATGAATTGTAATTTATGATAATATTATTATTTTTTGGTGGAATAGAGGTAGAACAAATGATTGTTTCACAATATTTATATTAATTGGTGGTTGGCAGCCACCGTGGCCAAACAATAGATTTATGTAAAGTATGTAGTAATTATGCAAAGAATAGTGACTTATGATCAAGAACTAAATTAATAATTAATTTATAATATATATTTACAATAAAAATCTAAACTAAGGTGATCCAAATAAAAAAAAGAGCTAAAATAAGGGCAAGGCAGAAAGAAATACTGTCGATCTTCATTCCAAACATCATGACAAAGTTTAGATTTCATTCAAGCATGCATTTAAAACCAACATGTGAAGTGAGATAGCTTAGACCAAATCACATTAAAAATCAAGAAAACTTCTAAGGAAGTTATGGAAAGATGCAAATAAGAACCAAGCTCACTTTAAATATTTACTTCTGCAAGCAAATAACATTGGCCCAAATACAAGAAAATGAAATGAACCTAAGGAATTTCAATCAACCTAGCATTGGCACAAGTTAAAAACTCTACAATCAAATGTGCACACCAATAATATATAAGAACCATTCAAATATATAAATTAGAACAAGCAAATGAGAGAGAAGCCATGATAGTAAACACACAAGTAAATACTGAACAATCTTTACAAAATTCTTTACTTGTATTGCTTACTTCAAATTTACAAAGTAATTATATATCTAAAACTCCCCCTCCCCTTTTTTCAAAATTGTGATACTACCCCATTTTATAGAATGCCAAGGCATCATATCAATCAATCATGTTGACAACAAATATACAAAAGTAAGAACAATTATCCTTTTTACAAAGTTTCTAGAATACACGAGAGTTTTCCAAATGATATGACCTCTAGGCCGATGTGTTAAAAAACTAGCATATTACTTTACAAAATAATATTACATTTTTGAATATTATAAAATTTGTTACAAAATAGAATATTTCTAGTGGCTGATGGCCCTGTGTTGATGAAGCCCCTTACTGTTATTGAAGAATACTCATGGTTGTATTTGTATTGAGTGACTATTTTTTTTAACTTCAGCCCAAACATATATTAAAAACTAATTAAAAATATTCATTTTCATTTATAAATTTGCATTAATTAAAATATTATAGGTTGTATAGCCTTACCACTGAATTGCTAGGACCCTCCATTTAAAATCCATCAGCTCTGTTTGCACTCCCTGAAAAGTGGTTGAGTATGAAAAAGAAATGAAAAATGCTTTAGAGGGAAACTTTTCATGCTTGTATATTTTTGTGCACTTTTTCATGTGAGCTAAAACTTGGCACAAATGGTTTTGGCACAAAGATGAAAAACTCCATTTGATCATTTCTCTTGAAATTATATTGCTTGTTAGATATGGCCTCCTCAACATGCTCACTAGACTCAATTTGGACCTTGAAAAATTGGCTGTGAAAAAAATAGTAGAAAATACATTAGATGGAAAATTTATATTCTTGTATATTTTCACATGATTCATCACATGAGCTGAAACTTAGCACATATGGTCAAGGTATGAAGATGAATAAACCCATTTGACCATTTCTCTTGAAGCTTCCATGTATGAGAGATATGACTGCACTAATATGCTCACTTGCCTCTATTTGCACTCCCATTTGATGTTTGTGTAGACATATTTGACGTCTTAAAGACCATCAAATTTAAGTTCATGTGATTTTTTTATGGGCTTAAATTTGACATGTGTACGATCATCATATTTTTTCCTAGGATTAGATTTGACATTCATACGACTATCATTTGATGTCTGCATGATCATATTTGACGTATCAAATACCATCAAATTTAAGCTCATGTGATATTTTGATGGGCTTAAATTTGACATTTGTGTGACTGTTAGGGTAAAAAATGACTAAGTATGGAAAAGTAACAAAATTTTATTGAAAGGCCAACTTTGGATCTCTATAAATTTTGGTGCATTATCTCACATGAGCTAAAAATTGGCACATATGACTAGGTATGAATATGAACAAACCCATTTTATCATTTCTCTTTAAAAACCCACACATTTAAAATATGACTCCAACAAACTGCCTATTCAAATTTTCTACCATTAGACTAGAATGTCTAGATGGATATAATGAGAAACCAATTGAATACCATTCACTTCCATACTTACTCCAAACACTCTTTGATACCTATCCATGGCCTTTGTAAATTGATAAATGATACTTTAAATGAACTTATTTGAATTGAATTTATACAGACCAAAGACAAGGCCAAATTAGGATTAAATCATGAAATTCAAACATAGCTCATTCAAAGAAGGCCTCATCAAACCTGTAATCTAAAACATGAATAAAAAATGCTAAAAAAATTGGATAGAGTCAAATAATACAATGAACCAATAAGTTAGCTAGACCATGGTGTGGATGAGCTTCAAAATAAAAAAATATATGTGCGAACATGCTAGTAACACTCTGATCAAATAAATTTACAAATTTACATAATTTGACACAAGGGTCCCCAATTTTTAGAAATGGGGGTATGTTGACCTCAACAGAGGTCAACATGGTGAGGACAATGAGAGGATGTCAAAAATACTAGTGAGTAGAGATACTAGGCATAATTAGGTAGTTTTTTAACTTTTTCATTTTTGCCCCAAATTTGAAATCTTGTGCAAAACTAAGCTAAAATCTAGTGAAATTCAAAAAAAAAAAGCTTTGAAATGATTGTTAGGGAGTAAATTAGAAATATTTAATTTTTTGTGATTTTAGGTGAATTTGGGGTGTTCTTAAGGGGTGTGGAAGGGGTGTCACCAGTGGATAGAACCACCACTCACATGATGGAATTAACACCCTTTATAAGGTGGTAGTTATGTTACCACCCCTCTAAGGTAGTTACAAAACCACTTGGGGTGGTTATGTAATAACTTTGGGAAATTTTATAACTATCATAGGGAAATTTCATAACCACTACCTATAAATTAGGGTGATTCTATATGTTATAATTGGGAAGGGAATTTGACTTGTTTATAGAAAAAAAATTTATTCCAAATATGACTTAGGGTCTTCTTGTTATTTTAGGGTGCTTATATATGATGGAGTAGAGCCTAGTTATAGGAGTGGCTCCCTTAACTCTTGGGACTTTTGACAAATAATGAGTTATCCATTCTTGATCAAGTATGGATCTTGAGGATGGTCACCCCTCTCCACTTGATTTCTTTATAAACTTTTGGCCTACTAGGGCCCCAACTAAAACATGGTTATATTCCCCCAAGCCCTAAGAGAGTGGAAAATCAATTTCATAGATGTATATTAGATTATAGGTCTTCCCATGACATCCTAATTAGTATTTATATAAGCTATTAATAGTAGCCATGAGGTCCAAAGTTAGGTTGATCACTTTGGAGACCTCGACACACCTAATTTGGGTATGAAGTGTGATGTGAGGCTTTATTAGGTTGAGGGATTAGTGATCCCCAACCTAAGAAATTACATCATTGGTATCTTTGCCTCTTGATTAGTGGGAGACAAGGGTGCATATAGATTATTGTACAGTTAGTCATTAATTATGAAATGCATTGAGGAAAGAGGGGTGCGTTATTTCTATAGCTAGGAGTTACTATAATAAACATACATAGATCTCTATCAAGTGTCTCATCTATGATACCTTTAAATTAACCACTTGATCATTATCATAGGATGGGTTTATGAGAGGATGATCCCCTATTAGAGGGCAATGATAATTGGGACACTAGGAGATATCATGCCACCATATGGATAGATGTGTCACCCTTCCCTACCTTTCCCTAATATGTGGGTTTTTTGATAGTAGAAGACTTGATTACCTTTCCCTACCAAGACATGGTTGGGTAATGGGATAATGAGGGATCCTATCTCATAAAAACTTCTAGGCCACTCAGGTTAGAAATAGGCTTTTACAAGTTGAGGTGCACCCTATGGATAGGGTACACTAATAATCTGGTATGCCCTATGTGGGTAGCCTCCATGTTCTCAAAGTGATATATAGGGGGATTTAAGAGGCAATATCTATGAGGTTAGGTCAATTAGTGTGGCATCCACTTATGAGAGGGGTGTTTATCACCTGACTAGTTCCATAGGTAGTAGTACTTATACTACCCCTTTAGGCCACTAAAGGAGGAGGAAAGGAAAGAGTAGGGAAACAATAATTGGTTCCTCCACTACCACTATCGCCACTACAATACCTTACTCAAGAGAACCCCACACAATAGTAGTAGTCAAGAGATAAAGATGGCTAGGCTTTAGTATATGTTAAGTTGGAGGAGGACCTAGACATCGATCAAGAGGTGTTTATGTATGGTGACTCAAACCCTAAGTATCATGAGGGGGATCTAAATATAATTTTTATTTACATGTTTTTTTACAACTCATATTTCATTTCATATCTCTTTTGTATGGCTAGTTTTACTACTTTAAATTTTGACATTGATTAAATGTAACACTATTTTTTCCATTTTTGATTATAGATACCTTGAGAGGATGGAGAGGTATGATTAAGGATGACCTAATAAACCTTTTTAAATTGAGTAATAGACTGACTAGGGACCATCTCCTAGTATGTGTTAATCTTCTTGCATGGGTTAGCTGACACACAAATGTTTTTTCCCCAACATGCCATATATTTATGTTATTATCAAAGTTGAGGGTAGGTAACTCCACCCTATTAGACAAGGTGAGGAGGGAATATGCCATATTATACATGATGATAGGTGGAGGGGGAATATCATTAGCCTCCAACCATAGGGTAGGGAGGACAACATTAAAGGGAGGCTCAAGCAGGAAACAACATCCTAGCTTTTGATCTATAGATAGTGGGATAGATTTAAATGGAGGTACTAACAAGAGACATCACCAAATACATATCCCTAGACACTCCTCTACATGAGGACCTTACTATAGGAGGAGGATAGGCTCTTGAGACTTTGTGTATACATTTGATATACTATTGTATATCTTAATTCTTTTTGAGATGCCCTAAGGCATATTGTCCCTCTACAAAGGTGTTTATATCAAATACCCTTATTTAAAACTTGATTTCATTATGATATATATAGATATTTTCTATCTTACCTCTTATTTACATATCATTATGTAATGCAAATTTAATTTTCATACTTTACTTTTTAGTTTATGCACTCTAGATGGTTAGTCATGTGATGATGTATATGTATATATATCTTTTTTTTTATATGTTGTTATGGGAAATGCTTTTATTTATGTGGAAACATAATGTATGAAAATAATGTAATGTGATGTGATGAATGAATATATGTAACTATATTTATTTTAACATTTTTTTCAGGTGGTTACCTAGTTATTTTGGTTACACAACATATGCCTTTTAGTTTTTAATAAAGAATAAAAGGGGAAAAAAGATAAATGTGAGGTGATAAGGAATGAAAACCATATATCAAAATTCTACAATAAAAATGAAGATGACCTAATCCTTATGATAAAATGAGAAACTATACTTCTTTATAAACTTATAAAACACTAACTTTATTGGCTTCATCTAGAGATAACTAGCCTTGACAGAACTGGTAATGGGAAAATGTTACCCTCTTTAAACATAAACATGTGGAAATTTTTTTGAAGAATTTTCTCTTTAGACACTTTTTGATTTGAAATTTATTTCACATTTTAATTATAATTATTTTTGTTACCCCTCATACCTAGTCTCATGTGATTAGGAAGACACATGGGCTCACCACCAAAGGCTAGATGTAGGTGAGTAAGGGACATCTCTCTCAATGTTAACCCCAGGCAACCAGTAAGATGTAAGGGATCACCACTAAAGGTTTTAAAAAGTGTGATAGATGTGAAAATTGACTTTTTTATTTTCATAATCATCTTTATTTTCATAGGATTGTCTACCTTTTTATATCTACAAGGTCTTTAACCCCAAATCTCAGCCACACATAACTTGTAAGATGTAAGGGATAATCACCAAGGACCAAGATAGGTGATTAAAGTTAACTATTTTTAAGAATTATACTATTATATTTTGGAAGGTACCATAAGGGGAGACTCTATCATGGACATTCCTCTAGACAACCCTATAGGTTAGCAATTCTATAAGCTATGTAATAAGATGTAGGAGGAAGAGGTGTACTCTACTTGTGAGAAATAAGAAAAAGACAAATGTAAGGTTCTAATTCTAAGAATGATTTATATTTGGGTGAGAGGGTAATGTGAGAGTGGGATGATATGATATTCTTCATTTTTAAATTTTATATATTGTTTAAACTAACAACCAAATAATTACTAAACAACGCATATGATATTTAGGTGAATATGTGACCTATGAAGATGTAATACAAGTGAGAAAATCATGGTATTTGAGTAATAGATATAGAAGAGTTTTAGGTGAAATTAATTCATGGACTCACCAAAATCCTTTCCCCCTAGAGTACATAATCAATAGGATTCATTGTTGAAGTATTTTGTCACTAGGTAGGGGCCTAACTAGTTAGGTCTAAACTTCTGACCTTATCCTTTATTTTTTTCAATTCAACTATCAATACTAAGGACAAGGTATCCTACATGGATATGGAACTCATGGATGTTTTTTTTGTATTGTCTTCCCATATTATTCGCACAAGAAATGTGATTATTTATGATAATAATCTGATGTTCATCTAAGAGTTCTAATTGTAATAAATATGCCTCTCTATACTCTTCTTGATTAAGAAGGTTCTGAAGGGAAACATAAAGGATGGGTATTTATATTTATAAGGGTATAATGGATTTATAAACAAACATTAGTGAATATGGGGTTACCCCTATGGGATTTTTGACAATTGTCATGTAAGACCACAGTGTTAGATAGAGATGTAGATGCAAATCTCATTTAGAGTCTCTAATAGTTTTGACCAAAATAGGATTTGAGGTGTTTTTAGTAGCCTCAACTTGACCATTGGATTGCATATAATAAAATAAGGATGAATGGTGTGATATATAAACATTATTACATAGTTCATGAACTTTGGGGTTCTTGAAAGGGGATGCATTGTCAGTAATGATGATTTATGGGACCTTGAATTGGCAGTTAATTTGACTCAAAATAAACTTTATGATGACTGATCTGGTGAAAATTATTTAAAAAATTACTCCTAGCCACTTAGTGAAATATTTATTTGTCATGGTAACAAAGTGATGACCATCTGAATAAGCAAGGGAGATATTACCAACTAAATCCAAGCCCCAAGTAAAAAAGGGCCATGGGGGATAATGGGATGTAATGCCCTAGTGGTAACATGTATCTCATGGGAAAAGATTGACATTTCTTGTATGTACATACATATTCAACATCATCATGGTCTAGATTAGGCCATGATTATCCCATCCTATGGATTTTTCAAGTAGTCATGTGGATGTCAAAGTATCCACCATAAATACCACTATGACAATTAAAAATGACTCTATTTAGCTCTTCATGGTCAACACATTAGAGCAACATGTATTCAAAGGCCTTGTGATAAAGGATCATTTCTAAAATAAAATACTTAAATGTGATGGCATTAAGACATATTTTTTGTTGTGATTTGGTGCCTTCAGGGTAAGTGTGGTCAATCAAGTAATTGATGATGTCTATGTACCAAGATGAGGAACTAATAACAAGATTTTATACATAGCATATCATCTCATTATGAAAGTTGGTATAGATGATGTCATTAAATTCCAAGGTAAAATCAGCCAAGCAATAAAAAGTGATATATCCCTTAACAAAATTTTGGTTGGCATACATTAAATTGAATTTTCTAAGGAGTTTAAAGAAATTCTAAGCCTTCTTGGAGAGAGTTGACTAGGTTTAAAAAGGTTTTAAGGCTTGAGATCTCATGATAAATATTGTCTCTTGATTGAGAATATAGTGTCATAATCATTTGTTCATAAGAAAATATTCCTAAGAATTAAATTTTAGCTTAAGTATATCACATCTCATAATCAACAAGGATTCACCTAATGAAATAAATGATGCACTCTTTGTAAATATCATCTTCTTAAGCCAATATGTAGGTGAGGGACACCCTAGTTTATCTAATATAAATTATTATAGGCTTATTTTGAATAGGTTACATGAGCATAGGGGAAAAATAAGAAAGCATTTTACTACTTTGAATGTGTCCTGAAAATCCTTTGTCCAAATTAGGCTACTTGTATTTTTGATTAGGTTATTGATGGGATGAAAAACATAGGCAAGATTAGGAATGAATTGTCAAATGGATCCTAATTTACCTAAATACATTTTAATGCCTAATTCATCTATTAGAGGATGCATTTCTAATATTACTTAGATGTTAAAAGTTTCAATATTGATCCCATGCTAGGAGATTATGTACTCTAGGAGTTTTTCACTAATGACTCCAAATACACATTTTTATAGGTTGAGAGTGATAGTGTATTCGATCAAACATGTTAAGATGGTGTGTAGCACATCTAAATGGTCTTAAAATAATCTTAATTTTCCTATAATATCATCTAAATATATCTCTATGATATTGTAAATGAGTTCATGAAATATGTGGGTTGTGGCCCTTTGATATATTGCCCCTATGTTTTTGAGACCAAGGGCATCATGAAATAACAAAAGTACCCAAAGGCATAGTAAATGAGGTCTTAATTTGGTCCTTATCAGAAATGTGAATTTGTTTATAATCTAAAAATATGTCAATTAGTGATAATAATTAATACCCCATGTTAGTGTCAATAATGATGTCAATGGATGGGAGAGGGAAGTCATGCTTTGGACATTATTTGTTAATTTCCCATAAGTCTATACATATTATGATCTTGTCATTATTATTGAGAATTGGGACATTGTTGGACATCCATTTGGATTAATATACTAACTTAATAAATAAAACTTTTAAAATTTTGATGACTTCCTCTTTCACCATCAACACAACCTTAGGTTCAATGGGCCTGGGCCTTTACTTGATAGGTTTTACATCAGGGATTATAACTAGGTTTTAGATGACTACATTAGAGTTAATGCCTACCATGTTGGTGTAGGAAAAATAAAAATCTTTTAAGATCTATGTGAGGATCTACCTATGTCCTTCTACCTCCTATTCAGAGAGTCAAGATCCTAACTTGAGAAGTTTGGGATTATCTTTTATCATGTTAATGCCAATTATTTATTTGATAAGGGGGGTGTTTCCCTCTTAAAAAATGTTATGGGTTGGGATAATATTGATATATTCACCCTCTATATTGAATACATCATGTTCATCATCAGAGGACAAGTAATCCTCAACATAATATTAATAATCATAAAATTTAGTTCTAAGGGATGGGGTGGGATAGTGGGTCAGTGAGAAGCCCCTTTTATGGTTTAATGGTAGGAGGTCATCATAAGATCATAAGAATTCAATAATGGCCACATTATTCTTATCTACATCAAGGAATAGGGTGTCATCATCCCTTTTAATGTGGGTGATTATTTGGTAGCTATGAGGCTTGTGCATATGAGACTTTATCTTGATCATGACTATGGAATTAGATTTTGGTATTGCTAGGTGGGGGTTAAAGCTTGAATATGAGGCATTCATGGAATCAAAAAGATGATTATTTCACCTAAGGACTGATTCTATGGAAATGAAGTTAAAGTCCTTAATGACATCATGCACAATATTATTATATAGCTAAAGGTGTTTGATCTTGGTTTGATAGACTTTAGATACTTAGTTGGCAACTAACTATGAGCTGCCCTAGATCCTTAAGTTTTGAATGCCTAGGAATTTTATAATGAACATGCTAAGTAATAGGGCCTCTTACTAAAACCCATTATTTTTACTCTCTAAGTCTAGCTTAAATCCAAAAGGCATGACCCACCCTTGAGGGGAAATGAGAATGACTCCTACCCTGGTGCCTAGGTGGCACTTGGCATTGTCATAGTGAAGGACCCACTAGTCATGTATAGAAGGGGGGTAGTAATCTAGAGAAACTTCTTTTTCTTGTTATATTTTGACAATACATATATTTAAAATATTGAGTAACCCATTTTGGGGTCCCTAGTTTCAATTCTCAAGAAGATGATGAGCTTGTTCCCTCTATGAGGTGCACAATAAGAGTTTGTGAAGGTGTGAATGGCTTAGTTTTGTGTTGTGGATAATAGGGATGAACTTTTAGAAAATTGAATTATTACTTTTTAAACCATAGATCAAGGTAGGTATGTACTTTTTGGAATTTAAAAGTTTGTTTACTTTACCTTTTGTTAAGCATGGGAAGTAAGTCATCATAGTCAAATTTTTATTGTAGTGTTAGGAGTATGCCAACATAATTAGGATCTCACTTCGGTGCAAGAGGTGCATGGGCATAGTTATGAAAATTATAGTACTATGGGTAGGACATAGGTAGTACTATTTATCTCATTTTTATATGTAGAAAATTTTGTAAGAATCCAATTAGTGACTTATCAGGGTCTTTCAAAAAAGGGAAAAGAGACCCTCCTTTAGGAACTTGTGGGTAATCATAGACCCTAATGTTGATCTCTATCCTACCTACCATTATGATATGAATCTTCTCTATGAGTACTAGTGTACTCTGAGGGGAAGGGATAGTTTTTTTCCAATTGATAGGTTTGGAGTGTCATGAGAAACAAACCCATGTGTCAGCTAAATTAGAATGACCAACATATCTAGAGGAGTAGGCCCAAAATATTAGGGACTCGGGAAAATTAGTATGATTATATCATAATGTGATTTATGAAAATATTCCAAAGTATTTTATAGGTGCAAGGGTATAATGTAGAGTGTGAATTGTATTTTTATATTTGAATATTTATTGGTAGATATAATAGTTGATGGAATGGTTGTTGCGAAGGGGTATTGTCTCATTCCCAAACACCTCTACCATACAAAGGTCTAGTAAGATAACTAACCCCTCCATGTATTATTGGCCTTGAGGTATAGAGATATCATAGGTCCCCACCCCATGTCGATCTAATGGGAGGATGAGGAGAGTGTCTTTTTCCAAGAGGCTAAATTTTTTGATTTTATACATAGTGGAGATTGCTAAGTTAATGATTGGGTTTAGGTTAGTGGTATTTTTGGATATTGCTATGTCTTTTTATTATGATTTATCTTTCAATAGAACCTAAGATATTTTTTCACCCTTCTTTAAGATGAATAATTTATATTTTGTGGACCTAGTAACATCAACCAATTATGGGGTTTTTATGACCCCATTAGTAGGTAGATGGTAAGAAATGTGTATATTTGGGTTGTTTATACATGGTTGTTTGCAACATGTTGAATGGCTTGGGATCCCCTAGGATATGAAGATATTTCTTAAGTGTAATAATTATATTTATTGGAATGGGTTTGAAGGGATAGCCTTCATCCTATGTATCTAAGGCCTTCCTAAGATCATGTTATAATTGGTGTCTTTATCTAAGATATATAACTCTATTAATATCATCTTAGGGCCCAAAGTGACTAGGAGCATGATGATCCCTATGGAAGTAGATTTTAGGATGGCATAGCCTTATAGGGTGTTATGCATGTGGAATAATTGGTTCCCTATAACTAAGTTTTTTATGAAATAAAAGGGGTTGATGTTGAATACCACTCCATCATAAACTATAATTATTATAGATCCATACCTTATAAATAATTTCAAATATCCCCTCATTGCCATCTCAAAGTTAAGGGAAGTCTTGTAAATCAATAAATAACTAGTGATCCATGATTCTTGACCAAGTGGTAACAAGTCAAGATCAATGTGGTTTATATGAGCTTACAGAGGAGGGGTAACATTAGATAAATGTCCTAGACCTAGGGCATTAAGAAAGGATGAATGATGAGTAGGAGAGTTATTGAGCAAGTATAGGAATGAAATGTGGGTGAATGTTTTGGATAAATTAGAGATTAATTCATAGTTCCCCATGGGCTTATGATCAGACTCTATTTATATAATGTTTGAGGGATGGAAGGCCAATGTTGATAATCTCTGGGATGATTGACAATGTTTACCTCTTCTTCAAATTTTAGTTCTATGACCCCTATCATTTTGGTTTTGCCTTGCACTCCCAATCGAGGAGATACATAAATGTTCACACTCATAGAGGTGGAGGCTTTGGCATCATGAGTATATAAAAGCATGTGTTGGTTATGTTAAATATTGTGGGTTTGTGGGACACCCTATTTTTGACCTTGGGTAATGCATGTTTGGTGGTCACGAAAGGGGCTCTTATAGATTTAGATATTATTATTTTGAGGGGTGATAGGATTACTTAAAAAGACTTGGGAGCTTGTGTTAGTTTTCCTTAGGAACATGTCTAGAAATTTTTTCCTTTGATTTTCTAGGAGTATTTATATAATTTTTTAAAGTTTTATGTATTTTTGGGTCTCATGACTTATAACTTGATGGAAGAGGAAATAAAAATTGGGATCATAGTTTTTAAGTCTCATGTTTAACCCCTATTTTCCAACTCTTATTGATTATTTATCTAGTAATAGGTTTGTTTTTTAAATTGGGGGCATTGTTTTCCTGGTTGGTATTGATTTTGGTTATGGTTTTGGTGTTACACATTATATGGTGGTGATTGGTTGAATTTGACTACATAGATGGTAGGAGGTGATATTGATTTTAGTTGTTATGTTATTAATGACATTGGTGTTATTTTTAGGTTGATATTGATTATTTTTTATGGGGATTGGGTTCTTGATTTATTTGGTGATGCCATTAATAGTGGTGTTCTTATTTCTATTTAAGATCTTAAGACCTTAGTTGTTGTCATTATTTGGGCTTGAACTTTGAAATCCCTCATTATTTTATCTTGGGGTGATAATGCACCCATTGGCCCCATTAATCCACCATCTATTATAGATATCCACATGATCATTTCAAAATGCACTCTCAAAGGATTATTGATAGGATTGATATGGGAACTTATAGACATACTCCTTTATCTCCTTGTTAATATAATGGAAGAAGAGATTGAAAATTATCATTGATCCATGTTGGGTGCACTAGCAAAGGATTATAAGAAATGTCACCATATTGTGATGAAATGGGAAAATAACTCATTGTGTTCTTACTTGATGTGAAATAATTCACATATGTGATAATACCAATTAGGTGTTATCCATTATAGGGTTTTAGGGAAGATTTTTTCAACAACACCATACTAAGGGAGGATTTACCTAATGGATGTAGCATAGGCTTTGACATGTGAATTTAGATCCCCTTACCCTTTAAAGTTGGGAATGTCTAACAGGGGCATGGGAAAATAACCCCCTATATGTTGGAATCAAGATATTCCTTGATGTACTTAGCATAAATCCCCATGTTGTTAAAGTTCATTGTTGATATAGTAGGTATAAAATGAAAAGTTGGGGTCACATAGGGTTTGTCTTGGTAATCAATAGAAGGAATGGAGGTAGCCTAATAAGGTAAATTTGAGTAAGATGAAAAATAGTTATCTGGTAGAGTAAATTTTGAATACAAGTGAAAGTAAGGGGGAAGGTTTTTAGATGTAGGGGGTGTAACAACTTGTTTTAATGGGGTATACATAGTTTATGTGTAACTTAAAACTATATAAGGTGGGATATAGACCTCCAATAGAAGGAATGGAGGTAGCCTAATAAGGTAAATTTGAGTAAGATGAAAAATAGTTTTCTAGTAGAGTAAATTTTGAATACATGTGAAAGTAAGGGGGAAGGTTTTTAGATGTAGGGGGTGTAATAACTTTTTTTAATGGGGTATACATAGTTTGTGTATAACTTAAAACTATATAAGGTGGGATATAACTTGTCTATAGAGGAGTGCACATGGGAGGCATGTAACTTAGAGTTGTGAAGAATAATAGATTATTGGCTATCACATCATTTTATAATGGTGGAGTAAAACTATATAGACTAACCTTTGGAGTTTGAATGGGTGATTGATAAGATGAATGGGGTTTAGAGGTGTTGTGGTTGGGGAACTTGTGAGTGAGGATATCCCTAAGAGGTTAGTGACAGACATGTTTTTATGGGGTATAAGTTCCTACTATGGCATAAGTATATAATCTTGTTGCTATGATATTCAGTGAGTTGGTGTTTGGATGAAAGAGGGATATGGATGAGCTAGTATATAAAAATTTAGGCTCATCCCTTGATCTTATTGGTTGTTCTCTAGGTCATTAATATGACTCATTAGGGTGTTGATGAGTTGGTTTGGGCCTGTGTTGGTGCTAGTCCTAAGTACTTCCTATACATGATATATGGATGCATGACATGGGGTAGGCTGAAGAGGTTGGTTTTGGGTGGGATCCCCAAGGGTCATGTTTTTATTTTGTATGGGTGGGATAGAAGCATCTTAAATCCTAAAATAAGGTGTATGGTCTCTTACATATTATTGGCCTTGTCCTCTAAGTGATATATCCTTCTTAGGTAATGATCATATTTGGGTATGATTTTTGTATCTAAGATTTATAAGCTGATAGATGGCCTTATGGCCATATAATGGGTGACTGTGCCTCCCCCAACGAGGGTCATATCATTAGATTTGAGGTGGTTACTCATAGTTTCATATACATCTTGCATTTCTTAAATGGATACCCTACTCTTGGTCTGAGTTTCAAGATGAGATTAGTTATATATTTGGTATTATATGTTAGTGTTAAAGTCTAGGTTTCCCCAACTCATCAATAAAGGATCAATAGAGTTTAGATAGCATACCTTATATCCTTTTAAACCAAGAGATCTATCTATGTCCTCTCTAAACATATTTTGGGAGTATATGAATTCCTATAGAATAAATGGACGGAGGATGGAAGATGGAGAAGGGAAAGGATAAGAGTAAGAAAAAGATATGCAAAGTATGAAGTCCTTCACATTGGGTTCACTAATTATATGCACATAAATAGCACATGTTAAACTATGTACTCAAATCCATGAGGTTAGGTTGAGACAGTTGATGCAATGGATGGGATATGGATTTGGTTGGTTGTTAGGTGGAATGGGATTCAGAATGGGTGGTGGAAATGGGTTCTTGTAATGTAATCAAAAGACCTCAAAATCATCTCAGTAATCATTAAGATAATCAAGCTAAGATAAAATAAAACTCTGTGATCCTTTATTTTTTGAGATCATAAGAAGGCAAAGTTCTTAGTCAATGCTAGGACTAGGGAAATGGGGCAAATTGGGTTGAATGAATCATAGGAAAATTTATACTTTGTTGGGTTGGATATGACCAATCAATCCTACCCACAAAATATGAATGATATAATATGAGTCTAGACCCAAGGGTAAAAATAAGGTATGAATGGGAAACTAGGATTGAATGATGTTATATTGAAGTCCTCTGTTTGGAGGAAGGATGATGATGGGTGGATAATGAATTCTTACTTGTTCATCTAAGGTAGTCAAGGAATCAATAATAATGTGAGGAATCGGGGTGGAATACAAAACCTCATATCTTATCTTAGTGTTAATATCAAACTATAAAGAAACTATAGGATTGGGTGATATAGCCCTAGGAATAAAGTGTGGTAGATAATATTGGTGTCTCAAGAAGGGTCATTTGAAGAAGGTTAGGTAAAATCCAAGGTAAAGTGTATGAGATTATTTAGGCAATGGTTTGTTATGTATACTTGTTATTGTATTTGAATCATGGATTTGTATAGTATGCTTACATCGATAGACAAGGCTTAGATAGAATGTAGATGTTTGCACATGTTATCAATGCTTCTAATGATATCTAGGTTCTTATGTGTGTTGATAAGGCTTATTGACAATATTTTTGTTGATTTTTTATTGTTTTTAGTTTATTTTTGGGTTTTTTTGAGTTTATGGAAACAAATGTTTACTTGATGGTATTTAAATGTTGAAATCAAATAAATGACAAAATTGAAATTAAATGAAAAAAAAATTATTTTTACCCTTTTTAAATGGCTTGAAATGCATGCAAAGGAAATAGAAAGAAATGTACACTATTGTGCAAAGTGCTGATTTTTCTTAGATTTATCTACATTCAAACTAGGTGGTGTTGTTTTTGTTTTGTTTGTGTGGGGTGGATTAAGTATGAAATCTAGGTATTTTAAATATGCAATCAATTCAAAAGGAAATCTGACCTAAAACAACAATGTCATAACACTTATATTAACTTCCTTTATCTACAAACAAGATTTTCAAATGATTTACTAAAGAGTGACCAAGAATGCAAATTCTGATTTTCTATTTTTCAAAAGAGGACAAAAACACTTTTAATCTACTAAATTAAACAAAAATCAGATATATGCTAACTCTATTTGTGTGCCTGAGGTTGTCTAAGTTCTTGTTATTGATTAGTTGGTTGTTTGGAATGCAATAAACTTGTTTTGATCTTTAAAATGAAATATTATGTTGGCTATAAATGTTTTGAGAATTCACTAAAATCTTACTATGAATGTTTTGTGAAATGTTTTGCTAATTAAAGAAAAAAACCTATTGGAATGCAAACAAAATCAAAATTAACTACTTTTCTGGTAGTAAGGACAATAAAAAGAAATAAGCTTATCTACCTATCAAATTTGATCTTTTCTAAATATAAAGATTAATATAATGCAACAAAAACTACACCAATATAAATCTAATAAATAAATAATACTATAAATCAAAGAGTACTCCAACCTAACCAAGACATAAATCAACTGGAATGCATGTAGTATGTTGATAATAGGATCCTTATTATTCTATATCCTTTTATCATTATGTGAATTTTGGTAACTCTCTAACTAAAGGATTCAAAAGCTCTAGAATAAATGGAGAAGGAGAGGAGACACAACCACAAATGGAAAACACTTGAATTGAGGCTGACTAATGCTCTAGTTTATAAAGACTGAGTTATTTGACCAATAAAACTTCTTCACCTATGTAAATGTAGTTGACATAAAAACTATAGAGGATATATATTTAGGATATTGTAGAAAGATCATGGATACACAAGCTTTAAAATAATAAATTCTAATGGCAATTTTTAGATCTAAAATCAGGCCAGAAATGGCCTTCTTGTAGAAAGAGTTGGGAGCTTGCATGAGGAATTTTACCTAATTTCAACTAGTATTTTAACTTGGGATGAACTCAAAATGATTAAAAATAGAAGAGGGAATAAGTTGGGCCTAATTAGAGGTAAACACAAGGTGATAAAATTAATAAATGTGACACTAAACATGCAAAATACATCAAAAATAGAGTTATGGTAGTTAATTTTGGAAGAGGTGAAAGTTATGATGGAATTACCCCTATTTACAGGGGTGGTTATGTAATTTCCACTTTATAAGAAAAAACCTCCCCTCAATACTGTAAAACTACCTCACATTTAAAATTAAAATGCCCTTATATGATCATTGGGTAGCTTACACAACTACCCTAATGAACCCATCATGGATAGGATAGTTTCATAACTCAAGAGGGTAGTTTTATCACCAAAAAAGGTGATTCCATCATCAATGGGAGATTTTGAAGATAATACTGAGGGAAGAAAAAAAATCAGCAAAAGGGTTTTTTTGGGGTGCCTAAGAGAGAGTAGGGAAAATAAGAGGAGGGATGTTTAGAGAGTTCCCATTTAAGTATAATTAGAATATCATTGCATCATTATTAGATCTATTGTGTCAAGTATATTGCAACATGTAAAAATTTTGTGCATACAGACCCAGACATAATTTTACTCTTTATTTTTTGGAAAAACATCCACAAATTTCTATTAGTAAAATATATCTTGAGATGGCCTAACCCTTTTATGTAAAAATAAATCACACACACACACACCACTTGTTGTAGGAAACATGTTGACTTTTAAATTCACTGTGATTTTTTTCATCATATACATTTTATTTTGTATACTGACAACATTTTCTAGGAGTGTGGTATATAAGTTCCACCAAAATCAGCCATGGAATTTATTCCAACCATTTATTTATGAAAGACCAGATGAATAAATCTTTTATAAAAAAGCATGTTTTGAAGGAAATTGTAACATTTATGGTGGATTGATAAATTTTAAAAAAAAATCATGAGGAAATTACAAGTGCAATAGGACATGAATTAGTTGGATTGAGCAAATACAAATATGTGACTTATTAAATAAAATATGGAAAAAAAATCTAAAATGTGTGAGCTTGTTATAAAATTGATACATGTTTTAAAATTTATGGTCAAATTCAAGGAGAAAATTGTTTATGAGTATGCAAGGCACACACACATAGGGATAGATGGTTGGATGAACATTTCAAGCTAATCAAGGACACATTTTCACTTGGTTCTATTAATTCATTAATTGAATTTACTAATAATTACACATTCAAACCATGAATGGAATTTCAATCATAATATTACAACTCAATACATGTTTCCATATCCATGCATATAGAATTCATGCATGCACTTGATAATACAGACCAAGATCAAAAAATATCAAGGGAGTACCATTTCTATGTCAGTGATGATAGATCACATTGTATATAGTATGTGTAAGGTTATTTTGAGATATTATTTGGAATGTTTACTGAGAGGAACATTACTTTCAATCAACATTACATTTGGTCAAACAATGGCACATCAAAATTCAAGAATTCAAAGATTTTTTGATGGTACAGTAGGATACACATTACCACTAATGTATAATATATTTGGATTCTCACTAAGTCTGGACATGGAAAATGGGAGCATGATGGTGTTGGATCATGTGCAAAAAGAGTCATTGAAAGAGAGGAGCTGAAGTCTAAAGATGTTTTTTTTATTGATGCAACAACCATTGTTTATTGGTGTAACAATACAATGGGCCATGGTAATTAATAAAATTATACTATTCATAGATGCTTTTGGTTCATGAAGGAATAACACATGGAAAATTATGAATATTGTTTGACTGTAACAGGATCAAGTGATCTCCACTCATTTCGTATCTCAAATTCAAGTTCTTAGACTATTCAGATAAGACATTTGGTATGTTTCTATTATGTATGCATGGAATATATTTGTAATGAGTGTGAGTGATAAGAGTGGATGCATGAATATAGTTGTAGACCTATAATTAAAATCAATGCATATCAATTTACACCAACATTAGTTTTGATATCAATTCCTCTAGTTACTAAAGCACTTCATGGTACAAAGCAGCCCATATGGTTTGACTCATTTAAAAATAGGCCTCGTGACATTCTCAAGACATTTATGGATAAATGGATGATTACTCTTCCTCTAAATCATTAACATTAATGGCATCAATTGGATAGAAACATAAACAAACCTTATTTCAACTATCACCACATTAATGGTTATTGGGATATTGATTTTCATGTACTTAGAGGTGATATTGAGTAGTATGTTGAGAGAGGTATTATTGTGTTTACTAATTGGACATATAGATCACCTTCTTCTCATTCTGATAGATCACATTCTACCATGACCAAGTTGTCCTAGGATGTTCCTACTAAGGAACCAATGGTTACTCATCATGTTTCTGTAAATGCATCTAGAGAACAATACTAATAGAGATTTGTTGTATCACTAGTTCAATAATAGTGGATGTTAGTTTATTAAGTTAACTTATAGTAGTGTTTTAATATAAGGAAATAATGATGAATAAAAAATTATAATACAAAAAATGATAAATATGTTTGTGATAAATACTATAGAGATTCCTATAAGGATAGTTCCATAGTCAAAATAAAGTGATTTATATATACTAGATACTTAGTCAAATTCATATTTCTTATTGCCTTTAGGATGGATAGATGATTAATCAAGCTCAGATATTTTTATACATTATTCTCATATATACATTGAAATTTTACAATACTACCATTCTAAAATATGCAATTAAAATTAAATAGATACATCTGAAAGTCTAACATGTTAAATCCATATACTCATAACAAACTCAATATACCAAAATAACTAATATCCATATATATAAAGAGTTCTCAAATAACATAATATGTTATAAATATTTTATATAATGAAATAAATAATGGTCACTCTATAATCATATCATGGTCCATAGGATCCTCCTCATCCATCTCCACATCATCTATATCTACTAATATATAAGACCTAGAATTGGAATCCCCAAGGTCACCTCGTGACATGGATCATGACCTCTCTCTCATATTTCAATACTCATACACATAAAATCATGCCTTAATATATAAATTATCTATATGATATTATAAAATCATCTAATAGTTTAGGACCTAGAGTAGCAGCTGAATTTGATGAGGGTATATGACGTCTCACCACCTCTACCCTTGACTTATCTTGCTCTATCAAAAATAAAATATATGTAGTAATAATGATCATAAAATGATAAAATAAAGGTGTGTGAACACTATAAACTATCATACTTAATCATTAGTCCACCATCGATAACATCATCACATGTTATGCTAGCTCTCATAGTAAACTCAATCATCATAACCCAATAATCCCCATCACATGTATATATAGAATGAAAAAGAATTAGTTATTTTTTAGTAAAAAATTTAAAAACCAAAGTATGATAAAAAAAAAATAACTCAAGCATATTATACCTCCAACAAACCTCACAAGTATTAAGTATAACACATCATCAATAGCTCCATCTCCTCCAATTGGGAATAATCGAGCCCAACTATGTTATATCCACTAAGTGGTATATGCTTCTATGTACCCAACATAATCTACATTTAGGATCTTTAATATAGGATCTATCTCATAAATAAGAATGGAGGTAATATCTATCACATATGTCCTACCCATGTCCCTTGGTCTCACTAGAGCTCTAATGGTTTGTGCACACACCCTTGAATCTAGGGGCATATATTGTCACACCCAAAAATAATGTGAAAATCTCTCATATTGTAATCACTCAAATACATTAGGCCTCCAATCGTGGTAATAATAAATCATATGAATCTAACTCAACTATATTCCATCCTATTTTTTCCCATAAAATCTTCATACATCTACCATATAATATAATCTACAGTCAACCCATCTAATATCCTCCTAAAATGCATTGTGCTTTGATCTTGCACCTACCCTATGTTATCCCATCTCAATGACAATACCTATAGGTTTTCTAATCATAAAATGGCATCCCCATTGATTGAGTGATTGATATGTGATTATAGGCCTAATAATGTATTAAATTGGTTATATGATCCCACCAATGAACTCATTACATGTGAATATATATGTGTGTGTGTGTGTGTGTGTGTGTGTGTGTGTGTGTGTGTGTATCCTAACACAAGTACATCGGCATGGTATGACCCTAGGAATACATGGTCCCATGTTATTTCATGTTTTGGATGATTATATGAATTCTATAGGAGATGTACACCCCACCACCATACATATATAAAAATAAATATAATAGATATAAAGAAACTTTTACACATGTGGAACACCATATAACATAATCATAGATAAAACAACATCTAAAATCCCCACCTCACTGATGACACCCATTAAGTCTATTTATCAAGTATTTATATGCAAGATACTTGGGGCCTATCCCCATCTCAACCTATAGCACTTAACTCATACCATTCACCTATAGTATTAGAATATACCATACATACTCTAGAGTAACTTTTATTTAACTCTTAGATAACTAGAATGTACAAGAATATGCATCCCGCAGCTCAGACAATGTAGTCATCATGTGAGAATCATATGGAATCAATTCTAAAAAACTAACATAACTCAATCATTTTCTCTCAATGATAGACTTCTCAATATAAAATAGGGTAAGGGTATGGATAGTCTCCATCATCCAACCCTATCGTAACTCCCTATAATGAATATCCTCATGTAAAAACACCAAGAACACAGTGTTTTCTATTATAAAATGACAATTCTCAGCCTTAAATTAATTACATTTAGTATAAAAAAGTTTATTTTAAAATCAAAATAAAATAAGATAAGGTATCACCCTAGTGGCTAGAAGCATAGGATAAGACCATTGAAATTTGGATATGGTCATGTCATACTAGGACATAGTTGGCTTGAAAAGGACAAGACTGGGAAAATAAAGAAAAAATTAAAACACAAATAAAATTAATTAAAACTATACTAATTCAAATTTTCCAAAAATTTAAAGCTTCATTTTTCATGCTTACCAATCTAACATCCTCATCAACCTAAATAAAACCTCCACCTCCTCAAATAGGCTACACAAAATTACTCTCTTTTGTGGTATTTTTCAACTTAGAGCTTAGGGTTTATTATTTGATATTTTGAAATAATTTTGAATTTTCAAAATTATATTTTCCTTTCTAACTATGCCATACTCAAAGTATGGGCTAGATAATAAATTACTAATAACATAAGACACAACTAACTTTTGTTTCAATTGCTTTATGATAGTTTAATCCCTCTCACTAGAGGGGGCCATACACAAACATTATTTCTAAAAACTCATATACACATGGGAAATTAGATCAATACATATTTACTACATGTTAGGATTTGACTCCAATTACATAATGAACCCCTATTGATGTTTGGGATAACATGCATATTACTCATCTCAAAATAAAGGATTATGTGTAAAATATAGAAAACACAAGCTAATGTGATCATGTAAAGAACATAAAAATATTCTATAAATTGATATAGATTCTTGAGAATTCCTAATCTATAATAAAATTAAGTAGGTAAATTAGGTGAGATTAAAATTATGTAAAAATTATAAACACGCTATGGTACTTCAATCAATAAATATATGAAATCAAAACAAAGCATATTATATTTATTTATTTTAATTTTTCCATAGTAACATAGAGTTATAAACTAAAAAAATAATTTACATATTAATTTAATATTAACATTTCATTTCAATAAAATTCCATGTGATATATTCATTTTTCTCCTCTCTAACAAGGTCTACAAACTAAATCAATCACTAGTTTATGAAATGTACATCATGATGATAAATTCACATATCTTTATAATTTTACATATAATACTACATATTTAAGGCTTTTCAACAATCGATGACATTTTAAAAATAATTATAATTATCAAGTCATAAAAAATTTCCATGCAATCTTCACAAGTTTTCTGCAAGTCCAACTAAAGTAGTGTCTCTCCTTCCTTTCTTTTGCAATCATCATGTGGTTTCCCTAGACACCCCTGAGACTAAGACTCCCAACTCTACGCATCATCACATCATGGTCTAAGTAAACAATTTTTAAATGAGGTATAGGTAGTAACCATACTAGGCAAGGAATGCTTGCCAGGAAAAAATACATCTAGGGGTTTAAAAGTTTAATTTCACAAAAGAGACTCCCATAATCACAAATACATAGCCAAAAAATACATCTAAGGACAAAACTCATGAATGAGTTATAAGCACTCAAAAAACCTCAAAATACAAACATGCAAGTCCCTTACTCATTCCTTTATAGATGATAATTTTACACTCTCTACACTTGGGGTGGAAGGATGAGAAGCTTGGAAACATTTCATTTTTTAAACCCTCATAATGATGTGTAAATGAAGAAATCAATACAAGATTGTTTGGGAAGCACAAAAATAACATTTTAATTCAAGAGATGGGATGTGAAATTAGACAAAAACTATAAAATAAGTGCTACTTCTAATCTAAAAATGCAATCAATTTGCATGGTGGCCTTATCACATACCATGGAAAAAAAGTAAAGGAAAAGGGTAAGCCAAATGGCCTTACGCCTATTAAAAATTGCACATAAGATAATCTTAACAAGATTACATTGAAATAAAAAAATTAAGGGAACCCACCATGGCTCCACCTCTTGAATCCATTCAAGAAATTCATTTACAAGTCTTGGACATTATCAAACACCTAGTCTCCATGCTCCTCCTCTAATATTTTCTTTCTCTCCTCCACTTATGGTTTTTACAAAATTAAAAATGAGTATAAGAGACCTCATAAGGAAAGCTCACCTTAATCAAATATATCCAACTCCCCTCTCTACAATCTAATGTGAAGGTGACATGTGTCTCTTCCCATCCTTTGGCATGTGGTCAAAAAATCTCCCCCTTGATGCCTCCTTAACTCCACTTATATTCCCATGTGGTAAATAAAGCAAGCCCATTCCTCATAAATGGAATCACTATCACAAGACATAAATGTCTACTTCACTCAATAGGTCTAAAATATTCCTTAAGGCATTATAAAAAGTTGGGTATCTCCATCTATCCTAATTTTGAGTCAAATAGGACCACTTAATTAGTTTACACATACTTTAATAAATAATTAAAACTTTAAAATAATACTCCTAAGGTTAATATAAAAGGTGAGAATAGTGTCCAAGGGGGGTGAACAGTGTAAAATAATTTAAAGACACCTATACATTTGACTAGATTCACAACAAGGTACAAAGGGTGGTTAGGATCATGGTAAGGTAGATAATATGTTTTTCCATTCTACTCATGATGTGTTTATGCCTGATATAGTATTATATCCCTCATTGACCTCCCATGTCACACACACAACATTACACACATAAAATTCTCCACCCTAGAAGCTGAAGCTACATAATATAATCCATATGAAGGATCTCAATCCAAATAATAGGCAAATAACATATCTAAGGCATTGTCCATGGTGATAAAACAATATCAAACATATAACATATGTATTCTCAAATACAAGCTCAAGGATAATAACTCTAAAGATACTACATCAATATACATCATAATAAACAACTAGATAACACAAGTCAACTGATATCAATGCATTGAATAATGATTTAATCTAAACATAAACCATTAATTCATAAACACAACATAACCATCTCATAAATATAGAATCATTTTATCAATATCAAATACTCCATAACATCTCATGTCTCAAATATACATAAGCCATGTCTCAACAAGATGTGTGAAAAATACTAAACTATTTATAAATAGACACTAGAGAATCAAGTGTCTCACATCCCCCTCCCATTATGTAAACTTAATTTTAATATAAATTATATTCATTTTTGTAAGGTAAGGTAGCATGGATAACCATCATCAACCAAACTCAAGAAATGCAAGTCAACCACAAAATTGACCTTCTTGTGGAACACAAAAAATAGTGCTCACAATAACCAATAAGGTAAGGCTCACAAAATATGTACACAAGGGAATCTAAAAATGCCTCTAACACAAACAATATACTAAGATTAACAAAAGGAACAAGCTTCACATATGGGGTATTACATAATCACTCGATAAGGTGTATGTAATGCATAAGTTTAAACATTACTTGTTGGTAACCTTGTTCATATTCTTTATCGATCATGAGTCACTCAAATGCTCAATCAATAAACCAATTATACAAGGAAGAATTTACCATTGGTTAATGTTATTCCAATAATTTGGGTTTAATATTGTGGTAAAATTTGGCCAGATAAATAATAGGCTTGACTATCACTCCCACATTAATACAAGAGAAGACTTGGGCCCAATTTAGTATGATTTCCCCAAATCTCATCTTTCTACATTGAATCAATTACCAAGTATATGGAAAATATTTTCCAAATTCTTTCCAACAATGATTTTTTGGAATAATATGGTAAATTGAAACATAAAATATTAATGATACAATCATTCCATTTTACACTAATTAAAGGATTATTATATAAAAAAGAAGAGATAAAGTATTGTAGAGAGTAGCATTACCACACAAATGAGAAAACATACTAAGATAAACCCATGATGGTGTAGTAGGAGGACACAAATTAAGCGAGTACTAGGAAAAATAATATGCTTGTAGGCCTATCGTGGCAAACACTTTTTAAATATGCACATAAATATGTTATAAATTGTGACATATGTCAAAAAGTAGGAAAAATAAATGTAAGAGATTACCCCTAGCCCTATTTTTAAAGTGGACCATTGATTTATTTGGTCCTATTAAGCCTGTAGTAAGGAAGAGAAATGTTAGATTCATTTTATCGAAATAGAATGTTTGACAATATGTGTATAAGTAATACCCAAGAAGGATTGTATAGCTAAGACTATCATAGTCTCTATATGAGATTATAATCACAAAAATTTGATGCCCATTAAGTATAACAAGTGATCAGAGTAATTATTCTATCAATAATATAATTTCAAAATTACTTAACACTTTTTGATCCAACATAACAGGAGTACTCCCTACCACCCTCAAGTAAATTAAACTATTGAGTCATTTAATAAGGTATTAACAAAGGTATTTGTTACATATATTGAATATTAGGACACTAAAATACCAAAGGCACTATGGGCTTACCACACTACCTATAAACTTTTAACTAAGTCTTGTCCCTTTTAGTTAGTATATGGTTTATAAGCGGTAGTACCAATGGAATATATACTACCAAGTTTGAGAATAGAGATGACATTTATATTATGAGGAATATGACCTCCAAGAAAGATTAATAGAATTGTAAAAACTTGATGAGATAATATTCTTAGTGACATATAATCAAACTCAAGAGAAAATATGTCAAAAATCTTGGCATGACAAACTATTAAGGTCAAGGAATTTCAAATTTAAGATCTAGTATTATTATATGACAACAAATATAAAAAATTAAGAAAGTTAAAGATGATATTTTTGGGCCCATTATCCAAGAGAAATAAATTTCATAAACCTTGAAAGCACACTTAGCAAAGGGTTTGTGAATGGAGATTGATTGAAACTATATACTGCAAATAACTATGATAAAATGTAGTGAGAAATAAAAATGAAACTTAAGGGGTGATATTGTCCTTCCAACTGGGTGGTTGAGTGAGGGGATTATGGTACCTTATGCTAGACATATAATTACCTAGTTGTTGATAGTGTCAACCCTCCTAGTGTAAATAACATGAATAATATAAAATAGGAAACGAGGCAATGGAATAAAAAATAGAAAAAATAAAAATGATTTTGACAAAAAAAAGGAAAAAACATAAAAATGGTTTATAAAAAAAAAACAAATATGTAGATTAAAATAATTAAAAAAATAAAAAAATAGTACAAAAAATCCATAACCTTGAAGAAAAAGATAGATGAGAATATATGTGAATATAAATAGAAATATAATTATTTATAGTAATAATCTCAAAATAACGGCAAATAAAGGAAATTTTTTTGAATGGAACCTTGAAGTTACATTTGTATCCATAAAATGATATATCTTGTGGGTTAGTTTGAAATTAAGAACACAACTAAATACAAATGGGTGGTTAGTGAGAACTATGAAAAATAGTATAAAAAAAAATTGATGACATAATATAGATAAGGATGAAATTAAATGAAGGAAGGAGTTAAAATACAACAAATTAATACACAAAGTAGCTGAAATAGGTGAAACAAACAAAAATAACAAATACAAATAAAATTTTCATTAGAAAATCTCACAAAAGAAATAAGCAATTTCCATTTCCATAATAGAGTCTCGTTAATAGAGGATTTGTGTGAAGGTAATAAATGAGTAGATAGAAATGTTTGTTACACAAATCCTCTACTAACAAGACTCTAATAATATTTCATGTGTAGAAATTGGACTCTATTTTCATTATTTATTCAATACATATAACTAAAAAATGGAGGTACCCCAAGTCATAGTTGCAGATAAGATCAAGCAACTAAGATATAAGACCCATTTAGTAAAATCAAAAACTTTGGTTCCATAGGGTAAAATTTCCACCATTCCATCTCTGATAACATTCTCTAAAGATATACACATATATATTCAGTCACACTTGGAAATATTGACCCTAGAGTAATGAAATATAAGAGAATGGAAATATGCATCCAAATCCACAAACCCAATAGTTAGAATATGCATCAGAGTATAAGGTTATCATAAATATAAAATTAGGCATATGGATCAATTTCCCCTACTTCAAATTGATGAAAAGAACTACAAAGTTCTTACTTAGTAGGGCACATGAAGATGTCATGTATTTGTATCAACCATACTATATAACACTATATGTCATCCATGTAATGACTGGGCTGATGAATCAAGAGCATGACACTCACAATTATGATGACCAAACTCATGGGCACAAGTTTTAATTTTATGATCCCTCTCAATTTAGAAAATAAAAGACCCTAAAGTACATTATGCTAAAAAAACAATTACATGGAAGATGTACTATACAAATATCTAAGATTCAGCTACTACAACAAATGTACAAATTACATGGGATATGGTCACCATTGAGATATAGTATGAATTGGCCAATATAATGTGTGAATGATACTAGGAGAACTTGCAAAAAATTAAAAAAATTACACATGATTTTTGCTACAATGCACCCCTAATAATTTTAGCCATGTATTTTACATAAACTATTATATGGCATTAAAGGTTAGGTTAATGGGACCCTAATAGCCCTGTAAGATACCAAATAAAAACTACATTAGAAGATACACATATAATAGATGAGGAGGTATGACACTTTATTACATGAGAGAGAACAATTATAAACATAGTAGCTTATCAATCACAAATCTCAAAAACAATAGTTTAGAAATATTTCAAAAAAGTAAACTTTGTAGTGGATACCAATAATATTTACATAGAAACATTCACTAGGAAAGCCACACCACTTCCACCTCTTCCCTATGAGGTTATGGGTGACCAGATTGAGGTAGTGATTATTGGAGCTTAAGGATTACCACAAGATCCTATATTGGCACAATTCATGAGTGAAGTATGGACTAGTTATTAGTCTATGGAAATAGAGGTTTCCCCTAAATTATAGACACCACTACCACAAGGATATGTATGAATATCTCATATAAACCTTACCTACACATATCCTCCCATATTCAAAAATAAACTTTAGGGTTGGAATCACTAGTTCATAAACAAGAGAAGGAGACTACCACCTTTGTAATCAAGGATTATACTACTGATGAAGTTTTAAGAGAAGAAAAAATGAAATATAAGGGTACCCCCCTCATATTTTTTGAATTCAAAGTTATCTAAAATAGGGTAAGGGACCTCAAGAAAATCTAAAGTAAAAATTTTTATGGAAGAAGAACAAGAAGTGTCTCCCACAACATCTCTAGTAGTAGAACAAATATTATTTCAAATGAGTGGAGGAAAAAGATAGATAATTCCTTCACCATAGATTACACATAAAGTAAATAAATATGAAAAGGTAGAAAAATAAAATTTCATGATGGAAACACTTGAAACATATTTAGAAAAAAAATCATCAAAATAATAAGAATAAGAAAAAAAATGTAGACTAGTGAGGAAAAATACACTAAGGTAGAAGTTCTTGATGTTAACACACTGATTAGAATGCCCAAAAAGAAATGAGGCATGCCTAGATTTGTAAAAATGTATAAGGATACAAATACAGAGGGTCAACATAAAATAGTTAGAGTAACTATAGACTATACAAAGCTTAGTCCATTCACTCTATATGATACACTAGTAGGACTACTTTCATATCTAACATAAATTATAGTAAAGATAAGAAAAAATCAAATAATCACAGATGATAGTGTATAAATACCAGGAAGAATCACTCAAAAAGGTAGTGGAGGAATCAGTTATGCTTCCTACCTATACAGAAGGATTGATACAACTCCAACAAACTAAGTTAAGGACTATATACAAAACTAATTAGGTAATGGACACTTTGGAAAAATAAAGGCAACTCTAAAGTTTGAAAAAAATAAAAGATGTTGCAGCCCAAAAATGGATAAAATTAGAAAAATAACTAGATAAGGAATAAAGAAAAATAAAGGAAATTATATATGTGGCTACCCAACAGGCCAGACAGATTCTAGATAGGGAAAAAATAGAAAAAAATGGTATAACAATAAAAGTGGAAGAGGAAAGGAGAGTTGAAGAGGAAAATAAAATATAAGAGGAAGAGTAAGAGAAAATAAAATTAGATAAGGAAAAGAGATAAAAGAGGAAAATAAAAATAAAATAGAAAAGAAGCAAAAAAATAAATAGGGAGAAGAAAATAGAAAAAAGAGGAGGAGAAAAAGAAATAGGAGGAAAAAAAGAGAAAAATGGAGAAATAGGAGATAAATAAATAGGAATAAGAAACAAGGAAAATGGAGGGGGGAAGATAAATGAAGAGGAGGTAGAGAATAAAAATAATGAAGAAACATAAAAAAATTAGAATAAATAGGAAAGGGAAAGGGTAAATACACTAGTATCCCCTTTGCAAACGCTATAAAAATAGGGGATACAAGTAAGATATAATTTTAGAGTTTTATAGGAGTAGTAGGGATATTTCATATTAGTATAACTATTCCTATGGATCCATCAAAGTGAATAAAATCAAAGTTAGCATGACATAAACAAAAAACATCCATAATGATGGTGCCACAAGTTTCTTTCAACCTTCTATAGGAGGACAAATTATAATATCCCTATATAAATTAACCCAAATAGAGAAATAAATGGTTGGATAAACTCTTATTCATATTTCTAGGGTAGACTAGATGATGTAATGTATAAACCTAAAATAAGGCATCAAAAAGTGTTTAACTACCTTAACCATCGCTAGACCATAGTATTATCTAGACACAACTTAACCAATAAATAAACAATTGGAGGAAAATATAGAAACCTTAATCAATCATGTAAGGGCTATAGTGGATAAGAGCCTAATAAAATTAGATATTAGAGTAGAATATTAAGAATAACTATTGGGCCTGCTACTAGAATAAAGTTAGGTTAGATGAATGGAATACAAGGAATAAGTGGAAAAACTAAAAGAAGTAATAGATTTTATAATTACCTAATTTTATTATTCAATTGACTAGCCATTGTGGACCCAAGACACAAAGGAGTTAGAGGAGATATAAAAATAGCTAACTACTACTTCTCCTAGTTTTGGAGCTCAAAAAATTCCATTTAATTTAGAAAGGGCCAAAATGATAAGTTTACATGAACAATACAAATAAAATTAGTGTTAGCACATACTTATATATGAGGACATGGAAGATTATGAAACTTTTTTTGACACTCAGATGGGGATTATGGAAGTCTGTAACAAGGAACATGAAGCATACTTACACATACTAGAGAATTTTATAGCTATGAAAGACATAGTGATGGTAGTCAAATAAAATGTGGCAATAGACAATAAGATTTTAGATGCCAAGGCAATAATTCTAAACTAGGAAACTTTTTCTAAAGAAATGATGAACAAGTATGGAAAATATCTACCCAAGGAAGGGGGATCCACACCATAAACTAAAATTTTGATAATTCAATTTTGATATTAAATTTGGTGGATTTTTTTTTCCTATCAATATTTTTAGAATTTATCTCAAGGATAAGACAAAGTTATAAAATCTAAGTAAATGTTTATAGGATTATTCATTAGAAAAGGGCTAAACCATTATTTTCATAGAACCTCCAACTTTATTGTATCACTAGAATACATCTCCAAGTTGATGGAACATAAGATTATATCGACTTAAGCAGTACAATAAATATTGATCCTTAAGATAACATAAGATGACTTGATTTAATAAAAGGCATGCCTCACATATACATGACTATTGATTTTTAAGGTAGTTAGTTAGTATTTATACCACAACATTGTAATAGAATAGATATAACATCAAAGAGATAAAGTGTAACAGAGAAGTGAATTAAGGAGTTATAAATCATAATAATCTTTATACTAGAATGTAAAGAGTGGATTTAGATTAAAGTGTATGAAGGTATAGAATATAGATATTTGAACTTGTAATCATTTATTATTATTATTATTATTATTATTATTATTATTATTATTATAAATAAAGAGAATTTAGAGCATAATTATTGTGTATTATGTATTGATTATTTTGAATGAGCATACCCACTTATTTTATTTGTGAATACATAATATAATTGATTATCACTAATAATAACCTCTTAAACACACTATTTTTTAACTAAAGTTAACTTAAAACAACATAAAACATTTGCATCCAAAGCTTTATATTATATGTCAATAGGGATTGACCAAGGTTAGTCCAACTCGACCCTTTCACCCATATCCCCCATTTTACATCTAATATAATATGTAAGATTAACATTATAATTAATGAGATAATATATGTGTGCATCTATATGGATTTGAAGGTAATTAATCATGTGGAAATATTTTATATAGACGTGCACATCTTAAGCAAAAGTAGTTGGGTTCAGGGTCTTCAGACAGTAACATCAAACTCTACCAGAAACATTAATGTTTCTTCCCCCAACCTAATTTTAGTTACATGTAATAATTTTATAGTTTTATAAAAAAATTAGATACCATAGGATAGGGTAATAAAATTCTTCCTTTTACAATTCATGTTAGCATATTTTAAGGTAAATTTGAAAAACTTAAGGTAATATTCATTTTGATCCTATGCTTGTCTAGTCACTTTATATCATGATTTAAGATGGTTCAAGTGATGATAAGGGTTTATGGTGTCTTGTTAATTAATATTTCATGTGTAAGGTTCATGTCATATTCCCTCTAGTATGTACAAGTTCCCAAATAGGTTTCATGTTATGTTCAAGGTCAACAAGTCATTTTTCAAACTCTATTATATGTCACTAACATGTGTAAAATTATCAAAAATCACATTAATACCCAAAAAGGGTGAAGACCACATAGAGAGGTGATTTAAAATTATTTTTAAGAGTGTTATAATGTGAGGTTTTCAAACATTTTATGATAATTTATTTTGAAATGAATAAAATTAGTTACGAGTGATTTTCAACACCTAGAAGAAGCTTGTCATTCATTTATATGGATCAAGAAGGCTTATTTTCAAGTGAAAATGATTCAATAAGTGCCTCTTCATATTTCATAAGTTAAATATAGTTTTTTAAGGTAGGTATAGTTCTAAATAAGGCATAAAATACTCCCTTTCCTCCATCATCTCCTTGGCAAGCTTGTAAAGGCCAACTTCAGATGTTTGGTCCACATAGATGAGAAAGAGTTGGGACTTTAGAATTTTAAAATATGAGGGGGTCCTAATGGAATTAAAATAAATGTCCATATTTTTAAAATTTGTGTCCTCTCCTTTATTAACAATTACTGATACCCCATTGTGCTCTTAAGCCCTATCTAAACCCTATAAGCTCATTTTGGGCACTTTTAATGAAAATTTGAACTCTTTGGTGAAGTAAATTTGTGAAAGTGTTTTTAGGACTTATACAATACTCTCACATCATCTTCCATATTTTTTTGGAATTTTTGGTAGTGGAGAGTGAGCAAAACCTTTATTTGTGTTAGGTGCATGCCTCAATGAAGTTGTAGATAGTGTTTTGGAGTTTGTAAGATCTTATTGTGAGTTTATGGTTTGAATAAAATAATAAACATTGTATTCAAGTCCCTAATTAATATATCCTATTCAAATATTCATTATATCCACCTCAAGTAGTGTGTTATTGGTTGTGTGCATTGAAAGAGAGCCCAATTTGCATACACATGTCTATTACAATCCTTAAAAAGTAAAGAAATTGATTTTGACATGATGGAATGGAAAATTAAGAGATTTTAAATACCAATATAGAGGAATATATTTGATCAAAAATTCATCCTACCCTATGCCCAAACCGTTCAGGCCCATCAAAGCACACTTTAAAAACCATGGTCATTCACAAGCTCAGATAACCACTCACAGATATGCTCACTAAAATGTGTATTTAATGGATAAAATGAAGGTTATAAGTGATATATATATATATATATATATATATATATATATATATATATATATATATATATATATATATATATATATATATATAAAGTTATCATTTTTGAGAAATTAAGGATAGTCTAAGTTTGTTCACAAGTGGACTCAAAGAGTTCTTGTCCATCCACAAGTCTACAAACCTATAGGTGGATTATTATGACTTATGAGCCCAAAAGCATGAGGATTTACAAGCCTAAGAACATTTAGTGCATGATCATAACTATCCATATAACCCTATAATATAATTTTCCTTATTAAAATCTTTAAATTAATGGAGGCCCTATTGCTCAGACAATTAGCTCACTTTACACCTCAAGTGGACTGTGAGGCTAAGCATAAACTAAAAGTGTGATTGTGATTATTTTAGAGGAATATCTACTCTAACTTGAGTGTTTTATATAAATATAGATATATTAAAATGATGACTACATTTTATAAAATATTATAATGGATAACCTAGGGTAAAAAAGATAAGCCACAATCAAGTGAGCCTCACGTCTCATGTGGACCTACAGGCTGATGGCAATCAAGAGTTTTAAGGATTTGGTATCTAATGAGACTATGAATGAGGGGAAGAGGATCAAATAGAAACTAGTTATATGATTTAATTAATATTATAACCTTGTAATTTGTGAAAAATAAATCATCTAACGTGGAAATCTATAGGCCTAATTGAAGACTCAGGCTTACCTAAAAATCATGGAGAAAGGGTCCAATTTTGGTTTGGATCATGAGATTTGGAGGTTTCATAGGGCCTTAGGTGTCATGAATAATATTTCCATAGTGTATTGGTATAAATTTTAAAGAGAATAAACCCCATCATTTGAATCCATTCTTAGGCTTTATAAGATATTAGGCCTCCATGAAGACCTATAGGCCTAATGGGAACTGTTCAGGCTTATTCATGAAAGTTGGATGATTTGTACAAATGTTGAGTTGGATATGAAGAGTAAAGTAAATTTAAATTTTCATATATCCTATAAAAATAATCCCAAAAACTTCAAATTTAATTGATGAAGAGGACTGAGGAAATAGACCCTTAGGTCTAGTAGCTCAAGCTACCAATAAACCCTCATGAGGGAATAAACTATGTTTTAGGCTATTTCGAGGACCAAGATTATTGATTGAGATATTTATAATATTATAATATTTTTCCAAATAATTTCAAACCATTAATGTAATTTGAAGACTTTTTGGGCTAAATATCAACTTCTTAGTCTCTCACATAGTATACTAGCCTGAGAGGTCATCTTTGGAATTCAAAAATCCTTAAAGGAGTTTCATGGTGATAAATTAATATTATAAATGGTGAAAGGGATATATTAATTCAACATTGGTTCAAGATTCCAACCTCATATATTTATGAACAATCAGTGAGAGTTGAAACCACTCCAAACCTTGTCTTAGCCTTATGAAGAGCTCGAGAGAGATCATAATTTTGATTGGAACATAGAGGAGGTTTTACATGGAAAAAAATGGTTTTTTGGATATGTTTTATGGGTATACATAATTATATATTATGTAATTAGGAGAGAGAAAGAGGCCCTAGTCTTTATGAGCCATTGTTAAGACTACAAAGTACTCACAAGTTGTCAAGAGACTAACTATGACCCAATGGGAGAAATATTGTGTTCAATCACTTGAAATGGATGGAATGGAATTTAAAATAACTTTTATTATATCTATACCTATTTCACACACCTCACTAATCATACTTTTGGCACGTTTGAAGGCAAAAATATATGGAATTGACTTAGAAAGCATGGTTGTAGGCCTATTTGTGAGTGTGCAAGCTAAACATAGGCCTTTAAATCAGGTGTAAAGGATTTTTAGGCCTTAAAATAGGTTAAATATTATTATACATACATTTTTAAGTCTCCTAATGTGATATATGAGCCAATCAAGTCAACAATTTAGGCTAAAATGGAGAACTGCACTACTTTATTATCTAAAAAGCCTATATGCAGACCTATGGAGTACACTTGGAGAGATTATTTTAAGTATATCAAGTTTTAATATGATATTACATGCCCTAAAAAACCATTACCAAGAATTGTAACTTGTCAATTTTTTGATAAATCACTCTAGTTACCTCTTAAGTATGAGTATGCACCTAGGCTATGGTTTTGGCCATTTATTGGTTCACCCATCCATACAAGGTATAAGGCCCTAAAATTTAGCATGGAGTATTATTATGATGTCCCTATATTGAATCAAATATTCCTATAAATTTTCACATGTGTGAGAATTTATTAGAACTAAATCTCAATTTCTAGGCCTATAGACCAAATTGATGGCTAATTGGAGAGAGAAACAAGTGGAGTAAGTTTACTTGCACTTAGTTTTTGATCATGAAATTTTTCAAAAAAAATTTAGGGTACAATGGGTACTCAAATATATTCATATTTTTCTAGGATCATTTGTATATTATTCTACACATGAATATTTGTCAATTTTTAGGGCTATAAGGAATTGAAGACAAGTATGGGCTTGGGTGTAAAATGAAGTATTTGAGAGTGTTTTAGGCTTATAATAGGATTGAAATAGATTTTTTAAGGATAATAAAATCATCTCATGGAGATACATTGCATCTAAAAGGATAGAAAAAAATAGGCTTTTGAGCAAAGAGAGGCATAGTGAGACTAATGGGCTTTAAGACACCTAAGAAGAGATGATCATCATTGTAATACCAGTCTAGAGAGATCTTAATTAGATGAAAAGTGTCAAAAATGAGATGAAATGGAATTTCAAGGTGATTTAATGACTAATAAGTGACACTCGTCACTTTCCAAGCTAAGAGGAGGGTAGTTTGAAGAAGAACCAAAATGTGTTAAGAAAATAGAGAGATTCCTAAGCCATTTGGGAGAGGAGACATCATCAAGAAAGAAAAACATGTCTTTTATGTCCTTATAATACTATCCTATAACTCCCTCATTAATTTTAACTCTTTCCATGAGTGTTTGACACTTTTCAATGACTCTCTCTCCTATGCCACTTCTCTCTCTCCTCTCATTCTCTATACATGTAGCCTTGTTTGGCTTAGTAAGAATATTTTAGTTGAGTATTTAAAATCCCCATTCATCTAAACACTTATTCTTGCCTCTAATTTGAATGAAAATACTATTTTAGCCTTCTTAAATATTACTCTTAGTGTATATATGTGATTGTGCATGATTTATAGTGGTAGTGTTTTACCCCTCTCTTTTGTTCTCTCATTCTTACCTTTTTGTAAGTAGGTTGACTATTTGTAGGTCACATGGAGTGTTTCAACTAGTTATGTGTAGAATTATGTGTGTTTTTTTTTATCCTTTGGTGTCTCATATCAAACCTATTGGTTATCAACTCCTATTTCATGCATTTCCCAATTCCTTTCATGTTGAAATACTAATGTGAAGAGAACCTAATATTGAAGTTGTGTTTTCTAATTAGTCTTACTTAATTTCAATAATCCATAGGTAGGTGGAGGAGACAATTTGGTGTATCACCCCCCTTAGTTTTCTTTCATGTTATTCTTATCCCTTTTCCTTTTCAAGCTAGTAATGTATAATTGAGAGCTTAATTGATACATCAAGGGAAGTTATCCCTATAATATATAGGTTTGGTCCACCTAAATGTCACCCATAACCCTAGACCAATCCCATTGCATAGCTCAAGTTGAGAGGGCTTGAATCACCCTCTCAAGGGTGAAAATTTAAGATATAATAGTTTTGGCATGCCTAGTGGGATAGGATTATCATCCATTGAAATAATTTTTGGTGATATCCTTTAATACATCAGCCTCTAGAGGTAATAACTTAAGTACCAATGGAAACTCCAAGTGAATCTCAATTGGTATAGGTAGTCCAAGTGCCTCAAAAATAGAAAAATTGGTATGTATCATCACTCATGATCAAAATTATTCTCATGTAACTTCATATCATTCTTGTCAATTTAATGGTCTTCATGATTTCTCCTAAAGTATCCCTCAAATAATTTCTTGCCAAGTTTTCCAATAGCCCACTCATCTCCCTAATCAACCTTCTCAAAGCTATGTTTCTCCTTCTTAACTTTTACTCATATTTAAACAAGCTATACTAGACCTTGTAAAAATGATGATAAGGAATGATAGAGAAGTATAACATGGTGTATCTTATCATATCTATCCCATTCAAGATGATAAAGAGTTATTGCAAGGCTTTTAGATACTATGGGCATGTGTTGAGAAGGAATATCACCTAATCAATGAGATAATAGAGGTTAAAAAGATGATTCACTTAGTGGAAGATAATATAATGAGATGGTAACATGTGAAATCCTAATTTAATTAGGCCTATATACCTCCTCTTATCCCAATTTAACCTTATTTTTCTCTAAATCTCCTCCAAACTGCAATACAACATCAAAAGAAGCTCAATTAATCTCTTAGTGAGTCCACTAGCCCCAATATTCTAATTTGGAAGACTTGTATTCCCAAAGAGAAACCTATGTATATTCCAAATCCATTCACCCTTATTCAAGATCCCAAAACCATTCCATCTTGGAGGCCTTCTTAGACCATGACTCCTTATTATATCATGCCTATCCTAGAAAATTAATCTTCTCCTACACCCATCCAAAGTCAAGAGATAGAAGAGGTTGTAGAAGTCACACCAAAAGGATTTACCAGTTGGAAGGAGGTTTTTTATTTTTAAGATCAAGATCAAAATGGAGGAATAATATTGAAGGTCAAATCAAGAAATCCTACAAACCCCTCAAGTCCTTCATCTACCATTCAAGCTACATCTACCCAAGAAGTAACCAATTAGCCTAGTTCTCCTAAAATACCAAGTTGGCAGGACACTCAAATAGGTTTCAAGCAAGATAATAAATTATCCTACCCTCCCACCCTCTTTTTTAGTGAAGGAGAATAAAATTCATAGAGGGAATAAGATGGGTATTCAATTGAGAAGGAAAACTTGTTAATAAAGAATGATGAATTAGTGGTCGTTGAGAGGCAAGATGTTGTAGTTGTAAGTGAACTTCAAGAAGGTTTTAAAGAGAGTGATTATAATGATCATGAATAAGATATCATCATTGCTATACCCCTTGGTGGAAAATAAATCAAATCAACTTTCAAGGATGAGAAAAAGTTTATACCTTTTATCCAACAATTGGACAACTCTCTAGATGTCACAAATGGTTAAGTGGATTAGCTTGATTGGTATTGATTTGAGATTAGTGGAGAGAAATAAAATCATATTTCAAGGATGATCAAAAGTTTTCACCTATTAGCCAATAGCTAGACAACTCTATAGATGTCACAAATGGTTAAGTGGATCAGCCTGATTGGTATGGATTTTAGATTGATGAAGAAGAAGATAAATTAGGTTTGATAAAAACAAGAAAAACATGAGGTATTAGGTCTTAAGTGGGAAGAAAAACTTCCATTCTTCATGGAAGAAAAGGATTACTCTTGTATTTATGAAGAAAAAGTAAACTATTTTATAGCTGAACATGAGTTGGTGGAGTTTAAATAAGGTAAATTGCATCTATGTCATGTTCTCATTAATGAGTTTGAAGCATTTGATTAACATGTTGTCCCTCAATAGAATCATCAGGTTAGTATTGAAATTGACATGATTTCAAGTATTAAAGAAGCTACCTTTTGGGAAGAGTTACAAATGTTTTGCTCTAATCTATATGGTGAACTTATAGTCCATAAAGAGAATGATAATGATGTGGCTTTTACCAATGAACATGATAAAGAGATGCATAACAAAGTTATTATAGAGAATATCATGATTGAGTACCTTGTTAAACTTTATGGACAAGTACAAGGAGACCTTGAAGACATGTGGAACTCCTACTAGGACATGTTCAAGGAGTTTGAAGGACTTTAGAGGTTAGCATCTCGATAAGGATAAGAAGAAGTGGTTGATGAGAAAAACATAGATATTAACATGCCAATAAATATTACAATCTACCCTAAAGAAGTTAAAGATAATGATGTGGTAATATATGATGAGTATGACACTATTCAAGATGATCAAGAGATAGAGTTCAAAGAATCAATATAAGATAATGCTGTTGTTATCTTCATGGGCCAAGATGATATAGCAAGAACACTCTTTTAAAATGATATCTCTATAAGTGAAGGTTTTCAAGAGATCAAGAAGGTAGTAGCTAATAGGCATGAAGAAGTCATAGACAATTAGGAGTAACATATTGATGAAAAAAGAATGGTATTTTTTAGACCAACTAGTCAGGCTTGGGATGAGGATTATTTCATCCTTGACTCATATAGTCAACACATGGCCAAGGGAATAAAGTAAGAAGGTATGATTGCTAGTCATGGAAATCATATGCATGGAAATATCTTAGAATGTGGTTGGAATCTCTCACTCCATAATAAATACATGTTTAGACCCCACTCAACATATGACAATTTGATTTCATGGTGCCATGATGATCCCAAAAGCTTCCCATTTGATCTTGGAGGATGCAAATATGTAGATTAGTTGTACATAATAGTTTCTTACTTTATTTTCCCTAAGTGCTTTGTATCATAAGTGTGTGTCTTGTTTAGTATATTTTCCTTTGCTTTATGTGTTGTTCTTGTTTTTTGTGTGTTTGGAAGACAAGCCAGTTGTCTTATCTTTATCAAGGTCCCATATCAAGTATGTAGTAGAGTGCAAGTGAATCCACTCTCAATAGAAGGATAAAGCTACTAGTCTAATGAGCATAGTAAGCATACATCCCCAATAGGTCACAAAATATGTTATCCAAATTTTTACTACCATAGGATAGGGTCATAAAACTATTCCTTTTGTAATGCATGTTTGCATAGATTAAGGTAAATTTGATAAATTTAAGGTAATATTCATTTTGATCCTATGCTTGTCTAGTCACTTTGTGTCATTCTTTAATATGGTTCAAGTGATTTTAAGGGTTTAGGGTGTGTTTTTAAGTCATATTTCATGTGTTAATTTAATTTCATATTCCCTCTAGTCTGTCAAACTTCAAAAATAGGTTTCATGTTATGTTTAAGGTCAATAAGTTATTTTTCAAACTCTTTTATATGTCACTAGCATGTGTAAAATTATAAAAAATCACTTTAAGATACCAAAAGGGTGAATTCCACATAGAGAAGTGATTTTAAATGATTTTTTAAGAGTTATAAAATGTGAGTTTGGTATAAATTTCATGATTAGTTAGTTTAAATAAAGAAAAGTAGTTACAATTAATTTTTAATACTTACATGAGGCTTGTCATTCATTTATACTAATCAATCATGCTTATTTCTAGGTGAAATGATTAAAGAGGTTCCTCTTCATCTTCCCTAGGTAAAATTTAGGTTTTTAATGTAGGTATAGGTCCAAATAAGGCATAAAATATTGCCTTTCCTCCATCAGCTCCTTGGAAAGTTTGTAAAGGCCAACTTTAGATGCTTGGTTCATACAAATGAGAGAGAGTTGGTACTTGAGCCTTTTAAAAAAGGATGGGGTAATAATGGCCTTAAAATAATTTTCCATAGTTTTCATATTGGTGTCCTCTCCTTTATGAATAATTTCTAAGACCCTAGGATGCTCTTAAACCCTATCTAAACCCTATAGGCTCAATTTTAGGCACTTTTAGTGAAAACGTGAACTCATTGGTGATGAAGGAAGGTTGTGAAATTGTTTTAAATACTTATCCAATCCCTTAATATCATCTTAAATATTATTTTGGCATGTTTTCTAGTGGAGATTAAGCAAAACCTTCATTTTTGTTATGTATAGGCCTCAATGAAGTTGCAGGCAGTGTTTTGTAGTTTGTAAGAGTCTTATTGTGATTTTATGGTTTGAATAAAATAATAAACATTCTATTAAAGTAGCTCATGAAGATATTATATCCAAATAACCATTATATCCACCTAAATTAGTGTGTTATTGGATGTGTGCATTGAAAGAGAGCCCAATTTGTATACATGGGTCTGTTACAATCCTAAGAGAGGAAAGAAACTAATTTTACAGGGATGTAATATAAAATTGAGAGGTTAAAAATACCAATATATAGGGATCTATTTTATCAAAAATTCAGCCTACACTATGGTCAAACCATTCAAGCCCATCAAAGGGCACTTTAGAGACCATGGTCATTCAAAGGCTCAGATAACCACTCATAGGTCAACTCACTAAAATATGTCTTTAATGGATAAAATGAAGGTGAATAGTTATATATATATATATATATATATATATATATATATATATATATCATGTTTGATAAAGTATGAATATTCTAAGTTTGTTCACAAGTGGACTCAAAGAGGTTCTTGTTCATCCACAGGTCTACAGACTTGTAGGTGGATGATTTTGACTTATGAGCCCAAAATCACGTGGATTTAAAAGCCTAAAAACATCAGGTACATGTTTATAAATATAAATATAACCCTATAATATAATTTTCCTTCTTAAAATCTCTAAATTAATGGAGTCTTGATTGCTCCTACCATTAGCTCACTTTACACCTCAAGTGGACTGTGAGGCCAAACATAGACTAAAAGTGTGATTACGATGGTTTTAGATTAATGTATACTCCAAATTTAATCTTTTATATACCTATATATATTAAAATTATGATTAAATTTTCTAAAATGGTATAATGGATCACCTAGGGTCAAAAATATGAGCCACAGTCAAGTGAGCCCAAGGTCTCATATGGACTATAGGCTGATGGCAATCAAGATTTTGAAGGATATGGTATCTAGTAAGACTATTAATGAGGGTAAGAGGATAAAATATAGCCTAGGTATATGCTTTCATGAATATTTTAACCTTGGAATAGGTAAAAAAACAAATCATCGAACATGGTAATCTATAGGCCTAATTAAAGACTCAGGCTTGCTTACAAATTCAGTTTTGGTTTGGATCATGAGATTTTGAGGTTGCATAGGGACTTAAGTGTAATGAATAATATTTAAATAATTAATTGGTATCAATTTTAAAGATTAAAAAAACCATCACTTTAATCCATTCTTAGGCTTGATAAGATATTAGGTCTCCATGAAGACCTACAAGCCTAATGGGGACTATTCAGGCTTGTTCATGAAAATTAGATGATTTTAAAAAAAAATGTTGAGTTGGATAAAAAGAGTAAATGAGATTTAAATTTTTATATATCCTAGACATAGACTCCCAAAATCTTCAAATTCATTTGATGAAGATAAAGACTGAGGAAACAAACCCCTAGGGTCCAATAGCTCAAGCTACCAATAAACCCTCATAAGGGAACAAACCATGTTATAGGCTATTTTAAGGACCAATATGATTGAGTGAGAGTTGTGTAATATTATAATATTTTTATTATATCTTTCCAAACCATTTCCAACCATTGGAATGCAATTTTAAGACTTTTTGGGCTAAAAAACAACTTCTTGGTCTCTCACATAGTATACTAGCCTAAGAGGTCATCTTTGGACACTCAAAACTCCTTGGAAGAGTTTCATGGTGAAAAATTACCATTGTATATGGTGAATGGGGTCTCATAATTCAAACCCTTAACATTGGTTCAATCTTCCAACCTAATAATTTATGAATAATTAGTAAGAGTTGAAACCACTCCAAATCTTATCTTAACCTTGTGAAGAGCTTGAGAGAGAACATAGTTTTTCTTGTAAAATAGAAGAGAATTTGCATGGTACCAAATTGTGTTTATATATATTTTAAAGGTATCCATAATTCCATCTTTTGGCATTAGGAGAGAGAGAAAGAGGCACTGGTCTTTATGAACCATTGCTAAGACTGCAAAGTACTCACAGGCTACCGAGAGACTAAATATGACCTGATGGGAGAAATATTATATTAAATCACCTAAAATGGATGTAAGATACTTTAAAATATATTTTAATATATTTATATATATTTTACATTCTTGACTGATCATACTTTTGGCATGTGTGAAGGCAAAATTATATGGAATCGACTCAGAAAGCATGGTTGTAGGCCAATTTATGAGTGTGGAAGGTAAAGATAGGCCTTAAAATTAGGTGTAAAGTATTTTTAGGACTTATCATAGGTTCCATAGTCTTATACATACCTTTTTATGTATCCTAAGGTGATATATGAGCCAACCAAGTCAACAATTTAGGCCAAAAGGGAGAAATGCACTACTTTGTTATTTAAGAAGCCTATGTGCAGACCTACTGAGTACTATTGGAGAGATTATTTTCAATATATTTAATTTTAATATGATATTATAGGCCATAAAATACCATTATCAATCATTGGAACCTATCAATTTCTTGAGAAATCACTCTAATTACCTCTTGAGCAGTAGTAGGCACTTAGCCTAAAGTTGTAGCCCTTTATTGGTTCACCCATCCGTACAAGGTCTTAGGCCCTAAACTTTTGTATTAAGAATTATAAATATGTTTATAAAGTTAATAAAATATTTATATGAAGTTTCACTTTTGTGATAATTAATTAAATTCAAATCTCAATTTCTAGGCCTAGAGACCTAATTGAGGGCTAATTGGAGAGAAAAATAAGTGGAGTAAGTATACTTTCACTTAGTGTATGGTCATAAAATTTGGAAAAAATTTGTAAGGTAATATTGGGTACTCAAATATATTATTATTTTTATATGATCATATGTATATTGTTATACATAAGGATCTTTGTCTATTTTGAGGGTTACAAGGAATTGAAGACAAGTATGGGCTTGGGTGTGAAATGAAGTCTTTAAAGCATTTTAGGCTTAAAATATGATTGAAACAAGATTTTTAAGGATGAGATAGTCCTCTCATGGATACATACTACATTTATAAGGATAGAAGGAAGTTTTGAGGCTTTTAAGCAAAGAGAAGCATAGCGAGACTAATGGGCTTCAAGACACCTAAGAAGAGATGATCATCACTATAATACCAGTATGGAGATATCATAAGCAGATGAAAAGTGTTAAAGATGAGATTAAAATGTATTTCAAGGTGATTTTATGACCAATGAGTGCCACTTATCGCTTTCCAAGCCAAGAGGAGGGCATTTTGAAGAAGAACCAAGATGTATCAAGCAAATAGAGAAATTCCTATGCCATTTGGGAGAGGAGACATCATCAATAAAGAAACACATGTCTTTAAGGAAATTATAATACTATACTATAACTCATTCTTTTATTTTAACTCTTTATATGATTTCTTGACACTTGTCAATGACTCTCATATGCAACTTCTCTCTTTCCTTCTCTCATTCTCTATAAATGCAACCTTGTTTGGCTTTGTAAGGATCTTTTGGTTGAGTATGGTGAATCCCTACTAAAATAAACACTTTTTCTTGGGTATGATTTTAATTATAATTCTGGTTTAACCTTCTTTAATATTTATCTTAGTGAATATTTGTGATTATACATGATTGATAGTGGTAGTGTTCTACTCCCTCTCTTTTGTCCTCTCATTATTACCTCTTTGCAACTTGGTTGATATTTTATAGGTCACATGAAGTTTTTCATCTAGTTGTGTGTATAATTAGGTGTGTAATATATTTTCCTTTAGTGTATCATATCATACCTATTGGTTATCACCTTCTAATTCATGCATTTCCTAATACTTTTCATGTTGAAATACTAATGTGAAGAGAACCTAGCATTGAATTTGTAGGTTTGAATTGTTCTTTATTAATTTCAATAGTGCATAGGTATGTGGAGGAGATAATATGGTGTATCACCCCCCTTATTTAGTTTCCTGCCATGTTATTCCTATCCCTTTTCCTTTACAAACAAGTAGTGTAGAATTTAGACATTAACTAATACCTCAAAGGAACTAGCCCTATAATCTAGATGTTTGTGCCATCTAAAGGTCATCCAAAACCTATTACCAATCCCATTGCATATATCAAGTTGAAAAGGCTTGAATCACCCTCTCAAGGGTGAAAATTTGGGCTGTAATAGTTAGTTTGTGATATAGCTACATATATATCTATCATATAGAACATTGAAAAATAATTCGTAATTTCAAAACATATAGTAGAGCTTGAAATAATATAAGAACCTTCTTATTCATTTTTTTTAATTATTTATATTTTTATCTTGTGGGATAAACCATAGGATATTTTAATTATGAGTATAAATTTACATTGTATGAATCTAATTCATACATTAGTTTCTATCTTAATTAAGGACGCACAATCTAAATTAAGGTAAAACATATTGGTGAACCCAAATACTATATAGACCCATAAAAAAACCTAGGTCCACTTAGGGTTTCCTTCTTCTATCACTAGGGTTTCATATTTATGTATTTAGGTTTGGTTAAAAAACTAATTTTTTGAATCTAGTTTCCCCATCACATATGGCCCCAACCTTGATGTTTCCATATTTGAAACCTTCACATTCATATGTTTGCTTTCCTATTATGTGTATTCCTTGAATTTATCTCATTTTATATATTAGGGTTTTATAAATTTAATATAAAGAACCAATATAAAACCCCTAATAGTCCTCATCTTTTGGATTTCCTATTATCTATAAATTCCACCCCTTATGCTTATGATAAAAAAAATGTACTAATGATCAAGATTGTATGATTAATGATAATAACTATATATATGATGAAAATATTTTTGAAGTATATGATTATGATTATGAATATCAAGATGATTACTACAATAGTGAATAAAATGAATAAGAAACTAAACAAACTAATTCTAAAATATAATAACCTAGTTTTCATACTTTTTCTTTACACTCTTCTCTTAATCATACACTATAGTAAGAGGAAGATATTTATGAATTATCTCATGATTATAGCATGACATTTGATGAAGATAATACAATACCGCCATGCCTAGATGATGTGCATTTATATGCTCATGATATTTTACCTTATAATAATATGTTTAAATGTGATGATAGTTTTAGTAACATAAAAAATGTAGACATTACTTTTTGTAAAAAATATCCATTTACCGCACATAGTTTTCCACAACAATTTTACAAATTAAGTCATCTCATTCGATTCTATAAAATGCAAGGGCATAGAGCATGCATGTCAAATAATGTTATTAGTACATCATAATGTGATATTTATTCCCTTTCTCTAGAAATGGAAAATGATATAAATGAATGTGATAACTCTTCTCCTTTTCTATAAATGGAAAATGATAAAAAAAATAATGTAATACTTATATTTTAGTAACATAAAAAATGTAGACATTACTTTTTGTAAAAAATATCCATTACCGCACATAGTTTTCCACAACAATTTTCCAAATTAATTCATCTCATTCATTCTAGAAAATGCAAGGGCATAGAACATGCATGTCAAATAATGTTATTACTACAACATAATGTGATATTTATTACCTTTCTCTAGAAATGGAAAATGATATAAATGAATGTGATAACTCTTCTACTTTTCTATAAATGGAAAATGATAAAAAAAAAAAATAATGTAATACTTCTATTTTTTTTAGAAATGGCAAATGATACAAAATACTATTACATTCTTTCTCCTTCTCTAAAAATGAAAAATGATAAAAAAAATAGTATTATGTTTCTCTATCCTCTCTTAAAAATCAATGTGAAAATATTTCTTTACATGATCCTTATATTGAAACAAAAGGTGATGCAATTGCTTTATAACTTACACATAATGATGATTACATTTTATGTAATGATTCTAATTATGCAATGAGTGTTATTTAGAAAGTAATTATAAATAATGCATTTATATTTGTGATGAATCAGCATCCTATTAAAAATTAGCAAATAAAAATGTAGCGGTTAAAAACGTATCATGAAAAAACATAATGAGGATAAATCATAGCAAGGAAAAAATGTAGCGAGGACAGAACATCACAGGAATAAAACATAGTAAAGGATGCACTCACACATAACATGACATAACTTTTAACTAAAGGTCCAAACTCATGAAATCACATTTTCCTCTATTACTTTGCTTATAAATTAGGTGCACTACTTTTCTACCATGAAATGTTAACTACTACCACCAAAATAAACTAGACAACAAATAAACAATGTGATAATCACTAAAATGCCCCAATTATGTTGTTCATGACATTTTTGAGACATTACCAATACCACTACATTTTTCCTCTCTATGTTTTGTCCTCATGATATTCTTATCATACTACATTTTTACCACTATATTTTTATTCTTTATGTTATCACATAGATCTGATGAATCTATTGTACCTATGTCTTAGGTAAATAGTGAGTTAAAAAAAATGAATGAACCTTATAAAACCACTACTGTTCCTATTATCCACATCATTTATATAATCCACACCATAGATAACATCCAAGATCAAGTAATTTTTATTACTATTCAATCTAGATAATGCCATTTTAGGATAACCTACACAAATTGTATTTAATTCTACTTATCCCAAAAAGCATCATGTTTAAATTCAAATTGGTTGATGGTCATGGATATCCTCTTAGAAATTTAACTCGATATATAATCTCTTTTGGAAAATTTTGTGATGATGGATAAATACTATTATAAAAGTTCCACAAGAGTTTAGAATATGATGCTTTAGATTGGTTCTATATACTCCCAAGTTTCTCCTTACCTTGTTTTAATAAACTAGAAAAGACTTTCCTATCCAACATTAATAAGAAAAAGAATAAAAAATTCACATTGGAACATATAAAAATTTTAAATCAAGGTCATTATGAGATTATTAAAGATTACATTCTAAGATTTAAAAATATATTACACTCTTTAATGTATCAACCTACGGATTTTGAAAATTAAATTATCTTTGGAAATGGTGTTATGTCTCCACTTAAGGAAATAGAACTCTATAATTAATATCCATATTTTGAGATAGTTTACATGGATATTTTCAATTATACCTTTTATATAAATTATGATTCCAATTAGGTAACACATTCTATCTATTCAACATCGCCTTCATCTCATACAAACTTTAATCAAAATAAAGTTAT